>OZ002740.1:250985459-252235459 GCA_963924295.1 Dioctria rufipes | reverse complement strand
TAATTAACAAGTACTACGTTGATGCAAAAGTAATATTTCTTGTGGGAAATATTTTATAAGTTATATATTAACTTTTCCCCAAAATATTTGGAGGTGGCTCAATTGGAAACATTTTTTTTTCTATTGTGGCGCTTAACGTGTTAAATTGCTCACCATGAACGAAATTTGAAAATTTGTACAGCATCACCATTATTACTCAATGGTTCTTCTTATAATTCTTAATGAATATTTTAAAACATTTGGCAGCTCGAAGAATTTTTTTAATTGCTTTTTCAGGTGTATTCTAGTCCACTGTGTACTGTAGTTGATATTTGTGGAACTCCAACATTATGAATTGCCATAACTTCAGATTCTATTTCAAAAGCAGCCGGTTCTATGAAGCAGTCAGTATCCTTTAACCGTTTTATTAACTTATATTCACTGTTAAACTTTTTTAATGAGGTTTCTATCCAATTGATGTGTTTTTCGACAATAACTTTATCTGTGTCGCTCAATTTTGAGTAAACTACTTGTTTTAAGAGACTGAGTGGCCTGAATATAAGTGTTCCAGTGTCCTTCATTATTTCTGATGTAATTTTACGCATTAAGCCAGGTTTGCCTTCCAGCTTACAACAAAACGAAAGAATGGAGTTTTCATATTCTTTTCTTAAAATATTTATTGGAATATCTTCACTTACCGTTTGTTCAGGTAAATGTTTAGAAGATGAGGTATTTATATATATTTATATTTATTTTTTTCTACGTGCGGAATTACTATCTCGTTATTGTTATCTATTTTCACAGAAGTCATATTACATTTGACTTCAAAATCGACATGATGTTTTTTAAATGAGTACACAGACCCAAATGACTGAGGACAGTTTTTCTGTGAGCAGTGATAATCAGAAGTACTGATTGAACCATGAAAAAATTTTAAGTGTTTTATAAGAATATTAGATTGTGGAAAATTTAACTTACATATATAACAAATGAACATGACGTAAGCTCAAATTAACTTTAAACGGTTCAAAAGACTTTACAAATTTGAATATTTTCTATCAGAAAGAAAATTTAAATCATAAAAGCATTTCTGGATAAATAACTACATCTAGTTAGATTCCAGAGGATATTTAAAATTTAAAACTTGAAAAATTTTAAATAATATATCTACTGCTTTCAAAAAAGAGTCTACCTTATATGTAACATTATCATAACTTACTAAAAATGTGTGGATGTTAGACAAAGATTCTCCTACTACAACAATAATGGGTTGGAATGTAAGACCTAATCCAAAATATTTTTGCCGTAATCGTTCTAAAGCTGACTACAAATCGTTTTCTGTGCAAATCTGTTCAGCAAAGGAGTCCTGGGCATCTTTAATACTTGGTTTCCATGTAGGTGCTGCTGATTCACTATTTTTTTCTGATTTTATTTTAATTCTGCTGACTGGGACCAATATAGCATTAAGGAGATAAAGAAGAATGTAACTTTTACCATCTAAGAATATTATATATTTTATTATATTGATGTTAATTAAGGAAATAGTGCTGCCGTACCTGTTGCTGCGAAATCCAATTTTGTTAAAAGCTCCTTTCCTTGCTTGTCTTTAATCTCAGTTGTATATATGTCATAAATTTCTCGGGTTAATCTTTCCCAACGAGAAAATAGTAGGAGTTCTTTCTCTGGATACCTTAACAGGAAATCGGTTTCGATCTAAAAATAGTTTTAAAGTAATTTACATTTATTCATTTGTCCTTATATTTTCGTAACTTACCAATGTATATCCCAAACTGTGTCGTATAATTGGCCACTCTGCAACTATATTGCACCTCTCCACTGAGGTTTCAATAAATCGTTGGCGTGCGGAATAAGAAGCTTTCCATTTCTGTATTACTATTGTCCAAGGTTGCCGATTGACTTTCAACCGTAATTTTAAACCTTCCTGTTCCTCTGAGTCTATAGCTGAAAATGTAAGATATTTTTGGAGAACTGCAGAAACGTATTGTTGTGATTTATTTGGGGATATTTCGGTATTGCTAAGCTTAATTTTTTTAGTCCTTGGTGAATACCGTGAATTCAAGAGACCAGCTCCTCTTGAGTTTCGGGTTATGATGTTGTATTTGTCTATCAAACACCCACGTGGACCACATAAGGTCTTTCTTTTACTCACGATTCGCTGTATATAATAAGTCTCCTTAGCGAAAAACAACTTTATTAAAGAAACTGTATGTTCCGTCGCTACTTACTTTAATTTCAGAAGGAAAGAATTTAGTTATTTCTTCACTAAGCTCCTCGAAATTGTTTGCTTTGCGTAAGCATTTTCTTTTGATAAAATGTTCACAAACAGCTTCACATAATATAAGCCTCCAATTTTTTTGGAAGAGGTGCTTCCGCATTAAGGGTCTTGTACTCTAAAACCTGATTTCCCTTTAAAGTACTTCTAAGTATTGATTTAATATCTATTTCCTGTGGAAAGATATTATTTCATGTTTTATTTTGACACAAGTTAAGACAACTTACACAATCATCATTCGGCAAAACAGACTCTTTAGAACTGGTCGGTGTTAGTGATCGTTCAGAAGTATTCAACCAGGAATCCATGTCATTAAATATAACTTGTTCGACTTGCTGATTATGATTTGCAGTTTGGAATACACCAAAACCCTAGAATAATGATATTTAAGGCTCTATTACAGAAGTTGATTAACTCTGTTCAATTCGAAAACAAATGTTACATAGGGGGATCAACAATTGATATCACATTTCGAATGAAATATATTCTTATTATATATCAGATCGGCGTAAATCAACTTATCTTCTGGAATAAAAGCCCATAACTTAGGAATCAGTACTTTACTCCCACACATATTAAAATATCACGATCAAAAGTATTATTACTGTAATCTTGTTTGAGTCTATAATTACTTCGATAATAAACTTTAAACTTACATTATCTCTTTGCCATTTTCTGAGGTGATTCCGGAAAAGTACCCTTGTTGCAAGCTTTTTATCAGGCAACAGAACTTTTATATCATCATCATTCAGGAGTTTTAGAACCTTAAATGTAATCTCATAGCCTGCAATCACAAAATTATAGAAAAAAAAAGCATCATAGTTAAGAAAAAGCTCAACTTCTTAAAACTGCCGCCATTTCATTTTCTAAATTCCACTGACACAATAATTGTATAACAAGGTCTTCTTCAGTTTCATAAGTTGATGTTTCCGATATGACATAGTCATATACAGGGTGTTTCCTCCATGGTGGTCCATAGAGCAGGAGGTGATAGTACTCACCTAAACAAACAAAAAGTCGTATGGCAGGGGGGGGGGGGGGGGCATATCAACCGTTTCGGAGTTACAGGGTGATTAAGAGAAAAGCTAGTTTTGCACAAAACAACCTGTATCTTAAAATCACAGGGCGTACGGTCACAGTTAAGAGCTCATTGTATGTAGAGCTTCATGGCCTTTCCAAGGACTGCTCAACCAGCCCCGTATCCCACTCCCCTCAAGAATTATGGTTGTCTAAACTGAAAATTTCGGATTTTCTTACCTTTTTTTTTAATTTAACCTCTATTATTTTTGCAACAAGGTCGTTAACATAACTTTATATTTATAAAAACTGTAAGCTGTAGACTCTCCTCTTTAATGTGAGAGGGCTATGGGGCTGATTGAGAAGTCGTTCGAAAGGCCATGGAGTTCTGCATACAATGAGCTCCTAACTGTGACCATACACCCTGTAGTTTTTAAGATACAGGGTGATTTGTGAAAAACTAGCTTTTTTTCTTAATCACCCTGTAACTCCGAAACGGTTGATATGCCCCCCCCCCTGCCATACGATTTTTTGTTTGTTTAGGTGAGTACTATCACCACCTGTTCTATTAGTCCAAGAGCCCATAGCCGCCAGACCTACGGTATAGTATCAAAGCTAAATTTTTTTCTAAGTAGCCACAGTATAGCCGGTAAGAACGTTTGGGTATTATGAACCTTGGGTAGCGGGGCGTTCGGCAGGTAACAGGTAGTAAAGGTGCATAAAATAGTTGGACAAAAACGTTATAATATCAAATCTAATTTTTTAATATGTTCAACGGGATAGTATTTTGGTCTCATATTAATCATTGCCAGACGCTTTTCGCGGGGCATTACTCTTGCCAGACGCTTTAAAGCTCTGTGAATAACGAAGGCATTTGGGGGACTGATGGCAGATGTTCTCTCAGTTTATGTTCAGTCATTGATCGTACAACATATATTTTTCTATTTACTGTGCAGTTTTGTGAAATAAAGTTAACTTTTTATTTGATTGTGTTTTAAAGTGAAAATATCATCATGGCAGATGAATCAAATTGTGTTTTTTGTAAGAAGGCTAGTGGGAAAATAATAATATGTTCCGAAGAGACATTGAAAAACTGTAAACAAATTCTAAAATTGAGAAAAGAACATAACCTAAAATATCGAGATATAATTTTACCGGTTGAAGAACTACAAAATGGTTATCATAGAGAATGTTATAAGTCATTTACAGCGCTTATGAAAAAATATTTAATATCAAAATCTACTACTACTGAAAAAAATATTTCAAATAAAAAATTAATTAGTTGCTCAGAAGAGCATCCATCTCCTTCTATATCATTGGTACCTGAGTCAACAATACAGCCAGCTGAACCTTTATTATCTCATTTACAGTCATCCTGTACAGAAGTTGTACCAATACCTGAGGCAACTACATTACCTGTAGTAGTAGAACCACAACCAACTATTTCTCAAGAACACGTGGATGATTCAGAAGTTGTAGAAGAAAGTGGTAATAATGATTCAACTCTCGAAATTGATACTGATATTATTGATGATTATAATGTTGTTTGTTTCTTCTGTGACAAAAAAAGAAAAAGACAACGTTCAAAAACACAGCCACTTCATGAAACCGATAAAGAAAAATTTGAATATTTTATAAAATCTATATTAATGAATCAAGAAAAGTATCAAGAGTTATTGGATAAATTTGCGAATATTTCTGGATCAAAAATATATTATCATAATGTTTGTAAAATGGATTTCAATAATAAAATAACTTCATCGAGCAAAATAGAGATTAAAAGTTCTTGGCATGATCATCGACAGTACCATAAAATTGCTTTTGATGAAATAACGTTGATCATACAAGAAAATGTATTAAAGAAAGGGCATTGTTATCTCCTAACTTATTTACATAGATATTACATGGATATTTTGGAGAGAATCGCCGAAGAAAATTGCAAAAAAATAAACGTGGTCTTTACATTGCAACATTTAGAAGAAAAAATAATGAAAGTATTTCATCGAGAGATTAAAATTGTTACTACTCACAATAAAAAACTCATAGCGCCAAAGTATTTGAGTGTTATAGATGAAGCATCGTTTGAAAATTTGCAATCGGAAGATATATTACATAAAGCAGCATTACATTTGAGAAAATTAATATTACAAGTGGAAAAGAAAAAATTACCGAAAAATATTTCTACACAGCATTTAATTGAGGGAAAAGTGTCATTACCACAACAATTATTAGATTTTTATTTCACTCTTCTTGGAGGTTGCAATCAGAAACGGAAGAGTGGTCCAAAATGTATTCGTCAAGTTCATTCATATTGTGCGGATATAGTCTACGGAGTTCACAACGGTAAAATAAAGACATCAAAACACATCATGTTGGGTATGACTTTAAAAAGCTTAACGAGTAGCAGAAAAGTTGTTGATATCATAAACAGATATGGTCATTGTGCAAGTTATCACGCAATTGAAGAATTGGAAACCGAGACAACATATACGTCAGTTGAAAAATCTAGTTTATGCCCAGAAATCATCAAAAAATCACCTGATCTTTGTACTGGTGTTGCCTTTGACAATTTTGACCGATTCGTGGAAACTAGAAGTGGTAAGGATACGTTACATGATACAGTAGGAATTATTTATCAGAACATTGACCTCTGTACTACTGATATATTGGAAATACCTGAAACATCAGGTTCTAACAATGAAGAAACCTCGACAGAAAAAAGAAAAAGAAAAAGAAGAACTTATGAAGCGATATCTCTAGATGAAGTCCCTTATCCTAAAAAACCCAAGATGACAGATGCTCTGCAATCGACGAATTATGAAATGGAAAATATAGTACCTACCAACTTACAATTATACAATGAAATAGATACCATTTGGATGATTAGTCATTATTTGGAATTACCCAATGTTCCCATGTGGGTTGGTTTCAATAGTCAGATTGATGATAATAATAGTCCAAAACAATTCATTTCTTACTTAACACCAATAAATGCATCACCAACTAGTACAGCTATAGTTCTGGAGACCATGAATCAAAGTAAAAAAATTTCTGATGAGTTACATCAACCTTTTATACAGGTTACTTACGATCTTGCGATTGCAAAAGTAGCTTTACAAATTCAAGCTACGGAAAAACCTAGATTTGATAATTTATTTATACATTTAGGGCCGTTTCACATTATGATGGCCTATTTTAAAGCAATCGGTAAAGTAATAAGTGACAGTGGGTTAACAAATATTATGGTTGAAAGTAATTTACTGGCAAGTGGTTCATTGAATGGATTTCTTGATGGAAAACACTTCAACAGGTGCAAGAGATTACATCCTCTAATGGCAACTTACCACCCTGCAAAGACGAGCTCTTTCAACAATTCCTACGGGCTATTTACATTGCTAGTATTTGGAACAATGCTCATGCACAAAATGCAATCATTGATCAACCAACAAATAATGGTTGGATACTGGACGACAACAAATATTTTTTCAAATGGTTTGATGGAGACCAACTACCTGGCTTTGTCAGTGATTCACTGGAAAATTCACCAGGTACTGTATTTTTATTTCAAATTGTTAACCATAATTACGTAATTATATAACAAATTGCAATCCAATTAACTAATTTATACTTTTACAGAAACACCAGAAAACGTTGATGAAGACATGGAGTTTCACAATCTGAACGTCGATGGCTGGGGTGACAATGATAATGATATAGAAGACAATTACGACGACGATGATGGTGCATAAATATCTTTATAACTATTATTTTTTTACAACCTATACTTATAACTATCTACGCTGATCAATAAAATATTCTTGTGTTTAATTAATTGTTATTAAAACCTATTCATTTTCCCAAACATATCATTGCGTTCATAAAAAATAATAGAGATTTAATGAAATATTGAAATTTAAAATACGATTCAATCAATTTTACAGAGCCAAATTTTTAGAATAAAATTAATTATATTAATCACTGAGATAATATTACATAATTAAATAAGAATTTGTTCAAAGTTTATAAACAATTTTAGTTTATTTAGATTATTTAAACTCAACTGACTCTCTATCTCGCACTTGCAGCTGACCTTTTGTCGTGTCTGGGGGAATGTTAGCCCCGTCAAATCGGTCTGGCTGCTCGGGGGGTATTGTAAAATAGTTACCTGAATAACATATATAAAATTCAACTTTGATACTATAACGTAAATGCCTTCGTTATTCACAGAGCTTTAAAGCGTCTGGCAAGAGTAATGCCCCGCGAAAAGCGTCTGGCAATGATTAATATGAGACCAAAATACTATCCCGTTGAACATATTAAAAAATTAGATTTGATATTATAACTTTTTGTCCAACTATTTTATGCACCTTTACTACCTGTTACCTGCCGAACGCCCCGCTACCCAAGGTTCATAATACCCAAACGTTCTTACCGGCTATACTGTGGCTACTTAGAAAAAAATCTAGCTTTGATACTATACCGTAGGTCTGGCGGCTATGGGCTCTTACTCTATATGGACCCTCATGGAGGAAACACCCTGTATATAAATATTGTTTCATTTAAATTTCCATTATTTATTCTAGATCTATAATTTTTCATTCTAATTGTAAATTTCTACGATTTGTTTTCTTTCTTCAAATAAAAATCACGTAACTTACATTAAATAAAAGAGATGTGTGGTTAACATCTGGAGTTGTAACATGGGACACGTTTGTGGTATTTCTTCAGAGCCAATTAGGCGGCTGTTGATAAATATTACTAGAATCCGGCCTGGTTATCCTGGTTATTCCTTCTACTTAGCAACTCCGTTTTTTCCTGATAAAATGCAGGTGACTCCGGGGCCTCTTTTCCTAATTAATAACTCTGAGAGCTTCGAAAGATTTTATACTTCCTACTTTTCACAGTTGATGGTAGAGAATTATCCAAATTATCGAAGGTAGCTAGTTTGATACTTTCACTTTGAACGTTAATAAATTGTTCAATAAAAGTGATCAATAGAAATGATGTGATGGTTACACTTTAACTTCGAAATTTATTTGAATCACTGATTAAACTTCAGAACAAAATTTTTGATTTCACAGTTTGCGAAAAGAAAGAAAAATTTTAACCCTTTGGATTTGGACTTTAACTAATTAACATCACAACGGTCCCTGCTCGGGCGCCAGTTAATGAATTTAATTCGGTCAGAACTAAAAAAATAACACGAAATTTATTTCAAGCGATTTTATTGAAATGCAAATTACAACTAACTAAATCTAAAATCTAAAAATCTACTTTAGGGAAAAATACTGCTGGTTGTGAACGGAAAGTTGGCTGGTCAGCATAAAATTCATGGGAATGAAATGTGGCCTTGCAACGTGCTGCCGGTATGTTGCCTTGGGTGAAATACGATTCCTTGTTGTGTTGTGGGAAAGTAAATTAAATGCGTCTTAACTTATATGTACCATATTAACAATAAAAATTATGTATGTACGTTGGTTGGTTAAGTGGCGCTTATAAGGAAATAAATGATGAATGTAGGTAATGATTCATTCATTACATGCATATGCATATGCAAGTCGCTGACCTCACTTGAGGCAGGTTTAAGCGATTACTCATTATGCTACCTACATACATGTGTTATTGAACTTACTTACTCACCGCGATTATGGAAGTTTATGCAATTTCTATGCTTGTGCTTTTGGGGTATTTTCGTGCGTATTACACCCCCAGGGTACGTATAGGCTTGCTCAGGAGAATTTCTCATACCTACTTATGTAGTTGTTGGGCGCCACGTGATTCTTCCGGTTCTGCAGACACGTCTCTGAACTGAAGGAAAGTAACAACACGAAATTATATGAGTGCAAGCGTTGCCTGGTTTAATTTCAATAAAGGTATCTTACAACCCACGAAAATTCACAGAATTAAAAAAAAAAATATCTACATATATTTATTTTACCTCATTCATGATACTGATAAACTATTACTAGTCTAAGTTCATCATCTATATATGTATATATTTGGATATTACTAAGAATATGTTACAAAAGAAAGTGCGAAAGTCCTTTACACATGGATATCGCCTCCTTCGTGGCATTATGAGAATACTACTGACTTAACATAAGAAAATTACATGCACGTGAATATTAATGAAATCTTACAAGACACTCTCAGAAAATCACTTATTTATGTACGCTAACGATAAGAATAAACTATAGTAAGAAAATTCAAGGAAATCTTTTGTATGACATATACACTAACATGAACGATCTATGACGAGAAGAAAATTCAAGAATATCTTTTGCATGAAACTAACACTATTATGAGAATCAACTTTGAGAAAATCATCTACGCAAGGACCTTGCCCCGCCAGCCAGTCACCTTCGAGACTATTCGTACTATGCTAAGCCTGGATTTATACACTTTAAACAGGAAGATATACTAATTTTTTTTTTATTTGACTTGTTATCCGCTTGCCAAGTTAGTCACCACTAATTTACAAATTAAGAGCCCCGCTTGAACTCTTGGGCCCCTTCTTTCGTTTTCCTATTTTAAACTTTTCTTTTTCCACGTTTTATTTTCCTTGGGTCTTTTCTAGTTTTTCCACTTTTAGTTTGCCTTCTTCTCCTTTTCCTTTTTTTTTTTTTTGAATCTCTAAGACTTTATGTTCGCCCTTACAAATTAAGAGCCCCGCTTGAACTCTTGGGCCCCTTCTTTCGTTTTCCTATTTTAAACTTTTCTTTTTCCACGTTTTATTTTCCTTGGGTCTTTTCTAGTTTTTCCACTTTTAGTTTGCCTTCTTCTCCTTTTCCTTTTTTTTTTTTTTGAATCTCTAAGACTTTATGTTCGCCCTTGGATTGCTTTTGTTAAATTTACTTCTTACTTCCACACTGCGTGGCTATTTCGAGAATAAGGAAGTTACACTTGACATTCCTCTCTTTTTCCACGTCGCTCTTCTTCTTATCTCCACTACTCTAGGAGTGTGCATTTAGCAAATCCGTCAGAGCCTAGTGCATTCGTTCGTTAGTACAGTATCAAATTGTTTGAATTTCTTTTCTCTTTTAATTTTTTGTTATGGAAGTATGAAGAAAGAGTGATTGGTTAGGACGTTAAGTCCAAACTGTCAGCATGATCTACAGATCACTCGATGACAGCGATATCACAGGGCGGCACGCTAGCACCTCGGCTAAGGGTGGCGGAGAGTGTGGGGGAGTTCTCAAAATACCTGCCGCTTGTCATCATCCATAAACAAAAAAAAATTTCGTGCCTTCTTTCAAAACGAGCCGGCACACACTCGGTCCTGAAGGGACCTTTACGTCACTTACCTCATTCCTGTTGAAGGCGCAGATGGCATGCCTTTCAGCCAAGCCCCATCCTCCCATCGACTTTGGGTGGCACTATTTGCAAAGTCCCTTGTGTTGACCTGTGGAAGAGAGTAAAGCGGACCTAGACGACCCTTATGCTAGAGGAGAGAGCTCCAGGATGAGAAGCAAAAATTAAAACTTTACCGCCACATTACGTTATAATATGAAACTTTATTTCTTTTCCGTCAACAAACAAGAAAAATTTTATTTCGATTGTCATTAGTTACCGAGATCGAAATTGCGTTCTTCTCTCGACATACATTTTTCAAAAAAAAATCTCACTTAAACAATTCAAAATGATACCACGATTATCCCAAAATTAATTAATTCACTTTAAGGTGACATTCTCTTCGCGAAAAACAAAAGATTTTAATTACGTGAGGCAAGTGAAGTTGCCCTTATGTTTTCTTCTCGATTCCTACATGATACAAATAAGACTTCCTCTTAAATACTGCAACGTATCTTTAAAGAGAATAATAATAGTGATAAAGACCCGAAAAGCTAGAATAAGACAATAAAGAAGTCAAAGGGAATCTCTAAATCGGTACTGCTGCTTTATGTTTTCTTTCTTAAGTACGCAGCTTTTACCTTCACTTTTATCTCATCTCCTTTTTTTTTTTTTTTTTTGAATATTTTTAGAAAATGCTTAACAATAGTTCAAGGAAACACTTACTTAAGACTCCGCAGGGGTTCATGAGCTTACGACCTTATATCACTACGGCGTCCTCACAACTATATTCATCATAACCACTATAACTTGATCGTATGGTTTCAAAAGAACACTTGAAAATGAACCCAGTTTTCGTACCAGGTCATAGCTATAAAAATGTATTTAGAGACCTTTGCCTTCTTGTACATATACGTATGTATAAGGAAATATTCAAAAGAATTTACCTTTCAATAACTTGAAGGTAGGTATTAAATTTACGAATCAATAATCTCAAAGTAAGTATTAACTTCGCGACTGAATCTTAAGGTAATTATTAAATGCATGAATCAAAATCTTAAAATTAAATATTAAAGTCACAGATCAAAATCTTAAAGTAAATATTAACGCCATGAATCAAAATCTTAAAAATAAATATTAAATTCACGGATCAAAATGTTCACAGCATTGACTATTTGACTAAAATTTACTTCCCTCTAACCTGCTGTTTTGTCGATCTTGTTGGGCGTGGGGCAGAAGATTTCTCTCCTGTAAGAAATTTCCTTGACAAATCCATCCAAGTTGGGTAGGTGTCACACAACAGCAACTCAAGGATCAGAAGGCGTTGGGGTCTTATAATTCTTCCCCTTTTCCAACTCTCCTTTATAATGTGGTTTCGTCTTTTCAGCGTATACCGCAGACGGATCAAAAACGTAAGAGCTCGAGGTGTGATGCGTAAAGTTATCTTTAATTCTCAAAGGTGACCTTCACTACTTTCCCTTTTTGTCAGAGAATTAGAGGATACTATACAGTATTCTTCGTCTTCTTTTGTGATTATCTCAAGTGTTTTGACAAATATTGCTCTGGTACAAATTCTCCTTCTAACCTATCCACGTCTCCTTAGCTAAAATTTTTGCTGTTTTGCACTGCGAATTAACTCCGTGTCTTATTTATCCAACTCGGACCGATTTTTTTAGATTTTGTTCAATAGAAAACTAGACCTTTGTTGCTTGATCAGCCATACTTCACAGTCCGGAGTCAAAAAGTCACCGGAAGAAAAAACTCTTCTTCTTTCCTTTCCGTTCAGCATGCAACTCTCAGCTCGAGGAAGCATTGCTCTCGGTTGGGGTGCGTTCACACTTTCCGCTATTGACAGCCGACATACGCGCTGCAGTACGTGTAGCATATTGCTATATGCAATACGCTACGACCATAACATTTTCCATATTACTTTAATTTGTTCTTTGGTTTTGTTTAACTTATTTATTCGCTTTACTAGGTTTATTAAATTCGTATGCATGTAATTTATGTATAGTTTTATCCTTATTTATATAGTTTAGATTATTTCTAGTTTGTGGTTTAATATTTTATATCTCCGTAATTTCGCGACACTCATCTTTGATATATGCTTTGCATTTCGTATTTAGAGTTTTATTAACTTCACTTTGCGCTTTATATTTATGTATTTAAGTTTAATTATATTTGATTTGTAGATTTTATATGTCTCATTTGTGTAATCTAGTGCACTTATATTAGTAAGTTTTATATATATATATATATATATATATTTAAGTTTAATTATATATGAGTTTGTAGATTTTATATGTCCCATTTGTATAATTTAATATGTCCCATTAATAATTTATAATTTGTGGGTTTTATATTGATTCCACTTTTTTTTGTGTTGTTTTTTTTTTTTTTTGTATTACACTTCTCTTTCGTACACCTCGAATAATGGAGCTCTAGACATTCTCCAGTTTTGTTGTTTCCAGTTATATATATCTACTATTTAAGAGTATATATAGTAGTGATGAATCAACAAGTAACCAAATATTAATGTACTGAATCTTACATGAGTGGCTGGTTGGTTTCGCAAGAATAAACCGTAGTGTCGCAGACTAATGAACTTGACTATTATACAAAGCTCCTCTATGAATTTTCTTCTATCCCTACATGGCGTGACGCCTTTAGCTAATTTGTTTGTTTTCGTCTAATTAATTCCGTAACAAAGGTATCTACCTTTACAAAATAAAGTTTTACTAAAACTAAAACTGATTCGAGTTTCAGCGATGTTTTATTAACTTTCGATCCCTGATGTATCAGTTGGTCTTAGCTGGTGACGAGGGTAAAGTAGGTTACCCTTTTATTCGGGCTCTATCATCATATCACTTGGAGCGCATGGTAAGTGATGTTGAAAACTGTGAAGGCAGCTTCGTTTCCTATACCGCTTGGGGAGTTTCTCCAATTACGGTAGTCATAGTCCGTTCTTTTCCCAAAATCCGTTGATTGTTTGATAGCTGACTGACAATTATGCAGCTCGTTTCTAAGAAACTAGGCGAATCGAAAGCCGTCCAGGTTTCATCATCTTCCAGCCTCGCGTGTGGTGGACAGTATATTGATGATCTCGGTCAGCTTGCCTGAAAGAAAAGAGGCTTACAGTATCGACAGTTTTGGTACGGGTGTCAACACTCAACATATAAACACATGAGAGGAGCGCCATATCTCCAACACAGACGACAATAAACTTCCTTTAGAACCGTAACAACATAGAAAAGAAAATACTAAAAAATAAAAAGGAAAAAAACAATATTTTCAATCAATCAGCCAGAGTTTTGTGAAATAGACACTACCTCTAATGGATTTACTTTTTCGCTTTTATAGATAAAAGCGTCAAAAAAATTTAAAAAATTTGTCAAGTGTGTGCTGTACTTAAAATTGAACACATAGTAAGACTTATACAATATATCAAAGGCAAAGCGTACATCGTCCCCTGTTTCTATACAATATCCTGTAAAGAAACATAAAAAACTTCCGTTTCTAAAAGTCACTTAGATGTACAGATGGTTATGGGTTGACCCGCGCTTGTTTTTTTTTTTTTATAATAGTGTTGATGTCATCTTCAAGCTGAAAATACCAAAAGTACAAAGTACAAAATTTATTGTTGCATTCCTAAATTATTTTCAAACTTACGTTAATCCACTGTATTAGTGGCATTAAAAATGTTTTAAATTTTTTTTCTTCCCAATCCTCTATATTTGTGGAAATTTGGCAGTATGACCGTTTTATTTGGCGGTTGGGCAGTTTTTTTAAGACCGTTGCGAGTATTCTTAAGTTATATATGTAAGTATTTAAAAAAAAAAAGATGTCGACATTAATCACGAAATCTTTAGTTTCACTATCTGTTCTTTCCAGAATTTTCCACGACACGCAATGGATTTTCGCGGTTATTACGCACAGATACGTTTCCAATGATAATTCGATGTCGAAATTAATCACGAAATCTTTAGTTTCACTATCTGTTCTTTCCAGAATTTTCCACGACACTCAATGGATTTTCGCGGGTATTACATTATATTTTGGAAATCTAGGTTAATCTGAATACGAATATAAGAAGTAAAGATGTCGATAGTAAATTTTGTATAATTTCTTACCATAGCGTCTTTAAAATCAATTATTCTTGGGAACATGTCAAAGATGTATTTCATAGATTTTCCGGATAATATCATAGTTCTCCTAGTACCATCAGTTTCTTTCATTAGATTAATTATTGCTTGGTAGTTTTTCTCCACAGGCAAAATAGTTTTAAGTTGAACTATCGAAATTAAATTAGTACAACATATTAGCAACATACATGATGGGCCGCATCATTGCCGTCTTTATGTGCCAGACCGTGACATCAAGTTCTTTGAACGTATTAGAGTGATACGATCTTGTACTCCTTTTAGCATTTGTTCTTATCGAAAAATGCATTACTTTCAATTTTAAACTTCTGTTTAATGTAAACATGCCTCCGTACTAAAAAATTTATTCAGGAATTTTGCTGTTTAATTCTTTGTGAATTTAACAGTATATAAATCTAAGTACTTTGTTTAATAAAATTATTTATATTTTTTCATTCAAACATTACCTTACACATTACAATGAGAAAATGTGTTGAATTCTGCTGCATCATACCACAAAGCACGACAATTCTTTACGTTTACTGCGGTGTGGGTACGTTGCATTCTGTTCCAGCCATTAACGTGTAACCAAAACTCCGACTTTGACGGAAATTATGATTAGGCCTTTACAGCCTTTCAAGGCCTCTACACTTTATTTACGTGACAATCAAACAATAAATTATGTATAATATTATTTTCTAAGCACTGTAAACAATATGCTACACCAACTAATACACACTTTATATACTATAATGTATACTTTGGCACGTCCGTCGACTTTTATTTCATAATACTAAATGAACACAACTCAGTCCTCGTTTATCCTAAAGAATGAGGACTCCATTAAATTTCTCTTTAATTTTAAATAGAATTCGGTACATTTGACTGGATTATCAGTACGCATAAGACAACACAACTGCAAATCAGTTCACTTAAATTGATTTTCATTTGAATGGACTAGATATGCAGTTGCGGGAGTTATTGCAACCCAACTAAAAATCAGTTCACTTTAAATGATGAGTGAACTAGATATTTAGTCCAGGAATGTACATATAAAAACTGAACCTCCAAATAATTAACTGGAAACTCATTTGAAAAAAAAAAAATGAATTCCGAAAAAACCAGAAATAAAAATAAGAAAGCATTTATTTATATACGGAATCCTAGTTGAATTTTATGTAATTTTAAATAGTAATCCAGTTAGTCATAATAACTAGACATGCACGCAGTTAAATTTAACTAAAAATTTTTTTACTGTGTTCATTTCAGTGTGGGTTTCTCGAGAACTCATCGAATTCGAAAAGGGTAGAGCTAGGTCCCTATTATTTATGTGAGAACTGCTCGCCGACAAGATCCGGTCATGAGTGGCCCGAATCTGCATCATCAACGCCCGCAATTGGCTTATTGGGTTCGTTGGATGCATGTAGATTGGACATTGAATCGTAGGTAACAAGTTTGTTTTGAGGAGATCTAAAAATTCCTGCTCCGACATGGGATTCTGCAGCTGATTGCGCAGCTCGATCATTGATTGGAGGTACAAGTTAAACTTTTCTCCCTCTTCTTGTCGCCTGTTCATCATCTGGCGTCGTACCCCAATGTCATCCTTGAGATCATCCCACTCTGTTAATAGGGCAGCTTGAATTTGTTGCTAGGTAGGAGTTGTATTGATTCTCAATAACGCCCAATACCAATTGGTAGCCCTGTTGCTAACCAGATCGGAAATTTGTCTTTAGATCTAGATAGGCTTCTCTAGCAAC
Source organism: Dioctria rufipes (assembly GCA_963924295.1). NCBI lineage: Eukaryota > Metazoa > Arthropoda > Insecta > Diptera > Asilidae > Dioctria > Dioctria rufipes. The sequence continues at coordinate 252,218,984 of OZ002740.1, read as the reverse complement.
GGACTCACGTCCAGCGGCCAGATGTGCTGGACTTTGTACCGATATTCGTTCATTAGATCTATTCTCTTGTAGACTGGCAGGCAGTGAAGGCTGATATGAGAGAGACGAAGGCATTTGCTGTGATGTTGACAGCAGGGTGTTATTACCGGTGTCTTGACCAAATTCTCGTGCTATCGGTCGTTTGGCTATCGTGCCTTATGAAATGAAACTTCGATACAATGAAACCATTTCCTTTAAAATTATGAACTATTAATTTCGTTCACCCAATGATTACGTCCATGATGTGAAGAAAATGTTCATAGCATTGATGAAATTGGTTTCGTTTTCACAATATAAATATGTCACAGATTCAATGTAAAATATCTTTGGTAAAATCAAATATCTGAATTTGATAAAATGATAAATTTTAAAACACGTGTTTCAACAAAGAAAATTTTCATTGTATCAATTAATTGATATAGTATTATTAAATCATTTTCCCTTGTAAACAACACCAAAAAAAAAAAGATGTAAATAGATTACAAATTCTTAAGCCAATACCATAGAATACAGATAACTCTACCAATCTCACGAATATAAATATAAACACCCCATCCCGCAAATTCTACCATTCCACTACCATTCACTACTGAATTATCTTCATCTCCCCTACCAATCCATCCCCCCCACTATATTTCTCCCTTTCTATTTCCCTCAAATACCACACAAAAACCATAACAACTACCGAAAAAAAAAATTTATAAACAACAACAAAAAGACACAAAAAAATAAACATCAAGTAACTGAATTTATATAATTATATATATATATATATTATATAATTTATATATTGGAAAAAAAATAAAGATATAAGAAAAAATTACAAAAAACATATAGATAAAGTACGAAAAATTTATGTCAGCGTAATTATCGGGCTCCTCGGGAATCGCCACCATACACGGGGCTACAACGAAAGATTCCCCGATGAGAACAGCCCTACCACCTGTAAATAAAATAAAAAAAGAGGGATTAATCATTTAATTTTGTCTTCCCTAAATAAGACAAAACTTACCAAGAAAAGTTACCCCCATGCCAAAATCAGGCCGCAGAACGAAATCCAGGGCATATTGCCGATCGGCAACGGCCTCGCCTGCCCACAAAGGGTAACTAGGACACCCGTCTCCGTGCCACATAAGGCGCAAAGGCCCCTCCCAGTGGGGATAAGCCACAATCACAACTATGCCAGTCACCCTAATAGCATAGGGTGCTGGCGAACGGTAAATAACTTGCCCGACTTCCTTTAAAACAATCATGATCACGACTGACCAAAATATATTTAAATAGAAATCAGTCACAAAGAATTAACTCGAGAGTATTGCAAATTCGTACAAATTAATTATGCAGACACTGCATAAATATACTAAACAAAACATCACACTTATCCCAAGACATACCGGACTACGCCAACGTAATCATAACGCCACGACGATATCCATACAAGACCAGACAAAAAAAAAAGCCTTTTACAAATGCTTATCACCCAGCCAGCTAGCTGCTTAATAATGACGCTATCAAAACAACTTCAAAAATTGCACGACTGCCTTTCCCATTTCCTTCTCTTTCATTTACCTTTTTTTTCTAGACCTAATTGAATATGATAAATGTAGATATAATTTTAAAAATTACCAAACATGTAAGTAGGTACATCGTTGGTATTATACATTCCTTTTATACTACTTTAGAAGAGACAAAATATGATATAAAAAAAAAAGAAAAAAAGCCAATGTTGTGGCTAATTTATAGTAAAGATACCTATGAAATGCATGTTTCCTTTTTTTTCTCAATATACTACAAATTATTATTAATAAAAATTACGAAAATGTACATTTGCATACATAACCAGGATAGAATTTTAAACTTTTATTCTTCCTGTTAACCAAATGAAAACTTATAAAACAAATACTTTTACCAATTTGTTATATCATAAATAAAAACATCAAGGCACAATGAGGTAATAAAGATTTAGATAAATAATAAAAAATAGAATAAATGTAAATAGCTCTATTACCAATGATATGTAAATTTATAAACTTAGTAGTATTCATTTCCTTTTAACTCGCTCTGAAAGTATAAATGTAACATATAATGAGAAAATTCTAAAAATATTCCTATCGAATTCTGATTATATCAAAATAATTTTTTTTATTTAAATGTTTTACCTATTATAAAATTATTATAATTTTGCGTGTAAAAAGATATACATTCCTAGTTACCTCTAAAAGTACTATTTAGAATCGCGTGCAAAATTTAGTATTAAAGAAAGAAAGTTTTCTTCTGAGCAGAATAAAACTTTCTTTTCCCCAGGGGGGAGGGATGTTGTGACCCGGGTGCCCATTGACCCGAACCACAACCATAAAGCAAATACGCCAATATCTTGCCCTATGCAGTATATTGGCGTAGTACAAATTGACCCTGAAAATTCAAAAATATTTTATTGTCAATTCAATTTAAATTTCATTTGCATTTAAAAATGCATTTACGTACTGCAACAAAATGCAATTTAGCATAAATTGCATTTTGTTATCAGTCATACATTCCGTTCACACGGCATGTATACTTACCTACATGCAGTACTACCCAGCGGGAAAATGATCGTGTATGAAAGTAGTTATGCAGGAACTCGTTGAGGAAATGAGTATCGATGAAAAATATGTGTACATGTCATGCAGAAAAGATGCGAAGCAAGTTCAAATCAATTGGATCGGCCGGTGCCTGTATGTACACGATTTATTTACTCTTTTGTATTGATTTCTCTGATGAGTCATCTGCGTACACGTCGATGCAGGTGGCATGAGTGCGACCTTTTTACCCCTACTTTGTATGAATCATCTGCGAAAATCACTGCAGGTCAAAGTTTCAGGTAAATAACATACCCGTAAATCATGGTATAAGGACTACAAGGTAAGATGGAGAGAGAATGAAATGCCGCCATTATTGTTTTTCTCTGACGTCAGCAAATACTTGGCAATTGACATTTCGGTTATGCACCATTGCCTTTGTAACTGGTATAAATCGTTTACTGATTAATTTAAAGTGAAATAGTGGTATTAATTAAATAAAATGGTTTCGTGTAGTGTAAAAGGGTGTAATAACTCCCAAGGAAAAAACAATAAAAAAGTGAAGTTCTTTTATTTTCCTAAAGACATTTTACTATGCCGCAAGTGGTTGAAAGAGTGTGGAAAATAAATTAAAAATATAAGCAATGCGAGGGTCTGCTCAAATCATTTTACTACCGAAGATTATCGACTTCAAGATGGACTTCTTTGTAGTGAAATGAAGAAAAGCAAATTAAGACTGGAAGTAATTCCGAATAAACTGCTACCAGTTCCTGAAAAAGTATCAGAGAGGTCTAAAAGAGCCAGTGAAAGGGAAAGGATATCCATTATTAATGATGCTCTTGCTCAATGTGGGTAAGTTTTCGTCTTAAATAAGTTTATTTTTCTTCGATTTAATGCAATGTCTTTTTTTAGAAATATCTATCCAAGAATCGTCTATAATGCAAGAAAAAGGTCAATCAGACGATATAAATAAAATTCATTCAAATGCGAATGCTCAAACACTAACTGAGTGAGTAGCGTACTTACCTATTATTTAAGTTTCTTTTACACCTATCTAACAATAATTTATTATATATTCAGAGTTGACATGAAAGTTACCAGAGAGCTTCAGATTATGGAATGCAATAAAAAGAAAAAACTCCAGGAATTTAAAATTAAAGACTTGAGTTTGAGTTCAAAAAAGCCAACAACCTCAAGCACAGTCTTAACAGAATTTGTACACCTGGACAAATAAGGAAATTAGAACTGTTTCCTTCTAAAGTTAACTAGAATGTTGAGGACATATCTCATGCTATTGGCATGCATTCCACCGGTCCACGTTTATATCGCCAGCTTTATAAAAAAGGTTATCTTTTGCCAGGGGTGTCGACATTGAGGCAATGGGCATTAAAAATTAATATTAAACCGAGTATACAAACAGATACTCTCAAACTGATGGAGACTTGCAGCTATGATGAAAAGCAGCGACTTTGTGTGCTATATTTCGACGAAATGAAGATCAAGTCTGTATATGAATACGATAAGATAAACGATGCCATATTAAGTCCTTCGAACTATGTCCAGGTCGTGATGATAAGAGGGCTATTAGAGCGTTGGAAACAACCAATATTTTATGATTATGACTGCAGTATTACTGGACCAATCTTAAATGATATAATATCGGCTTTCTACCGAATGAAATATTCAGTTGTTGCAATTGTTTCCGATATGGGTCCTGGAAATCAGGCACGGTGGAAATGTTTGGTTGTTGATCAACTAAAACCTTGGCTTATTCATCCCTTATGCGACAATAAAAATTTTTCGTGTTTGCCGATGCTCCTCACCTTATAAAATTAATTAGAAATCACTTCCTGGATTCTGGTTTCATTTTAGGTGAAAAAAAGATTGACGTACTGCCTGTTAAAGAGCTTTTAGACCTAACAAGTATTTCTGACCTCAGAATTACGCATAACATCAATGAAAATCATTTAAATGTTCACAATGCTGCCCGACAAAATGTTAAACTGGCTGTACAACTGATATCTCATACCACATCGCGCGCTATCAGAAGATGCGTTCAGATAGGAAAATGCAATAGCCTAAATACAATCCATTGTGCAGATTTTATAAAAACTGTAATTGACTGGTTCTATGTTTTCAATTCTAAAATACCCACAACCGATTGCCGCAATCGTATGAAGGTATTTGGACTGGCTGAAGAAACACAACTCAATATCCTGGAAAGCATGGACAAACTTATGTCTCAGTGTAGGGTATCTGGGAAAAAATCATTACTACCTTTCCAAAAAGCTGTAATTATGTGTAATTTGGCCTTGCGGCAACTTTTTATATATGTTAAAGAACGTTATAACGTTCAATATTTATTAACCAACCGCCTTAATCAAGACGTGCTAGAGAATTTTTTAGCACCATTCGCGCTAAAGGTGGATTAAATGACCATCCCACGGCATTGGATTTCAAATATCGTTTTCGGTCTTATTTACTAAGTAATTCAGATTTTATGTAGTAGAGATTTTATTAACCATTACTATTAATTAAAATTTGCTTGAGGATAAAACCCTTTCTAATACATATAACTCCTCATTGTGTTGTTTTCCCTTCCCCTCTGTGTTTTCTTTCTTCTTTTCAGGACGGAATGAAATATTCTCAAATAGCTCCAATGTTGAAGAAGACACCGATTTGATGCTTAACCTAAATTACATAGAAAATGAGTGCACGATAAGGCAAGATATTGCATAATTATGCTGAATCAATAACAACAGAGTACGAAACCGAGGAGGTCTTCAACTGTGACCTAGAAGAAAAAAGTTTTGATGAACTACACCAAGATGCTCCACAAAACCTAGTTGGATACATCATTAAAAAACAATATAGTAAAGATGAACGCCATTTACTTGAATATAAGCATAATTTTGTTATAGAAACCGGACAAGTCAAATTCAAATAAATTTGAAAATCCCCGATTGCTTTGGTATTTGCTGACGTCATATGCCGCGAACTGTCAAACATACCGTGTAGTCTTTATACCATGCCCGTAAATAAGTATTTCTTTTTACCTTTCCAACTTTTCTGCGTAAATGTCGCTCTAGTTTAAATTTGTTTAATTCATGTTATGCCGTTGTTTTGAGTGGAACTAAAAAGTGCGTGTAAAAATAAAAGTGATTTTGAAGAAAAAAGGAAATGAAAATATAAATAATCAAAAGTGATTTTACTGAGTGAAAGAAACAATAAAATAAAAGTAATTAAAACTTTTATTCAGAAAAAAGGTGCAATTTAGCATATGTTTTGAAAGAAAAAGGTGAGCATTATATGGTTAAGGTTTTGTATGAACTGTGTATTGTGAAAGTGGTGTCTATTATTGCTTCTTTCGAGATTAAAAGGTCAGCATTTTAGACGATTAAAAAATATAAATAAATTGTACTAAGTTTGGCAATGTTTCAACGAATTTAGAAATATGTAAATTGATTGCATAAATTACTTTTATTTGAATTTAACTAAAATAACTAAAAATGGACTTACACCACTTTCATAATTATTGAACTGTAAAACTCATTTAATTACAATAATCAAAAATTTAATTTTCTTGAAATTCAATGTGTTTTATCTATTTTGTTTAAACGTTAAAAATATTTACTTATTTAGTGCTCATTATTGCGAGCTTAACATTAGTTAGTGTTAGAGAGTATAAATTAGATTTCTTTTTAAAGTTTAATTCAGGGTTCAAATACTTTCGTCCTGAATTTTGGAATCGAGTGTTATAACTCTCAAACGCCGGAAAACTTCTTAAGTGTTTTCTCAGAGTACTTATCGCTAGTTCATCGGTTCTCCTGCAAGAGCCATCCATTCTCCCTAGCAAGTCTTTTGGAATATCGTTTGCCTTTAAGATACGATCAATCCGTCCCGTAGATATAACTCGAATTTACTATTGCACTAATTTTGTTTCTTCTTCGATTAATCTGGGGTCCGTTTTGATAATAAAATCTAGATCTCATTTCCAGACGAAATTAAATAACTTACCATTTATTTCAATAGTTTTAAACTTAGTTTCTGATATGATTCCATTTAGGGTATAATAATGTCTGTAAGAAATTTCATCAGTAAGAGGCATTTGCGACGACTAATTAAAAAAGAGCAAGAAAGGTCATTGAGAAGTTTGGAAGAATGCTCAAGTAGCATTGCCGATGAGAGTGAAAGTCTTCAAAATAGTAATGAACAAAGCAGACAATATGAAAATGAAGACGAACAAGAACCAAGAGGTAACAATGAAGAGGGACGTGGTGGAGAACAGCTCGCTGGCGAAATTGAAGAAGACAGAAAAGAGTCATTGAAAGGTGAATTGAAGGAATGGTACATTGAATACCACCCATCAAGGAAAAGTTTTGAAGCACTTTTGAAGGTCTTGAAACGACAAAATTTGGATGTTCCAAATAGTTTGTACTCCGTTCATAAAAACACTGAAAAAATTATAATTAGGACAGTTCCACCTGGACAATATTTACATTTGGGAATTAAGAAGCAAATGGAAAAAATTGCATATGCAGTGACTAGTGAAAATGAAATTATTTTGGACATTGGTATAGACGGCTTACCCCTCTATAAAAGTTCCAGTCAAAGTTTATGGCCGATATTGGGTAGCATAGTAAATATTAAAGGTGTAAAGCCATTTGTAATTGGCTTATACTTAGGAAAGAAGCAACCGTATAATGGTGATACCTATTTACACGATTTTGCGAACGAAATCGAACATTTACTCCGCGATGGGTTAGTAATTTCAAACAAGTCAATTAATTTGAAAATAAGGGCATTTATATGTGATGCACCTGCACGGGCTTTTATTTGTGGAATTGTTGGTCACAATTCATTTCACGGTTGCAGTAAGTGCACTCAAATTGGAAAAACTATAAATAGAGTAGTAACATACAAAACAAGTATTGCTACTTTACGAAGTGATCAAGATTTCCGAGAGAGGAGGGATTCACAGCATCACTCTATATATTATCGAGATAGGGAAAGTCTGCTTGAAAAGGCAGGTATTGGAATGGTTTCTCAGTTTCCGTTAGACCCCATGCATCTAATAGATTTGGGTGTAGTGAGGAAAATGCTTCTGCGATTGATAAACGGAAAAATAGCCGGTGCAAAACTTACTACAGAAAATAAACAACGGATTTCAACTCGCTTGTTATCTCTTGCTCCTTTTATCCCCAAAGAATTTGCTCGAAAACCAAGAAGCCTGGAAGAAATACTGAAATGGAAAGCAACGGAATTCAGGCAATTCATCCTTTACTGTGGAATAGTCGTCTTGAAAGATATTGTTAGTGATGACTTGTACTACCACTTTCTTCTTCTTCATTCTGCTTATCGCCTATTATCGTGTTCTAAATATTATGAAGCTAATTTGAATGTGGCCACCAATATGATTGAACTGTTCGTACAAAATTTCCCAATCGTGTACACAGAGGATAGTGTAACTTATAATGTACACAGTTTGTTGCACTTAACAGAATGCGTAAAAGATTTTGGGCAAATAAGCGAATTCACTGCATATAAGTTCGAAAACTATATGCAGGAACTAAAAAGGAAAATTAAGCAACCTACGAAAATTTTGCAGCAACTTAATAATAAGCTCAGCCACGAAAAATTGATAATAAAAAAAAAAACATACGGATTCAAGAAAAATTCCAAAGGAAGGATAATTAGCCATACAACTGATTTGCATTATTTCAGTGCTTTGCAACCGAATAATTATTGCTGCATCTATCCTCAAATTTCGATTCAAATAACCGGATTTGCTGAAGGGGTCGAAAAATTCATAGTTGGAAAACGATTATTAAATCAAAGAAACTTTTTTGATGAGCCACTTGAATCTCTATCTGGTCTTGGAATATTTCTGGCAGATCTAAAAACCGCAGAAGAAGAAGAAATGTTCAACATGAAAGAAATAGCTTATAAAATGGTGTGTTTGCCACATGAAAATTATTTGTTACTTATCCCTCTTCTTCATGATTGTTTATGGTAAAATTCATATGTTAAGATAAATATAATCCATGCAATTTCATAATACAATATTTCCAGAACAGAATGCTTACAAATAAGGAGAATTCGGGAATGAAACGTTCGACTTTTAAGAAAGGACGGCTGCAACGTTTTGATGCTACTTTGCAACAGGAATCATGTGAACAATCGCCCACTAGGGAAATGTCTGAATTAAAAGGTTGTAATATAATAAGAAATTAAAAAGTATATTTCTTCTTTAACTCCTTTCGTAAAATTTTAGAATATATTGCCAAGGAAATAGGGTCTTTAAAAAGTAAAAATTAATCAACACTCTTTATACACTTGTAAACTATTTCTAATTTTTAGCCCAAATAAGGGAAATCGCTATGTCAAATGCAGAAATAAAAACAATTTTAAAAGAATTCGTTAAGAAAAAACAGGAAGTACAGCCTATTCGCGTGAGGTTCCCGATTAAAACGAAAGACGAATTAGTTAAATTAAATTCAGATATCTTGGACGATGAAGATTCTTATGTAAGCAAGATAAATTAAATAAAACTTATATTATTAAACCAACATTAAATAATATCTAACTAGGTAGCTACTCTCAAATCTTTGATGACACCGGGAGGCATCGCAAAAAATTTAAGTAGATTAATAGGAGATAACCTAATTCTGGCATTCAATTATGATGGGCAAAAAGGAAAGGAAGCATTCAAAGAATTTAAAAATATAAACGGTGCATTATTCAGTAAGTTCACATTATTTTCAAAATTTCCAGTCTTATATACATATAATTAATTAATTTCTATCTTCCAGAAGCGTTACTTAGAGATGGCTACAGAGAGGCTGACTTCGTAAAGGATGTCAGATATAGTTTCCGGACCAACAAAAATAGATATTTCAAAAAAGAGGCCACCAAAAGGAAGGCAAATAATTAATGCCTTCACCAACATTTTTTCAGTTTTTACGATTTTTCAAAGCATTATTTTTTTAAGTTTTTGAAATTTTTGAAGTTTTTGAAGTTTTTAAGTTTTTTCATTAAATTAAATATGCTATAGATATAAGTTTGTTGCTTTGATATTGATTTGGTAATATATACTATTATCTTTTAAAGATATTGTTAAAATCTTCCTAGTATCCGATTATACTTCCTTTAATCCTTCCTTAAATCCATGCATTGCTGGGGGGTGCTTGAAACTTGAATCGAGAAAAGCTGAAACTACTTCTACTAGTTTAATTATGCAAAAAAATTCAATTAGACATGTAATATGAAATTTAGCTAGAAGAAACGTTTCGACTATACTCGATTACAGTACCACCCCTGGATCTGCAAAAATTTACTGATCGAGAATATTTTCATCGGGGATTATTCAACTTTTCCTTGGGGATTATTCATTGAAAATTTGGTTGGAGATTAATCATTGATGTTTTCATCGGGGATTATTCATTGAAGTTTTCATCTGGGAATATTTTTTCAAGTTTTCATCGATGATTATTCCTTGAACTTTTCGTTGGGGATTATTCTTTCAAGTTTTCATCGATGATTATTCCTTGAACTTTTCGTTGGGGACTATTCTTTCAAGTTTTCACCGCTGATTATTCCTTGAACTTTTCGTTGGAGATTATTCTTTCAAGTTTTCATCTATGATTATTCCTTGAACTTTTCGTTGGGGACTATTCTTTCAAGTTTTCATCGCTGATTATTCCTTGAACTTTTCGTTGGGGATAATTCTTTCAAGTTTTCATCAATGATTATTCATTGACGTTTCCGTCGAGGATATTTCATTGACGTTTTCTTCGAGGACATTTCATTGACGTTTTCTTCGAAGATTATTCACCGACGCTTTCATCGACACTTGCTCCTGCAGAAAGGCATCGCACCCTCCCTAGGACATCGTGTGTAAAATTCATCGAAGTTTCGGTGCAGAAATGGGTCGATGATGCATGCCAGAGGTGCAGTACGGCTTCGATGCGGTGTTGCATCCACTTCCCGCTGGGTATGTACATACCTACATACAGCTTTTCTGCTAAATTATGTGCATGTACTATACATACATACAGTTTCTTTTTCCTAAATTCATAAAACTTAATCGTATGTACATACATACACATGATTATTCTTATCACCTAAAAATATTACTTTTTCAAGACACAAGTGCATATCAGATTTCATGCATATGCACTGTGTCTATATTTTTTGTACATTCCCACGTACGATTTTTCACGTCGTGGGAAAGTGATAGGAAGAAAAAGAAGCTTTCATGGGCACCTGGGGCCGGCGAGCCCAATCCTCGGGGAGTTTGTTTGAAATCCGCCAAGAAGGCAAGATCGGAGAGTTTGATTCAGAATCGCCTTGCAAGAAGTTTGGGAGTTTTTTTTTTGCAACTAGGATTTCTTTTTTTTCTCTAATTTTGATAAAATGTGTGTTATGTGAAAAATTGTAATAAATTTTTTGTAAAAATTATTTTCAAAAGTGCCAGTTAGAACAGTGAAGAAATCTGTGGAAAATTATTAGTGAACCTAAAATAAAAGCTATTTGAACATTTGATTTTGTTTTTATTTATATTAAACATCAATTCGAAACGTTAGGTGCTCTCGTCTTAGAGTACGGCACCCAACGGATAACATAATTGGATCTCTGTTGGAATCCGTGGAGATGCAATCGAAGTCATTAAGGTCATGGCATTCTGGATTCATGTCATGAATTGCCAGTTCGACGTCCTGTTCATTCGTGTTGAGAACTAGGACTTTTGCCATTCCTTGTGAAGGGTTGACTATGGTATTACCTATGAACAACCCTGGCTTTACCTCTTTTTTAAAATATACTGATTCCGTAGTTGACAAAGTTGGAATTTGAATTATGGATTCAGAGCGAGCGGGAATTGTAATAAGTTTATTATGTAATTTGTCCGATTCGTTTCGGTTTTCATTGGATTGTAAAATATATTCCGTTTTTTGTAGGATATTTGTGTTGGGGTACTTTTCACGTTTGGTATTTAAATCCCGTGAAGTACTGGGAAACTTGCTTTTATTAGCACTTGCATTGTTTGTTTCGGAGTTCTTGTCATTGTTAGCATATCTAAGATATGTATTTGGATAATCTGCGCAATATTGCTCTATGGGATAGGATGAATGACATTGCTTCACCTTTAAGGAAATGAAATTGTTTTTATAATAGATGCAAGCGTTGTATCTAGACAGGAAGTCGTGGCCAATTAGGCCGTCATATGCTAAGGTTGAGTTTTCTCCTACTATTTGGAAGGGATGTTCTATTATACATTCTTCGTTTGATGTATTTGCCAGTTTTGCTAATATTAATCCTTCTGTAGTTTTAGATTCCGAAAATAAAGTATTTATCTTGCAGATTGCATCTTTATAGTAAGTGCTACCTGCTTTCAGTGCATTGAACTTTATGAGACTAATTTCTGCTCCTGTGTCTACGAGGAACTTTGTTTCTTTATTGGAGCATACATTGGTAAATAGAGAGATAGTAATGGAGTTGGAATTGATAATAATTGGAATTTTCAGCCTTGATTTGTTTTCCGAGTGTGTTAAAAATATTCTCGGATTTTGTACGTGATCTTTGTTTGATCTTGGTTCATTTTGGGGTTGTATTGTCGAGGAATGGGAATTTTTTCTAAAATTTGGATTTGGAACCTGGTTGAAGCTGACCTCTTTTTGGGGAATTGTAGTTCTATTGGGACTTTCCGTTCGCTTTCTGAAATTTTGATCAACGGGATTTATATTTCCTCTGTAGAAATTCCCGTGGTTTGCTATCCTTGCCCTGCATACTTCTATGGTATGTCCTAATTTGTGACAATACCTGCATGTAGGAGTAGTGCTGTTGGACGTGCTAGCCTGCTTAGGAGGATTGCCTTTGTTTAAATTATTTGAAAAATATTTATTTGGGGTTGGGTATGTACGAATATTTTGTGGACAATTTGGGGCTAAATGTCCCTGTGCTTTGCATTTATAGCAAAAGGGGCTCTGCACTTGCATTGATTGAGCAGTGCGAGAAGAGTTTGTTTGAAATCCGCCAAGAAGGCAAGATCGGAGAGTTTGATTCAGAATCGCCTTGCAAGAAGTTCGGGAGTTTTTTTTTTTCAACTAGGATTTCTTTTTTTTCTCTAATTTTGATAAAATGTGTGTTATGTGAAAAATTGTAATAAATTTTTTGTAAAAATTATTTAAAAAGTGCCAGTTAGAACAGTGAAGAAATCTGTGGAAAATTATTAGTGAACCTAAAATAAAAGCTATTTGAACATTTGATTTTGTTTTTATTTATATTAAACATCAATTCGAAACGTTAGGTGCTCTCGTCTTAGAGCACGGCACCCAACGGATAACATTTTTGTAACTTATTACATATGACTAAAAACCAATTTCTTTGTTATTACAACATAACATAACATATATTTAAAGAAAACAACGTCATTATTTCAAAAATATATTATTTTTCATATACATATATTTATTCACACTTTTAAACTAAAAAGTTCTTCGAATAGTTACGATTAGAAATTAGAAAAATTCAAAAAGTACTTATTGTTTCGTAAAGTGACAGTTCCTGGATAGAACTACCAAAGTAATGGTTTACGCAAAGGGTATAGTCCTTGGATAACTATTAATATGTTTACGTACTGAATGCGATGCGAGATTGAATCACAATGCTGTCATGTAAACGTAAATTCTTGATTGAATTAAACCTTGTGCGTAACAACATAAATATTACACCATATGCTTGCATAATAAGCTGATGTAAATTTTCTTGATATTGTTGATGCTATATCCTGCTGCACGTGTATAACGGAGTAGTTTGATATAGCCGTTATATACCAATTACTGTTCTTGGTGTGAATGTTAGTGTAGCGGTATGTTAAAATCAGAACAATTCAAATAGATTCACATTCGATTTAATTTTAATTCTATTCGAAGTTACTTAATCACTCTAATATACATAGCTAAGCATTTAAATATTATTATTCTAAAAATTTCGTATTTATAGAACTAAACTACTAGTGATATTCTACACTTCTTCAACACTGAAATATTAATACAATTATGAGTTATGCAAACAAAGAACAATTCGCATGTGTATTCCAGCTTAACTCAAAAATGAGCAGTGTAGGAACAACTATCTTGAATTTGTTCTGTACAAGATAGATTAAATTTACTATTATATTATTATCACTAAATTGTAGTTAATTCTAATAAAAAATTCAAATTATTTAATTTCGCACTAAATTTCACAACAAGAATTCAATTAAAAAACTATCACAACCTTGTATGTTAAATACAGATAAGTTATAAATTGTTCACAATTCCTCCACCAAAATTGCATGTGAGCTTACTCTTACCATTAGTAGTTTATAAGCCAATTTGCACAATTTCTTACACTTTGAAAATTTCACTAAAATCACTTGTTAAGATCTTCACTTGTTGAACTCGAATGACATAAGAGAGCGATTCATATAAATGGTCGGCCTTATATAGGGTCTGAATCGCCATTTTGGTGTGTGGAACCCGCAACCATCATGAAGATTACTCAAGATGTTTAATTTTTCATCAGTTGAAACCTCTACATTTTTCCATTTAAAAACTCCCATCATTTATTAAATTCTTTGCATGAAAATTAAAAATAGAAATTATGCCATAACATGGCGTAATGCACTTCCTGTCATCCATAATGAGAAAATTTTAATGTGGAACGCAAATTTTATCTATCTCTCTTCCACTTGCTATCTCTTTTCTTCTCATTGCTTATATGAGAAATCTTAAAATATCAAATATCTTTTAACGAAGATATTTTTGTACCTTTTTAACGCCGCCATCGTATTCTTCGTTAAAAAATAGACCGAATTGATGTGCCATATGTTGGCAATATATAAAGTTGACAGTTTTCGCGATGTTTATAAGTGGCGTTTGACGGTTTCGCGATCGCGAGTTTTTCCGTGTGTTTTTCCGCTGTGTTGTGCTTCTACACAAAAGGTAAGTTATGCACATTGTGTTCTGTTTATTGTGTAGTGTTTGTGTGTGATTAATTTATAAGAAAATCCATGTGTGTTAAAATTTTCGATCTTAACCTGTTTTCAGGTAAGATTTTCTTTTGTATTTTCTTCGCGGAAAACCATCGCGGGAAGTTGATTTTTCGTCAGAAATCAATTTAGTGATGTGTAAATGTTGTATTTATATCGTAAATACACTGCGAAATGTTTTAAAAACTTATTAGTTGAGTAATTCATTTTCCCTTTGGACAACTGTCAAAAGGTGAAAATTTGTTAGTTTTTCCCTTAAATTGTTCGCGGGAAAGTTTTTTTTTACAGTAAATGTGTTCTGTGACATCTTTTCTATAATTGGTTTAAATTTCAGATGAGAGACATTGAAATTAAACTAATTATAACAAAATTTCAATTTCCCATAGTGTTGTTGTTGTTTTTATATGTACTTGTTTACATTCAATTTGCAAGGGGAAATTGTTTTTTTTGTTTTTTTTGTGAATTCATTTGTGTTTCTTATTCTAAGTGATGTAACATATAATTCATTAATTAATTCATTATTTCTTTTATTTTCAGATACAGCCGTAGATACATATGTTTGGTACATATGTATGTATATATTGCTCTTCGTGGGAGGATGGGAAAATGTATGCCAGTCGACTTCCCTGGCTACTTATTAAGTTAAGTATTGTAAATTAGATTGATTTTTATTAATTCTTTTTCTTTCTTTCTTTTCAGTTCTCTTCGTCGCTGAACACTTATAATACAACAAAAACTCGAAGTAGAGCTTGTAACATATTTTTACATGAATATGATCTATGTATATGTACATACATAAACATAATTACATATAATATATTCTAAAAAAAAATTTTTAGTCTCATAACGGATTCTTTGGAGTTATAGATATAAAAATGAGTTGGGGGTTTTTTTAATTCATTTATATTTATAAGCGTATAACTTAATAATCTTCTTCCTGTTACAAAACTTAATATGTGATTTTTATAACCAGCATTTTCAAATTCTTGGCAAAATAAAAATAAACTGTTATCAATAAGTAAAATTTCTAATATTTCGTATAATTGTGGTTCGTCCATAGTACAAATTGTTACGTAATAACCGTTTTTGTATGTGGTACCACAGAATACTACACTACTGTAGAACTTTGAATTCAGTAAGTAACATTTAAAACTGTCCTTGCAGTGGTTGGATATAAAGATGAAATAAGGAGATAATTGCAATAATTGTCCTTTGTCATTTGCATACCATAACACATGTTTAAAAGATAAAATAAACTCGGAAAATTTAATTGAGCATTTTGTTGCTAAACTCAGAGAAATGTTTATTCGGGAAGTAATATTTTGTACATATGTTTTTAGTTCTCTATGCTTACATTCATATCTAAATGTCCACAAATACTTTAAAGGACCTGAATAATCAATTACTCTACAATAATGTAATAAAAATTGGTGTTTAGGTTTGAGTGATGAATTAAATATCTGGACGCACTTCGTGTTATGAAAAGCAATTAGATCTTTCAATCTTAAAAATTTTTGAGAATTATAGCTAGATAATAACATTGTATCTATCATTTCTACAAGGTTTAGGAGAAATTTCCAGTATATATCATCTTCTGGAACTAAATGGCCTATTATTATTGGGAAAAATGCACAAAAGTTGCCATTTCACGAGCGTTCATATTTAAGTTTGAATTTATAAGATTTTTATGTGTAATTGGACACCCCTGATTTATTGTTCGCTTAAAAAATTTTTACTAACTGAACCTGTGCCTGCCCTTAAATCTTCTTGTAAACTTCTTCTAACGCGAAACTGTATATCTGCGTTCTGCTAGTTTGAGCACCTCAATGATTACTCGGATACAGTTTCGGTTGATCATTTTATATCACTAAGTTTCGGTTGATCATTTTTATCACTAATTTATATCTTTGATATTCATAAAAGATAATTTTTTCTTTTGATTAAAATACTACATCAGCTGTATTTCGAAAAGTGTTTTTTCCGTGCAAACTTTTTCATAATTTTACAAATGACGAAATCTTCTCTCATGTGGAGTAAATTCACATAATGTTTCCCTTTAAGTGTAAAACTTTCCTCCAAAAGGAAAATTTTGCTTGATCGCCCCAAATGACAACGACATATTTATTATGGAGAGCGTTTATAAAATTATGATTCTTCGTATACTTGTTTTAGATGAATTATAGTGCATTTATATTTATTCTTTCATATTTGATTTTATTACCTTGTAATAGCACTACAGTAGCTTACTAGGACCTGGGTGTCAGAAATTTTATCCTAAATATGAATGTACTTATGATAAATAGTGTAAAAAAATTACTATTTTCTTTCATATTAAGCAAAGTAAAACTAAAAATGAATCTAAATTTAATATACTGATTTTACTATTGGGCTTTTTTCTTAGCTGTGTAATGTAATTTGCATCGTGCATTATTTCAGTTCCTATAATTTTACTATTCACATATTATATAAGCCTATCGCATGAACAAATCCTGTGTTCTCCCTGGCAGGAGCGGTGAATATTTAAATGCCGGCTCCTCTGTCCAGCGGGAGAGAAAAAAATCAGGATCGTCAAAATTTGTTGAAAATCCCTGTGATTCTCTCTTGACAAGATTGGCGGCTACTTAAAAAGCAGCACAATGCCGAATCTTCGTTCATTAGAGTAAAAGTAGTACAGGAAGGCGTTAGAGGTGATATAAAGACTTTTGTTGTTCGCTTGTTTCTTTCGATCAATCAGCCAAGAAGTTAATATGTTATGTAAAAGAGGAAAAGTTTATAAAATTGCTTTAAATAAGTAATTAATTTAAATCAATAAAATAAAACAAATAAATCGCTGAGGAAGGAGCCTACATATATTTAGCGCTGTATTTTTATGTATCTTATTCTAGTTTGAATAGTTCATTTTTGGCTCTATTTTGCTTTATTATATTCTTGCATTAAGTTTGTGAAATTTTAAAGTATTCCACGTTTTTGATTATAATAATATATCACTACCGATTTCGCTTTCACCGTAGCTAAAATTTTGTTTAGCGTTATTTAAAATATCTAAAGTGAAAGAATAATTTTCAACTACGTGAAATGAATTTATCAAATTAAAAACTGAATTTTTATGAATACCGTGAGAAAGGTTCGGGTTGTTAACGTCCTCTAAGTAATTTTGTTTTCTTCTTAATTTTTCAATATCTTCTGAAATTGCTACATGCGTACAAGATTTATCACACTGGCAAAATCTGCAAAAGTAAGTACTTGAGAAAGATCACGAAAAACCTAAAATTGTATTCAGAGCTAAATTATCTCCGAGAATTAATCCAAAAACAAAGTGCACTGTTACTGGACTTTTCTTAGTTAGGATTTCCACTCCCATCGTCTGGAGGAGTTCGACTTCTTTAATCAGTTTAAAAAACACCGATCATTTCCTAATTTCTTCACGTCTTGTGATTTAAGCAAAGCGGCGACAAAAACGTTATCCAATTTAGAAAGCAACGACTGTGGTGCAGTTGGAAATGAGTAATATACTCCTGTTAAGGAAAAGGAATGAGGCCCGACAGCATTATTTATTTCGAAGTCGTCACAATACGGAAAGTAAGGTAAAATAATTTTTTCCTTACCTATAAATGACACTTTTTCCTTCAATAGCCTTCCATTAATGAAGTTGGTTATTTCATTATTATTTGAAATTCTATTATAATTTTCAAGAAATATTTCAAAATTATTCCCGCACTCAAAGTATCTTTTAAATTGGAAGGCCAACGGCATTATAATACCCTTAGTTATCATTTCGTCAATTGCACTTATTTCGTGCAATCTGACTGTTGAAATGGAATTATCTAAGTAGATTACTTTAGGTTTTTCATATAGACTTCTCTGTTCCAAGTATTGAAAAAACTTGTACTCCGTATTAATATTTTTAAAAGGATTTTTGCAGTAGTGAAATACTTTTTGAAAGAGCTGACGGGAATCTTCCTGGACTGAATTTTCTGGTAATGCTTCCTCAAGTAAATTGAAGATCGGCTCTAAAATCATATTTTCAACATCGTTTTGTATTTGAAGGGCATCCTTCCGTGACAAATTCATTTTGCTGAAATATTTGCAGATAAATGCTAAAACAGAATCTTTAATTACATTTATGTCAATGTTTTCCTTCTGATAATCACTGTTATTTTGAATGTCTAGGAAACCTTTATTTTCACGATGAGATATTTCAGCATGTCTATTTGTTTCATCAGTGTGAGCTGTGCTCTGTATTGCACTTGGGAATGAAGATCGTCTTTTAATTTCATTTTTCATATGTCTACTAAAACATCTAAATTTTGAGAAACTTTGTCTACACCCATGGAAAACCACAATTATACGAACTAGGCCCTAGCCTATGTACGTATTTTAAATGAATGAAAAGCTGCTTAGTTATTAAAAATTTTTGATTACAAACGAAACAAAATAAATCCATTTTTGTAAAACTTTTTAAATTTTGTAAGTTTAACTCGTTCAAATATCAATACGAATATTATAATATGTTCTGGGTTCTAATGAGATACCCAAGGACTGGGGAGTGCTTTCTATACAGAGAAGATCACCAGTCCCAATTTTATTTATTTAACAACTGGATAACTTTTGTACACTATGAAATTTTATTCAACAACTTTGTACACTTATGTTAATACAATAAATTTTTATTTAACATGTAAGTATTTGCTTTTTCTAGAGATCTGAAGCAAGGGCGCCGGCAGTATGGTGCAAGGTGGTGCAACTGCACCACCTTTGGTTGTAAAATATTTCATCTTTTTACTTTTTTAAGCATTAAAAATAAAAAAATATAATTTTTCTTTATTCTTAATCTTTATTAAATAATAATTGTAACCTACGCGGCTTCTCTGCGAACTTTGAAATTACTTCGGTTATAAAATCTTCATTATCAACAGTTCTTTTTTTATGGAGACTCATCATACATAAGCCCGACAATCGTTGTTCGCACATAGTTGATCTTGTCCAACTCTTCACTCTTCTCAATGTGCTAAATGAGCGTTCCACCGTGCATGTTGTTATAGGAAGTGTGAGGCCAATTTTAATAGCTTGGAAAACTGATGGATAAAAACTTTTGGCGTTTTCCAATAAATCAATGTATTCAATATTTGATGGATCTAGGTTTTTTTGAGCCCAAGTTTCGTACCATGTTGTGGCTTCAACAATAAAGTTTTCCAACAATGATGTTCCATAGAAATTTTCAATTTTTGAAACAATTTTTATAAACTCTTGCTTTGTTAACAATTTCATTTCACGGGGGTGAAGCTGCAGGAGCGCAAAAGGTATTTTATGGTTTTCAGAAAAACGTTCATTCAATGATGGAATAATAGAGTCTAAATAAGAAATGAATATTGATCTTCTATAATATTCTTCCACAGAATGTGCTGGTTGATTTGATTTGTGTGTCATTCGTTTCACTAATCGAGGCAATTTCAGGTCAATATTCAATAAGTTGCAACAAGTTTGAATTTCCTGAAAAATTGTGGCAAATTCTTCTTCTGAATTTTCTCTATGACAGTTTAAAATCTTTACTAGGTCGCCAATTTTTTCATTTAGAGATTGCAGATTAAGTTGAGTTCCCTGCAACTGATTAGTGACGGGTTCTAGTATAGATGAATACATAGCAATTATGTGCAGAGCTACAACAAAATTACTGCTAGTTGCTGCAACGTAAAGATGGTGTGCCTTTTGTCTTGTTTGGCAGTTCATACTTGTGGTCAACTTTTCCAAACCATTCATTATCTCTATAAAATTAAGTTTAAAAATACGTATTGCCTTATGTTTGGCTGACCAGCGAGTTTCACAGAGTAAAGGAATATTTGGAACCATATTTCTTCTTAGAGTAGAATCCCGGAAGAATTTTATAATTTCTTTTATAGTTCCCACCGTGTTTCTGATTTCAATTACTGCGTTGGTGTCATTTATTACAAGATTTAATCTATGATTTGCACAATGGAAAAACATTGCTTTTGGATACAAATCCCCTATTATTTTTTGAACACCACTTATATGTCCGGACATGGTAGCACAGCCATCGTATCCTTGCCCAACCAAGAGGTTCATATCTAAACCGAAATCTTGTAATGTTTTCATTATTACCTTAGATAAAGCTTGGACACCTAATTCAGAGAGAGAAGAAAATCCCATAAATTCTTCATGAAGTTTGAAAATATTGTTTTGATCTTGATGTAAGTAGCGAATTCCTGCTGTTTCATCAGCTAGAACAGAGAAAACTTGCGCTTCTTTAATTTCTTTAATAATTTTCTCCCGCAGTACATTCTCCAGAGCTTCAATAATTTCATTTTGTGATTGATGGGATATATATAACGAATTTTTAGCCCCGGATTCCAAATGCTGCTGCAAAATTGTATCTCCAGAACTTACTCGGAAATGAAGTAACTCTGTAAATACAGATCCTTGATCCACGAAGAGGCAAATCATTTCTAGCACAAAACATGATCGAAGCTATAATGGATCGCAGTTTTACTCTGTTTTCTTGAATTGCTTTGTCGTAAGCATTATTTAAGCTTTGGTACACACTTACTTGTTTTCCTGTCATTACACCGATAAAATTTTCTGATTTCATTATTGCTTCACGGTGCCACTGGGTGCATGCATGAGATTTTGCCAATTCATTAAATTTATTATATTGTATGCATGGTTTAACAATAAAAGCACCTAATAAACTGGAATGCGCTACAGGTCTAAATAACACACAAATCCGACAAAACGGTCCTTTTTCGGCAGCGGAGTACGATAACCATGGATACAAAGTTAACCATTCCAGTCGAAATGCTCGTTTTGCTGCACTGTCAACATCCTTCTTAAAATTATATTCTACACTTGGTATCCATTGTGTTTTTAAAAGTTTATATCGCATTTCGTCATTCATATCCTTTTTTATATATATACCAATATCTAAATCACTTAATACAGGTTCTTCTAAACTCGTTGTGGAAATCGATAACATTACTGATGATGACGGAGCAGGAGCAGATGAAAGTGGATTCCCTTCATTCTCGTCCACTTTACGTTTTTTATTCTTGATTAAAAAATTCCGTATATCACTCATTGGGCTTAATTTTGTTTGTATAGAATAGAAGTTTAAATTAGGAAATAAATAGCGCTTAAAAAGACATATATATTACTTACCTTATAAAAACTGTAGAACCTTTTCAACTTTATACTTCTGTAGTATTTAGAATAATGGTATTTTAATTTCGTAAAATGCACTACAGGACACTAAAAATAGCTCAAATTTTTACACAACTTTTTTATACATATAAAAAGCAAAACAACTTAATTTGACGCAAAAAGCAAACCAACTGAATTTGATGCGTATGCAAATTTAATGAAAGTAAAAGTTGATTCTCAAAAGTTCTGAGCATCAGCCTACTGAGATGTTTTTTTTCGTAAATTCAAAATATTGTTTTGTAACGGGTATTTCCTGAAATCAAAATTTAATTTTTTTGAAGGCTAAAACAATGTTAAACAAAGGTGGCTGAAAGATAAATTCGCAATATGTATGTAGAACATTTGGTGAAATCAATAATAATTTTCACATGCACCACCTTACACAAAATCCTGCCGGCGTCCATGATCTGAAGGCCTTACCTCTGGTAGGGGGACTCTTCAGATCACTTCAAAAGTTAGGAAAACTCTCCTTGTTCCTAGCAACATCAACTGAATTTATTTAGGTTCCCCCTCCATCGATTTATTGAAAAAATTCAAAGTAAAAATCTATCGGCCAATCAATTTCTTCGATAAGTGAAAAAGATGCTATTCTCAGCAAGAATCGATTTAAGGGGAAAAGTGATTAAATCGTATGAGTTCAAGTACTTTGAACTCATCACAAAAAACGTAAATCGCTTGCGTCGGCATTATTGGTTTTCGTGACAAAAATATTTTAAAATCGCATAATTCATATCCGTTCAAGTACTTTAAACTCATCTCGAGGAAATTGTTTACGTTGGCGTAAATAATTTAGAAGGTGAAATCCCAGATACTAACATTTGCTTTGGAGAAGTTTTGTGAGAAAAAGTAACCAAGGCATAAGTGAACTGCATGAAGATAATTTAGGAAAGAAATTTATTGGTTTCATGCTAGTGCGATGCATGTTTTAGAATTTTAATGCTAGTGAGATGAAAATGTTTTGAATTTCAGGGTAATTTACAGATCACGCCAACGAGGGATGCTAATGATGTCACGTGAAGTAACTAGGGTGTAAGGTGACGCGTATAGCGAGCACTTACAACACCATCCCCCTTAAGGCACTTTCACATCAAACACAAGAATCGAAAAAATGTAAACCGAAAAACTCAATTTATTCAACTTAGAAACAAGATTTTTGTTCCAATGATTAATGAAATCATGGGAAATAGTTTTACTAATAAAATAGTATATACATTTCAGATTTTTAAGATAAACACATCTTTTATGTTTTATCGGCCGAATCTTTCCACCGAAAAAGTTTTTCGGTCGATAAAACATAAAAGTTGTGTTTTTCTTCAAAATCTGGAATAAATATAACTATTTTCTCAGTAAAATTCTTAGTTTATCCTATTTCCTTGGATTTTATTAATGATTGGAATAAAAATCTTGTTTTAAAGTGGAATAAATTGAGTTTTTCGGCTTATATTTTTCTGTTCTTGTTTTTGATGTGAAAGTGCCTTTAGAAAAGAAAGTTGCATTCTGTGAATGAACTTTTGTTGCCAAGAATAAAAGGAATAAAATTAAATGAATGTACTTGTGTTACGGATTAGAGGAAGAATCCGCAAGATTCAGCTGATGTACAAATGTACAATATAATATAAGAGTAAGTATTGAAATGACTAATAATATATTTATATTTTAAACTAACTATAGTAAATTAAATCAACAAATGAAAAATTATGCTATAATGATAATAAGGTTTACGTAAAAAATTTTCTGTTGTTTTTTTTTTCTTCTAATATCATTTAATTAAATCGAAAATTACCGCTATGATATATAAATGTATGTAAGTATGATAATATGAATATACAATATGTATGAAAAATCGAGTTTTCTTCTACCCCTTTTTTTTTGTTTGTTTTTTTTTTTTTATTTCAAATAGCTAGATATATAGATATGTACGTAAATTTAATAATATGAATATATATATATGTGTAACGTTGTTTACATTACGGCTTATCTGTCCCAGTGCTCTTACTCGTTTTTCTTTCCAATGTTAATTTAAGTGGTTGGCTATAGCCGGGAAAAGGTTCAGGTTTCATATCTAGTGAGTTTTTTGTTTTCTTTAGACAATTACACGTCAGTTTCTTCCATAATATTATAATTGTAAGGGCAATAATTGCTGCCACGGTAATGTAGCTTATCGTGTATTGATGTACGTCATGTTTTGTGGGCATGGGGAATCCCTGGTTCTCATATTGCTTTTGTTTTGCGAGAGCTTCGCTTATTGCTTTGAGGTCGTTGTCATTATGGTATTTCAGCACTTGTGTTGGGTATTCATTTGCTATGAGATGTTGATTTAGGTCAGGGATGACCGATATATTTTGCGAAATATTTATAGAGGGTAGGTAGAAGCTATTTGTACGAGATGTCTGGGTATTGTGTGATTCAAGAGTTAATTCTTTAGACCTAATATAACAACCTGGCGTTATCTTTAATATACCGCTTCCGTTGATATGTATTGGAGTGACTGTATTTCCGCATATGGCATCAAGGGTGTTTTGTGCGTTGAGAACAAAAAGCCAATGGTTCGGTTGTGATAACTGTATCCAATAGTTTGTCGCGATATAATTAAATATATGTTGTTTTGTATTGGGAATTGGCAATGGTATGACTTTAAATTGTTGGTAGCTAGTAGTAGATGGGAGTGGTATTTTAATTTCAAAAATAATTTTATTATTTATAGTTGCTGTACTGACATGGTTAAGTGTGTATTGGTGACGCATTAGAACGAGAGTGACATGAGAGACTAAAGTCTCCCATTCGATTACTACCCTATGTGTGTCAACCTCTTTATTGAATGTAACTAGGGTGTCCCTAAACCTTTTTAGTTTTTCCTCGATGTGATCGACCTGGTTTTTGATGTTAAATCTAGTTTTATTAAAGACGTTTGTTGTGCTTTCCAAAATAAGGGTATGGTTTTTGATAAGGTCTAATAGGTAATTATTGTTATAAGTTAAATTATTTATCTTTTCCTCATAATACTTTGCATCGTTCTCATCTAATGTGCCAAATAAGGTTTTGCTTACACTCCCTATAGCGTTAAACAGCCCTCTTTTTGTTCGCGTGTTACCTGGTTTTAGCAATTGTTCCCTGAGCCCAATATCAGACATTGTTGTATTAATAATTTGTGCTACTGCTTGACAGTATCTTAGCTCTTCCACCTGTGAGCCTATATTATCACAAAGTGTGGAAATATGTGACGCATATTTCTGTAGAAGTGTGGTTTCATACAGCAAAAAGCTACCATGTATGCATGATCATGGGCTTCGCCCGATAGCTACGGTAAGCTTTTTTGCTGCTGTGCAGTAGCAAGTGCTCGTATAATTATTCGTATAGTTCGTGCAGTGATTTTATTGTTGAAGATTATAATAAGGATGCCGCCACCAAAAGCCAAAAAATCTATAGGAACAACTCTGCTAAAATTCAGAAAGCCGAGTCTGGAAGATATTGTGGTAAGCGACGACGAAGCTCTGAGTGTTCCTACAATAGAGAAAGATGCAACAGTGCAAAACAGCGACGAAGAGGAATTATGCCTGAGTCAAGAAGCAGTACAGATGGACACAACACCACAAGAGGAGAATTTATATATTTCAGAGAATCATCCTCAGAAAGTTATGAAACAGACTACAAATATAGTTCAGAACAGTCGGAAAACGAACTATGCCAGGAAGCGGAAAGCAATAAGCGACGAAGAACTTTCTCATTCATCGAAGAAGAAGAAATTGCCAGTAAAGGAAATCTTGGAGAACCAAGAGCCGAACGAGACGGGGATGGCAACGATTCTATCATTGTGGATGATATTGTGGCACGAGGGAATCATGATTCAAATGATTACCATATTGAAGAAAATGACGATAATGGCACTGAGGGAGAAGATGATCACAGCGAAGAAGATTGTATTTTTGATGCAACAAGGAATGTCCAATATGTTAAAAGACCAGAAACTGCACGAGACCGAATTAGAGCAATTTTCAATAGAGGATTTCGCAAAATTGCTCCAAGGCCAAGAATTATTCACGACATATACGCGGCATTGGGTGTGCCAGGAGGATGCAGATTGGATCACAAACAATTATATGAAATGTTTACCGGAGCAGTGCTTACCGTAGCGATCGGGCGAAGCCCATGATCATGCATACATGGTAGCTTTTTTGCTGCTGTCGTCAATGTGTTATAAAATTTACCATGTGCAAATTTCATTGTCGTTGTCATATAATATTTTTTTTTTTTTTTTGAATTTTTTAATATAAGAAACCATATTAATAAAAAATTATTTAGTTATAAAATATGGCTAAGAAAGGTTATACGTATCCTGGATATAATTATCTGGGTCCAGGCAATGATATATATAGTAAAGAAGAAGTCGTAAATTCTACAGATTTTATAGCCTATGTACATGATTTGGAATTACCTTAGCTAAGTCGAATATTGATATACAGGAGGCAGATAGAAAAGCCATTGGTAGTTTTGTCGATGACTTTAAACAAAACGGACGTGTTAGTGATTTAGCAGGAATATTCGGTCTTAGTGTTAAATATGGTGTTGAAAGTGTGTTCGGTGTACAATATCCTAATATGAGCAAGCAAAAACTTACTTTTAATCAGCATATATTTGGATTACGAGAAAAGCATTTATCGCAAGTTTTTAAACAAAATTAAACGAGATATATTAATTATAACGATTTTAAAAAATCAGATGTTGCAAAACAAATCTACACAGCTTATAGAAAGTGTGGGGATAGCCAAGGCTTCGCTGTCCCACTCAAACTATCTCTGTCCTCAATCCTATCGTATCAGTAGTTGGGCTAATAAAAATAAAGGCGTTATTTATTATGGTTCTATTTATTATAAATATTGTCTCTTTATTTTTTTTTTATTTTTTTAACATAGACTTTGAAAATAATTTTAATTTTTTTAATTGTCGTACTAAAAACAATGTCAGACAACTGACGACTAGACTAGAAAAATTATACAATCACATATTTTTATCCTAGGCCTACTATCTTCACCTTTCGCAAATCGTCAAGTACTTCCTTGATAGCTAGATTAAACCCTACAAATTCTCTGTGACCCTCCAGGCGCAATGTCGCCCTATATACCGCCACAAAAGGAAGGACAATATTATAAACATTATTTAGTAGAGTGGCAAGCACATGATACTAATATAATAAATCGTGAAGAAGTTATTGCAGAAGATCCTCAACCTGGACCAAGCGAACCTCAACCTGGACCAAGCAAGCGACCTGCCGATACCGGATCAGCCGACGACAACGCAACATCCGCCAAACAACTCAGACCTGAAGACCTTGGTGGAGGTACAGATACAGGCGAAGTCTCTCCTCCGCTTACATCTGGTACAGCTAGAGCTCTTGAAGATATTCTTAGTAATATTGATACTGGTGATATTTCTGAAGCTGCTCGTAGGGGCTCTGCAGAAGCATCCGCTGTTGTACCAATGGATACGACAGAAAATATACAACTAAAGCTTCGCCTTTTGCGTTTCGCGTTAGCAAAAGCAGACTGCCGGTTAGTGTAACTATTCCGTCGGGTTCGTATGGTGCCGTTTGTTTTCCCACAGCTAATGTCAATTCGACTGATTGACAAATACGAATAGACTGCATTCGCAAAGTACAGTTTAATGAAATCTGTCAATTCCTATAATTGACTTTCGAAAGAAAACTGCAATTGCAAACGAGAATCCACGTATGCTGAAAGAAAATATTCCGGTGGAGTGTAGCGGTTAAATAAAAAAAGGATAATTTGTCACTCTATTATTCAATTAATTATTTATTGCCACAAATAATACTACTGACTAAACAAATATTAATTTTATGAGGAAACTAATTACTTGCAAAATTCTATCACTATGAAAAATTTACTTCCCTCAACTTAGACGTATAAGCTTGAAAACTTCACTTAAAATTCACTGATTCACTGTATGTTTTATGTATTTAGTAATTAAAGGAAATTCAAATGTACAAAGGAATTATATTTTTACTCGAATTTATCTCTTTCTTTTCAATAATAACTCAGAAAATTATGCTACTTCACAATTTCATATATAAATAAATTTTCTTTCTGATTCTTAACTAATATATTTACTAGTGGCTGAAAGTAAATAATTATTAGAACTCAAGGTAGATCCAATTTCTGAATTATTATGTTGTGCAAAAACTGACCTAATGCCATATGTTTCACACGATAAATAATTGTTAGAAATGTCGATTTACTTGAGTGAATTAGTTAAAATGGCTGAAAGGACAAGATTAAGAATAAAAATTTCAATCGTTCTTGTTAAATTCATACATGTGTGTATAACCAACACCTGGCATGCAAACACAATGAAATTTAACCCAAATTGAAAATAATAACTAATATGCAAATTTACCTTTAATTTAATTTAGATTTGTCGCTATTAAATTTAACCAATAAATTCACTTGAACTCTTGCTGTTGCTGCTTTTCTTGAACACAAAATTTGACGATTCTATTGTTGAAAAAAATTACTAAATTTTCTGAACTTTCTATTTCCTTTTACTGATGACGATTTGAACTATTTGCAAATTGTGGGAGGAATGCTACTGCATGTTCTCGCACTTTGACAACTTTGAAAATAAGAAGAAAGAATGAAGAATGAACCCCCTTTTTATAGAGAATTTCGTTCCGATTTCATATCCATAAAAATGAATTATGCAAATTTTAGGCTTAATTTGACTATAATGTGTAAATTTGTTGCAGTCATTTGATGTCAAATTACAAATTGCATTTTTTGACATCTTTCCCATAGAAATCCCTTTTAATTTCACGTAATTATGATAAGTTTTCCGAATCTGTGCTATAACTTATCGATACGCCATCTTTTAGTTCGATTTACAAAATTCCTCTCAAAATTCATTTTCGTTCATCTTTATTCGTGTCCCTCTCACACCCTTGTGTCTCTTTCGCACTTATTGGTGCAAAGGGAAATTCGAAAATTCGCGAATATTCCGTAAACCGTGAAAAATTACGCGACGCGAACGCGCCCATTCGATTCTGCGTCTGTTTTCACCCCGGGGTGATATGTCAAACATCGCGAGAGTATGGAGTTTGCCGTGTTTGTTTTTATGCGAAATGTCAGCCTCGCGCGAGTTTTGTTTTTTTGATAAAATTAAGTGTTAAATTCAGTATTTGTGTATATCCCAGTTATTCATCGCGGGAATTACACAGTGTACTACAGCTAAGTGCATAAATTTATTTGTTTTATGTATTAATTATATATTTTTTGCCTTTCTTTCTCGACTGGCATAGATATCTGTCAAGGTGAATCTATTTGCAAATTTCACCTAAGATATCTATGCATTAATTGTAAAAGGTAGTTAAATTATGTGTACGTACCTAGTACGTTCTTATTTGTGTGCTTTTATGTTGTAGAACATAAATTAATTGCATTTGCATGGTGCCTATATGGTGTTATGTATATACATACAACTTGTTATTGTTGTTTATTTCTTTATTTCATTTATTTCTATAGTATATTTATCCTTGAAGTTCATATTTTAATCATTTTATTTATTTCAGGTCGTCGTGGGACCTTTGCATCTGTTGACACGCCAGATGCTGGTAAGATTTTTGTTTTTAAATTAATCTGATTTTTTTCTTTGTAGGTTGGTCGAACACCGTTCTTTATTCTTTTTGAGACAATTGGATAGACAACAATGGAATTTTACTTTAAGACCGAATCACTTGATGAATTGTAAAAAGAAAAAAAAAGCCACTCACTTATTTAGACAACAACAACTCGAGTAAGTACACTCTTGGGACTCACAAAAGATAGTACGGAATCATTACACTTTTTCTTAAACAAATTCACTTAAAATTTCCGCAATCTTTCTTAAATTTTCTGATAGATTGAATTCTGCACTCTTTATTATATATATATATGTATATTTTTTGCATCTAGACAAGTTTAAGCAAATTTAATGTGTAGATATACTAAATATATTTGAAAAATATGCAATACAAACAAACACCTTACATTTTAAGTTCTTCCAGTCGTTTTTTTAATGTGATGAACTCGGTGAAATCTTTTGTTTCGTCGTCCTCTCCAGCTGGTTTGTGAAATTCTTTTAGCTGCTCCTCAATTTGGCGAGCTTCCTCCTGGGGGTCCACTGATGATTGTTTCCTTCTAGGTTGTTTAGTGAGTTCTTTTTACTCAAAATTTTTTGCACAATCTCTAGAGCTTGTCTTGAGATTGGGTTGTCTTAGACAACGTTGGATAACCTCTGAGCGCCTGGCTTAGGTTACATTAATTTGGGTAGCTGGGATCGTATTTTTATTTTAATAGAGATCCTCAACCGCTGCCACCAAAATGTTCTGGGTTTTAATGAGATACCCAAGGACTGGGGAGTGCTTTCTATACAGAGAAGATCACCAGTCCCAATTTTATTTATTTAACAACTGGATAACTTTTGTAA
Organism: Dioctria rufipes; assembly: GCA_963924295.1. Lineage (NCBI taxonomy): Eukaryota > Metazoa > Arthropoda > Insecta > Diptera > Asilidae > Dioctria > Dioctria rufipes. The sequence continues at coordinate 252,188,672 of OZ002740.1, read as the reverse complement.
ACTATGAAATTTTATTCAACAACTTTGTACACTTATGTTAATACAATGAATTTTTATTTAACATGTAAGTATTTGCTTTTTCTAGAGATCTGAAGGCCTTACCTCTGGTAGGGGGACTCTTCAGATCACTTCAAAAGTTAGGAAAACTCTGCTTGTTCCTAGCAACATCAACTGAATTTATTTAGGTTCTCCCTCCATCGATTTATTGAAAAAATTCAAAGTAAAAATCTATCGGCCAATCAATTTCTTCGATAAGTGAAAAAGATGCTATTCTCAGCAAGAATCGATTTAAGGGGAAAAGTGATTAAATCGTATGAGTTCAAGTACTTTGAACTCATCACAAAAAACGTAAATCGCTTGCGTCGGCATTATTGGTTTTCGTGACAAAAATATTTTAAAATCGCATAATTCATATCCGTTCAAGTACTTTAAACTCATCTCGAGGAAATTGTTTACGTTGGCGTAAATCATTTAGAAGGTGAAATCCGAGATACTAACATTTGCTTTGGAGAAATTTTGTGAGAAAATTTGAAGATAATTTTGGAAAGAAATTTATTGGTTTCATGCTAGTGCGATGCATGTTTTAGGATTTTAATGCTAGTGAGATGAAAATGTTTTGAATTTCAGGGTAATTTACAGATAACGCCAACGAGGGATGCTAATGATGTCACGTGAAGTAACTAGGGTGTAAGGTGACGCGTATAGCGAGCACTTACAACAAATGTAATATCAAATAATGTGTACATATAACTAATATTTATAACATATATGTTTACTTAAGAAAGATCTTTGAATGCCTGAAGATCGGATATTATTCCAGATAATACTACAGACTTTCTATCAAAATTTGTGTTAATAGAGTATATATATTTTTGCAGAAATATCCACAATAATTCACATTCTTTTGGATATGTGATCCCAAAAACTTGGTAAATTTTAAAAGCAGTATCTATAGCTTTTAAGATGTTGGTAAATTTAAATATTATGTCGTAAAATAAAACATAATAATCAGTAATATCACAAAAAGAGCTACCTATGACAAATATCATTGGTTGGATTGTTGTTTTTGTTTTATAACATTCTTCAATAGTTTTCTGTACGATATCATGGAAATCTTGTGGCGATGGAATTAACTGAATGAATTTCCTTCTTGAATCGTTGATTGATGATTTCACCAAATGCCTCTTTTTCGTTTCTTCATTATAAACATACGTTCTTGATGTTGGAGTTATTAGTCCATGAAGAGAAACGAATATCAAAATTGTTTCGGAATCTGAAATAAATTTTAACAATTAAGAGAAATTATTAAATATATTTTTTAAAGTGTTTACCTTTCTTTTCCTCTTCTATTAATTCCTCTATTATTCCTCATATAAGGTATTATTGCTTTGAAAAATTTGTCAAATCCGCTAAAAAGGCAGTTCTCCTTCCCTGGATGTATTCGTTTGAAATCACATTCAACCTTGAAAAGACATGTGCTTATTAACATAGAAGCGTTTAAAGTGTGATTATAAAAAAAAACCATGAGAATGTCGCTATTAGAAAAGTTTAAACAAATTGCGGACAAATGTTATTTAAAAATAACTTACCAATATGTAACCAAAAGACTGTTTATATATAGGCCTTTCACTTAGAATATTCGCGTGCTTCGTTATCTAAAAGTGATTTTCTGATTATAAATGTTTTCTCCCATTTATCTGAAACTTCTTTCCAGGGACTAAAAAATGGGAACAAAAGAAATTAATAGTAGGTATAATGATATAATATATATTATGGGTAATTCTGAATAAGTTGTACCACTGAGATAATACAAAGGTATCAGTCCCTTTGTTTAATTTTAATTTTGCGGCTTAATTAAATCTTTAATTTAAATTTAGGGAGTATAAAATGAAATTTATAAATTATACCGTTTTTTAAGCGAAAGTCAATCACTCACTTCTATTATCTCTGAGTTTTCACAAGAATATTAACTAAGTATACTTAATATCAGATAATTGTCAGTAGCAATAGATTAGTTTTCTATTTAATATACAAATCTAAAATTGTTGCCTTTGAAATTAAAAAAAAAAAAAAAAAAAAACAAAAAAGACTAAGATCTATTTAAACTATATACTTTAATAACCACGAAAATGCAGAAAATTTTCCTTGGCTAACAATGAGGGCTACTCCAAAAAATTTCCTGACAATTCTTAAAAAAAGAAGTACCTATTATTTCCTTTGACAAATTCTTCAGTCACATCTGTTATTCGATGTGAAAACTCTGAACTTATTTAAATGTAGAGAGTATAAACATAAAAATAACGTACCTTTTTTTTCACACTTAAATATGAAAGCAATGTTCTTTGCGACCCTTTCGAAGTACTTTGGTGTACCATGAATTTGATTTTGTACAAGATATTCAATAATAACATCCGCTAATTCCTGTCTATACTTTTTATTTAAACATTTATTTAAACCATAATAATTCAAAGCACGTTGTCCTCGAGCTGTACTTTTTAAAATATCATTTATTTTTATAGGCTAAAATGCCAAATAAATTAGGTATAATTGTCCATATGAAAACTAAATTCTTTCCACCTCATCATTCGAAGAATTAGCGGCAGAAAATAACTCGCAATTTTTAACCCATTCGCTAACAGTTGAGGTCATTGTAACAGTTGAATTCAAACTATTATTTTCCTATTAATAATGCGTAATATTAAATTCTTTGTTATTATGGTTTTAAATTCTTACAAATTTTCGCTGCCAATTAAATAAGTGATGCTCAAATATTGCTCTAGGCCCTAATTTATTCTTTGGAAATGCAATATCCAAGTGATTAACAGTTATATATTTGAGGGACTCAATTGTGAATCCATTTTCTGTGATATTTATAAAAATATAAATTAGTTTGTTATTTAATTATGTATTTGCACATACGTTTCAGTTCGTTGTAAAATATTTCACCATGAAGTTCCTTTAATACATTGTAAGGTTAGTAAGGTTTTCGACTTAATTTGAAATAAAAAGAAACGCCCGAACAATTTAAATCTATGTAGTTTTATTCGTGCGAATTCATTCCCTTCAACAATTTTTCCATTTATTCTACTATAAATCCCTATGCGGCCGCCCTGGTTCCAGAATAGCTAATTAGACGGTTAGTATGTAATATTCTAAAGCTACGAATTAGTAATATTTCTAAATTATAGATTATTTTATATTTGCGTTTATAATTGTTTGTTTTTTTATATGTATTGACTTAGCTGAGTGTTCCTCGGCGTGATCCTAGGAGTCCGGCAAGAGCTTTGTGTCGCGCAGATCGGCGTTCTTGAACCAAAATGCCTCTTCCGATTTTTAGGGCTGCATGTTTCCTTTATTTGCTTTTTATCCTCAACCTTTGGCGTTGAACCTTATACGGATGGAAGCTGATGTTAATATTTGTACTCCACTTTTTTGTTCCGCGCAGGAAAAACAATCAAAGACGCCGCAAAAACCCCAAAAAATGAATCGGAAAAAATGTCCGTCCTTCCTGAATGACTTCTCTCTTCGAACTTCACGATGACATGTCTTTGAGTTCAGTGGCGCTGACAGTATTTTCAGCCCAGTGTTTAAGCGGGGTTCACATTAAGCCTTTTGCCATTATTATCATTTTATGACGTTTTACTGTCTGATTTTATAGTTTGGCTGTTTTATTTATTGATTTAATGGTTGTTTAGTTAATTTTATTACTATTTTGGCTTGTCATATTTTATTTATTCATTTTATGTTTGTTTAGTAAATTTATTAATATTTTAGCTTAGCATATTTTATTTATTCATTTTATGTTTATTAGTTAATATTATTAATAATTTATCTTTGCATATTTTATTTATTCATTTTATGATTCTTTAGTTAATTTTATTACTATTACACAATTTAGGTATTAAAAAGGCCGTGAATTCGCATGTAGCTGAGTTTATTAGTTTCTTTTATTATTAATATTTGCTAACCTCCAGATTTAATAGTAGGTGACGTTAGCCCTATATATATATATATATATCCTTTTTATAATAGCTCATTTCTGTCATTTCTGCCAACCTTTCAACATTTCGAAATTCAACATCTTCATCACTTTCAGTTTGTTTTGATGCCACATAACAAACATTTTCACTTCCTTGCAAAATATACTGAATTGTATCAGAGTCAATAGTTAAAATACTTTCATTAACAATAGCACTGTTATTTTCACATTTAACTTTCATATTTCATAGATGTTTACTCGCACAAACATCTGTATCCGTTCACGCTCAACAACGCCTGATATAAAACTGCGCACTGCATCCTCTTATTTCTCTAAACATTTTCTCAGTTTCAACAAAACTACGAAAAGTTTCATTGATGCAAGAAAGGGATGACATTGCAGTAATACAGTTTTCATTGGAAGAATGAAATTATTTTTCTCCGAAAGAAATTAACATGACCGTATGTAGTAATTTCTTTGAAGCAATGTAAAATAAATTATTAATAATTATTTGTACCAATGCAAATATAGTTCTTTAAAAAAAAATGAGTTCCACATTTCAAAGAAATGCTAGGCAGAATTCAATAACATATTTGTATTAACTTAATGTCACAAAAATTCATTAGATTAATTAATTGAATTGAAGAAGATAAATGTTTGTTTCTCCCCGTTAATTTCATGTCTTTGTTTTAATGAAGTTTGCGATATTATTTCAATATTGCTGTTATTATACCAATGCTATCTTATGTTTTTGTTATAATAAAAAATTAGATTGCCCTTATGAAAATCGCAATTCTTTGTATTAACGACTAGTTTTCATTGTTGGAATGGTAACTATTTTTTTGGGTGTACGTGTAATAGTCGTTCTGACTGAGAAACAACCTGCAATTCGGGCAGCTGCGTTTTTCTTTGATTTATTTCTGGATAAACTTTTTATGGAAAACGTGTCCGCAGTAGGTGGACACCGCTTGAGACTTAATAGTCCAGCCCGCATCCTGGCAGATAGAGCATATCTCTAATGGACCCATCTCCGGGGAAAGTTATGCCGAAGCTATTTTAATCAATATTCAAGGATTTTCTTCTCTTAGGAAGAACGTATGTCCCAAACGAATTTTACAAAAAATCTTCTTCTATTCGGAAGCATGGATGTCGTAAACAAAGATTTTTTCTAAAAAATTCTTCTTCTCAGAAGAACGAATGTCGTAAACGAATTTTACAAAAATTCTTCTTCCATTCGGAAGAGCGAATGTCGCAAACAAAAGTTTTATCAAAAAATCTTCTTCTATTCGGATGAATGGATGTCATAATTAAAAATTTTATCAAATAATCTTCTTGTCAGAAGAACGAATGTCTTAAACGAATTTTACAAAAACTCTTCTTCTATTCGAAAGAGCGAATGTCGTAAACGAATTTTACATAAAATCTTCTATTCGGAAGAGCAAATGTCGTAAACAAAAATTTTTTCGAAAAAATCTTCTTCTCTTCGGAAGAGCGAATGTCGTAAACAAAAATTTTATTTTCTTCTATTCGGAAGAAACGGTGACCGTGAAGTTGCTACGAGGTGACAGTACCACTCACGATGCCGCTTACTTCCACGTGTGGGCCTGCGACCATAACAATGTTTGGCTTCAAATAGCATTGCCCACAAATTTTTCAGGACCTAACTTTCTTACTACAGTGGGATAGTGAACAAGAAAGTGTTGCTTTGGAATTAAATTAGCTCCAAATAAATTTAAGTAAATTTTATGATGACATTCAATAATTTCTTCGAACCTGTTTACCTCATTTTCACTAAATTTTGGCTTAATTATGTATTCAATGAGTTTCAATAATGAAATAAAAAATTTCCAAATTTAATCAGTTCCATGATTTTAATCATATTGTAATAAATTCGATTGCTCGTGCTTCCTGACACATCCTGGAAGAAACGATCGATAATGAAATTCAGACACAGGCAAAGACAAACACTTCACTGTTTATTTTGTTTTCATGAAAGCACTTTTTATTATTAATTTCCTTTGATATATAAAAATGGCTTTATAATTTTTTTAATAGATAAGATCCTCTTTTGATCTTCGCAATAAACAATTTAACTTCTGGGTTTTTATCTTAAAAAAAAAAAAAATAATAATTTCTCGCTTTTTACTAAAATGACTTTTTCTATATTGTACTCTGTGAGGCGACTTTTCGACGGGTGTAAAAACGACTATCCGAAGTTTGGCCTTAATGACCCCAGGTACCCACGATTACTTTAAAAGCTTTTTTATTTGTTTTATTGTTTTCTCACAACGTTGAAAAAACGTGCGTGAGAAAATGAAAAAAAGTTTTGCCCAATGCATATGCATTCAGAAGAAAATGAAATTGGATATGCAGTTGTGCGCCCGGCTTGAAATATTAATTTTAAGAGGGCAAGAATAGTTAATAGTAATTGTATGTATGTATGCACATACAATTAGATTGAAAGAATTAAGTACGGTATGTATGTATAGTGTACATACGGAAAAGAAAAAGAAGAAGACAATACTGTACTCAGAGAAAAAATGGTGTTCAGATAAAATAAAACGCGGGTTAAATCAAATATTTTTATAGTTATTTTTGCGCATACAATGAAATAACCACACAAAATTCGTTTCAACAATATTTATTTTTAGGAAATTTAACTTTTATTTTGAATATTTTTTTGTTAAAACAGAAATTTCTTGTTCAAATTGAAAATATTATTTTTTTGAAACCAGCAATATTATATTTAATAAAACTGTAACTTCATGTTTAAATTGAAAATAAGAAATTTAAATAAAATTCGAATATATTCTTAAAGCAACAATACAATAGTCTGGGTAACGTAGCACGATTTTTACACTTGGAATTTAAATTTTCAATTGATAGTATTTTTTATGAATACATACTCACAAAGTTTAAATTGTCATCTAAAAAAATTTCTGAACCTACATATATCGTCAAATTGATTAATATATCTTACCAATTCCAACAATTTTTCATTTTATTCGATATAAAAAAAAGTAGTTGTATTTAAAAATTCAAATGGTGGAAAATATTATATCTAAAATAAAAGCTCAGGTTTTAAGAGCAAAAGAAAATATTTTTATTATAACGAAAACATATAATTAGTATGTATCTTATTAATATAGATATGTGTAAAGCACAAATGATGTGTTTTTTTTTTTTTTTTTAATTAGCATTAAAGTAATTTATTTCTTGAATGGCATTTAGAGTCCACACTATAAACATGAAGCGGTGTACTTTGAAAATAATTTATATTAAAAATAGACATTTTTTTCATTGAATTATCTACTTCATAAGATTGATAATGATTATTAAAGTTTTTAATAGAAATTTCCTCGCCAATTAAGTAAAATGTATTTTCACATGAAACAAGTAAGTCTTTAATTTTATATAAATGAAGTTGACTTTCTACTTTTGTAGAAAATAGTAATTTAGTTTGTACAAAACTCCTCTATATATTACTTTTTTGGCAAGTATAGCATTTGGAATGTTAATGCATTCAATATTTTCAAGAGTTTTATATTTATGATTAATTTTGGATAAAGTGATTAAGCTTTCACGCTTCCACTATAAATGATCTGGGAACTCGGCAGCATTCCAATTTAATAAAAGATTTGAAAAGTCGAAGCAACTTTTGATGGCTACAGAGTATCAAATAAATCACCAATCAGAAGGGGCAAAAACTGTACACAGTTCAACATTTTGTATTTCAGCTGAAATATTTCCAATATCTATTTCTCCATAAGAAAACATTTTTTTTTCGATAGTTAAGGATGTCTAAGGAAATAATTTCACTTTCAATTAGTTTGAGTAATATTTGTGAAATTTCGTAGCGGCACACACCTTCGAATATATCATGCATCATATCAGCAACAAAGTTGTGCGTTATATGAAAAGCAGGTATATCAATGAAAAAACTGTTCTCTTTTAATCCAGTTAGTTTGCAGTCTTTCGTAGTTCATTAACGTATTCTATAACATCACTTTGAGTTTGAATTTTTGATCGATTACATATGCGACACAGCTTGTCACAGTCAAATGATTTTGAAAGCCCTAATTTTAATCCCAAATTGTCACCTAATATGAGACCTAAAACAAAATGTATATGAAAGACACCTTCGTCTGTTTGTATGTCTAGCCCTGTTTATTCTAGAATTTTAATATCTTGAATGAGGCATTCCCGTGGTCTTTAATGAACTTAGATCGTATAAACCCCGTAATAAATATATACTTTAATTGTAACAACAAGCGAGGAATTGTTGGAAAACAATAATATATTGCACAAAGTGTGTCTTCGGATGAATGACTTCCTAAGGCGTTATTGACTTCGAAATCGTCCATATAGAGAAAGTATAGAATTACAATTTTATCTTTTTCAAAAGAAAGAAGCTTCATCTGAAATGTGGTGCTATTACAAAATTGCAATAGTTATTTCTGTGTAACATTTTTTTTATACTTTGTAAACATGTATCTAATTCTTTAGGATGCTCAAAAAATTTCCTAAATTGGAAGATCATAGACTGTATATAGGGCTTTGCTGATAATGCATCTAAGACCGGATTACCATCTCTAATTTTTTCAGAAATTTCGTTGTTTATCATGTGAACACTGGGACATTGAAATAAATCCTTTGAACACATACGACTTCTAAACTTGTACTCAGTTTCTATGTCGGCAAAAGAATTGAAAAAAATCTAGGATTTCATTTAATTTAGGAGTAGCTTCTAAAGTAGCGCTTGGAATTAGTTGTTTTAGTATATCACCTATACAAGAAATAAAGTTTGCTATAATAGTTTGAATTCCAGTGTCATCTTTTCCTGTGAAATTGCTTTTACTATAAAAACTCCAAGCAGTATTTAAGGATAATTGATTTAAGTCTGGTAAGCTCTTGGAGTGAAGCTCACAAGTTTTCTGAACGGTTGAAGTGAAACAGTTATTATTGCGAGTTGTTTAGATTCCAGGGGATGAAGTACAAGTTTCAGTGCTGGAAACTATAACGGCTTTTTCGAGGTCTTTATTTATATGTAAAGACAGATGTTTTTTATATGCTTTTCGGTTGGAAAAACGCTGCAAGGATTTACTTTGAATACATTGATACGTACCGATAGAAGGTAATTTGTGTACGCATTTGAGATGTTCAATTAAATCATTTACAGGGGAAAATTTTTGAAGACACTTTAAAATTAACATTTTTTTCTTACGAGTAATAATTAAGATATTAAGTAGTATTACTTAATAAGGATATTAAACCTGAAACCTTCGGGGAAGGTTTATCAAAATTTGTTGTAATTAAAAAAAAAAAACTTTTGGATGAAAATCCACGTCGCATACCAATAGTACGGATATTGTAAATGTATAGAACTTGAAACTTGTAGAGAGATATGTTCCCACCTTAAGTTTTACACCATCAATATAAACAAAAAAAATGTTCTAATTCTAACAAAGTTTTCCCTACGACTATAATTATAGGCTGCAAAGTATCGGTATAAGGAGTTTTGCAGACGCAGCACACTGATTCCTCTAAAGTAGCGAGTGAGGTAATATGCAATACAAGGCTATCAATCGCTTGCTGAATCGTTATCTTCTTTGTTTTTCGTTGAGATGTTCCGTCTTCATTGTTGTCCAACCGACTTGATGGAACAATGATACCATTTAATAATATAGATACCAGGCAATCTCCACTGTCTGCAAAAAAAAAAAAAAATGAAATTTTCAAATTTATTATGATTTACTTTCGTTTTCCTCAGAAGTAGTTTCTAACAAAGACAAATAATTCAAGCTCAAGCACTCTTTGTCATGGATGTCTTTTTTAAACAATGGTGTAATTTTATTTAAAAACTGTTTCTGTGAAGTCCCAATATTGGCTTTACATAAAAAGGGGAGGTGCCGGTTGAAAGGATAAGACTGAACAAAATTTATTGTTAAATGTCAATTCTTTATTACTTCACAAATTATGCCTTATGAACTACTCGCTTATGCTACTTAATTAGGAATCCAAATAATATAAAAAATCAAAATAAAATTCAAATTAAATTCAAAGAACAAACAAAACAAAAAATAGAATGGCGACAGTCAATGCGTTACGCAGAAATTCCGTCTATTGATGTGCCTCTTTTTGGTATTTAGCCTGGAATATATAAGGATAAAATTAGCACTGAATAAGCGAAAAAATAAAAATGAGCTTCACTTATTTGCTCTATTGTCAGGCTTCAATACTGCCTGAAAAAAGCTGAAAAAAAGAAATAAAAAGTTAGTATCAGTTAGGGTTAATATCGCCCGTTTTAGTTAATCAAGACTTAAACTGGTGTCAGAGCTACCGATCTGTCTTGTGGCTTGGTCAAATCGCAAGTGATTTTCTGGTCAAGTCAAGTCAAGTGTACTTCACACGCGATTAACGAATTTTAACGAATTATGTCGAAATTTTAAACCGAACCGATATCCCGGGATATTTGAAATTGTTTACGTACAGGCTTTTGTGATAATCTTCCGATTTGGTTAGTGGACCTGGGAGCAGCCGTGTGGCTTTCACTCCAATGGAGCGGCTATTCAAAGCTCTAACTCCGAGATAAATATGGTTGTCAAAAGTCGGAGCAGCTTATCAGCTTTCACTCCAAAATAAAAACACGGACTATTCTGTACGGCTAGTACAACTGTCTAATGACTAATTGTTCTTTATTAAAATCCCCCGGGTTATTTATACATTGTTAACCTATGCTTACCATACTATATGCTTACATATAAAAATAACCTCTTACACTTGGAACTGATGATGACATACATTTATTGCAACGACAAAAATGCTTGGTCAGTGACGCAATCATTAATCGCCGCGGCAAATGCATGTCAAGTGTTTTTTTTTTGTTTTCTTTATTATTAATTTGGTTGACACAGTTCCGAGTGTACTTGGTGTCGAAATCTTATTATTTTGTTTTAGCTTGTTTATGCATTATAATGCATATTGATTTCGAAATTGTTGTGAATCGATTGACCGCATTAATTGTATATTAAATTATTGCAATCAATCGATTCAATGAAATAGCTGTATACTACACTTTAATTTGTGATTTTCTGATCCCAGCAGTTCGCTATAGGCAGAAACACAATAGGAATTGTGTCTGCCGGTGGCGTTGCCAATGACGCCCGCGTCATTCCTTGAAGTTTTCATATATTTGGTCACCCAGTGACGCCATCATCGTTTAATGAGAATTATTTCAATGTACTGAGAGCTGCCATTTTGGAAATGTCAAACGACTTGGTGTTTGCTGCTGTCTACGGGTGGTAAGTGTTTTGCTTTTATTATTTATTTACCAATAATAAATGTTTTTGTATTTTCAGAAATGAAAGAAATGCTAGGAGAATTCCTGTGGCTTGTGGTGGATGGATTCCACGAGCGTAAATATTGTTTTATTTAAAAGTCTCAGATTATTTTTTAAATAATCTGAGACTTTTACCATTTGTTGTTGTTTTATAGGTTTTTATTGTTAACGCTTAAAGAATATATTGTGGCGATGGACTGAGCTAGAATAGCTCTTAGAGTGAACTTGCACCATGGATATTTAGTGAGTTTTTGAATATATTTTTTAATTTTTAAGTATTTTGTGTTCCTGGACGGAACAGTTTCTAATTTGAAAATAAACACATATTCTTTCCCCCGTGTAAATTTTTGAAGTCATCATTAATCTGAAAAAAATGAATATAAATATTATATAGTGAAATGGTCGAACGCAAGGAGGAAAAAAAATAATAAAATAATTAAAACGCAAAAGAAAAACTTTATTTACTTTTCAAGGATTAACACTATGTCTTATATCCGAACTTAGCGAGCTTAGAAATTACTTATTATGATTACTCCGGGCGAAGAATAAGATAAGACTGCCTCTATGGCTTAAACTTAAGCTTTTTGCAAGCTCTTTCTTGGTTTTCAGGGAGACGTGAAAGAATGCGACTTTTGGGAAGTTTTTATGTTGAGCTCGGTTTATGTTTCTATCTGTCCGTGAGAACTTCCTGTTGTGCGACATGATGCTTATTGGGTTAATGCTGTGGTAAGTGAAATTGCGGCCGTAGATCGTGAGAATTTGCTTTTCTCGATGATTTTGCAGACGAAAAATAATAAGGTGGAATAATTTCATAGAAATGGTGCAGGATTTTCATGTGGGGACGTAACTATATATCCAAGGAACAATTACTTAAAACAGATAAGACTTACCAATGAAAGAACATATACAGTGTCCTTATATATTGGTCAGTCAGTATATTTACAATGTGTTTCTCTTTACTTGTTTCATGTATTTGTTTACGTCGAAAAGGATATGACTTGTTCCACTATTCTTGAATTTCTGAAGCCGGATTCTGACTATATTTCAATGACATTTCGATTGAAATGCAAATGTTTTCATCAATTTCAGTTGAATCAGTGCATTCGTTTGATGGTGAGTCTTGCAACGTATAACTTTGTGATGACTCACTGCTTCTTTTACGTAGTCGGTGTCGAACATTGAAGTATCGGTCATGCAATTTCCTACTTGGAAATCTTTTTAAATTTGAGCTACGTGGAGAGTAGTATGTATCCTAAAAATACATAATTATAAGTAAATAATTTGCATAACAAAAAGGGTTTATTATTTGTATAATAATAATATATATAATATGTCTTTGGTTGTCGATATTTTGCATATTCTGGGGTTAATTACACAGAACGAAATGAACATAAAATTATTACACTGATTTGATTATTTCAAATATTTCATTAAGAAAACACATGTCAATCTATCAAGTAATGCTTGAAGCAAACCTAAGCTATTAAATGCACCCCCCAGTCAAAAATAAAAGAAAACCTACCGAGTTTTCTCCTGGAAAACATGTCCCGATATCACACGCATTTTATGCAAATTTCCAATACCAAGTTTTCCATATATATAACGCAATTATTAACAACTTGTTGATGATACGGTTTTAAGCTTTTATTATTTTCGAAAAACTTAAGGACTTCTTGACCGCCTGCAATTGCGACAATATCGCTGTTATATTAATATTAATATTAATCTAAGGGGAACATAGTAAGAAAAGTTACGCCTTAAGTCATAGTAAAAAATTAAGAATATGTAGTTACAGTTAATGTCTCACTGATTCGACTTGGTGTCGGCGAGGTAGATGACTGTGTTTCAATCTGACATTTAATTTGAACCCAACTGTTTTCACTAGATGTAACACTTAACGTGCTTCCGTCATCGCCAAACTAAATGTAATAAAATTTAGATTTCAACTCGTTTTATTTTTGTTGGCATAAAATGTTATTATTGCATTTACACTGCTTTTTCTTCACAATTTCAACTTTGCACGAAACTTGGCTTTTATACCAATGAATTCAAATGATGGGAACAGCTTATCAATGTCTGCTCTGCACTGAAAAAAATACTAAGCGAATATATACTGAAATACGGGCACTTTCATGTAAACATTTTATTTGATTTTCAGCTTCAAAATTTAATTTCAAAAAGATGTTAAGGGCAATTAGTTGATTTTCTAATGATAAAAATCACTAATATATTTCAAATCATTGTCTTTTAAATTTAGTTGAAAATTCAAATATATTTTTGTTTATTAACTGATATTTTCAGTTTAAAGACCTAATGTTATTTGCACAATTAACTGAGAAAATCGAAAAACATATGTTATTGGAATAAGAAATTGTATTAAATTTCAGGAAAATAAGTGCCAAAGGAATGTAATTTAATTAGAAAAACAAAATAATCTTTTTGCATGGGTATCTAAACAAATTAGTTCAATATTGCAATTTGATTAGAAAACAATTCCCATCTTTTGGCATATTTACCTAAATAAATCTGCGAAATATTGCAATTTAATTAGAAAACGATTCCAATCTCTTGGCATATGTACCTAAATAAATCTGTGTAATATTGCAATTTAATTAGAGAACAGTGCCCATCTTCAGGCAAATTTACCTAAAAAAACAATTCCATTCTTTTGGTATAGTTTTCCTAATAAATTTGTGCAATATTGCACATTAATTATAAAAGGTCCATGATTATTTTCTGTTTTAGGTGAAGAAATTAGCATTCATAAAGGATTTTAGTTATTATTTAAAAGTTTCACAAACTACAATTATAAGAAATTTTTAGTTTTAGAACAAATTTTTATTTCAGGTACCAAACAGATTTAACGCAATGTTTCTGATTGTACATAAAAATAAACATAAAAATCAGTTCAAAGGAAAAACTATGCTTAAACTAAAATTACGTAAAAAGAAATGTATTTAAACAAGTTTTTTCTGATAAAAAGCAAATTGAATAATCTGACTCTAGCATTTATAAAACTTCGCAGATTACTACTTCAATGCAAAAATTGTAAATATTCGCACCTTTTTACGAAAAACTTAAGGGAGCTCTAATACAAACTACTCGTAAACCATTTGGCAAAGTTACAATGTTTGTGGGGAAATATATGAAATTCAGGCCTAAAATATGAAATTCTGTACTTTCTTCATGTACACTGTATGAATTAAAATGCTCTAAATATTCCTCATTTAGTAATTTTTTACAAACAAAAATGACGTCTACTTAACATAAAATATAATTTATTTGATAAAAAGTAGGAAGATGCTTATTTGTTTCAGTTTGTGTAAGAATGTCACTTAATTTATACTTCGTACTTTTAAATATTACATGTTTGTAACTCAAAATGTTATTAAAATTGTACGCCGGAAAGCTATTAATGTTTCTTATTTTCATAAAGCACGTCCCTTTAGTAAAATCAAGTTCTTTGCCTAATTCTAAAATAAAATCTTTTAGTTTCGGTTGACAACGCTGACTTAATATAAAATTAAATTACATTTTAGTTGCTAAACTAACTAGGTAATTTTTTCCTGAGGTAATAACATTGCAATATGATTTTAGTTCTTTATGCTTTGACTCGAAACGAATTGTCCATAGTCTTTTTAGAGGTCCAAGTCTTTTGATGACTGTTGGGTAGTGCACCATAAAATGGTGCTTCGGCTTCAATGGCTCTTTAAGTATAATACATGGTGTTCCTTGATAATTCCTTTAAATAACATAAAATACTATCATTAAAGTCCAGTAATAAAACAGTATCTACTATTTTAATTAGAAGGAGTAAAAGAGACCAAAATTCATCATTTTCGGGAACAAGATCTCAAACTAGTAAAGGTAGAGTAATAAGAAAAGTTAGAGCATTTCTAAAGCAGACCTTTTAAATTTACATTTTGCTATATTTTCTTTGATTTCCTTTGTCAATATTTTTATATTCAAAATACCTTTTTCTATTATTTAGCAAGTCTAAGTTAAAGTACCCCAAATTAATAAGATTGTTAATTATTTTTGACAAGTCATAATGACAGACTCCTTCAAATAAATCATGTGTTATATCGACAGTAATATTATTAAATGAACTAAAAGAATTCAGCTCGTTAAAAATACACATCTCTCTTATACCAGTTATTGAAGGATCATTAGTATGCGCGTCTATTGTGTAATTTTGTTCATTTCTACATAAGTGAAGTTGAATCTTCTACTATTTGAACTTCCATTTCATTTCTATGAGATTTACATATTCTACAGTAAAAATTTGCATGAAAACTTCTGACATAGCCCAAGAGGCTGTTTAAACCTAAATTGTCACCTAATATTCCACACAAAACGACAAAGATCTTAAGCTCATGGTTATCTTGCTATACAAGAAACCTTCTGTTTCTAAAAATTTTAATTCTTCAATCAAAGCCCTAAAGCTCTTCTCGCTACCTGAAGTTGTATCTTCGGCTTTGAGTAAGCAGACCACAAGTATGTTATTTAAATGAGAAATTTCCTCTGAATCTAAAAAAGGAAATTACATGTAAAAAGCTAATACCTTATGTTTCCTACTATGAGATCCCAAAGCATTATTTAGTTCAACATCGTCATAATAAAGGACAAAAGGTAAGATAAATTGTTGTGTCGAGTGCCGTGCTCGCGGAGGAGAGCGCTTAAATAGCCAAGCAAACACTTTCTCCGATAATTTTCCCAAGTAAAAAATAGGTTTTAATGCGATATATTTAATATCCACAATTTCTACACTTTTATTTGGCATTTATTTGGTGTTTACAAAGATGTTTTAGCAATTGAATTCTTATTAATTATTTTTAATATCCGCGATTTTTACACTTTTATTTGCGAATTACCAAAGATTATTCAGCAATTTAATTCAGATACGATTTAGCAATCTAGTTTCACTTTTTTTTTCATTTCCCGAACTCTCGGTCTATTTCGATCGGCGGTATCAAACACAACTCCCCGAGGTTTGGGCTTGCCGGCCCCAGGTACCCATGATCACTTCCAAAAGCTTTTCCTTGTTTTTTTTGCTTTCTCACGACGATGAAAGATCGTACGTGAGAATATGCGAATTGTTTCAAGTACACCCAATTTGCGCGACGAAAAATGATATCCGATCACATGTACATGTACATAGGTAGGTATACCGTGTGAGCGGAGGGCATCACTGATAACGAAATGCAATTTATCCTAAATTGCATTTTGTTACGGCACGCAAATGCATTTTTAAATGCATTTGAAATTTAGAGTGCAAATGAAAAATTTTAATGAAAATTCGAATTTAATGGTTTTTCGTTTTTAGAGTCAATTTGTACTACGCCAATATATCGCATAAGGCAACATATTGGCGTATTGACGTTATAGTTGTGATTCGGGGTATAGATACCTGAGTCACAACAAAATTTATCTTTAAAAGAGTATATTTTTTCTTTGTAAACTGTTCCTTGGATAATATTACTTATAGATTCTGAAATGAAAGGCTTATCAATTTTTTTTTCTAACTTTTTAAAATGTTAGGTTTCTGCAATATAAGTGTCAAGTTTTCGTGAAGAGGCATAAGTACTCCTTTCTTGTCGGAATTAGAATCGGGTATTGCCGATTTCGGCTGAATAACAAACTCTCTTGACTCAGTATATTTCTTAGTCATTGACAAATACTTCTTTAAAGAATATTCACTCTTTACATTACCAAACAAATCACATTCGTCTAATTTTGAAAATAAATTATCGAACTTTTGTGATGGCAGCTCTGGTACACTTTTTAAATAATTTGTCATATAATTCAACAAACATCTAACATCCTGAATTATACCGTTTGCTTGTTTTCGACTTAAAGACAAATCTTCGTAAAGTTTTACAACAAAATCTTCTATTTGAGATTTGAATGAAGAAGGGGTAAAATACTGTTTTTCACATTGCCTGCTGGTTTCGAAGTTTAGATCGTAATTGCATTTTTTTTTATCATTCGGAAAAGATGCCGCGTTTTGTATATTAGTATTAGGACTATTTCTTTCAGCATGTGTATGTTGTGCTTTTAAATGTCTCTTAAAGGAGTAAATATATTGAAATGACTGATAGCAGCCTTCAAAATTACACAAGAAATGTGAAATACTGGATAACTTATGAGACAATTTTAGATGTGCTATGTATATGGACAAATCTTCGAATGAGTCAGAACATAACGATTTAATATAATTTTAAGAATCTTCTGAAATGTATAAATGTTTTTTAAGTTTTCAGTATATATTTATGTAAGAAACTAATAAGATTATTTCTTAGTTTTTCAGATCGGATAACAATCCAGCTAATGATGAAGTTATATTCCAACTTACTTTTATGTCAAAGAAATATCTTTCAAAGAAGTGTCATACATTAACACATTCATATGCATATCTTAAGTTTAGCACCTGATGAAGCTTAAAAACTACAGAAACAGAGTTTACCTTATAAAATACGTCATTAAAGTAACAGTAAAACTCATTTACAGTTTCAACTTTGTTTCCAACAACAATAATGCATGGCTGAAAAGTTGCTCCAAGTTTTGATTTTTGGCGTTCTAAAGCTGATTTGACGTCATTATAAGTCTAAAATACACAAGAAATATTACAGTTATATATATATATATATACATATATAGCAGTACATTATACTCACATTTACGCGCATAGCGAACGCATTTTGTCCATCCAAAATAGAGGGTTTAAAAGAAATTCTTTTTCTTCTTTTTTATAATTTACTATTTTCGGTACCAGAAGCGTACTTAGAAGTAAGCAATTAATAAAGTCTGTAGAATCTTCTGAAAGGTTTCCTTGCTCTAAAATCTGAAGTAGAAATTTACTACTTGGGTCCTTTACATTGTTTTTAAAAATCGTCCTGATTTTTGAATTGAAGTCATACCATCGTGAAAATAAATTTACGTCCTTCCCTGGATGCAGTTTTTCAAAGTTAAGCTCAATCTGGGAATAGAATATTAATTTTGAAAAACAAGTTTTGAAACTTACAAAACTATGGCCATGTGGAATTTTCAAAGAAGGCCACAAATCTAAAATAGATTTAGCATTAGTCAAAATATCCCTTCTTCTACGATTATAGCTTTTTTCCCATTTTTCTGTCACTAAGTTTAGAGGCTCAAAGTTATGTTAGAGCCATAAATAAGCTTGCTCCATATCATTTTCGGCTTCTGAAATTAATTCCATTAAAAATTGAAGTTTAAAATAATTCTTTTACATACCTTCTTGAAGTACAGAAATTTCTTTGGTATTGTTTTCTACGTTAAGCTTACTTTTTTAACATATCTGCTAATCAAAAGCCCTAATTTCTGATATTTTTTACGGCGGGCATAATACTTATCGACAAGCTTTCCGCTTGCGTAGATGTTTCCGTTTTGTGGCACGTAAAATGTTTCCTGTACGAAAATCATCCAAAGGTTTGCACTCAACATTCAGCAGTCAACTTACTGTGTCTTCTGATGGAAATAGTTCTTTTATTTCATTAACAGCGTCAAGGAAGGTTGACGTATTTACTACTCTTTTTTCGCTCAACCAAAAATCTACTATTAATCCAGACAGAATCCCTCTTGAAGTAAATGACAGTTTTTGTGTATTATCATATTCGTTCAATAAAGCTTCCCCATTTAAAGCCTGCTTAATAATAGACCCAAGACTATAAAAATTATAAATGCAATATATTACAAGGTTATTTGAAAAATTTGTGATAATACTAGACTTATAGCTGGCGGCCAAAATAATTACGTCATTTCATAAGCAAAATTTTCTATCTTATCATACTCTCTTAACCTTCTTGATAACATATTGGGAAGTTTGCTTAGATTCCAATGGTAGAGGGTGCTGAGAGATGGCCTCGACGGCTTTAGAAAACCGGTTAACTTACGTGAACTCATAAAGGCAGATTTTTTGTGTAGCAGCATAGAAATATATTTTATGATCAATGGTAAAAATGGCAGACACATTTTATGGTGGAAGAGTGATAGCAGACGCCAACAAAGACACGGAATAATATATATAACTTACGTCAAACCACGATAACTCGAGAACGCTTCCACTTAAAATGCGGAAATCTTGCACACGTCCTTTTTTAGAAACTAGTAAATTTAGGTTCAAAACTGGGACCAATCGGGCAACTCCTTCTAAGGGTTTCTATACAAAAATTTTCGTTTTTCTCTATAAATTTGGGCATTGCCTAAGAACACATAGACGTGGAGTGTTGAAATTTGGTACACGGTATTTTCATAGCAAAAACTAGTTAAAAAAATAGACTAAATCTGCCAATCGTCCTTGGTGCCACCATACAAAACTTTGAGTTTTCACTATTTACTTGAACAGTGCCTGAGAACGCGTCGACATACATCCCTGAAATTTTGCACAAAGCGTTCCCACAAAAAAATAATAAAAAAAAATTCAAAAATTAAATAAAGCGGGTAACCCATTCTTGGTGTTGCCATATAAAACCAAGAAAGGGCTTCCGGTTTTGTGGCCCATTTTTGAACTTAGATTGATTTTATGAAAACGCCATGTGCAAAATTTCAGCGTTGTTCGTGCATTGCTCAGATATATAATGAAAGACTAAAGATTTGTATGGCAGCATTAATAAAAGGTCTCCCGATTTAGTCTATTTACGCACATGTACTTGCTATTGCTATTAAAACACCATGTTCCAAATTTCCGTTTTCTGAGTTGACGAGATCTCAGGTAGGGTTCAAATATATAGTGAGAAACAAAATTGTTGTATGGAAACGGTACGAAGTAGTTGCCCGATTGATCCCATTTTCGAAACTAAATTTACTGTTTTCTAAAAAAGCTTTCTGCACTTTAAGTGGAAGCGTTCTCGAGTTATCGTGGTATGACTGCTATCACTCTTTCACCATAAAATGTGTCTGCCATTTTTACCATTGATCATGAAATATATTTCTATGCTGCTACACTAAAAATCTGCCTTTATGAATTCACGTAAGTTAACCGGTTTTTTAAAGCCATCGAAACCATCTCTCAGGATCCTCTACCACTGTAATCTAAGCAGACTTCCCATATCAATAATGTTAAGAGAGTATGATAGAAATGACGCAAGTATTCTGGTCCCCATCTCTCCGTCTATACCCAAATGCAAGATAGTTCACTCACTCACTTTTTATTTTATTACTTAAAAAACAAAGCAAAACAAAAAACTTTCAAAATACTTTTGTGTTAATTTTATTTATTTTTTCACAATTAGTAAGGGCATAAAATGAATATTACTTTATAAATAACATAAATATGTATGGCTTAGAACAAATAAGCTAAAAAATGTTTCGTTTTTTAAGTTAGAAGTAAAACGTAAGTGGGCGAACTATTTTGGATAATATAAACTTTGAAATGTTTTGGAAAATGAAAATTGTTTTCAGTGTCAATCTACTAATGAAGATCGCTGATTTACTTGTTGGTGAATTTGGAGAGGCGATAATACCTTCAGTCTGAGCAATCCAAGATCGAACGCTACTATCTACGGATAGTGTTTCAGCGGTACTCACATTAAATGAAAGTCCCTGCATTTACGGGTATTCAAAACAATATATTTTAGAAAATAATATTATTAGTTATAAATTACATTTGCTAAACGCCATTCGTATAATTTGTTTTTGAATCTCACACGGGGCCCCATTTTTTTCGCGTGGGATAAGTTCGCGTATGTCGTCATCACTGATGGTTTTTAAAACCTCGAAGCTGACTCCAAATGCTTTGAAAGTTAAAAATGGAGTTAATGATATAATGTTATAGTTAATATAAATCTCGCCTGCACTTCATATTCAGTGTTGGACAAAATGCAATCTGATTGATGATTAATGATTACGATTACAATCTGTAATCTGTAATCATGATTACAGATTGATAATATTAATCAGAAAAGTAATCATTTATGGCGATTAATGATTGATCAGTCGTAACCGTAATCATGATTACATGATTACATTTTTTGATTACAAATTTGCAAAAGGTTTAAAATTATAGTTAAAAGAAAACAAACATTGTTGTATTTCTATCCCGAAATTGGTAGTGAATAACTCGCATTGCCTTATTCTACAACAGCTGCATTCTGCCCTTGAATTCATTCGAACTAGCATATAACAATGTGGAGCAATATGAAAAGTCTAGTAAAATCACAGCGTTAAAAGGCATTACTGCATTTTCCATGCTCAACGACTTTCTTATACGCCCCAGAAATCTAATCTTTTTCGCTATCTTTTTTTCACATATAATCAAGATCCTTGAATTTAAGCTGATGATCAGATATGTGTGAGTCTCTATCAATAGAAGCACTTACATTCTTTACACTGACTTCAATTAATACATAATTCAACAGTATCTTGGAGTTTTCTACAATAAAAATTCCTACGATCACAGATTATTTGTTTTCGTAGAACTGAATTTTAAAATCTCTTGAAAAGTTTCATTTGTAATAAAAAGAATGTAATCATGTAATCATGATTACGGTTACATTTTCCTAAGATTACTCGATGTAATCATGATTAATGATTGATGGGCAATCATGATTGATGTAATCATGATTGCTGTGTAATCATGATTGATGTAATCATGATTGATTAAATCATGATTATTAATCTGATTACAAATGTAGTTGATTACGCCCAACACTGTTCATATTGTTATAATACTAGCCGTAAGCTATTCAACTTCGATAAAATGTCACGCACATTTCTTCACTACTGCAATACTGCATTTACTCTGAGCGCATAGCAAATGAAACAGAGTATTTTCTTCCGTTTTCTAAGTTCAGATATTTTAATCATACTTCTTTTAATTTGGGACTATTAGACCCAGAGAAGAAAAAAGAGATTCATCAGGGCTTCACAAAAATCAATAAATTACAAATAAACTCTTTAAATTTAAAATGGATGAATAAATTAATTAATTGAAAATTAAATAAACATTGTGCAAGAAAGATAGAAGGAACAAAGAAAATAAAAATGACGGTGGGTTCCTTATGGGCAACAAATCCCATCTACCCAGCTCAGACTGGGGTTTCCTACCCATTAAGATCCCGAAATCGATTTTTAGTTTTTTTGATCTTTCCGTTTTGATTGCACAATATTTATTAATTTGTTATTTTATTTATTTATTTATTTATATATTTGCTTTAAATATTTACCGGTTATTTTTGATATATTGATTTCTGAAAAGCCATGATGATGGTCTAAATTCGAGACTGAAATAAGGTGGTGAAATAAATCACATATAAACACGTTTTCCTTCTCTGTGTCTAATAGATTCCAATTACAAAAACAAAATAACAATAAAATATCTTACGCCTTTTTTGTTCCACTCGTTGTATACATAGCTTAGTAAAAGTTTTACTCACATTTGAAATCACTTAAAATCACCAATCATGCAGTAAACTTTCGACAACTTCTTCGTGTGTTATTATGGGTATGTCACACATCACGAAAATAACAATTTAGCAGCACATTTATTCAAAATGAAAATTTAAAAAAACTTAATATTTCACGCTTTGCCTAACCGAATTAACAGGAAAATTTACTCAAGACTAGCGCAAAAATACGCAAAGTGAACTTTTAAATTGTAGGTACTCGTAAATGATATTCGAAACAAAAACAGCGCAGTTTAGATAATTCTCCAGGCGTCACAAATTATGAAAAATTTAATCAAAAAAGTAATGAAATTAGGTAACATTTAATGACATTGAACCGATATAAGAGGAAAACTTATTAAGACTCAAACAAAGAGTACGCTAAATTTAGCATTATTTCACTCGCAATATAAATTCTCAAAGCAACCTGCACTCCTGAGTCACTTTTCTTGAATCAAGAATGAAACCACTTAAAAAAACAATATATTATTATATAAATCTCTGAATTGAGTCGTGTTTAGGAAAAATTGACTACTACAAAACAATATGTTGTCAATACTATTAGATAGCACTGCCAATTGCTTTCAAGATTTATGTAATTTATTTGGTGAACACCCACAAATAATATTCACAATAATTCTTTTCATCACATTTATATAATTTAGTTAGAATATTTTTTGGTTTTGAGTAAGATAAAATTCGAAAAATATTAGTGCAATTATATTTTTAAGTTAGTGAAAAACTCGAATCTACTTTATCACCGTTTGGTATTAGCAGATAATGAACTAAAGATGGGAACTAAGCAATATTTATTGAAGCATCTTACACTTGCATATACACTTGCCCCCAACTGCGAAGTTTTGTTATGATATGTTGTGACTCAGGTGCCCAATGCCCCAAATCACAACCATAAGGTGAATACATCAATATATTGCGCTATGCAATATATTGATGTATCGCAGAAATGACCCTGAAAACGAAAAGCCAATTTAATTTCAATTTCCATTTAAATCATTTAAATTTCTCATTTGCCTTGAAAAAAATTTCAAATTCATTTAAAAATGCATCTGCATGTCGTAGCAAAATGCAATTTATCATAAATTGCATTTCGTTATCAGCCATGCACTCCACTCGCACGGTGTACCTACCTACATGCCGTGTGATCGGAATCATTTTTTGTCGCGCTAATTGAATGCATTTAAGACAAATCGCATATTCTCATGTACGATCTTTCATCGTCGTTAGAAAGCAACAAGAAAAAAAGCTTTTTTTTTAAAGTTTTTCGTGGGTACCTGGGGGCAGCTAGCCTAAACCTCGGGGAGTTTTGTTTTCAACCGCCGGGCGAATAAGCCAAGAAATCGAGTGTGTTAAAAAATAGGGGGAGGAAAAATCAGTGACATAGGGAAACGCTATTCTCTCTTTAAAAAGAAAAAAATTGAAAATAAGTTTTGATTAGAAAAAATAAATCTAATTAAGAATAGTTACTAATTTAACTTTGTGATATCCGTAAAGGAGTTCGCGAGGAGTATAATTAGTACTCGAATGAGGGGTTGTATTGTATACAAATATGGCATAAGGAATCCATGTATCCCAGTCTTGTGGATCGTTTGCTACATAAGATCGGAGATATTCTGCTAAGGTTCTGTGACTTCTCTCCAATGCACCATTCGTTTGAGGGTGATATGGAGTAGTTTTGAGCCTTTTAATTCTCAGTAATGTAGATATCTCGGCGAACATGCCACTTATGAGGTTAGAGACTTGATCTGTGAGGATACTTTCTGGAATACCATGTCGACAAACTATCGTTGTCGTGAAGGCTTTCGCTAATGTCTTAGACTCAGTGTCGACTATGGGAATAGCCTCAGAAAATTTTGAGAGGTCGTCTTGGAACGTAAGGAGATATTTGTTTCCAGAATGAGAAATTGAGAGAGGTCCTACAACTAGGGTTTCTGAAAAACAGTAGTTTTTAAAAAACAGCTGTTTGATGTTTTAGAATTTTGAAAAAACAGCTGTTAACAGCTGTTTTACTGTTTTTTCATGTGTAATAAAAGTTCAAGTTAATTTTTTCCATTAATAAGCACGATTTTATTGAATACTTTAAATTTTAATATATATTTTATTTTTTATAATAATACTTCAAAAATTCAAGTGCTGATAATGACTTATCAGAAAGGCGTGATCTTATTTTTGTACAGAAGTTAGCACACACTGAAAATACTCTTTCCACGTCCGTAGATGTTGGCTTAATTGTTAATATTGCATCAAAAAGCTTCTGAAGATTTTCTGTACGTTGGCCTGTATTTTTGAAGAGAGTAAATTCAGCCTTTAACCACTTGAAATTGTCTTGACCAGGAGCTATTGCTGGTGATTCATTTTTCTGAAGCAATACATTAAGTTCTTCTTGTAGAGTTAAAGTTCCACAAGTTGTGGAATTATCGGCAGTTGTTTCAATTATTTCCACATCATTTACACCAAAAAGTCGAGATGCCAACATGCCTACAAAATTTATTGTAGCTCTTGATGGTGTGATCGTAGAGTTCTTAAGGCTGTGTAATAAATCCATAACATCTACATTCCAACGTTCATCAATTCGAATCTTCAAGTTATCCATCAACTTTTGGCTTATTTCACTTTTAATTAAAGAGAGTTTCTCAAACATAAATTTTAATATTGTGTCAGCGCTCATCAGTGTTGAATCTTCTCTGCTAAGATTCTCAACAGCTAGTTTTACAGGCTTCATAGCCTCTAGTAAATCTTTTAAGTAATCGAAATCTACATTATCAACTAAATCTAAATCTGCCTTAAATTCCAATAAGGTCTCTCGAATTGCACTTTCTGTCTTTATCAATGGCTCGAGCATTGTTGGGATTGAGTTCCAGCGAGTTTTGTCATCCAGATGAAGCTCAATTTCTCGTCCAAAAAGTGCCTTGACTTTTGATTGAAAAACATGATTACGAACAGCTGATAGTTTAATGTATTTGATGAGCTTGCGAGAGTTCTTAAGTAAATCATGGTAGTCAAAGTCGATGTTATCTTCATTCTCACTATTGATCATTTCGATATCGGTGCCTTCATAAAAGGAATCATTTTCGTGATGATCATCATCACAGGTGTCGCACAAGCCTTCCGTACCAGGTCTTTTCTTATAAAGAGTGTCACACACTCCAAGATGTATGCCATGATTAAGGCAAAATTGACCAATGGCATCGATATGTCGAATATACTTTTTGTTAACTGAAGCTCCATCCTGTGTAGACGCAACCAAATCTTTTTTCATCGATATTCCAAAAAGACTTATATGTTGATTCAGTATTTCAACCATATCGAGAGCACTACATGAACCGAAAATTCGAATTAATCCTGTTTTATACGTGATATTTTCAGTTTTATCATGTAGGTTCACTCCGAAATATCTTCGTCCTCTTAACGTAGTAAACTCATCGACAGTCATGCTAAACTTCTCTCCATTTGCAACTTTCAATTTAATTGTGTTCATCATTTTTTTCTGCTTTTCATCAAAATCTTCGTGCAACAGTTTCATTACATCGCTTTCGTTCGCGGGCAGTTTAAATCCATCTCGAGCTATTGACTGGCGAATGTATTTATTTCTGGTAATTGCTCGAATCGAAATGCCATCAGTAGCCAAATCAGAGATAATCTCTTTAAGAGTCTTTCGCTCTAGGAAATCAACAATAGTTTTTCGACTTTTCTCACTGCAATTCTCATAATTTGATGTGGTCGATTCAGTTGCCCTTTGAAAAGAAACTCCATGGCTTTTCAAATGATTTTTCAAGGTAGCCGTAGAGTTTCCTGAACACTTGATAATTTTGTTGCAATTCTGACATTGTCCTTCTAAATGCTTCGTAGTTGGATTTTTCCGTTTTGTTGCATAATCCCAGACTGACATTTCTAAGATTATACACGTTATTAAAAAATGGAAATGTTAAAAAATAACCAAATAATTATTTTACCAACAGTGAATTCGTTTGAATTTTCAAGCAAAATTTTTTAAACAAAAAAGTTCAATCTTTTATTTGAATTAAAGTTTAATTCTTTTCGTTTTTTGTGTAGAAGTTGTTGTTGTATAAAGTTCGTGATTTACGATGATAACATAATCAGGGTTTAAAAGCACCAGCGAATTTCCATGTGCTCGCGCTATAGCTATACTTGTAATACTACCGCAAAAATTAATTTCGGAACTTGCTGCTTCTATTTGAAATTTCACTGCTGGCCATACTGTGCTATTGCAAATTCATTTTGTCATTGCTGTTGCTGCAGCATGCTGTGGAAAGCAGTGATAGCATTGTCGATTGCTGTCATACAACGAAACTCGAAATTTGAAAGCACCAGTAAATTCTTACGAAGCTGACAACGGGTGCTTGGGCCGCTAACAATTCTTATGAACGTAGCCGCGTAAATGCGTATTCATTTCTTCTTTGAAATTTACACAAAATGTTTCGGCGGAATTTTTATTCACGTTGGTGGCCGACTTGTGTCCTTGTCGGCTTCCAAAAATCATAAAATTTCTACAGAAAAAATTTCCAGTAAATTTCTAGGAAAAAATTGAAGCCTTCGCTATATCAGACCGAGGCATCGTTGATTTTATATTTCGTTGTATTACAGCAATCGACAGTGATATCACTGATTTCCACATCATGCTGTAGCAACAGCAATGGCAAAATGAATTTTCAGTAGCACAGTATGCCCAGCAGTTAAATTTCAAATAGCAGCAGCAAGCATTGAAGTTCCAAAATTAATTTTTCTGGTAGTAGGTATAGCAAGTATAAGCATGATTTTATGTGCTGTGCTTGCTGTCTGCTATTGCTTTCAAACCATGAATATAATATAGGTTTTAATCTTCGAAGAATCCACGCCTGCTTGGATTCTTAAAATTTAAATAAATGAAGAACAGTAAAAACAGCATTTCAAAAACTGCTGTTTGCTGTTTTTCATTTTTTTGAAAAAAAAAAACAGCTGTTTTACTGTTGCTGTTAAAAACAGCCCAGAAACCCTACCTACAACATCTAGGTACACTCTTTCGAAAGGTTTGGAGCTAATGCTTGAGATTTTCATTGGAATTTTAGGGTTTCTGGATACTTTGTTCACCAAGTTCACAAAGTTTACATTTCCTTACATGTTTTACGATGTCGTCTGACATGCCAGGCCAGTAGAATTGCTTTTTGATTCTTTTAATTGTACGGGAAACGCCTTGATGGCCTCCCGTCGGTAGTGAATGAAAATCTTTTAAAACTTGTTCGATGTCATTAACGTCGGATAAATATTTTATCGAATCTTGATGGAGTTTGATGTGTATTTGTTTATTAGCGGAGATTTTGGTAAAAGCGGTTTTAATAATTATTAGATTCTGTGGATCTAATATAGGGAAGGAGATATTAATTTGTTTTAACTGATTTGCCTATGTGTATGAGCAGATCTAAGTTAAAATCTTTTCGAGGTCTGATCTATCTCTTTGGGATCGACAAGGTAAATTAATTTTGGAAATAATTATTGATGAGTCTTTTTTCTTGAAGAAGTTCAGTTCAGTTTCTGAAAGTGGGGAGTTATCTGAAAATCTTAGTTTCGAATCCAACACTCTTTCAAGTTCGGTATCTTGCATTGGCTAGATGAAAAATTTAGGATTCGCATATTTAGTTAGTAGAAGAGGAAAATTTGTCTCAGTTATTATGACTGAGGAATTGTTTACAGGTGATGGAGTTTGGTTTGGAGTCGTTACACTTGCGTTGGGTGTATCTATATTCGCCTGAGCTCTGGCTTGATTTCTAGTTGGTTCTGCAGAATGTTCGGAATTTTCCGGAATTGCTCTACTGAGAGTATCTGCATTTGTGTTGAGCTTACCTGATTTGTGGACTATCTTGTAGTCATATTCCTCAAGACGTATTCTCCATCTCATCAGTGTTGAGGAGTGATCTTTCAGATTCATGAGCCATACTAATGGTTTATGGTCAGTTATAATTGTAAACTGTCTGCCATAAGCGTATGGTCTGAATTGCTCAACTGCAAACACGATAGCTAAGAGGTCCTTTTCTATTGTTGAGTAACAAGTCTCTGCACCATTGAGAACTCGGCTCACATAGGCGATTGGATGATCTTCTTGATCATCAACTTGAGAAAGAACTGCTCCGATGGCGTAGTCACTGGCATCGGAGGTGACAAAAAATTCTTTGTCAAAATCGGGATATGATAGAATTGGTGCTCAAATAAGTTTATTGCGTAATTCGCAAAATGCCTCGTCGCAGATTGCGTCGAACTTGAAAGGCGTATCTTTTTTCAAAATATTTGTGAGTGGTTTGGCTATCTTCGAAAAATTTGGGATGAAGCGGCGATAGTAGCCGACGAAACCAAGGAAGGCTTTGATATCTTTTTCCTTCTTGGGTCTGGGATATGACTGAACTGATTTTATTTTTGCAGGGTCTGGTTTGACTCCATTTTCTGTAATTATGTGCCCTAAATACATAATATCCTTTCTTAGGAAATGGCACTTGTCGGGTTGAAGTTTGAGGTTGAAATCACGAAGGCGGTTAAATACTGCTGTGAGTCTGGAATTGTGGTCTTTGAGATTGTATCCATGGACTACAATATCGTCCATGTATACGAAGCAATAGATGCCTTGAAGGCCAGATAAGACATTATTCATGGCTCGTTGAAAAGTAGCAGGGGCTCCTTTTAAACCAAATGGCATACGATTGTATTCGTAGTGGCCATAAGGTGTGCTAAAGGCAGTTTTCTCCCTGTCCTTCGATTCCATTTTTATCTGGTGAAATCCACTGGCTGAGTCGAGTGTGGTAAAATATTTCGACTTCCCCAACTGGTCTAATATATCAGTGATATTAGGCAGTGGGTACGTGTCTCCAATTGTGATGTCGTTAATACGACGAAAGTCTACCACTACTCGCCACTTTTTGTTTCCATTCTCATCTGGTTTTTTGGGAACCAGTAGAAGTGGATTATGGGAAGGTCTGATGATGTCCGACTCAAGCATTTCTTGTATTTGCCTATTTATTTCCGTTCGGCTTGCCTCAGGAAGTCTATAAGGCTTGGTATAGATGGTCGGTTTGTCTTGGAGTGTCTCGATTTTGTGGGTAATCGCATCTGTATATGAAAGGAAATCCCCTTCTATGAAGAAGAGATCGTTGAATTTCATACAGATGTTTCGAATACTCTCAGATTCCTCTGAATTACAGTGATCCAATTTTATAAGGTTTTGCAGTTTAATTATTCTGCCCTTAATTGGATCTCTGTCAGAGTCTGTGGAGATGACCACAAAGTCGTCCAAGTCTTGCTAAACTGGGTTCACCTCGTAAGGTGCCAGATCGGCGTCCTCCTCATTTGTGTTGAGGATTAGGACTTTTGCCATACCGTTGACTGGTTCGACGATCGCGTTTCCGAGAAATAAACCTGGCCTTATTTCCTTCTTGAAACAGACCGACTGATTTTGAATAGAAGGAGTAGGAATTTCAATGACTAATTCTGATCAAGCCGGAATTTTAATTTAATTTAATTTATCCAATTCTTTCGGATTTCTAAAAGGAAGGAGATGTGATTCCAACTTTTGTGGAATTTGGAAGGGGTTATTCGATGATTCCGACTCGATAGAATTTGAAGGAGATAATACCTTATTGAAATTCTTTGACTTCTCTTCTGATTTATTTCTGGAATTCACTTATTGTGAATTTGCTGATGAAGGAGATAGAATTTTATTATATTTAGCCTTCTGTGCGGCTGTAGATGGAGATATACTTTTACCTTTGTGCTTCATCTCTTGTGAAGCTTTCGATGGAGATAGATTTCCTTTGTATGTTGGTTCCACTTTACTTGGAACTACTGATGGAGGCAGTTTTTTATTTAAAAAAACTTTAGGATTCACTTCATGTGAAGCATTTGGTGGAGATATATTTTTATTTAATTCAGCCTTCTTTCTGGCTATAGATGGAGATAGATTTTTATTAATATCTTTATTGGAGACTGTTATCCCTGTATATAACAGACTCTTTGTTTGAGACCTCTTTTCTGGGTCTTCGCTTTTCAAATAAACGTATGGATAATTGGAATAATATTCTTCACGATAAGATGAATCAGATTAATTAACTTCCAGAGAAATGAATTTATTTTTATAGTCGATGCTCGCATTGTATCGAGATAAAAAATCATTACCAAGCAGGCCATCGTACGAGAGGATGCAGTTATTTCCCACAATTTGAAATGGGTGTTCTAGGATGGAGTTATTTTGCGCAGATTCCAGAGTTAATTTCCCGAAGATGAGTCCTTCTGTAGAAGTGGACACTGTAAACAAAGTATTTATATTGCAGACAGCATCTCTGTAGCAGATACTGTCTGGTTTCAGTGGATGGATTTTAATTAGGCTGATCTCTGCTCCAGTATCAATTAAAAATATAAGTTTTGGAGCAGAGCAGATGTCGACAGGCAAAGAAAGTATTAGTGAATTTTTATTAATTTGGACGGGGATATGAATTAATTTGTTGTTGCCTTTGTCGATATTATCTCGGGAGTCCTGTGAATTTGTGCTTTTGTTTGTATGTGCGAGGGGTTGCCGAAATTGACCCCCACTGCATCCAGTTTCCCTGCCTGGATGCCGATGGACTTTTGCTATTTCTCCTCTTTGGAGATGGCGATCTAGCCGAGATATTGGCATTATTATATCTCGTCGGTGAAGTTCGACTTTCTCGGAATACTGGCTGCTGCCAGTTCCTGTTTTGTGGATGTCTATCAGTCGTGCTTGTTTGCGGAGCTGTGTTTAGTTTTTGGAAATTATTCCGATTTCCTTGATTGTCGTTAAATCGGGAATTATTTGCAGCTCTAGTCCTGCATTCTTCTATGGTGTGCCCAATTCGGTGACAATATCGACAAGATGGGCCCTGCGACGGAGATGTGACCTTATTGAAATCTGGCGGGCGTTGTAATTGCGAGTTTAGCTTCGGAACTGCGTTGAAATTTTGTGTGGAGCGTTGTATGACTGGGCAGCTTGCCCCAGCCTATTATATTTGAAGCATTGTAAATTATGACTCGTATTTTGTCTGAAAGGGACTGGATTTGTCTTGTAATTCGTTTGGAAGATAGCTTGTTTGAGCTTCAAACGTGATGCATGATCTAAAATGTGAGATTTTAATGCAGAGGAACATTTATCGGAATGCTCTTTGGCTAAAGTCTGTAGTTGTGGATTGGATAATCCGTCCTCTATAGCTCTCGCTGCTTGACACTCATTATCTTTTAAAAGAGATTTTAAAAGAATTTTATCACTTATATATGAGTGCGTTGCCTCATTTAGTTTGGATAGAGTTGTGCTAAGTCTCTGAAGGAAATCTTTCACGCTTTCCCCTATTCTCTGTTTAGAATTATTTAATTGAGACTGTAGCGTAGTTCTGGGAATTTTTACCTCAAATGTTTGAGTTAAAATTGATTTTCATGTGGGCCAGTCTTCAACTTGATTGACCTGAAAATATCATATACATCTGCAGATAATTTACTCCTTATTAAGCTAAGGAGGGAGTGCTTTTCGCTTGTCGTCGTTGCTGTTGTGTATGAATCAGCACAGCTTGAAATGAATTTGTGGATTTCTTTCGGATTTCCATTGAAATTGGGAATTAATGTTCTCGCGTCAGATAGGAAAAAAATTGATTGATCTCTGAAAGTGACATTGTGGCTCTGTGGAATTATTTGTAGTATTCGTTACATTTTGGTATCGGGAGTCCAATTGTTCTTGCAGCGCAATTACAGTGTCTGAGAATGATGTTTCCATGTTTATGTAAGCATCATTCACGAAGTATTCTCTATCTTTGTCGTTTGGGCCAACATTCAAGATTATTTCGTTATGTGTTTCTTCGAAATCGTCCCAATATTTGTGCAACGAGTTTAATTTTTGGTTTAGGTATGCCTGGGTTGCAGTTGCAAGTGAGTTATTATCTACCGATTGAATAATATGGGATAACGTTTTTCGTCCATCTTCTTGCAATCGAAGCCGTATTGTATTTGATTGATCTTTGTCTGTGCTGTCTTGGTTATCAGCTGCAGTCGTATTTGCGAAGTTTTTGGATGTGGGACGTAAAACGGGTTATTGTGTGTGGACTGATATGGATTTCAACCTATCAGACAGAGCTGCCTTTGTAAGATTGTACCAGTCCTCCGTTTTGTCATAGCATGATTGCTTAAAATAATTATTAGTTTCAGTAAAATCTTCATGATCTTGAATCAGAGTTTCCGTTTTTTCAAATGAAGCCCACAGTTCTTCCAAATTTTGGAGTTTTTCAGAAGTAAAATCTGAAGTCCTTTTGCTTTTATTCGCTCTGTGATAATCGGCTAGAATTTGTCTAATTTCTGCCATTTTGGGACTTGTGACAAGCAAAGCTCATCGAAAGATTTATTTTCATCTGTCATGTTTGTCAGTTATAAGGACGTAAAAATTGGAAAGAAGGTAGAAAGGACAGAAAATCAAATATTGACACACAACACCACAAAAAAAAGGTGTGAACAAAGCTAAGAACACTTGATTTCAATTTTGTGAGATTTACTTTTGGAATGTGTAAAAATATGTCTGAAAAATGGTAATAGTACTTGATATCAATTTCTGTAATAATTAGTTTTGTGTAGATATTTTTTTTTTTTTTTTTTTGTAAAAATTTGCATGAAAAAATGGTAAGAATTTATTTTCTATTTATTTCTATAATAATTAGTTTTTAAAAGTTTCTATACAAAAAGAAAAAAATGTTGGAAATGATAATATGGCGATTCGAGATCGCTCCTTTCAACCAATGTCTTTCTCCTGATTGATAGGCTCCCGAGGTCCTATCCCAGGGGATCGATTATTGATTTTATTCGAAATCCTCTGGCCAGCAAGCTCACGAAGTCTTACCGCAGAGGTCGCTTCTAGGAAGAGCGTGTCTCAATATACGAATGTATATTAGAACAATTTTTATATAAATATGTATTAAAAATGCAAAATTTGTAGTGAAAATGGTTAAATGAAAAACAAATAACAGAGGGAACGAATTAATTAGGGAAATGCAAATTAAAAAGGAATTCTTGTGTGGATTAGGAGAAAAGTAATTAAAATTGAATAACTCTCCAACAATAAATAAATATAAAATACCAAGAGAAAAGGAAAACTTACAATATAATTTTATTACATAAGTAAAGAATTTTTCTACCTTATTTTTATTCCGTATAAGAAGAGTTTACGTCTTGTGGTAAAAATTTTTGTTGGGGATGATGCTGTTTTTGTAGATGAATGAGATTGTTGATGTTGGCTAATAGGATGAAGATTACGATGATGTAGATACGTTCTGGGCGTCGATTTCTGGATGTCTTCCTTCTAAGAATCGCCTCGTTGAGGCCGGGATGTTGGTACGTCTATATGACTTCCTTCTTCTGGGTTCGTCTTATTGAGGCAGGGATGAAGCCTCCTTGGGTCTCACGGTGAGCGCTTGGGCGCTTAAACTTTTCACTCCTCTAAGTACCTCCTGAGTACCCGGGATATATATGTATATATTTTTTTTATTATTTTATAATAGATGTTTCTTTTAGTAACTTTTTTCCTTTTTTTTTACACTCTTGCTTTTTATTTTGAATTATTTATTAATTATTATTTTTTTTATTAATTTTAGTTTTTTTATTAAATTAAAGTTTTGTAATGTTGTCGCAGGTTTTTATTGTAATTTTTTTTTATTATTTAATTTAATTTAACGTAATAGGCACTGATTTTTATAATTTCCGGTTACCGCTGCCACCAGTTGTTATGTCACGCGCTCCTTAGAGAGTGCACGTGGGAGAAAGGAAAACAAAATTCAAAAATTCACTGACTGCTTTATTTTTCTATTTTTCTTTTTTTTTTATTATATAAAATGTTCATTCAATCCATAGGAGGACATTTATAATAGTAGCAAAATAGAGAAACGAATAGGAACAAAAATATGACACTAACCAAAGTTTACAATTAGAAAAAATTAAAAGGTTAGCGGCTATTCAGACTTCGGGCCCACTAGTGGAGTGTAGCTGTCCACGGCTGTCCAACGCGGAGCTCCGCCCCCAAATGGGAGTAGTATCTCTGCTCGGGCAAAAGAAATTTAACAGAATAGGCCCTTTCCAGCGAGCCCATGTCAATTCCACATAGATTCCGGAAATAACCACGATGTACTCCTTTGGGGCCTCATAGTGCAGGCGCGA
Organism: Dioctria rufipes; assembly: GCA_963924295.1. Classification (NCBI taxonomy): domain Eukaryota; kingdom Metazoa; phylum Arthropoda; class Insecta; order Diptera; family Asilidae; genus Dioctria; species Dioctria rufipes. The sequence goes on along the minus strand of OZ002740.1, from coordinate 252,153,757 downwards.
AACATACACGGCGAAAAACATTTTGCGAATGATCGGCTCTAAATATTCACAACTAAAACAGTATCGCGAAATTTGCACCGCAAACAATTCTCACAAATAAAACAACAACAAAAAAAAAAAAACCAAACTAACACAAATCATTAAACAAATCCCCACAGTACAATAAAATATAAACATTTCTCTTAAACCCACACACGCGAACTCAACGTTGAACGAATCTTTCTTATCACGACAATTGGACAAGGTTTTTTTGGTTCTTCTCTCTCCCTATACAATCCTAATCAAATCAACGTGGAATCATCAGCTAATTGATTCCCCTTACTCGCATTTCAATTTTTTTTTCTTTACTCTCCTTTACTCGTAAGATATACTAATTGTTGTATACAAAGAAAACAAAACAATAATAAGAAATACCTTATAAGAGATAAAATTATACAGAACTATATATACAAATATAACGTATGATATTTCTAGCACAACTCCTTCTATACATAAATATATTTTTTTTGTTTTTCTTCTCTTTCCCTATGTCGTGTCCCAAAAGCAATCAATGAATAAAATTCACGAAACCATCAAAAAAATAAGAAACACTTAATTAATCACGGTGAACCTTCTTCAAATAAGAACAACACTCAAATTACTTTAAAACATAATTCTTTATTACGAGAAAACAAAATGATCTATCTTAATAATACATCAAGTACTCCGAACCGAAACTTGACACTGCAATGACTGATAACTAACGGGCACTCGCCAGACCAGTCATTGGTCTTTTATGCCCCGATATTCGGAAGTACTTTCTTTGCTCACAACGCGGATGTAAACAAACGACAACAACCTTGTCGTTTGTTCTACCGGTTGCAGCACCTGAGTCGCTTAGTAGTAAACAATCGCTTTACATAACAATTACCATGCGAGGTTAATTGTTATCGTAATCGTCGATTGCTCCACTAAGCGCTCATCGTAGCCAGCTGTTGAGCTAATCAGCGAAATAACCGGCAGTTGCAGAACAGTACCATGCGAGGTTACTGTTTAGCAATTGCTAATTATTTCTCTAAAATGCGCCCTTGGCTGCATGAAGAATCTTCCTCATATTGGGCCATAACATCCCTCCCCCCTTGGAAAAACTAGTTTCCGCAGGGAACTAGATCTGGAGAATGCAATCAATTAAATAAACTGAAAATAGCTCATCTTCGTTCGGTTCAGATTATTTCATTACATTTCTGTACATTACATTTTTACATCTTTCGAAATTTTCTTATTTGCTTTTTCTAACATTGTTTGATTTTACATCATTTCACATTTCTCTTTTTAATATTTAATTTCTCTTTCACCATTTATATATATATTCTTTCCTATGTTCTTTTCACATTACACTTTTTTTTGCTTTCTGTATTCTATGTTTTTATTTTTCCACATTTTACTTTCTTTTATTGCTTCTCACATTCAATTTTATTTCTATATTTCTTTAATTTATTTAACATTTTTTCTTTCCAGTATTTCTTACATTTGTTTTCTTAGTTTTTTTTACGTTCCTCTTATTTTAACATTTGCTTTTATGTGTTTGTTTTTTTTTTTGGTTTTTTACAATATAACTTCTTCAAACATCTCACAAAATAAAAAAAAATATATTTCCACATTTTTATCCATTCTACCTATTTTCTGTTACAATAAACTATAAGCTTGATATATCTTAAATAAGTACTCTAATTTTTAATAATTCCGTCGCCAATAATCTTTTCTCTAATAATACTTTTTGTTTTCCTTTCATTTTTACCTTAATTACAATTTTAAAAGTATTGTCCAAATCATAGAAAAAAAAAAAAAAAAAACTTCAATAATTTTAATACTTTTTACAACCTTAGCCTTAACATTCTAATTTCTGTGGGTGCCCAAAATTTCCCTAAATATATTATTACAATACAATAATTACTCTACTATTCTAATTGTACCAGCTGTTTCCCGATGACGGTAGGTAAATTTGCTGTTGGCAGGTTTGCTGTTGTGGGAATGACGACTTCTATACTGGATTCTGCTTGCTTGGATACCCTCGATTGAATTGGCCCCGTAAACGGTTTGCTGATGATCGTTCGAGTTTGTTCACTTTTTGTCGCTTTAGATGGCACACTACTCCTGCTAGTACTGCTAAGGTGAAGATGCATAAACACCCGGTAGCTGATGTAGCTGCTAAGTGGACGTGATGTGGAATAAATTGTCTGCTAGTCTCTTCGTTCTTAATGGCTTCCTGTACTCGCTTTATATCAGCTTCATTGTCCTTCCATGCTTGGTTGAAGTTCTTGGCTGTCAACAGTCTTATCCCACTCTCTTTACTCTCTATAATTTCCGCTTTCTGCTTATTTGATTTAGTTAGGTCTGGTGGCTGCCAAATTGAGATATTTTTATGGCTGTCGTCTTCTGCAGCTATCCGTAGGTCTCCAATTTGTAAATGGCAGTGTTCTTCAATTGATAACACCCCTGTAGATGATAGTTCTCCAATGGTAGTTGGTGAATTTTGGCAGTTCACCTCTAATTTTGTTTTTTGGGATACCACAAATAGCCAATGGTTCCTCGTCATCATTCGAACTAGACTGTTCCATTTCGGTATAACTCGATCTTTACATGCTCTCGAGTTTACATTGAAGCTTCGGAAAAGGTTTAATACGCAATTTTCTCCAATTGCTGTGAAGGTCGGGCCCAACTGTGGACAAAGGAATTGTGGCTGATCGGCTGTGGTCGAAAGCTGCTGGCACCCCTGATACTGCTGATAACTCATTTGGACATACTGCCGTTCATGGTTGTTAGCGGCTACAAATTCGGCATCCAGATCATATATGTGATAGCCGGCGTCGTCTATTGTAACAGGAATTGTATATATCTTATGCATATCGAACGCAACTCTTTGTGGCTGTGGAATTTCAATCCGGATCAATATCCCTTGATTTATTTGAAGGGATTTCACTTTTGCAATCTGCGTCAAAAACTGGAAGTTCTGGAATTTCTCATCTAAATCCAATTGACGAGTGGCGTTCCTCATTATTTCGCTCATTTCCCGCGCGTGAATAATCAATGGATGTAGCTTTCCGACACTCAGGCTGCATGGATCTCTTCTGAGTCTGCATGATCCATTGTCCCGAAAAGGTATTTGAATGCTGATCCTAATCCATCAAAAATTGAACGTCTGTTTCGTCGTGGTGATTCACTCTGGGTATGGTGTAGGAGTTCCTCGTTTTGCCTCTTAATTTTCGAGACCCAACTTCTTATCTCCTTGGCCGCTATAGTGCACCTGGATACTATTCCGTCGTGTGTCACCTCCAAACATAGCTGCGTAATTAGGTTAGTGCAATTATTCACAAATTCCATGTCCTCTGTTAGATCCGGCATTTCCACCTTCGACAGGATAGTCCAGTGCTTGTTGTAGAAATTGACTTTTCCCACGTGCTCGAACAACACTCCTGTATGGGGTATCGGTTGGATATTATAGCCTGTTTTCTCTGCATCCAGCAAGGTGATGAGTGCAAATATTACCGTTATAACTGCTTTCATCTTGATACTAAACCCTATGCTAATCTATGGCAACCCTTATTCTTATTTTTCCTATATCTATATACTATATACTTTAAATCTTTCTCTTTAAATCTTGGTTCTTTGACTTCATAAAAATTAGATATCTTACTTCTTTTTCAAATTGCTTCTTTAAATCTATTATTTCTTTTTTCAAATTTCTTATTTAAATTGTCTTTATCTATATACTTTAAATCTTTCTCTTTAAATCTTGGTTCTTTGACTTCATAAAAATTAGATATCTTACTTCTTTTTCAAATTGCTTCTTGTTAATTTTAATTTTAATTCCTTCTCACCCTTTCTTATATATTTTTTTCCACTATACTTACTATTCCTTTAGATCGACTGCCTTATCTTCTTATCTTCTCGCCCTTCGTAGTATAATCTTCTTTATGCATCCGTGTTGGTCTTGTACGTGTTTATATTCTGTAATAAAAAAAAACAAACTAAGAGGAAGAAGAAATAAATTAATTAATCCAATTCCGACAATTCCAAAATTATTGCCTCGTGCTGCACTCCTTTTAGGCTTCCGTCTTTCTGGAATGATCCAATTTTATGTTGAATTATTCATTATATTTCCTCAATCGATTCGTGTGAATCCTCTTGAGCTTTTTTCCTTGAAGGATCGTAACGTTTTCGGGACTGTGAATATAAATTACTTCGTAGGGGCCTTTGAAAATTGAAGCTAACTTCCCTACTCGAGCCAAATCTTTCACCAGAACTTTATCCCCCACATGTATGGTTTCTGGCCTAGCTGTCTTATCATAATACTTTTTCGAAGTTAGCTTGCTTTTGAGTAAGTTTTCCCTTGCCAGTTCAAACGCTTTTTGTAACTTGAACCGCAACACCGAATGATACTTATCAGTGTTGTACACGGGTTCAGGTTTATGTTGTAAGTTGCTAGGGATTTCTGATACAAATCCGAAAAGAGTTTCCATGGGTGTTAGCTTTGTACCAGCATGTACCGTGTTATTATAGGCATGAGCTGCTGTCCTCAAAAAGTTATCCCAGCTCTGGGGTTCCCGGTCTACAAAACTTCTCAAGTAGTTAGCTAACGTAGAATGTTGCCGCTCTACCGCATTGGACTGTGGGTGATAGGCGGTGGTTTGTAGTTTCTTTATCTTAAGCATTTTGCAAAGAGCCTTTAAAACTTCGCCTGTAAAGTTAGCTCCTTGATCACTTACTAACTGTTTGGTAAATTTTAATAATAATAAATCAATAAACATAAAAGATTCCAACAGCCTAAAAAAATTTCTTGACAACATACAGATAAATTCTAATGATGTTCTAATCTCACTAGATGTGGTATCATTATATACCAATGTGGACACACAATTAGCTCTCCAAGTTATCAATGACAAATGGCATTTAATAGAAAACGTGACTCCCATCGACAAGAAACTATTCATGGAGATCATAAAGTTTTGCGTTGTTGACTGCAATTATTTCACGTACAACAAACAATTTTACAAACAAAAATGTGGACTGGCCATGGGAAACCCTCTATCAGGAATCTTAGCAGATTTTGCGCTTGATCATGTTATCAACGAGGCCCTTACTAACACCATACACAAGCCCACATTTATCAAAAAATACGTGGACGACATTATTTGCGCAATCCCAGAACAACACATAAATGAACTACTACACAATTTTAACAACACTGACAACAATTTAAAATTCACTCTAGAAATAGAAAACAACAACAAAATCCCTTTCCTGGACATGTATATCATTAGGACAGAAAACCAAAAGATCATTACGGATTGGTATTGCAAACCTTGCAGCTCAAACCGCATGATTAATTACTTTTCTAACCACCCACCTGCAACAATTATCAATACAGCACAGACATTTGCCAACAGAGTCCTTAATCTAAGCCACAACAAGTTCCACACAAAAAACAGACAAATTATCAACCAAATCCTTGCAAAAAACAACTACCCACCACATATAACACACAAAATTATCAATAAAGCAACAAAAAAATACAAACATAACACACCAAATAAGAGCCCAACAGCAACACAAATTCTGGAACTGGACAATACCAACATCAAAATGTTCAAATCCATCCCGTATATATATCCAACTTCTCAGGAAATAAGACGACACCTACAGACGGCTAACGATCAACTCAACATCACTTTTAAGCCAATTAACAAACTAAACAAATTCTACACAAAAACCAAAGATGACATTACAACACAAGAAAAAAGTAATGTAGTATACAACGTCCAATGCGAAAACTGCTCTAAATCCTACATAGGTCAAACATCAAAAAAATTAAAAACTCGACTGGCACAACATAGGAAATATATAGAAAAACAGACACCCAACTCAGCACTGGCAACCCACTCACTGGAAACAGGCCATGTCTTCAACTTTGACCAGACTTCCATTATCGACACAGAAGACAATAAAAGGAAGAGAGAGACAAAAGAAGCTTGTCACATTTTCATTAATAGGAAACACTTAATCAATATCAGACAAGATACGGAATTTATACACAAGGATTATTACACAATTCTAAATAAAATTAACAGACATACACACAACAATCAAAGTAACACACATCAAAACCAAGAAATCTACAATAACACCAGTCACACAAACCAACAAGCACACACACCGGCACACACGACACCACAGCCAACATAACATTCAAAAACAGCTGATACAGCTCAGTATCTCTCTAGTCTTTAATTGTTAAACGTTTTTATCTGTTTTTTTGTGTTAATTTATTTATTTTTGTCAGTTAATTTATTATATAAATGTAGTGTTTTTCGTCATTTTTATAAATAGTTTTGTGCATATAGTATTAGAGGTAATTTAAACAAGTAATATATTCATATTCCAAACATTTTTCAAATGCTAGACGAATAATTGTATTTCTACAGAACCCTTGAAAAGGACTCTAAAAACCCAGAGTCGAAACGTCGGAAAAATTGCAATAAACTACTAAAACAAAGTTTCGTAGTTTTTTCTCAATGATCGGAGATCCCCAAAAAAGATCACATCGTTTATTATATAACTGTTTGGGTAATGAGTAACGGCTAAGGATTTGCTCGTACAAGACCTGCGCTACGGTGTTCGCTTCTTGGTCTGGTATGGCCACAAAGTCAACAAATCTAGTCAGATCATCCATCATGGACAGAATATACTTGTTACCATTATGACTAGTAGGCAACGGCCCCACTAAGTCTACGTATACCTTGTCGAATGGTTTTTCTGAAATTTCTGTTACCACTAACGGCATTTTAATCGCCCTGGAGTGCTTATTTCTCTGGCATTTCGCACAACACCCGACATGTTTGGCGATATCCTTCTTCATGCCCTTCCAACGATAGAACCTTTTTATTCTTTCCAAGGTTTTATTTCGCCCAAAGTGCCCTCCGAATCGCGAGTCATGAAAATCTTTCAGAATTACCTCGATATCTTTTGGGTCTGTGACATTCTGTGGCTTTGAGCCTTTTCGTAGCCTTACTTTCTTATCCTCAGTCTCCTCTATCGTTTCCCATTCATCTTCGGAGTCTTGTTTCTTATTTCCGTCATTTGTATCTTTCTTAGCCTGTGCTCGAGTAACTGCACAACATGGATATTCCTTACCACACTTTTCCTCCGCTTGCTGTATGTCTCTGGGAATTCTACTAAGAGCATCCGCATTGCCATTTTCCCTACCTTTCTTGTAGACAATTTCAAAATCAAACTCCGAAAGCTTTTGGTGAAACCTCACCATGCGAGATGTGGTGTCCTTAACCTTAAAAACCCCTCGGAGAGGCTGATGATCAGTTATGATTTTAAAATGTCTTCCCAGTAAGTAGCATTTATAATTGCGTACAGCCCATACAATGGCTAACAATTCCCGTTCCGTGGTAGAATAATTTTTCTCCGCTTGGTTCAGAGTGCGGCTGGCATAACTAACTGGCCTACCTTCTTGTTCTAGGACTGCTCCTAGAGATTCTCCGCTCGCATCCGTGATGAGAGTGAACTCCTTATTAAAATCTGGATAAATTAATACTGGCGGCGAAGTGAGAGCTTCTTTAATGACTTTAAAGGAGTTCTCGCATTCTGATCCCCAATTGAACTTCACCTTTTTCCTCAAAAGGTTATTAATTGGAGCCAGAATTTTTGAAAAATTGGGAACAAATTTACGATAGTAGTTGGCCAACCCCAAGAAAGACTGAACCTGTCTCACTGTTTTTGGACGGGGGAAGTTTTGTACCACTTCTACTAACCGTTTGTCAGGTTGTACACCTTTCTCCGAACAAACATGCCCGAGGTATACTACCTCCTTTTTCAGGAATTGACATTTAGTAGGTTGTAGTTTTAAGTTATGTTCCCTAAATCTCTGAAATACTTCTCGTAACTTTCCGTTATGTTCATCCACATTTTTCGCAAAAATCACTACGTCATCAAGGTAGACAAAGCACTTAATCCCCTGAAGACCTGTTAATATCCCATTTAATAAAGATTGAAAGAATGATGGTGCCGTTTTTAATCCGAATGGCAATCTCTTGTATTGGAAGTGACTGAAGTTTGTGCTAAAAGCTGTCTTTTCACGATCTGCCGGATCCACCAACACCTGGTGATAACCATTTGCAAGATCTAAGGTAGTAAAATACCTAGAATGACCTAATCTATCCAGAATGTCTTCAATCCGTGGTAGTGGATAAGAAAAAGGAATACAGACTTTGTTGAGTTCGCGAAAGTCCACACACAGTCTATACTTTCGCTTACCTGCTTCATCAGTTCCCTTTTTTGGTATTAATAAGACTGGAAAATTGAACGGGCTGTTACTATGTTCGATTATGTCATCCTCCAACAACTTTTTAAGCTGCTCCTGACATTCCTCCCTGTGGGCTTCAGGCATTCTATATTGCTTTTTATTTATGGGCCCGGTGTCGGCCATCAAGGGAAGTTTGAACATTTTCGTCGGAGTGTACGTTAGTTTATCCCCAGGTAAGTGAAAGATATCGCTGTATTCGTAACAGATTTGCATTACTGCTTCTCTCTCTTCCGAATTCAGCTCATCCCCCAACTCCAGCGATTTCTTCATTACTTGAAGCCGTTGCTGAGTGATTTTTGTTCTGCCCTCGGGATTTCTTAATGGTCTTACCAAATACTTATTTAAGCTTTCCAACTTAGGCTCAAAATTTTTTATTTCGATTGCCTCAGTCCTAGCCTTAACAATTCCTACAAAGGCGTGTCCGTTACTGGGCCTAATCAAGGTATTCCCACAATACACCCCGGGACATATCTCTTCTGCCATACATACCAGTTCAGAATCGCTCGAGACTTGAATTCTTACTAGCTGCTCGCTTCTTGGCTCCAAGCGTATTGGTCTTTTCGTGTCCTGAAATTTGAGAAAAGAGGCAGAGGGTTCAGTTTTGAGGCTATTTAGATGGACTTCCGTGTGAGGATGTCCTAGTCCGTTCTTCCTTTCAACCGCTACCCTTACCTGCTCTTCACCCCACATTTCTTTGGGCCACGCTATAGACTTTTCTACTGCAGGACGAAAATCCCTTTGCTGCGCTCCTGTGCAAAGAATCGCGGTTAAGTTATTTCCCTGCTTTTGCCTAAGATCCAGCTCGTCCATCTCTGGAGCTATTTTCCGCTCCTTCGGTGTTATCCGTTTACCTTCCAGTTGTATATTCACTGTTTCATCGCTGTTGCTCACATATTTCAAGTATTTCTCTATGCTATCTGAAGCGGCACTTGCCTTGAGTACAATATCTTTTAGCCCTGTGACTTTTTCTTGAATTCGTAGCCTTACAGCTTCTGGTGAAATCTCCTGCGGCTTCTCTGTACTAGATCGACTAGAGGTACATCTATCTAACGTAAGAATATCAACATTTTCTTTCCCTGGTATGTTTTCAAAAAGTGGTCTTACTCCCTTGTTTCCTTCTACGCTTTGAATTGACAGTGTATGACCAACACAATCAATAACAGCTCTGTTTTTAAGGAATTCCATGCCTAATATTCCATCTGCGGGTATAGATTCGGTATCGTGTATTTCTTGAATTCGTAGCCTTACAGCTTCTGGTGAAATCTCCTGCGGCTTCTCTGTACTAGATCGACTAGAGGTACATCTATCTAACGTAAGAATATCAACATTTTCTTTCCCTGTTATGTTTTCAAAAAGTGGTCTTACTCCCTTGTTTCCTTCTACGCTTTGAATTGACAGTGTATGACCAACACAATCAATAACAGCTCTGTTTTTAAGGAATTCCATGCCTAATATTCCATCTGCGGGTATAGATTCGGTATCGTGTATTGCATGAAATACACAAGTCTGTTGGCTAGTACCAAAGCCTAGTAATGCTTGACAGGTTCCTAACGATTTTCTCTGTGTACCAAACAATCCTCCTATAGTGATTGTTTCTTGGGTTTGTATGGGCGTACTTCCTTTTATTTTATTTACCTTAATTATATTGCATGAAGATCCCGTATCTACTAATAATACTAATTTACCTTCTGGTCCTATGTCTGCGTCGACTGTGATTATACAATTGTTTAATAACCCTAATTTTACTGCACTATTCTTATCTATGGTCGACTGGGTATACTCCGATTCTCTTAATTGAAGGCAGCTGCGGAAAGAGTCCCCAGCTGCCGCCTCTCGTTTCCCTCTTGCGGGTGGCTTCTATGTTCTGCCAAGTACTTTCTTACACAGATATCCGTGTAAGGGTCACTGGTCTTACAGAACTGGCAATAGAGAACCTCTCTTCTCTGAGTGCATTCTGTAGAATTGTCCACCACTGTATCTGCGAATCTGACTTGCTGATTCCTGCAACTTGGCGCCTCATGCCCATAGTTTCGGCATTTAGTGCAGTAAGGAGGCTGCTTTCTCCACTGGCATTCTTTAGCAAAGTGTCCCGGCTGTCCGCATTTGAAGCAGTTGACCGCTCTAGGCTGCTGTGTTGCTCTGATTGGAGTTTCCCAATTTCTTGCCGGTCTCCGTACTGCTTGGAAAGGCTTTGGGGTTTGTTTCTGCCTGATCTAGCTAAAGTTTCCGGTCTTCCAACTTTCCTGTGGTGTTTCCATGGCATGTTCCGGTGCTTTTTTCCAGGCCCTTGGTGCCATGGCCTGAAGTCTTTCCGAATCTTTTTCGAAGTAGAGAGCTTCCTCTCGAACTTCTTCTAATGCTTCGAATTTTCTTCCAGTTAAGTATACCCGTGTGGCCTGACTGCCGACACCAGCTTTAAAAGTAGCTACCGCGTCGACCTCTAGTTCTGCTATCAAACCTCCATCCTTATTGGGGTATTTGGCTGATACCGCAGACTTAATCTGGTCCAGCAGCTCCATCATCCGATCCGCAAACTCGCGAATATCCTCACCAGGTCTCTGCCTACAGGCTAACATTTCAGTGCGTAATTCACTGAAAGATTTCCGTGGCATGTAGGCTGTTTTAATCGCCTGCTGCAAAGATGCAAAATCTTTTGGCTCATGTGAACTTATTAGATAGTAAGCGTCATCGGATAATCGGTATTTTATGCATTTAATAAAAATGCTTTGCTCTGTTGCTTCCAGTCGATCGTGCAAGTCTTTGCTGCAACTAAGGAAACGAAATACTTCCTTTGCCAACTTCGGAGACCTTTCCCCTGAAAACATTGGCACGTATTTAGAAACCAAGTCCATAATTTTCTCGTATGCCTCTGCCATGTTGCTCTTTAGAGGTGCTTTTGACTTGACAGATTCTGTTCTGGGTTTATTTCGACCTTGTTCCGTGCTGTTACTGGACGTTTTTTGCTGTATGTCTTTAAACGTCCCAGAGGTCCCCTTTTTATCCTGTTGCTGGTCCCAGAATACTAATTTCCTTGGATTCCACCTCTTACTCGTGCCCGCCTTATTAACTCCTTGATTAGAACCTTCTTGTGATGATTGATCGAATTCCAATTCTTTCTCTAGTTCTGCTGTAGTTTCCTCAGCCTCCTTTAGCTGTACCTTTAGCGAGTCTATATTCTTTAAGAGCCCTTTTTTCTCCTTCTGGATTTCTTCCAATGCTTCTTCTGCTTCTATTTCACGACTCTGGATAACTTCGAATGCTGCTGTCACTAAATGATCTAAAGCTTCACCTTTTGTACCTTTTTTAGCACTCTTATTCAATTCCTCTCGTAATTTCTTCGCCTCTTCTTCTGTCCACCTCTTTTGTAACTCTCCTGTTATATGCTCCCCAATATATTGCCAGTCCTGTTCATAATTCTGCAATATTGCCTGACATTCCTTAAGTTCCTGTGTTTTTAGCTCTAATTCCCTTTCCTGGGCCTGATAGCGTGCTAATTCTTCCCTAGTTAAGATATTACTCCTACCTGTGGACATTTAAGTTTTATAACCGAGCTATTATACTAATAACATCGATACCCCGGCGAAGAAAGTCTCCTACAGCTCTTATCTATGTTAAATATTAATGCGACGACCCGACCAGATTCATATTTCTACCAAGATTATTCCCGATATTTAAAAACTTAACTTAACCTAACCCTATTCGAGCCCATTAAACCCGGACAACATGTCGGTTAAATACCCTTACTATGTATTAATGAGAGCAGAAAATGATACAGCTCCAAAAAAAAACTTTAACACATCTTAAAATTCTTAATATTGTACATACTCATATATAACTCTAAACATTCAAAACTGTAATATAATTACTACGTTCAATACTCTAAACTCCTCTTTTATGCGTACCTATGTACAAATCAAACGTATTATACTCTCTTAATGTTTCTATTTTACTTATCCCGATACATCAGATGCACCATACTTTATTTAAAACTTTCTACCTACTTAATCGCATGGAACCCGAATACACTTGGCCGAGCGAATGCACATAAACAAAGATTTTTTCCGTGAGTATAAAACGACGTTATTACGTGACGTTAAAAGCTGGTGAAATTTATATTACTAACTCTCGCGTAGCTAAAACACATACCTATATCACCAAGTATTTACAAATATTTCATCTTATCACTTATTCCGAAGTTTATCACATCTTAAATTTAACACTTTCTCTGAAATAAAATTCTAGCAGGCGATAACTCGCCGAAATTCGCTAGTTAATGGCGTCTTACGACAGCCGTTTTTTTTTCATTAAACAATTAAAATTAAAATTATTTAAAACAAAATTATTTTTATTACGTAAAAGGTAAAACACATATAAATTCAAATAATTTTTACCTTAAATTTACCGGCTGCGCCAAAATGTCGTGTCCCAAAAGCAATCAATGAATAAAATTCACGAAACCATCAAATAAATAAGAAACACTTAATTAATCAAATAAGAACAACACTCAAATTACTTTAAAACATAATTCTTTATTACGAGAAAACAAAATGATCTATCTTAATAATACATCAAGTACTCCGAACCGAAACTTGACACTGCAATGACTGATAACTAACGGGCACTCGCCAGACCAGTCATTGGTCTTTTATGCCCCGATATTCGGAAGTACTTTCTTTGCTCACAACGCGGATGTAAACAAACGACAACAACCTTGTCGTTTGTTCTACCGGTTGCAGCACCTGAGTCGCTTAGTAGTAAACAATCGCTTTACATAACAATTACCATGCGAGGTTAATTGTTATCGTAATCGTCGATTGCTCCACTAAGCGCTCATCGTAGCCAGCTGTTGAGCTAATCAGCGAAATAACCGGCAGTTGCAGAACAGTACCATGCGAGGTTACTGTTTAGCAATTGCTAATTATTTCTCTAAAATGCGCCCTTGGCTGCATGAAGAATCTTCCTCATATTGGGCCATAACACCTATACCCAATAATTAACTAGTAATAACTAGTAATAAACAAACAATCTATGTACATACTGTAACATATTCCTACTATAAACTTAAATTAATTTAGAAATCATTTCCAGTATGTACAAAAATTTTGCATAAATAGTTTTTTTTTGTTATAAATGAAAGTTTTCTCCTCAGAAGAATAAAACTTTCTTTTCCCCAGGGAGGAGGGATGTTGTGACTCAGGTGCCCAATGCCCCGAATCACAACCATAAGGTGAATACATCAATATATTGCCCTATGCAATATATTGATATATCGCAGAAATAACGAAAAATCAATTTAATTTAAATTTCCATTTAAATCATTTAAATTTCTCATTTGCCTTCAAAAAAAATTTCAAATGCATTTAAAAATGCATTTGCATGTCGTAACAAAATGCGATTTAGCATAAATTGCATTTCGTTATCAGACATGCACTCCACTCGCACGGTGTACCTACCTACATGCCGTATGATCGGATATCATTTTTTGTCGCGCTAATTGAATGCATTTAAGACAAATCGCATATTCTCATGTACGATCTTTCATCGCAACAAGAAACAAAGCTTTTTTTTTTTGAAGTTTTTCGTGGGTACCTGGGGGCAACTAGCCTAAACCTCGGGGAGTTTTGTTTTCAACCGCCGGGCGAATAAGCCAAGAAATTGAGTGTGTTAAAAAAAAGGGGAGGAAAAATCAGTGATATAGGGAAACGCTATTCCCTCTTTAAAAAGAAAAAAATTGAAAATAAGTTTGGATTAGAAAAAATAAATCTAATTAAGATCATAGTTACTGATTGAACTAATAAATTGAAAGATATCTTTGTGATAACAAAAAATAAAAAAAAAAAATAGAAAAATAAAGCAATCAGTGAATTTTTGAATTTTGTTTTCCTTTCTCCCACGTGCACTCTCTAAGGAGCACGGTGCACGTGACATAACAGATATTGCTTGACGTCTCGCACTTAAGATCTCCCTATGGAACTTCACAATTCCCTTCATGAATTTATAATTCGCCTAGCGTCTTTGCCCACTACAGAAATGCTCCGTGCACAGATATGAACTTTACACGGTACAATCATTCCTTAGATTTTTATTCGTAGAATAATACTGAAGTATATCAGGTCGAATAGTATTCACACACTGTCCTCAGTTAAATAAACTGCGATATTCTTGCAAATACATCCAATTGTGTGCTTGTAACTCAAGTCACCAGTGCGGTTTTTATTATATTGTAGTATACACATGTAATACATGTAATAATAATATCTAAAAATAATCATGCAAAAAGAAAAGCGCATCTCGCTAATAAAAGATAATTAATCACCTTGTAACATTATATGCACGTATATACAAACGTACATACATAGCATGAATAATAATAATGCACAATGCTTAATGGCATGATATGAGCACATCATTGTACGCACATACATTATTGTGCAAGCGCCATATCATGCTAGTAAACAAGTATATCTCATATTGCAAAACAAAAATTAACAGAAATACAATTTACTTCCAATTTATCAAAAGAAATTACAATCTTAAGAATCAGCAATTTGATACCATTTACAAGTAAGTCAAGTAGGTGACAAAAATGTGTGTCGTAACAATTGATGTGAATTATTATTGTAAAAGGTCATTCAATAAGTAAGAAAGCAATGAATTTGCTTATTGGACAATTTATTTCTGAAATTGCCATTTCTTGCTTATGGAATGATTTTCCATAAGAACCCATGTAAACCAATTATATAAAAGACGAAGAAAAGAATAAAGAACTCAGACTTTATTATCACTGCATTGGAGTATATTCATTTCTCACAATTCGGCTTAAAAGCCTATTGATCATAAAGCGGCAATCTTCAGCCTGATCAACCGACCTAAGCAAAGGCAATAAAGCGGCATATAGCCTTGCCTTGCTTACCTTTAAAGCTTAAAGACTATAAAGCGGCAAATTAAGCCTAGACTTGAGCTTGAACATACAATTGAGAAACAATAAAAATCGTTACCACGAAGACCGAGATTGATGAGTAAAATATTATATATTATATAGCAACCGTCAATATAATACAAAAATATTACAATATGATCATAATTCTATTGTATGCCTGCAAAATTCAGGTTTATGGTTTAATGAGTATTGCCACATTAAATTAAATCTGATCTATTAACAGTATGGCTAAATCAATTTCTTTTTGCAAATTACAAATTTCAACCAATTGTTTAAATAAAACTCTCCAAGATAATCTGAAAAGTTTCCAAGAAAACAACCAATTATAGAAGGCAAAAATATAAAATCTTTGTTGGTATTGTTTTGAAAACAAAAAAGTAATAAACGCAAATTATTTAGTAAAATCCACTAGAAAGTTAATTAAATCAGGTAGAAAATTCTTATCTAATTACGAGTAGATACTTTTGCTTAAAAATTATTTTCAGTGTGTCTAAATATCTAAGTTCTTCATAGCCAACACTGTTATACTATATATTCTGCTTTTGGTTAGTAGTTAACCACAAACTGCTCTATTGTTTGGTTATATAAACTTTTACTTAACACACTTAACGCCCACCTGCAGTTCACTGTTAAGCCAAGTACGTATATCGAAACACCTTTCACTCCCTTCGGTTTTAATTTGTCACTCAGGTTACTTTAAAAACAACGCCGTGAAAATTACAATTTAAGTTTATTTCACATTAACGTGGTGAACTTACAAAACTTATCTTTTATCTTTTATAAACGCGGTGAACTTACAAAATTTATCTTTTATCTTTTATAAACTCGGTGAAGGATACAACTTCGATTTTCTTTTCCGTGTTACCGAACGTCAACCCTGCGTCTTGCTAAAAAAACCAACTCAACTCTCTACCGATTCTATTCTCCAAAAACCAAGAACCACAACTAAATCCCACACTTTTTAAAATTGAACTCTCCCCTTGGTCACATTCATCGTGGTCAAGAGTCGTTGTTCAGGGTATAAAACGCTTAATTTCATTTTCTTACCCTGAGAAAATTTTACCATTAATTCTGGACTTGTTTAATCGTGTCCAGAATTATTCGCGTTGGACGATGGCTTCAAAAATGTATTCTTACACCAGGGTTGCCAGAAATTTTTGCAAAAAGTAGCCTAAATTTTCCAAAAAGATAGCCCAAAATCGCAATGTTCGTACTACCGTAGCCCAATTGGGTGACAAATTTAAAAAATAAATTTTTTGAAACTCAAATATGTATTTTAATTAACGTTCTTTGAATTATTCATTACAAAATTACATAAGTGTTTTTACAGTTTCCGTTAAAATTATACTTTCAAATATTTCTACATCTTCACATTCATTTTGAGGTACAATAAAATTGTTACAGCACATTCCATTAACATGCAAATGCAAACGAATTCGCATCAAAGCAGAAAGTGTAGCCAACTATAATCTGTTTCGAATTTTTGTTTGTAAAATATTCATGTAACTGAAGCATCGTTCAACAAAAGCGTTTGAAGCAGGCAATGATAATATACAAATTATCATTACATAAAGATCCTTGAAAAGAATATTTCCGGAAGCTGATTTTATAGTATATATCTTTAACCAGAATTCAGAAATATCTGCATGAATTTCATTTGGAAATATAACAGTCAATTATTTCTTATTACATTTTTTTCTGGTTCTGGAAGGTTACTTTCGAATAGCACATTCATAAACTCTAACCCGCAATCAATTTCAAATATTTTAAGAAAATTTGTTTCTTCGTTAATATATGTAGTAATTGCTGTAAGGTTGTCTTCGTTAAATAACTTAACAACGTCAAGCTTAAGTAACTTGCTTACTAAACTACGGATGAAAGTCAAAACCTCTACGTGTGCTTTATAAAAATCCATTTTATACCCTTGGAAATATACGTTGAGGGAATTTACGATTTTTAATATTGGTAATAAGAAATTAATATATAAATAATTTGAAAAGTTTTTATACATGTCGGCTAATATCTTTGCTGAATGACATTTTTCATTTAGAGCGACTATTTCAAAAAATGTCTTGAGCTCTAGATATTGTGCACAAAGTTTTGTTATAGCGGTATATCTATATAACCAGCGAGTATTACTCAACTGAATTAATCTTGCAGGATCACAATGTTTGGAATTTATAGCTTGAAATATTTCTTTATATTTTTCTTTTCTCAGATTGCTGTGTGAAAACCAGCTGTAGGTTTCTTTAATTAAATACTCAATTTGGCAATATTGTATGCTCCATCTGTGCCTAAACCAATTAAATTTTTAACATCAACTTTTATTTCCTTCAAAAAGTTACAAATAGCTATAAAAAGAGCTTCAGCCGTGGTTTCGATAACTTTAATTAATCCTAAAAAATCTATGCAGATTTTAGAGTTTTTTTCTGAAAAATATTTCACACAGAGACGTAGACATTTTTCAGTAGAAATATCTGTAGACTCATCGACAATCAATAAAAATTTTGCACTTCCAATATCCGACATAAGTTCTTCTAAAAAGCTAGGCGCAATAACATTATTAATAATGCCCATACATTTGGTCCGATGAAGATTTATTTCATTTCTGTAAGATGAATCTTGTGGTGTTCCCGGTCCCGGCTCTCTAGGCAAATAATTAAATTTATTGATCGTATCCGTAAGGTGGTCGATACTTCCTATTGCAAAATGCATTGCTACGTGTAATGTAAGACTTACACTTCTAAAAACATCAGCCACTGTCCCGTCGTTTGAAATCGCGGCGCGCATATATGTACATATCGCGAAAGCTTTTTACGTAATATGTATGTACGTATGTACATACATTTTGCATTTTTCGTGGCAAATCGTACTGAAGGTACGATTTGCCTTTTGATTTGTTTTTAAATTAAATTGTTTGAGTAGAGAAATTTTTAAGTAAAACGACTTGGGTTGTAAACTGAAACTTTTGTTTTTCCCAAGTCGTTTTATGGGAATAAAATTTATGGTATGTGAGGAAAATTGCTGATGCAATTTCCTTCGCCCATTTAACAGATAAGCTAACCACGTTTTAAGCATGATTAGCATATTAAATTTGTATGATTTATTATTTTTTTAAAATAGCCAATTTTAGGTTTGAGGTTTTTATTTTTGTATATGGGTTTTTTTTTAACCCAAGCTTATGGAAACCTTAGGGAATGATACTAATTTTGCGATATTTCAGGGCTTCCAGGATTTTTTAATAATGTCTTTTAGCATAAATAAATTCTTCTACTTCATTCCATTTTAACATCAGCGCCACTTCTTCAAATTCATTTAACCAAGTCATTACCGTAATATTTTTATCAGCGCTAAATGGCTGTATTAAATTTTCAATGTCTCTTACCTTGAAATCTAATGAGCGTGAAATACCGCTATTACTTTCCCTACTGCTTTCATTTTCTGTCTGATTAAGACTGTCATCCTGGCTTTGATTTGTATTGTTATCCGCCTCGGATTCCTTTATAGCCGCCTCTAATCTAGCCACTAAGTCCGCTTTAACTCCCCTTGTGTCTAAATTTAATTTGCTCAGCTCAGCTTTCAGCTGTTCAACAGTTAAATCACTCAGCATCACGGAAGCAATGATAATTGCTTAACTTAATAATTTAAGTGTTATCCAGATATATATTTTCTTTTGTAGTGACAAACGTTTTAATTTTATTTTAATTATATTCAGTTTTTGGGTTGAGCCCCCATATGTATTAGAACACTGCGGTGTTATTATAAATACACTTTAATGAAGAATAATTAATTCAAGAGTTCACAATATGATTAAAACTAATTATGATAAGAAATGATTTAGATGCGAAAATAAACTATGATATCTACTGGTGTGATTAACTACTGTAATACACACTACTGAAATGCAAAACTACTGTGTTACAAAAACTACTGTGATAAGCAACAACTCTCTACTTTACTTTACAACTGACTGATTTACTTCTCAAATTGACGACTGCTTGCCTACTGCCTGACTACCGCCCAACTGTACTACTTTACGCTTGATTAATTGATCGCTTGTTGCCTGGTCGGTCTCTGATAACGGGTCGATCTTTGTTTAGAGATTGCAATTGCAGAACAATTGCAGATGCCTACATATATATATATCCTAATCTAGGTTTTATATATATAACAACACCAGCACCTTTTAAATACACAGTTTTAGTTACAAATAATTTTAACAAATACAAGTACTTTTTAATAATGAGAAAATTTGGTCTAGTTTCCACTGTTTTAACAAGTCCAGAAGTTTCATGTAAAATTGATTTTCCACATATAGCACAGTTTTAGATGATTCTCCGACATTCACACTTTCACTTTCAATGGGTAATAATTGCTGTTCTCTCGTAGAATTCATTTTTACGCAAAACACAAGCAATTTTCTTTGCAAAACACAAACAATTGTTCTGGTCTTTTCCACGATGCGTTCACTTTCAGGACTTCACAAGAAATGATTGAAGATGACGCTACATATACTTTTACAAGAAGATGTAATATGTTATTGATCACTCTCATTGGACAGTTCTTGTCCTTAGAAAATATCCTCAGTTTCATTTTCTTCATTTGGTTCATATACGTAATTATCATCTCAAAGATGTGGTGGTATCGGCGTATGTGCTTGCAAACTACTATTAACAATTTGTATTGACATATGAGGGGTTCGGTCACCTAAAAAATTGTATTACTAACCAAATAAACAAAATTGACAATAAATTCAGACCAACCTGGTTTCAGATGTGCAAACTTTTCGTATCCTTGGCTCCTCATCTTATGTTAATCTCTTGCTCTTCTTTTTGAATACGCGATCGTTGGAATTAATACTATCGCTTCGTTTTTATATGAAAAATTGGAGTATTTCTTTGTAATCTCTGATATCCTTATCTGATATAATCCATTAGATAAATGAGCTTTAGATGAGCAGTTTAACTATTCCAAGATTCGTAGAGTTTAGCGGGGATTGGAAGTATAGCTCAAGATGCTTACATTTTTTTCATAAGAAGATAATATCAGAATTTTTTACAATGAATAGTATCTGGAAAATGGTGCTTTCTCTTGATATAATGTTCGGCTGCTCAAAGTAAAAACACAGTAACTGTTGTTTTATACTTTTCGAGATAAATGACATTTTGTGAAATTTTCTTGCCTCAGAAAACTAATAGCAACAGAGTTTTGATTTTTTTTGTCGTAAGTTAAGCTTACCTTGGGCATTCTTTTAAACAAAACAATAGGCTTATATACGTAAAAATAACCCACTTGGCAACATGAAATTAGGTTTTTGCTATAAATGTTTTGAACTATTCAGTTTAATTTTCTAGGGAAAAACACAGTAAAGAACATTACTGTGTTTTACAATGAGCATAGTAGTAATCAAATGATAATGTTTCCATAGATAACCACAGTAATGTCTCCTGCTGTGTTTTAAATAAGGGAGTTGTAATTTTGAGACATAACATTTTCCAGTATTTTAATATATATTCAAATTTTACAAAGGAAGAAATACATGGAAAGACACATTGAAAAAGAAAACAAAAAAATTCCAAAAGTAATACTTCTTTTGATATGCAGAACATGTTTATTCTCTTGTACAGACTAGGTCCTCCGAAGTTTCCGAAGAATCGATGCTTTCCCAGAATAATTTTCTATTGATTGGCATCAGTGGAGTCAGTTGATTCAAAATCGTTGCTTTTTTTGAAGATGTCGTACCACGATTTTTGCTATATTCGGCCATATAAGGTACGGTGAATTTCTTTTTCAGAAATTCAATTTCTTTAAAATCTTCATCAAAATTATTCCTGTATTCCAGTTTCCTGGATCCTTTAGAGAATTTGACTTCGACAAGTGATCTCAATGTGAATTTCTTCAGTGGATCAGCACTTTTTACAGTATTTAGTTTCTCACTTTTCCATTCGTGAAATCCATTAAGTTCGAGTACACGCAGATTTTTACGTGAACTCTCAACGACTTCACACAACTCCTGGAAATCATAAATATTCCTTTTTCTACCAATTTTTTTTTCGATGTTTCCGTGAACCCCATCTGCAGACATATGTGTTTGTCCCTTTGTCAAATATTTTATATTTATCTGGTTTGGACCAGCGGGTTGATTCACCGCATTAACAAGCGTAGTGAAAAGTATCCAATTTTTATTTTGAGCCGTGCAATTATCACACCAAAATATGAAATCTTTGGCATCTCTTTCTTCAGAAATCACTCTTAGAATGGAGTCGGTAATGTTCTCAGCTTTCCTTCCAGCCAACCCTTCATGCCATAAAACACAATAACTTTTTCTTGTGCTATTTTTGTTTAGAGTAGCAAAAGTCTCATTGAAAACAACCAATCTGCTAATAAAGAAACTACTTTTAATTTGTGGCATCATCGGAAGCAGCATAGTTTTTTGAAGGTCCATTGAAAAAATCCGTATATTTTCATCTTTTTTTTCAGCAGTCACGGATTTTTCAACATCCAACCTATACTCTCTGATAGACTTTTTGACATTTAGGCGATGGTTTTCAGAGTCACCTGTCGAATTATCCTTATAATTGTCATTTTCATTCTCATTAATGGATATAGTCCCACAGATCTCACAGATATCTGACTTTGGTTGATACAGCGATATGTTCATTGTTTTTAAAACTTTCCTGTAGGTTTCACTCTTACAGATATTTGGGTGTTTTTCGTTGAAATCTACATACATGTCTTTTACAGTTAGCTCTCTAGGGAGATACCTTACATTTGGAGCATTATGTCTCCTATAGTGACTAACGCATGGATGATAGGACTCAATGTGGTTTTTAATTACTTCACGATCGCACTTCTGTTTCGATTGAATACCTCTACATTCCTTAATCATGCTACCACAAGGATCTTTTTTCATGGCCGCAACTAGCTCAGTTATAACAGAGTCATTCGTGTAGCCTAGTGTATTTAGAAACGTTAAGCGACAAACTGACATATCTGTTAAATCTTGGTGAGGTAACGAAAATCTCCTACTCTGTGATTTGTTGCGAGTAGCTGACATTGACTTCTTTTTCACAGGAATTAGTTTGATATGTTTGCTCAACCATTTCCTTCTACTCGAATAGTCAAGATTCCAAAAGCTATTCCAAATATCTTCTCGATTTTCTTCTGTTAATTTGTCACAGCTTCTTCTACACTTACCTTGACATTTCGCTCGGATAGGGTGTTTTTTTTTATTTCTTTCTTTCTTTTCTACAAAAGATAATCGCTTTTTAGCCTTCGTATTCGTATCTAGACTATTTGGCTGATCATTTTCTATTCTCTGTACCTGTAACTGGTAAAATATTTTATTCATTATGGATAACAATAGCTTAGTCTAAAATGTGCATTAGCTCACATCCTTCATTTTCATTCTCTGGTAGTGACCTAAATAGTCTAACTGCTGGTTTTTTATTCCTAGGTAAGGCACTAGAAGAATAATCGCTTTTGTGGGAGTCGTTACTTTCTGATGGAATGTAATCTTTATCTGCGACACTATCATCAAAAGGACTTAGTAAGTCGTCATAATAAATATCTCCTTCAGACCCCAGTAACTTAGATTTTATTTCATCAATATATCTACTTAACTCCTCCTTGCTTTCCGAGAAAATACAAACTAGTCTCGTAATTTACCGGAGGACAAACGAAGCTATTATCAAAACACTGAAATTACCACAAAATTATAAAGTGATAAATTATATATGTATTCTTAACAAAAAAATCGTGAGTATATTATAGTATACCTGATCTTTTTTTTGTTCACGGGCCATTTTCACAATAAAATGTGTTCTCGAACTAAACTTATCCATATCATTAATAGCTTTCAAGAATTATTTAATACAAATAACTTTCTATGCTTGTCACAACCTCCACTGACTCACTAAATGCAGAATCGCACAATGAAACTTATAACAAAATATACCGTTACAGATTCAATCACGTTTAAACATGCAAGAAAAAGACTTAAAGAAAATGATTACGCAATTTACATGGAAAGTATCCAGTAGAGCCAAGTAGCATAGCCTGCAGCTGAATACATTTGTATTAAAAATTCCTTCACGTGATATTCCCTCGACATTCCACCGTAAATCTAACCCTGGAATCCAGAAAAGTAATTTCATGGTCTATTCGTTTTCTCCCTACCAGAGTATGAGCCTTCGGCTGTATACATATGGGAAGGGTGGCTGAATTGAAAAGTATGTTTTCAGCGCATGCATTCAGCTTCAAACTTGTCTGTACTCTTGACTTTCCATATAAAGTCTCTGTTATACTGTGGCATAAGATCGACAAAATTCAGAAAACAGATTATCAGACCAATTTTTAAAACACAGTAACAACTATTACTATGACAAAACACAGTATATGCCATGCACATACTGTGTTTTATTGTAGTTGTTATCATTTACTGTGTTTTGAATTGGTGGTTGAGTTCCAGAAAATCAGTTACTGTGTTTAGCGAATGAAAAATCTCGTAATTGGACCGCTTTTAGGCGAAACTGAGGATACAATAAAGTAGATATCACCATAGTAAATGAATATTTGTGTCTAACTCACTTTTTTTAAATTTGATAGTTACTGTGTTTTTCCTTAGTGCAGCCGTGTTGTCTAGAGGTAGAGTGGATAATATATATCCATTAGCAATTATTTTACTAACTTGTTTATTTTTATAAATCGTTTTGTTTTTTATTGCTTTCCTGTCGACCAGCATGTATCATTTCCTTAATAGCATTGAGTTGATTCTCGAATAATTTAAATGCGCTTGTATTCTCGAACGAGCCATATTTTAAAACTTCGGAGGATAAGTGGAGCATATTATGGATATTATATATTAAATTATCTTTTCATTATAAATACGAAAAACACTGAACGAAGTTTTTTAATAGAGACGAAGCGCATGAAAGATTTTTTGTACAATCATATTTATCCATATTTATCCATCCTATACGCAGAGCACAAGATAGCTTAAAAAAATGTTTATACTTTTCTTCATCCAGAATGTCTTTCATAATTACAATTTCCGTAAATAGTAAAAACAGTCTGAATTCTGTCGTTCTCCAAGATTCCAATTCATGATAATCTCTTGGTTTTCTGTGGAATTCTGAAATAGTTTCTCTATTTATTGTGTTAATACGAGTTGTTATTTCTCCTCTCTGAATTTTACTGGTAATATGTAAGTTGCCATGCCCTTCAAAACGATTCATTTTAGGTTTTACCTTTATCTATAACTCCAAGGCAAACCAGATGCATATATTGTCGAGGAAACTGCGAGACACATCCAATTCCTATGGTTTCAAACGGGTGAATATCAGTAGATTTATAGTGTTCTAGTTGTGCGATACTAGCGAAGTCAGTATCGGTTCTAGCTCTTGCCTCGTATTGTAGAAAAATGAAACGCTCTTGGAAATATTCACCCTTTTGCACAAATTTAGTGCACCGCAAATAAATGAATGGATATTTAGTGCGTATCCTTTTCCATCGAACACAAATGGTTTACATAAAACTTCTTTCATGACTTCCACAAAATCAGCTAGAAAATCGAAATTGTTTGCTGGCTTCGATTCCCCGTGAAAGCAACCAACTATCATAACATCATTACTAAAATGGGCCAAAGCTCACTTCTCCCATTCTTTGGCGTTAAGGGAAGATCGTCGATGCCAAACTGCAATTCAAAAGACGTTGTATTTCCTGGAATATTACTTTTATAGCAGAAATCAGTTAAACAGTTAGCAATCCCGTAGTGAAAGTATTTTCCATTTCCACGTATGTTCACTTCACTTTTCCGTGGAGTTTGATGAATTTCTTCTAATAATCGCTAAGCAATTTTGCTAATTCTCCTCAAACGAAATTATTTATGGTTCTATCCACTTTCTTCATAATCAGCACCAAATTTGCTCTCGTTACAGTTCAAATCAACCTTTTCTTGTATTTCTTCACGGCACTTATCACTAAAATCAACATCACTCTTTTTTCTTTTGCTTTGAAATAGTTTTTCCAATTCTTTTATTAATAAATACTTTGCCTGGACATGATTGACTTACCGCAAAACTACCGAGGAAATATGAGATGACATAACTCGAAATTGCAACGCAATACGTTTTAAAGAAACGTTAAGAAAAATATAAGACAACGTTAATTTTATATTAAATTTAGGAATAAATATATTCTGTTATTTTGCAATAAAATGCCTTTCTTCGCGATAAGAAAAACAGAGGAAAACGATGGAAAACCGTTGGAATATTAGTTTCCATACATACGCCTAAGAATTCTCCAACTAATTCGAATTACCCAGTTCACGTTTTTTTACCGAATTTTCGTTGGCGGTAAGACCTCTCGTATTGTGATCAATGGGTATTCTCTGCGACAGAATTATTCTTCTGTGTACCCATAACACAGAAAAAAAATTGTGGAAAATTTGTAGAAAATTTGAAATGATTCATATAAATATTTTCTTTGTTTATTAGCCATAGAAACCACTTGGTGTTGGGTAACGAATCGCTCGTGCTTCCTGGCACGTCCAGGTAGAAGCGATCTGTGCATAAGTAGGAACTCTCAGAAAACGAACGTCTAGGTTTTGGCCTACCTTCTATTAAAACGCAAAACACTTTTTAGTTCTTTATTAATATTTGAAGGCTTCCTTTTTAACAAGACACAAACTCTCCTTTTTTCCTTATTTATTTTTTTGTATTTGTATGTTCCGTATTTACAATTATCACTTCTAACAAAATTTCTTTATAATTTATATATATTTTTTATTTTTTCACTTTTAACAAAATTTCTTTATAATTTATATATATTTTTTATTTTTTCACTTTTAACAAAATTTCTTTACAATTTATACATATTTATAACTTTCACTTTTAAGAAAATCATTTACTGGATTTCTTCTAATTTTAACTTTCTTAGAGGTGTCCTCTCGACGGGGTTGAAAAAAACGAACTCCCCGAGGTTTGGGCTAGCTGCCCCCAGGTACCCACGAAAAACTTTTAGAAAAAGCTTTTTTCTTTTTGCTTTCTCACGGCGATTTTAAATTCGTACGTGAGAGAATGCAAATTATTTATGTTGAGATGCATATGCATCATGTAGAAAATGCAACCCGATATGCACTTGTGTGCCCGTCTTAAAATATTACTTTTAAGCGGGCGAGAATAATCGTATGTATGTATGTATGTATGTACATACAATTAGATTTGAGCAATTGAATAATGTACGTATGTGAAGTGTATATTGCACAATAAAAAAAAATGGAAGTATGTAGGTAAGTATGCAGTGCATATCGTGGGAGCGGAATGCAGGCTAGATAACAAAATGCAATTTATGCTTAAATTGCATTTTGTTGTAGCATTGAAATGCATTTTAAATGCATTTGAAATATGGAATGAAATTTTGAATTAAAAATAATTAAAAGTAATTTTCAGGGTCAACTTTGCAATGCACCAATATGTTGCATAGGGCAATATGTTGGTGCATTGACCTTATCGTTGTGATTCGGGGCATTGGGTACCTGAGTCACAACATTGGATGATTGTACTAATTTCAATTATATAATTTTTATAAACTCGAAATTTATTATCTGCTAGTCGTATTTGATTCATAACCAATTCTCTTTGATTTAACAAATATGTTTAGTTAAATTTAATACTTATTTCTGTAAATTATAGAGCCTATCATAATCAATTCAACGACGGTCTATATGAAGGTTAAATTCTCGTCGGCTTGTCGTATTATTGGAGCTGTGGTTAAAAGTTGCTTTAAAGATTCAAAAGCAGCCTGACTTTCGTTAATCCATGACCATATTATCTTCTTTTTTGTGAGCCTTGTAAGTGGCTGTAATAAATCCGCAAACCGCGGTATAAAACGTCTATACCAAGAGCAAGTTTGTAGGAATGATATTCTTCGGTGTTGGCCACTTGATAATAGCGTCGATTTTACAAGGGTCAGGTGGTATACCCTCTTAGTAATAACATGTCCTAAATATTTTACTTTAGGACAGCAAAAGTTGCATTTTTTACGATTTGCCTTCAGTTGAAAAAGCTGCAGTCTTTTGATCACTTTTCCTAAATCTTCGAGGTGTTCTGTGAATGTACTGGAACACACAATTAAATCATCGAGGTATATTAGGAGACATACTGAACTTAGACCTGTTCTAAACCTATCCTAAGATGTTTTATCTCTATCTTCTTTCTTAACGCAGACTTGCCAGTAGCCAGAACGGAGATCTATGGCTGTCATGTATAGCGTACTCTTCGCTGCTTGTAACAAATCGTCCATACTTGGCAAAGGATACCGATCGGGTATTTTTACTGAGCTGACGATAGTCAATACAAACTGTAAGTTCGCCATCCTTCTTGGGGACCAATACAACAGGTGCCGCCCAGGCAGATTCACATTCCTCTATAATGTTGTCTGCTAACATTCTGTCAAATTCCGAGCGTAGTTTCTCTCTTTTAAAAAGCAGTACAGCTTTTGGGTTTGTTTTTTCCGTATCAATGCAATGCTCTATGTACGGAGTCTCTTCCCTATTTACGCCGAAAATATCTTTGCTTCTTAATAAAAAGTCATTTAGAGATTTTTTTCCATTTCCTGAAGAAAGATAGCCTCATTAGACCGAAGTGCGACATCTATCGAATTAATGTCAACGTTATAATTGCATCTCTTCTTAAATGGAGCCGAGAATAATTGCTTTCTTCGTGGATCACAGCAAGGTGGTGTAATGGTAAAAGGTACAGAATCCCTAAAGATGTCGGATATTTTCCCAGGAGAATAATCATTATCGTTCGTTGGAAGTATTCTTCTCGGAGGTGTTGCTATCTCCACTAAGCGCCATTCAGGTACTTGTTCATCAAAGCTGGGTATTGGTGATGCGTCGCAATCGAGAAACCATTCTATAAAGGGAGATTTGTCCTTTTTTCCTGTTGAGGCTTTTCTGTACGACTTTTCTTCGAAGGATTGTCACAACTAGCTTTCAAAGTTGATTTTATGTAACCAATGTAACCTGGCAAAAAGCTATATTGTATGTCCGGTTTATCACGAAAATACCATGCCCTTTGTGGTAGATTGAGCACTATCGCTGCTTGCTCCAGAAAATCGATTCCTAACAAGGTTCGATTATCCTCTGCTGACAGTAATGCTAGAAAATTTATCGGTATTGTCCTGTTTCCTAAGGTCGTATGAACTGTTGTGGTCGAGACATTTTGCTGCTTGCAGGAACCATCTGCAGGTGTAACGTCCGCTATTAAAGGCTTGAATACTCCTTGTGTTTTCAACTGCTCATACAAACTTTTTCCAGCAATGCTCGTTCGAGCAGCTGTATCAATGTGGGCCTGTCCCCATCAAGTCCTGAGATCTTGATTGGAATTGTTGAAGGATTCTGGTCTAGCTTCAATGTTGTATTGAGAGAATAAAAATTAACATGTGCGGGTGCTTGCTTCCTACCTTTCTTGCAGGTAGGACAGTTACTGCGGAAAAATCCAGCTGCACCGCATTCATAACAGCATAGCTTTGAGTCATCCTTGTTTACAACTTTAACTATTGGAGTCGATGTTATTTGTCTTGTTACAATAGTTTTTGCTACATCTGTGTTACGGGTTATTCTTCTATCGTCCGTAACTTGGACTGGGAGTGCTTTTTCGAAAAGAAGATCACCAACCCAATAAAACTTTTGATTTGTCACACTTTTGGTTTATTCGAACACTTGTATAGTACACATTTGATTACTTTTTACCTTACTTTTAATTCTTTAGATTTAGTAAGTTTTGAATAGGTTGCCTTACCTCTGGTGGGAGGTCAACCTATGGTTTGGAAAACTCTCTACTTGGTCCCTGAGATGCATCGGCTTTTTATTTAGTTAGGTTTTGGCATCGCTGTTATATCACGCGCACCGTGCTCCTTAGAGAGTGCACGTGGGAGAAAGAAAAACAAAATCCAAAATTTCTCTGTTTACATTCAATTTATTTTTCCACTTTTTATTTTCAATTATTCTAAAGTTATCTTTCAATTTAATAGCTCCCTTGATTTGTGTTGCAACTATTCTTAACTATACTAATTTCTCACATTAGTAACAATTCTTAATTAGATTCATTTTTCACTATTAGTAACAATTCTTAATTAGGTTCATTTTTCACTATTAGTAACAATTCTTAATTAGATTCATTTTTCACTCTTCTAAATTTATTTTCAATTTTTTTTGTAAAAGAGAAAATAGCGTTTCCGTATATCTCTGATTTTTTGGCACTTCCGATATTTTTACTTATTCGCTCGGCGGTTGAAAAATAAACTCTTCGAGGTTTGGGCAAATTGCACCCAGGTACCCATGAAAACTTTTTCTTAAAGCTTTTTTCTTCTTATTAGTTTCTCACGACGATTTTAAATTCGTACGTGAGAGAATGCAAATTATTTATGTTGAGATGCATATGCATCATGTAGAAAATGCAACCCGATATGCACTTGTGTGCCTGTCTTAAAATATTACTTTTCAGCGGGCGAGAATAATCGTATGTATGTATGTATGTATGTATGTACATACAATTAGATTTGAGCAATTGAATAATGTACGTATGTGAAGTGTATATTGCACAATAAAAAAAATGGAAGTAAAGAAGAAACTGTATGTAGGTAAGTATGCAGTGCATATCGTGGGAGCGGAATGCATGCTAGATAACAAAATGCAATTTATGCTTAAATTGCATTTTGTTATAGCATTGAAATGCATTTTAAATGCATTTGAAATATGGAATGAAATTTTGAATTAAAATAATTAAAAGTAATTTTCAGGGTCAACTTTGCAATGCACCAATATGTTGCATAGGGCAATATGTTGGTGCATTGACCTTATCGTTGTGATTCGGGGCATTGGGTACCTGAGTCACAACATCGCTCAGCAAAATTGATTAAAAATTGGTATGGGGGTAACTGGTTAGGAAATTCCATATAGGAATTCTAGAAATTGAATATATTGGGAACGCCTTCTCAATATATTCGTAATAGTCAATATTGCTTATTCCTCAATATCAGAACATTTCAAAAGAATATTTCCCCTTTATTCAAGAATTCCTTTACAACCATTGGTCAAATATATATATACGGAAGAAGCCAATGTTACAAAAAATTCGGCACTATTGCCCAATAAGTGGGTCAGTTGCTATTTCACTTTACACAAGGATTTCCCAATTATCTACAAGTAAAAATTACAACACATGAGGTTTCTCAACTTTGTGTCAGGAAAAAATAAGCGGCATGTAATGACTGTGGGTTGACCTAGTGCCATTATAATGCATGAAATTGGTCTCATGCCGTGTTTGTGTTTTTGTAGACAAAGATCCGGCGTATTGCCGCAAAAAGATTGACGCAACCAAGAATTGATCGTTTAAAGAGCAACGGAGAAAGTTGCTTCATAAAACGAAAATATGTAGAATTGGTTGAACATATGAACCATATGGGAAACGCGTGACGTAAAAATCATAAATAAATTGATGGTGGAATCACCGCGAAAATGCTTGGAATGCAATTTGATGCGCGTATTCACATTTGTCAATTCTTTATATGTTTGTACGTTTGTACATTATAGCTGTGTTCTTTTGTGTCAGCAGAGCAGAGCAGAACAAAGAATGCACAAAAGAACAGCTCATACATTTTCATAGAAGATGTATAAATGAAGCGAGTAGTACAAATAGTTCGCTTCAATCGACAGAACAATTTGTTCTCTCCAGTATATGGGAGTTCTAGAACAAGGTACACAAAAGAACACAGCTGATATGTATGTACATATGCGCTATTCTTTGCTTGCTAGAAATCAAGAAATCATTATCGTGTATGTACGTATGTAAAGAAATAAATGATGAATGTAGGTAATGATTCATTCATTACATCTGACTCACTTTATGCGAGCCGCTTCCTGTAGTTGTCGCTTGTGTGGCCTCTGTAATTTCAGAAAGTGCTCCGAATTCGTTTTCTTGAATTCCTGTCATCCTTTTCCTCGATGACTACGACTTCAAACTCATTTTCGAGTTCTTCTACTTGACGTGATTTTTGAAGCAGCTGATTGAAAGTGCTCACTGTCGGGCGCTGAATCCGTTCCCTGATTTTCAGATGTAGGAGACCGTATACTAAATCTGATTGAGTTTCCTCATCGTGGCGTGTTTCAGGAAATTGCGCGAGTAGTTTGCGTTTTCTGTGAACGAATTCGTCCACCTGCATCGTATCATCATGTTTTTCTCCAAAAAACTCGATGTAGATCTGATGAGGTTGCTTTAGAGGTAAAAATTCGTCTCTTACTAGTTTAACTGCATCTGCCCATACTTTAACATCATTTTTGACACCTAGCCACCAAGTAGCTGCAGTACCTATCAATTAGAAGTAGAGATAATCCGGTAATAGCGTCTGCATCGTCTTCACGTTCACTTTAGAAATGAATGCATCGACTTGAGCATAATTGCGTTTGCCATTAAAGTGAGCAGTACAATGACTGAAAATACCAGGTCGTCCTTCAATACTTGCTGTACCTCCAAAACTTTGCACCAAACACAGCAATTGCTGGAACTGTCCATCAGACATCTGAATAGGCGCAGTCATGTTTTGGCTAAATCGTGGACTTCTTCGGAAAAGAAAACTTAATGTTTTACGAGCCGTAGTGATTGCCTTCTATAGCTTCTTGATACACAAGAAACCTAATGAAAAATATGCAAAGCCAAAGAATGGCGAATGCTTTGGTATATATGTATATGTACGTTTTCCAGTATCAATAAAAATGTATTAGTCCGAATATCGGCGCTAAATATTTATATCATACCGATTGCTTTTTGTATGTATGTATATATGTAGATGTGTAGCTTTTGCAATAACAACAAAAAATTTTGTCCGAATATCGGCGCTAAATAATTATATCGTACTTAAAGTACCTAGCAAATAATCTAGCATAGACAACAACAAAGCCAGAAACAGAAGCTATCTAATGCTAAAAAAAAAAAATTTAAGTTCGTGGCTCTTAGAGTTGGGCGCCAATTTGTAGGCAAAAATATCAAAAAGTTAAAAGTTATAAAAATTTCCCAGTAGGAAATCTTTTCCTTACTTCATTAATGAAGTAATGAACATATGTACACTAATATACATTCCCAACACCAGTGAATTTTAACACAGAGATGTCATTGGAAATTCATGCCTTACTCTTTGACACTTTAATCTTTGAATATATCATTGATGTGAATGTGGGGATTAAAGTAAGGGGCAATTTAAGCATTACCAAATTATCCATGAATTCTTTGAAGTAAATGTAAGGGTAAAAGTAAGACTCCATTTGAGCATTACTAAGTCATCTATGAATTCTTTGAAGTACAAGTAAACATTGCGAGATCGCGTACTTTAAAAGGTATCAAACCATCGAAGAATTCTTTGAAGAACGAATATGACTAATTTCATCCATGACCTAATATATTTAAAACGATAGAATTCGCTAACCTTCTAAATTGAGAATTTATAATCTTTTTGCACAGGAAAAGAGGAAAAATTTAAAAAATACATTATAGAGATGAATAATATCTATATTATATGTATATACATGTTTCAGTTCATTATAATTGATTAAAAAACATAAAATAAAATAGAATTAATAAAGTAAAGTAAAATAAAATAAAATAGAATCCAAAAGATAAATAATATAACATAGAATCAAAAAAGTAAAATAAAATAAAATGCTGTCTTATAGTGATTATCCCGCCTTCTTGTTTGCACTTTGTTCCTGTTTTTTCTTGTTGACACTTTTATTTTTAAAATACCTGTTTTTCAATATCTTGAAAGCCTGTCGTACTTCATTTATGTAATCAGGCTCTGTGTATCCGTCTCTATTTAGGGCAGCTAAAAAATTCATCTTTGCGTAAGTATATTATCAGATTTAAATTTTTGGAATAACTTACCAAAAATAACATCATTAATGTTAAACAGTTCTTTGAAAGCCTTTTTTCCTTTAAACCCATCATAATTGTAAGAGTCGATAATTTCCCATCCAAATATTTTGTGGAAATTTTTTGTCAGATTTCCTGCCCGTATGATTTTTTTAATACTGAATATCTGTGTTGATGATTAAATTATATTATGTACATGGTAGAAAATAGGATAGCAACTAATTATGAAAACTTACATAGTCTTCTTTATTATTGAGGATTTCCGTTTCACATTTAAGCAAGTCTTCGTCATTTTTTAAAGGAAAGCGTTTTCCAAATGCCTCTCGTTTTAATAATTGTTTTATTAAAACATTTTGTTCGGCTTGTACCTCTATTATTTTATTAACATTTTGTTGCATTGTTTTTGTTAAGTTTTCTATAGCATTTAAAATTGCCTCACTTTTAGTTTCTTTGGAAGCTAGAATATATAAAAGATATCACAAATTTATAATAACAATTATTATAAAAATTACTTACGTAAATTACTTAGACTCCCCAATGTCGCGTTGCATCTTTGTACAGGTGTAAACACTCGCCTTGTAACTGGACTTTGCAGTTCTTCAAAAAATTCATTTTCGTCGCCTTTTTCCATATTTAAAGTGAGCCTAAATAACAAGTGAATGGTTTTATCGGTGTATCGAATGAATTATAGGTATTAACAGTAAGTTTTCCTCGTAAGGTAAGCATATACTTATATTTAAACTCTATCAAATTTGTATTGAATATTTCTTCTTGTTCTGCAGGTATTATATTCGCTAGAAATATCCCTAAACCTAATGTCGATTGCAGAGGTTCATTTAAAAAGTCTCTACAATTAGTAAGACGTTTGCCTATAATATACAGATGTTCATCAATTTTAGTGAAGCCTGTTATTTTGATCCCAATGGATGGACTGATGGAACAACAATCATCTGGAATCGATGAACTCAAAAAGTATTCAGGTGTACTGAAAGACAATATATCACGTTTAATATTTCTTTTAAAACCATATGCTTTTTCTTTAAGTATTAAATTATCCTGCATTATTTTATTATTTATTTGCTGTAATATTTTTGATGGTTTTTTAACTTTCCTTTTCAATTGTTGCATATAAGTTTCAAATGGATATGCAGAAAAAGTATCTAGAAATCCGATGTCCTTGATGCATTCAGTAATATCTAGAAGAGAGTGAACGTTGTAAGTTAAATTCTGTTCTGAATAAAGTACTGCGAATTGTTCAACAAATAATTTCAACATATAACTGGCAGTGTTAATATTTGACATACAACTTTTTCGGCACAATAATAAACGGTAAGCGCAATGAAGAAGGCAAAACTTATAATAATAATCTTCATTAACAACATTTTTCAATACAGCTATACCCGTATACAAAATAAATTGCCTAAACTCCACAGATTTCCACTTTAAAATTTCATCAATATGTCTTGGTTTGCGAGCAAATTCTTTTGGCACAAATGATACTAGAGAAAGTAGTTTTGTTGATAATATTTCTTTTTGAGTCTTGGTTAACTTTTGCTTTGTCATTTTGCCTTTTAGCATACAAAGTAATATTTTTCTGGTCACTCCCAAGTCTATCAAATGCATGGGGTCTAATGGAATTTGTGAAACCATGTTCACTCCTAAACTTTCCAAAATATTTGGTCTATTTTGGAACATAGGTTGATGGTAGTTTTTATATTTTCTCTGTCTGAAGTCTTCATTGTTTCGTAATATTCCAGACTTTATTGAATAAGATACCATGTTGTTGACTTTTTTGCCAATTTGAGTACACCTACTGCAGCCATTAAAAGAATTATGTCCAACTGTTCCACATAAGAAGCTCCTGGCTGGTGCGTCACAAATAAATGCTCTAATTTTAAAGACCAATGGAATGTTTGATATTTGTATTCCATCGTTTTTCAACCTCTTGACTTCTTCCGCAAAATCGTGAAGATAATCGTCCACATTATTTGGCTTTTTATGCTCTAAATATATTCCTATTAGGATAATATTACAATTTTACCACATTCACTAATTTTCCCATTATTGGCCACAACGTTTGATTGGAGCTTTTGAATAAGGGTAACCCATCAATTCCAATATCCATTACAAGTTCTTCCTTGCCCGTTAGTATTCCGTCAAGTTGCTTTAATTGCTTTTCTATTCCGATATGTATATATGAACCCGGCGAGACTGTTCTTAAAATGACTTCTTTAGAAGATTTCATTATCGTTTTTGATGATAAAGGAACTACTAAATCTTCTGATCTTAAAATATTAAGTAAGGAATCAAAACATTCTCTAGATGGGTTGAATTGTGCTCCCCAATCTCTTTCCTGTTAATGTCTCCTTTTGCGTATCGTACGAAGAACTTAGAATATTTTCAGCATTAAACTCTAGGCTATTTACTTGTTCCTGCTGATCTAGTATGCTATCTTCTGCACATATAGTCTCGTTACTCATACTGACTCCTTCATGCAGTATTGCTTCTGTTTCCTTTCTGATTAATCTTTTTAAATGTCGTTTGGTTAACATATTTTCCCGTTAAGAGAAGGACAACTGCTTCTTCTGATAGTAAAACAATAACGACACAATATTATTTTTCAAATGATCGTGGTGAAAGGGTTATAGTATGTAAATTCTTTCTTCTTTCCACTCTTGAATACGAACTGATAAATAATTCCCTAATTTATGAATACTGTATTTTTCTCTATTCAGAGCCAGACACAGAATGATAATAGTTTCTTAAAACTATAGAATATTTATAGGATAGAAATCTTTTATACGTTAGAATGGTTGCGTGGTACAAGCGAGCATGACTGTTGCTTGTTAAGCTTCTCACCACTTAGTAACCGTAACGATCTCTTTTACTACTACAATAGCATGGTTAAGATCCTTAACCTTTTTTTTCCAAATTTCGCCTTGAACTATATTAGAAATTTGAAACTGTTTCCACTTCTTCTGGTTTTCAATCATGGAAGTAAATATACCCGGAAATTCCAAAAATTGTTACAAGTTTTCCTTGAGTGCCATAATCACCCCTGTGGTTTTATGATTGCGTGCGTTGAAAATGTTAATGCAGTTATCAATCAAAAATTCCTTAGGATCGACAACAGCTCTTTTACTAAGCAATTTTTAAATGTGTATTCTGTGTCAATACTTCCAAAAATCTGATAGATCGAAGTAAAAATACCAGATACATATCGGTGGCTTAATGTCAGAAGGGTGTATCTACAAAAATGTAGTTTTGAGATAATGAGCGACAAAGTTTTCACTTCTGATATTTCTTTCCTTAAGTTATTTTAAAATGCAATACCATCATATTTTATTTATTTTTTATTTAAAACAACGTTACAGAATAGAATTTAAGCAGATTTGAGTGCTAATATAGTTCACAACATTTAAAAAAATATAAAAATATTTATAATGGAATTTACATTTCTTCGTTTTCATTTTCACTATCAATATCCGCCAGGCCTTCTCCACTTTTTAACGACTTATAAAAATCATGATAACTTTCCTTTATTATTTTAGTTGAGCATACATGTGTCAAGTCCTTAAATTTACTTGATTTTATAACAAGCGGGGCATTGTATTTAGCAATCAAATTATGGTTTTCTATACTACTATATCGTTTCTGGCGTGTAACTTGAATGCTACGGAATTTCTCGTCATTTTGACTATACTTCAAATAAACGTTTTGTGAGTCTCCTGAAGCCATTTTATTTTAAGCCAGTTTACTTTATCATCATTAGTATCCTTTTTCGATTTTTGAGGAAAGTTTTCTGTATATTGCTAAAATCTAAGAAGTCTGACTGCGTCATTTCAATGACTTCATGAATAGTTTTATTTCTTGAGTTGCCTGCCATTCGAACTGCAGTGTACCAGGCTGTTGGATCGAATATTTCTACATATCTGGTTTTTTTTTTTCAATGGTAGCGTGAACGCTATCGCATTCCATCTGGGAATATCCACTTTCAAAAAACAAATTAATTTCAGGGATATTCAATTTGTTGACAGAGTATAGAAACATCGCTGCCATGTTAACGTTCCGATTTTGTCCACTACATGTGTCTGAAAATAAATAGACAGGCTTATTGTTTGCAGATTTAGATAGAAATTTCAACACACAGGAAGCAACTTCTATAGAGCCCCATATTATGTTGTCGTAATTTGAGCTTTTTCGTGGCTTACAAGAACATATATTCACGACATCAATTATGGAAATTAACACAAGATACTGTACATCACAAATTATGTCTTTTGCAACTTTTCTGGATAAACCAATTCTTCCGCAATATGTCATTGCGAAGTTCATGAATTTATTTCGAATATTCTCTGAAATATCAGCTTCGTCGTTACGATTAGGTTCATAATTATCAATTTCTTCGTAAGTTTTCGGTCCCGAAACATATTTGGCTGTGGCTTAACCAAATTAGTTATAGGTATTTGTTTCCTTTGAGGTTCAACAAAACTTTTATTTTTGTCTAAATTAGATAAATTTTCCGCATGCCTCCTTTTCAAGTGACGTTTGAAGCAGTATGAATATTGAAAAGATTGCGGGCACATTGTACAGTAAAAATGTGACGTGCTCTTCAATTTATGAAAATACTTCAAGTGTTTTAGGTATATATCCACATCAAAGAAATTAATTTGGCACAGAAAACATAACATAAATTAAAATAATATTAGGTATGTACTGTGGTACATTATAAAAAATACACGTACACTGATCGCTGTAAATCCAATGCTGAATCTTTGGGAGCCGCTAAGAACAGCGTTGACTCCTGAAGAGCGGCTATGTCAGCGCAAACTCTAATGATAAGGTGGAGCAGCTATAAGCAGCGTTGACTCCAATGTCTACTTGGGCAGAATAAAACACTCCGTATACTTTACTAACGTCAAATAGCAAGTGACTTTATTTTACCCTTTCTTATCTTATTTATATTTTAAAATTACCTGGTTGACCTAAGTTGGTTCCCATGCTTAAAATGCTTATTTTACAATAATTGCATGAGAACCAATTGACATCGATTAATTACGATTCAATAAACAAACGATTTTCATTCATAACTTGCCGCTACTTTGTAATTTGAGCTAAAACAAACAGAAGTCAGTTTATCATCGTCTTTTTTTTGTTTTAGCTTTTACATGCAGAAGGCAGTTAAGTAGGTCGGTGAGTCAATTCATGTTTGAGCTTATGCATATGCAAGTCGCTGACCTCACTTGAGGCAGGTAGTGATTGCTCATTATGCTACCTACATACATGTGTAATTGAACTTACTTTATCACCGCGATTATGGAAATTTATGCAACTTCTATGATTGTGCTTTTGGGGTATTTTCGTGCGTATTACAGTACATATATGTATAGAGAAAGAAGAAGAAAGAAGCCTGCGTTTAGATTTTTTTTTATATAATACTTATGGAAATTTGAGGTTACTTTATAAAATTTAAATTTATTTGTTTTATATTACTGTAAATCGTTGGGTAAGGATGATACTGCTGTAGATTTTTTACCTGTTATAGGTATTTCACAAAAATACTCCTGGATAAAATTCCACGTCTGCTCGCATTTCTTTGGATATTCCAAGTTGAATACAAAATAAATTTGGAAGGTTACTGATAAGGCCTTCAAAAAGTTGTCAGTCTCATATAAAGTATCATTGAAGAAAATGTACAGATGTTTTAAGTCCGATGACTCTTCAACAACTAGAATAAAAGATTGCACGTGAGAGTCATACACTCACATCTTTTGCTTCCTTTTATCAAGAATGGAAGGTATATTCTTAATATCCTTTATAGAAAACGAAAGGAGTTATATAATCCATAAATTAAATGTTATAAAGAAAATATACCTGAGTCAAATAGCAAAATACGTTTTGAGCATCGAGTATCGAAGGCTTCCAAAGTTTTTTTCCAGTGTGAACCACGTGGGAATTAATAAGGCGCTGAAAAGATTCGCTGTCAAAAAGTCCTGTGAATTTGTAAATATGTATATATGTTGAAGGTATTGAAAATTTCAAAATAGACAAAATTGTTTATATAAATATATAAGCTGGATTTTATTTGTTTGGCTGTAGTTGGCGGTCTATTTCAAATTTTTAAAAAAACATGGAAACACTGTATTATTCTTTACTGAAACATTTCCCATTTTTTGAATAAAAATGTGTTTTTGTTTGGATATTTCCTCTCGAAATCAAGCTTAATCTGGAAATTTTGAAATATAATAAACTATTTTACAACTATTTCAAAATTCCGTAAGCTACTAGTGTTGAGCCAATTCTTTGTTTCAAAATAGGCCAGGATTCAAATATATTTTTACATCCTTTGATGTTCCAGCTTCTGTGCTGAATCGTTCATCTCCACTTCTCTATTACAAGATTTTCAGGATCTTTATTATTTTTTAACCAGGCGATATCTTCCTGAAAGTCGCTATATAAATCTTCCACCAATTTCCAAACCATATGTATAGGTGAATTATTAAAAGGCTCAGATTATACCTTCTTCCAAAATATCTTATTGTATGTCAGATGTATTACGTTCAACTGTTTTCCGTGCACTATATCACTTTTACCAGATTGTTTGTACTTCCTAATCAAACAGTAAAATTTTGCCACTAATTTTCCCCTCGTGTTTTTATTTCCAATATAAATATCCTCCGAATTTATAAAATGAAATCAAACTAATGTAAAAAAAAAAAGTAATGTCTTACTGCATCTTCTTTTGGGAAAAGTTTCAAAATCTCATTTGATGCCTCAAAATAGTCAGTAGAGGTTGGTTGATGTGACTTCTTTATCTAAAATTCACAAATAAGTGATATCAAAGTTTTTCTGTTGTAAGGGAATTATATTGTTAGAGAATTATTACGTTTATAATATTCCAAATCCTAAAGCTTCAAATTTTACAAAAATCTTAATTTAAGGACCGAATCGATATTGTTCGACGCATAAATTCTGTGGGATCCACAATATTTTCTATAAATTTTTCTCCGAAATTACTTTTCCGTCCATACTGTATACTTAGTAGTATAAGGTTGTCTACAAAGCTTCTATAATTGATAAAAAACAAAAATACTAAGTAAAATATAGATTAATCCTCAAAATAATAATATTTTAATATACTAAAGAATATGAAAAACTTGTACCAAATACTAACGCTAGTTTAATAAAAGAGAAGAAGACTTAAATTTTCTTGACGCCACCTTAGCAATTTTTGACGAAATTTAGCTCTCAAACCAAATTTGCTATCTGGAATTAAACGGTATAAATCCTCAAGTGTCAATAACTTTAAGTCATCTAGGTCTATGCCTTTTTCTGTAAACGACGTATTAACATGTTTAAATAATGCAGTGTGTAAAACATTACTAAAATCGTGGGCATTTAACTAAACCAACATCCGAAGGAAAAATTAGTGCAGAATGATTTTATTGTCACAGGTCTATTTTTCAATATATGAAAAAAAAAAATTAATATTCTTCTATTATTATAAAGACTTATTTTTAACGGAATAGAAAGACGAAGTTCCTGCAGTAGATTGTCTACTAATCTTAAGATTGATTTCTTTTATCTAGTACCAATGCAAAATATACACATATTTTACTTTAAACCAGATCTATCTATTATTTTAGGTAAGCACTAGAAGCAGAGAGAGGTTTGATTATGTTAATATTTATACATAAGGCATACGATTAATCGAATAAGCCATATACTAAATAAAACTATAACTATCGATAAGGCATTGTAAAAGTTGCAAAACTACACAATTATTTTTCAACAATCCTGAACACTTTCGGAGAAGATCAATATTTTCTGCACTAGTATTATATCGTATGATTGTTATGCACATATGTATAAGGCAAGAACATTTCTCAACCTCGAATTAAAAATCTAAACATTAAAAAATAAAGAATATTTACTTCACTCAGATGTAAATTCGTCCACAAGCTCATCAAATCCCCACGATAGCAATAAAGTAAAAACCTCTAAGTATTGAATCTCATTGTCATTTAATATCACCTGCAAATCTATTTACTGCAGATTTTGCTATTTTTAATGTAACACAGTTTTCTAATCACGTTAACTAAAAGTAAATCACAAAACAAATCCGGTTTGCAACGTGCACGGGAGCAACTGCATTCAACGACTTGCAAATCACAAATGAAAATAATATATTCACACAAGTGCAGAGTACAGTTAAATTCAGCTACACACAGTTTAAATGAATTAAAAACTTATGTGATTCTCCCAAAACTTCCACACACACTTTATGATTAACAAATAAAAATGTAGAAAAAGACAATTATTAGAATCTAAATACTATTTATTTGAATTGAATACTTTTTATTTGAATTGAATCCTTTTTATACACAACATAGGCTCGCATTAGTTGATTTTACCACAGTTTGTATGAATCATAGCAGGACACAAGCTCTGTGTTTTGTTTGTATGCTGTCATACTGCATTATAAGAATTGGTGAAATTAGCTAATTTAAGTGTGTGCTGTATAAATTATGCAATTCAAATAAAAAAACGTTTTTAGTTATAAAAACTATTCTTTTTCATGTTCTTACTCGTTCTTCATAAAATACAAGGACTT
Organism: Dioctria rufipes; assembly: GCA_963924295.1. Classification (NCBI taxonomy): domain Eukaryota; kingdom Metazoa; phylum Arthropoda; class Insecta; order Diptera; family Asilidae; genus Dioctria; species Dioctria rufipes. The sequence continues at coordinate 252,111,926 of OZ002740.1, read as the reverse complement.
CAGTTCACAGGATTTTTAGATGAATTAAATTAACATTTAGTATAAATGAGTTGTCACAAAATATCTTTTTGGAACGGCCGCACACTCTCAATGAATACTCAGAATTGGTATCAATACTAAGTAGACTGACTTTAGATGTTCTAATTTTCTTTTACATAGAAAATTGAGGCGTATGTGGCCGGCCTAAGGTACGTAGGGTATCCCGTAAGTGGTGTGAAACCCAAAGGCTATATGGAGAGGTTATGCTTAGACGAGCAAACAATTTTAATGCTGGAGTGGGGGTGTTAAATTTCTATTTTTTTTTAGCTTGCCTCCTACCTGGTTATCCCTTTAGTTTCCGGGGGTTATTCACAAAAACACTTTGCTTTCCTTTTCTCTTTAGGCTCTTTATTAAACACTCTTTGCTTTGTAGCCAAAGCTTTCTAATAGTTATACCACTTTTCCTTATTACTAGAAACTTTCTGGTAATTGAACCACTTTTCCTTATATAAAAACTTTCTTTTAATTATAACTCTTTTCCTTATTAATCCTACCCTTCGTTTTGTTGCACAATCATTTTGCAGGTTTTTTTTTCTAATTTGTTTATAAACGCGACCGAGACCGATCCACCCGAATCTAAAGTAAAAATCCAACTCGCTCTTTTAGTTTTTAAAATTCAATTCCTTTTTTACAAACTTTAAAATTCAACTTCGCTTTCGTGATATAATTCGACTGCGCTCTTGATCATTTTTATCGCGATCAAGAGCCGTGTCGGTCAGGGTAGAAAATGCATAGTTGCATTTCTACCCTGAGAAAAATTTTCATTTGTTCTGGACTTGTTTAAACAAGTCCCTAATATTTTTCGTTGGACGGAGGTTTGAAATTTGATGTTTTTATAAACATCAGCCACCGTCCCGTCGATTAAAATTGCGGCGCGCGTATACATATGTATAATGTATTTTCGCGGCGCGCACTTCTTATCGCCAAAGCTTTTTTGTGATATGTATGTACGTTCGTACATTCATATTGTAATTTTTTCGACAAATCGTACTGAAGGTACGATTTGTCTTTTGCTTTATTTCTTTTAAGTAATTCTTTCTACTGGCATGGGAATAATTTTGTAAAGCGAAATGGTATGTGAAGAAAACTGCTGAAGCAGTACTTTTATATATACAACAGGGGTTATCATAGCGTTTTCCGAGATAACGAGACTTAAGATATTTTGGTATGTTTTTATAGATCATCCTGTAACTTCTGAATGTTACACCCTATGATGATTATTTAAATTTTGTTAGACAAATAATTTTTTTGGCCTTTCCAACGGTCTATAAATGTGTATTCTACTCCTTTCTGTTTTGAAGTTATGGCTCACCAAATTCAAAATTTCGGAATTTTAACTCAATTTTTTTTATTTAACTACTATTTATTTATTTTTATCAGAAAACTCGTCATCAACACCACTCTTTTATAGTGGATTTAAGAAGACCAAAACTTTCGCTTAAAAATAACATATCACAGTCTGTACCCAAAATGTAACCGTTTCTTAGTTTTTTGCATTTTTTCTTAAGCATATCCAGCGAAAATGGCTGAAAAAGTTCAATTAGTGCCAGAAAGTAGACAATTATTTTTTAGGAATGAGTTTAAAACATTATTGTTAGATCCCAATTTTTTTTATGGAAAGTAATTAACACTTTTTATGATTCTAAATTGTAATATAAAAACCAACGCACTTTATTTCTTCATCTCTTAATAATTTGGTATCGCAGCAAGTGTTATTTCTTTCCATCTGAAGATAAGGTTTTATTGCAGCATTATTCAACAGAATCATTAAAAGTCACTGCGTGATTTGAAAAGAGTATTGTATATATTTTCCCTAAATAGCTTATGTGAAGCTTATAAGTGAATAGTTGTTTTATAATAACAAAATTGAATTTTTAATAATTTTAAATCATATAAATGCTTTTATAAAAGCAGCGAAATTGTACATTAAATGTCGTATATATATTGGACGGTTTGAATACATGTCTACAAGAATCATATAATTGAATTTCAAATACTTTAATTTATTTGAAATTCTCAATTGTATTTTTTCTGTGTAGGAGTATAGGAAATGATAGGAAATTTTCAGAATAGTCTTTGAAATATAGAAATAATCTTCTATAATGGAGGTGGGGAATAATATTCTTGAATTCGGTTTAATCTCTGATCCAGATAAGCTCTGGACCAAGAATGATTTTCTGCTGCGGCTTGTCTTCTTTATATAACAGCGGCTATCTAGTTATGAGTTCTCGCCTCTCGGTGTTGCCCTAGCAACGTTTGTTGCATTTGGTTGCATTCTGTTTGAGCTTCGAGCAGGAAACTAATGGAGTATGCATTGCGTATAAAATATGCGTAACCAAAATGCCGCTTTATTTCGGAGTGAGCGTCGGCCATATTCGACCATGCTTGTCAGATTCAATGCTGGAACTTGGTGCAATTCCGGGGAAAATTTTTGTTTGGAGCCTGACGCATAGTCGTAGTAAGATATAGGAAAAAGGAAAATGGACCACTTAACTGGGCCTTTTATATTTTGCAGATTACCAGCGTATTTAAAAATGCATTTTTCCTTCAGTTTACAAAATTACCAATGAATTTGTTGAATGTTATGCATATGTATTTATAACTACGCGAATATCTAGTAGATTTCGCCTTGTATCGTACTTTTACTTAAAAATTAATTAATATTTCCCGCCATATGACAAAAATTTTTCTGGACTTCACTGGGGTACCCCACGCAACCAAAAGCGGTTACGCGTCACGGTTCATGTCAAATTCATTTAGTTTCATGCTCGAAGTATTTCAGGCGAAGGCAGCTGACTGTGTCATGACAGTTTGACGTGTAAAAATGTATAAATAATCGGAGGGGCGTGAGATTTAGGTAAGTTGATGATATTTTTATATAATTTCGTTAAAAATAAAAGTAATTTTGTATGTTTTAGGTGGTAATCTATCTGGTGGAGTATTCGGACATCGCTGGACCAAAGGGAGGAAGTTCCTGACGTTAGGTAAGTGCTTTTTTATTAATTTATTTTTTAAGGTTCGAATTCTTTGTGTTATTTTTGCCTTATGTAAGAGCAAATATTTCGTCACAGGAAGGATCGGGAAAAAATGTGGATGAAGTTTTCAAACGAGAGATCATCATCATGTAGGTGGACTGAACAGCATCGATTATATTAATGACAGATATGGTAACGGAGTTGCCAATATAAAATTTTATTAACGGTAATTGTCGCGCTCTTTACAATTAATGAGATTAGAGATTGTCAAATTTCAATAACCTAAGTTTTTGAAGTGGAAGAAAAACAATAAGTTTAATTACTATTAAGTGCTGTGGAGTGTAAATAAAACAGAAATTTGAAGTACTATGTATAAGTGCGATATTAAAACTTGTTCAAAAAATAGTGCTTGTTTTTACATACTTACAAAAAAAAAAAAAAATAGTGAAAACGATGGGTACTAGTTGAATATTTTGTTTTGTCAATAACTATCCGGGGAAAAAACGATATATGGTGGAGGGAAGACCCATCACTATGTTTCGGTAATTTAAATTAATTATGTTTTTAATTACGGAGTAATAGTTTTTTTTTTCATTTTTATAAAAGCTTTCCTTCCGGGGAAATTGAGTCAGTGATGTGGTGTGATTCCCTTGCATATGGATAGCAACAACAAAATTACAAAAACGGTAACACGTATTTTTTTTTTGTTCTGTCCTCTTTCGTAAGTTACTTGATACAAAAAAAGTGCGACGACTTCTCGTATCATTTATTTCCGGCATTTTTCTCTGACCCGATTTCGTCTTGTTCCCCCCAATGGTGCACGTTGTGCCACTGACAGCTCTGACTATCAGATGTCAGGGCAGTCACATAAAAGCGACATGCCATGTTTACACCTGATTATAATCATGCTGCAGTCGTGCCTACATGCGACCATAACATCTGCTGTGAGGAAACATGAATCACTGCGTATCAAAAAAAAAAAAATGCTTATGCTTATGCTGTATTATGTGTTTTGTGCTGTTATTATCTGCAACGAGCTTCTATTTTTGGATTTAAATGTACAGGAAAGTGTACATACCGCTGAAGTTCATTTTCCCCTTTAAGGCTGTACATGAGTCTAATCCTGAAATATTTCAAGATAGAGTACTTTCACAGAAGAGAAGTATTTTAAGTAATAGTAACGATGGTGGTGTTGGGAATGAGCAAGTAGGCTCGGATACAGAAAATTATATTCTTAATAGGACCCTGTTGAACAACTTGAAAAATAGTGGGTAAAAAAATATTTAAATAAAAAAATGGAATTTGTTATCCAGAAGAAATAAAAATATTTGCATCAACTCATTTCTACTCCCCAAAAGCCTATGATTACGTTACGGAAACATTTAACAAATCGTTACCACATCCGTCAACGATAAGGAAATGGGTTTTCAGAGTTAATTAAGAACTTGGATTTTTAGATGAAGCTTTCAACACTCTTAAAGCTAAAGTGTCTATGATAAGAAATGTAAACCAAAAATCCGTATGCTCGTTGGTGGTTGATAAAATGAGCATTATAAAAAAAAAGAGACTCTTGCAAGGAAAGTAAGGGGCTTTGTGGACTTAGGGATGCAACACAAAGAAGATGACGAGGATGAAGCTGCAGCTTCATAGTGGTTTCTATGTATAGAAACTGGAAACTACCAATAGCCAATTTTTTACATAGTTTAGATGCTAAAGTACCGGCCGATTTAGTATTAGAACCTGTATCGCGTTTACAGCAAAAAAGAGTAGAACCAGTCTGTCTAACTTGGGACGGTCCAAGCTACACAAGAGAATGCTTCTTGCAAGTAGTCTTGACTTTTCAAATGCTAAACCATATTTCACAACATCTGCATTACCGGAAAACAAAATATGTACTATGCTGGAACCCTCTCATTGCTTGAAACTAATAAGAAATCAATTTGCCAAATATAAAATAGTATCAAAACATGGGATTATTAACTGGGCCGATATTCAAATATTATGTACATAATTGCGAAGAGAGACAACGTATAAAGCCAGGAAATAAAATCTCAAAACTTCATATAGAATAGGAAAAAAATAAAATGAAAGTCAGATTCACTGCACAATTTGGCAAAAATGATTTGAAAACAGCGAAACAACAGTTAAATTTATAAATATGATCCATGTTGCATTTGATTTATTAAATTCAAGGAACTCTTATGCGAAGCGATCAAAGGCGCCCCTCAAAGAAGCAAATCTGCAGAACGAAAACTAGAAATACCAGACTAGAGAAACGTACTTGAAAAAATGCGAAAAAGTTTTGGTAGCCATGCATATGCATTCAGAAGAAAATGAAATGTGATATGCAGTTGTGCGCCCGCCTTGAAATATTAATTTTAAGAGGGCGCGAATAATTTGTAATAATTGTATGTATGTATGTACATACAATTAGATTTAAAGAATTAAATACCGTACGTAGTAATACAACAAATTTACAAATTTGAAATCTGAACATTTTAAATTAAATACACAGAATTTAATTGAAAAAACCACTGTGGATGTAATAAAAACATTGATATTAAATAATTTGTTTACAGTATTAAACGAGCACATAAAAGACCTCGAAATTGATACTAACCATAAATAGAAATTAACAAAGCGCATTATTTACACTTATTTAAAAATAAAACTTTCTTATATTGCTAGGCAAAAGAATTAAGAAAATAATTATTTGGTTAGATTCAAGCTAGTGGCAACGTACTACAGATATATCATATGCTAAAGTGTTGAAATTCCTACGGACTTCAAGGCGGGTAGAATTTTCCTATGCATAAAAACTTATAAATGTAATTATAATTACGGGGTAATGCACCAATAATTTTCATTTTTGACACTTTCAAGATTTACCAGAATATTAAAAGGAAGAAAAACTGTGAAGTGCTTAAATCGTGCATATACCAAAATTGAAAATGGCACAATTATGTCATGCCAAGCACATAAGGTTAATTTGCAATCACAGTAATCCACACTAATTATTTTGTTGATATTGATTATTAACAAAAATTAAACTTTAATTTTTCTGTACATTGTCTTGAGTACGTATGCTGCAAGAAAGGACTATAACCTTGGTTTATTAAAAAAAAAAATGAAAACAGAGTTTCCCTTAGACTATTTAAATTACATAATTGGTCTTTTACGGGTACTTGTTATTCATTTATCACTGATGGTCCCACTTCTTAAGGCACTTTCACATCGAAAACCGATACGCTCTACAGCTTTTTCTTTCTTTCTTTATTTCGGTTTGTTATGGAATTATTAAAGTGATTCGCTTGGGACATAAAGTTCCGACTGTCAGCATTAGCTGACAGATCACTCGACGGGCAGCGTTGACTGCAGGGCGGCAAGCTAGTTCGCCTCAGCTATTGGCGGAGAGTGTGGGGGGTTCCACAAAAACCTGCCGCTGCCGTCAGCCATAATCAAAAAGAGATATCGTGCCTTCAATCAAAGAACAGCTAGCGCACACTCGGTCCTGAAGGGACCCTTACGTCACTTACCTGTATTTTGGTGGAAGGCGCAGATGGTCTGCCTTCCTTGCCAAGCCCCATCCTCCCATTGACTTTGGGTGGCACAATTGTCCAAAGTCCCTTTTTGACCTGTTAAATAGAGAGAGACTAGGCGAGTCTAGACGACCTTCATATGAGAGGGCTCCAGGAAAGCGGAGGAAGAAATAAAGACCCTCAGCGCATCATTGTGACGTTATAATGGTTCCTTTATTCCTTTAATTGCTAAGTTCTTTGACAGATGATATATTTCATAATTTCTTCGCTACATACTCTTCGAGTAATAAAATAAAATCTAGTTTTCTAAAGCTAAAACTACTAGTACCTTAATCCCTACCAGTATTAGCTGTAAATGCTTTGTTTACAAAATAACAAATAAATTTCTTAAGACTTCCTTGTAGTAATGACAATTTTTCTTAAATTATGTGAAGGGTGGAATATCTGCATTGAATATCACTGTAAAACGGGCTTATGTGACGCTGAAATGTTATGTTTTCCTTTTCATGTAAATCTTATAAATAAATTAAAATTGTTCATTTTTTCTTTTGTTTTCCTTTTCTTTTTCTGCTAGCAACCCAAAAGGTTATGAATTTGAAATTTTTGGTAAAACTTCGAGTACTCGGGGGGAAATAATGCGATAGAAAATAGAAAAACATTAACCAAAAAGGTTGAATTACTGTGTTGCCTACGGTTGCTTAGTATTCAAGCTTGTACCTGTTCTCTTTTTCACGCAGCCCTATTTTTCCTACACAGATCTATATCTCCTCACTAAGTAGTCCTTATCAATCACGTTCGAAAACTCTCTGGGTCAAAAGCAGTGGTGGACCTTTGTGCTTTTTGGTAACATTACACAAAAAAAAACGAATAATAAATTTAGGCAGGTTAATATACTCTACCTACATGTCCGTTACAGTAGGAAAAATTAACTTTTCAGCTGGATACAAAGGAATATTTGTAACTTGATCAATGCTGAGTTTCCAACTAATTATCTTAACAACTAACTAATAAAATTTTAGAGCATCTATAACCTACAAACCTTGTCTCACTGGTTTACGTTCTACCTTACGTTCTGCATTTATTTACTTATTTCATTGATGATAAAACCAATTTTAACTCCTACCTTTTTCTTTTATAATTGTATATTATGATCTATTTTACTTGTGTACGTACCAAAAACGATCTGCGAAACAGTTGACTGGAAGGGTTTAAAGGTGAACTTCATAATGTGGCGTACCTTTTTGTTTTTTTTTTTTTTTTCATATGCAAGAGTCAACGTATTGACATGTTTATGTTGTGGCCGTTTCTCTGTGAATTCTTTGTAATTGCAACAAAATTATGTTTGTAGCTCCGATGACCATGAGATTTGCTCCACGCAATGCCCAGTAACCGGCAGTTAAGTCCATCGGCAAATTACTTGCAGCTATATGGCAGCCTTATGATACTGCAATTTACCTTGAAATTACTTGCAGTTATATGGCAGCCTTATGATACTGCAATTTACCTTGCAGATCTGTATTCCCGCAATTAAGCCTGCAATGTCGGAATACCTTTTTTGCTGGATGGAAAAGAGGTGGCGGCTTAATTCGTGGTTCGTGTGGCGTTAAATTTTTAGCCGATGTTAAGGGGTATTTTCTCGTGGATTCCAGGTTGGACGTCTTTTGCCTTTCACGTTTTGACCAAGCAGAAAAGGTTGTCTTCTTCTTCTCCTTTTCCCACCGACATGTCACACGAGCTTGAGGAAGCATTACTCTCGGTCGGGTGCGTTCAGTCTGCGTTTTACTTTAAGGCCAGCGTGCATGCATCAGCATTTTACATGTAGCATATTGCTATATGCAATAGCTACGACCATAGCAGGTTAAATAAAGGAGACATTTAATTATCATAAAAGTTGTATGATGAGAGCTCATATGAAAAAGCGTATTTTAGTGTTAAGGGGTGGATTTTAAATAACCTTAAAATAAGTCGATATTGGGTGTGTCTTTTAAATAAAATTAGAACGAGACATCGAGAATTTTTTACTGTAGTTAAAAGCTTAGCAAAGTTTATCTTCAGATATTTTCAGTAGGTACTTCCGAATGTCGAAAGAAAAATTTAAACCCATCCTGCTGTTAATAAAATAGGTAATATCACCCAAAGGAAACAACTTTAGGATAGATATAATATCAACAAAAGAGAAACTTGTGCTTACATTACGGTATAGAGTACCCACTTTTCAGAATTTTTTCAAGACTAAAGTAATTTCCCTTTTAGATTTCTTGCAACTGGAGCCAGATATACTGTTTTGGCCATCCGGGCTTGCATGGGAATATCTACAGTACGCAAATACATTAGCCAGACCATAAATATCATAATTTTAAAAATGCAGGAATTGTGTAGGGTAAAAGAGGGAGAGGTGCCATACTTTTTGTAGAAGTTAAGAAAAATAAATAAAAAATGCAGTATACACAAACCATTTATTTTTTATTTTAAAGGTACACTAATATTAAGTATTATAATTGCAATTAAGTAGGTATTAGACTAAGAACAAAAAAAAAATGAAAATAAAAATTGTTGGACTAGGTACCGGCTATCTCTCCCATAACGTGTGGGAGAGATGCCATATAGTGTGGGAGAAATGCCATATAACATAAACTATAACTATTTTTGATTTTTTTTTTGCGGAGCATTTCCCTACCACAATTATTGGAATTTGGAGAGTACATTGTACATGACTCATGCAGTCATTTTTGGCATAACGAACATTTAATACAGTCAGTCTGTTTTTCTTTTTTGTTAAGTGATAATTTTCTCAGCATTCCGCGCACACATTGTTATCATCATCAATTGGGGTGGATGCTAAGACAGTAGTTTAAGACTTTAATTGAGCACTAGGTAGCTTACGTTTTTCAGCTGCTCCTTTAATTAAATTGACATTAGAAGTCTTCTTACAAAAGTACTCAGGGAAGTCAAAATACAAGCAACTTGCTTTCGCTTCACTGTCGAACTATGTAGGTAATTTTGGGATTGGATTAGACTCTTCAAGAAGCTTTGTAGGGGTTTCTTTACTAGTTATTGTTTGTCTTGAAGATGATGGTTTTTGTGGAGACAGAGCTGCGGTCGCAGCACTTTCAATAGGAACAGTTGGAGGAGCTACTTCGATTAAATCAGATGTTGTAAAGAAATGCTCTGGAATAGCATTAGGATTGAGTGGGAATATTCCACAAGCTTTGAAACCTGATGTGGCATTTTCTACAGTTGCAACATCCATGCATTGGATTCCTGATTATAATAGGTTTTCAGAGGTTTGAAGAATCTGCGATCTAGAGGTTGAAGGGCTTGTGCTGTGTGACTCGGCAAGCATATAATTATATGACATCATTTTCATTGGCTAGGTCTAACAGAGTTATTGAATTGGAATGTGAGGTGTGACCATCTAAAATCAAAATTGTTTTACCGGTCTTTGGTTTTTTGCGTAGAACATGTTCCTTAAACTAATGCAAAAATAATTCAGAATTAGTATAAGATGACTTTTTATTCATGTACACTTCAGACCCATTAGGCAATCCATAAGAAAATTCGGATATTTTATTTATGCCTTTCATTATTAATACTGGAGGTAGAAAACGGCCTTCAGCACTGCAGCATGCAACAAGAGAAATGGTTTCTCTTTTTCATGAGGTGTGATCACATGAATTAATACTGTTCCAGGTTTATTTATTAACTGTATTCCATCTCGTCAACATTAAAAATATTTTCAGGCCTATTAGTCAAATCATGTTTTACCATTTCTTCTTAAAGCAGTTTAAAAAATTCACTAACTTCTTCTCTATTCATACCCTGAGCTCTTGCAACAGATAGGCCTTCTGCTTGACATACTGAGATATCTTTATTTCTCCCTAGAAAGGAAGTTAGCCAATGTTGCCTTGCCTTTTCATTTTTTTTCGAAAATTTATGTTGAATTCCAAGTTTCTCGCCAAATTGATAGGCAAGAGACCGAATAGTAGACCTATCAGGTGCAAAAACAACGTTACCTAGACGTTTAATATAAGAAGCCAATCGTTTTTCGTTGTCAGTTCCAAGTTATGCAGGAACAATATTTAATTGAATTAGGTACTATACTATTAGGTACATATGAAAAGTACATAAGCGAAAAATTTTGTAAATGCCTTGAGGGCCTAATCCACACTTTGTAGTGCTGCCAGTCATGAGGCGCCTAAGTTCGAATCGGTATTCCATAACGACTTTGAGCTTCATTTTTCGATATTTCACCTTTCTGTATTTTTTCAATTGCCAAAATTAAATTTTCTTCACCCCACTGCCCTCTGACTACAGTGTGCTTCCTCACGTATTTTCTTGGCATTCTATAAACAATAAAAATATTTAAGAAAATACCCTACATTGATACTTTTGTGAAGGTTGGTAGGTATTAACTAAGATGCCAAAATGTAATTAAAACAAGTTGATAATAAACAAAATAATATGCTAAAACCTTCTTACCTTGCGGTGTCTTTGTTTTACGTTTAACATTAATTGAATCCGCAGTGACTCTAAATTTTAGTCGAAAAATTTACGCGATGAAATAATCTTTCCGTCATACGCACTTCCCACGCGGGCGTAGCCAAACAAGCACTGACGCGTTGCGTAGGTAGCGTCTATGTGTAAGTAAACATAGAAAGAAATTTTGATATCTCTTTCGTACACACGGAATTACCGAAGGTTAGGGTTGCCACTCAAAATATACAAAGGGGACCATTTCGGATTCAAAAAAGGTCTAAATTGTAAAAATAGGGACCAAAAACTTTAAGTAGGCCTAGTTGTTTTTAATTCTTAGTATATCAATGTATATTAGGCTTTGTAAATAGTATACATAAAATAAACGATTGGAACTCTTTATTTAAATCATTTATTACTTTTAATATATAAGATAAGAAAAGAAAATAAGTTTTGTATTCTACCTTATCCATTAATTCCACCTAAATCCCTCGAAAGGACACCATTATTTTCTAAGGAACAATATATATAATACAGTTTCAGTGCATCTCACTGTTCAATAATTCTATGTACTACGCTCTCTCTAGATACCCATCTGGTTTGTGATAGACCTAAGATCTTGTGTGATTGTTGTAACCTCCCGCCGTGCTTACCTACACAGGTGAAGAGCGGGGAGGTGGAGTCCAGTGTCCTGCGTCTGATCTGTATTAGTCTCAAAAAATCTATTTTTTAAGCTGAAATAAAATTCACACGACCGCGTTAGATTTTAGACTTTTATTTATTTAAACTTTAATCTTTTAACAAACACTTTTCCTACTGTTTAAATTTAACACTTTTCTACCATCTAGGTTTCATTACAATACAACTTTCTTTTAATTTAGGATGAAAAACGAGGTCCGACCGACTCACTTAGAGGTTTTTACTGAACTCCTCGATTCTTGCTTTCATAAAATTCTACTTGCCTCGCGATCGCGCCTTATCAGCATAATACTTTAGATGCTTCATCGCTTTAACAGGATGTAATTTGATTCTCTAAAAAATATAACGACAAGTGGAGAACGTGAAGTAAACAAAAGTTGCTTACTTCGAAATAAAATTTGAAATTTATTACTTTGGGAGAAACAATTTTTAAGTGTTCGTTGCGCACTTGAAAAACGATACATTGTATCGTGTGAAAATGAGTTGGGATTTGCGTCGGTCAGGCACTATCACAACTAATGGGTTATGATATGTGCCGACCGCGCGCAATCACAACATGATTGCACTTCACAAAATTCTTGAAACCCTTTAAAATCATTTATTCGTTTTGCACTATGTGCAAACAAGTTAAAAATATCTCTTGAAAGCCGTTCAACAGTAATGGGTAGTTTCTTTGTAGCATAAGACGCACGAAAAAAATAAATTTATATGTTTCTGTGCTTTAATTTTTTGTTTGTACGCCATTTAGCTCCCCTGCCATTACACTGGCATTATCGGTAGCTAATCCTATCATATTTGCCAATGGAACATCAAATTTCTCGAAAAAATTTATTATTGATTCGTCAATTGCATGAGCGTCAGCTCTAACTAACTCTATTAAGGCCAAAAATCGATCTTTAATTAGACTCTTTCTTTTTGTCAAAGTAGCGCGCAACTAAGACGAGGGCTTTCTTAGTAGAAAAATCAGTTGTTTCATCTATTATCAATTAGAATTTCTTATCTCTTAAACCAGCAAGAACACTTTCTCTGCCTTGTATGCCTAAAGCTTCCACTACATGTTTTGCCTTGGTCTTACCGCAACGCACAGCTGATGCAATTCTTGAATCTGGACAACACTCGCGCAATAAATTTGGCAAATAGTTCATAATTAGAAATGACAAGTTGTGAGTTATACAAAACATTACCATTGTCGTTTCTGCAAATTCTATTTGCCGTTTTAAAGTCACCTCTTCTGCGTCACAGAATGATTTAATTAAAACTTGGTTCTTTTTGTTTTCAAGATTCTTCTTATGAAGTGGTGTTCTACTGTGGCGCTTCAGATGACCAATGTGATTTTGAAGCTTTTTATTACATACCTCACAGTAACATTTCTCTTGTAATTTTTCACGAAAAGGTTTTCTGCCAAGTTCCCCGAAATTTACGATCTTTAAACTCGGTAAGATGAGGATGAATATCCTGAATGTCACTCAATTCTGAATCACTAAAAAAAATTCTGGGAGTAAAAAGCTTCTAATATTTCAATTGCTAAGTGCTAACCTCTCCGACGATTCCGAAGTATTGTTGACCGCCGTTGATGCTGTGTCATTTTCCACCAACCTCTGTCGTTTTTGGGGAGTCTTATTTTTTCTTATAGCAAACCTATAATTTACTTACAATTTTCTCAGTACGTTTGGAGTATAATAAGTTTACTTACCTATCCATATTTACACCTGTTCTTAAATTATCGCAGATTTTCGTTTTGGTTATTCACTGGCGCGATTGATTTCAGAAAATAAAGGGTTTTCCAATAAGAGGTGTTATTTTAATTAGCCCGCTATTGCGGTAGATGTCACTTTTGAAGCTGTCATTTTTTGACATTTGACAAGTAGAAACTACGCCATTAACAAAAATAGAACGATACATTATTCAACAACGCAGTGAAATGATTAAAATTCACTATAAAAATGGTGAAAATGTGGCAATACAGAAATTGGTAGAAAAATTCGAGCATACGGGACAAGTTAGCGATGTGAAGAATAAAACCCGTGCACGTCGCTCAAGAACAGCCGAGAATATTGCTGCTATAGCCGAAAGTGTTGAAGAAAACCCAGGTTTGTCCATTCCTCGTCGTTCTTTGGAATTAGGCATTCCACAAACGTCATTACACCGTATTTTGCATAAAGATTTGGGACGGCGCTACGTGCCATACAAGCAACGAAACCATTGATCTTTTACGGGAAAAGTTTCCGGACCGTGTTATCTCTCGAAGAGGTGATCACAATTGGCCACCTTGGGACTTCTTCCTTTGGGGCCACGTGAAAGAGAAGGTCTACGCCAACAGCCCAGCGTCGATTCAAGACCTCAAAGATGGAATTCGTGAGGCTATCGAGAACATAGGGCAGCCACTTTGCTATTTGGTTATGGAAAATTTCATGAAAAGGATATGGTCCTGTAGGCGTGGTCGTGGTTGTCATTTGGCTGATGTTATTTTCCATTATTAACGGCATACCTTCCTCTTTATAATGAAATAAAGATTCGATCATTTGTCTCAAAAAATGGCATTTTTCTTTGCATATCAAAATAACACCTCTTATTGGAAAACCCTTTATAAATACAGCCAAGCAGAATACGAAATTCAAGAAGTTTATTTTAGATTCAGAATTAGGTGTAAGATAGGCCTATAAATTTTAAGCACAGTGAGATTTCCCAAATTACTTTCATAAATAAAAACAAATAATACAATTTCGCAACACAAATGATAGACAATTGAATAATATTCTTCCTAATTTCATGTATCAGACTCAGACAGCAAAATCTTCTACATAGGGAAATTTCGATTGGTACTCTGGCGGCGTTCATTTTCTCGTTCTATTTCGTTTCAGAATAAAATGTGGATTTTTAGAAAGAGAAAATAAGAACGAGGCTTTTTTTTCATTTATAGATGAAACATAAATGGTCTTCTTTTAGAAAGAAAGGATCGTGGGCCCAAGGAGGAAAGAAAGGACCAATTTTGGTCCAATTGGAGCAAAGTGGCAACCCTGGGTATGGCGTCTCTCCCACTTTTACCCTATACCTAAGGCAACTACGATAGCTGGCAATATATTGCAAAGCGTTTCTTGGAAAGATGGAACTCTCGGAATTGCCTTGATATTTGCTCCCCAAATACTGGAAGCCTATATTTTAACTATAAAAAAAGTTTATCAATAGTTTTAATGGCAGAAGTAGATGCTGACTACAAGTATATAATGGTATGTGCCATATTCAGCCATTAAAAGTTTGGTAATGACTGGATGAGTAATCCGAGCAACCTAAAAATCCCAGCTAATTGAAGCCGTCAATGCCGAATATAATAATTGGAGATGAGGCATTTGCCGCCAATTTGTTTGTACATAAAAAAATAAATAGCACCTCCTTGGGCCTTACTGTCTACTAATTTTAAATAAATATAATGTAAATATTAAAGAATTACATACATACTCTTGCGAAGTATTTCTTAGTTTTGCAAATTACATTGTTCAAACTCAAACTCAACTTCTTGAAGAGCTTGAAGACACTTCATTTGAAAACGAAGTTGCTGTTCCCTACTTAAATTTTCTGCTTGTTCAGAAAGCGATAAAAAAAAAATTGCTCATAGCAGAAGGCATTTCTGTATTCTCTACAATCTCAATTGCATTCAATTGAAAGTGTTCCATTGGCTTCGTCAGATTTTTTTTCGTTTCATTGCTGGCGATTCATTCTGAGAGGTGGATGGAAAAGGATGCTGGAGAGTTTCGTTATCTCTTTCATTAATAGTATTAGTGCTGAATTCAATAATTGTATTACATTTATAAGAATTTTAATAAAAACTTACTGTGAAGTTTTTATCGTCAGTCATTCTCTTGTATGGATACACTATTTAGGGAGGAGTGATGAAACCTTCTGCAGAGAAAGAGAACATTACCGTAAGGTTCCTTTTTGCCTGCCCTCTATCAATCTCGTAAACATTTTTAGCGCCTGGAAACGAACATCACCAATATATTTTAATTTAACTAAATAATCTAAATAGAGGTTTTATATCAACAAAGAGTTGGTTTCGTTACCGTTGTAAACCCGATCCGGAATACTCAATATTTCTACATAATTTTTGCTTCTGAGATAGCCCTCTATTCTGCTAAACCATCCTCGAATATATTTCTCAGCTACCTTTGAGTTTACGTCTGTAATCGCCTCTGGTGTTCGGATAGCTAAATTCTGATGCCTTTTTAGAAAGCCTTTATAAAACTTTTCCCCCGGATAATTATCTTTGAATTAGTTCTGCCTTTGAGCTGAAGCTAGGTATTCTTACACTACACCTTTTATATCTTACTTTCTTCTTGGAAATCTCTATACTCATGACCCATACAACAAGCTTTTCATCTTTATCTGAGGATAGAATGGGTTGGGACCCAGATTTACATTTTCGGCGCTATCATGAAGACGGTTTTACAAGGTAGGGCGCGGAATTTCATACTTTCTTGATACCACATGAATCTAAAGCTCGAAACCTAGCAAACCTAGCAATAAATCCTCCTCAGTGTATTTCTTTTGTTTTGCTTTAGCCAATAATATTTTTGCCTTCATGCTGAGCTGCGGCGATATAACAGTCTTTATTGGTTTTGATTTTTAAGAAAAATTACAATTCAATTAAATTTTAGTTAAAATTTGAAACACGTACATCCTGGTTTTTATGGGGACTCATCTCTGGCAGAACAAAAATATAAATGATGTACCAGTCGTGAGCCGGGTGGCTCATTATTAAAAGATCATGAAAATTCGTGCCCAGTGATAAACCCTCTCAATTTGTTCTTTATCTTTTAGGAAAAAACCATGAAAAATATGTTAAAACCAACTAATAAATGCATAGTAGAAACAGTATAATTAACCGAACAATTACATAATATAAACTTTAGTAAACACACTTAAAAAATTACCACTTCCTTAGCAGAATCATAAGAACTCACACGATTTCTAGAGCACGTCCGTTCACGTCAATATACACGCTAATAATGTAGAGTTGCGTCATTGGAGTGCACTTACCCAATATGCGAAACATTCTAACAAAATGGTATGACTAGGAAATACAGCAAATATTTTTATGAGCTTAGCTATTCTAACAAACGTGGGGCTCATCCATGGGTGGGGACCCAGCATTGGGTACTTTAACTTATGCGCTTATTCAAAATGTAAAAATGAAACTTTGCTTAATAGTACTAATCGATAAAATTTTGCAAAATACGAAAAAAAAAAATTAATGATACAAAAACAACTGCAACAACTTGATTAAAGAACACTCTAAAAAGGCACGTTTTTTTTTTTTTTTTTTGTTTAAATGCGACAAATGAGGAAAGGGTATTTTTTAAAATTTAAGGTCAGATTAGCATAGTAATTAAATGGTTATATTATATAATAGTCTAAAAGTCTATAATGTAGTAAAAGTAAGAAATAATTAATACTTATAGATTAGTTATATATATATATTAGTTATATATATATATATATATATATATATATATAAATATATATAACTAGATATATATGTCGTAGGCATTTAATAAAATCCGGCATTTAATTAAAAGCCTAGTCATTTAATTAAATGCCGGCATTTAATAAAAATCGTATTGATATCTTTCTTTTACCATTATCTGCCTAGGCATTTACTTAAATGCCGGCATTTAATTAAATGCCGGCCGGCTCTCCAGGCAAATAATAAAATAAGCAAATATATATCAACGCACGATCCGCAAGCCTTTACGCCGATAGTGTAATACCACCCGATTTAACCAAATACTAGGAGAGGGAGATGTGTGGTGAAGGGGGAGGTCGCACCCAGGCCTGCGACCAATACTCACACACACCCACACCCACATACACACACATATACACATACACACACATACACGCGCGGCGCGTGTATGTGTGTATGTGTATATGTGTGTGTATGTGGGTGTGGGTGTGTGTGAGTATGGGTCGCAGGCCTGGGTGGCGCGTGTATGTGTGTGTATGTGTATATGTGTGTGCATGTGGGTGTGGGTGTGTGTGAGTATTGGTCGCAGGCCTGGGTGCGACCTCCCCCTTCACCACACATCTCCCTCTCCTAGTATTTGGTTAAATCGGGTGGTATTACACTATCGGCGTAAAGGCTTGCGGATCGTGCGTTGATATATATTTGCTTATTTTATTATTTGCCTGGAGAGCCGGCCGGCATTTAAGTAAATGCCTAGGCAGATAATGGTAAAAGAAAGATATCAATACGATTTTTATTAAATGCCGACATTTAATTAAATGACTAGGCTTTTAATTAAATGCCGGATTTTATTAAATACCTACGACATATATATACCTATATATGTGGGTTTCAAGGGAGAGCTAGGATCCGAGGTATATTGATTTACAACGCGCGATGAGTTATTTTTTAAAAAGGTATATTATTTCAGTTGAAAAGTTCACAATAATATAATTTAGTTCACTTGAATATAAGTTGGAAATTATAAAGAAAAGATATTAACGATAAGCTTGGCACCCGAACTCTGCTTTACTATCAAAAACAAACGTTTAAATTCTTAAATTAACTTGGCTCTACTTGACCGCACGAGGGCTCTTTTCCAACTGCTTTCGTGATGCATTTTTGTACATACGTTGAAGACTGTTGCACACATTTATAAGACTTGTAGAGTTCTCCTACATATATATGTATATAAAACTTATTACTTTATTGTAGAGCGTCCAGCCCAGCACCTTCTGGTAGAAGTCCACGTCGATCGTTGTGTCACCGCGACGTAGTCATCTTACTTATGTAGTTTCTGTCTCGAAATCCAGCTCTTCCTCAGAATTTCCTAGTAAACTCCTACTATTCATCCTCCATCTCCTTGCATCTTACGATTTATCACGGTGTGGTGCAACTTGATCACATTCGTGTGCGCTTAGTTATTTGTTTATTGTTTGGAGTCTTGTGGGCTCAGAAATCTGTTATTTGTGAACAGGAGATACTTTGCTTGGATTTGTAGCCAATAGGTTATAAATCAGAGGTAATTGAAGTGATTATTGCTTGATCATGTTTAGATTAATTGGTGATTCATAACAGTGTAGAATTATGCACACGTTTTCTTATAATCTATTCCTGTAATACTAATCCTGTTGGTCACAAATCTGATTGAGGTATCTAAAGGAATACGAAACATAATTAGAACAAAAATCTTAAAAGCTGTGCACTGTACATCGTTTGGAAAACCTTCGTTCTTCAAAAAGCTCTGATACAAAAACTTTTTAATATTTATAAAGTTTTTCCACCGTCTAGCAATGTGTTTGTGTTCACATCGCAGAAACTATAATTTGGGTCCATATAGAGCAAACAATTGCGGATATTGCATTAGGAAATGATGTTTTGATCTTAGCTGTATATTTTGAAAGCAGTCTTTGCGGTGCGAGATGTATTCAGACATGATCCCATTTAATGTTGCTAATTCATTTTTAGATATTTCATAGCAAAAAATTAACCTACACATGTCCAGGAATGATAGAAACAGCATCCGGTCTTTATTATCAACATTAAAATTGTGTTGTAAATTAATCAAAGGGAAACCAGTTACAAACATCCGGTTTTGGTAAGCAGTTCCACCGAGCTTGTTAGCTTTAACGGATATTTTGGGGACTGATGTATTCCTTTAAGCTATTTCACAAGATTTCTATAAAAATTCGTTTTCATGGAATTTTTGTTACTGAAACCTCTTTCTCTATTGCAGAAAGCATACATTAAACTAGGACAAGTCTTGAACTGTGAGAGTAAATATTTCCAAATTATTAAATAATTGAGAGTGATTCACACAAAGTGCACTATAATATAGAAACCGATATATTTTCCTTTTTATGATTCCGAAAATAATGCGATTTAAAACTTCCAAATTTACATAAGAAACTGTCGCAGTCATAGCATTTAAAATTTCCCTTAAGTACAAATCTGTGCTTATACAAATGTTTATTATAAATATCTAATTTATTGAAAATCGATTTACACATTAAACATGTAAACATCTTTCTTACCATAAAACTTCTCGTAAAAATTTAGAAAGAATTCACACATTCACTAACAAAACTGTCACGATTGCAGCAGCAAAAAGACTAAACGTAAAATACTGCATGTTGTTGTAACCACCAACGCTGAGAAAGCCATGCCGCTTAAACTACAATACCTAATACACACTTCTACTTACCAAGAATATATAATATGTATCAGCACAACCTTCTAAATATATTACAAGCCGTGAATTGAAATTTTGAGTATGTGTGCAGTAGTGCTGTTTTCTCTCCATTCTCTCTGACGATCATTCACTTGATTTAGTAGAGCTATATTTTTTATGGATAGAGAACGCGTATTAATATA
Source organism: Dioctria rufipes (assembly GCA_963924295.1). NCBI lineage: Eukaryota > Metazoa > Arthropoda > Insecta > Diptera > Asilidae > Dioctria > Dioctria rufipes. The sequence goes on along the minus strand of OZ002740.1, from coordinate 252,091,827 downwards.
AGCAGGGAAGTGATCATATTTGTTAATTGTTATATTTAAAAATAGTAGAGGTCTGGCACGAACTTTTTCAAGTTTGGAGTAAATTGCGGTTTTGTTTATATAAATTCGATATACATATCTCAATTCATTCTGCGCGAATTAATTAAATTAATTATCTTCGGATAAGAAAAACAAAAATAACAAAATAAAGAAAAAACACAATTCAAATTATTTTGATTAACTTTATTATAAAAAATCCGAGGCTGAACTTTTGTTCAACCTTACCGTTCCCACGTTTACATAGAACTCACTCTTATCTTTTTTACCTAAAGCTAAAGATTTTACAAAACTCTATTCTCTGTAGGAAAGTGCATTTGCCCAAAATGCTGACGCTGTGGAAATTCTGAAAAAAATTTTTGCTTTCTGTGGAACGTGAAAATTTATTGCAACATGATATATTTTTTTTAGGTTACTAAATATTTCACTATATATTCAATACAATTTTTAATTTTTATTTTTCAATATAAATTTCAATTTTATTCTTTCAAAGATTTTAGTTAATTTTATGTTCCAATATCAATTTTATATTAATTTTAATTAATAAGAGTCTCTATGCAAAGCTTCCTTTTTAATTCAATAAAAATTTAATTTCAAGCCAATCTTCCTGTTCCTGAGCACAATGTACGCTTTCTTCCAAATTATTTACATTTTCTTTCTTCCATTACTGCACTCAGAAAAATAGTTGCTAAAATTAAGCAAAAACCGGGGATAATTTAAGCATAGACAATGATGACTTTGAGTCACCTACGCCGGGTGTTTATATTAAGATCGAATCGTGCTCAATTTAAAGCATTTTCAACATTCTCGAATCGAGTACGTCTACTCTCATATCAACCACATATGGTGGTTGAAATTAGTATGCACAAAAGCAAATTTTAGCAACAAATACTTACTTTAAACTCGGCTAAATTTGTTAATTTTAACATGTAATGTTTGGAGTATGAAAATAAATACTTAAATTAAGCAATCTTCTACAACCATAAATCTCAGTAATTAACTTGATATTTTGATTATACACAGTTTGGCGAAAATTCGTGGCCATTTCATTACGTGTTTCAAGCTCATTATTTTTCATATTGATAGGTGGAAATTCTTCCGTTTGGAATCCCGATTATAACTTACTTTCATTAATTTCTTTAAAATTTCTTACGTTATTATTTACAGGGTTGTTTGAAAAGTAACCCAACATATGTTTTCTAAAACTATTTTTGCTGCTAAAATACCTCTCTTCATTACATTGATTACAAATTAATATGTTTTCTAATTTATGATATATGTTTACATGTTTCATGTATGTGTGAATATTTTTAATTTTTTTCTTACATTTAAAGCAATCCTTTTTTGTAATCATGAAAAATGTTCAGACTGTTGTATGTTCAAAGCAAATTATATTATGTGTAGTATTCAATACTTTTTAAAAATAACTTAATAAAACGTAATGCTGTCCTCCCAGACTTTATATTTAGTAAATTTAATCAACGTCCGCTATTAATGTATTTACAGAGACGAAATTTTTATCTGATGGTGTTGTAATGTCATACACTTTCCTTTGTAGGAATATCCACAGCGCTTCGCAAGCATCAGGGTATTTAGCTTGCAGTGCTTGGAAAGTTTTAAAACAGAGGTCGACAGCAGTTAGCGGCGAATCCATAATATTATATATAATATCGTCCACAGCAATATATGAAGTTGTAATTTCATCTGGAATTATGACATATTAAATTTTATTTTTTAAGTGTAAATAGTTTCAGTTACCTAACGTATCACCTACAACAACAATCGTTGGTTGAAATTGTTGTTTTTTCTTGTGTAAATCAATTCTTATATTTTGCAATTTTTCTTGAAGAAGATTTCCGTCCTGTAAAATCAAGGAAAAGTAAAATGACTAATTTTCAATATAAATTACAATAAGCATTTACCGTGATATGAAGAATATAGGATTTTGTTACTTCAACAGTTGTAAATTCAGTTCGCCTAGAATCGTGACTCCTTTTTCTTCCATAAGCAGCAGATTGAAGTAAATTGGGAAGCAAGAAAAAACCTGTTAATTCAGTTGGTGATTCCAGGAGAGGATCATCTATTTTTTTATTTTTTTTTTTTTATACAAAGAAATCAGACTTTGATTTAATGAAGGCCAAATTGTAAAAAGTTTGTTTGTTTTATTAGGATAAAGCTGATCAAAATCTTGAGCTAGCAAATAACATCCGTATGAACTTTTTAAAGGTGCATATTTATGTAAGTAGGTGTAAATAGAATTTGATTTAGATTCCCCCATTCGAAATTGGAAAGTTTCTTTCCAATATTGCTCTATTTTTGGTTGCGGCGTCAAATTGTTTTCAATAAATCTCAGTTTTCCTTCCAAATCGTCAACATTTACAACCGTGTCCTCAGGATTTTCTACTTTTGACTTATTTCCGCGAAGGTTTCTTTTCAATCTATTGTATGCCTCCCACAATTTACCGGAAGCTGGTAACTTTGAAATGGGATTATATGCCACAAAGTATATATTTTGACTTTCAGTTGGGAAAAGATCCACAATTTGGTTCGATATGTCCTTGAATCGCGCTGTCGTTATTTTGAATTGTTTTGGATCAGAAAAATATTCATATTCCTTATGTATAATTACATTTGTCAACAAATTTCTTTCCTTGTTGTTAAGTTTTTTATTACTATTGTACGAGCTAGAAACTATTTGGCCGTTGGCACTTTTAATAGATTCTTTAACCGTTGGATGTGATACTGGTAACGTACAGATAAAATTGGACAGTATGATCTGATAAGCAGTAAATATAAATATATGGAAAATATTTGGAATTTATTTCATAGATTTTCTGTTGAATTTAAGTTGCACTCTTCGTCCTTGTTACAAGAAACTAATAATTCTGATGGGCTTGATGTTGATAATGGTGATTCTAAGAGAAATCGGCCTCCAGATTCTCCCGAAGTAGATGGTTGACTTAAGGTTATAAGTGATATATACTAAAATTTCAGAGAAAAAATATATAATGCCATTAAGGGGGTACATCCGATTAAAATTTTGCAAAAAAAAAACAAAATCATTTCTTTTGTTTTTCAATCGCTCTAAAGCTTAAGGCTTAAGAATAATACTGTGTATAAATCCGATATTAGTCTTTGAAGAATTGTGAAGGTGCTCGTATCAAAATGCGACCGATTGATCGAATTTCTTTTTTCAGGTTCTCTGCGTAAGCTGAGTTATATGTAATATAGGTGTACTGTAGACAAAACACAGTATCTAACGTGCATTGCTACACCGTTTCTCATCGTAGGAAAATTACACCTATATACTTCCACTATATGGTTACACATAACTTTATGCCAAATTGAACTCCATGATTTCAATTCGTGACTTTTAAAATCAGTAACAGCAATATCTCGAAAACGGCTCGGTTAATTTATGCTTTAAAATTGGATAATAATAATTTAGATAATTTATCTTCTATTTCCTCAATCTTTTTTTATTGTTACCTATTCTTAGATTTTATATTTTTTTACGAAACTATAAGTTATAAAAAATCAGGATTTAGGCAGACAACAGCATATATAAAATTAATTCACACTGAATATTTGAGAACATTTGAAAATAAAAAATTTTAGTCACCGCAACGAGGGACTCCGAGTATAATAACTAATCTACATGTGGACACATTGTTGTATAAAATCCACCTGAATAAATGTGTACATTTAAATAAAAAAAAACCCATCGTTTAAATCATTAGCTGTCGAGATGATAATTCACTAAAATCACAAATAAAATAAATCAATTTAAAGAAGTCGTGCATAAAAATCAATAAAATATTATAACTTATTAACTTACATATAATTTTACGTACAGACAACTTTAAAAATATAATATACAAACCTCATCTTTTTTGTATCACTTCTTAAATTTTATCCAAAATTCTTGACGGGGTCCCGCTTTAGGGATAATATCTTTTAATACTTCATACTCCAGATTTTCAAATGAATACTGGTCAAATTCTTCTTCTTTTATGGTGAAATAGAAGAAAATTAGAATCACTATATTTTTATTACTTTAAAAATTTTAAGCACAAATCATGCGGAAATTATTCATATTTCACAGTTCACTACTCGACTACAATGTTTGAAACACGATCACATTACTATAAACACACCTTGGAATTTCTCAACTAAGTGGGAAAACCCGAGTTCACTTAACGCACTTTTTAGGAATTCAACCATAATCAAACAGTTCACTAAACTCTGCTAAGCATAAGACACGTGCGTACACGTTGAAAAACACTTCGCAAATAAATTTCATTGTAGGTTAAATAGCTAATCGGTTAGTGCAGCTTGTCACACTCCTTGCACTTGAGCTTATTTTTATAGCAGAGTGGGCAATATTATATGTTCAGAATCGCCACATTAATGCTGAAGATACAAAAATATTTAGGAATTCTGAAATATAGTTTTAATGGGAACCTCGACAATTCGTATTGCGATTTTGACAATATTTTATATGAATGATTTTTCACCACAATTTTATGGTTTTACGTTATGACCAAAAGCGTTTATTACAAACTATATGGTGTTTTGTGAAATATTTTATGGGAAGTGGCGCTATAAATGAAGTGCAATAAATTTAGTACAGACTGCAAAAGAATTTTTTTTCCGTGTAGACTTGTTGATAACTGTCGAAACTTATACACAACTGGGTGCACTGCTAGCTGTTCATGCTGATAGCGACTTAGTACTTGTATACATACAATACATACAACTAACATATACAACAGTAACTAAAATTGCTTTAAAGTTATTACTAATAATTTCTATTTGTTTCATATTTTGTGTACTAATACAATTTGCTTGTTTCGTTTGTTTGGTATTGTTTCTTTGTGTACAGTTACAAATGAAGCCCTTAGTTTCTGCCCCGTCTTTTCTTTTTGTGTTCGCTTGAACAGCAGTTAAAACAATGAGAAGACTTGTCAAAGTCCTAGGTAGATCTTGATGAAGAGCTGAATTGTTCGAAAAAAGTTTTGTTTTCAATTCGTTCGTATATATCTAGTTTCTCTTTGATTTCACTTAAATTAGTCGCATTATACAGAATTAATTTATTTTCATCATGATACGATCCGCTATATACCATTAATTATGTAATGTATTCGTCGACATATTTTCGAAAAACTTTCATAATTCTTTTTCTTTCGGTTTTGTAATTTTTCAAAAATTACAAATTTTTCTTTCAAACTCTTTAGTTAAGAAGTGTAACTGTCTATCTGTCAAATCCCCACAAGGAGGTCATCAGTCGAAATCCGAATTGTGCCAAATGAAATTTGATACCCTTCAAACTCTGAACTGACTCCGAAATCAAAGTTCCCTCACCATGAAGTTCGACATAATCCAATCAGTAAGATTTTAGATGTCAAATAATATTGCTGTCTAAATAGAAAATAAATGAACTTGCCATCTATGGAAAGCACTGCCATCCATTGAGAATACTGCCATCTATTGAGCCAAATTAATACTGAAAATTTTCCAATTGAATAAAATATCTGGCAAGTATGTCGAAGTTTAGCATGCCTAGATGATGCACAGCCCAGCTTGCCGCAGGGTGGGTAATTTGACACACTCTAAACGAAATCTGACAATTACATTTGAAGTTGTTCCGAACTATTATTTGCATGATAAAAAAAAACTAATTGTTCATTCAACAGCAGAACGATTGACAGACAGACGGACTGACATAAAAGAACAAAACTGACCCACACTTTTAACATATTAAAAGAGAGGAGAAAGGATGAGAACACACCCGCCACATCACGCATCTTCCAATACTTATTGTCGCATTGTGAATGCTAGAGATCCGTTCAACAACCAAGTCAAAGTCTATATAAAGAACATCATCAAATCTCAATAGGAATAAAAAAATTAAAAATATCCGCTTTTCGTTCTTTTTACCAGTAAAAAAAATTCAAGCAATCTTTATTCATATTTTTCTGTTCAGCACTATTAGCAAATGTTAAGGTACTAATAATATCTTAACTGTGACAGTCTTTATTCTAAGTTTAATTTTCTATTAAACTATTCCTCGAACTCATGATACTAATGTTAAATTTTTCTTTTTCGCAAGGACAAATTCAAAACTCTCCTTTTCAGAGTTAACCTTCAACAACAAATCTCCAAATACTAATTCAATGTTTCAGTACAAACCAATAAAAGTTTAGTACGTTAATTACACTGTCACAATAACTCCTATTATTAAATTAAATTTGTATTTTATATTTATCATAAAAATCTTCAAATATATATTGTGATATATGTATGTAGGTATTGTGCGGGATTATCACGGTGATCACGTAATAACAACGTCTTCTGCTTGATGGGTGATTATGGAGCAGCTTGAATAGCTTCAACTCCTATGGAGCGGCTTGAGCAGCTATAGCAGCTTTAACTTCAATCGAGAAATTAAGAATCACCACGTTTACTTTACCAATGGCAAGATCAATTGTCTCTTTATTTAATTTCATCGATATATTTATGCATTACTGGGGTTGACCCCAGTTGGTTCCCATGTTTACAATATGCTTACTTTACAATATTCCCATGAGAACCAATTCCTATCGATTATTCATACCTATCAAGCTGACGTTTCACCTTTCTTACCTACTTTAATTTTCATTCATAACTTGCTCTTTGTAACTTGAGCTCTTACAACCAGAAGTCGTCGACTTCTGTTTTGCTGATCTTTTTGTGGATAAAGTCAAAGTCAGAGTCAGTTAATGTTTTGTTTATGCATATGCACATGTAAGTCGCTGACCCCACTTGAAGTGGGTTTAAGCGATTGCTATTTATGATGCATAATTACATGTACCATGTTGTTGACGTCACTTACTCACCGTGCTTACGGGAGTTATTTGTGAAACTTGTAGGCCTTTTTATTATTTGTATGCATTATATGTGCTGTGCTTATTACAATAGGTATACATAAATATATCGAAGTAAATTAGATTTTTTTTTTGTTATTTTTATTATTTCCTACTCCTAATATCCATTCTCAATAACAAATTTGATTTTCCTTAAAAAAATGTAATATATTTATTAATTTTCTTTTCCTCTTCAGCTCTAATTGCTTAAGTTCATTTTATAGCCAAAGCCTTGATGCTTTACACTTGAGTTACACACTCAAAAAAAATTTCGAAGAAATTTACTACAAAATACAGAGCCATCGCAGTGGAGTACACTACCTTTAGTATGTAAAATTCAATTATTTGGCTAGCAAAAGTACTACAAAAATTAAGTTTACTTTTAGAGAGTGAACGCCCCTTACCGTTTTAAGTAAAATTACTTTCAGAGAGTAAACTCCCCTTACTCGATTTAAGTAAAATTACTTTAAGAGAGTAAACGCCCCTTACTCGTTTTAAGTAAAATTACTTAACCATGAAGAATTTTGCTAAATATAGCAATTTATCTTTCCTCTGCTATAGTAATTTTACTGCATACATAATTTTTCCATTAACCATCTATTTTTACTGCAGTTTGGGAACTATACTAAATGGGAGAAATTTTACTTCGGTGCACAATTTTCAATAAGTTTATGACAAAATGTAGGTGTTTATCTAATACAATAAATACAATGAAAATTTTGTACTTAAGAAAGGTATTTATTATATCATATTCATATTTTCATTTGGTTTACTTATAATGATTCTAGTAGTTCAGAGCTCAAAGCTACCTTTTATTATTAAAAAAAAATATTTAATGTGGTATAGAAAACCTATTCTGGTCTTTGAACTTTAAATCCTTTAAACTAAACATATCTTCAATTTAAGAAACAAAATTAGAAAAAAATCAACTTAATTTTGACCAATGCCTATACATTCTTTATATGGATACATACAATTATGATATACATACATATTTGAAGGTTGAGCAATATTGATTGAGAATTCACTCTTTTAATCTAAAAAACAAAAATATGCAGTGGATTTGAAACATAAAAGAAAAGTTAAAAGTACATATTATAGAAAAAACCTATTCTGGTCTTTAAACATACTGCTTTAACAAAATCAATAGGACAATATTTGTACCTATGTATATTTACGTACATATATAAATGTTTGCAATTTTGATAATATGTTTTAAGCGATTATCATTATTAAAATTTGAAGCGTTCAAAATCCATTATGTGATTTAAAAATACTGAATGTGATACATAAGACAGAAATAAAGAAATAAAAATTTTAAAGCAAAACCTATCTTGCTTTCTACATGTTAAATTCAAAATTTTCCTTTAATAAAAATGCAAAAAAAAACTAAGCTTAATAAGGCTTCAAAATGTTTTTTGCGGTCATATATGGCAGAAGTATGTATATATATATATATGTACTTATGATATGAAAAAAATTCTAACATTCGGATGTAATGGATTTTATAAAATTTACGACACGAGATTTTTGACTTGAATTTCTTTTTGTTGATAGAGAAAAATTTTTCGATGAGACGCAACCCTGTTGCAAAGTTTCCAATGTTAGTGCTCCATTTTTGGGATATTCCATGTTAAATACATAAAATGAATCTAACAAAATTTCTAGTGCTTCTATCAATTCTGTGTGGCAAGAAACATTATGCTGCTCAATAAATACATAGAAGACCTCCTTCTGCGGATCAAGAGAAACGGATGCAATCCACGGTGAATTAACTGGCACGATAATTTCATCTACAGTCATCCTCATCTAAAAGAACAAAAAGAAAAAAATTAAAGTTTCAACACTCTATATGGAGGGAGATCTCACCTGGTATTTCTTTTGAATCGTATTCATGTCTTCCTGGTAATATTGAATGAGAAATTCAACTACGCTGATATCAGAATTTATTTGAAATTTTGACATATTTTTTCGGCAGCAAGACTCTTGCATTTTGTTTTTAAATGAATTAAAATTAGCCGAGAACGTGTCTCCTTTATTACAAATAAGTTTTTTAAAGTGTTTTTTAATATAATCATTATTGACAAGAATTGGCCATTTATTCAGAGTATCCTAAATAGTTGGTGGATTTTCGAAATTGTTGAGAAATTTTCTTTGTGCTTTGAAAGTCTCATAAAAACAGTCGTCAATTTTTTCTTTTAATGAGTTATTATTATTTAGCTTTTCAGCATGTACTTTTAGCCAAAGTCGTTTTTTTTTGCGATTTCTTCGTCGTCTTCATCGCTGTCTTCGCTTATAGGATTCCAGTTAGTACAGGATTCATTTATTCTAGCATACTTTCGGAGATATTTTGCATTAATAGTGTTTCTCCGCTTTCTTTTAAAACTTTGTGTTTTGTTTAAATAATTGTTATGATTTAAAAGACGTTGTGATAAAGTAATGTGTTCAGAACATAGGACGTTACCGGCGTTATCAACAACTCCAAACAATTTCGGGTAATCTTCGATAACTTTTTGAGCGACTCTGGAAAAAACAGAATAAGGAATGAATTTCTTTATTTCTCTCATCAACCACGATATGTATGAAAGCCGTTAAGCAATCTTTGAGAGGAAATCCATCTTTTAAGCAGCTCATAATGTGATTACTCATTTTAGAGTATGGCACGCAGTAATTCATGAATAAATACTTGCTAGCCTGCAAATTTTTCTCTAATATCGAATCGTCTAATAATGCAGATTGTCCTGAATTATCACTATTGCTTTCAGAAGTTAGGTTTTGAATTTAGTTATGCCCTTGGAGTGTTGAACCAGGTTGAATTAGTATATCAGTATAGTGATTTTTCGAAGTACCAGCTGTAACATCAATAAGGCTATTCATCCCCAAGGTAGCGTTTTGGCGATAGACGTTGTGCTTTTAGTTTCTGGTTTCCATTTATCATGTTCATCTAATAACATAAAAACTTTTGGATGTGGTTGAATTATTATCTCAGTGTTTTGGTTTTCCAAAGTAACATCATCAATAAGGCTATCAATATCTAATGTATCGTTTGAACTATTTACGCTTACACCTTTAATTTCAGGTGTCCATTTTTGGTATTGCTCCAACAACATAAAAACTTTTATACAGTAATAATCTACGCATTCGGAGTTATCGATATCTGTACCGGACGCTTCCAAAACTAGTCTGTTGCCACTAATTCCAACTTCGTTAGCTAAAAATATAATTACTTGCAGTCGTACAGCTAAATATATAAAAGGGGTGACCATACCTTTTTTTATTACATCACCTAGATCCGGATTGCAGAGAAATGACTTTTTTATAGTTCGTGAAGAATTCCACACTTCAAAACCTTTCCTCTCCATGTTAATTTTAAAAATAGGCTTACAAAACCTAATACCTATGTATATTAATAGTCTTCATTTTGAATTATCATACACTTTAAGAGCAAAATAAAAAAATTCTTAGGATATTAAAACGAAATAAGTGTTATATATATATTTTTGCATGTACGTTGTTGCAGAACGAACAATGAAAAGGATGAAAAATAGAAAACCCCGTGTGCGTTTTAGCGTTTCTTTATTGTCTGACTTAACGTTACATGAACTGTGTCAATCGACTGCGTACAGAAGACTAAAAAACTGATTCAATCTCGGCATAGCGCAGTACATATAGCTATAAAATACACAACTACATATTCCATTAGATTTACTTCACGATAATGCAGTGGTAAGCGTCAACATTCCGCCCACCTTGAACTAATTGGACAATGAGTTCAAATATACATGATTACAAGCAAAAAATTCAAATTATTGATAACGAGAAATTAGTTCGCAAATGAATTCAAATTTACAAGATTCAAAAATTTCAAATTATTGATAGCAAGAGATTAATTAGAAATGAGTTCAAATTTCAAATTATTGATACCAGTGTGATTAGGATGTACTTGAAAATTCGGAGGAGTTTTCATTTAAATGCAGGAGTGGAGAGACCTTGGCAATTGGACGAATCAGAGTCCCATCACATGTTCTCAAAGTAATAACTAGAACTCTCCCGTCTGCTCCCGGATGCGTGTTAGTAACTCTGCCCAGTTTCCATTTGGTTGGAGGAAGTCTTTCTTCCCGCACTAGAACAAGATCGCCTATCTTAACGTTGGCTGTAGTACTATTCCACTTAGTACGCTGCTGGAGCTGGACCAAATATTCAGAGCTCCATCTTCTCCAGAAGTGCTGTCTTAATTGAGATAACAGCTGCCATCTACTTAGGAGATTCGTATTGACTTTATTTGTGTCGGGCTCCGGCAGTACTTTGAGCGGCTGCCCTACTAGGAAGTGGCCCGGCGTTAGAGCAGAAAAATCGTTGACGTCTGGTAACAGCGGACAAAGAGGTCTCGAATTGACGCAGGCTTCAATCTCTGTCAAGAGCGTAGAGAATTCCTCGAAGGTCAAAAGATTGTCCACTAGAGTGCGGCGTAAATGAAATTTTACCCTTTTCACGGCGGCCTCCCAAAAGTCACCCATATGACGCGAAGCAGGCGGGTTGAAATGCCAAGCAGTTCCATCGTTTGCGAGATATTTGCGTAGCTTTTCGTCTTTAATCGCCTGGGTTAGTAACTGCTTGAGCTCCTTCTCAGCACCAACAAAATTTGTACCGTTGTTGCTGTACAATTCTTTGCAATGCCCACGGCGTGACACGAACCGTTTGAAAACAGCAATGAATGTTGATGAGGACAGTTCACTGGCAAGCTCTAAGTGCATTGCCCCTGTTGCCATACATATGAAGATGGAGATGTACCCTTTCACTGCCTTGGAGCCTCGTCCTTTGGAAAAGCGAAGCCAAATTGGTCCTGCGAAATCGACACCGCTGCGTAAGAAGGGCCGACACGCTTCTACTCATGGTCTGGGTAGGTCACCCATCAATTGCTGATGACGCGTCTGACTATGTCTGCGACACTTCGCGCACGATCTGGAGATTTTGCGGAGGATTTTGCGTGCATTGATGAGCCAGAAACGACTTTGTAGCATAACCTGCATGATCTGGGGACCTGCGTGCAACGTCATAAGGTGTATCTCTTCACAGATGAGTAGTGTGAGTCTCGCTGATGAAGGCAGGATAAGAGGATGCTTCCTGTCTAATTGAAGTGATGAGTTACTCAGCCTTCCGACCACCCTGAGCAATCCTTTTGTATCCAGGAACGGATGAAGCCTTATGATTTTGCTTTGACGACTCCGTGGCTTGTTAGACTTGAGGCGCTCTATGTCGTTTGCGAAGCAGTGCCTTTGCGTTAGATTTATCCAGAGTGTTAAAGCTTCGTCTAATTCTTGAAGATGTAATTGCCTCCCGGTACGGTACTTGGCTTGTTTGCCGGCTCTACGAGCGGAGACTGCTATTCGTGTGTTATACAAAAACCTGAGGACATATGCTATGACATGCTTCAGTTTACTTAGAGATCCATATCGTTCGATGAGTTCCCAAACTGGTGCCATTTGCGAGACATTAGTTATGTTGACTGACTCGGGCTTTTGATCGAGAATAGTGGTGAATTGCTGTTGCGGTGGCCATGCTGATTCTAACTGACTAAGCCACAGTGCTCCATTCCACCAGAGAGGATGTCCTATTAAATACTGAGGGAGTAGAGCTCGCGATGCACAGTCAGCGGGGTTCTGTTCAGATTTAATGTGAAACCAATTCTCTGGCGGAATTACTCTCTGAATTTGTGACACCCGGTTAGCTACGAATGTACACCACTTACTAGGGTGTTGGCGGATCCAAGCTAGCGTTACAGTTGAATCTGTCCATCCATATGTGTTGCAAACCAGTGGCTCTAGCGAGGCTTTGATGTATGCTACTAGCTGAGCCAATAAACCGGCAGCACAAAGCTCTAGACGAGGTAAAGTCGTTGTTTTTAGAGGAGCTACCCCAGTTTTTGCGGTTAGTACATGAACGGAGATATGACCATCTGGATATTTAGTACGTGCATAGACAACAGCAGCGTACACAGTCTGCGAGGCATCTGCGAACCCATGTAAATCTGTGATAGCATTTGGGTCACCAGTGCCTATCCATCTGGGCAATTTGATCGCTGCGAGGCTGGTGAGATTTTGTCGGTAATGAAGCCATTGTTGTTTGACAGCTGGCGGGACAGGTTCATCCCAATCAAGTTTCGGTCTCCAGAGACGTTGGAAGAGTATCTTGGGAATGATTGTGCATGGAGACAGCAGCCCTAGTGGGTCGAAAAGTCTTGCGGCATATGAAAGCAACAAGCGTTTAGTTAATTTTGTGATATCTATTTCATTAACCTGGATTCTGAATATGAGTTTATCTGAAGACGGATGCCACTCCAAGCCTAATGCCTTGACGCTTTCGCTGTTCGAAAGCTGTTCCACTGGAATGGCGTTGAGGACTAGCGTAGAGTTGGTTGACCATTTTCGCAGATGGAAACCACCTTTGCTTAGTAATGCCGACACCTGTAACTGTAGATGGTGCAGGTCTGCTTCTTGGAAAGAGCCAGTGAGCAAATCATCCATGTAGAAATCTCGAAGTGCAATCTGAGCAGCTGTGGGATGATTGCATTTGTTGTCGATTGCGATTTGTTGTAGAGCTTTCACGGCCAGGTGAGAGGCTGAAGCAACTCCGTCTGTGACCGTTAGCAGGCGATAGTCTTTGATGGGGTCTGAAGGTGACTTACGCCAGACAATCCTTTGATAGTCGATGTGCTCGTCGTTGACTCGTACCTGCCTATACATTTTGGCCACATCAGCGCTCATAGCGAATTGGTGCGTGCGAAATCGCAACAGAGTTGAATACAGGTCAGGCTGCAATTGCGGACCGATCATTTGTGTATCGTTGAGGGAAAAGGTTGAACTGGTGCGACATGATGCGTTGAAAACTGTTCTAAGCTTTGTTGTTGTACTGGACTCCTTGATAACAGCTCTATGCGGCATATAGTAATGCCTTCCTGGTGCTGGAGTACCGACCGCTTCCTCCATGTGACCCAGATCGAGAAATTCTTGCATGAAATCCTTATACTGTGCATTCAGGGCTTCATTCTTAGCGAAAAGCATTTCCATGCGAAGTAATGCGCGCACTGCGGCATCGCGTGAGCTTCCGAGGCGACAGTTTGGTTTGAATGGAAGCTTGACTACGTAGCGCCCATCATTTTGGCGGTAATGCGTATCCGCGAAGATTTTCTCACAAATTTGTTCTTCGTCGGTCAAGTGCTTAATTTCCGGCAATTCGTCAGTTTCCCAGAATTTGGCGACAGCCTTTGTAAGAGCGACATCGCAATGCATACTTATCATAGTAGGAATAGCAGATGTAATTTCTGGAACGACGATTTTTCCAAATAATACCCACCCTACTGTGGATTGCTGTGCGACTGGAGTTCCATTGGGTCCTTTGATTAGACCGTTCAATAAAAATTGTCCCAGTTCATCTGAACCTAATAAAATATCAACAGTTGCTGGTATGTGATAATTTGGGTCGGCCAATTTTAAGTTTCTAATGTGAGGCCAGTCGATTTTGTGTACTCGAACTGGTGGCAAATTATGTGTGATTTTAGGCAAGACCTGCGCGTGAACTGTTGTGAAAAAACTTTCGTCATACGACGATATTGACAGCTGCACCTCACCTTTTGATGTTCCAGCTGTAGTAGCACCGATACCCACAATTGCTGTTGACACCGAAGTTCTTGTTAGTTTGAGTCGCTGGACACAGTTTTCGCTAATAAATGTGAGATGCGACGCGTTATCGAATAATAGCCTTGCGGTTTGATATCGTCCAGTGTTATCGACGACCTTAACAATAGCTGTGCCTAAGAGAACTTGATGTTCTGCGTTAGTGACATGCGAAGAACTAGTTGTATTGGAGACTGCGATCGAAGTACTTTCCATCTCTTGATGTAAAAGAGTATGATGACGTACTTGGCATACCCGGCAAGTATGCGCGCTACGGCATTTTTCCTGGTCGTGCCCAGACCCTAGGCAATTTATACGGAGGCCCTTTTCGCTGACGAAGGATGCCCTGTTTACAGCTGCTAGAGCTCTGAATTTATCACAATTGTAAATTTTATGCTTGGCGGTGCAGTATGGACATATATCGAATTGGGATCCTGCTCCTTTGTGTTGAATGTTGCGCTTGTCCTTTTGCTCTGGACGCTTTGCGGCAGTGGCGGTATGTAGTGAGCCTGAAACGAACTTAGATTTCATTTTAGAATTAGAACTTGCGGCTCGGTAATGTGTGCTGACAGCATCCAAGAATCGACATCTTGTTTCTAAGAATCTGACTAAGGTATTGAAATCAGCAGCCTTATCGTCTGTTTGCGACAACTCCCATTGCCTATGTGTATCGGCATCCAGTTTGCTCACCGTCAAGTGAACTAACCAGTCATCCCGATTCGCTACGGGTCGACCAAGAGCTTTCAATGCCTGAAAGTGTTCCTGCGTGGTATCCAATAAACCCTTAATAGCTGTGGATGACTCTGTATTGAGTTTTGATATAGAAAATAGAGCTCGAAAATGAGAATCCACTATGACTCGCTCCACGTCGTATCGATTTTTCAGCAGCTTCCAGGCCTCACTGTAATTATTATCGGTAATTGGGAAAGCCTTAATTACCTGTAGGGCTTCGCCTTGTAAACTGCAGCGTAGATAATGGAGTCTTTGTGCACCAGTCAATAGGGGCTCGTTGTGGATGATTGACGTAAATGTGTCGCGAAATTGTCTCCATTCCTTTGGATCACCTGAAAATCGCGGAAGGTCCATACGTGGTAGCTTTATGTCTGCGCGAGCTGATTGTGGAGGGAGAGTTTGTTTTTGTTTGTCACTTAACACCTTTGCCGCGCGTGTAAAATTACCCAAAGCTTCTCTATACCTTTCCTCACCTTGCACTCTTTCCACTTCCTGATCTTCCAGCGTATCTTCACCACAAGAAAGTTCTACTGCTTCCTGCGCCATACAAAATTTACACCATTGATCATTTAGAAGTGTCAAAAATGATTGCAAGTCAGCCTCATCATAATTTTCCGCCTTTTTACTCGCGACTAAGCATCGTTTTATTGCCTTTCGTGTTGTGTCAGGTCTGACAAGGGTATTTTTATTGCTGCTCATATTTGAAACTCGAAAAAATTATGATAGTGACCAATCGTACGTAATATATATTTTCTTCAAAACTTTGGTTATATACTGTCACGAAAAATATTCACAATTGTTGGTTGCACAGCGGAGAATAGCCGCAATTACTGCTGCAATGGCGATAGCGAATGTAAATGTGTGCACTTCCTTTAGTTTTGACCTGTATATAGGGAATCGTAGCTGTTACGCTATGTACTTGCGAAAGTAGCTGAATGACAGAATCTTAACTTGTGTAGATAGAGGATGGTAGCGATTGATTGTGTTGTGTACACTTGCGAGAATCACACACGGACTTTTCGTTTGTATAGACAGTCGTAGCGTTTGTGTCGTTGATGATAATAGCGTTATAGTATGTACATTTGCAAAAAATCACGCTCACAGAGCTTTAATTCGTGTTTTGTGTTAAGCGTAGCGGTGAATATTCCCGTTATGGAATGTTGCTTAATTATAGCACTTTTGATGATTAATGCCAAAAATGATGATTTTCGCACGCGCGGAAAATTATGCGAGTCTTTTTACAATAAATATGATTTTCGCACACGCGGAAAATTATGCGAGTATTTGCAATTCAAAATCGCGACGTTCGCGGCGTAACTTGCGTTTGTTTAGCGATATGACCAATTCGACTAGGGATGGTCAATAAGCGTTCGAAATCCGGCTCGAGGGACCATAAATGTTGCAGAACGAACAATGAAAAGGATGAAGAATAGAAAACCCCGTGTGCGTTTTAGCGTTTCTTTATTGTCTGACTTAACGTTACATGAACTGTGTCAATCGACTGCGTACAGAAGACTAAAAAACTGATTCAATCTCGGCATAGCGCCGTACATACAGCTATAAAATACACAACTACATATTCCATTAGATTTACTTCACGATAATGCAGTGGTAAGCGTCAACATACGTACCGGGCGGATTTCTTTATATTTCCTCTGGGCTTCAACTCAAAACACTGATTCGTTATTGTTACTTTTTATTTCTTACTTATTTCCAAACAAACTTAAAATTCCTTTTTTTTAAACAACTCTTTATCTTTATACCCAAACCTTTTTTTTCTGTTTTAAAATTCTTCCAAACAAAGTTTCCTTTTTCACTCTATCTCACCGCAACCGAGACCGCGCCGAACCCAAACTTTTTTAAAATCAACTTACTTTTTTTCTTTTTATTTTTAAAACTCGACCCACAATCGCCGTTCTCAAGTGCAAAAATATCCAACTCGCTAGTAGTAAAGTTAAAATACAACTCGTTTCGCTTTTATCATTCGACTCCGCTCTTGATCAGATTTTTAATTCAACTCGGCTCTTGATCACTTTCGTCGCGATCAAGAGCCCTCGTTCAGGGTAGAAAATGCATAGTTGCATTTCTACCCTGAGAAAATTTTCATTTATTCTGGACTTGATTAAACAAGTACAGAATATTTTTCGTTGGACGGTGGCTTGAAAAAATGAAATTTGATGTTTTTATAAACATCAGTCTCGTCGATTGAAATTACGGCGCGCACTTCTTATCTCGAAAGCTTTTTCGTACATACATATTGTAATTTTTTCGACAAATCGTACTGAAGGTACGTTTTGCCTTTGGTTTTATCTTTTTTTATTAAATATTTCTACTGGAAAATTTTGCTGAAGGAAAAAATTTGCCATGGGAATAATTTTGTTTTAGGCATGATTAGCTTATGTTAAAATTTATAATTTGAAATATTTTATTGTATTGAATTTGAAGACTGATTCAATTTCTAATATCTTATATGTTATGTTATTCCTCTTTTATGCTTTTTAGGTAGATAACATAAGTGATTGCTTAGGACTAAATAATATTTCATCGTTAATTTGTATACTTTTGATAGGAAATTCTGACATAATTTCTTATAATCAAAGACTTACTTGAAGGAATTGCTATATAAATATGACGCACATAATCATATTGACTTTCAGTTAATTTTCCAAAAAATGCTATCTGCCTATTATAATCAGAAAATAGTATATAATTTATTTTTAGGAAAATTAAATCGTTAAAAGTATCTCCACAAACTGCAATTAAATCACCAGAAAAATAATCTATTCCATTAAATATATGAATTTCGCAGCGTATACATATATATCGGCTATAAATAAATCACAAAGTATATCTGTCGTATTTATTAAATTCCTTGTAATATGTACATCGGAGAATCATGTTTCATTAATAGTTGATTGCAACAATATTGATATCTCTGCGTCAAGGTCTTGGTAATATTTTTAAAAGATTTCATTTTCGAAACAATGTTTTTAAAATACTGATGCTTACTCTCAAATCGAAGCGTGGAAAATGTTACCAGTGGTCCAAATTTTCGAATAAGTAAAGGGTAATGCTGGATGTAATTTTGCTTAGGACGTAAAGGAGGATTCGGAAAAGCTTTAACACGAAGATCTGTATACTCATCAATCAGGTATTCTAGGTAATAAGATTGATTATAATGATATTCTGTGCGTTGACACTAACTGAACAATTTCGCACAATTTCAAACAAAGTATGCAGTTAATGTTTGTGTAAAGTAAATCGTTCGAAAGCATTACGAAGAATAAAGGCAAAATAGTAATAAGTGTTGCGTTTTGAATTGCTTGTCCCGAGATTTTTTTAATACCCTTTTTTAAGATAGGACATGTTATACTATATTTGAGTTCCTTTTGAATATATCGCAACGACATATTTAAATGCACAAAGCTAAAAAGTCTTCCTGCACCAGCTTTTCAAGATAAAGGGATAAATCGAAATTTATTACCCGTGAGCTATGCAGGGTGGTAATCCAGGTTTACATATATGAAAAAACTTAACATGATCCGCTTTTAATCCCTCGAAACGATACCTCATTCTGAAGACTTTTAAGATCATTTGTATGTTCTATGATATTTCTTAATTTTCGCCTTGTTTTATGATTTTCGCCTGTAAGAGTTAAGTAGCAAAATCTACAGAAGTAACCAGAGCTGAAATTCTCGGTAAAACCTCCAATTTGATGAGCGCCTAGGTTATCTGCACTAACAGCAAAGATGGCTCCCTTAAACACTTTTTGTTCTTGTGAGAAATAAACTTATATCCCTTCGATTTCCAACTTTTTTAAGTCATTCATTAATGGCTGGAATATTTTTTTTAATCCAAAGTATTTGCAGTATCTGGTACTACGAATTAAGGCTAGTTGGATGTTGCAAGTTTTTGATCGATTTTCTTTCAGCCAATTACCAAGAATATAATACACGGCAAAAAGTTTATGCTTACATTTTGCAGATCCTAACGGATTGCATACTTCGAATTCGTCGGCATAGAGGATAATTTCTAATTTTTTCTCAGAATGGAAAAATGATGATGTTTTATAAATACTACCATCTGTGTAATCAGAAAAAACATTATATTTTGAAGTCAAGTTATGGTTAATTTGGTCGAAACTGTTAGGATGCAATAATAAGTTTTTTATATTCTCCAAAATAGGAACATAATGATAAAAACACTTTAAATGGGAGTTATTTCCACCTAAGGAGAACTGCCTAGGAGGTATGTATTCGGGAGAGTTTGTATTTAACATATTTATTAGGTAATTGCTTTTAAAGTTCTGGTTACTGAAATTGCAACTAGAAATTACAGAAATTACACCTTGTCGTATGTTTTCGGAAACTTGATATTTTCAAAAAAATGACGCTAATTTTACTTTACAGTTTTGCAATAGTCCATGAGTGACGTCCAGGAACTCTTCACTTATTAAATTGTTTACATTGTCTGGCACATTATGAAGACATTTTAATATTTTATGGAGTGAGAATACTTGAAGCTTTATATCTACGAATTGTGGTTGCAATTTTTGAGACATAAAATTTACTACTTCTGGGATAATTGATCTTTTTCTTTGATATTTTTAAAGCGTTTTTCACTGTGATCACTTTCTACACATGTTTTTAATCCCAAATTATGATTCATCCTTATGTGGTATTTAAAGGAACTCTTATTATCGTAACGCCTTGCACATCCTTGGAATGGGCACGAAACACTTTTTTTATTTTTAAGATATTTGCAAGGAGAGTTGCAGGGTGTTAAATCAAAATTTTACGCCCTTCGCTTTGCCTTTTCCTGCTGAATAAAGAGGGGGCATTTAAATATTCACCGCTCTTGCCAGGTAAAGAAAGGATTCACCAGGCTCAGATGTAAGTAAAATTATAGAAGCTAAAAACGTACAAATAATATAGCTAAGAAAGAGGCCTTTTTAAAAATTAGTAGTATATACCAATTTTAAATCCATTATTGGCTCTACGTTTCATTCTACTTGGCTTAACAAATGTAGAGCGTACCTACATGACCTACATGCCGTAACAGTAAATGCATATACGAGCACCTCAACAGTAAACAATAATAAAGAAAGAAAATAAATCAAACATAATAAACAAAAGAAATGCGATCGGAATAGCCACGCGCCATTCTACGATCCATTATATCAAAGTAAGAGCACTCTTTCAATAAGAAAAGATTGCAATGTAAACATTTAACCATTATTCATTGCTTGTTTACATAGAGGTCAATATGCATGCATTTATCGATAACATTAATTTTTATCGATATGAGTAAGATAAGCAATTTTCATAAATTATTTGTAATACGCTTGGTCTTTCCCATGAGATAGAAAATTTATTAATGTTTAGCAAATTAAGCACTTTTAAAATAGTATAAATTTAGTGCTATTGAAAATAAATTTTTAGAGTTTAACCAGTAACTCTCGTGGTGTTTTCATTTCTGCCAGATATTGAGCTCCTCAGCTCTAACATGGCTAACACAGGTACTGAGCTTCTCAGCTCCTGTTAAGGATTGAGCTTCTCTGCTCTAACGAAGAAAATCGAATAACATCTCGTTCATTCTTATTAACAGAGTACTCTACTACGATATCGAGAAGTTATTCACACAAGTACATAATTAAGTTTTCTTAGAATTAGTATGTAAGTATTATAAAATATTTTTAAAATCGTTTACATAATTAGGAAACAGAAATGTTCCATTACTGAAAGGTATATCTCATGTCCGAAATTTACTCAATCCCTTGTAAAATATTAAACCTGTTGTAAACGTTGTTTTAGGATCTGGAGATTTATCGCACATTAAAATATTACATGCTTGTTAAATGTTTTGCTCGCTAGGTTATAACCAGAATAAATTGATCTTATTTATATAAATATTCTACTCTGCTATTTTTTTGAGAAGGAAATTTTTCAATAACTTTTTAATTGAAATCTGATAGGAAAGGAAAGTATCACCCCTTTTGAAAAGATAATACCGCAAGTGCATTTAACCTTTCTTGCCGCATCGTATTTCTTAAAAATGTGTTTATTCTTTTTAAATTACTGAAGTATCGCTCCGCTTCAGCAGTTGCAACAATTAATATCGCAACTTCCGAAAAAGTATTTACTAAATCATTGCTCTGTAAAAATTTCATAAATTGACACAAAGTTGAGAAGCCGTTAAATGTGTTGTTATTATATACTCGTACATATACATGTAGTTCGTTTTTGAGTTTTTCTTTGCTAAGCAAGGGATAATTTTTTATTAATTGATTTTTCTGTATATCGGGAAAATTTTCTTTAAAGTTATTAAATTCTTTCGAGTCAACAAGATAGAATAACCGAAATATTTCACTTTTCTCAAAACGTTCTTTAATTTGATTATTTATGATATCACATACCTCTTTCATCTCCATTTCTAATGGAATATCTTTCTCTATCCTAGGTCTTTTTGAGATTGATATATCGCAGTTTTCTTCCGAATTAATCCTAAAGTTTTGTGTATTATTTCTAATGTCAGCAATCGCTGTTTCAAAATTTTGCAGAGAACGAATAGCACTAGGACCTGTCGTACCTTGCGCTTGAGTTATGTTGAACAGTGTATCTACGTGTTTGAAAACTTTATAGAAAAATTTTTTTAGCAAAATAAGTTCCTCATCATTCAGCAAGCGTTCAAAACAAGCTGCTTGTTTAATACTTCTATGATCCCAATGATCCACATTTTGGATCTTTTGAAGACATTCTAGAAGCTCTCCTCTGTTTTCTTGAATCCAATTTATTATTTCGGAGTGATAACTACATCTTGTTTGAGATGCTGTTGGTATATGGCTTGTACAAATCTTTGAGAATATTGCTACTTTTTGGCGATTATGTAAAAAGGATCTTATTCCACTAATATTTGCAAAGAAAATTCTCAATCTTTTAATAATGGAACATACGTTTTTAAGAACTATGTTTATTTGGTGCGCATAGCAATGCACATAATCTGCTAATGGAAAACATTCTTTCATTAAAACTTGCACACCTTCTTTTATACCACTCATAACAGCTGCTCCATCATATGATTGCGATATAAGTTTATTTTTGAGATTAAATTTAGTCAGCTCGGTTAAAAGAACAGAAGTTAATCCAAGAGCAATTTTATTTTTCACATCAAGAAAAGTTAAGAACCGTTCAACTGGCGCACAATCCTTAACGAATCGTAAAATTATGACAAACTGTGAACGACAGGAAACATCAGTTGTTTCCTCTGCCTGCACAGAGACAAATTAACACTTTTTATCTCAGTTTTGTATATATGGTAGTACAATTAAGGTGTTCATCCAAAATACTATCAAAACGCGCTGTGTGAGATATTAGATCTAAAAACACTGCGCGATTATGTGATTGATATGTTTCTTCATGCCGAGCTAGCTCATGAACACCACAGAATTTTATGCAATGAATTATTCTATATAATATATGTCTGTTCTTGTCAACGAGTTCGTTATGACTTTTAATAGACAAACTATATCCCTCACTTATTTGAGATAATATATTAATAATAATTAAAGTTTTATATTTTACAGCATTGTTCTTGTGCGTAAAGCTGCATTCATGTTTTTGGACTCGTTCCGATAAATGTTTCAGATCTTTGAAACCGTCTTTCGGCCATAAATTTTCCCTACCAAAAAGTAAGCAATAAAAACAAAAAGGAGACATTTGTTATACACTTACTGTAAACCATGGCATTTTTGGGAACCAGCTGATGGAAAATTTTCGGTTTTTGTTTCCATCCCGCGGAGATAAATTAAATTCCAACGGCTGATACGGACTAGGACGCTTTATCTCTAGCTTTTCTTCTAATTTTAGCAAAGAGAAGTTAGTGCTTAGTAAGCAGTCCACTTTATTCATGGTGAATAATTTATCCAAATAATATAACAAAAACATGAATCTTTTAAACACTTAATATTGTGTGATAACCCAAATGATAAGTAGTGGTATTTAATGTTATGTTTTCCTTTTCTCCATATATTGTGTAGAATAAATATACGAAGACCAGCCTATGGGACTTACTCTTAACGTTATTTATGAGGAGCAGCTATTAGAGCATTAACTCCTTGTGTTTGGTTGGAGCGGCTATTGAAGCACGTACTCCAGGTGTATAGATGGGGAGCAGCTAGACAGCATAACTCCACCTGAATTAAACACGATGAGTGAACTTCCAATAATGAGCTTTTCTTTAATTTCCTTAGCTTATTTATACAAGTTAAAATTAGCTTATGATAACAATAATTACTATTATGATTTATTATTTCCTCATCGAAGCCCTCATGTTGAGTCGCGGTCAGTGATCGATATTTAGTCACTGCTTGTTACTTGCGCGCCACTTTAATGGGTCACATTAATCGATTTCATTTGTTTATGTTGATGCAATTTGTGTATTGGGTAAGGGTGAACTACTCATGCAGTGTACAGCGTAATTTGCTGTGTCATATGATTCTACATGTACGACAATTATTTGTCGGTTGTTTTAATATTATGATTACTTATTGTGCTAGAACAATGCAGGTAGGTATGTAGATAGATATGGATGTGTGTGTGTATATATGTAGGTATGTAGGTAGGTATACCACAATTGACACAATCAAATTAGATATATGTATGTATGTACGTAACTAGCACTAACACTAACTATTTACTCCAAAACCAAATCCAAATTTTTCCTTCCTTCCAAAATCACAATTTATCACCCAACCTCCAAAATTCACAAAAATAACGAATGAAATGTTTGCTTTATACAAACAGAAGTATACTTCCAATTTTATGCTCCTCTAAACGCTTTTAAATTCGCAGATCAAATACTGTTTAAAACAGCAAGATTAAATATTTCTTTAAAATCCAATCTATCTCAAAAACATGTAACAAGAATTTTATAAATTTTCATGAGTTTCGTAAGGTTTTTTATATGCCACTGTACCACAGAGCAATAATCCTATCAGGGGCCAGACACGGCTGGCCCTGGAACTCAATTTCTTTTCCACAAGAAAACGTGAATTTAAGCGCTCTCTTTCTCTTAGCTTTCTCATTAAAATCTCTTTTTCAGGGGCCAGTTTCATCTGGTTCACCGCCCAGTAGAGCAGCCGACGCGACGTCGCCAACATCATCTCACAGTAGGCGTAAGCATAGGTAGCATAGTCATAAATGTTTGGTTGCAGTGACTCCGAGTTCTGACTGCTTGTAGCTCGCGTAATGCAATGCAATATGTGGGTATGAGTATACACTAGCTAGCAATCGTGTGGTGTTCTGTCTCCGACATCAATTTCAGATTTGCAAAATTAAAATTTTTGTGAAAATATACTTTCAAATGTTGAAATATTTAAGAGCTGCTTTTGTTATGCAATTTTCAAACTTCTTAGTGGGGCCCGGCCCCAGTGGCCCCTTTAGGCGAGCCGCCCCTGCACACACTTCTCTTCACGCCAGCTTACTTCCTTATTTCTTTCATGCAATCCAATTTAATCATTACATCATTTTTTTCAATCGGCAGCCCGTCTCTTATATTTTCTGATCACAACAATGCACGCACGCAGGACTCACATTAGGCCCTATTCTGTCGGTAAAATTTTATCATTTTATGTTATGTTATGCCTTAAAATAAAATATTTCCTTAAAATCCTATTCTGTACCAGAAATTTTATTTTATTTTATGCATCGTAACATAAAATATTTCCTGTTATGGAGCATAACATAAATGAACCTAAGCAGCACATTTTAAAGATATTTTGACACATTTTATGAAAATGACATACGTCAATTAACATTTGTTGTGCGAAAGTAGTTTTAATTAAAAACTAAAATGTCCACCACCATACATAAAAATTACAATTTTGTCAGAAATTGTAGATATTTGCACTTGGTGCGGTATGGTAAAATATAAAAATTTGATTATATTCGTCTAGGTTTTAATTTTATGCAGAAGAGATCATAGGATCCATGTGAATTGCCCAACCTTAGGGTACGGCCACAGAAACAAGCGCGACTTAACTTTTTGTATTCTCAGACGTGAAAAATAAAATAAAAAAAAATATACAAAGAAAACAAATTAGTTATTTTAAAACACTAAATCTTTATTCTATTCTTTAGATATTCTTCACTTAACAAATGTTCTTGAGAACAATTCTTTCTTTTATCATTAAACATTCGCTTTTCTCTTAAGAGAAAAACCCGATCGAGATTCTTTTTAAAACTGTACGATTTAAGATCCGAGAAAAGACTAAACTTTTCACCTAAAAGCAAAAGCTGTTTTTTCTCATGAAAGTTCATTTTAGAAAAGTATGATATGGTGAGGATCCGCTGCCGTCTGGGAATTTGCTGACTCCATGGGAATGTCTTTATTTTCCGTTCTCTTGGAGAATATCATTTTACGTTTTTTACTTGAAAAAGAATTTTTGTTATGTAAAGCAGACGACAACGTAACTCGCGCGATTGACGCGCGCGCGATTAATTCTCGAATGCATTTAAAAAGCATTGTAGTGGCCATTGAAATTGCGCGCGATTGCGCGCGCTAAAGTGCGATCTTCTGCGTGTAAATTTAGTCATCGGAACTGTTTCGATTTCTAAAAATCGCGCGCGAGTTATTTTATCCGCTGAGCGGTAGTAGGAGAAAAAGAAAATTATTTAATCACAGAAACAACAATCACTTCCTTTAAAATAAAAATGAACTTTATTACTATTTAGTTTTAATAATATATAAAATCTTATTATCAACCTGGACTTAACCGATCTTAAAGTTACCGACAGACTGACTAACTAACTTTTTACAGTGCAGAAAATTATCTCTTTAATTCGTGTCGCCGAGTAAGCACTTTTATCATTCTTCACATTAGGGAAGACAACGTTTTGGTTTTCATAGAAAGAATTTTCTTTCTATGTTTATGCTGAGTGCATATTTTTTTGAAGCATGAGAAAATTTACCACTTACCAAGCCATTGGCTTTGGTCGGGTTGGAATGTCTAATCGCTGGTCGTTTCTCAGGGTGTCATCTGTCTTGTCACGTTGCAAGTCGAGGTATGTATTTAGGTCACCTTGCATATCTGTATATGTAACTCCTCCCCGCTTTAGGTCAGAAGTCTCCGACTTCGAATTTATTATCGTATTTTTTTCTCTTTTCATTTTACATGATAAATACAAGGCAATTCCCAAAAATCCTATGATCAGTATCATAAAAATGCTTACGCCGGTTCCGTACATAATTGTTTTATGGTATTTAAGTTCTTGAATTTCTTTTGTATTGTTTACATTTTCGAAAATTATCTGGTCAAAATTTATCGGCTTGGCAAATATCTTTTTAATATCACTAGTTGGATAATAGAATTTTTCTGCAAAGACCATTTTCTTGTTGTGGAATTTCTTATCTCTTATTCCTAAAGAACAATTATTAAAACTTATTAAATAACTTCCGGTTAAATTAAATTTTCTCTTGTCGCAATTTTGCCACATAATGTCATTGTGCAGTTTTATTAACAATATACAAAGTCTCATCATCTATTTCTTCAATACTTGTTATATTATTGTATACTAACGAACACTTTTTCTGGAAAATACAATGTTTTCTTAGTTTTAGATCCTTCAATATTGCGTGTTTATCGTATTTATAATTTTTTCCCTGTATTTCAACAATAAGTTCTTCTTGTTCTTTAATTTCAAATCCTGACAAATTTGGAATTGGTTTGATTATTTGTAAATCGGCAATTACATAACTGAGTGGAATTTTAATAGCGAAGACAAGAAGTTGATCCTTGTACTGTGTTACTCCTGCTTTTAACAAATTTAATTTGTGGAAATCTATGTCATAAGAATCTAATTCTTCCAGAGTTAACATACTTGGATGGATTATATTATTTTTTGTAGCCATAATGTTATCAAGAATTTAATTAACCTTATTTTCAATGTATCTTAGTTTAGTTTCTTGTTCCAAAAATAGTATTTTATAATTTAGTTCTGTTAAATGTTGATTGGTTGAGTTAAATGAGTCTAAAATTTTGTTTCGATCATCCTCTATTAGTAATTTTATATCTGATAAAGTTTTGGTTGTTTATTTTTACTTGCTGATTTACATTCTGTATGATTTGGTGGTTGTTTTCATCAATTATTCGTAAATGTTCAAGTATTTCTTGTCTGTCGTTATCGTCCATAGTCCCGAATAACCATTTGTTAAGTGTACCTACTATATTCAATAAACCTCTTTTCTGTCTATTATCATTTTGCTTTATTGGGTTTTGGATAGTTCGGAGTTTAGTTCTAACTAATTTAATTTCTGTCTCTAAAGCTTGCCTGTCTTCCAACTTTAAATAGCCTATATTAAGTTCTACTTGATTTAAAATTAGTGATATTTCCTCTGGATTTATAATATGCACAATTGTGTTAGTGTCATTACATATTTCCACTTGCCTGAGCTTTATTCTTACATGTCCGTCCTCCTCGGGTATTGACTGTACCTGCAGTAGCCCTTGAGCTGTACCTATCATCATCAATAGCAGTATTGCGGTTACCTGCAAATTTATACGATATTTTAATGTTTGATAAATGTACATCTTTTATTAGGTATTTCCTGAAATATGGTTGGTCTTTATGTCTCAACCTCTTATAATTTTTAATATACCGTTCTTGCCGTTTTTCGGAATAGATTTCTCTGTTTGTTTAATTTGTTGATATACCTCTCTTTTTTTGTATGTACTTTCTTTACTAAGGTTGTATAGTCTGTTAGCTTATGGGCCTCTCTTGGACTCATTTCTATGGTTGAGTGATACCTATCATTATAGTTCCCTATTGCCTCTTGTAGTTTTTGTTCTAATGAAATGTTACCATCTACTGCTTGAATTTTTTCTATCAGTGTGGAGTGTAACCTTTCTATATCGGCATTGGCTGTATGGTTGTTTGGCTTCGTCCAATGCACTTCTATACCCTTCTTGATGAGATAATTTTTTACATGCTCAGACTTGAACTCGTTGTCCATAATGATTCTCTTAGGCTTCTCGAATGTTGCTAAATAACCCTCAAGGATGGCGATCTTTTTCGTCCAATTCCTATCATTAATTAAATAAGCTATGGCGAATTTAGTTAATTTATCTATGATAGTTACGAACGTTTGTTTGCAATAATGAAAAACATCTAAATG
Source organism: Dioctria rufipes (assembly GCA_963924295.1). NCBI lineage: Eukaryota > Metazoa > Arthropoda > Insecta > Diptera > Asilidae > Dioctria > Dioctria rufipes. Next base: position 252,063,311 of record OZ002740.1, on the reverse strand, counting down.
AATAATTTCGTTTTTGTTATTTGGTGTTTCTGTTACACTTAATACAGGTTTGATAGGCTTCCTGTCATATTTTATGCCTTGACACTTTTCGCAATTGTTAATAATCAATTGTATGTGCTCTTGTAGTTTTGCGTAATAAATTTTATCTTTCAAAGTTTTATAAGCTTCACTAATACCACTGTGTAATGATTCGCCTGAATGATAAAGTGAAATTTGCTTATGGCACTCTTTTTCATTTTGTATCTCTTGTGCCCTTCTCGTTGATCTCATAAATTTTATTCTACGATCATTTGAAAACAGTTCAATAATACACTGCTGCACTTTATTATAATCCTTGTCTTCTACTTCTGAATATATTCCTACATGACCCGATTTCATATATTTCTTCAGAATGTCTTTAATTATTTCTATCTCAACTTGTGGGTTTATTTCTAGAATTCTTCTCCCATGTAATACCTGTATTTCTTTTGTTGGGCTATACGTTAATATTAATTGAGTTTTGTATTTATTAACAATCTCTTCTCTAATACCGATGTGATCTAAGAGTTGCTCAGCCGTTGAATGAATAGTGTCAGACAGGTCCATGTTGGATTCACTGCTGTTTTTCTCATTGATATGGGGGCTGTTATTTATTCGACTTAAGAAATCTGCAACCTTGTTTTCTCTTCCTTTAAGATACTCAATGTCGAAATTACATTCTTGCAGCTTTAGAAGCCACCGTTGGTTCCTTTGAGAAAATTCTTTTCCTCTATATTTCGAGTTTAAATATTTTATAGGAGCATGGTCTGTAATAATTTTAAATTTATGACCATATAAGTACGGTCTGAAATAGTTTACTGTATAAACAATTGCTAAAAACTCTTTGTCCGTCACACTATAATTTTTTTCGTGGTTATTCAATGTTCTTGACACATAGCAAATCGGATGGCCGCCTTGCGAGAGAACTGCTCCGATAGCATAATCACATGCATTTGTGGTTAAAGTAAATTCCTTTTCATAATCAGGAAATTTTAAAACGGGGTGTGAGGATATTAACATTTTTAGTTTTTCGAAAGCCTCAATATATTGGGGGTCATTGATATTAATTTTAGCATCCTTCTTTAGATATTTAACAAGGGGGTACGCTATTTTAGCATAGTCTTTCATGAATTTCCGGTAGAAACCAGTCATACCTAGGAAACTTCTCAATTGTTTTTCTGTTTTAGGCAGAATGACTTTGACTATATCCTCAATTTTATCAGGATTGGGTTTGATTCCATCTTTTGTCAAGACATGTCCTAAAAATTGTATTTCCCTCTTCATGAAACTGCATTTATCGGCTTGGATTTTTAGCCGATGCTCTGTCAGTTTTTTGAAGATTTTTTCTAGGGAATTTAAATGCTCATCTAGTGTGGTTGAGGAAATTAAGATGTCGTCTATATAGACAACACAAATTTTATTGATGTAATCTCTTAGTATATCATTGATTAACCTTTGGAATGTCGCAGGAGCATTCTTCAAACCGAATGGCATCCTGACATACTCGTATAAACCTGCTGGCGTTACAAAAGCCGTCTTTTCTATGTCTTTTTCCGCGACCAGAATTTGGTGATAACCCTTTGCAAGGTCTAGGGAACTAAAATATTGAGCTCTACCCAACTAGTCTAATATACTATCTATATTAGGAAGTGGGTATTTATCATCTATGGTGACGTGGTTTAACTTTCTGTAGTCCACTACAATTCTAAATTTTTTTTCTCCAGAGTTATCCTTCTTCTTTGGAACAACAATTATTGGTGAACTATAGTAACTACTACTCTTCCTAATTATACCTTGGGTTTCCATTTCGTTCAACTGTTTTCGCACTTCTTCCTCATGTCGAGGTGGATAGCGATATAATTTTGATTTAATCTGTTCATTTGTGATCGTTTTAATTTCATGTACAATACTATTTGTACTTGTCAATCTATCCCCTTCCCTATACAACAACTTCCTATGTTTTTCCAATAGACTCATAATTCCGTTTTTTTCTTCTTCATTTAAGTGACTTAAAGATATGTTTTTCAAATTACTTTCTTCTAACATATTCACTTCTACTTGGGCACTTTTGTTTAAAAATGGTAACCTAACTTCGTTGTTTAATATTATTTCTTTATTTTCGATATCGATTCTTTTAGCATTATTCTCGATCCAATCCATTCCTATTAAAAAGTCATAATCCTTATCTAAATGAATTTTTATCCATCTCATTCTAGCATTAATTGGTTGTTTGAATTCGAATGGACATTTTGTTTTGACATATTCTGTGTATCTTTTTACTGGTCCCTCATTGGTGTTAATTGGAATTTTGTTTCCTATCATTTTTGCATATATGTCACTTCCTACACTCTTTGAATTTAATAAACTTATCGTAGATCCTGTATCAATCATAGCACAAAACTCTTTGCCATTTATTGTTATTGTAATAAATATTTTTCTTGTTTCCGAGGCTAATTTATAAAAAAATCGTTCTCCCCTAATTGATTTACCTCAGGATTAGTATTTATTGCATCAATCTCCATTGGCTGGGGTTGGTTATTATTACTTTGGAAATGATTTCTGGATTGTATACTATTATTATGAAAATTTCTTCGCGCTGGATCAAAATTATTATTGAAATTATTGTTTCGATTTTGTCGCGATTGGGGGGAATTATTATGCCAAATGTTAGTTCTAGGCTGGCCTGGATTATTTTGGAAATGATTGCTCCGAAATTGTTTGGAATTATTTTGAAAAAAACTAGCTTGTGTTGAGCTCGAATTATTATAACTTTCTCTGTTTGGTCTTGGTCCGTATTGTTTCTGTTGGTATCTGTCTCGTATTATTGGGTCTGATCTAAATGGTTTTAAATTGTATTGATCTTGTCCTACATATTTGTTAATTATCGATCTGATTTCATCTAGACTAAATTTATTTATTAATTCTACTGCTAATGACCCGGCTGTAATTTCTTTCACTTTTAAAATTAAAACACTACTTAAGTTGTTCACAATTTCACTTTGATATAGACTAAAAATAGCACATTCGGCAATGTCATTGACAATCATTCTAATTTTATCTGATAATTCTAAAATTGAACTGACCTTTAATACACTTATTTCCTTCATGATAAGTCCTTGGTCCTTAGTTGGCTTGTAGTGCAGTTTTAGCTTTTCTTTACACTCTTCCCACGATGCTGGGGGTGCTGTTTCTAGATAGTTCTTTGCAGCTCCTAAGATTTTCTCATGATAAATTACGGTGTATACTAGGGGTGCCTGGTTTCCGTATTCTGCTACTACTCAATCCACAGCTGCAATAAATGCCGGTAAAGTTCCATCTCTTCCTTCAAAGGCTGGTAAAAATCGTAGTTCTTTCTCAATTCTGCTTCTTATAGATATACACACAACCAAACACGAACAAATTTCCCATTTAGAGTTGGACTTGAGAGATTTGAAATTTAATATCTCCTAAACGATAACAGCTAATAGCTTCAAATAAATTTCAGTACTTAGAGAACATAAGTGGCTATAATTCTCTCCTATATTAGAAGTCTCGATAATTAAAGGGAGTGCCGGTATAAGGCCATCTTTTTAGCGACACCCCATAATTCTTGAGAAGTAGTGATGGTAGGGTGTCAGGTACAGTTAACATACGGTAATTAAATTAAATCCGACCGAAATATGCATTACGCTGCATGTATAAAATAACAGTAGCTTTCAATTTCATGCACCATTTGTCCCTTCAGCCCCTTTACCCCACTCCCCCCCCCCACAGAGCACATGAAATCGGGATATGAGAAATTTGAACTAATATATCTATATCAATGAATTAATTTGAAATTTTTTTTTGTCCGACCAATTGTTATGATGGAGTCTTACTGCCCAAAGATGTTATATTAAGCATTTTATGTAGTATTTAATTATAAAAAAAAAAGTTGAAAAAGTTAATTTTTCACGTAATTATTTGATGTTCTCTTCTGACGGACACCCCTTACCGGGCTAAAAAAAAGTGATGGTAGAGTGTCAGTTACAGTTAACTTATGGAAATTAAATTATCAGTTACAGTTAACTTATGCAAATTAAATTACATCCGACCGAAATATTCATTACCCTGCATATATAGAATAACAGTAGCTTTCAATTTCATGCATCATTTCTCCCCTCAGCCCCTTTACCCCACCCCCCTCAGAACACCTGAAATCAAGGAATGAGGAAATTTTTCTTCTTGGTACATATGAATGACCATTTGACCTTGAATTTATACAGCTATTTTAGTGAAATTTTGTACGAATAATCTACACAGATGGTAGAATCTAAAATAATTATCCCCACCGCGCGCAAAATAATTTTTGTATTTTTAAAAAAAAGGTGCATAGTCGGATAGTACTCGGCGAGACCTTTAATTTGATATATAACATGCCGAATTGGAGCCATCCCCCCGCCGTGGGTACCTACCCACCACCCTAATAGTACCCTGGTGAAAAAAACTCCCACACGAATTGTAGTGGGCAATTAGGTGAGTCGAACGGTGAAATCCGTTTTCCGATCGGACTTGACCCGACCGAGCTATGGCCGATTTTGTTTGAAAAAAATCTAGTACGTCTTTTTCGAAATTTAAAAGAGCGAATTTCAAAAAAAGTAATTATGGGGATCGATAGGGCAGTGCAGATAGAGCGTTTTTGTATTTCCGTGTAAAGTCGAAAAAACGCCAAATAACGGAACGGGAGGGGTTTAAAGGTATTTAGCTCTAGTACAATATGGCATAATCTATTACATTTTGAATTTATAATTTTTTTTTATGAAGTTTGAGTACCATCATGCCTATGTTCCGACATCAAATGAACCAGTTTTTATCGAAAACCTGCTGAGCCCCCCCCCCCCGCCAAACTCGAAAAACGGAGTACCCTAATGCACCCACGCTATCATTATGTACCCGACAAAAAATAATCAATCGAATCGATTGCCTTGTGTGGGAGCTAGGGGTTCAATCGAGAAATGTTTATATGGAGAATAAAGACGCTATTCTAAAAAACTCTTCCCCCCTTTGGTTTCGCCCCCTTCAAAGCTGGTGGCTTGAAATTTGTACCATTTTTTGGGTTATGATCAAAATATTCATTTAAGACACCAACGACTTCGCTACGGCGTTTTTGTTCTGGAGATATTAACGAAAATACGTTCAATTCCCCCCCCCCCCCCCTCCCGGACCTAGAGCAAGCCCCCCTTTGAAAAAAGACTTGACCACAAGATACGCAAGGTCGAAATGAACAGATGTGTCAAATTACAGCGAAATCATGTTTTTGCCCCCTCCCTTTCCCGCCACCCCGAAAATCAAAAAACCGCTTCCGTGCGGCAACCCTGTATTAAGTTACTGATTGAATAAAAAAAAAATGGTTGAAAAATATTAATATCTACTACCACTTTTGCGCATTTTCCTCCAATTTTCTTACTCATGTTTTCACTCAAAATGTATGGAGAAACCCACAACTCGCATCTTTTCATACAAAATGTATGGAGAAATACACAGCTCGCGGCACTCCTTACTCTATATTAATATTTTAAACTAGGCGGAACGACAGTGACAAGCGGATTTTAATTCCAATCACAAACTGAAAAAGACTGTGTCAGACAACTCAGCTAAGCTAGCGCTCATCGAGTGCACTGACAAAATTTCTCATCGTGTGCCTGTATTTGTGCTGTGTTTATTTCTAGGGATCGATGGTATTGCCAAGCCAATTCAATCGACAAGAATGCAATGTTGATGAATTGGAGGAATTGAATTTTCATTTGATTGCATACTCTACACACTTCGCAGTAATTCTTTGAAATGCTGGTATTAACTATACTGATCGATGTTTGGATTTTACGAATTTTAAAGTGGAATAAAATGATTCAAATAAGTACGTTGTTCCGAATATTGAAATAATTCGACAAGCAGCTGTTTTTAATTCACGATAGTTCGATTCTGGTACAAATTTCCAAAATTCAATAATTGGCGTCACCTTATATTTTAATTGTAGAGCTTGATGTTCTTGCATCTCTATTAATTCTAATTCTCTATATGCTTTTTGGGTCATAATTATATTTGAAATGGAAAACTCACTTTGAATTATGTTAATTTCAAATGGATTAAAAAAAAATCAAGAGACGATTTAAATTATTTCAAGTCTTGCAATCTATTTTGGAATTCCGTCAATATTCCTTCTAGCTTTTTTATATACTCGTTGAGTTTTTCTTGTTTAATATTGGAACAAATTTTTTTAATTCGAGGAAACTGACAAAATGTTTTATTTTGAATGTCCTTTTGAAAAAGTTGTAATTTAGTTTGAAAACTAAATATACACTGTGAGGGGTCAGATATTATTTTATCTTACCCCTGCAATTGTAAATTCAGTGTTCGCAAATGTTCCATGACATCAGTCAAAAACATTAAGTCTTGTAACCACTCGTCATCGTCTAATTTTGAATAGCTTATATATTTCCTTTTCTTTTAGAAATGCAGTTATCGGTTGATCCGACAAATCTACAAATCGGTGTAATACGTTGTAGCTAGATAACCATCTAACAATGCAAAGGAAATTAATGTCATTTGGAAGTTCTTCGTCCTTTAATGCTGCAAGGAAAAATTTGGATTGTCGTAATTTTTTGCATTGGTGCGAATGTAACACTGTAACACTTTTTTCATAACATCATGATATTTTAAATATTTTGTAATGAAATGTTCTCGGTGAATTATGCAGTGAATCGGTATGAATTGTAGAATTTGACCGATATTTTTACCCAGCATTGCCGGAGCTCCCTCAGTTGCAATGCTTACAAGTTTATTAGGAGGCATATCAAAAGTTTTCATTATGGAATCTAATGCATTTTTAATATCGACAACACGGATTGACTCTTGAAGTGCTACTAAATCTAATAATTCTTCTTTAACAATGAAGTCAGACGAAACAAAACGTATGAAAACTGCCAATTGCGGAAGGTTGTGATATCTGTCGATTCGTCAAGGGCTAAAATGAATGCAATACAGTCCTTCAAATCATTTTTTAAATTATATTCAAGAGATGTTATGCGTCGTTCGGTTGTGTGTCTCGAGCTGGAAATTTGCGAAACATAAGGCGTTTTCACGAGCAATATTCCAGGCAATAACAAAACTGGCTTCAGCCACATTATTAGCTTGATTGCTAAAGGTCATCTAAATTGACTGTTGTTTATTTAAATTTGATTTTAAAGAAGCAAGTTGAAGTGATATTAATTTGGAATTTGAAAACTGAGGATGATTGGTTTCATAATGTCGACGGAAATTGTTAGCTTTATAATTTTTGACCATAGAATTACAAATAACACATAATGCTTTTCCGTTATTGTTAATAAAAAAGAAATTCTCCTCCTCATTATTAAAACTTTTATTTTCTTGTTCGTATTTTCTTTTTGTATATTCTGTCGTCACATTTTTAAAAGAACTCGAAATATGTAAAGATATTTAGAAAATACAAGTTTTGTGTTATTAAAACAATAACAACACGTGTTACATACTACGAAAGAAATTATAGTTAACTTACCAAAAATTTCAGATTACAAATTATATCCGTAGCAAGAGTGATACAAATTGTTTCCTCCAGAGCACAATGTCAACTGTCCGGTGCAATGAAAGTTTACAAATTCAAAATCGATCTGGAGTCGGTCGATTACGGATGATTACGCCACTGTTTATGTTCGTTCGCGCAATTTTCGATGAGTCATATCATTATTAATTTGGACGGAAATGAAATTTGTTACAACGTTGCACTTTGTCTTTCATATTTATTGTCAGTAATTCAAAAGACATTTTGAAACACATACGGAACGATAATTATTTTTTTAAATATATATATATGTATATGAAAAGGGAACTCGGGTACATTTATCGAGAGCCGCATGTGGCTCGCAAGCCGCAGCATCCTACACTAGGAATTTATAAATTTGAACAATATATGTATTAATTTGGTAGCATACATAAGTTATATCAAGGTATATGGGAAAAAAAATTCCACAAAGAACTTCGGTAAACATTCAGTCTATACCCATTGTCTCAAAAACCAAAATCTTCATAACCCTCAAAGCAAATGATGGATGATCTCTGATGAAATAAAACAGGCTAGCGAAATTCAAACAGTAGGCCACTATATAATATATCTGTGTGATAATTAAGAAGAGGTTATATCCTTGGGAAAAGGTTTAAGAAACACTAAAACATTCTTTTTTTATTCTATTGATTTATTAAATTATATAATGCGTGTATGTAAGACAAATAAAAATAATAATATGCGCGACTTAATTATTTAAGTTGCGTTTAAATGAATATTTAAGTATATTTGAAAGTATATTCGTATCACTAGAAATATACATAATTTTAATCTTAGAATTTAAAAAAAAAAATAAAAATACTGCGTTTAAAGAAATATTTACCATTGTACTTATTGCACGTAAATTACGTATAAATTGATATTAAATAATATATATTTCTTTTTTGAATTTTATTAACTTAAAATTATTCATAATACTTATGCAATGTCAATTTCCAAAATCATTTGTTTTGAGAACAACGTGAGCCCTTTTACGTTCGTCGAAATACAAAGTATTAAATTTTCTTGCAAGAGATACAACATCCTTTTCATTTACAACATAAACACATTCTGATTATACGAAAATGGGGTAGGTACCCATTAGACCAAATACGTATAATATTCTTATTTTTTATTTTAAAATTGAAGTATTCAATTCAAGTATAACACCTATATGTTTCTTTCATATCGTGAGTAAGGCTAAGAATATCTTTTGGAAGAATTTTCAACTCAGTTCCCAGAGAAAGAATATTCAGAACTTCGGTTAATTTCATTGTATTAAACATTAGCCTCTTAGCAATTGGTGTGCATTTGTTTTTCTTTGTCATTGTGGGCAAGGCAACACGTTTTAACACCCTATGTTTTGATTCGAAAGGCATGCTCCATAACTGTTTTATTGGTCCAATGGTTCTCAATACGTGTGGATAATGAGCAATTAGATGATGTTTTGGCCTTAAGGGCAATTTGAAATATTCAATATATAATTTATGGTGAATGTTAATAAATAACTAGCCTGTCCAGCACTGAAATATTCACTGTATCAAGAATTACAAATGTCTAATATTTTCATTAAGATTAGGTAAATATCCCACAATTTATTGCCTTCAGGGTCCCAATCACCAATTAAAATCCCTAAAATACTAGTAAAGCATAACAATTCTGATCAAGAATACCTCAATTTGTTATTTTTCAAGTTGTGTTCTGGAATTACTTAAGGTTTGTTGACACGCTCATTCTTTTACCCAAAGTCAAAGCAGCTTATCTGATTATTCAATTAATCAAGACTGAAGAAATGTTATTGGAAAATAAAATCTTTTATTATTAAAGAAATCTCGAAAGTGAAGATTCCTTCAAAGAAGTCATGCATTAAATCAACAGACCAGTTGACATTGTGGTGACTTTCGCTTTTGTCACCCACAAAGGACTGGGAGTGCTTCTGACTTCACCAGCAAGTTGCACCAGCCCCGAGACACTACTTTCGTTTATTCTGACTCGGATTGAATGCTTTTAATTTAAAAGTGATGCGATAATATCATTAGATTTTATTAATTGTTTCAATAATAATTCCAATAGTACACTTCGATTTTGATTCTAAAATTTATTTGATTCTATTATTAAAGAAAAGTCGATAGAACACTTTTGGTTTTAAGATGAATTCGATAATACGATTAAAGAGAATTTTATTAATTATTTCTCAATTCAACACTTTGGTTCATTGAACACTTTTGTTCTAAAATAGATTTGGTAATCTTAATTATTTCGATAGAACACTTTTATTTTAAGATGAATTCGATAATATGATTAAAGTAGGTTTTATTATTTATTTCAATAATAATTATTACATTAGTACACTTTGATTTTGGATTCTAAAATTAATTTGATTCTATCATTAAAGAAAGGTCGATAGAACACTTTTATTTTTAAGATGAATTCGATAATATGATTAAAGAGAATTTTATTAAATATTTCTCAATTCAACACTTTGGTTCATTGAACACTTTTGTTCTCCTTTGATTTTTGGATTCTAACTTAATTGAATTTTGTTACACGAGAACGAGTTGTGAGCCGCCCGCCTGTTTAGATCAACTGTCCCGACGATCTTTTCTGCCGCCACACATATCTCTCGCTACCAACGCCGTCTTCTCGTTTTCTTTGTTGATTCAGCGATTTCGCGATAAAATGCCAGAGAAAAGTATTCGCGCGCCGATTTAATAATTAAAAATTGTCCACAGGAACTATCCTCTAGCATTTCTTATCGCTGGCGGGCAATAATTCCCACCGTCAGCAATTCTGTTCGTGAAATGATTTTTTCTACAGGGTGTGCATATTTGCACGTAAATGCTTATGCCCGTAATTGATACAGGCAAGCTGGGCGTTATGAGTTCAAACTCATAACAACATCATATCATATTTATGATAATTCTTAGTAGTAAACAAATATGTAGTTACTTACCGATAAATGTTGTTATGGGATGAGAAAATCCCAACTTTTCCAAAGATTCTTTTAAAAATTCCTTCGCCATTAAGTACTTTTCAAATAGAATTATGACTGTTTACTCAAAACTAACAACTAGAATTTTAATTTTCACTTTAAACTTTATGATCACAGAATTATTACTGAAAGTTAACTGCACCACGTACTAAGTACTCCCGAGGACATATCGAGAATAAAATGTGTATAGCTGCCAGACTATACCCAGAGTAAATATTGGTGTGCAATACAACAACGTTATCGCGACATTTTACGGCAGCACATAATTAAAAGCTGTTGGCACACATAAAAATGCTCAAATTTTGCACATCGTACTTTTTATCTACTATAAGCCTATTAGGAATTTGTGTGAGCACACGTGTAATATGTATATGAATACAACATCTACACAATTTAAAAATGTGTAAGTATAATTTATCGGAATGATTTTTGAATCAATAATTATCATATATTGACTTATATCAGATTTATTATTCCCAACAGCAATGCTTTCTTCGCTTAGTCTATCAAGTACTCTTGATCGGTTTTTCGGTATTTATCATCTATGGTGACGTGGTTTAACTTTCTGTAGTCCACTACAATTCTAAATTTTTTTTCTCCAGAGTTATCCTTCTTCTTTGGAACAACAATTATTGGTGAACTATAGTAACTACTACTCTTCCTAATTATACCTTGGGTTTCCATTTCGTTCAACTGTTTTCGCACTTCTTCCTCATGTCGAGGTGGATAGCGATATAATTTTGATTTAATCTGTTCATTTGTGATCGTTTTAATTTCATGTACAATACTATTTGTACTTGTCAATCTATCCCCTTCCCTATACAACAACTTCCTATGTTTTTCCAATAGACTCATAATTCCGTTTTTTTCTTCTTCATTTAAGTGACTTAAAGATATGTTTTTCAAATTACTTTCTTCTAACATATTCACTTCTACTTGGGCACTTTTGTTTAAAAATGGTAACCTAACTTCGTTGTTTAATATTATTTCTTTATTTTCGATATCGATTCTTTTAGCATTATTCTCGATCCAATCCATTCCTATTAAAAAGTCATAATCCTTATCTAAATGAATTTTTATCCATCTCATTCTAGCATTAATTGGTTGTTTGAATTCGAATGGACATTTTGTTTTGACATATTCTGTGTATCTTTTTACTGGTCCCTCATTGGTGTTAATTGGAATTTTGTTTCCTATCATTTTTGCATATATGTCACTTCCTACACTCTTTGAATTTAATAAACTTATCGTAGATCCTGTATCAATCATAGCACAAAACTCTTTGCCATTTATTGTTATTGTAATAAATATTTTTCTTGTTTCCGAGGCTAATTTATAAAAAAATCGTTCTCCCCTAATTGATTTACCTCAGGATTAGTATTTATTGCATCAATCTCCATTGGCTGGGGTTGGTTATTATTACTTTGGAAATGATTTCTGGATTGTATACTATTATTATGAAAATTTCTTCGCGCTGGATCAAAATTATTATTGAAATTATTGTTTCGATTTTGTCGCGATTGGGGGGAATTATTATGCCAAATGTTAGTTCTAGGCTGGCCTGGATTATTTTGGAAATGATTGCTCCGAAATTGTTTGGAATTATTTTGAAAAAAACTAGCTTGTGTTGAGCTCGAATTATTATAACTTTCTCTGTTTGGTCTTGGTCCGTATTGTTTCTGTTGGTATCTGTCTCGTATTATTGGGTCTGATCTAAATGGTTTTAAATTGTATTGATCTTGTCCTACATATTTGTTAATTATCGATCTGATTTCATCTAGACTAAATTTATTTATTAATTCTACTGCTAATGACCCGGCTGTAATTTCTTTCACTTTTAAAATTAAAACACTACTTAAGTTGTTCACAATTTCACTTTGATATAGACTAAAAATAGCACATTCGGCAATGTCATTGACAATCATTCTAATTTTATCTGATAATTCTAAAATTGAACTGACCTTTAATACACTTATTTCCTTCATGATAAGTCCTTGGTCCTTAGTTGGCTTGTAGTGCAGTTTTAGCTTTTCTTTACACTCTTCCCACGATGCTGGGGGTGCTGTTTCTAGATAGTTCTTTGCAGCTCCTAAGATTTTCTCATGATAAATTACGGTGTATACTAGGGGTGCCTGGTTTCCGTATTCTGCTACTACTCAATCCACAGCTGCAATAAATGCCGGTAAAGTTCCATCTCTTCCTTCAAAGGCTGGTAAAAATCGTAGTTCTTTCTCAATTCTGCTTCTTATAGATATACACACAACCAAACACGAACAAATTTCCCATTTAGAGTTGGACTTGAGAGATTTGAAATTTAATATCTCCTAAACGATAACAGCTAATAGCTTCAAATAAATTTCAGTACTTAGAGAACATAAGTGGCTATAATTCTCTCCTATATTAGAAGTCTCGATAATTAAAGGGAGTGCCGGTATAAGGCCATCTTTTTAGCGACACCCCATAATTCTTGAGAAGTAGTGATGGTAGGGTGTCAGGTACAGTTAACATACGGTAATTAAATTAAATCCGACCGAAATATGCATTACGCTGCATGTATAAAATAACAGTAGCTTTCAATTTCATGCACCATTTGTCCCTTCAGCCCCTTTACCCCACTCCCCCCCCCCCCCACAGAGCACATGAAATCGGGATATGAGAAATTTGAACTAATATATCTATATCAATGAATTAATTTGAAATTTTTTTTTGTCCGACCAATTGTTATGATGGAGTCTTACTGCCCAAAGATGTTATATTAAGCATTTTATGTAGTATTTAATTATAAAAAAAAAGTTGAAAAAGTTAATTTTTCACGTAATTATTTGATGTTCTCTTCTGACGGACACCCCTTACCGGGCTAAAAAAAAGTGATGGTAGAGTGTCAGTTACAGTTAACTTATGGAAATTAAATTATCAGTTACAGTTAACTTATGCAAATTAAATTACATCCGACCGAAATATTCATTACCCTGCATATATAGAATAACAGTAGCTTTCAATTTCATGCATCATTTCTCCCCTCAGCCCCTTTACCCCACCCCCCTCAGAACACCTGAAATCAAGGAATGAGGAAATTTTTCTTCTTGGTACATATGAATGACCATTTGACCTTGAATTTATACAGCTATTTTAGTGAAATTTTGTACGAATAATCTACACAGATGGTAGAATCTAAAATAATTATCCCCACCGCGCGCAAAATAATTTTTGTATTTTTAAAAAAAAGGTGCATAGTCGGATAGTACTCGGCGAGACCTTTAATTTGATATATAACATGCCGAATTGGAGCCATCCCCCCGCCGTGGGTACCTACCCACCACCCTAATAGTACCCTGGTGAAAAAAACTCCCACACGAATTGTAGTGGGCAATTAGGTGAGTCGAACGGTGAAATCCGTTTTCCGATCGGACTTGACCCGACCGAGCTATGGCCGATTTTGTTTGAAAAAAATCTAGTACGTCTTTTTCGAAATTTAAAAGAGCGAATTTCAAAAAAAGTAATTATGGGGATCGATAGGGCAGTGCAGATAGAGCGTTTTTGTATTTCCGTGTAAAGTCGAAAAAACGCCAAATAACGGAACGGGAGGGGTTTAAAGGTATTTAGCTCTAGTACAATATGGCATAATCTATTACATTTTGAATTTATAATTTTTTTTTATGAAGTTTGAGTACCATCATGCCTATGTTCCGACATCAAATGAACCAGTTTTTATCGAAAACCTGCTGAGCCCCCCCCCCCCCGCCAAACTCGAAAAACGGAGTACCCTAATGCACCCACGCTATCATTATGTACCCGACAAAAAATAATCAATCGAATCGATTGCCTTGTGTGGGAGCTAGGGGTTCAATCGAGAAATGTTTATATGGAGAATAAAGACGCTATTCTAAAAAACTCTTCCCCCCTTTGGTTTCGCCCCCTTCAAAGCTGGTGGCTTGAAATTTGTACCATTTTTTGGGTTATGATCAAAATATTCATTTAAGACACCAACGACTTCGCTACGGCGTTTTTGTTCTGGAGATATTAACGAAAATACGTTCAATTCCCCCCCCCCCCCCTCCCGGACCTAGAGCAAGCCCCCCTTTGAAAAAAGACTTGACCACAAGATACGCAAGGTCGAAATGAACAGATGTGTCAAATTACAGCGAAATCATGTTTTTGCCCCCTCCCTTTCCCGCCACCCCGAAAATCAAAAAACCGCTTCCGTGCGGCAACCCTGTATTAAGTTACTGATTGAATAAAAAAAAAATGGTTGAAAAATATTAATATCTACTACCACTTTTGCGCATTTTCCTCCAATTTTCTTACTCATGTTTTCACTCAAAATGTATGGAGAAACCCACAACTCGCATCTTTTCATACAAAATGTATGGAGAAATACACAGCTCGCGGCACTCCTTACTCTATATTAATATTTTAAACTAGGCGGAACGACAGTGACAAGCGGATTTTAATTCCAATCACAAACTGAAAAAGACTGTGTCAGACAACTCAGCTAAGCTAGCGCTCATCGAGTGCACTGACAAAATTTCTCATCGTGTGCCTGTATTTGTGCTGTGTTTATTTCTAGGGATCGATGGTATTGCCAAGCCAATTCAATCGACAAGAATGCAATGTTGATGAATTGGAGGAATTGAATTTTCATTTGATTGCATACTCTACACACTTCGCAGTAATTCTTTGAAATGCTGGTATTAACTATACTGATCGATGTTTGGATTTTACGAATTTTAAAGTGGAATAAAATGATTCAAATAAGTACGTTGTTCCGAATATTGAAATAATTCGACAAGCAGCTGTTTTTAATTCACGATAGTTCGATTCTGGTACAAATTTCCAAAATTCAATAATTGGCGTCACCTTATATTTTAATTGTAGAGCTTGATGTTCTTGCATCTCTATTAATTCTAATTCTCTATATGCTTTTTGGGTCATAATTATATTTGAAATGGAAAACTCACTTTGAATTATGTTAATTTCAAATGGATTAAAAAAAAATCAAGAGACGATTTAAATTATTTCAAGTCTTGCAATCTATTTTGGAATTCCGTCAATATTCCTTCTAGCTTTTTTATATACTCGTTGAGTTTTTCTTGTTTAATATTGGAACAAATTTTTTTAATTCGAGGAAACTGACAAAATGTTTTATTTTGAATGTCCTTTTGAAAAAGTTGTAATTTAGTTTGAAAACTAAATATACACTGTGAGGGGTCAGATATTATTTTATCTTACCCCTGCAATTGTAAATTCAGTGTTCGCAAATGTTCCATGACATCAGTCAAAAACATTAAGTCTTGTAACCACTCGTCATCGTCTAATTTTGAATAGCTTATATATTTCCTTTTCTTTTAGAAATGCAGTTATCGGTTGATCCGACAAATCTACAAATCGGTGTAATACGTTGTAGCTAGATAACCATCTAACAATGCAAAGGAAATTAATGTCATTTGGAAGTTCTTCGTCCTTTAATGCTGCAAGGAAAAATTTGGATTGTCGTAATTTTTTGCATTGGTGCGAATGTAACACTGTAACACTTTTTTCATAACATCATGATATTTTAAATATTTTGTAATGAAATGTTCTCGGTGAATTATGCAGTGAATCGGTATGAATTGTAGAATTTGACCGATATTTTTACCCAGCATTGCCGGAGCTCCCTCAGTTGCAATGCTTACAAGTTTATTAGGAGGCATATCAAAAGTTTTCATTATGGAATCTAATGCATTTTTAATATCGACAACACGGATTGACTCTTGAAGTGCTACTAAATCTAATAATTCTTCTTTAACAATGAAGTCAGACGAAACAAAACGTATGAAAACTGCCAATTGCGGAAGGTTGTGATATCTGTCGATTCGTCAAGGGCTAAAATGAATGCAATACAGTCCTTCAAATCATTTTTTAAATTATATTCAAGAGATGTTATGCGTCGTTCGGTTGTGTGTCTCGAGCTGGAAATTTGCGAAACATAAGGCGTTTTCACGAGCAATATTCCAGGCAATAACAAAACTGGCTTCAGCCACATTATTAGCTTGATTGCTAAAGGTCATCTAAATTGACTGTTGTTTATTTAAATTTGATTTTAAAGAAGCAAGTTGAAGTGATATTAATTTGGAATTTGAAAACTGAGGATGATTGGTTTCATAATGTCGACGGAAATTGTTAGCTTTATAATTTTTGACCATAGAATTACAAATAACACATAATGCTTTTCCGTTATTGTTAATAAAAAAGAAATTCTCCTCCTCATTATTAAAACTTTTATTTTCTTGTTCGTATTTTCTTTTTGTATATTCTGTCGTCACATTTTTAAAAGAACTCGAAATATGTAAAGATATTTAGAAAATACAAGTTTTGTGTTATTAAAACAATAACAACACGTGTTACATACTACGAAAGAAATTATAGTTAACTTACCAAAAATTTCAGATTACAAATTATATCCGTAGCAAGAGTGATACAAATTGTTTCCTCCAGAGCACAATGTCAACTGTCCGGTGCAATGAAAGTTTACAAATTCAAAATCGATCTGGAGTCGGTCGATTACGGATGATTACGCCACTGTTTATGTTCGTTCGCGCAATTTTCGATGAGTCATATCATTATTAATTTGGACGGAAATGAAATTTGTTACAACGTTGCACTTTGTCTTTCATATTTATTGTCAGTAATTCAAAAGACATTTTGAAACACATACGGAACGATAATTATTTTTTTAAATATATATATATGTATATGAAAAGGGAACTCGGGTACATTTATCGAGAGCCGCATGTGGCTCGCAAGCCGCAGCATCCTACACTAGGAATTTATAAATTTGAACAATATATGTATTAATTTGGTAGCATACATAAGTTATATCAAGGTATATGGGAAAAAAAATTCCACAAAGAACTTCGGTAAACATTCAGTCTATACCCATTGTCTCAAAAACCAAAATCTTCATAACCCTCAAAGCAAATGATGGATGATCTCTGATGAAATAAAACAGGCTAGCGAAATTCAAACAGTAGGCCACTATATAATATATCTGTGTGATAATTAAGAAGAGGTTATATCCTTGGGAAAAGGTTTAAGAAACACTAAAACATTCTTTTTTTATTCTATTGATTTATTAAATTATATAATGCGTGTATGTAAGACAAATAAAAATAATAATATGCGCGACTTAATTATTTAAGTTGCGTTTAAATGAATATTTAAGTATATTTGAAAGTATATTCGTATCACTAGAAATATACATAATTTTAATCTTAGAATTTAAAAAAAAAATAAAAATACTGCGTTTAAAGAAATATTTACCATTGTACTTATTGCACGTAAATTACGTATAAATTGATATTAAATAATATATATTTCTTTTTTGAATTTTATTAACTTAAAATTATTCATAATACTTATGCAATGTCAATTTCCAAAATCATTTGTTTTGAGAACAACGTGAGCCCTTTTACGTTCGTCGAAATACAAAGTATTAAATTTTCTTGCAAGAGATACAACATCCTTTTCATTTACAACATAAACACATTCTGATTATACGAAAATGGGGTAGGTACCCATTAGACCAAATACGTATAATATTCTTATTTTTTATTTTAAAATTGAAGTATTCAATT
Organism: Dioctria rufipes; assembly: GCA_963924295.1. Classification (NCBI taxonomy): domain Eukaryota; kingdom Metazoa; phylum Arthropoda; class Insecta; order Diptera; family Asilidae; genus Dioctria; species Dioctria rufipes. Next base: position 252,045,112 of record OZ002740.1, on the reverse strand, counting down.
CAAGTATAACACCTATATGTTTCTTTCATATCGTGAGTAAGGCTAAGAATATCTTTTGGAAGAATTTTCAACTCAGTTCCCAGAGAAAGAATATTCAGAACTTCGGTTAATTTCATTGTATTAAACATTAGCCTCTTAGCAATTGGTGTGCATTTGTTTTTCTTTGTCATTGTGGGCAAGGCAACACGTTTTAACACCCTATGTTTTGATTCGAAAGGCATGCTCCATAACTGTTTTATTGGTCCAATGGTTCTCAATACGTGTGGATAATGAGCAATTAGATGATGTTTTGGCCTTAAGGGCAATTTGAAATATTCAATATATAATTTATGGTGAATGTTAATAAATAACTAGCCTGTCCAGCACTGAAATATTCACTGTATCAAGAATTACAAATGTCTAATATTTTCATTAAGATTAGGTAAATATCCCACAATTTATTGCCTTCAGGGTCCCAATCACCAATTAAAATCCCTAAAATACTAGTAAAGCATAACAATTCTGATCAAGAATACCTCAATTTGTTATTTTTCAAGTTGTGTTCTGGAATTACTTAAGGTTTGTTGATACGCTCATTCTTTTACCCAAAGTCAAAGCAGCTTATCTGATTATTCAATTAATCAAGACTGAAGAAATGTTATTGGAAAATAAAATCTTTTATTATTAAAGAAATCTCGAAAGTGAAGATTCCTTCAAAGAAGTCATGCATTAAATCAACAGACCAGTTGACATTGTGGTGACTTTCGCTTTTGTCACCCACAAAGGACTGGGAGTGCTTCTGACTTCACCAGCAAGTTGCACCAGCCCCGAGACACTACTTTCGTTTATTCTGACTCGGATTGAATGCTTTTAATTTAAAAGTGATGCGATAATATCATTAGATTTTATTAATTGTTTCAATAATAATTCCAATAGTACACTTCGATTTTGATTCTAAAATTTATTTGATTCTATTATTAAAGAAAAGTCGATAGAACACTTTTGGTTTTAAGATGAATTCGATAATACGATTAAAGAGAATTTTATTAATTATTTCTCAATTCAACACTTTGGTTCATTGAACACTTTTGTTCTAAAATAGATTTGGTAATCTTAATTATTTCGATAGAACACTTTTATTTTAAGATGAATTCGATAATATGATTAAAGTAGGTTTTATTATTTATTTCAATAATAATTATTACATTAGTACACTTTGATTTTGGATTCTAAAATTAATTTGATTCTATCATTAAAGAAAGGTCGATAGAACACTTTTATTTTTAAGATGAATTCGATAATATGATTAAAGAGAATTTTATTAAATATTTCTCAATTCAACACTTTGGTTCATTGAACACTTTTGTTCTCCTTTGATTTTTGGATTCTAACTTAATTGAATTTTGTTACACGAGAACGAGTTGTGAGCCGCCCGCCTGTTTAGATCAACTGTCCCGACGATCTTTTCTGCCGCCACACATATCTCTCGCTACCAACGCCGTCTTCTCGTTTTCTTTGTTGATTCAGCGATTTCGCGATAAAATGCCAGAGAAAAGTATTCGCGCGCCGATTTAATAATTAAAAATTGTCCACAGGAACTATCCTCTAGCATTTCTTATCGCTGGCGGGCAATAATTCCCACCGTCAGCAATTCTGTTCGTGAAATGATTTTTTCTACAGGGTGTGCATATTTGCACGTAAATGCTTATGCCCGTAATTGATACAGGCAAGCTGGGCGTTATGAGTTCAAACTCATAACAACATCATATCATATTTATGATAATTCTTAGTAGTAAACAAATATGTAGTTACTTACCGATAAATGTTGTTATGGGATGAGAAAATCCCAACTTTTCCAAAGATTATTTTAAAAATTCCTTCGCCATTAAGTACTTTTCAAATAGAATTATGACTGTTTACTCAAAACTAACAACTAGAATTTTAATTTTCACTTTAAACTTTATGATCACAGAATTATTACTGAAAGTTAACTGCACCACGTACTAAGTACTCCCGAGGACATATCGAGAATAAAATGTGTATAGCTGCCAGACTATACCCAGAGTAAATATTGGTGTGCAATACAACAACGTTATCGCGACATTTTACGGCAGCACATAATTAAAAGCTGTTGGCACACATAAAAATGCTCAAATTTTGCACATCGTACTTTTTATCTACTATAAGCCTATTAGGAATTTGTGTGAGCACACGTGTAATATGTATATGAATACAACATCTACACAATTTAAAAATGTGTAAGTATAATTTATCGGAATGATTTTTGAATCAATAATTATCATATATTGACTTATATCAGATTTATTATTCCCAACAGCAATGCTTTCTTCGCTTAGTCTATCAAGTACTCTTGATCGGTTTTTCCAGGCTATTGAGAAATGTCGTTATAAATATAATTAGCAAGTATGTATTAAGAACCATTAAAATGGATTCCTTAATTGGTTGACTGCTTTGATTTAAATTTTTTTAATTTATTAAACTGAAACTAATGCAACCATAAACAAAAATTATATATAAAAGGTAGATCTTCTTCTATACAAGAGTCGGATGATTATTATAATAGTAAAGATCTAATAGATGGCAAATATAAATTTTAGACCTTCACATACCTTAATTAATTAATATAATTAATAATTAATCTGTCCACAGCTCGCTCATCAGACAGTCTACTAAGTTTTTTTTTGCCTGTTAGGTGCAGAAGGCAGCACTCTTAGAAGGTTCACAAAAGAAAGCGTAGGTGTATCCCAATCTGAAGCATTAATTTTTCAAATGAATATCTCCATACTATAGTGTTTTGTAATTTTTAACCTTCTTCTCTTTTTATTTCGGTGTAGAGAATTTTCTTCCCGTCATTCTTAATAACAATAAATATGCAGTTTTGATTTATTGTGCCATTCATTGGATATATCTTTTTTTGCATGATGGAAACGACAAACTGAAATCACGCAAAATCTGTAATAAATAAATTTTGGCTGGTTAAATTATTTATAGAATCTTACCAACTCAGGACATAAGAAAAAATAATTGAACGTCTAAAAGAAATTCAATTTTTTTTTATCAATTTTCGACGATAAGCTAAGTTTGCTTTCAATTTTTCTTTTAATAAATTTATTTGATCTGGTATTACGGCTGTAATCAAAATATTTAAATCCCGTTTTAGTACATCAACATCCTCAGACAAACTTTTAAAATTTTCTTCACTTGCAATATTTCCAAGGTTCTCATCGAATCGATATCCTGAGTTATTGGTAATATACAAAAGCTCCTAAAAACATTGTATGACGGTTGCTCAAAATAGTGCGGTATGATATACACTAACGATATCATGATTGTCAGTTGCGGATTTTAACCACGGAAATAGACTTACGCAGGCTTCACAAGCTGCAATCTGCTCTTCTCTAGAGGGCTTGAAACCAATATATTCAAATATGAAATTATTCTTCTTTTTCACTGTCCGTTAAGTTATCCTTCAAATTGTAGTTTTGCAGAATAACTTTTCCGCACGCATTTTGGCAGAAGTATTGTTTTAAAGCCTAGTACGAAAAGTACTTCAGAATATTTAAATTGATGTGTGATATGGTGTAATGATTACATTTAATCCCAAGCAAGCATTTGAACTTTCTTCTTTATTTTGAATTATTTGTCCTGGAAGATTATTCAGTTATACTTCTGTACTTGGAAAGTTCAAGTTTAAAAGTGTCTTCGTTTTTAAACAAATCATAAATGCAGGATGCTGAATAAAATGACTGCGCAATTTATGAAAGTATCTTCATATATAACTGCACCATTGCAAGTTTAAAAAAAAAAGCTATAAAAGTGAATTTGATATTATCAAGTAAGTAAGTATTAGAAAAGTTTAATAATTAAGTGCAATCCATTTAATTCAACCTTGCGTTAATCCTAACCAATTAATTCGAGGTGGTGTCCCTTTTCTTATACCGGGAGGAGAAAAGGGGAAGGGACAGTTTTGTATCACACTCAGAGAAAAATCACTTAAAATCAATAGTTTTTTAATAGTTATTCCCATTAATTTTGGTCAATAGGATTTATACCATTAATAAGTAATAGTCCGCATAATTAGAACAATATGATGGTCATCACATTAGAATTATACAGTCCTCATATTAAAACAATGTGATGTATAGTTAATTTTTAATGTGATCCTCCGTTTAATGTTAAATGACATAATATTAAGTTTGAACTATTACTTTAATTAGTTCCACTATTAGAATAATATGATGAGATTATCAATTTAGTAGTGTGAATAATATTATTACAACAGTTCGTCCTATTATTTCTACAATATCTGCCTATTAAAAGCAAAGGAATAGCACATTGAATTAAAATTATATCTAATTAAATCAATATGCTGTTCCATATTGAATCTATGGGTTATCCTTTTAAATTTATTGGAGAAAACCATTAAATTATCTATTCCGATGAACTGGTGAATCGGATGAACTTCGAATCAAACTCGATAGTTCCGAACTAGTGAATTCGAACGAATTGAAAAGATTAATTTCGATCTGCTCGAACTCGTTGCTCGGAGTTTTCGACTTTGATTTTAAGCACATCGGATTCACCGGTTCATCGGAATGGATAATTTAATAGTAGATTCTTATTATAGAACGAGGAGTGAATTCTATTTAGGTTTTCAGCAACTCAGGTATTTTACAAATCATGTCAATCAATATTCAAATTGGGATTAACTGAACTGCACATATTAATATATAAAAGCAAAGCATTATCATTATTGCGGGGATATGGAAAAAACCGCGTTCAGCTGTATAATATAATTTTATTGCAAGTAGAATAATGGATCTGTTTTATGCAAGATCTTATTCATATCTACATATATATGAAGTGGAAATAAAATACACTAGTAATATGAATATTAAAGATTTAATGCATAAATATTCCTCAGAATTTCTTAACTCTAATGCATTTCTTATCGCTATTCGTACAATATATGTGTATTGGGGGTCCATCAAAACATATAACATTCTTTAAACAGTAATTAGTTGACTTCCTTCCTACAACATAAGATTGCAAATGTTCATAAAAATACAGAATATTCCATTCGCAGCAAACAACATATAAATTTGATTCACTTATAACTAGTTCTTCAATTTCAAAAAGCTTTAAATGATCGTTGAGAGATATGGTCAAGAAAAAGTTTTTTTTATACACTACTCCTCTAAATATAGCCTTACTGGTACATAAAACTTCGGATAAGTTAATTTCACATTGTCTTAACTCGTATTTAATACTAAGATTAGAACAAAATATATTTTTATTTTCAAAGAACAAATCATTTGCAAAAAAAGAGTCTGAAGACAATAATGCAGCAAATTTCAGACTTGCTTTAATACTGAGAGATAACTGTATATTAAGCCGAGAATAAGTTGCCCTGGCATATTCTTTATATGCCTTGTGAACGGCTTCAAAACGCAAACACCATAAATTTCTAAGGGGACCGAAATTGCTGATAGCTGTACAATAATGGAGAAGAAAATGGAACTTTGGCTTAAGCGTGTCATTAAAAAGCTTAATATAAAGAGCGTTATGCTCAGATATCAGATAATTAAGATTTTTTATATCAGAATGAGTTATAACTGGTAACATAAGAATATCAATTACTTTTAGTAAAATTAAAAAAAAATGCCAAACTTTATCATTTTCGGGTATCAAATCGCCAATCATTAATGGCATAAAATTAACAAACGTCATCATTTCGCGGGCTGTCATTTTAAATGTATTAGATTTTAAAAAATTTATCTGCAATGGTGGAGAAATGTTTCCTATTTCTGTTTCACCGTAACAAAACATTTGCTTGCGATAATTTAATTCATCAATGGAAAAATACTTGCAAGATGTTATAAAATGGAGTAAAATTTTAGACAAATCGTATCTGCAAATTCCTTCAAAGAGGTCGTGCATGATGTCAAAGCAAATATTATCAACAACATGAAATGATTGAATTGAATTAAATACGCAATTTTCATGGATTCCTGTCAGTTTTTCGTCCTGCAAAGCAACATCAGAATCATAATTTTCCCGATTTCGTAGGCTAATTTTACATTCTTTTGTATCTTTTTGCATGAACATTTTAGGTTGCTTACAAGAACGGCAGTAATAATTTGAATTGAAACTGCTAGTAAAGCCTAAAATAGAATTAAGGCCAAGATTGTCACCAACAATCAAGGCCAAGACAAAGTAAATGCATTTTTGCACCCCATCTACTTCAATAATTATACCGCTCTCCTCCATTCGTTTTATTTCTTCAATAAATGGCTTAAGAGTTAATAAATTACCGAAGTTCGTTCTATCTTTTGTTTTGAATAATCCAGCGACAAATATGTTGTTAAGCTTTGATAAGTAATGCTTTGGTATTGTTGGAAAAGTATAGTATAGTCCGCATATAGAATGCTCTTTACAATGTGAGCCTAGTGGATTATCCACACCAAAATCATCGGAATACAATATATAAGGAATAATTGTGTTATTCTCGCCGAACATGGTCATTTTTTTCTTCCATACTTCTCCATTAATAATATTGTGAAGTTCATTTTTTTGACATTTTAAGTGTCTCGTATTTTCTAAAGTAAATTTTAATACATTTTTACATTCGAAAAACTTTTTAATTTGAAAAGAAATAGGCATAATAATTCCTTGAACTTTATTAGGCTCTAAAGTGGGGGTATAGTTAACGATAACTTCAGAAACTTCATTATTAATAGTGTATGCTCTTGGATGTTTATATATACCTTTTCTTTCTAGTTCTTGAAAAAATCGGTATTCTGTTCTAATAGTATTCATAGAGTTCGAAAATCTTTCAACAATATTTTCAGCACATTCTTTTATAACAGAATCTTCAATTTGTGATATTACAGATGTCCTTACTACATTTGCTATTGGTTCCGTAATAAATGTATTGATATTCGATATAATGTCAGTTACATCCTTTCTATTTAAATTAGACTTGCTATGTAAAGAAAGAGCAAATTTTAGTCCAAAATCAGATTGGTTTTGCACATGTTCTTCGTTATAATTGCAAATATTGTCTCCTGATGAGACGATTTTATTCTCGAAAGCTGGATTTAAATTAGATTTATCTGTATATTTTTCACATCTCTTAGTTGTATTTGTGGAAATAGATTTAGTATGAACTCGATCCAAGTGTCTTTTGAGTAAATAAATATTTTGAAATTTTTGAAAACATTCTTTCTGGGCACATTCATAATATGGTAAGTTTTTTAAAATATGATGTGTTCTCATATGCTTTATAAGCAAGTTTGAAAACGCAAACTTTTCCTCACACAAAGAGCAATAAAACATGTTAAATTATATTAATGTATTTATATATACTTGGTTAATGCAGATATAAATAATTTACGAATTAATCTTGGCTTACTTTTTGTAAGAAACTTATCAAGTTCGTTATGTTTGGGTTTAGTTCATCAAATTCTGTTTTAATAGAGAAAAAAAATTTTTGAATGAAAATATAAACATTTTTGCCCTCATCAGGGTATTTAAAATTCAACACTTGGAAGCATTTAAAAGTACAGTCCAGAGATTTTAAAAAAGAATTGAATTTGTATAAAATTCCATCGTACGCGCTATAAAAGGAATTAAGCTTACTTATTTCCTCGCCAGTTACAAGTATTAGCGGCTGTAAAGTCAAACCTTTCTCTAAATATTTTTCACGAAGTTTTTCGAGTCGTCCTCCGTAGTCGTTAACTGTCGGAGAATGTAATAAAGTTGATTGCTGAGCATCGATAATAGATGGCTTCCACCGAGATCGTTTGTTGTTACTTCTTGAAATAACTACTGCTGATGGTTTTAGAACTGCATGTAGTAATAAAAATAGGATACAGTCACGTGAGTCTATAATAGTGAAAAAATAATTTTGTTATATCATAAATGAATAATAAACATGTTGATGCATACCATTATCAATGTCACTGCTAAGAACATTGAGAAGTTTACGAGAAGCAGAGTCCTTTATGTTCTCTTTGTAAAAGGGAATGATATTTCGAGAGAATGAATCCCACTTTTTTAAAAGGTGGTATTCTGTGCCTGGATGTATATACTTGTAATCAATTTCAATCTGTAAAAAATATCTTTTATTACAGTATTTCCTTCCAGTTTAAGCTTTTGTCTATATTCACAACATGCAATTAACCATATTTTGTGAATTTTAAAATTATAAAATAGTGTAAACAAAATGAAGATGGAAGAACTTTAAAGTAGATTCTTACGATTTTACTTATAAGCGTTTTCATACTTCACAAAAATTTTAAAAAAAATGTAATAAAAAGGAGTCAATAAAAAGTTCTAGACTTACTAGAGAATGTCCACTACTATGCTTATACAGTGGCCATTTCTTAAATATGTCCTTGCCGTTTTTCTTAATATAAGTATGCCTAAGATTAAAAACCTTTTCCCATTTTTCTAGAACAGTATCCCAGGGTTCATTGTTGTGTTTTAGCCACAACTCATTTTCAAGTTCGTCCTCAGCTAAGTGTGAAAGCAAATGAGTCATGCACGAAAAGTAAAAATTGAAAATGGTAGAAATAAATTTGAAATGAAAGGAAAAATGAAAACTATTGACACTATAATATTACACTATTTTAGGAAAAAAAATAACAAATCTTTGCGATATATAACTACGAACATTTGTTTAAAAGAAGTAATGCGGTGTTTTTATAATTGGGATATTTGTTTGTTTTTTAATGAAATAATAATTGGATAACTAAATAGTTTAGTTCTTAGTTCTCATAATTCCTCACATGTAAGTGGTCATAAACACGATAAGTCGAATTACTCAAACTTGGCTCAAAAGTATCCTCAGCAATGTCAGATGACAACGAAGGTTGTAATGTGTTAGAAACCTGCTTTAAGCTGGATTTACGCTTAGCTATTTTTACTCGAGCATTTACGGCTTTGTCGTGCAATTTTCCCGTGGGATTTTTTCCCGGACCTCTGTTCATGTAATAATATTCCTATAGAAATTATAGATTTACATGCATTTCATTTAAGTGGTTGTTCAAGTTATTATGACAATAATGATATTGACTATCCTGTATTAAACTTACAATATTTTCAGTTGTAAAATTAGCTTGAATTGCTTTGCTGAATTCTTGAATGTCTTTCATATGTATTTTTCGATTCCGTTCCGTGAAAAAGGCAACAATCATATTAATTAGAAGATCCCGGTTAGTTTTATCCAATGACCCATTACTTTCATAAAATTCGGTTATTCTTTTACCAACAGGTGTTCTCAAAAGCTCCGCTAAAATTGACTTTTGACTGCACATTAATCCTTCACTGATAGCGGAATCTGATGGAGAGGTTACCGCAGATGAACTATTTGCAACCCAATTTCGGCAGTAACTATTAACAGATAATGTATCTGCCTAGAATGTACGTATGAATGCTCATATTAAGAACTCATTTATATATAAAAAATATCAGAATTGTTTACTGTTTCCATCCTCCATTTTTTTAATTGGAATTTAAATAATGCTCTTGTTCCTAGCTGTGTAACTGGGAATAATTCATTAACATCCGAATCCGTTATGACTTTCAAACTCTCCACATTCATTCCGCAAGCTAAAATAAAGAATCACAATTTTCTTCCTAAACTAGGCTGACTATAGTCTCATGCAATGAAATAAAATATAAATATAATAAATAAAGTAGCCAAATATCTCAGATCAAGTGGAACAATAATTATGCGTATAAAACAATTTTAAGAACTTTTCCTTATGTTTGCACAAAGAAACACAGGTTCTAATAAATAAAGAAATCGAACTTTTGATAATGTTATAGAAAATAGGACAAAGTCAACGCCCCAACCACAAAATTAGCAAACATTGAAAATTCCAATCAATTGCTCCGTAAAATTTGGCTAGAACCTACATATATAAAAAAAACTTCTGTTTACTTACATTTCAACCTGTTGTAGATATTGATATCGAATCCAAAGTTTGTACACACAATTTCTTTTAATTCGTCCTGGTCGTTGTTTACCAGCAATTCGTATGATTTACTGCAGCTTTGTACTTCTGAACCACACACAAATTCAATTTCATTGCTTTCGGATAATAAGTTCTCCAGATCACTAATAATAACACAATTACTTGTTTCCATTTTTTTCTTTTGTTATACACTAAATTATCCAAAAATTCTTCAAAGCACAAGTACACTGCGCATGCATAAACTATGACAGCCGCTGGCAGAATGAAGCAACATTCTTGATCTTGCTTGTTTTACTTTAAAGTGCTGCCAGGTTAAGGTTATGTGATAGCACATTATTTAGGTTAAATATTATTGTTTTTAGCTGATACCCCATAGATTTAATATGACTTCAAATTAATTTTAAAACAGACCTTTTTCTTTTATTAGATAGCCTATTAATTTAATGTGTTATTTCAATAGTTTAAAGTTATTAATTTCTAATGGGACGCACTATTATCTTTAAATGGTACAACATATAAAATAGTTTGTATGTATGTGTATATTTTTAATAATATATCATATTAAAATAAAAGGTTGCCTTATAGATAAGTAATAGTTTTCGTCCTATTGAAGATATATAGGAAAACATATTAAAACAATCCTTTTCTAATTGATTATATAGGAATTCCTATTAATTTTCGCCACATTAAAACAATAGTGGAAAAATTATTAAATAACGAAGACACATTTTTCTGGGTGTTGCAACTTTCAAAATAAAAATCATAAATTTATTTTTGCGACCTAAGTGTTTAAAGGAGTACGCTAACACTGCCTTTTCCTAGAAGAACTTTATTTTTTTTTCTTAAAACATGTTATTATTATTATTTATTCAGTGGTACTATTTAACAACGTAACACCCTGTATAATATCTTTTCTAACCAATTGCGGAACTTTTTCTGCAATATGCACTATTTTTTATGCATCCGCTAAATAAAATAACTTGTTAGAATCAGTACGCCCTTTCATAAGTTGGTGCGGATTAAAGAGGTTGCACTACTTAAAGTTAATATTTTAATAAAAACATAAAATAAATAGCAGCCTGAGTACACAAAATGTATATAAGTGAGCTCTGCAATATCGCTGGAAAACTTTTTTACTTTAAAAATTTCCTTAGAACTACCAGAGTGCTCACGGTAACGAAAATTCCTCCGAAAAGCATATCTATGAATAAATAAAGTTTTGTTGCAACTGATTTTTAATAATTGCAATTAATAATTCACTAGAAAATTAAGCGACTTGATTGCAATTTATTTTAAAATTAATTTTACTTTCACTTTCACTTTACGAACTTAACACTCCAAAATTTACGTAAAGACTGATTACTAAAATATTCCGATCTAATGCGTATGAACACTTTATGAAAATATTATAAATTTTAAGAATGGAACTTTACGTCTGCAAACAAATTTATTATGGATCGGGTGCTAAATTGCGTACAGTTACGAATAAAGCTTTCGCCAAATATACTACGTTTGTTCATATAACCATGTTATTTTCATAAGATGTTCGTATTGATATTAATCGTATGATATCGCATGAAATATAAAAATATATACAATAAAAGATATCCATTAATGTAATAAAAAATTGGTATAGGATAATATCTGCTTAATTCTAACCGCGCAGAAAAGAACAATTTTACTCACTTTTTAAATGCGAAAATAATTCATCCAACTCGCAGGACTTTAACAAATCCAACAGTTTTATATCGGCTTCTCTATAAACAACTACAGTTAATGGACCCGAAGCCGCATTTTTTTCACAAAGAGAACTGTCTGTACAACAAGCGCTGATGTGGCCCTCACACCACTTACTTTTACTTCTGTTGAGGACGAAGATGTTACTGTCTTCAGGCCATTGCCCCATCCCCCCTACGACATTGCGGGCAAAAATTCACAATATCCCTAATGATGATGACCTGTAATTTTAGTGGAAAAGCGGACCTATTAAACCACTATCACGAGAGGGCTCCGGGAGGCCGAGGTAGAAAAAAAAACTGGCTACTCCATAACAATCCTTTTGTTTATTCAACAATACGAGTACCAGGTTTCACAATTTACCTATTTAGGTGTATTGTCTGTATTTACTTATCATTTGCTCGCAAACTAAAATTATGCAGGAGGTAATGCTCGATCTAATGATAAAATGGACCCTATACTGCGGGAGTATAGCGGCTGCCAACGCAATCAATGATTTCTTGTAAGGTGCGGGAATTGGGACACTCTAATATCCTGCGGGGCATTAAAGAGCTACGCGGCATACTAATAAGAAAACCAAGTCAATATGAATTGAAAGTATTCACAGTAAAAATTCTACAGCATGATGAAGTCCAATATCTGATTGTTGACCTTTATCTAATTAAAATGAAAGGATTTCAAATCCTGTTAATTTGAACGATTGCCTCTGTTTGCTCTGCTTTACACGGTCAGTAATAACGTTAATCTACTTATTCCTCAAGGTAACTTAAAACTTTTCTCAATTATGTTTGACACACAACATGACCCTATGTCCTGATTCGGGACCTTATCTTAAACTAACTAAAACAATTTGTATTGGGCCTGACCTGACCTCTTCGAAATTTCGACCTCCCATTACAAGTATTATATAAAGGCTAGCCATATTGATCATGCAATGTTAATAATACAAAATACGAGTAATCACTTAGTCACTGTAGCACGAACGCATAAATCAAATATTTGATAGTTCCGATAATTAGGTCATGAGTCTTATTTTAATTTTAATCGCTGTAAAGACTTTTATATGAAAGCATTTTATATCTCCAATAATTCGCTCATCAATGTTATTTAATTTTAATCGACGGAAATGCCTTTATCTATAAATGCATTGTGAGACAGATTTGATAGACCAAGCAATGTGGATGTCTCTGGCTAAACAGGCTATTTATCTTTATATTATCTTTGAATGCTCAGTATTTATACGTTCAGACTCTGTGATGGCACTGGGCGATAAAAGCCGTCCCTGGGCATCCAATTCGACTATAGGGTTAGATGTGTGTGCTCTTGTGGGAGGGGGGGGGGGGGGAGACTGTGTATCTTTCGGTGCCTGCTGATATGAGACTGGAATTGATTTTTTTTTTTTTTTTTTTGTAAAGATGTTGTGGGCCGTTGTGTAGCTGGCTTAAGAGAGCCCTGTGGACCCTAGCCACTATTTGCCCTGTTGGGATTGTCGATGAAGTTCAATCTGGGGGAAGGAATTTTTCTCAATTACAATTATACAAAATAGAATGATAAGATTAATAGCGATTTACCTATGTGCTGATGTGCCATGGTCCCTGTCTCGCCAGTTCAGAGACCAATTTTCACACTGTGCTGGGACTCCAGGTAGTGCTAATGGAGCCTGGTACTTGTGCGACGTCTTGAGGCAATAAAGGCAATAAACTTGCGGAATAAGTGTTTAGAGCGACGCCTGATTTAGGAAATTTCTATGTAGTACGCTCCAAACTTTTCTGTTGCACTAATTGAACAACACGCACGACCCGTAAACATTGATAATTTCTAGCAAAAAAATATCGATGGCTCTTATTTTAGGGAAAAATTCGTTGAGATGCAGCTCCACGTAATGGCGCTTGTATTTCGATTAAATTTTTTTGCTTGTTTTAAGAACACTCTTCTTCTTATTTTTTGAAGTTCTTTTTGGAATCGCCCCTCATCAGCCGTCAAGTGTACAACATCGAACAAATGGTAGCACGATCGCAATGTGAGCAGACCATGTGCACCGTCATGCGCGTAGCGAGGTAGGGGCACTGGTGGGCAATGCCCCCCCCAGAGAAGCCCGTGTAAGCTCGGTGCCCCCCCCCACCCCAACAGAAATACGAAGCAATTATTACTAATAATTTGCAATTTTTACTTTCATTCATTCTTCTTTCATGTAGTAAGATATACCTACAAGCATAATTGATTTTATTCAATTATTTGCAAAATTTTGAATAACTTCAAAATCTTTTCAAATTATTCATAATAATGAATTTTTCGTATATCTACTCTACCTCAATTTTTTAAGAAAAAGACAAATGTCGTTTTGGCCAATGTGCTTAAAGGAGATTTTAAATGTCTATCAGTCAAACAAAATTCTCATTTTTCCCAAGCTCATCAGAGAATGAGTTACAGTAGCGTTGGGTGATTGTTGCGGGTAAAATTCTCTCGAAAATGGGAATTAATGGCGACTTTTCCGACAAATTATTATATTATGCGAATTCCGACCATTTTTATCCTAGGTACCAAAAGCATAAGAAATACACCAAAAGGAATAGTTCAGTTCACGTAACTTTCGAAAACTAATTAATTTTAATTGATATAGGAGAGATATCTATAAAAGTACATTAGCAACTAGGCGCAAAGTAATCAGTGCTACTATATATAAATTTACTACTTCTCAATATCTTAATGGTAGAAATTGCCAGAATATGGAACTCCCACGTCCCAATACTGATAACACCCACCCTCTTTAGAGCAAAGCGGGTAAACAGAAGCACGTTCTGTTCAAATAACATATGATTATACAGCAACAACTTTGGAACAAACTTTGGTGACCTCTTTCAATATCTCAGAAAATAGCGCTTTCACAAAAGCGCGGTATTATATGAGAGTAAATCAGAAAATTCCGCCACTTGTCATTATCATTTATTTATGAAAATTAATCAATTTGCCGCTCTATTTTGTTGTAAGTAAATCTGCGATATCACATTTTTTGTCTTTATTCGTCAAACCAGAAGGCGACATCATAAAAACTGGAAATGAAAAGGCCTTAACGGGCCGGCTACAGCCGTGCAGTAATAGCTCACTCCTTAGAATATATAGCAAACAGGAATGGAGATAAGCCAGATCTTAGAATATAGAGCAAACAGGAATGGTGTAAAATTCGTGTACATCTTAGAATATAGAGCAAACAGGAATCGTGTAAAATTCGTGTACATGAGCGTAATTTGTCAAGAGCAGGAAATTATACATAAGAGTAAGTGAGATGCTGCACTGCAGGAAAGATTTGTCAAAGCTGGGTGCAGAATTGTCAAATGCGATTTTGTTTTGTGAGCAGATTTAGTCAACTTAAAATTCTTTTGCGAAATTTAACACAAGTACCGAATCAATTCGTTTCAAAACTATTTATCTTTGAACTTTATTTAGTGCAAAGTTTTATACATAGTGCCACCAGTGCCTGTTAAAATCTTCATATCAATTAGAAAAACAGAAATGAAGTGTTCGGTCAGTGCTTGCAAAGGAATTTTTTGTGTTGCTACGTCATGAGGTGACAATGTCATTTCCAGCGAATTTGTTTTGAGGTTTTCATATTTTATTGACTGAAATACGTTTTGAATATATTATAATATTTATTTAACCATGAGTTTCTTCGTTTAATATTAATTCACTTCGGGAAAAGTAATTAATTATGTGCTAGTGAGAAAGCAAAGAAATTTTTAGATTGAAATTGAGATGAACAAATTTGTGACAATTGTTGCCAAAGCAGGCAAGCAACCAATTGACAGCTAATTCGGCCATAACTTGTTAATCTTTGTATCATCGGTTGTCCATAAAATGGTATTAAGTTCATTAATGTATGGATACATATGAATTTTATGCGATCCTTTTTTTTCTGAATATAAATCATTCTATTTCTATAGTATAGTAACTACATATAATTTGCAAAACCTTTCAATTTTTCCGCAAATTGGTACGTAGAAAAATAACGTAGAATTATACAAAAGTGTATTTTTAATGTAACGGAATATCTTTATAAGCCACTTAATACCACAAGATGAAAGAAGTCAATCCATTGTATGCACACATTTTAAGATTAGCTGAGGATAATCAGCGTGGCTCCTTTATCTATAGAACATTTTAACATTGTCCGACAATTGATGATTTTACCCTACTTAAACTTATATATCTTATGAGAGTTTTAGATATTGCGAATATCAAGAAAATAATACCATTCCTTGCAAATCTGAAGATAAAGAGCTGATTCAGCAGATCTGCAACCTAGAAAGATGCTCCACTAGTTTTAATGGTGTGGTAACTGGCAATGGATATGTTTCATTAATGGAATCGAATAAATATTTTGATAGATATGTCGTTTAATGATTTAATACAGATCTGCTTAAATCTCGTCTATATCACTGGGAATATTAATTATTTGTGATTTTTGTATGAATTTAAGGAATTGAACTTTGTAGTTAGCACTATTAACTTATTGAAGAATTGTTGAATATGTTTGAACAGCGATAGATGCTGCAAGAATAATTTAAATCTGTTTAAAGTTTTTTTTGTACGTCATTTATATAAAGAAAATGGATATGTAAATATGTATCTCTAGTAATACTTCTTCTTCATTTTAAAAATGAATAAAAGTACATTTAAATTAATTCGTTGCTGTATCTTCATCCAGCGTATCTAACAACCACTTAACAGACGAATATCTTGCACACCACAACAGTGTACTTCGCATCGCTTTATTCTGGACTGTTTACTGAATATTATACCCTAAATGAAATCTATTGGGTAAACTGAGTTTGTCATTCCGTTTGTAACACATAGAAATAATGAAGGTATAGCTAAGTGGATTGGACACCCAAGCATAATATTAAAAGTTATTTTAATTTTTGCATGTCTGTCCGTCCTCACGATAGCTCCAGAACGGATTTACTTAGAAAGCTGATATTTTGCACACGAGCTTTTTAAGAAAAAAGGAAATTTAAGTTCGGAAATGGAATAAACCAGGCAACTCCTTCGTTGAATTGCCTTGCCATACAAAACTTTGGTTTTCCACTATATATTTAGACACCGGTTAAGAACGAGTCGACGTAGAGAGCTGAAATTTTTTACACGGTGTTTTCATAAAAATGATGAGTATAATTTCAAAAATGGGATAAATCCCGCAACCCCTTCTTGATGTTACCATATAAAAATTTAGGAGTTTTACGTACAGGTACTGTGAAGACGATCAGTCGGAGATGTTTTTGTTATACTGAAAAGTTCTTCAGACTATGAAATCCTATGAAATTTTTTACAATAATTTTTACTGTCCGACGAACCGCTTTAGAAATATATGCGAAAAACTACTTCAAAAATTAAATTTGCACTGATACATACGAGTATTCATCTAGGGTATCATAAGAATTGGTCTTAGACCAATTCCAGCTTTATTGAAGATACAATTTTCTAATTTCAGGGCTATTATTGGGATACATTCACAATTTATTAGAACCATGAATTTGAAATAACTTTTTTTTAGAAAACCATATAATTATATGTTAGCAAATTATTCTTATTTTATTCCTGTTTTTAGGAAATATTCTTATTGTTGTTTAATTTAAGCATACATTGGTTGAAAAAAACAACGGTAATCAATGAAATAATTTGCTTTTAGTTAGTTAAAAATGGGATGCCCTAAAATCACCTTAATGGTGAAGACAAACAAATTTTCCTTGAAATGATTCACACATAGATTTTTTAAATTAGTCTATATATCCACCAGCAACTTATTGGCATCTGAGTTCACTGTAGTGTAGACAGCAGGTAGTCTTCAGGAATCATTGCTGTCCTGATGAGATCGCCCTGTTACTGCTGATCGAAACACATAAACACACAGTACCTATACTCCCAAAAATTTCTTTATGAAATTTTTGGTCTTCGGCTTTTAGGCCAGTAACTGACAGTACCTCGGTACTTGTCTTTTACTTTTCTCTGCTCATATGCAGTAGGTTGAGAATTGCCTGTAGACTTGTATTTTATACGGGTCTCGAAAGAGTAAAAAACTCATTACCACTTCCCACTTATTGGAAAACTTTTAGCAAAATTAAATTATAGATATGATTTCCTATTTATTTTTCAGGAAATTGTCACACAATTATATCCATCAAAAACTTTTATCCAAATTATTTTACAGATGATTTTGTTATAACTTTTCCGTATAATAATTGAGTCACTTCTGACACCAGTTTTTATACCCTAGATGAAATCATAGGGGTATACTAAGTTTGTCATTCCGTTTGTAACACCTCGAAATAATGATGGTAGAGCAAAATGGATTGGACACCCATTCATAATATTAAAAGTTATTTCGATTTTTGCATGTCCGTCCGTCCGTCTGTGCGCACGATAACTCGAGAACTCGTATACTTAGAGAGCTGAAATTTTGTACACAGGCTTTAAAAAGAAAAAGTAAAATTAAGTTCGAAAATGAGCCAAATCGGGCAACTCCTTCGTGGGGTTGCCATATAAAAATTTCGTTTTCCGCTATATATTTGGACACTGCCTGAGAACGCGTCGACGTAGAGAGCTGAAATTTCGCACGTGATGTTTTTACTACATTAGCAAATAAAATGTCAAAAATGGACTAAATCGGGCAACTCCTTCTTGGTGTTGCCATATAAAAATTTCGGTTTTTCACGTATACTTTGAAAACGATCAGTCTAAGACATTTTTATTGTACTAAGAACTTCTGCAGAATACGAAATCCTATAAAATTGGTTATTACCATTTTTGCTGTGCGACAAACTGTTCTAGAAATATATGCGAAAAACAACTTCAAAATCAATACTTGAATAGATCGGTGACCATACGAAATTTAATACGGGCATTCATCTAGGGTATCATAAGAATTGGTTTTAGACCAATTCTAGCTTTTTTACTTGTTTGTTATAACTTTTTGATATTTAAATTAAAACCGTTCGTAAGTTTACGATTTCAAATTTATTTCAAATTAAAACTCGTAACTCTAGACTCGGTACTCGATAACTTCAAACTTAATCTTCAAACTTAATTTTCGAACTTAATTTTCAAACTTAACTTTCAAACTTTAATTTTCAAACTTAATTTTTCAAACTCAAAAAGCAAATGTCCAAACTAAATGCACTTTTTGACTTCCTGGACTCACAACGAGATTTTCAAAACTTAACTCAGTTCCCAGTGCGAAGGTTCCCGTTTTTATACGAACTTAATACGTAATTATAAGGATCTAGAATGCTACAAGGGTAGGGGCTCTATCAAAAAGAGCATATCTGGAGAGAGATATTCATTAGTGGCTTCCCAATGATGAAATTGAAACCCTTATTTGATTGGGCAATTATCTCGTATAATTATAATAATAATAATAATTAACCAATGCCCAATCAAAACCTTGAAAATGTTTTCGCATGATATGTAACATGATACATTTATTTACCCGTACCAAGATTTCATCCAAGGGACCATGTCGATGAATAAGCGCGTGAGCCTATTCGCATAAACAAATGGCTATGCGTGCGCGTAAACAAATGGCACGGCGAGAATATTTATGTTTACGTGAAAGCTTTTAAGCTTCCAATATCAGTTTCAAATATTATTGTAGCGATGGGAAGAATGTTTATTCTAAACATTCACGCTAGATGAAATTTGATATATTTATTGTTTATTGAGAAGTGTTTATAATTTATATAATTTAACACTTGGTTTTTCCCTTAATGTTTCTTCGTTCATCAAATATGAAGGCCTAAATATGTGAGTAATTAAGTTATTTGTTTATTTGAGGTACTTGGACATTTGTTTATATGAATTTTAAGGTTTTAGATTTTGGTTCCAAAGAATTGTTTACAGATTTTGGTTCCAAAGAATTGTTTACTGTGTTACTGTTCAACGGGGGGGGGGGGGGGGGGGGGGGAGTATGTTTGAACACAGCTGAAAAATAAAAAAAACAATTAAAATACAATATATAAAGTATTTAATACTTCCCTAGAATTCCAAGATCCTGTGTCCAGCCTTCACTTGCCTCCTGTATCTTCAAGAAGTATCTGAAATGAAGAAAAAAGATATATATTAGTTTAATAGAACCAATTGGATTAACTATTATGCAGTACAATAAAAAATTTAAGTACATACATGCAGACTGCCAAGAAACAAATTTCTTGGCAGTACAACAACAACACTGTGTAAATGTACTTATGCGAATTTCTTAGCGAAATTCATGTTCCCTGCATAATGAACTATTGCAAAATATGCAATTATGTTCATACATGCAAACAACATAAAGTTGCAGCATATATACATACTATAATTCACGAAATTCAACAAATTTTGTCATTGTTGACATTTCATGAATCACTTTGAAAATATACAATAATTTGCATAATTTGCAGATTTCTTGCAAATTATGCATAGTCAAACTAATATTAAAGAATTAAAGATAATATTTATGCACTTACCTTGATAATTAATCCTTTAATTGCGACGAAAACACGAAAAACAACACGGCACTTTCACAGCAAAATATCGCGATCGCGACTGTCAAATTGACTCGCGCGAAAGTCAATTAGACGAAGTTGGCTACGCGCTACCTGTTGGTAATGCTTAAAAACCGCGAAAGTTACCAGGTAAGCAAATATTCGCGAAAAAAGGTAAATTAAATTCCCATAATAAGTGGGAAAGAGAAAGATGCGAAAACGAGATGCAAGAAAACTGAGGAATACTTGCGTTCCACATTGGAAATGGTCATAATATGGCAGGAAGCCGCCATCTTGATAAATTTCAGAAAAATTAAAATATTTAATAAAATAAATTTGTTATATTTGTTTTTTTATTAAGTGCGAGTCAGAAGATGCGATAACCTGAAAGAGAAAAGTTTTTTATTTAATCATTTAATTATCTAGGGCAATAAATAATTACTTTCGTGTTCGGTCTCAAGTGCTGTCCTCAACTTAAAACAGATTGATGCTGCAAAATATTTTTATTATATTCCAGATTTTAAATTAAGGAAAACGAGGAAAGCCTACCATTGTAGTGTTGCTGGAGGCGCCTGGCAGCGGTCTTTATCTGGAAGGAAAGTGGAACTGTAGAGCAGGAAAGCAACCTACACTGCATCTATACCATCCTGGAAAAAAGAAGAAAATCAACTAAAGAGAAGAAAAGAAACTAATTATCTGAAATTAGGCATTCACCTCCGTTCACGTGATTGGCACTGGATTAAATATAAAATGATTATAAACCTGGCCTCAGCACCTCATTGCGGCGAAGCGAGAAGTATTCACCACTCTTTATGAAGTATTCACCTAAGAATAAGTTAGTTTTAATTTTGTTTGTTTATAATAATAACAATTAGCTCACTATTGGAATTACGATGTAAAGCAAGCGGGGCAAGGCAGGAAACCTCAGCTAGGAAAGAGAGGTTAACTAATTTAGTAGGGTACCAGGCGCAGCATTTATCAATTTCCACTAGATGAAGTAATTTGTAACTTGCATGATAAACCTACCTGGGTTCGGGTTTCTTCCCGATTCATTGTTAAATCAGCACCTAACCTCCCACTAATTAAAAGAACATATCCTAAAAGAATTTCACTAATAAAATAAAATAAAACTTCGAAATCAAACTGTTCTCAGCCCAAGGTAGATATCGGTAACAAAAAAAAAAAAAAACAAGGTGAAATTGTAAATTAAATTTGAACCACCTGTCAAACAGAAGATCTTTGTATTGAATTTTGAGGGAATCAGAGCAGATAAAATTTTTCTGACTACAGCAGCCGAAAATACAAAAAAAAATAGATTATTTCTCAAAAAAAAAAATTATGTTAATAATATATGACCGATTCAAATCGGTCGGTCCGATTAGGCAACGCCTGGAATTTCTTTGAACTTTCCAATAGGTGTCCGAATTACACAAAAAAAAAAAACGATGACCTTGGTTGGTGAAGAGCTCAGTTCTCCGATTACAGCCGTGAAGTTAAGTTAGTCAGTCTCATTGTCAGTATTATAAAAGAAAAAAAAGGAAAAAGAAAAAAAAAAGAAAGAAAAGCTGATGCCGGAGTGTGGAATAATTAGTGCGACGAAAAACCAAAGAAGTAAATTGGTGTCGGAATTCAGCGAAAAGGGAAGGAGGTCTAACTAGGATTTGAAACTCCGTGGATTTTAAGGAAAAGATAAGTTCTGTGTTTTGGCCCTTTATTTCCTTAATTTTTTTTTTTTGAGTGGTGTTAAAGATTCGAAATTAACTTATTATTTGTCTATAAGCAAAGAAAATATTCCACTATAATAAACTAAGTGGTTCCTGCGCTGCCTTGCATGCCCCATAAAGCTCAGAAAAGCTCAAGTGTACGAATCAGTGATAATTAAATTAATTTGAATTTTTCTTTTAAGCAAGTTCTCTTTTTTTTAAATATATATGTTTTATAACGTGCTAACCACGTTCTTTTATTTTAATAATAGCCCGCAACGTATAAAACTATAAGAGTTCGTGGACTCGCAAACCACGTGGCCCAATACTTACGCACCCACAGAAAAGCGCGTAACAAATTACGATAATTCATGGATAATTTAAAATAAATTAGTTGATGGAAATTGGCATATTTTGACATAAGTATATAAGTCACGCAAAGTCGAAAAATATGCTTAATTTGCATTTTTCTTGTGGAACGTATGTCAAAATGGCCGCTTAGAGCGTATAAAAAATTGGCAATTCCTAAGATCTCTCTCAGTTTTTTGACAGCGATCACAAGTATACTTTCAAGCAAGTTTTTCTCAGCAGATAGTATTTTTTTTTTCAGTTTTCAGCAATAAGCATAAAATAAAACGTGCCATTAAGGTACAATATTTTTACATGCTTAAGATTTATGTGCAGTGGGTGTTGGCAGAGGATAGGAAGTTTTTGGGTTCTTTTTGTTCTACAGATAAGTATTGTGTTAAATTAGTGCGTAGATTTAAGTTTCTTGCATACAAATTAAACACATGCCAGTTTTCGGCATTTTAATGATACATGCAACGAAACAAATTAGTTAAGTAATTAAGTTAAAATAAGTGCAAAGTGAATTAAAATAAGTGTATAACGCGTAAAACTAGAAAGGGCTACAAATTGCATTTAGTTAAATATATGCCAAAATACGGCATAATAACTACATATGCAATCGAACAATTAATCAACAGAAGTAAATTAGTGAAACAATTAAATTGTAGTGAATTTATAAATTGAAGTGTTTCACATTAGAATTATTTAATAAATACAGCATTAAACATAAGCACACATATCTTTTTTTTTCATACCGCTACACTGTCCACCTAAATGCCGTAATATAGCTGTAGTTATCGATTCCAGCTACATTACCAAAACAGATTTAGTGCAACTGTGCTGAGCAATACATAGCCTTCATGATGGTTAACTTTCTGTGTTGCTAGTGTCATGGATTGGCTTGTGGATTCAGCTATCTTTGGTTGCTGAGCTTGTGTTGAGCTCGATTTCTCTTGATGTGTGGCCTGTAGATGGACTAATATATTGTGCCTCTTGGAGCAATGAGTACATCCCCTTAATGTACAGTTGTTTGCATAATGTCCAGACCTGAGGCAGTTAATACACAAGTTGTTCTTCCGTAGGAATCTTAACCGTTCAACAGGTGTATACTGCAGGAATTTCCGACAACTGAAAAGCTGATGGTTTTTCTTGCAAATTATGCATTTCGGTTGAGGTGTATTGGTGGATATAAACGAATTGACCCTACTGGGAATTTGGCTTAGTTTTCGTTGTGATTCGTCCGTTAGCTTATCTTTCTGGCCCAGAGCTTCTAGGGACTGAAAGCGAGTTTCCAGAAAATTGAGGAATTTCTATACTGATTGCAGGGCTCGAGGTTGTTCCAGCGACTGTTCATATAGATTATGTGTCGCCTTGTCTAATTTTCTCACTAAAATGTGTAGTAGCAATGGGTCCCAATTAATTGTGGAAACACCAAGATTCTCGAGGCCCATAAGGGTTTCCTTCGTTGAGTCATGTAATGCCTTAATAGCTGACGCACCTTCTGAGGTAAGTTTAGATTGTGATAGCAATTTATCGATAAGTGCTGTCACCAACAACCTTGTATTCTCGTACCGAGACTTCAATGTATCCCATGCCGAAGTATAATTGTCGTCTGATAAGGTAAAGTGTCGAATGAGCTTCTCAGCTTCTCCCTTCAAGTTGGTTTTTAGGTACCACATTTTCTGGCACTTGCTCATGGGCTGATTATGCACCATCTGGGTGAACAAATCACATTTCAAGTAGTCACCGTCAAATGTTGGAATTACAAGCTTTGGTAGCTTCAACGCCACACCACTACTTGACAACTCGTTGCTTCTTGGTGTGGCATACCGGGCCAATTTTTCAGAGAGCCGAATGATAGTGGATTGTATCCTGTCTTCGAATTGAAAGTATTCTTCAGCGTTGTAGCCAGCTTCTGATGAGTCATCCACCATCTGCCATATCTCCATATTAGAGCTCTCTACCTGCGACCAGTATCGCTCAATGCTGTTTATTTTACATTGATAATATTGCCTGGTTTTGAGCTGTTGATCTTCTGACTCTATACCCTGCAGAAGGTGGCGTAACGATTGGATGCCAGCCTTCTGTTTTCGTATACATCTGGTTAAGTAATCTTCGTTATTGGCTGAAGTGCTCATAGTTGTACTTATCTTGTCTTGTCTGGTTGTGTCTCCTGAGCTAATCATGAAATCTTGTTCTATGGAATTGGCACTAGGTTTATCTTGGTTTTGCGATGGGGTACTTGGTTCTCCTGCGAGTGGTGCTGGAGGGATGGGTTTGATTAATCCTAGTGTGTGATCGCGGCCTATATGTTAGACTGCCTTGACCCCAGCGAAGTACGCTTGGGTGAAGTATGCGTGAGCTGTCTGGTCAGCATGTTTGGTTTTAATGAGGGCATCTGTAGATGAAAACTGGCCCCATAGCTTATCTAGTTGGTTTAGTTTCTCCTGCAGATATGAAAGCGTCTTCTGGTCTGGTGAATCATCGTTGAGGCCTTTTACCAATTTTTGAATGGCAGCTCCGGTGGTCTTTTGGCGCTGCGTCAATTCTTCCATGATGGTTGCGGTTCCTTGTGGTAGGAGATCATAATCAAGTGAAGCACTTGATCACGTCGGGGTCACCAAAATGTTAAAGGCTCTTTTGCCTTTGTCAATTTTCTTTTATTGGAGTCAAAGGTACTTGGACCTTGACTTTGTTGTGAGAGTCGTTGGTGCGTGTACCAAGACTCTTGAGCAATTAATTGTTGATTTGTTCTAGTTGCCTTATCTTGGGTAGGGGGCTAAACAGAACTTCGTAGTGGCTTAACTGTGTGGCTTTAAAAACTTCTCTTGATCAACTGAAACATTATTGAATATTTGAACTAAATTTATACATTAAAACTGCTTACTAGCTAATTTTTGTACATTATGTACGAGTAAGTACTTATCGTACCCACGAATTCCACCGTCGTTCAGAGTACCGAGAAATTTTCTTATTACTTGCTCTCGGTTACTGATAAGCATGGCTATGCACAAGCTGCATATCCAATTTGTCATTCTTTACCATTGAAATTGTCGCGATAATTCTATGCTCAACTGTATATCAGGCAAATTCTATGCACAAGCTGCATATCAGATTGCACTTTTTAGCAGTGGAATTCGTGGGTACATTTAGTTAATTGTGGGAAAATTATTTCTTGCAAACTTGAACATTCCCTTTCATTTGATTATACTCATGCATATAACTCTATACACCTGTTTTTTACCCTAGATAAATTCATAGGGTATACTGAGTTTGTCATTCCGTTTGTAACACATAGAAATAATGATGGTAGAGCAAAATGGATAATGCATAATATTAAAAGTTATTTTGATTTTTGCGTGTCCGTCCGTCCGTAACTTGAGAATGCGTTCATAGTAATAGATTTTTATAGCAATAGTAAATAAAACTTCAAAAATGGACACCTTTTTGGTGTTGTCATATAGAAATTTAGGTCTTTTACGTATGCTGCAAAAACGATCAATGTAGACGTTTGTATTGTACTGAAAAGTTCTTCAGAATCTGAAATCCTATGACATTGGTGATAATCATTTTAACTGTTGGACGAACCGTTCTAGAAATATATGCGAAAAAACCACTTCAAAAATCAAGCTTTCACAGAAGGGTGTCCATACGAAATTACACACAGGCAATCATCTAGAAATTCGTCTTAGACCAATTATAGGCTTTTTACATGTTTATGTTGATACTTACTGGAAAATTGAATAGAC
Organism: Dioctria rufipes; assembly: GCA_963924295.1. Classification (NCBI taxonomy): domain Eukaryota; kingdom Metazoa; phylum Arthropoda; class Insecta; order Diptera; family Asilidae; genus Dioctria; species Dioctria rufipes. Next base: position 252,019,079 of record OZ002740.1, on the reverse strand, counting down.
ATTGATTTTATCTATGATATAGAGCCTAAACTACTATCCATACAGGAAAAGAGTCTTCTAGTTATTTTAAATTTGACTCCTTATCTTCTCACAGGCTCCACTTACACACTTACCTTACTTACAAAATATTTAAATTGTTTGACTAAAAAGCAGCTGAGTAGGAATATTCGGATTCATCAATTATTAATCAGCTGAATAAGTCTCAATATTGTTTAAAACAAATTAGCAAAATCCACTAATGCGAAGATTGTTTTACTACTCATATTAGTCAATCTTATTGTTAGAAATTTTGTTAAAGTTGCTAAAAAAATCGCTAAAATTGCCAATTACCACATATAAAACTCTTGTACAATCGCGAGAGTTTTCACGATGCAACAACGAATTAAAATATGTATATGGGTGAGAAATTAAACAGTTCAATTAATGGAAATTCATCTTTATTTCAAAAACCACGCGACTTACGTATTATCTTTATTTCTTCGGAAATAAAGATGTATTATAACAAAATAAAATAATGAAAAAAAAAAATAAAAAGGAACACAATCCTTTACTTGAGTATAGAGATATACTTTTATTTTGTAAATACTTATAAACAAGTTCACGAAGAACTCTTCAGAGTGTTTTCCAAATGAATCCGGTCTTAAGACTGAATTTTACTTTACATTTCTACAGTACACTAATTGTCGTCAAAAGTGCTGACGGATCAGTTTTTAAGTTCTCAGGCGGAGGAGTTACTTTAAGTCACGTTGCAAGTACACATGAAATGTGTAATCTTATATGTTTGACAGTTTTACTTTTTGCCAACGTGAAAAGTCTTGGTTACTGTTTGTACTAAATATTTGCTTCGTTAGCAATTTTTTGTGGGATTTTGTGCTTTGAGGATGTAACTCGCGCAATACAAAATTATTATTATTATTAGAGCGTCTATCCGCGATAACAAGCCGACGATAACTGACTTAACGAACTGTTCCTGGTTAATTACATGACGACAAATTGATGTTGTGCTGGGTTAAAACTTTTACATCTGGACTTTATTCTTAGTGGACAATGGTTCTGCAGATCTGTGCGATGATGTATTTTGATATAAGTACTACAAAATTATATGCTAGAGAGTAAGCTGCTATATGACTACACTGTATATATAACACAGCAAAAAAATGTTGTTGTGCTGGAGGCTGTGCAGTAACGAAGATTCATGGTGCGATTATTCTTCGGATTCATGATTTTCCATTCCGGGCGCCTTGAAGAGATTGTTTATCTTCCATGATAAGCTAAGGGCATTAGTGCGAGTTTATGAATTGATCGACGTAATATGCCTTGTTTTGTTCTTACATCTACCACTCTAGTATGCCCACGTGGACCTGGGTATGTGTCGACTATTCTGCTCATAATCCACTTCTGAAGGGGTTGTTGATCAACTGCTACTTAAGCCAGTGTTCCAACTTAAACATCAGTAGATACGGAGTGTTGTATGCGTACACACCGTGCTCCTTCGAGAGTGCGCACGTTCAGGATTTTCTTTTGTAATTCCACACTCGTGAAAGACATCCAATGTTTCACAATAATTTATTTCGGCAGAATAAAAAAAGGAAAAACGACGTTGCACAAAATATAGTTCTATGCTTCACAATGATTTATTATTTTTTAACAGAAAAGATTCCTCGTTTCACAATAATTTATTTTTTAGAAGAAAAGATTCTTAGTTTCACAAAAATTTATTTTTTTGAAGAAAAGATTCTTAGTTTCACAATAATTTATTTTTTCGAAGAAAAGGTTCTTAGTTTCACAATAATTTATTTTTTGAAGAAAAGATTCTTAGTTTCACAACAATTTATTTTTTTGAAGAAAAGATTCTTAGTTTCACAATAATTTATTTTTTGAAGAAAAGATTGATTTATTTTTTTTTAAGAAAAGATTCTTAGTTTCACAATAATTTATTTTTTTGAATAAAAGATTCTTAGTTTCACAATAATTTATTTTTTCGAAGAAAAGGTTCTTAGTTTCACAATAATTTATTTTTTGAAGAAAATATTCTTAGTTTCACAATAATTTATTTTTTTGAATAAAAGATTCTTAGTTTCACAATAATTTATTTTTTCGAAGTAAAGATTCTTAGTTTCACAATAATTTATTTTTTGAAGAAAAGATTCTTAGTTTCACAATAATTTATTTTTTAAGAAAAGATTCTTAGTTTCACAATAATTTAATTTTTGAAGAAAAGATTCTTAGTTTCACAATAATTTAATTTTTGAATAAAAAATTCTTAGTTTCACAATAATTTATTTTTTTGAAGAAAAGATTCTTAGTTTCACAATAATTTATTTTTTCGAAGAAAAGGTTCTTAGTTTCACAATAATTTATTTTTTGAAGAAAAGATTCTTAGTTTCACAGCAATTTATTTTTTTGAAGAAAAGATTCTTAGTTTCACAATAATTTATTTTTTGAAGAAAAGATTCTTAGTTTCACATTGATTTATTTTTTTTTAAGAAAAGATTCTTAGTTTCACAATAATTTATTTTTTTGAATAAAAGATTCTTAGTTTCACAATAATTTATTTTTTCGAAGAAAAGGTTCTTAGTTTCACAATAATTTATTTTTTGAAGAAAATATTCTTAGTTTCACAATAATTTATTTTTTTGAATAAAAGATTCTTAGTTTCACAATAATTTATTTTTTCGAAGTAAAGATTCTTAGTTTCACAATAATTTATTTTTTGAAGAAAAGATTCTTAGTTTCACAATAATTTATTTTTTAAGAAAAGATTCTTAGTTTCACAATAATTTAATTTTTGAAGAAAAGATTCTTAGTTTCACAATAATTTAATTTTTGAATAAAAAATTCTTAGTTTCACAATAATTTATTTTTTGAAGAAAAGATTCTTAGTTTCACACAAATTTATTTTTTGAATAAAAGATTCTTAGTTCCACAATAATTTATTTTTTCGAAGAAAAGATTCTTAGTTTCACAATAATTTATTTTTTTGGCAAATCTCCCTCCGCGGTTAAAAAACTCCCCGAGGTTTTGGGCAAATTGCACCCAGGTACCCACGATATCTTGCCAAAAAGCTTTTTTATATTTTTATTGCTTTCTCACGAGGTTAAAAATCGTACGTGAGAAAATGTACAAAAGTTTAGATGCAAGCTATATGCATCTATGCAAAACTGTAATCCGATATGCACTTGTGCGCCCATCTCGAAATATTAATTTTAAAAGGGCGTGCATAATTGTGATAATTGTATGTATGTATGTACATGCAATTAGATTGGATTAAGTTAGTAATGTACGTATGCATATAGTACATACGGGGAAAAAATTGAGAAGACACTGTATGTAGGTAAGTGTGCATATCGTCTGGAATGTGTGTCTGATAATAAAATGCAATTTATGCTTAATTGCATTTTATTATAATATGGGAATAAGTTTTTTATATGAAGTTTTGAAATGTGGATTGAAATGAATAAAATTATTTTTGCTTTCAGGGTCAAGTTATGATACATCAATACATTGTCTAGGAAAATGCAATTGACCTTATGGTTGTGATTCGGGGCATTGGGCACCTGAGTCACAACAGGAGGTCCACTTATATCGCTGCTGCAAATGCGGAATATACTCACGATCCTATCTCTTCGAAAAGTGCTGTGAGAGAGCAGACACGAGTTTCCAGCGTGTTAATGATGGTAATTTTTTCTCTGTTGCATCGGGGTCTGGAATGGATTTAATGGTCGTCCAATCAAAAAATGCTCAGGTGAAAGATCTTATTCATCATTCGGATCTGCGGACATTGGTGGTATAGACCTGGAATTCAAAATAGTTTCCGCCTGTGCGACGAGTGTTGCCAGTTCCTCAAAGTTGATCGATGTATTATGAATTATTCGATATAGGTGATGTTTTGCTGACTTGATTGTGGACTCTCATAATCCGCCAAGTGTGGCGACCTAGGCGGGATAAACCGGAATGACATCATATCTTCTGTACATGTTTGTAGGATTTTCCTTTTCCCCTGCTCCTTGAAGAGTGCATAGTACAGCCCGGCTAGCTTTGTTCGAGCACAGACGAAATTCATTGCGTTGTCACGAAATATGGTAGAGCATTTCCCGCGCCGAGCCACAAATCTTTTTATAACCAGGATGAAGGCTTCAGCAGAAAGGTCTGAACCCACTTCCAAGTGTACAGCCTTTGAGGCGGAGGCAAAAAAATAAGGCAATGGTACCTTCTGTAATAGTATTCCCCTAATTCGGGATGATATCCATATAGGATCACAGAAATCGAAGCCAGTGTTGGTGAAGGGTGAATAATACTCGATGCTCTGAGGAGGAAGATTTCCCATGATTTGCTGGAATGTTATCGGCCGATAATGGAAACAGTGTATGCAATGCTTTACGATACAATTAGCTGCCGCTTTGGCATCGATAATCCAATACTGTTGCCTAGAAGCAGAAACTAAGGCCTGACTTCCTGCATGAAGTAATTTTCGGTGGAGATGTCTCGAAATCGCCAATGGAAATGGATGATATGTTGGTAATAGGATGGGAAACTTTGCGGCAAACGGCAGGTTCGATTTTCGACTCTCTCCGCTTACCCGAAGCAATTGTGTTGATCCTTCATCTAAAAATGGACATTTTAGGCGACTATCTGAACTGATGGTCTTATTGTGGCCCAAAGCCTTTATCTAATCACTGAAGCTATTTCTTTGGATAATAAACACAATTCGTCGTTCAGCTTCTTCGCTCGGAGTTAATTCGGTTGAAACCTCAGGTGACGGAAATGCATTGTAATTGATGACGATGCCTTTTTGCTTGAGTCGTACTACAATGTTCTTACAATATCTCAGAACTTAGCCATAGATTCTACATAAGTTAGTGTAGTCGTTGACAAACGTATTTGATGCGATTATCTCATTTTGCACAGCTACGTGGTCAACTTTCAACGCAGATTTTCTTGATCGCTTCTCTGGAACATCGACGAGTTGTATAAATTTTGAATTATTCGGCCAATTTGTTTCCGATTTCAGTAAAAAATTAGGTCCAGTAAACCAAATACCCTTTAGAAACGACAAGAATCCTTTCATGATTTGAAGTCCCTTTGGATTTGGCAATGACTGCTCATATAATGTGTGGCTAGCCTTGTATAGCTTTTTTACCAGGATATGGAGAAGCAAGGGATCCCAATTTGTTGTTGACACCTCTAAATTCTCCAATGCCAATAAGCGTTCTTGTTTTGTATCGTGTAATATTTTCACAGCTTTAGCTGACACGTTGTCGGATGCATGGGAAAGTTGTCCCAAAAGCTTCTTGATCAGGCCAGCTACTAAGATTCGCATAATGTTGTAACGATCTTGCAGCAGCTGCCTGGCCGTTGTCTGATGAATTTTTCTGCCTCGCCCACCAGGTTTGTCGTTAAATACCACATATTTTGACAATTGGCTAGTGGTTGTTTGTGGACCATTTGCGAGATGAGATCGTAAAATTGCCGCCATTTCAGGTAATCTCCGTCAAATTTGGCAGTTGCAATGTAGAACCTTGTTACACTAAACTTTGTGTGGGCGTCAAACCGATTCTTGTAGAAAGCTGTACTAGTGTAGGTTGTACTCTTTCTTACAAGCCGATGTACTCATTTACATCATAGCCCATTGTGATCGTCGGTCATTTTCCACAGTGAGTAGTCCTGATCCGCAATTTGAGACCAATGTTGACTAATGGTGTCAGCCTTGATGTTATAATATTGTCGTGGATGAGCGTCGTCATATTGAACAACTTCGAGTACTCTCCGCAGCAATTGGATAATGCCTCTTTGTCGACGTAGTATTTTATTAATTTCAACTGACCCGAGATTGCTCTGTGCCATGTTAGCTTTCCTTCAGTTTGAAGTGGCCTTGGCTGGCTTGTTTTGAAGGTGGCTTTGAAGGTAGTCTTGAGTTTCTAAGGCCATTTCGGCTTGTTGTATTTTTAGAGCCCTGTCGAGCTGTTGCAGTTGGTCTTCTTCTCCCTTGTCGAAGGAGTCGACCTTTTTCTTGAAATACTCTCGGTATTGTTCGTAGAGCTTCCATATCGCATTGCAGTAGTTCTGCGCGAAGTATGGATGGTCAAGAGGTAACTCGGGTAGTATTTTAAGTTTATTGTCGGTTTGTTCAAAACTTGACCATACTTCTTCCAATCTCTATGCCCATTGTGTATAGTACTCTTTTTTGATTTTTCTGTCTTTAGAATCCTTTCCGCAGTTAGCTATAATGCATTCTAGCTCCGCCCTAGCTCAGCCTGCTGTTTTCCCAAATGCTCCATTATGTAGTTCGATGTCACACTCCAAAAATAGGCAACAATTAGTTTCGCTTATTACGTGAAATCACGTTCGGATCACCAAATGTTTAAATTCGGGTAAAATTGTTTGACTTTCCCGTTAACGGCGTAGGCCCCTAGTTCTTGTACCAAGAACTCTGCTGGGGGAGCAGAAGCGCATAAACTTGTACACCAAAAATATTACTCCGAAAGTGGATTAGTTGAATTATTTGGGATAGGAGAATAGGAACAACCGTTAGCTTCGCCTTTTTAAACCAAACTAAAATTTATTCCGAACTAATTAATTTACATAAATTTCAACTCAAGTGAGGACCTGCACTTCACCGAGTGAACAACTTACTCAGCACTTAGCCTTATCAGCATGAATATGCCGGCATGAAGCTCTCTCAAAAAAAGATAACTCAAACCGTGGACAGCATGTTACCACTCACGCCTCAGGTGGGTGTACGCTAGCTCAGAAGATGGGTGCGCGAGGTATCCTAAGAAGGAATATAAAAATTTGGCGCCACGTGGTCTTTCGCGTAGGCAGGGTAAACCACGAAACCTATAATACCTCAACACTGCCGAGTGGTATGAATTCAAATTTATTAACCACTAATATTAGTACAAAAACTTAGGGGTAAATTAAAGAAGACAATTTAACTGCAATGCCACAGTAATAGAAAATTTCCTTTCTGCTTCATACCTTAAGGTATAAAAAAAATTCTAGTTTATTACAATACGATAACACCACCCTCCAGCCGCATACGGATTAAGTAAGCTTAATGTTTTAATACTGTTTAATTATAAATTATTGAACGAAAAGTAGTTAACTTTGATTAACCTCCCTGGCCAGTTCCTCCTTCTCCATGTGTTTTAAAAAACCCTCAAAAGACAAAATCGCTTAATTGCGGCTCCAGACCCCCTTACTTTAATTTGTTTTCCGTTTTATTGTTTCTTTATTTTAGTTTCGTTAGTCCAGAATATCCACTTTCGCCTAAGACTTTTTGTTTTTTTTTTTTTTAATTACTTTTATAACTTTCGCACTGGCTCTTGACCACTATTCGATCTGCCGTCTCTGCCGTCGACCTTCTTTCTTTTCCTCCGATCGCCGAGAGACTTGGAACCCCCCGCCCCGTGCCGTATCGCTATCTCCTTTTCCTCACCAACTCTCCAACTTTCGAAACTGTTCCTTCCGCTGCGAATGGCTGCGTTCGGTCTCTTTTGAGTTTTCGAATATATATAGTTTACGAAACTTTTTTTTTTGTTTGAATGGTTTGTCCATTTTTATTTATTTTTTTATTCACACTTCTTTTACATACTGGTGCAACGGATTATGACATTTGAATAGCTTGCCAATAACTACTTGAGCGAATTGCTGGGGCGATTTTATTACGGCTTTCTTTACTTTCTTTGTCACAACACAAATTTGTTTGTTTCTTTTTAAATTATGGAGTGGTCCTTTATTTATTTAGTTATTTATTTATTTATTCATTTATTTAATATTGTTTATTAATTGTTTTAATGTTAGTTATCTATTTATTTATTCTGTATTTCTTTTTGTACTATTGGAGGAAATCTGGAGGTCCGTTTTGTAATCCCATTTTACAATTAAATGACTGGTGTCCGTATTCACACATGGAAAAAGGAACTTCACGTATAGTAGTGCGAAATAACTAATTAATACCTTGGAACGTGGCTGAGTGGTGCGTGTTTGTACTCAAAATTATCTTTCTAAATTAACCTTCACAACTACTGAATATTGAGCTACGCTTGCAGTTAACAGAATTTAGTACGTTAACAAAACTGCAAGGAATGAAAATATAGAATTTTGAACACCTAGCTTCAAAATTGAATTGAATATCTAATACTTAATCCATGCATTAAAAGCTAAAAGTTTTATACATAAGCTGATTATGAATACAGAAAAAAAATGAGATACAATGTGATGATCAAAATAAACTGATCTAGTCTACCTTATATAATTCACAGAGATATTCTACTAGTTATAATCTATGTTTCCTCCATTCAGCGGCGATACACGTACAACAGTAGTAGAACCGGAGAAATAATAATGTATGGTCCGATTTCCGGTTTGTAGAAATGCCTTTCCGTGTTCACAGTGAGAATTAATTTGGAGCTCTGATCCATCGTTTTAGAATTATCATCGAGAATATATATATATTAATTGAGTGGGTTTGGTCCATTAAGCCACAGAAAGTATGGACATCCGTTGAATTGTAGACTCCACAGCCCCGTAATAACGGGAACATATAGAAATAGCAAGATTATTCGTTTCTTTAATTGCTACTAATCCGCTGGTAACTATACATCGAGGCTCAGTAGAACAATCCGCGTACTATTGGGGGTTGCTCCTTCTCCATGTTTACTGGGGTCACTGGAAAATAAAAAAAACTCTGCAGAGCTACTTGTTTAGAAAAACGACAAACACAACATGGAAAGAGACCATCACCGAAGGATTTTGGGAACGTAACACACCTCCCCTTCCTCCAAGAGATTTCCTCGAAATCTCTATAGTAATGACAAAACAATATAATTACGAACCCTTGAATAAGTTTCCTAATCCATGATTAGTATGTTAAATTCTGATGCTATTACTCTCGTTTCCTACTCTAACCTTTCCTTCTGATCTAATTTGCTGAATACAAGGAGATTAATCGGCACAATCTGACACTGATTGATAAGGCTTCAAATCCTTTGTGTGCCACGTACCCTGACATTTACCCTTATCATCGACAAGCTCATAAATCCACGGCGATAGTACTTCAGCGACTTTAAACGGGGCTACGAATTTTGGTGCCAATTTGGCATTAAAATACTTTGAAGCGTCGGAAAGAACATAGTTCTTCCGCCAAACTAGATGGTGCTTATAGTATCTGAAATCTCTCCTGCGGAGATTATAAGAACGTCTGCTGTTCGCAGCTGCTTTCTCCAATCTTTTTCGTACGTCTTTTATAACCGTTTCAAGTGCTTTCGATCTCTCCTCTGCACTATATACTTCTTGTTCTCCTAATTCCTTATGAGACTTACCATTAGCAACCATTTCACGGCCAAAAACTACGAAATATGGCGTCAGCTTGGTAGTCTCGTGAGCGGATGTACGGATAGCACAGCCTATTTGTGCTAAGTAACAGTCCCACAAACGGTGGTTCTCCGCTACATAGGCTCGAAGCATAGATTTAATTAAATGATTTGTTCTTTCTGCAGGATTGGCTTGCGGGTGATAATAGGCAGTATATTTTATATCTACCCCATAGTTACTACATAGCTTTTGAAATTCTCTGCTTTTAAATTGGGGCCCGTTGTCGCAAATGAGAATACTCGGTACACGTAAAAGTAGAAACATGAATTCCTCTAATACTAAAATTATAGAATTCGCGGTAGCAGTTCGAATAGGGAACAACATCGGGAACTTCGTAAGCTGATCTACTATCGTCAGGACATACTGATAACCTCGACGAGAACGATGTAGCGGGCCAATAAGGTTGACACTGATAGTCTCCCAAGGCTTTTCCGCCATTTTGCCTGAAGCCATTAACCCCGCCGGTTTCATGCGTACTGGCTTAACTGCTTGACAAATGTTGCAATTTTTAACATACCTTGCGACATCGGCCTTCATCTTAGGCCAGTAATAATCTTGACAAATTCGCGTGTATGTTTTTTGAACTCCGCAATGTCTCGATATAGGAATATCATGTGCTTTATATATTCTATCATTTCTTTCGTTTTTTGGAACCACCTGTTTCCAGTTATCTGTATCGAAGACTAAGGCTGGATACCTGGGGCGAACATGCTTAAATAACATATCATTGACTATTTGCCAATCTGGATACTCCATTGGATTCCTTTCAACATTTGTTTTTATACGTAAATACCAATTATCTATTATCTATTATCCAGTCACTCGACTGTGGGCGCAGATCTAGAAAGCATATCTGGAAGCAAATGCTCTTTTCCTTTTCTATGGACGACGTTAAAATCATGCTGCTACATACGCAAGGCCCGCCGCGCTAATCTTCCGGTTGGATCCTTTAGATTTTGCAACCACACTAGTGATGTATGATCTGTGACGACTGTAAATGTACTTCCTTCAAGATAGGGACGCAGTTTTTCAACTGCCCAAAGGACCGCTAGGCATTCTCGCTCAGTGGTCGAATGTTCACACTTGTTGAGTGAACTACTCAGATAGGCTACCTATAAATCTCCGAACCTCTGAGATTGTTTTTGGATGGGCCATATCAAGAATACATTTTACTTTTTCTGGGTCAACCTGCAGACCATTCTCCCCAACTAAATAATCCAGGTATCGAAGTTCCTGCCTATAGAATTCACATTTCTCGTAGTTGATAACGAGACCTGCTTTATGGAGCTTATACAGAACTTCCCTTAAAATACGCTTATGTTCATTAAAGGTTTGTGTTACAATTATGACATCATCCAAATATACAAAGACGTGATTCTCGAGTTCTCCAGATAAGACTTTATCGACTAGCCTCTGCCATATAGCTGGCGAGTTCGTTAACCCGAACCGCATTCTATGGAACTGGACTAAACGTCTCCCTGCAACCGTGAAAGCTGTATAATGTTTTGAAGCGTCTGCCATTGGCACCTGCCAAAATGCAGACTTTATGTCCAAGGAGGACATGCACTTGGCGTCTCTTAGCTTATCTAAGGTAGCCGAGACATAAGGTAGCGGATAGGCGTCTTTCTTTGTCACCTTATTAAGTTTGCGGAAGTCCAAACAGAGCCGGTAGCTTCCATCCTTCTTACGTACCATCCATCCTTCTTACGTACAAGTGAGGACCATGCGCTGTTTGATGGTTCCACTATCCCGTCTTTAAGCATTTTATCCAGTTCCTCATCGATTACCTTCTGAATGACTGGTGATACTGGGTAATAACGCTGCTTTACTGCTGCCGAGTCAGTCTCAATTACGTGCTCGACCTCGGCAGTACAGCCTAATTCCTTTCCCATCTTCATTTCAGCTTCTTGGATTATTGCCTCAAGCTCCTTCTGCTGTTCTACAGTTAGTTTCGACTTGCTTTCGAGTGAAGCAATTTGATTCGGTAAGTCTTCTTCTGAGAATGTCCATGAATGTTCAGATAAACTCGCTGTTATGCCCATGATTTTCCAAAAATCAGCCCCTAATATGATCTGGTGAGGGATTTTCCTGACAACCAAAACTTTACAAACTCTCAGTCGACCTTCTAATTTTATTTGGAGATCTATTTCACCAAGGATACCAACACTATTTCCATCAGCTAAAGTCACATTGTCCAATTTGGTCTTATTTATATTCAGTGCCATCCTTTCCAACAATTCCCACCCTGGTCCACCAATAATGGTGCGTGATGCCCCTGAATCTAAAAGACCAATGAACTGAATATCAAACACTCGAACTTTTAAGAAAGGCCGTACGTCATTCTTTGACTTTGCAAAGACATAATCCAATAAACCCGCAAGTACGCCTCTTTCCCTATCGATTAGAACAGGAACACTCTTTTGAATCGCGACTTCTTGGGACCCACTAGAGTTCAACTGGCCGCCTACTGTTGAACTCCACTCCCGTTTCCCTCTACAGGACTTGTTTGACTGCGTGAATTACTAGCATTGACCCTATTTGCATTTCGCTGTTGACCTTGGTTACGTCCCTCATTATTGGAAACTGGTGACCTTCTAGAGAAATTACTACTTGGTATCCTACAAAACCGTGCGAAATGGCCCATACGACCACACTTAAAGCATTTCACGCGGTTAGTGCTGGTTGACCAACACGAGTAGCAACTGAGCCACCTGTTCGTGGATTAATGGATACGTTGGCGAGATCGGGCTCAAGCAGCCTTGAATTCCGTTTGGTAGGTGGAGGCACAAAAGCTTCCACTGATGCTCGAATTGATTCTAGTTTTCGACCAAAGGCTACCAATTCACTAATTGTCTCGACGTTAGTAAGCCCTAAGTGTGATTGATAGAATGGACCAATATTACGCTTTATTAGTCTTAACTGTTTCTCTTCTGTTTCGGGAATACTAAGCCTAACAAACAATCTACTCATTAGGGCGACATACGTTCCGATACTTTCATCCTTGCCTTGAGTCCTATACTTAATCTCTTCAAGCAGTCGGTCATCATAGTCGGCGGGTAGATATTCCTTTTTCAATTCCCGTTCCAAGTCGGGCCATGATTTTAATTGGCTTTTATTTGCTCTGAACCAAATCAAGGCTTTTCCTGTGAATAAGTCAAGCGCTGATTGGAACAGATCTATTCAACTTACACCTCTCGCTTCACTAAGCTCTAAGACTCGTTCTAGGAAACTATTTAAAGATTGATCACGTTCCCCTGAAAACTGGATACTCCATTTATATATTGGAACAGTGCATCGTGAGACAGATAAAACCGTAGTTGTGGCGTTAGCTTCACTGGCGGATTGGTTAACATTGTTCGACGTGGGATGCTTATCGTTTATGATGGTTGTTGTCTCTCTCTCATCCTCATCGCTACTCGATCCATCCTTTTCGGCCTTACATTGAAGGGACCCAAGCGCTAAAGCTAAATCAATTTTGATCCTACTGATTTCCTTTGATTGTGTCTCGTCACTTACTACAGTCCTCCTTAATCTAAAGAAAGCCCAATCTAACGTCGTCATGATCTTTCTATAATCTGATGACCCTACTTCTCCCTTGAAGCTTTCAATCAAGCTTTTGATTTCTTCCAACTTTTCCTGTAATGCCTCACTATCCTTTTCAAATGAAAAGGGATAAGGAACAGCTAACAAGGGCCTCCCTAATTCCTCGGCTCTCAATGCGGAGTGAAGACTTACCCTCATGTCATCGACTTTAGCAGGGGGAATGTTTCGAATGGCAAGCTCATAGATAAGTTCATCTTGGTTTAATCGATTAACGTCCATGGTAATACTGGACATATTTAAATGTATCTGATAACGCTAATCTAGGATTCGAATAATGGAAGCGATATAAACACGTTTGTATTTGCACGATTCTCTGGTTCGATTTGAATGCACTTTCCTTTTTTTTCTTTTGTTTTAATTTTAGGTCGTCACCTTTTCACTATTTTTGAGTTAATACTTTCCCATAACTCGAATCAAAATGCTTAGATTAGGTACGCTTATATCTATAAAAAAAATATTACATTTCCAACACCGGGTCTCTTAGCATATAGTATGATTTAACAGGGCGAGATATATAGGCCAGATAACCAAACTCGAGATTCAGTCACAACGAGCACAGAATAGTATTTATTTGGAACTCCAATAATTGCCTCCAATATGCAGCTATACCAAACCACTGGCTAAGATATACAATAAAATACGCCGATTATCTTAAATCGTTATGATTATTTCAGAAACAATAGCAATGCTAAATTTTAATTTCCAGTAGTTTTCACCTAAGCCCACACCTCAAGTAAAACCAAAATCCCAATCTCTTGAAATAATGTGTACTCGAAATAAAAAAAGGTTTATACATCCCTTCCGTATTTTAAAATTCAGTTGCAACCATTATTGTTTTAAATTGAAATACCTATATTAATGCAACAGAAAAAAAATTTAAAATCAAAATCTTAACTGCATTCTTAGACTAATGCCAATTTAAACCTAAAGTTCAATTTGTTTTAAATAAAATACTAAAATTCATTTTGTTTGAAATAAGATAATACACCCGAAATGGCGGTTAATATGCATCCGTCGAGCCTTGGGATATATATGAAGAATTCTTTAATTACGTACCTTTTATCTATACCTCGTTATTAACTACTGCTACTTCCAATCACCCTTTTCCAATCACCACAATCACTCTCACATGAGATCCAATAGTAATTATAGTTCTCCCTTCGTTAATTCGCAGGACAACTTCCCTAGTCATAAAGCACACAATGGTACTTAGAACTGTGCTAATATATATTCTTAACAATCCTCAGCGTCTTTAATTTGGTTGGGATAGATCAATTATATTCTAATTCGAACGCAATTATCACTTCAAAGAGTTAACAGCATTCATCCACAGGTACACCAATCTATCTACAAATAGGTCAAACTTAAAGAAAAATTCACCATAATAAACTTAACAAAAATACTTTGAAATCCACTTCGGCATGTAAGCAAAAAGGTAAAGCCAAATTAACATTAATCCAGCCAAGCATATACATACATTGCGATTCACTTTGCAATACCTTACCACGGAGATTATGTCCTAACCGTAATAAGGACTAAGCTGGTGGAATGGTTTACTAATTTATAGCTGGATCAGGAAGACGAGGTATACAGCAGAGATATGTACATAAACGCGTTAAACGTCCGTTAGTATTCAACTACATAGCGGCAGTTCATGCAAATAGTGTCTGCAGCTGATGACAATGATGAATGTCTGAGCTAACTTTGTACGTGCGTTAGTTTGGCCGATTACACTTCATTAATTAATTATTTATATATACATATATATATATATTTTTTTTTTGTAGAAATAGGGTTTCACTTTTCTGGCTTTCCTTGCTTTTACGAATTAATTGGTTACTTCGCAACAATTTTCTGATCACACAAAAAAAAATATTTTGCACCGATTTCTTTCGTTCTGGGCCCCACGTTGGGCGCCAAAACTGTTACCACTCACGCCTCAGATGGGTGTACGCTAGCTCAGGAGATGGGTGCGGGAAGTATCCTAAGAAGGAATATAAAAATTTGGCGCCACGTGGTCTTTCGCGTAGGCAGGGTAAACCACGAAACCTATAAATACCTCAACACTGCCGAGTGGTATGAATTCAAATTTACTAACCACTAATATTAGTACAAAAACTTTGGGGTAAATTAAAGAAGACAATTTAACTTCAATGCCACAGTAATAGAAAATTTCCTTTCTGCTTCATACCTTAAGGTATAAAAAAAAATCTAGTTTATTACAATACGATAACACCACCCTCCAGCCGCGTACGGATTAAGTAAGCTTAATGTTTTAATACTGTTTAATTATAAATTATTGAACGAAAAGTAGTTAACTTTGATTAACCTCCCTGGCCAGTTCCTCCTTCTCCATGTGTTTTAAAAAACCCTCAAAAGACAAAATCGCTTAATTCCGGCTCCAGACCCCCTTACTTTAATTTGTTTTCCGTTTTATTGTTTCTTTATTTTAGTTTCGTTAGTCCAGAATATCCACTTTCGCCTAAGACTTTTCGTGTTTTTTTTGTTAAATTACTTTTATAACTTTCGCACTGGCTCTTTACCACTATTCGATCTGCCGTCTCTGCCGTCGACCTTCTTTCTTGTCCACCGATCGCCGAGAGACTTGGAACCCCCCGCCCCGTGCCGTATCGCTATCTCCTTTTCCTCACCAACTCTCCAACTTTCGAAACTGTTCCTTCCGCTGCGAATGGCTGCGTTCGGTCTCTTTTGAGTTTTCGAATATATATAGTTTACGAAACTTTTTTTTTTGTTTTAATGGTTTGTCCATTTTTATTTATTTTTTTATTCACACTTCTTTTACATACTGGTGCAACGGATTATGACATTTGAATAGCTTGCCAATAACTACTTGAGCGAATTGCTGGGGCGATTTCTTTACGGCTTTCTTTACTTTCTTTGTCACAACACAAATTTGTTTGTTTCTTTTTAAATTATGGAGTGGTCCTTTATTTATTTAGTTATTTATTTATTTATTCATTTATTTAATATTGTTTATTAATTGTTTTAATGTTAGTTATCTATTTATTTATTCTGTATTTTTTTTTGTTGTTTTGTACTATTGGAGGAAATCTGGAGGTCCGTTTTGTAATCCCATTTTACAATTAAATGACTGGTGTCCGTATTCACACATGGAAAAAGGAACTTGACGGATAGTAGTGCGACATACCTAATTAATACCTTGGAACGTGGCTTAGTGGTGCGTGTTTGTACTCAAAATGATCTTTCTAAATTAACCTTCACAACTACTGAATATTGAGCAACGCTTGCAGTTAACAGAATTTAGTACGTTAACAAAACTGCAAGGAATGAAAATATAGAATTTTGAACACCTAGCTTCAAAATTGAATTGAATATCTAATACTTAATCCATGCATTAAGAGCTAAAAGTTTTATACATAAGCTGATTATGAATACACAAAAAAATGAGATACAATGTGATGATCAAAATAAACTGATCTAGTCTACCTTATATAATTCACAGAGATATTCTACTAGTTATAATCTATGTTTCCTCCATTCAGCGGCGATACACGTACAACAGTAGTAGAACCGGAGAAATAATAATGTATGGTCCGATTTCCGGTTTGTAGAAATGCCTTTCCGTGTTCACAGTGAGAATTAATTTGGTGTTCTGATTAATCGTTTTAGAATTATCAACGAGAAAATATATATATTAATTGAGTGGGTTTGGTCCATTAAGCCACAGAAAGTATGGACATACGTGGAATTGGGAATTGTAGACTCCACAGCCCCGTAATAACGGAGACATATAGAAATAGCAAGATGATTCGTTTCTTAAATTGCTGCTAATCCGCTGGTAACTATAAGTCGAGGCTCAGTAGGACAATCCGCGTACTATATCAAGATACCTTTGAGTCTGTTGCTACAGAATGTGATAAACAAAAATGCAATATACGAAATTTTGATGAGTACAATTGCGACAAATGCATGCTGATAGTTACACTACATGCGATCTACACTTTCATCCAGTTGCACTAAAACTACACTAATCGTTAAATCGCCGCACTTTACATTTCCTTAATTACTATGATCAGCTTATAAAATAAAATAAATAATAATAAAATACCAATAATATTTGATATACATTATTTTTGTTTTAAATAGAATTTTAGTAATATTGCAGCCGGTTCTGCTGCGACTACAAGACCGTGAAAATCTTCGTTGCTCTTGTTGAATTTCACTCGCTTTGTATCGTAAGAGATTTTATGAGATCTTTCATCTATTGATTTTCTTTTTCAAGTTTACTGTTGTGGATTATAATTGAGACTATTTGAAATAAGTATCTGTGATTGTGCTGATGCAATGCATTTGGATGCAACTGAAGCTTCCAAAAATTGATCTACTAAGGACGTAAATTCTTCTTCACTTTTATCAGCGAGTTGAGTTAAGGTGATGGTTATTATTTGTGGGAGCCGCATAGTTTTTTAATTAACGCGCTCCGGCTTATTCTTTTAGCATTCTTAGGATATCAGATGGCTTTCTGTCGCCTATCTCCTTAATTTAAAGAATTTTTCCAGCCGCCGTTCTTCGGTAAACGAGTGGTGCTTTATTATAACTTTCGGAAAAGTTTGATATTAAATATATAAGTAAATTTAATCTTCGATGTTTACATTTACACTTACTGAAAAGTTTAGCGTTAAACACAATCTAAGTATATATAAACTTTAACGTTTAAATTCGAACTTTCTTGTAAATTAAATATTAAATATTAATTTATTTCATGTTAAACATGTAATTTTAAACAAAGTTATAATAGTTTTAAATACAAATTTTAATTTTTTAAGTAAATTAGTCTTTCCAATGAGCTATTTGACTGAGGATGGTAAGCCGTTTTTGTAGTTTTTTGATTGTTAGAAATTTGCATAAATTTCAGAACATCTAAGAGGTAAAATTAGATCTCTGATCTATAACCAAAATTTTAGGAATACAGTGTCTGCTAATTATCTAGTTTTGTTGGGTAACGAATCGCTCGTGCTTCCTGGCACGTCCAGGTAGAAGCGATCTGTGCATAAGTAGGAACTCTCAGAAAACGAACGTCTAGGTTTTGGCCTACCTTCTATTAAAACGCAAAACACTTTTTAGTTCTTTATTAATATTTGAAGGCTTCCTTTTTAACAAGACACAAACTCTCCTTTTTTCCTTATTTATTTTTTTGTATTTGTATGTTCCGTATTTACAATTATCACTTCTAACAAAATTTCTTTATAATTTATATATATTTTTTATTTTTTCACTTTCAACAAAATTTCTGTACAATTTATACATATTTATAACTTTCACTTTTAAGAAAACCATTTACTGGATTTCTTCTAATTTTAACTTTCTTAGAGGTGTCCTCTCGACGGGGTTGAAAAAAACGAACTCTTCGAGGTTTGGGCTAGCTGCCCCCAGGTACCCACGAAAAACTTTTAGAAAAAGCTTTTTTCTTTTTGCTTTCTCACGGCGATTTTAAATTCGTACGTGAGAGAATGCAAATTATTTATGTTGAGATGCATATGCATCATGTAGAAAATGCAACCCGATATGCACTTGTGTGCCTGTCTTAAAATATTACTTTTAAGCGGGCGAGAATAATCGTATGTATGCGTATGTATGTATGTATGTATGTACATACAATTAGATTTGAGCAATTAAATAATGTACGTATGTGAAGTGCATATTGCACAATAAAAAAAAATGGAAGTATGTAGGTAAGTATGCAGTGCATATCGTGGGAGCGGAATGCAGGCTAGATAACAAAATGCAATTTATGCTTAAATTGCATTTTGTTGTAGCATTGAAATGCATTTTAAATGCATTTGAAATATGGAATGAAATTTTGAATTAAAAATAATTAAAAGTAATTTTCAGGGTCAACTTTGCAATGCACCAATATGTTGCATAGGGCAATATGTTGGTGCATTGACCTTATCGTTGTGATTCGGGGCATTGGGTACCTGAGTCACAACAGTTTAATAATGTTTTACCTATTGTTTTTGTTTCCATATCGGAAATAGGAACAACGTCCATGAATTTTGTAAGATCGTCCTCGAAAGTGAGGATGTATTTATTCCCGTTGGTGGTTTCAGGCAACGGGCCTGCAATATCCATGAACATATGTCTTATGAAAAAGTTTAAATGGAGTATCCGTTATCTCCATTGGCATTTTATGGTCTTTCCCTATTTTATTCTTTTGATAAACTTCACATGCTTTTATGTATCTTTTAATGTCTTTTAACATGTTCTTCCATTTAAAACGTTTTCTAATTTAGTTGTATGCCTTAAAAGGACCCTGGTAGATCATTGTAGTCATGTAAAATAGTTTTGATGCCTTTGTGGTCTGAAATAATTTCTGCTTCTGGATTAGATATCTTTAATATTAAAATTTGACTTTCCTATTTTATTAGTTTGGTTTTTTTCATGTTTGTGTTTATTACTTGTTCTTTCCCCGCTTTATTACTGTTTACTTCTGATTCCTCTCTTACTTTGTCTCTATCAGCGTTTTTTTTTTTTCGATCTAGTGATTGCCAAGCATGCACTTTCGGTTGATTTTTCGGAAAGGGTTCATTAGCTTGGGGAATTCTACTTAACGCACCCACATTTGTGTTATATATTGTTATATTTTGTTTATATTCGATACTATAGTCGTATTCAACTAGTTTATGTCTGAGATGGAGTATTCTACTTGTAGGATCTTTTCTATTTACTTCACCGTGTAGAGCTCTATGATCTGTGTAAAGCGATGTCCGTAAAGATAGCATCTCAAATTTTTTACTCCCCACATAATTGCAAGTAACTCCTTTTCAATCGTTGAATATCGTTTTTCGGCATCGTTGAGCGATCTGCTTGCATAGGCTATGGGTCTATCATAACCCATTGGGCCTTATTATAACACAGTCCCCAAGGCATCGTTGCTGGCGTCCGTGATTAAGCTGAAAGGTTTGGGAAAATAAGGATAGGTAGACTTACAAGTGCTTGTTTTTGAGTCTCAAAAGCATTTTGACAATCAGGATCCCAGTTGAATTTTATATTTTTCGTGAGCAGTCTATTTATTAGTGCGGCAATTTTTGAGAGGTTTTTGATGAACTTCCTATAATAATTTACTAAAGCCAAAAATGATTGTACTTGTCAGATAATCTTTGGCACTGGGAAATTTTGGATACATTTACTTCTGCTTGGATCCAGGAGAACACCTTCAGTAATACACTTCTGACCCAAATATATAATTTCCTTTTGCAAAAGAAAACTACGTTTCTCGGGTTGAAGCTTGAAATATTGAGCTCGACGTCTTTTGAAAACTTTTTTTAACTTATTCTCATGATTTATTAGGTTACTAGCAAATATAAGAGCATCGTCAAGGAACGCCCAAGACTTGAACTCGCAAGTACCCAAAAGGGCATGATTCATTAGTCTCTAAAAGGTTGCCGCCGCCCCTGAAGTCCTGAAGGTATGCGTTTAAATTGGAAATGCCCATGAGGAGTACTAAATGCAGTCTTCTCTCTGTCATTTGCATTTACTTCTATCTGATGCTGGGCGCTAGCTAGATCTAACGTGGAAAAATATTGGGTGTGACCCTAGAATATCTTCTATTCTAGGCAGTCGATAGGAGTCCCCCACAGTAACTTCTTTTAACTTGCGGTAATCGACTACAATACGCCAACGTCTTTCCCCATCAGGTCCCGGTTTTTTCGGGAATTCTAGAAAAGGCGAGTTCCAGGGACTTTTAGTTGGTTCAACTATTCCGTCCTTTAACATTTTATTCACTTGGTTGTTATTTCTTCGCGTTGTGTTTGAGGAAGACAATACATTCTCTGATTTATAGGGGCTTGATTTAATTGAATCCGAATATAATGTTGGATACTTTTAGTATAAGTAAGTGCATCTTCCGGTAAATAAAAAAGATCTTCATACTCATAACGAAGGATTTTTCTTCCACTACATTCATATTTCCCCCTAACTGAACCATATTTTATTAATACGTTCCTTTTTACAACATTTTAAATTTTAGCTTTGACTGTAAAAAATGTTGTTTATATCACATTCGACTTCATTGGTGTTGTTAATATTTTCATGCTGTTTGAAAGAATATACTATATATGTAGATTGATTATTTCGCAATTCTCAAGCGATTTCAACTGTGATGAGAGTAATCTTTCATTTCCACACTTTAGTTGCTTACATTTATAGTTGCTGTATCAACTAAAGGCTTTATTAAACAATTCCCAATGTACACACCTTTCTTAATCGCAGCGGTCAAACAGATCAGTTCTGCCTGACTGTTTAATTTAATTGGCACAAATACTTCGGATCTAGAAAGTAATTCAAAATTAAGTTTTCCTTCGGATGTGTTCAATTGCTTGGGATCTATGCTTCCTTTTATCACTTTTCAGCACACTAAATTTCTTAGCTTGAGAATTAAGACTCGTTGCTTGAAAGCAATCCCATATCGATTGACTTTTGCGACATGTTTACATCGGCGGACCTCTCCAAAATGTTTCTTTAGCTATGCAGTAATTTTCGTTGTGCCCAGGTTGTAAATAAAAGTTGCATAAAACAGAAGCTTGTTCACTATAACCGGAACGATCGGCATGACTCATATACACTTTTTTATACGAATTTCTCTGCATATTCGTAATGAAATTACAATTATTTCAAAAATTGGTTTACTTTCGTTGGAAATTTTGACTATGACCATATGCCTTACAAAAAGTACAATACTGAATCGACTTACGAGTTTGACATTCGTAATATGTATGGCCTAGGCGATTACAAAAGGTGGTAACCTTGAGCTATTTTCTGTAAATTGGTTCATGTTAAAGTTTTTATTCGGAATGAAATTTTTATTAGCATTTATGGGATTAGGGGTTTGTCAACGCTGTTGTAGAATTTAGTGTATCAAGATTTGGATAGAGCATGAATTACTCTGCTTATTCGAGGCATTTTGAACACAATGCCTCTAGTGGTTTTCTGGATCTTGCCAATGATAGAACTTTTGAGTTGGGTTAAATATTCCCATTTTAAAACTGTTAACCGCGAGTTCCTCTAACTCGGTATTAAGAATATGCGCACACGCAGGGTATTGTTCCTTAGTTTTCAGTTTACACTTTTCTAATTGTCTTTTTACACGATTCAGAAACTTTAACATACTTTCACCGGGCCTTTGTCGCATTAAACGAACCATTATTGAGTGATATATAAGATTTTTCATCCGAAAAATTATCTTTGAAGGAAGTAAAAAACTCTTCAATGGTTTGAAGTTTTATCGTGAATTATTCTAATGCCCAACCACGCAAACGAGTGAGTATTAATTTCAATAACAAAAGCTTTTCTTCAGGGGATTGTAGCGAAAAGCGTGTCAGTCGACAGGCCTGTCCATGTTCACTTTTCTGAATATGGATAGGCGTTGCATCTGTCACCTCCAGCTTCAAAAATCATCGTAGGATTAGCGTGGGTGGCTGCACAGTGGATACGCCGCTAGCGATCAACCGGCTTGGGGTGGTTCTTGCCACCCACATCCTTTGATGCTATGTATAAGTAAAACCACTAATGTTTCTCCAGACGGACAGACGGACTCTTTAAAGGTTTGACGGGACTAAAATGTAGACTGCAGACAGACGGACGAAAAAAAAAGTAGCAACAAACGTTGCCGCCAGCACCTAAATTTTGCTACGAGGAGCTGCTCCCTTGTATCACCTGCAAACCTGCAAATAAGGAATTTATTTGTTCAAAACTACAAAAGAAATTGACGAAGATTTCAATAACGGCGAACATTTAAATATTCACCCGGAGAGCCGCCAACGCCGGAGATAGAAGTGATTGAGAGAGTGAGAGGAAGTCTCAGTTGGTGTTGACACCCCGGATTTGGGAGAATATTGGGCCCAGGCGCCCCCATCCACCCTGGGTAAGCCTCCAAAGCCTCGTTATTGCTTAGCCCCATCTGTGTGTGTGTTATGGAGTGGTGTCACACATTCGACCCGACAGCCTCCTCCCTTCAGGCTGTGGAATTTACTTACTCATTCCGACGCGCAGCAACGCTAAACATACTCAAAGATAGTTAAAGCCAAACCAAATGCAGGGAAAGAAAGAACGTACGCCGGGTGGTGGCACCGGCGGCGCCCAAAACAGTTAAAATGTGGGGTGATTATCAGGCAAGGAGCATATGTACGTATATTACCTGACACCTTTGCTCAATGCAGGTGTCAACAAAGCCCTAGCGCCACTGGAAATAGCAATATCCACAATTTTCAGGCAAATAAAAAAAAACACATAACCACTAAATTCTACGCTCTAACCGATATAATCTACTAATTTGGATACAAGAACGCCTCGGCGTAAGGCCGGTAAGCCATGAAAATTTATTGTCACCAAATAATCGAATATTTCACTATTATAAGATAGGTGACCGCAACTACGGCGCCTCTGCCAAATGCAGGTAAGTACTGAAGCCTATTATCATTGAATAATTTTAACTTTTCACTATTTTAAACAAGAATATATATTAGCGCACACACGGCGCCTCTGCCAAATGCAGGTAAGAAATAAAGCTTATTGTCACTAAATAATTTTGATATTTCACTGACTGTTTAAAAATATATGAGCGCAGCTATGGCACCTATGCCAGATGCAGGTAAGTGAAAAGGCTTAATGTCATTGAATAAATTGGTAATTCACTATTTTCAACAAGAAAATATATAAGCGCACCCACGGTGTCTCTGCCAATAGCGTTCAATTAGACCGTTAGCTCGTGGAGTTTGCACTGCTGTTCGGCGTTATCAGCGCAATATCTCGTTAATTCTTTCGAGGTAAACGCCAATCCCCGATCAGTAACAAGTTGTGTGGGCATATCAAAGTATTGCGTTATATCGCCTAGCATTGTTGTGACTTCCTTGGTTGATGTGGAACGTGTTGCTTTTAATACAATGAATTTACTGAACGCATCAATTAATCCTATTACGTACATGTTACCCTTCTTGCTCTTAGGAAATGGACCCAAGAAATCACAATGAACTGTGTGGAATGGGACTGACAATCTTTCATATGTATATAATTGATAACGCTGATCTCTTGCTGGTTGTTTATTGTAGAGACAGTCGATACATGAATTCACGTAATTCGATACTGTCGGCTTCATATTTGGGAATCAGAAAGTTTTTCGCAAATTGTCTAATGTTTCATCAATTTCGCAGTGTCCCATTCTATCGTGAGCAGATTGTATCACTCGCCAACGGACACCTCGTGGAACGAAGAATCTGTCACCATTGATCGTCTTTTTATATATTCGCCCTTTGGTTAACACATATGATCCTTTTATTCCATTCAGTTCTTCGTGCGCCTGAAAAGTGCCCTCTAACACTTTCCGCATTTCTTGTAGTTAAGGATCTTGTTGTTGTAGTGCGGCTAGCCAGTCTTCTTTGGGAATGGTGATGATCAGCGTCTACTCTGCAACGTTTTCTATTGGCCTTCCGTTCTCTATGGTATTTCTTCTCAAGGCATCAACATGAGCCAGTTTTTGACCGGATCGAAATTCTAAATCTAAACCAAACTCCGCTATTCTCATCCACCATCTAGAAATTCGAGGTATTATGTTTTTCTTCTCTAGCGTTAACCGTAACGAGTTACAATCCGTCACTATTTTATAATGTTTGGGTAGCAGATAGTACTTAAATCTTTCTACACTTTCGACTACTACTAACGCCTCCAGCTCATAGCTGTGATGTTTGATTTCTACTGCTGTTGTCGCTCGGCTGTAATATGCAACGGGTTGTCTGTTGACTTTTCATCTTTTTGTTTTTGTAGTAAAATCCCTGCTATACTCTAACTGCTGGCGTCCGTGTGTAATTTATGATCCGCTGTTTCATCATATAACGTTAATATGGGGCGTTTAATTAGGGCCTACTTCAAATGTTGAAAAGCGTTTTCCGTCTTTTCTGTCCATAGGAATTTGACGTCTTTTCGTAATAATAGTTATAGTGATGAAGCTATCAAGGCATAATTTTTCACGAATCGACGGAAATAACCTGTCAACCCTAAAAACTGTCTGACTTCTCTAACGGACTCAGGCCTCTTATACGTAGAAACGGCTGATATCTTGTTATCTCCTGGCTGAATACCATTAAATGAAATGGCGTGACCTAAAAAGTTTAGCTTTTCGCTCATGAAACTACAGTTTTGAACGTTCAAGGTGACGTTTGCCTTCTTTAATTTTGCGAAGAGTCGACTCAAAGCTTGAGAATATTTCTCCACATTTTCACTTGCAACAAGAACATCGTCCATATAGCAAATTACGTCTGGCTGTATAATTGTTGCCATTAATCGCATAAATACCGCCGGGGAATTTGTAAGTCCAAATGGCTCTTCTATACTCGTAATGGCAAAAAATGAAGGAGTCTTACCTTATTTTCGCAGGATACAGCATTACTCACGTTTATTTCTTCCATCATTAGATTAGAAAATAATGATGGTCGCACTACATTTATATCTGATGCGATGTTAAGTACCTTGCTACTGTTACGTACCTTGTGAGGAATGGCGGGTACTTTATCCAAAACACCTTTTTCTTATTTTCACTTTTATTTCCAAATCTATCTCCAAACTTGTATCAAAAACTATTCTTTATTTTAATTTTATATATTTTTTTTTTAACACCACAATTCTTGTTGTACAATTTTTTGTTATATATTCCAATGTTTTTCTATTTTCACCTTTTACCAATTTATGATCCTAAAACCTTTTTTTTTCTAGTTTAACTTTATTCTTATAAAACTACACAGAGACCAAGATTCAAAAGCAACTCTTTTTAATCGCAACCGCCGTATATGTCGTTTTTTTTTCACAACTTTATTTCTGTAAAAAAAAACTCGACTATCGTTTTCGAAAACTGAATCCAACTCTACGAACCGCCGTTTATCAAATTTTAAACTCAACTCGGCTCTTGATCACTTTTGTCGCGATCAAGAGCCTTCGTTCAGGGTAGAAAATGCATAGTTGCATTTTCACCCGGAGAGAATTTTCATTTATTCTGGACTTGATTAAACAAGTCCAGAATATTTTTCGTTGGACGGTGACTTGACATTTGATGCTTTTATAAATATCAGCCACCGTCACGACGATTAAAATTGCCGCGCGCGTATACATACAATGTATTTTCGCGACGCGCTCTTCTTTTCGCGAAAGCTTTTTTGTGATATGTATGTACGTTCGTACATACATATTGCAATTTCCACGACAAATCGTACTGAAGGTACGATTTGTCTTTTATTTTATTTTTCAACTTAAATATTTCTACTGGCAAATTTTGCTGAAGGCAAAATTTGCCATGGGAATAATTTTGTTTCAACTCTATGGAATGTGAAGAAAATTGCTGACGGAATTTTCTTCACTGATTGTACTGATAAGCTAGCCATGTTTTAGGCATGTTAGCTTATGTGAAAATTTATGGATGAATTCTTTTAGTATTGTAGAAATTTTTAGATATCCCTTTATTTTGAATATTTTTTGGTATGCAGGATTTGGTACATAACAATCCTTCCCCGTTTTCAAAATGAGAGTTATTATTAGAAGAGTAATAACTCTTGGTGAAGGTCATTTGTGCGATTTGCATATACAGAGCTGTTTTTGATTTGTTTGTCTCTGGGTCTCTTATCGGGGTGTCCGATTACCGTTCTGCTAGGTTTGTTACTTTGTCTTGGCAATGGATCTCATGATTAAATCCTCTGCTCGGTTTTATTCGAGTTTTGATCTTAAGCCGTTGCAGTTGTCTAATTAAATCCGGATTGCAGTTAGGATGTTGTTTGCCGTCAAAGTCAGTAATCAACCCTGACACAGCCCGGCGGGCCTCAGTTCTGTGGCCAACTTAATTTTCGTGGTCAGCGGTCAGCGGCCTTTCACTATGTGGGGTGCGGATGCCGTGGCCGGCCGCCACTACTGGGCTGATATACCTCTGTATCCCCACCAAGGGCAGGAGTGGGTTGTGCGAGGTAAGTCCTGATGGTAATTGATTTAGCACGTTGGCCACCTATATTCACCCTTTTTCTTTTATTCAGGCGGTACCCTCAACATAACCGGCCGGCACGGACTCTGCGCATGCTGCCATCCCGTATTTGAATCAGCCGTTACGGGCATTCTACGCAGTTTGATGGCCACCCCACCCCCTTTAGAAGTCGAGGATGACTCCGATGAGGACTGGGCATGAAGTCCCTTCGGGAAGCTCTCTTTTTAAATTTTTTTTCAATTTTAAATTAGCTTATATCTTTCCTGTCTTTCTTGTTTTTCCTTTTGCTGGTCTCCATAAAAAAAATAAAAAAAAAATACAATAAAATCGAATGTTTTGTTTCTGGAATTTGCTACCCTAGGCTGGTTCGTTGGTGGTTTTTTTTTGTTTTTCTTTTTGTTCTCATTAGGGGTTTCGGATCTTGGTTGGTTCGGTTAGGTGTTACATTTTTGTGAGTTAATTATCTATTTTTTTTTTCTTATTTAAATTTTAATTAAATCTAACTACTATAAAAATAGCTTACAATATTATAGCTCATGCGATAATAAACCAAAATTTTTGTAGTAGCCTGGTAAACTTTTCTTGTATTTCTTACATTATTTTTTCTTGCATTATACTTTTTTTTGTTATGTGTTAATTGCTTTTTATTTTCTAATTATTTGTTTAGGTAGGAGCCTGGTGAAATTTATTCCGTCTTAACTATGTATTATTTTGAATTAAGTTTTACTAATTCTATTTTTATATACTACCCCTTTTTTTTCTTTTTATTTATTTATATACATATAGTTTTATATTTATTTATGTCTACTTTTAAGGTAATTTTTCTTTAACTTTATATTTTCCGTATGTATTTTATATTGTTTACTATATATTCTATTCTCGCCAGTATATTTATTTATTCTAACTTATCCTTGTATTTACTTCTAATACATTTTTTTTTCTTCCAACTGTATATTCAGTTTCTTATACTGTTAGTTACTACGTACTCCTTCTATGTACTTTATTTTTTTTTATGTATATTCTATTTTCCGTTTATATTAAATTCTAATTCTATATTTACACTGTAGTTATTTGAGCCTTGCTGCCTGTAATACATGTTGTGTTGTACCTTTACTTGCGTTTTGGTACATTTTTGTTTTTACGTACCAGGTCTACCTTTTATGTTTAAATTAGGTTGATTAGTAGTCCATATTGACAGTGTCCGTGTTCGCACCTTTACACTATTTGGACTGATTTTGTTTTGGGGAGGCTTCTGGCTCGCCTTAAACTGGGTTGGGGAGCATTAGTTCGCTCCCCTAAAGGAATTCCCTCTGATGAATTTTCGGGGTTACCTTGTGGTTGATTTCTCTGTTGTCTCATCTTGATGACAACAGGGTTAAGATATTGATGTATTAAAGTAATTATCAGTCCGGTACTGTTGTGCATTTCCTATCTGTAGCTATCTGTAGAGATCATGTACACATGTATCAGCATCACCAACATTGCTAATTATCAGCGTATTGTAAAAAGCATCATAGCCACTGTAAGTCGAACCTGCAGGCAGTTGCGGTCCAGATTCTGTACGAGTAACAATAAAGTTAAAACTATAAAGAGTGTTTCATTATACCACATGGCGCAGCCGGTAATCGGAAAATAATAAATTTCAAGTGGAACTTGTATTTCGTGTGCAGAGAAGTGCATTTTGGAGGAAAATGGCATCGTTAGATTTTCCAAAACCTGAGCAACTACACCTCGATGGGAATCTTAAAGAAAATTGGAAGAGGTTTAGAACGCACTATGATATTTACGCAACCGCAACTAAAACCAACAAAGAAGAAGAGACCATACAGGTAGCAAGATTTTTAAGCTGCGCTGGAAGCGAAGCCATCGAACTTTTCAATACGTTCAATATGTCGGAGGAGGATAAAAAGAAGATTGAAGTAGTGAAAAATAAATTCGAAGAGTATTGCAATCCCCGAACGAATATAGTATACGAAAGATACCTATTTTATACAAGGAACCAGAAAGATAATGAACCTTTTGATCATTTTCTCAAAGACATATCTACATTAATAGAGAGTTGCAGTTTCGGCGATCAAAAAGATTCAATTCTCAGAGACCGAATCGTCATCGGAATAGCGGATAGAAGCATACAAACACAGCTAATGAAGATCAGCGAGTTAACTCTGGAAAAGGCGATAGAAACTTGTCGGATAGCAGAAATATCGGGTACACATAGTAGAGTGATGCAGAATGATACCACAGGCCAAGCAAGACAATCATCAGCAATACATGCAATTAGGAAAAATATGGGAAGTAGTCAATCTAAATTAAATAATGAAAGTAAACAGTTAAATTCTAGATCATGTAAAGGAAATGCACGACCGTCCGTGAGAATGAATGATGCATCGAACCAGAGACAGAACGTAGAGTACCGGTGCAAATATTGTAATTACTTGCATGCAAGAGGCAAGTGTCCTGCATTTGGAAAAAAATGTGCTGTATGTGGGAAATTAAATCATTTTGCTTCAGTTTGTCAAAAACGGAAAAAACAGGTTAGTGATATTGCTTTGAGTGATGAGGTTAGCTATGTTGATAACGAGTTGTATATAGACTCAGTTAATATTCCTATTGAAAGTAAAAAAAAATATTGCTGGACTGAGAGGTTGGAAGTGGAAAATCTCTTGCTGGCATTTAAATTAGATACTGGCTCGCAGGTGAATATTCTACCGAAAGATACATTTAAAAGGATTAATCCGATACCTGAACTAAGAACATTCAATGTAAATTTGGAAGCGTATGGTGGCTTTAAGCTTTCGGTTCTAGGCATGGTTACCTGTAAAACTAGGTGTAAAGGAAAATTAAGTCATTTGGATTTTGTTGTCGTAGATGAAGGGGCACAGCCATTGTTAGGTTTAGATTCATGTGTAAAATTGGGATTGTTACAGCGTGTTCACAGTGTTCAAATCGAAAGTAAATCCGAGTTCATTGAGAATAATAAAGCAATTTTTGCGGGTTACGGGCGTTTCCCAGATAAGTGCAGTCTAGAGCTCCAAAACACAGCTTGCCCAGTAAATAAGCCTCCTAGGAGAATCCCCATTAATATTCGTGAAAGGGTAAAGAATACTTTAAGTCAAATGGAGCAAAGAGGGGTAATTTCTAAGGTTGACCATCCTTCTGACTGGTCTCATAATATGGTAGTAGTGGAAAAAAGCGACAAATCACTAAGGATTTGCCTAGATCCCAGGGAGTTAAACCAAGTCATTAAAGAAGAGCACTTTTTGATACCGAAGGTAGAAGACTTTAGACAGGAGATGCGAGGGATGAAATATTTCACAGTATTAGATGTGAAGGAAGGCTTCTGGCAAGTAGAATTAGATCAGGAATCAAAAAAATTGACTGTTTTTAGCACCCCATTTGGCTGCTATCAGTTTAATGTTTTGCCTTTCGGCATAAAGATAGCTCCGGAGAAGTTTCAGAAATTAAACGCAAAGTATTTTGGGCAATTACCGGGAACATTTGTTTACATAGACGACATTATAGTCGGAGGAAGAACATTGTCTGAACATGATGAGAATCTAAGACAAATAGTTGAACGCGCCAAGGAGATAAATGTTAAGTTTAACCCAACAAAATTGCAGTATAGAATGCAAAACGTCAAATATCTGGGGCATATTTTTTCATCTGAAGGTATGACGCCAGATCCGGAGAGGGTAAGGGCAATAAAAAACATAAATAACCCAAAAAATCAGAAAGATCTTCAGAAAATTCTGGGAACAATAAATTATCTTAGGTCTTTCATCCCGAATCTAGCTGAATTAACTGCACCTCTTAGAGAGCTCCTCAAGAAAAACGTTTGCTTTGCATGGTCAGAAGCACACTCAAGAGCTCTGGATAATATTAAAGTGGCTATCGAAAGATCATGCATACTGTATACATTTGATCCTAGACTACCAGCAGTAATACAGGCTGATGCGTCAAAGAACGGGTTGGGATGTTGTTTATTGCAGGAGGGTAGACCCATATGTTATGCTTCAAAGAGCTTAACGGAGGCCGAAACACGTTATGCTCAAATAGAGAAAGAGCTGTTGGCAATTGTCTTCGCGTGTAAGAAATTCCACGATCTCATTTATGGTAAGCGAGTTTTGGTACATACAGATCATAAGCCACTTGTACCAATTATGAATAAAGCCTTGGATAGTAACTATTCTACTCGCATACAGCGCATGAAAATTAAATTGCTAATGTACGATATAGAAGTATGCTATATTCCCGGCAAGGATCTACATATAGCTGATTTATTATCTCGTAACTCTGGTTCAAGCAATGATGTAGAATTAAAGGATTTAGCAACAGAATATGTCCACAGCGTGAGTATGGGGGATTCGACCAAAGAACTTTATAGGAAAGAAACTAGTCGCGATGACATATTAGTAGAATTGATTAAGTACTACAAGGAAGGATGGCCAACTTCAAAAAACAGGATACCAGATCACCTAAAATTTTTTAGGAATATGAAAGGACAAATTTACTATGATGATGGATTGGTATTCTACGATGGTAGAATATTTGTGCCTAAGGCCTTGATTCTGCATGCGCTAAAAGCCTTACATGAATGCCACTTTGGTATCACAAAGACAATTGGTAGAGCCAAGACATTATTTTATTGGCCGTATATGAGCAGAGACATAGAGAATGCAATAAATTGCTGTGTGACATGTGAGAAATTTAGAGCATCAAATAACAGGCATGAATTAATACCCCATAAAATACCAGAATATCCGTACCAGAAAGTTGGATGCGATATATTCGAGTTTACTGGTAGAAACTACATAGTTGTTGTAGATTATTTTTCAAGATGGTTCGACATAAGAGAACTGTCCAATAAAACAGCGAAATGCGTAGTACGAGCAATGAAGGAAAACTTCTGTATACACGGAATACCAGAAGAGGTTGTTTGCGATAATCAACCCTTCAACTCCTTCGAATGTCACCAGTTCGCGAAATCTTGGGAATTTAAATTCACATATTCGAGTCCGTATTACCCTAGATCAAACGGTTTAGCTGAAAAAGCGGTGCACATTGCTAAGACCATAATGAAAAAAGCACAAGATAGCAATCAGGAAATTTTTTTAGCGGTATTAGAATACCGAAGCTCTAATCTCTCTCATATAGGATACTCTCCATCACAACTTCTAATGAGTAGAGTTTTGCGTACGAAACACCCTATTGACAAAAAACAATTATATCCTGAAGTAGTAAGAAGCAGGGTGCTGAATACTATGGAGCATGTCAAAGCGCGACAAAAGGAGTATTATGATAATAGGTGGGCGAATAGGAGGGACCTGGACATTAAAACTGGCGAAAATGTAGTTTATAGGAAAGGAAATAAGTGGGAACGTGCAGTAGTGGAAGCTCAAAGTAACACACCAAGGTCTTTCATTATTAGAAATGAAGATAATCAACTACTCCGAAGAAACACAGAACATTTGCGTAGGTCACAAAATTCTCCACAGTTTAGCACCCTCGAAAATTTAGCCGGAGAGAATTCATCCCAAGCTCCAGCATCAGTGCAGCAAGAAGAAAGCAGTTTAAGCACTGAACTACCTAATAACAATAATAATAAAGATAGCTATCAACATAAGCAACCCTTATTACAAAACATGCAAGATCACTACAGGACCCGTTTCGGGAGAGAAGTGAAGAAGCCACTGTTTTACAGGCCTTAAAAGGCATTATTAAAAAAAAAAAAAAAAACAAAACACAAAAAAAAATTAATTAATCATAAGCATTTATTTGATATTTTTATATATATACATACACAATTGTTTATGTATGCACATTGAAACTGAACTAAGATGAATTAATTTAAAAAAAAAAAACAAAAACCCTAGATATGTATATTTGAATTAAAAGATTAACGGACGTACTTGCACGCTGGTTCTATTGATTTGGAAAAAAAAGGAGATGATGTATTAAAGTAATTATCAGTCCGGTACTGTTGTGCATTTCCTATCTGTAGCTATCTGTAGAGATCATGTACACATGTATCAGCATCACCAACATTGCTAATTATCAGCGTATTGTAAAAAGCATCATAGCCACTGTAAGTCGAACCTGCAGGCAGTTGCGGTCCAGATTCTGTACGAGTAACAATAAAGTTAAAACTATAGAGAGTGTTTCATTATACCACAGATATTTTACTGCCACAGCGATCATTATGGCCAGAACTAGTAGGCTTGTAAATGATAGAGAAGTTGTGGACAGGATATGGGAGTTTTTACGTGATATCTTTTCCTGGTATTTAATAATTTTGCCTCTAATTTCCTCTAGTGAATGCGTGTCCTGGTAGACTGATTTGTGAGTATCGTCTCCAGTTAAAATTTCCATTGAGACTTGCGTTTGGTTTTGAGATTCTGGTAAAATGTCAGCCAGACTCAAATTAAATAAGGAATGATTAAATTGTGGAAATTGTTTGGGTTGAGTTAATTTCAGCGGGCGTTTACTTTGACCTTCATATTTGAGCACTTTGTCACTTATTTGGACTTGACATGGTTGCGTTATCTCTAATATCCCTTGCCCTTCCAGTTTCGAGATCACAAAGTGATCGGGACATGTCAAGTGTAGCACCGTGGAGGTGAGAAATGAAAATAGCCACGCATTTGGCTTGTGTAGTTTAATTAACATGTCCTTTTGGGGGGCTTGTACTCTGGTGCTGCATTTGGGCACTTCATTTAAAGGATTATATACCAATTTAATGGCACATTCGTTGGACGTTGCCGCTTTGATTATAGGCGTGTTCAGACGGCCTACATACGTGTTTTCTTCCAAATTACTTGTTATTTTCTTGAAAATTTTCATGTCCTCGCCTTTTAATAAGAGAAATTCCTGAGTTTTTGCGCTATTGGCTATGTATGAATAACCAGGGTCTGGAATTAATGAGTAAGTTGCTGACTTGGGTACAGGATAGCATTGAATCTGTTGTAGCCTCATTTTTGGCAGATTAAAAATTGGGAGAGTAATTCTCACCACCAATTTACTCTGCATAAGGAGTGACTGAGCTCCTGCTGTTTGGTATAGAACAGATAGACAATTTTGGTCATTCGGGCAATTCGAGGCCGTCTTCCGGTATATTTCAAACAGATTTTTGGGAGACATTAGGAGTGGATGAATATGATTGGTTTTACTAGCCATTATTATATCCAGGAGGGCTTGTTGTCGATATTCAACTTCGATGATTTGGAGCAATAAGCTTGATATAATCTCTTGTCTCAGTTGTCTCCTAGTTAAATCATCGGCCACATGGTGGAGATCGTTTATCTGGTGGGCTATTTTTTGTTGTTTGTCTATTAACATAGCCAGCGGTTTTTGAATCTTTTCCAAGGTTGTTTTTACAACACTGATTTGTTGTTTCTCTAGCTCGGCTAGGGCTTGTGTATTTGATTCAAGTTCTTCTAACCTGCTGTCAATTTCTTTCTCGTTATTGCTTTCCATAGTTCCAAACAAATAGTGTATGGCATTGCCTATTCCATCAAATAGCGATCTGGCCTTGCGTTTTCCTGGTGCTAGTTCCTTTATAGTTTCCGTGCGCTTTCGTACGCTATCTATTATAGCGTGTATGTGTAGTTGCTGCACGTTACACAGGTCTTCTGGGTTTGTTATATTTATGCAGAGTTTATGCACCAAGTGCTCTGCATATTCTGCTAGCTTTATCTGTGCATCTAGTTCGTCCAAATCTATCTCGGTGAGGACATTCCAGGTATCATGATATACCATGAGGCTTCCTAGGTCCTCGAAAAATATGCCCGAGCCATTTAGTTGGGTCCTTATATAGGGTTTGTCAGCGATTACTCCTGTTGTGTATTGGATGAGGAGGGCAAATACGATGAATTTGAGCGCCATTTCTGTGGACAATTCGGAGGAAAACAATCCTTTAAGAATATTTGTACTCGCGTTGTGCCGTTTTAAACTGGGCAGTGGAGTGACTTCACCGCAAATGTTTTTGGGGAGGTATTGAAATGACGTTTAATGGACACTGAAGTAGGAATTTCAAGTCGACCTGGTTCATTTTTGTTCAACATGCTTTTATTCGAAATATGGTTTTAAACGATTATTATGTACCGTCGCCATTCGCTTACCAATTTTGATTGTGGTATTCACATCACTTGGTATTGCTATTACCTGATAAGGTCCTACCCAGATTTGAGAAAGCTTATGTTTTCTGCTTTCATTTTTGATGAGGACCTTGTCTCCTACATGGAAAGTTAGGGGCCGTACTGTCTTATCGTAGTACCCCTTTGAGCGCTGTTTACTTGCCAATAAGTTCTTTCATGCCGTGGCATATGATTTTTGGAGCTTATACTTCAGTATATGATAATAGCTCTCATGATTGTAAACGGGTTCGGGGTCCCGTTTTAAATTTGATGGGACATCCGCTGTGAAGCCGTATAGGCAGTCCATTGGGGTAAGTTTAGTACCCTCGTGTACACTGTTGTTATACACGAATGCAGCGGTTCGTAGGTATTGGTCCCATGTTTTGGGATTTTCATCTACGATTGTTCGCAGGTATTCTATTAGGGGTCTATGAGCACGCTCTAGTGCTCCATTAGACTGTGGGTGGTATGCTGAATTCTATAACTTCTTTACCTTTAGAAGCTTACATACTCTTTTGAATAATTCACTCAGGAAATTTGTTCTCTGATCGATGAGTATTCTTTTGGGTATGCGATAGCGCGTAACGATTTCATCAAAGAAAACTTGCGCTACTGTGACTGCTTCGGCATTAGGTATGGCATACCAGTCGACAAATTTTGTTAGATTATCTTGGAAGGTCAAGATATATTTGTTACCTGAGGTCGTCTCTTCTAATGGACCTACAATATCGAGGTAAACCTTGTCGAACGATTGTTCTGCGATGTCCGTGATAACCATGGGCATTTTATATTGTGGAGAAGCTTTCATCGTCTGGCACTTTGGGCATTTTTTTATGTATTTCTTGATGTCGCTAAGAATGTGCCTCCACCAATACTTGCATCTTATGCGTTTGTAAGTTTTTATGACACCTTGATGGCCACCAAATGGAGAATCGTGATAATCTTTTAAGATTGTTTGGATCTCCGTGGGGCTCGTAATAACTTCGGGTGTCTTATCAGTACTTACTTTTTGCTCAAGCGATGCTGGGTTTAGTGTTACCGCCTCTGTGAGTTGAATTTCGTTTTGGTCCGCTTTCGTGTGCTCTTCTGTCTCCACACTGGAGCTATTTATTGTCTCTTGAGCCTTTTGCTTCTGAGCTCGAGTCACGACGAAACAATGAGCGGATTTCTTCTTTCTCTTATTATTTGTGGAATTGTCTTCCTCCACATCTGAGTCCATCGTGTGGTGGACTAGGGCTTTTACCGTTAAGGTATTGCCTAAACTGTCTTCCTTTAATGCTTGAGGGATGCGACTTAGTGCATCGGCATTAGTGTTGTACTTCCCTGGTTTATATTCGATGTTGTAATCGAATTCAGATAATTTGTGGTGAAATCTCACCAAACGGGAAGTAGGGTCTTTCACATTGAAGACACCTTTGAGAGGTTTATGGTCAGTATAGACCGTGAATTTCCGGCCTTGAAGATAGCACCTGAAATTCTTCGTAGCCCAGACAATAGCCAATAACTCTTTCTCTATAGTAGAGTAATTGCTTTCGGCTTTGTTTAATGTGCGGCTTGCGTAGGCAATGGGCTTGTCCTTTCCGACTTCTCCTTGAGAAAGAACAGCTCCTAGAGCCTCGTTACTTGCATCCGTAGTAAGATTAAAAGATTTTGAAAAATCTGGGTAAATTAACAGTGGTGGAGAAATTAAAGCATTTTTTATGCTTTGAAATGCTTCTTGGCATTTCTCTGTCCAAGTGAACTTTATATCCTTTCAGAGTAAATTCGTGATTGGACGTACAATTTTGGAGAAGTCTGGAATGAATTTCCTGTAGTAATTGGCAAGTCCTAAAAATGACTGAACTTTCCTTACTGTTTTTGGAACAGGAAATGTTTGGACGCAGGCCGTCTTACTTGGGTCTGGTAGGGCTCCTTCGCTAGAACATTTATGTCCTAGGTAAACAACTTCATTTAAATTTTTTCCATAGATGACAATGTCATCTAGGTAGACAAAACATTCGAGGCCTTGTAGGCCTGTTAAGACGAAATTCATTAGGCGTTGAAATGTGGCGGGGGCTCCTTTGAGTCCGAATGGCATACGCTTGAACTCGTAGTGCCCATAGCTTGTGCTGAAAGCAGTTTTATGTCGATCTTTTTTGTCGACTAGAACTTGGTGATAGCCGTTGGCCAAATCGAGTGTGGTGAAATACCTTGCGTGACCTAGTTGGTCGAGAATATCCTCGATTCGGGGTAGCGGGAATGCGTCTCCAATTGCCTTTTCGTTTAATTTACGAAAATCGACAACGACGCGCCACCTTTTTTCACCGTCAGGTCCCGCTTTCTTGGGGACAACTAGTAGAGGTGAATTCCAACTGCTTTTACTAGACTGGACTATCCCGCTGTCTAGCATTTCTTTTAGCTGCTCGTTAATGACTTTCCGCTGTGTTTCAGGTAAGCGGTACATTTTTTGATTGATTGGTGCTTGATGTTGCACCAATGGAATATTATGCGTTGTCGCATTTGTATAGGTGAGTTTGTCACCTTTGAGGAAGAAGATATCGTTATACTCTTCGCAGAGTTCCGATATCGAAATTTTTTCTTGCGCGGTCAAATTGGGGTCTAGGCTGAGTTCTTGCTCTAGCCTAGCAATACGCGGGTATTGTTTTGGGTCGTCCGGAGTCTCATTATCCGGGTATAGATATCGTACATGTTGTAAAATAGCTGATTTTTCTTCTGAACCTTGGTTTGACTTACTCTTCCTTTTAAGTCTTTGACCTGTAAATAGATGAGGCTTTTGCGATTCCTTTTGAGGCTGTATTTCGTTGTTCTTAGCATGTTGCAGGTTATTGGCTTCCTGCTTTGTTGACGGTTGAGTTTGGTACACCTGTGTGGTCTTTGCCTTAGGTTGTGTGGGATACTCATGCGCGTCAATGCTACTGCTTTTTGACCATGTCGAATGTTATGTGTTGTGTGACGGTGGAGTAATATGCACCTTTAATATAGGCTTTAGCGACTCGCTACCGTTCTTATATGGCCGTTGTTTGTTTAAGAGTGATTTATGCCTCGGGATTTTGGACGGAAGAGTTATATGCACCTTTTTGGCAGGCTTTAGGCACTCAGTTCCGTCTCTTGGGTTGTTTGATATTGCCTCTAAATTTCGTAGTGGAATGTATGTTCTTTTGTGGACTTTTGTGTGTGTTAATGGGACTATGATGTAGTCGTTTATTGGAAATAGCTGTAACTTTAAGCTATGCATGACTACTTGATGACTGTTAGCGTTGAGAATACTAACCAGCACTAATTCTTCTCCAGAAGATAGCAAACTGTTTGCCAAGAAGACTCCATCGCTTATCTCTTGTGATAAACAGAGCATTTCTTCTTTCGTTTGTAACAGGACTGGGGCAACAAGTTGAGAGCGCGCAGGTATGCAGATTGGTTCCTTAAAGGTAACCAATTGTTGCCTGATTTCATTGGTCTCTTGTTCGTCCAGACAGCCTTTTTCACATTCCTTGGGCTCTTTGGGAGCTTGGCAGCCAGCTTCTCCTGTCGGAGGAGCCTTGCAGACACTGCAGGTGGATAGTTCAGCCTGTTTAGACTCTACCTTTTCTGCAAGTGTTCTTACTTCGACTGCTTTTTCAGAATGTAGCTTGTCCGTTTCAAACTCTAAT
Source organism: Dioctria rufipes (assembly GCA_963924295.1). Classification (NCBI taxonomy): domain Eukaryota; kingdom Metazoa; phylum Arthropoda; class Insecta; order Diptera; family Asilidae; genus Dioctria; species Dioctria rufipes. The sequence continues at coordinate 251,980,329 of OZ002740.1, read as the reverse complement.
GGCAAAGCAAATTCGTCTGGATTAGTTTCCGTGCGAGGAAACCTTAGTGCCTTATTAGGGCCCTCTACGTTACAGTTTTTTGCTAGGAAATCATTTCCTAGAAGTCCATCATCGGAAAGACCAGGCAAGTTCTTTACGACTTGAAACTTGCAGGGAATTTTGTTTTTGAAAACGAGGTTTCCCTGGCAATTTTCCAGCGTCTTTCCGGTACCAAATGGGGTCTGAAGTGTACATGCCTCATTGTGGTTAATTTCTTTGAGATCATTTAATGACCTTTGCTTTATTATACTTACCTCAGCGCCTGTGTCTACTACTAGTTTAGTTTGGCCGTTCAGGCCTATGTCTAAAGGAAGTTTTACTGTAGCGACACTGGAATCGGGCTGCTGAGGAGACCCTAATTAATTAGATGGGAGACTTATAGTCGAGCCGCGGAGTTTTGGGTCGACTGTACGTCGTTTCCCTGACTCCGGGCTTCCCATTTACGTTTTTGTTGGCAGCTATTTACTGCATGTACAGAACGACCACAAAACTCACACTTTTTACGCACATTATAGACTCTGGAGTTGTTGGGGTCTTGCGGCTCTCTAGGACGTTGGTTTGTTGCTTCTCTGTTTTGGGGTCTTTGAAAACTATTGTTGTTCCTTCTGCAGTCACGCACGTCATGATTATACATTTTGCAGTTCACACAGTACGGCGTATTTTTACGTTTCAAACAATTCGGCGTATGTATGGCCTCTTGAATTACAAAAACTACAACTGATTTTATTTAAATAATTATTTTTATTTTGTACATTATAATTTTTATTAGGAGATCTGGGCTCCTGTTTGATGTATGGTGATGTGTTTGCCTGTGTGAACTGCGGCTGCTGGTACAGGCAGAATTTGGCAATGTATTCTGCATCATATTTGTTTGGAATTGTCCTGGAGGTTGCAGGAATAGAGCACTTTGCTGGAGACGCTCCATGTCAAGTGCTCTTTGTACGAGGTCATCCACCGTGCCGTCAGTCATGGTCAGAAGGTATTGGCACATGTATGGGTTATTGACTCCTGTTTTTAGTGCGTTTTTCGCGAAATCTTCTAGCTGCGTTTTAACAGCTGGTGCTGCTGTGGCTCCGTATTTGGATTCTGCTGCTTCATTGCAGAGTGCCAGCATTTGTTTTACTCGTGTCGTGAAGGCTGTAAGGTTTTCTAAGGGATACTGCCTTGTAGTGATTAATTTATTTACCAGTTCCTGGTAAGTTTCTCTAGGCAGGTAAGTGCGATTTAGCCGTTCTTCTACTTCTTTGAAAGTAGTGGGCATATTTGAGGCAAAAAGCTGGTAAGCTTCGCCTCGAAGTCTGGTGGGAAAGATTTGTAAAAATGCTGTTAGTTCATCCACCGAAATGTACTGTATTACCTGCCTGCAACACCCTAGAAATGTTTGGAGCTCAAAGCTCAATTTTGGGTGCTGTTCTCCTGAGAATGGGGGAACCAGCTGAGCAGTCAGTTTGGCGATTTTCGCGTAATCTGCCATGTTTATAATGGGGATTTTTGACTTTAATCGTGCTACTGTTGGGGAACTATTTTCTTCTATGCTAGTCTCCAGAAGGGAGTCGCCCAGCCAATTTAAAAGGAATTCACTCGTGGTGGAATCACTGACACTGTCTTCGATAGCACTTTCTCTTAATCCAGCACTATTATTTTGAATGATATCTACCCCGAGAGAGTGCGAAAATTCTCCAAACTCCTTTAAGCTCTTTTTGAACTTCTCTGTGTTAATTTTAAATCTTTCGATTGTTTCCAATCTTTCTTTTCTCGACTTTTCGATCTGCTTTTCTACTGAGTCGCACTGATTCACAGAGAGTTCGGAGGAGTTTCGCACTTTCTCTTCCAAATTTTTTAAATATATTTCTAAATTTAAAGTGTTTCTTACTTGGTTGGGACCTGTCAGGGTTGTCCCGCTCCTTAACGTGACTCCTTTTACTGTTGATATTGTTGGGGGTGTTTGCGCTTCACCCTCTGGTGCGGATGTTGCTCCCGCGTTGCCTCCTTCGTTCCGGGACGGAACTTCCTGTGCGTCGCCCGGTGAGGAGAATTGTTGAGGAGTTGGTGGAAGTTGGACTTCCGGCGGTGTTTCTTGGTGGGAGGTTTCCTCGCTCATGGACCACCGTGTGTAAAATTTGCAGCTAGGGGGGCTTCTGCCGTCTTAATTCCCTTGGTTCAAATTGAGAGGGGGACTTATTGCCTTCTTCGAGGTCCCTCTCAATTCAGGATCGCTAGTTTTTGTGGTTGAAGTTCTTTTGCTGCCGGGGGGCCCGTGGCCTTCTTAAATTCCCCTGGATAAAAGCTGAAAGGGGGCGCGTTGCCTACTTCGAAGTCCCTTTCAGCTCCGGATCGCAGATTGTCGGTTGAGGATTCTTCCTTCAAGTTTCGCGTTGGAATTTTCGGCTATGGACGTCTTATGTTCCTGGGCTGAGATGAAGCCCGCTATTGTCCCACGTTGGCACTTTGTGCTTTGATGAGGGGGTGGCTGCGTGTTTTTCGAACAGAGGCAGTTAAAGCTGTCCGACGCCGAGCGTTGGGAGCCGACAAGATCGAAATACTCCTGAAGCCAGACTCAACTTCAGGCGAAGGGTAGGGTGTCTTGCCCAGTATTCGATCTCGTCCTAAACTCCTTTTAGATTCGTAGGATAGAGGGTTTTCGAGCACTTATACTTCGTTGGTTTAAAGTAGGCTTCCTCTATCCTACCGGCTGCGCCAATTTTGTTACGTACCTTGTGAGGAATGGCGGGTACTTTATCCAAAACACCTTTTTCTTATTTTCACTTTTATTTCCAAATCTATCTCCAAACTTGTATCAAAAACTATTCTTTATTTTAATTTTATGTATTTTTTTTTTTTAACACCACAATTCTTGTTGCACAATTTTTTGTTATCTATTCCAATGTTTTTCTATTTTCACCTTTTACCAATTTATGATCCTAAAACCTTTTTTTTTCTAGTTTAACTTTATTCTTATAAAACTACACAGAGACCAAGATTCAAAAGCAACTCTTTTTAATCGCAACCGCCGTATATGTTGTTTTTTTTTCACAACTCTATTTCTGTAAAAAAAAACTCGACTATCGTTTTCGAAAACTGAATCCAACTCTACGAACCGCCGTTTATCAAATTTTAAACTCAACTCGGCTCTTGATCACTTTTGTCGCGATCAAGAGCCTTCGTTCAGCGTAGAAAATGCATAGTTGCATTTTCACCCTGAGAGAATTTTCATTTATTCTGGACTTGATTAAACAAGTCCAGAATATTTTTCGTTGGACGGTGACTTGACATTTGATGCTTTTATAAACATCAGCCACCGCCACGACGATTAAAATTGTCGCGCGCGTATACATACAATGTATTTTCGCGACGCGCTCTTCTTTTCGCGAAAGCTTTTTTGTGATATGTATGTACGATCGTACATACATATTGCAATTTCCACGACAAATCGTACTGAAGGTACGATGTGTCTTTTATTTTATTTTTCAACTTAAATATTTCTAATGGAATAATATATATATATATAATAATATAAAAAATATATATATAATAATTTTGTTTCAACTCTATGGAATGTGAAGAAAATTGCTGACGCACTTTTCTTCACTGATTGTACTGATAAGCTAGCCATGTTTTAGGCATGTTAGCTTATGTGAAAATTTATGGATGAATTCTTTTAGTATTGTAGAAATTTTTAGATATCCCTTTATTTTGAATATTTTTTGGTATGCAGGATTTGGTACATAACACTACCATTGTCACTTTCGTACTTCCCCATAATTTAATTACCTTTACATCTGGATTCTCCATAAAGTTTCTGGCGATTATCGCTGGCACTTTTTGTGAATTGTTTGGTACTATCTCGAATTCAATCTCCTGCTCGATGTTGTCCACTTTCACATTTTCACTGCATATTCCTATTACCTTTGGTGGTACCCCACCAAATCCATACAGCGTCTTTTCACACTTTTCCAGTGTTAGCACCAATTGTCATTTGTTTTCTTTTCTTATTGTACTACACTCACTACCTAAATCAAGATAAGCTACTATAGACTTGCCTTTTATCATCGTATCCATTCTTATCGTTTTTGTGATTTGTAATACAACCCAGTAGTGTACAATCTTTCGCGTAATGTACCGGTTTTTTACACTTAAAACAAATTTTCACCTTACTCACATTGGGACATGATGCAGCAATGTGCCCTTCTTTCTCACATCTGAAACACCTTTTCCCGTTTCCTAGAGACGTAAATCTTAGACGTTTGGTAGCATCTACTTCGAAATTTTCGCCTTCTTGTCTCGTTCTTTCCCCATGATCATTTTCAATTGTCTGCATATTTGAGTATTTGCATATTTTCATTTTGCTGATGTTTAGGAACCCATTTCTCCCCGACATTGTTTCTATGTGCTCTTGAAAATCTACTATTGCCTGCCTCCAAATCATCACGACGCATATTTTCTAGTTCAATTTCTTCGTAATTCTTAATTATTGCTAACAAGTAATTTAAAGAACTACAGTTTGCAGCCACTAGCATGTTCTTCAAATTTTGGTCTGTTAGACCCGATATGATGTATTTTATTGTAGTAGTCTGTGGTAGATTGATTTTTTCAGCTAACGCTGCCACACCATACAGATAAGCCTCAACACATTCATCTACTTGTTTTCTTTTTTTCATTATCTGTAGTAATATAGAGTTGTCGTCGTTATTGCTGGGAAAACTTTTCATAATTTCGGTTTTCAATAATTGCCATATTTGATGTCGTTTTTCCTGCTGAGATACCAAAACCTTATCGCTCCTGATAATCTAAGAGTAGCATAGAATAAGACCGTCCTTTCCTCCCACGCATAAAGCTCTTTTAAATCTTCGATGTTCTTAATCCAGTCTTGCAACAAATAGTCTCTTTTGGCCGGGTCAAATTCAGGAATTAGGGTGTTCACTTCGTTGTATTCCATACGAAACACTTCACTTGTTGTTCATTAATAGTAGTCCTACTGTTCCCTTCAATAGTGACGTCGCTAGTACTGGATCGTGGCAGAAAGTTTTCTTTCTCACACCTTCGCTCTTTTTCAAGAGCCTTTTCTCTCTTGTGCAAGGATATCACTGCACTCCTATTTGTCTTTCCTTGTGTTTCCTCAATTGACTGGTCTGGTGGAATTCCCATTACGTCTGGATCTTCTCCGCCTTCATCACTTAACTTAAGTACGAACAAAAAAAACAAAAAAAAACTATTAATCAATCCGTTCTACTATTAGCACACAGATTATTTTTGTCTACATCACACACACTAAGTGAAACACTAAAATATATTTTAGTTCTCAGAATTTCTTCACAAAAGTTGTCTCTTTGACACTTTAATACGGATAAATTATTTTTCACTTTTTATCACTTAAAAAAAAATAATAGACGATTAATTGTTTTCAATTCCGTTTTCTTTGACTCTATTCTGGAGCACGAAACACTTTCGAGTTTGTTCAAAACTCCACACTTGAACTATAATAAACCACAATTTTTAACCGAATATGCCGAAAAATCTTTTTTTAAATGCACCGTATCAACTAGGATTGAGCCCTTATGATCGAATGTTCAATGTGCAAGTACCCTCATTTACCAGGGCCTGTCTTGTCTTTGCATTTTCCTTTCACTCTCATTGGTTATGTAGTCATTCACGTTCAAGTCCACCACGCAAATCCCTGTATTAAACTACAACAACCAATCCTCAAGCCTAGAAGACATGTTAAAACGTGTCTAAACACACTCACCAGGAGGGATTTCCCTGGAAACATTAACAGAATACCGCTCAAGGGCATTACTCTTATTCTTTCATTGCAACGTGAAAGTTCCTGTCGCCGTGGCTTATTACTTCTTTCGGTTGGATCCATTCTTTTATTGCCCATATCGCCAGAGTTCATTATTTCTGCCAGACATGAGCACCATTTACCTTGAGCTTACTACAAAAGTATCGTTTGCCCCTTTTCATGTATCCGGGAAAATGATGGGGGTTTCTCTACAGAAGTTAAAGGAACCAAAACAAGAAGAGATGCAGAGAGAGAGGTAAAGGTAGCATATGGGTAATACGCTACAGGTTTCTAAAGATTCGTATGCAAGCCGACAACAAGTAATAACATACATATCTCATTCGACAAATTGGAATTATTTTCTCCAGAAGAAAGCGTCAGGCTTATAACCTTTGCAGTTGGAGAAATGTCAAATTTCCTACACCACACCTCCCGAACCCCAAACCTATCTGAGACTTGAAACCATGTCACATCTCTATCCGACACATCCCAAGCCTCAAATGGTCCGCCATCCGAGACATGTGGTCCCAGCATCCAACACCCGCCGAAACACAAGTCCCAGACTGACAAAAATAAAAAAAACAGATCTACAAGAAAAGTATAGGGTTTACCGAAAGTCACGCCATCCAATGTGCTGTCAAGAAACAAACAAAATAACAAATGTTCACCAAACCCAAATGACAAAAACGTAGGGTGTCTTCAATCGGCATGCCTAGATGAGGCTGCTCTAACTAGCTCGTCGTTGGGGGGTTCATGACACACCTTGTAAATTATTTAACTGTTACTTTAAATGAACGAAGTATGCATGCCTAGACAATCAAAAACTGTCTGTTTCAGATGAACATTGAAAACAAACAAAGAAAAAGAAGTCCACACTTTAAAAACGCCCCTCCGGTTCCCTCCACATTCACCACATCTACTACCACTGCATCGCGCCTTCCCTTGTGCTTACTCGCTCACGTACATAGTATCATTTAAAAAAAAAAAAACACAATCTAAATGCCAAAACTCGTCATACCTGGGTTCATTCTTTTTCCCTTTCAAAAAAACTGTCCACTGCTCAATTATCAAATTTTTCAGAAAGAAAAGCAACCAATAACTAAAATAATTTAGAGATCTTTCGTTTAAGGCTTCTTTTTATTTTTTTATGTTAAGCAAACCTTCCGTAATTTTAAAAAATGTTTTTCGACACAATAATAGAAAACCCTCCACATTCATTCAATATAAAAATTTCCTTTTATTCATATAAACTTTAATTATTTTGTTTTCATTTTTTTCTTTCTTTATTTTATTATTTCATTATTTTTCTTTAATTCAAATAAGTTTCCGTTCTTGATTTAAGATATATATATATATTTTTCTTTCCAGCTTAGCTGTACATTTATTAATGAAAAATAATCTTGAAGTTTTATTTATTTTTATGAAAATCTTTTTTTTTTAATATCTCAACACATGCATTTTCCTGTTTCTGTTCATAATCACTTATTACGATATAACTTTCCTTCAAATACTCCAAATATAGTTATAACTATTTAATATATATATATATATCTTTCTTCTTTTGTACTTAAATACTAGAATATTTTCTTTTAAACAAAATTTAATATTTTTTTCAGATATCACCCAACACAGCGATTTTTCAACATAATTTTACATTTTTTTCCACTTACTTGATTTTTTTGATTCTTAAATTTACTTCAACTATTTTACCCATTTCAAATTAGGATATTTACACAACAATGCCTTTCTAATTTTTAACAATTCGGTCTTTCTCTCCTTCCTTTGTTCACCATTTTATTTCCAGCAATCATCACTAGATAGGAATCCCCTTCAAACTTTTCAAATCAAAATCTTCAAATTTATCCTTGACTTCCTCCATTCCTCGACAAATTCGTCAATTCCTTATTTCTATTTTCCCTCCTTCAGCCCCTCTATCTTTCAAATCGTGGCTTTATCCTTAAACCAAGAAAAATCTTTAAATGGCTCCCTCTGCGCGACCATCCCTCACCGCAGCTCAAGACAAGCTTTTTATCAAAACCCTACATTTTACCTTTCAGGCTTTCTCCTTTAACAAAAACCGCAAACTCTGTGCGACTATTCTTCATCACAGCTCAAGACCAACTTTTTATTAAAACAAACTTTACATTTCACTTTTCAGGCCCTCTCCCTTAACAAAAACTACAAACTCTGTGCGACTATTCTTAATCACAGCTCAAGACCAACTTCCCTTCTCTATCATTTTCCGCTTATATCATCCCAGCAAAAATGATTTCATCATCCAAAAAAATGAAAAGTCTATCTTCCCTGGAAAACTGACAACTAGAGGTAGACAGAAAGAGATGCGCGACTCCCTTAACCATTCCAATCTGATTCCATTTAGCCGAAAGCCGCCACTTGACAAGCATATTTTTACCCAAAGGCTTAAGGTCACGCTTATGCGAAAGTAGTTCTGGCTCAACGGAAGACGTTTTGTTACATATTTACTGTCTAAATTTCTTTAATTTTACATAAGTTTGTGGAATTCGTCCTATTGATACTAATAAAATTTCTATTACTAGGGTCTAAATCTGCACACCTTTGTATTTCTATCCTGGATTGCGCTGAGTTGAACCTTGGTCTCAAGATTTCCTAATTCAGCTTCAATCAAAATGGTTATCGTGTTTAAACCAAGAGGGTGTGGTACCATGTTTAGTATTCTAGGGTTAAGAATAATGGGCATAGAAATAATATTTGCTTTTACAGGTACCCTTTTTAAAATAAGTTCATCATTTTGTCTTAGGCTATCAATTCCTAATTATGCCAGATATTTTTTGCTCAAATTGAAAATTTTGTGGTATATTACGCACGGCAGAAAAGCAATTTGCAATCTATTATTTTTGATCAATGTTACAATTTGTCAAATTTTCAGCATGTGTTCTATATCCGAAAGTATAAACTGAGAAAAAAATCAGAAAACGCCTCAATTGTTTGTTGGATTGTTTCCGAAAAACATTTTTGTTTTTATACAAATTGCTTATTAAACGCAAGCTGGCTTGCTCAAGCTTTGTATTAAAATTATCACATTCTCTGTAACTACTTTCCATTTACAATTCGATTCATTTGTTTTGTTTTCAGTTAAATTATATTCTATGTAATTTTCTCAAAATAGGTATAATATTATTAGAAGCAAATGAATTACATGCTTTTCGAAACTTATTCAATTGTTAAATGCCCGCGAACTAGGGCAATAATTACTCTTAAATGTTCTTTCAAATTTGTGATATAGGTTAAAGTGTTTTATGAATTTCTTACCGTTCTTGAAATTCTGATTACATTTAAAACAGTCAATATTTTGGCTTATATGAATTTTTCGATCACGAAAGAGGAATGGACGTGATCTGATTGCACTTTTAGAGCCTTCGGATGTATCCCCACCATCGCCAATTCGACATTTCGACTTCAGTCCGAATTGCTTCGATGTTTTGCTCAAGGTTGTTGGCGATGTTTGAATTGTATGTGGTGAAATTAGTGATTGTGTGACTGTGCATCCATGGGATGTGTGTTCTACTTTTCCGCATTTGAAGCAATTACTAGTGAGTTGTTTCATATTTCTACCTGATGATGTGATACTGTTACACCTCTTTTCCGTGACATTCCTACAGATGATTGCATATTCATTCTTGGCCTGCCATTGTTGTTGTTTAATGTTCGATAGCCCATTGCCCGATTTCTCGTGGCTTGCTGTTCGACAATGCCTTCGTAGTCTTTACTTTTTCTTAGTACTTCCGTTTGTGTTCGACAATTAGACGCCGTAAGAACTGTTTGTAAATATTTATCCCCAATACCCGAGACAAGGTATTTCATTATTGATTCGTTATTCAACTTACCTCGTTTTGTTAATGCCATAATCTCGTAAAAATAGGTTTCAACTTATTCGTTCTCCTTCCTTTCGCGTCCCATTAGTTTGACGTGAATATCAGACTCATCCACCGCGCTTGGAAAACCGTTGGCAATATCTGTTTTAAGCTTTGTCCACGTGTCTTCAACAGAATTGAGAAGCTCGTTTTAACCTTAGTGAGGAATACAATAGCGTAGTTCTCGCATCCCATCCATAAACTAAACGAAGTTTTTCTATATTGTATAGCCACTCAGAAACACTAAGGCTATTTGGATGGACAGGAGAAAATTCGGTGATCAGCCCAGTAACTTCAACCATTGCCATTCTGAAATTATTTAACTGACACCCAGTAGACGACTGAGGGATTACGTCAACACCGTTAGATTAGCTAAAAAAATTCTCGGCTATGCGCAATTCCAACGACATACTATCACGCGTATCTGGCCGTTTACGTTCGAGTTGTCGTTTATTCTTTTTGGAACTCATAATTAATGAAGACGAATGGCCCCAAAATCGTCATGCACTGAAGTTATTTCTCCATATAATCCTAGATAGTTTCTATATTTGTTTCTTTTTACTCACGTACTGACTAAATATATAGATAAGTAAATACGTATTGGTTATTTAATATTTATATAGTACTGGACAGAATAAATAAATTTTCTTGCAACAAAACCTACAATGTACCCATCTTTACCAAATTCATTTATTCTTGTACCGGATACAGCTTGCCTCTGACTTTTCTCCTTCGCTCACCACTTCCTTTCACCGTCAGGTTATAGCCTATCGTCGATAATTTAATCAGAAGCACTGTTTAATTACTAGAAATATATTCTTCTGTTTGTTGTTTTTTTTAATGAAAATAACATACATACGAAGAAATATATATAATATTGATAATAATAACCAACAGTATACTAGTATCGAGTAATAAATGGATACGCACTGGCTGTTCCTTACTGATGTCGTAATTGAAAGGGATAATCAGCTTAATCAAAACAAAGCCTATAGTTAACGTACTTATCCACTCTTAATGTTTTCTTCCCAACAAATCTGTGATCCTTCACTTATCCTTCACTTTTGCTTTTGTTTATTAACTATGATATCAGTAATTGACCATTTAAGAGTCAATTTCCTTGAAAACTTTTTATTAGTAACTCTAAACAAAATACTCCCGAATTTTCTTTTCACTAACTCACCGTCGTACCTATTTTCCACTTTTATTAATATTAAATGAATGCCGGTTCCTTTTCTTCGCTACCTCAAATTCGATCAATTGATTTTTGCGTCGTACAAATATCAACTTCTTTGAAACAAAAGACGAAACCCGCGTCCTTGTTTCTATCGATGTCGACAAGCAAAATTCCTCGAATACTTACTTCAATACTAATCCAGGATGAAAGAAAATTTTAATAAGGTTACAGAAGAATATTTTCTCCGTCGCAATTAAAACTAGTCGGCGTAGAATTCACTCAACATGAGTGTACCTGTATTTTCACGAATTCCGTACAGAGTAGAAGAAAACAGTACACAGTTACCGATAGATGGAATTGAACGTATCGAAAGGTACTCATGACTCAGATTCCTTGTACTATCCTGCAGTGGCTGGCTGCCTGTATTCACTGTGTGTGAATGTACACCATACTCAACTGCAACGGCTGGTTGCTCGAACTTTATTAGGTGCACGTCCATACCACACTGTATGAGTGAGTACACAGGTATACCATTCTTAGAATCAGAATCACTTGCACCTTTTGACGCTGACCTGTAGGTTTTATCCCACTTCTGAAATTGTAAGATAATTTGTATTAAAACTGAATCTTACTTACTACACTGGGTTCGAATTAATTTGCAATGAGCAAAATATCTTTCATACATTCTACACTTGACACCACACTGAACTTACTGGCTAGAACCCGCCATTGCGCCCCTTGTCTCGACCTGTCCTGAAGCTTAATGTCAGCACAAAGTCACTAAAAATACTGCTCTCTAGAAGCGCCAGGCAAGAACTCTTTTACAACAAATTAGTTTGGCACTTCAAGATACTCGCGACCACAATGACGAGCTGCCACATCAATTAGTATGTTATTGGTGGACAGTGGAGTGTTAGTTTGTCCACATGCAGGGGGTGTGTGTAATTTAACGCTTATATTGTGTTGCAACCTGTAGAAGACTGTATTAGAAGTTGGAAATGTCAAGCTGTTACATACATAAAAACTCAAATCTAAAAACATCAATCGCATACCTACCTACCTACATCAGTACATTGCAAGTAAACATTTCACGTATTCCGATCAGGAAATAAAACAAAAAGTTTACGGCATGGTATACCTACATACCTACATCAGTTTCCACTGCATGTAAAAACAAACGGTATACCTACATACCTTCATCAGTTTCCACTGCATGTAAAAACGAAAGGTATACATACATACATAATTAATCATCACTGATCTACCTCAATTATTTCAGTGAATGATGTGATAATACCGCTGCGCGCAAGAATTCGCACGTTGAAATACGACGACCTTGCACCAGAGGTAGAACATATGTTTGTAAGTAACTAAATTGTTTTGTAATAAGCCGCAAAGTACTGCGTGTAATTCGAGTAGGAAAGAAATTAAAATAAACAATGAGTTGAAAGCCCGCAACATGGATTCGGTAAGATATATGTATAAATTTATAAAAAGCAACGAGTGCCGTGACTTGCATACTTCCGTAAATAGTAAAATTAAGTAATAGTTGTTAATGAAATACTTCCGACTTACACTTTGTATGAATTATACGCTAAATAAATAAAGTGCTGGGTCAGAGGTATTTTATACATTATTCTGTGTAGTATTAGTAGTCTTAGAGTAAGACAATTTTTGTATAAATATACTACAGAATAAAGTACGTAGAGTTCATTCGTAAACAAGTCTCTCTATACTTAAATAGGTGCAAAGCCTTTTTTGGCTTCGCCTAGAGTTGAGTTTTAAAGAAGTCTTCCAATAATAAATAGGTGCAAAGCCTTATTTGGCTTCGCCTAGAGTTGAGTTTTAAAGAAGTCTTCCAATAATAAATAGGTGCAAAGCCTTATTTGGCTTCGCCTAGAGTACAGTTTGCAACCAGGTCGTCTTCAGTGATTAAATAGGTGCAAAGCCTTATTCGGCTTCGCCTATTGATCGATCTCCAACCAGGTCTTCAGAAATTAAATAGGTGCAAAACCTTACTTGGCTTCGCCTATTCTTCAGGTAACAACAAGTTGTATATTAAATAAATAGGTGCAAAGCCTTATTTGGCTTCGCCATTTATTAAACAACAAGTTGTACTTTAAATAAATAGGTGCAAAGCCTTAATTGGCTTGGCCATTTATTTAACAACGCCTATTCCGGAAGATACTCGAAAACCACAACAATTTTGGCGCAGCCGGTAGGATCAAGGAAGTTGGTCAATCTACCTACACTTGAAAAACCTTGATCCTCCATCCTACGAGTTACGAGCTACTTACCGTGGAATCTGGCGATAGAACCCAGCCTAAGAAGATAAGAAGTCCCCAACTTGGAGAATACGACTTCCATTTACGAATAAATAATACACAACAAAGAGTACGGCTAAACGAAGCTGACTGAAACGACAACAATCTTTCTTAAGTAAGTTAAAAAGAGGCAAAATTGTTATTCCTCATTAATAATAGAAAAAAGACTAAAACAAGGCAGCTTTCACATATTCGGGAAAATTTTTTGCTTTGATTAAATTAATTAAACTTCTTTGATGAAACTACTTATTCCCTGTTCTCCTCTATTCTCTCTAACTAGAATGATTTTGCTTTCATGCCTAAAACTGGCCGTAGTTCTTCAGTAGTAATTACTTACCTCGTGAGACTTACCATGAGCTGATAAATAGATTAATCACTTGCCGACAATACCCGCACGAGTCATTTAACTCCTTCACAACTAGGCTAAAAGGCCTGTTGTTACAATGTAATGAGGCAGCACAGAGTAAATATGGTGCTGAAAATTTCAATATGGTGAAGCGACAAATAGAAGATTTTGCTATGGCTTCAGTGAAGAGTGGTGCTAATAATCCGCATCTAAGTGCCTATTTACTTACTTTAAATGAAGATTCGGTAGACCAACTCATCCAAAAGGCACTAGACATGGAACGATTACAACACAGCCTCTTTTATAATCCACAACCCGCCATTCATAATCCCACAAGCTATTTTCCAATGGACAACTTTTTAATGCATAATTAAACAAATTATGCTAATGCTTATAGTCATCCTATTCACGAGACTGTTACTCCATACCTTTACAAAAATGAGCTAGGAAAACCTAACATAAAGACTGAGTTCCATATACCTCCCACACAGGAGCCGACAAAATTAGCTTCAGTATCCTTTAATACTGGCAGAAACTCACCGGATAATTGGCACTCGACCCAAGTCAGCTCGACAAGAAAATCTTTAGAAAGTCCACCTCCATATCAGAATTCTACCTTTCATCATACAGGAGAAAGAAGAGACGAAAAACAGAAATTACTGTTAAACAAGATTACCTGCAGCTATTGCAACTACAAGGGGCACACGTATGACGAGTGCATAAAACGCAAAAACACCCCTTTCTGTATAAACTGCAGAGCGAAAGGACATGATGTCCAATATTGTCGACAAAATGTTAAGGCACCACCTCAGCGAGCAAATCCAAAAAACAGTTTTCAATGGGGCACTTCAGATCGCGAACCTAGAATTAATTATGGACAAGAGATGTGTAGTTTTTGTAGCAGACGGGGCCATACCGTGTCCACCTGTCGGCAGAAACAACGATGGGAAACTGCAAATTCGGGAAACGACACACTGTCGACCGAAAAGTCCCCGGCTCGACATTAAAGAAAACTTATCATACTACTTCAGGGTCCTCTCAAAAGAAAAATCCCCGAAAAGGGAAAATATTTCAATAGTAGATTTGCCATTAGATATAAGCAAAAACGCAGCCGTTCGGCTGATAGTGGGCACTGGAGCTGAAGTAAGTCTTATAATACAGGAAGCACTTGATACGCCAGAACGTATAGAACAGAGTCAAAAGGTCACTCTGAAAACTCCATTTGGAGATGGAGAAACATTGGGTAGCTGCCAAGGCAACTTTTTACTAAGCCGCAGTATCCCATGCCATCTACAGGTTGTAGAAGATAACGCCCAACTCTCTCACGATGGGCTGTTAGGTAATGACTTTTTTGCAAAAAATTGCAATATAGAAGGCCTTAACAAATTACTCCGGTTTCCTCGCACGGAAACCAATCCTATTGAGTTCACGGTACCTCTCGAAACATCCACAGAAGATGGGGAGGAAATACCAAGGGATAAAATAGAGGAGCAATTTAAATCTTCTGCTACCACTTCAATGGCACCCAATAGCAAAAATTTCTTACCTCAAATAGAAGAAATTTCGAGTACCTTGAAAAACAAGAATGAAGACGAAAGTAGGCAATTTGGAGTAGTGCTTCAGCGACCTAATAAAATACCTCCTCGATCTCAAATCGTACTGAGCATACCATTACAATTGGATCAAGAAATGATCTGTATGTCTCAGGAGATAGGAGAAGGAGTATTTGTCGCAAATTGCTTAGTTAGTCCGAATAAAAGTTTTATACCGTTATCCGTTCTGAACGTAAATACAGAACCAGTATTCCTGAAGAACTTAACGCTTACGCTAGTTCCACTTAATTACTATAACCTACAGCCTCTCTATTTATCTTTGGACGTCAGTAATTCCCAAAGTTTTCAGAATAAAGGTGGTCCACCTTTCCCTCGTGCACAAAACAATAGCTACTACAACTTCAAAAGTGATAAGACAAATTTCATTTCCAATCCATATTCAGTAAACGTAAACCATACTAAAAGCTCTAATCAAGACAGACTTGCGGCTTTACGTAAAGAATTACTGTTGGAAGAAAATTTAAATCACGAAGAAGAAAAGTCAATTCTTGAGCTATGTTATAAGTATAATGACCTCTTCTACTTAAAGGGAGATAAACTAACGTGCACTAGTACTATAAAACACACCATACCTATATTGCATAATCAACCACCAATAAATCAAAAAATGTACAGACTTCCAGAAACACATCGGGCTGTTATTAACGAACAAATAAAACAGATGCTAGAGAATGACATCATTCAAATAAGCAAAAACCCATGGAATTCTCCGTTACTTGTAGTCCCCAAGAAAGCTGGGCCTGACGGCAATAAACGTTGGCGCGTAGTAGTAGATTTCCGTAAAGTCAACGAGAAATCTATAGGGGATGCCTTTCCACTACCCAGGATAGAGGATATACTGGATCAACTTGGGCATTCACGGTATTTTACCACACTTGATCTTGCAAGTGGATACCATCAAGTACTGGTTGACCCAAGGGATAGACCGAAAACTGCGTTTAGTACTGCTTACGGGCATTATGAATTTAAGAGAATGCCATTTGGACTGAAAGGCGCACCTGCGACCTTTCAGCGCTTAATGAATTACATTCTAACGGGTCTCCAAGGATTAGAGTGCTTTGTCTATCTCGATGATATTGTAATATATGGAAAAAATTTACAAGATCACAACGAGAAATTGGCTAAGGTATTCGACAGACTTCGAGCCCATAATCTTAAATTACAACCCGAAAAGTGCCAGTTCCTTCGCAGAGAAGTGATCTGCCTTGGACACAAATGCTCAAACGAAGGAGTACTTCCGGATCCCAGTAAAACAAGTTGCGTTCAAAATTTTCCTCAACCCCGAACGGTGAGACAAACTCAATCATTTCTTGGACTGGCCAACTACTATCGCAAGTTCATTCCAAACTTTTCAAAAATAGTCAGGCCACTAACAAATCTCTTACGGAAAGACGTCAAATTTAATTGGACACAAAAATGGCAAGACGCTTTCAATGAAATTAAAACTTCTCTTGTTAATCCTCCTCTACTCACCTACCCATATTTCACCAAACCTTTCAATCTAACGACAGACGCTAGCAACGAAGCATTGGGAGCTGTTTTATCTCAAGGGATAATAGGCAAAGACAAGCCAATAGCGTATGCAAGTAGAAGTTTAAATAAGGCGGAACAAAAATACTCCACAATAGAAAAAGAGTTGCTCGCTATTGTATGGGCCGCCAGGAACTTCAGGTGTTATTTACAGGGTAGAACCTTCACGGTTTACACAGATCATAAGCCCTTAAAAGGCGTATTCAATGTAAAAGATCCGACTTCGAGATTAGTAAGGTTTCACCACAAACTCTCGGAATTTGACTACAAGATTGAATATAAGCCTGGCAAATATAACACTAATGCAGACGCTCATAGTCGAATACCTGCCCAGCTGAAACAGACAAGCCCCAATTCGATCATGGTAGAGGCCCAGGTACATCACCGTGTCGATTCCGACATAGACGATGAAGATACTAGTTCTTCGCCTACACCGAAGTCCAAACCAGCACATTGCCATGCTGTTACACGAGCTCAAGCTAGGGAAACAGAAATTGAGGACATAATTCACAAAACTCCCCAGAGAATTCAAGAACGTTCAGGGAGTCCCCAAAATGACTCAATGAAACACAAATCAACTACAAACAACCAATCTGGAAGTAGTACATCTGAACACGGCGAATTATCTCCGAGCAATAATTATATAAATTCTCAAAGTAAATTACCTGAAATTATCACAGACCCCGAGGAAATTCAAATAATTCTAAAGGACTATTATGATCGGCATTTGGTGGTCACCAAGGAGTCATTAAAACGTACAAAAAAATAAAAAGAAAATATAAATGGAAGAATATGCTCAGTTCTATTAAGAAATATATTCGGAAATGTTCCAAATGCCACAAAATGAAGGCTAGCCCGGAATACCGTATGCCAATGATCATAACAGATACGGCCCAAATGCCCTTCGAGAAAGTCTATTTAGATATAGTAGGACCACTTGAAGAAACCCACTCCGGAAACAAGTACATATTGACATTCCAAGACAATCTTACGAAATTCGTAGATTGTTATGCCATGCCGAATGGCGAAGCAGAAACGGTAGCAGGAATATTCTTCGATGAGATAATTACTCGTTATCGAATTCCTAAAAAAGTAGTAACTGACCAAGGATCTAACTTTTTAAGCGATCTTTTCAAACGTGTCTGTAAACTTCTAAAAATAAAAAAATTACAGACTTCCGCTTATCATCCGCAATCCAATGGCGCACTTGAACGAACCCACAGACCTCTAGTGGAGTATTTAAGAGCTATTGTGTCCGAAAATCCAATGGTTTGGGATCGATTCCTGAGAACCGCGGCTTTCGTATACAATAATAGCACACATGACAGCACTAAGCTCACTCCAATGGATTGTCTGTTCGGGTTTACAGCGGATGTACCATCAAATCTGAAAAGAGAACCAGAACCCATTTACAACCACGAAAGGTACTACCACATTCTTAGGAACAAATTACAAAAAACATATGCTATCGCCCGGAAAAATCTGCTCAACGCCAAGGAAAAGTCAAAACTGTATTACGATAAACACTCACGCCCGGTAACATTCCAACCAGGTGATAAAGTTTTACTGAAAAATCCGGCCAAAAAACACAAGCTTTCCCAGATATGGCTAGGTCCATATCTCGTGGTAAAAGCTTTTACCCCTGTTAATACTGTTATTCAAATCGGTAAACGACGAGTAACAGTACATAACAACAGATTAAAACCATTCCATGAGTAGTGGTCAAAAAAAAATATATATATATATATATATTTTTGCAATTCCCATGCAGCAATAGTAGGCACCTATTCAAAAAATCCAAAAGAAGAACTTCTCATGCAGAAAAATAATATTCCTCAACCTACCTATTCAGGGATAAAAATGGTAAAAAATTTCTTTTGGGTTAATGAAAGAAAAAGAAAGTAAATATATAACTAATCATTTATTTTATAATTTAGACATATTTTTTTTTGTTTCTTTTTGATGTTTAGAATTTCTCTTTTTAGCCCTTTTGAAGGCGTTAAGTTCCTTCAGTTTTCCCTTGGCCAAATCCTCATACTGAGCACGCTCCTCGGTTGTAGCGGCTAGACTAGCCCTAAGCCGGAAATAATGTAACTCTCGGCTTAGCCTAACACGCCTACCTCCTCCGGCCGACTTGGTTTTCTTTGCCATATCTGGCTGATCTCCGCAATTCTTCGTAGTCCTCCTGCGATATTCTTCTAAAGTCAGGCTCCTAGGTCCAGGTACGTAAGCCGGCACTTCTTGAGAGGTTCCAGGCAGCCCCTGAGGCACGTACGGCTCGATTGGCTGGTCCACTCGATATAAGGGCATACCTTCAATATTCCTCTCCGGCTGGATAGTCGATTTAGCCATCAATTTGTCAAAAGCAGCACCAATTTTCTTCTCCATATTTTTAATAAAATAAACACTCAAGATCACAACAGTTTGTAATACACAACAAACAAAGAACGCATTGCCCCTCAAATCGCTCGTTCTGAATTTAAAGGTTCAATTAAATCACAAAATATTTCGTCTCCACAGACAAATAGTAGACACAATTTACCAATACCTCCACCACCACCACTTCCACCATCCTTAACCAATTTTGAACTAGATTCAATTAAAAGACCCCGCAATTTACAAGTAGTTTAATTAATCATTGAATATAAATTTATAGAAATACCAGAAATAATAAGAAATACCTGCCTTGTTTGATATATAATTCTTCAAAAAAAAAATTTTTCCTTTTTTTTCAAAGATTTATACCTATATGTATATTATAATTAAAAATAAAAACATACATACGAGTATGTATAATTGTAAAAATATATACATATATACACATAAATTAGAATTAAAAATAATATATATGTGTACAATAATAGAAACTAAAAATGTTAATTTATAAAAGAGACCAACTTAAAAACCAACATACCTATAAATGTATACTAATATTAGAAAATTAATTAAGAAAAATACCTTATGTATAAACATTAAAAAAAAAAACAAATATATGTAATTAATAAAATTAATTAAGAAGAATATATGAAAGCAATCCGATTATCAATACTTGTAATAAAGAAAAATATGTACACACAAATATGTATAAACAATATGATTAACCGTGCCCTATAAAAAAGAAAAGAAAAAACAATTACAATGTGAAATTTTTAATGTGTGCCAAACAAACTATCAAATATTATAACTTTATTGTACTAATATAAGAAATATTGTAACGTATTCCTAACCTTAATTTAATTTATTACATAGATAAACTTGTACTTATTAGTCTTAACGACCTAACCGTATGCTTGTCCCGGAGTTCGACATAATTTATACATATAAAATCAATAACGAAGTGCTGCCAATAAGATAAAACCCTTTCATCATGTTTTAATGCGTTATTCCTCTTCAAAGAATAACACATTTTTTTACAAGGGGGAGATTTGTTACATACATAAAAACTCAAAATCCAAAAATATCAATCGCATACCTACACAGTAAAAAATTTTTACTACTCTAAGAGTAGGCAATTTAATGCCTACTCTCAGAGTAGTAGTTTCACTTCGAAGTTCATGTATTACACTCCTCTGTAATTTTACATTACTTGTGTTTTACACACTTCTTTAATTTTACGCACCTCTTTAATATTACATTTTTTTTGTTTTACACACTTCTTTAATTTTACGCACCTCTTTAATTTCACACATTTTTTGCAGAGGTTTTATACTATACTTACTTCCTATGCGTAAAACTACCCCCACTTCGTAATTAGGCTTCCGAGTGGCCTTTAAAACACTCCGCTTTATTCTATTTCGCAAGTAAGATCTTACAATCTCTATAGAATACAGCAACTAACAAGCAGAATAACAAAGTTGCTATACCCTATGATTTCATCTAGAGAATAAAAATGTTCTATAGAAAAAAATTTAAAAAAAATTTTATTTTTAAAAACAAAATCTATTTCATTTACAACGAATACATGAGTTTTATGCGGTTTTTTGTTATATTTTATACTTATTTTACTCTAACACGTTTGAAATTAAACGCAAAACTTTAGAAATGGCATTTATATTTTTTTTTTCACCTCTGGAGGTTTCGGTGTGAATGTTGCAGTAGTACCGCTGTATAAAGTCCAAGGTCTGTGACGCTCTATGTGGATATTTTTCATTCAAAATGAAATACATGCAGAACGTCTGAATAAGTGCTTCTTCTAATTAGAATATCTAACTAATAGCTTTGGAAAATTCATGGATAACTAAGAATATATTACAGGACATCCATGCGCATAATGTCAGCAAATTTTACAAGTTCATATGACGCGAAAAACATGCTAAATTCGCATTTTTCTTACGGAACTTATTACAAAATGGCCGCTGAGAGACTATGAAAAGGAGGCAAGCCCTAAGAAGCCTCTCAGTTTTGTGACAGCGATCTCATATGCAATAGCAGCATCCGGCCAAGTAGTTTTTTTTTTCTAATCAAAAGTATTTTTGAAATTTCAGCAATCAAGCATAAAATAAAAATTACCAAGCTACATTATTATATAGTATATGACACAATTAGTGTGCAGTCGGTGTCGGCAAAAGGACAGGATTTATGTTGGTTAAGATAAATATTGTGTTATTGATACTAATAAGTGGTGCTTGCATTTATTTATTGGTTTCTTGCATAAAATTAATCATATGCTAAACCTTACATTTTAATGACATATGCAAGAAGCAACGTAGGTAAGATAGTTTAAGATTGAAGTGAATTAGATAATTAGTGCATATAGTGCGGTGAATTTGTAGATAATTCTAAACTGCATTTAATTAACCATATGCCAAGATACGGCATGTTAATTACACATGCAATTTGAATATCAATGAACACAATAAGCAATAATAGTGAAGTAATTAACTGGATAGAAATAAACAAAGTGTAATTAGAATAATATTCAATTCAATAGTGAATATATAATATATATAATCTTTCAATTGACATATTGCTACACTACCCAACTAAGTCGCTACACTATCTACTGTGGTTTTCGATTACAGCTACATTACAAAATGCAGAGCAAGTTTTACCTTATTAAAAGCAGTACATTGAACCGACGTACATGTAGCTAGCAAGCAGCACGCGCGAATTTTTGCACTTGTTCCTATAGGTGCCATCACAATAGTTTTGCTCCGCAGTGGCTCCTTATGTAATTACCGAAGTTAGTTGTGTACGTGTTAGTATTCTGCTCATGCTGCAATTTGAAACTTGGCATTTTTTGATTTTTTTCCCCCCCGCTCATCTACGAATTCTGATGCATGCTAGGACCGTGTACGTGAAAATGGTGCTGCTGTTTCATTCCAGTACATATCTTGTTTCAATTTCATCTTCTAGTGCGTTTTATTTTCTGAAGTTGTCACCACTGTACGAACTATTTATGTTATCGTCTGTAGTTGTCATGTCAACTAAAATTCAAACGTGTCGCTCGCACTGAATAAATAACTAATAAGGAAACGGCATATCGGGTGAAAACGTAAGCCACTCGGCGAAATGTATTAGTGTGCTCTGTTTGTATTCGTTTCGTCATGACAGTAATGAAGTTCTGACATTCTGAAGGGAAACATTTTTTTATAATCCAAATTTCTATGTAAAATAAACAAATTTTTAGCTCCCCCTTATTTTCAGATAATATTTCTTGGCGTTGCCTTTGTATGACTGGAATAATTTAGAAACCAATGATAATTCAATTGTAAACAAACAAACCGGCATTGGTAAAATGGTAATTTTTTTGTCATGGCTGTTTATTTTTATAAATATTTCACTTTTATTTATTTAGAAACACTATAATTAATATGCTTTTTCCACGATGTATTTAAAAAGCTATCCATGATTATTCAAAATGTACTATGCGTCATAAATATGTATTTAATTAAATAGGCAGAAGGCTGCCGCACTTACGATTTATGGCTAAAGAGCCGCTGTGATGATATTATCCCTTGGTGGTAATGGGGATGCCGGTATTGTTTTTAAATGGCAGAGACTGCCGCTATTTGATCAAGGCAGAATATGCCGCTTTGTACTTGTATGGCAGAGTATGCCGATGTATTTTATAAGGCAGAGTATGCCGCTTTATATTGATATGGCACAGTATGCCGCTCTTTACTTGAGAAATTAAAAGACGTCTTTCAACTATCTGATAAGTTCTGATTTTTATTCAATAATAGCAGCTTATTTATATTAATCGATAACAAAGAATCAATATTTCATTATAATTCTAAAGGGGGGAATTATTGCAGAATTTCAATATACAAAATTAATAATCAGAAATAGTAGTGTCAGTATTTTTGATCACACGATATCTGATTGAGTCATAATTTATCGATATTGTAAAGCAATGACTTCAGGTGTATAGATATTTTATCAATGAAGAATTATGCTTGCATAGCAGAATTGCTTGCGTTGCAAATTCTTCTTGAGGTCGAGCAAACTTTGTTTGTTTTTATTTCTTTTTTTTGTTCTGATTTCTGTTTACGTTTGTTGACCGTGGTCATGGCTTTACAATAAGTAAAGCTATTAAACTGACTTGAAGAATGATTTCCCACGACAATAACTCTGTTCGTTCCTACAGCACAGAACAGCGTACTTCATTATGATAATTTAAGACTCCGGAGTCTATTACACAAAATATCGTTCACAAAAGAATATTTCGCACTTATTTCACACTACTGTTACGTGAAAATCACGTTTAATTATTTATTTTTCACAATATCGCGAATTCAAATCTGAGAACTTCTTTTCAAAATTATGAAATGTGAGAATGTTGAACTGACTCTCCCCCGACCCTAAGTCACACTGTCATTGAAATGCTTAAACACGTACACAGTATTCGCACGATACCCCGCTTCCTTATTAGTTATTTATTCAATAGTCGCTCGTCGGTAATTTCTAAAGAAATGGAAGAAAATGTAAGGAAATACAAACGTATTTGGTTTATAAAATAGTTGTCTACGAAGCCACTGTTTGTGAGGAAAATAAGAAAAGCTGCCAATAAAACTGGTTTGAGAAAAATCAACGTTCAGTCAAACTCCTGTGGTACAACAAGAAAGGCAAATTGCGGAAAGAGTATTAGGTAATATTATTTATTGTCTTTTGTAATTAGTATCGATTCTGGGTAATTTTTTTTTTCTTTCAGGATTGAAGGACCGATGACAAGTAATGCTACAATACAATTCTCCCATATTACCATCTGCTATGTGTTTAATGCTGTAGGTAATGGTACATGTAAGCTTGTTAAGAAGCTGGTATAACCCAAAATTGCCCAGAAGGTAGTACACAGCTAAAAGATGCATTTGTTCATCGTTCATCTTGTTTACTTTTTGTCTTAGCTGTGAAGTGGAATCTTGAACAGATTTATTTCCTAGGACACTCCTGATTTAATTGTCTTCTTCAAAAATTTTGACAACTTCCTGTAGCAATTCCGGCTTCTAAAACTTCTTCTTACGGCAGTACTAAACTACACTCTGCAAATATGAGCACCCAATGACTAGCCTGATATATTTAACATTAACGCAGTTTCGCTTAATCGTTTCATATCACTAATTTTTATTTTTGATATTTATGAAAGCTACATAAATGTTATGTGAAAGAAGTAATGAAGTTAATTTGTTTTCATAATTTTACACATGATGAAATTTTCCTCTATGTTGCGTCAATTTACTCATTTTTTCTTTCAACAGTAAAAATTGCCTCAAATGGAAAATTTTGCTTCGTACCACAGAACTGTACAAATGATAATTGAGTGCGTTTATAAAATTATGATCCTACGCATATTTGTTTTAGGTGTATGCAATATTATAGTACATTATATATTTATTTTTGCATATTTGATTTTATTACTTTGTAGTGGCACGACAGTAGCTTTTATCCTAACTATGTATGTATTTATAACAAATATTATAACAAAATTTACTCTCTTCTCTTCATATTAAGCAAAGTAGAACTAAAAATGAACCTAAAATTGGTATACTGATTGTTAGATTTGGACTTAGCGATATAACATAATTTACATCATACATCATTTCAAATCTTATGATTTTATTATTTATATAATAAGTCCTGTATTCTCCCTGGTAGGAGCGGTGAATATTTAATGCCGATTCCTCTGTCCAGCAGGAGAAAGAAAAATCAGGATTGTCAAATTTTGTTGCACACCCCTGTGATTCTCTCTTGGCAAGATCGGTGACTGGTTGGAAAGCAGCATTAATGCCGAATCTTCGTTCATTAGAGTAAATGTAATACAGGAAGGCTAGAGGCGATTTAAAGGCATTTTTATGGTTCGCTTATTTATTCTCAATCAAGCAGCCAACAAGTTAGTTTACTATGCAAAAGAGGATTGATTTAAAAAAAAATTGCTTTAAGTAAGTAGTTTCAATCAGTTAAATAAACAAACATATATCGCTAAAAAAGAAGCCTATATTCGGTCATGTATTTTTATTTATCTTACCTAACAAGAATTAGAATTGTTAATTTTTGGCTCTATTTTGCTTGGATGTTCAGTTTGTCTTTACATTAAGCTTCTGAATTTTAAATTGTTCAAAGTTATTATAATACATATTTACGATAAAAGTCTGACTAATGTTAATAATAAACATTCTGACTAGTGACTGTATTCGGATAAGGTTAATAATGTTCCTGTTCTTAAATTTCAGGTATTTTAAAATACAATTTCGCCCCTTTCTTATAGAAAAATTTTAAGAACTGGAAAGCCTGGAAAGCGGAAGGTTCTAGCTTCGAACTCGCACGAGGTGGTTGTCTTTTGCTCTTGTATTTATGATTTCATTTAGAATCTTTAAAAATAAAAGTTCTTAAAATTCTTCTATTCTGTATCTATGACCGATTCTAAAAATTGTGTAATATAAAAATGCTAGTAATTATCCAAATATGCTTACGAATGCTTAGTTACGGCTTTGTTTTTAAATGGTAACAATAATTAAAAAAACAACGTACTCAATAAATTTAGTTGTCATTTCTGATGCAAGTTTTAAACTTTTTATGTGCGATATTGGTATATTGATCGTCAAAGCTATAGAGGAATTTTTCATTATTCAGAAGCCGATGAGCTTGGTGTTGCAGTAAAATCAGAGGATTAATCAAATCAATGAACTATATGAGGTAAAATATTATTATAATTTAATTAAAATAACTGTACAAAGTGTGCTAATTGATAACTTACTCGGTGCTAGTTAATGGTCAACTCCTACACGATTTGAAATTTTAGTATTAATTTAATAAGGGAGAAATATCTAAATAAATCCTTAAAAAATGTTATATATGATTGTTAAGATGCTTCTGATAAACTATTATAATGTGATGGAATGGGAAAGATAAAGAGTTTTTTATGCAAATATGTATAACAAAAGTTGTATAAACCAGATAAGAGCTTTTTATAAATATTTTTAAATTACTTCATATCATATCAAGTATGTATATTATTTTGTACATACAATCTATATGTAATTAATATTATCTTTTTATAAATGTAATAAGCTTCACAAAAGGATATGTCGTTAATATAAATTTAATTTATACAAATTTGTTATTCAATTTATACCAAATTTGCAATACCTGTAAGATATCGTTACAAACGAAATATAATGAATACAAATTAAACTAGTACTTTATATGTCCACCACCAGCTAATGGAAATCTGAGTCCAAGGTAGCAGGCGAGGGTATACTAACAAGAGATATCTCATGGACAGCTGTTTAATAAAAATAGTTTCCCCATAAGGGTAGACGTCATTAAAAAAAAAAATTAATGCAAATTTTGAAACAAACATATAACATTTAAGGAAATTGAGTATGTGCGTGACAAAAAGAAGTATGCTTTTTTTTCTGAATGAGAAATTTTTACATTTCTTCTCTGTATAAAATCGAGCGCATTCTTTGAGAAAACTCAGTTTAAGCGTATTATTGTACGGATTAAAATTCAATGGAAGTGAATAATTGTAAAGCGAGATCTTTAAAAAAATCTAAATGTTCTAAAGACAGCGATATTTTACATTGATTAAACAACATTAAAGGAAACTTAAAACCGATTCTATTCACGGCGCATATGGAGAAAAAAAATACAAGATATTGAGTGCGAAGAGAAATACCACACGTTTTGGACAGCGGATAATGCTGGAACTGGAAACTGAAATTACAGAGGAAATTTTGTACACCATGACTACAAAGAAACAGCACTCAGCGTTTTGCTTAATGATGAAATAAAAAGTTTCCCTTTTTTCTTCCAAGAACAATATTTCTATTTATTCACTTTTCTTCTAAGAGCAATATTTCTTTTTATTTTATAACACGCTTTTCTTCATTGAACAATATTTCCTTCCATTTTTTAATTTACTTTTCTTCTAAGAACAATATTTCTATTTATTATTCTCAACTTTTAATGCGCGAACGTCCCTCGGCGGTTTTTAAAATCTAACTTCGTGAGGATCGGGAGAATTGCACCCCAGGTATCCATGAAAAGCTTGGGAAAGCTTTTTGTTCTTTTATGTAACATTCTGCTTTCTCAAGACGATGAAAGATTATTTTATGTGCATTCAATTTGCACGACGTAAAATGATATCTGATATTCACCGCATGTAGATAAGTATACCGTGTGAGTGCAATGTATCTGTGATAAAAAAATGTCATTTATGCTTAATTGCATTTTGTTATGACATAGAAAAGCATTTTTAAATGCAATTGTAAATTTAAATGTAATTTGAAATTGAAATTAGTTTTCAGGGCCAAATTAATGGTACATCAATTTATCGTCTTGGACGATATATTGATGTGTCGGTATTATGGTTATGATTCGGGGCAAAGGTACCTGAGTCACAACATCCCTCCTCCCTGGGAAAAAGGAAGTTTTATTCTTTCTAGAAGAAAGCTTTCTCTCTCAGCAATGACGGAGTTCCTTAAACAAAATTGCAATCTCTTATTTGTATAGGTAAACAAGATATTTATACCTATTTACATATTATTATAAGAGGATAAGTTACATTTTTTTATGTATTCTCATCTACAGAAGTTATTTTAATATTTATAACTTTTCTTTATGCAAAAACAAAAAAAAAAAAAAAACTTTTGAGATTACCATATCTTTTTTATATACTTTTTATAACAAGGTTAATTATTCTACAAAGTTTAATAAGAAAAGGTATTATTATTCTATAAGCATAGTTATAATGGAAAGGAATATACATAACTAATAACTTTGTTACACACAACAAAAATCTATAATTTTAGTATCTAGGATTCTAAAAACGGGTTTATAATGGTTTGTAAAGTGGAATAGTAGCTAATAATAATATATATATATATTTATATTTTTATAATTTTACAACTACATTTACATTAATTATTTACTTATTTATATAAATTTTTATTTGATTTTCTTTTTACAATTTTTATACGTTTTTTTATTTTATTTTTTTATATTCATAACTACATACATTTTTAGCAATATAATGTTAGATATTACTTATCTCTTAAATTGTTTAGTAGTATTTTGTTTGGATGGAGATGGATATAGGACGATAAAAATTGGGAAAGGAGGGGTTACTGTGTCCGTTTGTCATTGTCCATAAGTTAAAAGTTTTCTGTGGTTTTTCTTTTTGGTGCTGAAGTTATTTTGAACCTAAGTTTTCTTGGTGCAGCTCCAGGCATATCTTCCAGTTCTTGTTCATGAAATGTATTCTTAGATTCACGGGTTTTTCGTTTATATTATAAACATATAGTTGTCAGTATGAAAGTGCATAGTGGTGTATGTGATGATTGTTTATAGGATTGAGAGGAATTAATTCCTGCTCTTTTTGGGAATGAATGGAGTCTAGGAGTTTCTCTAGATCCATGTTGTTTGTAATATTTATTTGGCGTTTCTAAAGTGGGAGGCGCTATACCCCACATTATACTAGAAATGTTTATTGTTGGGATGAAATGGGAATTAAATTTGGATATTTGTACGTTATGCCCGTGCAAGACGAATTCTTTGCTTCGAATATAATAACCGGGATAGATACACATTGTTCCTGTTCTTTGCAGGGTATGTGAATTAATGGAATTTTCACAAATAATATCTACATGGGTGGAACCTTTTAGCCAAGCGTTCTGCTGCGATATTTGTGTCCAATAGTAGCTTTGTTCTAAGGATAAAATGTCACATTTGGAATTAATGGGTTCCTTTTTATTAGATTTATCTCACATTTATTTTACTTTGTATTTGTATTAAGAATCAGTGCTGATATTTTGCAGTAAAAATGCATATGATCCAATGTTGCGCAATTGTGGATATCTTGGATTGTTAGTTCAATGTAATGTTCGCGATTGTAGTCTATTAATATGTATTCCTTCGATGGCTCAATATATACGAATGATCCGTTAAGGAGTGTAGGTAAGGACATTGCTTTAAATATTTGATACGGTTTCTTGAAAGGAAGGGGGATTCTAAGCTCTATAATTATTTTATTATTGAAGATATTTGCTGCTATTGTACTCAATTTGTAAATTTGTGATAATATATTGTCTCTAGAGTTTATGGAAAGCATTATTGAATTTGGCAGTTCTTGCCGGATGTTTAATAAAAGTTCTTCTATTTGTTTAGGCGATATAAGTGTAGGAAGAAATTTTCCATGCCTTGAATCCTTTAGAAGATCTATTAGTTCCGACTGGCTATTTTGATATCTGAATACCATTAATGAGACTAGCGCTATTAGGGATTCAAGTGCAATTGATATTTTGTTATTTAATATGTTTTGTTTTCCATTAATGATGTAGCTATTTGTATTGAATTAGTTTTTTATTCATATCCAGGAATTCCTTCTCAATTGCAGCTTTTGTTTTATTAACTGTTTTTCAGAACGCATAACGTCAAATCCCCATAATGACATTGCTCCAATGCATTACCAGTCGAAACCCGAATTGGGTCAAATTTAATTTGACAGCTTTCCAGTCCCGAATGGCCCGATACCAGATTCCTGTAAACGCAAAGTCCGACTTCATGCAATCTGGTATTCTTAGACTTTCAAATAACTGTCAAAGTCTAAAAGGCAATAAACTGAAATTCTTCCGTCTCGCGTGCTGCCATCTATCAAACTGAAGGATCATGAACGTTTACCAATTTTAAACTGAAAACTAAAATACAAAACCGAGTGTGTCGCCTTTAGCATGTTTACTTTTTGTTGTACAGTCTAGCTCGCCGCGGGGTGGGTAAGTGACACACTCTAACGATATCGACAGTTACTTGGAAGTTCCACAGAACTTACTTTCGCATGATCACAAAAAAAAATTGTTCAATAAAAAAAACAACAGACGGACGGACGGACAGTAAGAAAACCAAGAGCCACAGTTTACTCACAACATCACCCTACTAGAGGAATGAGGAAGGAAATATCCCATACGCACACCACTACCACACCACGCCATCAAATCATCTACTGTTGCATTCTAAAAAAAAAATTTTATGTGTATATATAATTTCAATAATAAAAAAACATCGATTTATAGTTGATTCATTATACTGTTTTCTTTTTATTCATTTTTCGTTGGTTTTTATTTTTCAATTTACTTACAGAATACCAAAAAAGAGGTAAAGGCGATGAAATCGTTTCATTCCTACAAAAACGACCTACATCGCCAGTGAGTCACATATTTTCTACTAGTGCTTGGCTTAATTATAGATACAAATTTTTTGACATAAACTCTGTTTTGATTCGTAACTGTTTAAGAATAGTTAATAATTTTTATAATGAGCAAAGTATATTTGAAATTTATCAATTTTTTCAAAGTTGTGAGCCTCAAGATTTAGTTTTCAATACCCCACATGGAAATGTGGACAATTATTATTATAACCCAAAGATCCGTGTCTATATTAAATAAATTACTTAGCTTTCAATTCAATAATAATAATATTGACATTTATAATTTTCTGAAAACATTGCTAGCTGTACTAGACAAAAAAATTCCGAAAAAAATACCATTTTTGTATTATCTCCACCACATACAGGAAAAAAATTTTTTTTTGATACATTTATACCTACATTTCTGCATTAATTTTGGTCAGATGGGAAACTTCAATCGATATTGTAATTTTCCTTTAATGGAATGTGTACATAGACGCATAATACTGTGGAATGAACCAGTCATGGAGGCTTCAGCTTCAGAAACTTTGAAAATGATATTAGGTGGAGACACAGTAAATGCAAAAGTATAGTATCAAAATGATGCGGTTATTACAAGAACACCTGTTATTGTTTTGTCAAATAATGATGCTTTTCCAAAAGAAGAGGCATTTAGATCTACAATGTATACGTATTACTGGAAATCATGTAAATTGCTAAAATATTTAAATAAAAAACCACATCCTTTGTCATCTTATTTATTATTAAGAGAATGTAATATTATATAATTAAATTTTTAATAAAATATTATTTAAATAAATCTATAATTTTAATTTTCCAGTTTCCCTGTCTATTATATCATAATCTTCATTGTCTGACTCTGCAGAACTACCTACATTTCCGCTACTCGTGTCTGTATTTCCAAACAAACATTGCCCATCTGTATATCTTGGAGCTGCATTTTCGAAGAACGTGACTTCTAATGGCCAACTAATTGCATTATTTTTAGAGAATGCGGAATTTACATTAAATGTTACCTTACACATACATTCTATTTTCCAGTAACAAGCGCTATTGAGATAAGAAATACTACTTGTCCCTGGGTTTAATTGAGGTGTGGCTACCAGTCCAACATGTAATTGTGGCTGTGCATTAAAAGTAGTTGCACCGCGAGCAGGATGAAACGCCCCATAATTCTCTATTTTCCTGTAATATTGCTCAGTTACCTGATTAATTAATGTGTAACCGTCGTGATCGTTACCTAATCCAACATCTCCAATAGCAGGTTTTCCGCTATACATTGAAAAAAATTGCAGAGCCATAGATCTGGGTCTGGTAAAAGTAGTTTCGACTGAATTTGTATTTCTGTTCCATGGTACAAAGTGGTCTTTGCCAGCTTTTATTAATCCATTTTGAGGTTTATATATGTAATGAATTATTTCTTTACCTATTGCCTGATTTATTAAAAATTGATGAGCTTTTTCGTCCATTCTTGCAACACCACAATTATGAACCATATATTTTGGCAATTTACTCGCATCTGGATTTTTAGAACGATTCCATTCATGAACGTAATATTGTTCTATTGGTTGCGGAACACATAAAGCATTGCTATTAACATGTTCGTAATACTTCTTCGCCATTTCTTTAGGGTCTATTTTATTAACACCAGTAGGTTTCATCGGATTTGAGGAATCTACCTCATACTGCTTATTACGCCCATAAAATTGAACATTTAATCCTTCACAGATTAGACCAATAGGAACATATTCCAAAGTTGCCGTAGCACTTAATGTAGTTCCTGTATCGAACGCAGTTCTTGTGCCCAACGGCGTAACTTTACACTCAACTTCAATAATTTTAGCGCCAAAATGTAAAGCTTCGAATTCTGCGTGACTCAAATAAAACGGTAGATAATCAACAGGTATTAAAGCTAATGGTGTAGTGATATTTTCGACATAATGTGGATCTGCCAATTGTATATTTTCAGCGCTATATCCGTAAGAAATTAAAAGTCTTGTTTTCGTAAAACTTGCTACACTTGATGGTGATGGATTACTAGGTCTTATCCATGTTAAATTCGATTCAGCTTCAGACGAACGTCCACCAACGGCGTTGACCCCGCTAGCACCGGATCTCGCGCCCTTGTTCGGGCCACGCGACGTACCACTTTCAGATGTATCCATTGGAACAGCTGCTTCACGAGCAACCGATGCTCTACTAGCACCTTCAGAAGTAGCACCAGTATCAGTAGTATGAAATAAATCTTCAATGTATTGAACTGTACCAGGAGATAATGGACTAGTTGGTCTATCAGCTCAAAGAAAGTTAGGATCTTCTTCAATTTTTGGGAGCTTGGAAGTATCGTCGGATCCGGTGTCGGCTGGTCGTTTAGATGTACTTGGTCCAGGGGCCCTATTCTTCAATAACGAAGACAGATTCCGTATTCGTTATGCTGTCAAAACCATTCGTTATGCCAAACGAAGAGTGAATCAGCTGCTACTTTACAAGTGACAATGGGAGATAAAAGATGTGCCAAAATGTCAAATTCCCAAAGAACTAAAATAATCCAGTTTTTAGAGGAAAACCCGAAACTGAAATTAGGGAAATATGATAACTCTTTCAGTTCAAAAGATGCCACGAAAAAGTTATCAGCAGAATTAAATTCTATACCCGGAGCGCAAAAGGACTGGAAAAGTTGGAGAAAGGTATGTGTATAACTTGATATAAATTTTTTTATAATATTATCTACAAAATAAAGCTAATAAAAAATTTGCAGAGTTGGCATGATTTAAAATGTGTGGTGAAATCGAAATCTGCGGCGGCAAAAAGACATTTATATGGCACTGGTGGAGGCCCTCCTGCTAAAATTTTCTTATCCAGCGATGAATTGAGGGTGCAAGAACTAATTAATCCGAACGAAGTTTCAGGTCATGACGATGTAATTGAGTCGGATATCGTAATGGTGAGAAAATTATACACAAGTTTAAAAATTCTTATTTAAATACGTATAATCGAACAGGATTTAGGCACGTCTCCAGTGATTAATGATGAGGATGTTCGTCCAACAACTTCTTATCCCGAATCATCCACATTACTTATTGAGGCCAGTGATCTCCCTGAGAATGCTGTATCCCGTAAAGTATTGCGTGAAAATCGACTTCATCTACAAGGAAACAGGGGTAAAAATGGTAATAATTTTGACATTAAAATTTTTGTATAAAAGGAATTTATTTATAGTTATACTATACTAATTTTACAGCCCAACGATTTCCCAAAAGACGGTCTGTTGCGACGGCTAAGGAAATATGTAGTACAGCTGCCGAAAAACTAAAAGTAAAAAGGGAGTATTATGGCAATAAACTGAAATTAATGGAAAGAAGATTAGATTTAATGGAAAGGGACACGCTAGCAAGGGAAGAAATCGCGCAGGCAATGACAAAAATATCTTTGTCATTTGTATAGCTACAACCAGCCAAGTCATTATATCATTATATCATGCACTCATTTAATATTAATTTGAAGTTCCTATTATTATTTAAGTCGAAATGACCAACATTGTATGAAGCTTTAAGCAATAAAATATAAAAAAAAAACTATTTACTATAATAAACATCTCTTTATTTCAAATATTTAATTATCTAAAATAAATTATTGGCAATAATGCCTGATTATTTTCGAGCGAAGTCGTCTCCCTGCTGTAAGTAGAGGATTAGTAGAAGAAGCTCCTCTGTTTAATTCATCTTCTTCTGGTGTTTGACTCGGGAACATTCCCTCCAAGGGGTCATCGCCAGGATACACCTCTTCCAAATCATTCGATACGCATATATTGTGCAGTACGCAGCACGTGTTGATTATCTTCGATGCCACATTAGGGCGATAATGAAGCACACGATGTTTCAAAAGGCATCGAAATCGCATCTTTAAAACTCCATTTACTCGCTCAATTGTACTTCGTACTGTCATTTGCCGAGCATTATAGTTACTCTCGGCGCTATCTGGTATTGCATGTAGGTCTGGTGACAATAACCATGGCCTTAAAGCGTATCCTGGATCACCTGAATAGAAAACAAATTATTTTAATTCATTTGTGGAACATGATGATTTACTACCTAATAAAAAGTACTGCGCAGGAAAAGAATTATAAAGAGTTTTTACCGCCGGAAGAACTTTGCTATTATTCCAAATAAAGCTGTCATGTGTACATCCAGGATATTTTGCATTCACGCTGATGATTTCCAAATTAGAATCACAGACCTTATTAAGAGCAAAAATATTAAGCACTTTTATATAAATATATCATAAATGAAATTACCAGTTGAACGTTTATGGAATGATATCCCTTTCTGTTGACATAAATATGCTCTGGAAATAATGCGTCTTCTCTCGGCGGTGGAACAATAGCGACATGAGTGCAATCCACACATCCTATTACCCCAGGAAATCCGTGGACATCATAAAATCTGGAAGTACTTGTTTAAATATGTGTTACTATTTTCAACGTTGGAAAATCTGACCTCTTTCTGGTGGAGTTTAATGCTCCTATTGTTGTTGGGAATTTAATTTGTTCTTTAAAAGATTGCTCTCATGAACAGCGTTAATGACCTCGTTAATTGACCTGCTAACCGAGGGTTGGCTCATGGAAACATCTTGACTATCTCCAACAAGCTGCTGATAGCTGACAGTAGCGAAAAACCGAAGGGCACATAGAACCTAACAAGAGTCAAAGCAAACGTTATAAATTATTCAAAGCTCCAATAGTTATTACCTTTTCTTGAACGTCTATAGCTGACGAACGTGATGCACCAACCATATATGGATTCAACTTATTAATAAGCTCATCAACCATATTCTTCCTTAGTCGAAAAAGCTTCGTAAATTTACGGTCGGGTAGTTCAAAGCAATCAATAGGCTGACGAATTCGGCGTAATTCATTTTCCATAGATTCTTCAAGAATTTCAGAGGCAAACAATAATGACAATTCACTAAAGCTAGCCATTTTTCACACGTAATAATATACTAATTATATTTTATACAAAAATAATAAGCAAACAAAAATATTATTTTAATTGAGTGACACAGATGACTGTATTTATTTTGTAATTTGACAGAGATAATCTTACCACACTCGTTATGTTGAAAAACTTTTTCACCACTTCGACCTTATAACGATGAGGTTCAAGAATACGAAGGGTGTATACGATTCGTTATCAACCATTCGTTATATAACGAATACGTTAAAACCATTCGTTATTCAAGAATAGGCCCCCAGGTCTGTGATTGTCCTCAAGTTCTTTTCCAAGTTGATTATTTTCTTAAGCCTCTGATGAGGAATACTGAGCATGTATTTAGAATAATATCCCCCTTTCGCGTAATCCTATATTAGACGCTTGCCTTCTTCACTTTTTTTAAATTCTTGAAAATTTACGTATTTATTTTTATTAGCTTGATAGACTTACCATAAATGTCTTTCACGTTGTGCATATACTAATTGAGGAAATGTCTTCTTTTTATCTGACATACTTGGATATTGCACACCAAATACACTTTCAACACCATATTTAGCACTAAGTCCAAGAATTCCAATAAAAGCAACAACACGTCCGTTCTCTTTGAAATCATTAACAAAACTGGCAATAGCATTTCTATCAGCTTCTCTAATATCTTGATTTGTATCAGCCAATGTATATTCAAGATCGTGAATATATGCAATAAAATCCGTTGAATTTATTACTTCTTCTTCACTGTAAACATCATTACCAGGACCTAAATAATTATATCCTGACCATGTATAACCTCTATTAGAAATTGTGCAATACTATTCAAATAAGTTACAGTAAAATTTATAACGCCCCAACGACGACGACGACAGTCAAGTGGGGAACAACCATGGCATAGCATGATCATGCCCCTACGGGGCGATCGCTGGCCGGTGTTCCCCACTTGACATCAGATCTATATAACTCGCTAAGACCATTGACTTAATACCAAATTTATTTTTATTTTATTATTTCTGTTAAACTTTATCTAAACCTACATAATCATTATTTACAAAAAAAACAAACTTGTATTCTTTTCTCCTTCTTTTTTTTTAATTTCCTTTGTGGGAGAGGTGATTAAATTTATTTTTCTTTTGAAAATTCCAATTCGGCCTTTTTTTTTTGTTTTCTTTCAATTAATCTTTTTTTTTTTTCCAGATCGTCACTTATCTAAACTGCTCCTTTTTTATTACATATATTTTTCAGTTATAAACTTACCAATAATTATTTATTTATATATTTTTTCACACATTATTTACGTTATTTTGATTTATTCTTATGTTTCAGAGTTTATTTTTATTTATTTTCTTTTTTTTTCATTCAATCTAACTCGTTATTAATTATCAAATTGCACTTTTCCTTTGGTTTTATTTATTTTAATTATTTGCTCAGGAACCAACAAATATATGTCATTTTTATTTTCGTTTCTATATTGTTTTCTTCCATTGATAATTTTTAATTCCTTGTGTTTAAAATCTTTTTCATTATTTTTAATTTGGGAAAATAAAATTTCTATAACGTCATTTTATTCTGGTTTTATTTAAACACCATTTTTAATTTAATCATTTTGCAAATAAAATATTTCAGATTTATCTCATCATTATTCATACACACATAAGATGGATGCATACTTGCATTTTGTTTACAATTATTCTATGTCATGACGCAATCTTCGTTTGACCTGGCAGAAGCATTTCAATAAATTGGTTTCTTGCTGATATGCAACTTTGTTATTTATTGATTATTTTATTTAATGCGAATTGTTTTCGATTGCGTTGCAATTGTTTTCTTGTGCAATTTATTGGAATGCTTGTGCTTTGGTTAATGCGATCATACCAAACCTTTCCCCTTTTGAAAAAAAACAAATTATAATAACGGAAGAACAGTTTTGTTGTTATTAAATTTTTTTTGTTTTTTAACTATTACTTTTACTTAATATATTAAACAATTTGTTTTTCTTCTAAAACTTTTTACTTAATTTATTTTTTTTTGCCTTTGGGACGTATGGTTCTGGTAGTGGTTTTCCTGCTGGGTATAGAGTGGGACCCTTGACGTCACTTTCTGGTTTTCGGGTTTGGTTATCCTCAATCTTCTTGAAAATTCTCTTAAAAATATCGTCCAGTGGATAGCACTAGGTAAATGAATGAACAATTAAATACCCGCTCGTCGAATGACTTACTTAAAATTTGGTAAAGGTCTGGAAACTAGAGTTTGTAACTATTATTACTTCAGAAGTTGTCTAGCGCTCTCTTGGCGGAATAGGTAACTTAACTTTAATTTTGGTAAAGGTATATAGCTAGAATATTTACTTATTTTCCTTCATTGTAGTTATCTGATGCTCCTTTTACGCGAGACGTGCTCTTGCGTGAGTTAACTGTTTCATTTAGA
This sequence comes from Dioctria rufipes, assembly GCA_963924295.1. Taxonomy (NCBI): domain Eukaryota; kingdom Metazoa; phylum Arthropoda; class Insecta; order Diptera; family Asilidae; genus Dioctria; species Dioctria rufipes. The sequence goes on along the minus strand of OZ002740.1, from coordinate 251,942,580 downwards.
ACGTTGTATATGCATTTAAACGATGATATTGAATGCGCCAAATAGATTATTTGAAAGTTCGTGAGTAGTAAGGGGGCCACCTCCCGTATAAAATGCATGAGGTGACGTAGAGACAACAAATCAGGGGGTCCCACCATCGAGATGGGTCCTATCTAGCCCGTGTGTGTGAGTGAGATAAAAGAATTTTTGAAAGACGCTTGAGCTCTTTCACTGCTGCTGTAAGTGAAAATAACGAACAAATTACGAAGACCATTTAGTTAGTGGGTGTGTGGGTGGAAGCGAGAAAAAAGGATTTTGCAAGAACTTTATTCCTTCCACCCCTGCTGCAAGTGCAGATAAAAGGAAAAATGAGGAAGACCATTGAGTTAGTGGGGTGTGAGTAAGAAAAACATTATCTTCTTAAACGAAGCGATTTTTGTTAATCAAAACAAACCGGTGTGGAAGAAGAAAAAAGCGTGAGAATTGTTCCGGTTCTGCTATCATAATTTTACCGATCAGATCTTTTGCCTGCTGTTGGCTGTCACGAAATTTAGTGGTTTATAGTAAAATTTCTGGTTTTTTGTTTTTTAGAACCGTAGGGGTTAACAATCTATAAAAAGTGAAAGAGGAAACAAGACTTGTTGTGAAGGCGTGGCGATATAATTTTTGGATAAACAAAAGTCGTGTGGTGTTAAATTGCTGGCTTTTTCTGGTGGTATTTGTGATGTATAAAAAAAAACTGAAATGTATGTAGAAGTCGAGAATCCATAAAGCGGAAGAACAGGAACTGCATTAAATTAATAAATGCAACAGGTTTACTGACAGCGTCACCAATAAAACAAAAAGAAGTTTGAAACTTTTTTAAAGATTTATGCAAATCGTTTGTATTATATATTGAGACATTTTTTGTTTTTATATATCCTTTTGTACAAACTTAATTTTTAAAAAGCCGTGTCTAGCATCATCGTGATCCTCAAATATGAAGAAATGGTTCTGCACACTATTGAGTTCATCTATTTGCTTCTGCTTTCGTTGAACCGCGGTGGAAGAAACCGAAAATTTGTTGATTTTAAAATTGATAGTCACCCGTGGTCCATATTTCGTCTTCATTAGTTTGAAGTGCTTTATGGGGTACGACTATCCGTTATTTAAAGATATCATCGGTACATAAACCGATTGCTCAATCTCCGACACCTGTCTTCACAGTTCAATTTAAAAAAACGAGGGGATTATTCAAATTTTTAGAATAGGTTTTTTGGAACGAAAAATATAAAAAACTTACCATTTTCGTTAATAAAGAAGTGCTTGCCTTCCCTTGTGTTTGGAAACTTAACTGACATCTCCTGTTTTGAACGGCTTATTTATATACAGCTTTCAGCAATTAAAAGTAAAACACGAACTTTTGTAGAATTAACGAACACTGGTACAATCTTAATTTATATTATTATTCACAAGTTTCATAAACACATCAAAAAAGAACAGAGCAGGATGAATATTAAAAATCGGGTAAGGTCTAGCACATTGGTAGAATCCTGATTTATTTCATTAGTTGTGACTTTGTCATTTAAGCCGTCCAGGAGGGCAGCAGGAACAAAGGTAAAATGTTTTCAGACATATAGCTCTTGCGAAAAAAGGCTTACGTTCATAAATAAACCGAACAAACAGAACAGGATGAAGATTAAAAACCGCGTAAGGTCAAGCACATTGGTAGAATCCTGATTTATTTAATTAGTGAGGAATTCGTTATTTAAGCTGTCCAGGAGGGCAGAAACAATAAACGTAAAATGTTTTTTTTTTCAGACATATAGCTCCTGCAAAAAGGCTCACGTCAATAAAAAAAAAAAACAAAACAAACAAAACAGGACGAAGATTAAAAAACGTGTAAGGTCAAGTACATTGGTAGGAGTTGGTTAGAATGGTGATACATTAACCACCGGCTTCAAAATATAAAATCTAGCCGCGAATTGGTATAATTTCCAATTTCTGAAATTTTGAGTTCAGAGTGGGCTGCACGCTATGTTTTATTAGAGAATATAATTTTTTTAAATTATTATAATTAACTAAAAACCATTAAAGCCCACTCGTACGGATTTGTAAAGTGTTCTTTATATTATACGCCTAGTAAAAGGTGTGAGTAAAAACCTTTTAATTTTAACCGCCCCTCTCTATACCGCGCAAATTTAAAAATTTACTATAATTTTAAAAACCTATAAAAACAAATTGCACGGTTTTGTGAAGTGTTGGCATCATTTCGCCTCAAATTATGTACCTTGTCGAAAGGAATGATAATTTTCGTAAGTATAAATTAAATTTCAAATATATATTAACTTTTAAAGTAAATATTTTTACTTTCTATAGAACGACATTCACATCCATAAAAGAGGATCTTTTAATTTGCTGCCGAATGTATAAATAACACCCAGACACCAACCCTTCAGCATCAACCAGAGAAAAAAATAGGTTTTTTAAAAGAAGGATTTTACTCTGTATTTTTAAAACTAAGAAGGTATTTGGGTAGAAAAAAATAATTAAAATTAAATAATTATAATTAGTTGTATTAAAAAAGATGAACGCAGCAGGTTTATTAGATTATTTAAAAAGCGCGGTTGGTTTAAGTTATAAACTGTTCCTAGTGTCATTAACTGTTGTGGTAGAGGAATTAAAAATAAATAAAGTAAAATTTACATGTGAAGAAAAATGTAGTGTATTACAACTGCTCGTCAAATATTCAAGTGTTAATAATATTTCTTTATCGGACAGTTCTTTTAAAGAAATTATTGATGTTCTTGATACTGATGAGAAAAATAACACCTCGGGCGCCGCAGTTGAGAAAAATATTTTAGTATCAGATAAAGATAATGAAAATAAAGTGATATAGTGTGGTAGTGGCTTGATTAGACATTATTAACTACTATCCAGAAAAGTGACCTTCTTTAAAGAAATTTAATACAGAAGGTGTAAAAATGGCATTTCAGCTGAACGATTACGATGACCGTGTTAAAGACCCTCTAGAGGTTTTAGAAAACATGTTTGACAATGTTATCAAAGCTTTAGTGTCAAATGCCGCGAAGGGCAGTTAACTAAACTTTTTCCCTTTTTTTTGTTTGGCTTTCCTAGCTCGTATTCTCGACTCGACTTTATGATTCTTTTACAACGTCGAACGCGCGTAACTCCGTTTTCGCTGAATTCTTTGCTTATATCTTTACGACTCGTCAGGCTGTAGTCTTTTTCGCTCAACTCTAAAAAACCGACTGTGTCGAGACTTTCAATCGCAAGTCTAGTGGTTCTGGATATTAAAATGCTTAATTAGCATTCCTATCCTGAGAAAATTATTTACCGCTGGGCATGTTTATACATGCCCTCTGTCAAAAGCGAGTAGAGCAAAATAGAGTTACTGGGTGTCATCATAGTGAAAAAGAAAGAGAAATTATTGGTACATGGATTATACCGGAAGTATCCCTGGCTGCTAAAAAAGGATATCAAATAAGAAAAGTATTTGAAGTTTGGAAATACGACTACACTGTTTATGATTCCACAACAAAAACTGGTGGTTTATTTACAGAATACGTAAATACTTTCTTAAAAATTAATGGAATAGTAAACATGTATCTGAAGCCGATAGAGATAGCTTTCTCAAAACTTATCAGATGAGGGAGGATATTATTTTAGACAAAGATAAAATTACGAAAAACCCTGGTTGGCGAAACGTGGCTAAGATTTGTCTAAACTCCATGTGGGGTAAATTTGCACAAAGAGAGGACCGAACTTATACAAAAGAATTGGGTGATTTTATTGCGTCACCTGGTATAGAAGTCTCATCTTTATATCCAATTAACGAAAATACTATGTGGGTTAATTGGAAATAAATCAAAGAAAATTTAAATCTCTTACCTCATATAAATATACTTATTGGAGCCTATACTACAGCGTTGGGCAGGCTTAAACTTTATGATGTGTTGGAAAGAGTTGGTGACGCAGTTCTATACTATGAACGGATAGTTTAATATTCGTAGAGAATAACGAAAACCCTCTCCCATTATCAACTTCTGATTTTCTAGGCTACTTGACTGATGAGATAGAGTGTTTTGGGAGTAACGCTTTTATCTCAGAATTTGTCAGTACCGGGCCTAAAATTTACAGTCTGAAAATTGAAACCGAGGAAGGTGCTAAACATATTACTAAATGTAAAGGTATATTATTAAATTTTGAAAATTTTAATGTAGTTAACTTTGAGTGTCTAAAATCTATGGTAACAAACGAAAATGATACAGACATTGTTTGCGTTAAGAACGATCGGAAAATTAAACGCAAGAGCCCGGGAATTATTGTTTCTTCAGTTGAAGAAAAGCACTTACTTACGTTTTACTTTTTATAAAAGAATTGTGACAGATAATTATTTTTCCTACCCATACAGTTTTAAAAAAATTAAACTATGTGATCAGTTAAGTAAATGTATTAATGGTGTATGTACCTATATAAATTTATACAGCATTAGGTTATAAAATCTTTACTTTTAAATGCTTAACTAACATACATAACTTTGAACTGTTTTACTAGAAAACTTTGTTTAATTTACCTGATGTAGTTATATAAACATGAAAATATAAAAGCATACAGATAAAGAAGTTTGTTTTATTTTTAACCTTGTTCTCGGTTACATTGCAGTTGCTTAATTTGCTTGATATAAAAACGCTATGAACGCGAGTTAAGATTTTTAATTTGTTCACAAATAAAAAAATAAGGATTGAATAAAGAAAACAACAATTTAAATTGAATTTTAATTTATTGGATAGAGGCAAAAAGATTAACACAACCACTGATGATAAACTTTTGTACACGATATTATAACTTCCGACTTGTTTAACTGAAAAATATAAACTGTACTGACTATTGAAAGCTTAATTATCTCTTTGCTAGTTCATTCCCGGAAAACCAAAAGCTTACATTCTTTTTATTATCCAGGAATGCATGAGAACAGTTGCATTTCCTTGGTTTCTGTTGATTAAGCATAATTATCGCGATAAGTTCTGTCGACTAGACGAAAATTGTCTGGGAATATTTATATTTTATATAAATGAAAATTTTGTGAAGGTTGTTCTGAGGTGTCATGTTCCGTGATGTCGGTTAAATTTGCCGACGTAACTCCTCCCTCCTTAAATTGAGGACTCTCCTAAGTCACATTATTGATTTTTAATTTTAGTCTTCTATGTTTACAGGTATGAACTGCGATAAATATTATAATGACTATAATTATTACAATACAACTGCTTCAAAAAATATAGTGCATTTTTCTTTGATATTTAATTTCCTTAATTTCAAATTCAAGTTCAAATTCAAATTCAAATAAAAGTTTATTTCAAATCTACACAAGTAAGACAAATCGTATAGTTATGTGTAGGTAGGATAATGGAAAAAATTTAAACATAAACATTACTGAACTAAATTAAGCTTACAAAATAATATATCTAATATATAAATTAATAAAGATAAATACAGTTTGCTTTATTACTAGGAAAACAGATCAAATGTACCGTTATGCAGATCTTAAATATTCCATTATGCAGATCTTAAATATTCCATTAAATTATTCCGAAAACTATGGTTGTCCCTGCTCCTTCTAAGCTGCAGAGGAAGAGAGTTCCAGAGTCTTGTGGATTGAACAAAAAATTGACGACCACTTGAAAGACAGGTGGATCGAGGAGTGTTAAGAGAAAAAGTTCTTACGGATTGAGAAAAATCCAGTCTAGTATACAGGTAGTCAGGTTGCTCGGTAATCATCAAATTACGAAGGAAAAGTATTGCACGATATTTAAAGTAAGTTTCCAACCTGCATTCCAAGATTGAATTTAAATATCCCGAGACATGGTCGTATCGCCTCAAGCCAAACACATACCGCACGGTAGAGTTAAAAGCCACATTGAGCTTACGCAATAAAATTGAATCAGAACCACGAAAAACTTCACATCCATAAGTCATGAGGGGAACAATTAAGGATTTAGCTAACGTAATCCGAGTGTCAACAGGAGTAAAGGACGCAGTGACAGAAAGTTTACGCAGTGTTCCATAAACTTTGCAAACAAGCGTGTTAATGTGATTGGACCAATTTAACGTACGATCCAAAATTATTCCAAGATTCTTTACAGTATACTACTGTAAGGAATAATTACATTGTTTAGGATAACATTCGGAAAGTAGGAAGTGTCTAATTCACTTTTATAGATCACGATAGCTTTGGATTTAGAGGCATTTAAGCTCAAACTATTACTAATAGCCCAATCAAGCACATCAGTGAGGTCTTCATTCATACGGCATATGGCATCCTCCAGCAATCCCAACGGTCTAGAAATGTAAAGCTGTATATCATCAGCATACATGTGGTAATGACAATTTCTCAGAACCATTGGAAGATCGTTAATAAAGATAGTAAATAATAAAGGACCCAGAATGGAGCCTTGAGGGACTCCACTCCGCAAAGGTAGGAAGACAGAAGCACAATTAGAACAGACCACACTCTGATGACGCCCGCAAAGGTAAGACCAAACCAACGTGCATGCAGAATTAGAAAAATTGAAATTAAAAGCCAGCTTACGTAATATAATATGTGGTCAACTGTGTCAAAGGCCTTGGAAAAGTCAAGGAGGACGAGTGCCGTAAATTTATCACTATCAAATGATTTCCTAATATCATCTGTAATATTTAGCAACGCTGAAGTGCAGCTACGCTTGGTTCTAAAACCCGATTGTAGATTAGACAGGAGGTTCTTCTCATCTAAATAACTGGTGATTTGGGTGTGCAGGATTTTTTCAAAGGCTTTAAAAAGGCAGTATAGAAATTGGATGATACTCCGTTGAACTACAAGACTTCTTGGGAGTGGGAATAATTTTAGAATACTTCCAAATAGAAGTGATCGTAGATCTTAAAATAATGTTGTTGAAAAAGTTTTTGAGATTTGCGAGTATAACAGGCAAAAGAACTTTTATAAATTTGGGGTGAAGTTCATCCAGTCCAACAGCGTTAGATTTCACCGACATAATAGCAGAAAAAACATCTTGCTCGCTAACTTGACTAAAAGCAAACCCATCAAAAGGATCAAGTGTATTTAAATCACTGACAGTAGAGCCCGGGCCACTTAAGTTATTAGAAGCAGAAACAAACATCTGGTTTAACTCACATGGGTTTACAAATACGATTGAACTCCTAGATCGCCCAACCCCAATACTTCTAAGATTCTGAAAGAGTTTTTTGGATGAAATATTGCTTTTAAATTTTGAACTATAATATTGAAACTTGGCACGGGATATTTCATTATTAACTGCATTACGAGCGGACCGAAAAAGGTCCCAGCAATCAGATCTACGGAAGCGACGCCATCTGCGATATGCATTATTTCTTCGCAATATCAATTGCCTGATTCTTAGTGTAAACCAAGGTATTTGGGTGTTGATAATGCGACGATGTTTCAGTGGGACATATTTATCGAAAAGGTATTTAATAAGCCTCATAATGTAATCAAGTTGTTCATCAGCTGATGTTAATGAACGGAAGCCGAAGTTGAAGTGAAGTGTGTGGGTTCAGAATTATACACACTCAGGCTGTATGTGTTCAATATCTCGCTAAATGATGACGTAGTAGCATTAGGGGTAGACATATTAACATTGAAATCATCTGTAATAATGATATGTTGATAAATATGACTCAACTCAGATAGGACTGCCTCCAGAGGAGAGAAATCCATAACATTGGGAGGTCTATATACGACACCAACCAGACATTTTTCTGCATTAACTAAGATCTCAATAAAAATATATTCTATAGGAAGATGATCTGACCGAGATACAACACGAGCACGAAATGAATCTTTAATGAAAATAGCAGTCCCTCCCCCAATGCGGCCGACACGATCATTCCGAAAAATCATATAATTATTTAAATCTAAAAGCTCATCAGCAATTTGCGATCTCAACCAAGTCTCGGAAATACAGATAATATCAAGAGAAGAAGCGCTAAAAAGATCACGAAACTCGTCAATATATATAAACTTTGAGCATTTAAATGACAAATTTTAAGCCCACTACACTGATTACAAATAATATCCAGCAGAACGCGTGAGTTGTTCAATCCACCAGACTCGGCAGTAATGGCATTATCCATTATCCAAATAAAAAAGAAACAAGATATGAAAAGGAGCAGGAACAATAACACAAGCTGTACATATAGCTAGAAGGAAAAATAATATCGTATAATAATTAAACAGGAAAATTAAAGGCAATTGCAAAATATGTAAGAGTAAAATAATAAAGATTAACCTAAAGACGTAAAGAAAAAGGAGTTCATGAATTTGACTGAGAACTTCAATAAAAACAAAGAGCAATTATATAAATTTCAAATAGATAGTTTTAATGCAAAGTCTGTGTAAAGTACAAGTCCCTCTATTTTGTCTAGCCTTCTAATATCATAAGCCTATCCTTTTCAATGACATCTTTGAGCTTCGCGAAGGTCTCATTGAAGTTTTGATTGATTTTAATTTGGGCATTGGGATTATTTATAGCATTGTGGTTATTTATGTCAATGACCTTAAGATGATCTTCGATTTCTTGCCTATCATCGTCGTCCATCGTACCATAAATCCATTTAAATGCTGTACCTATGAAATTGAACAAGCCACGTTTTTGCCTATGTGGAATTAATGTATTAATTTTATTGCGAATGTGGTTCAACTGGTACTCGAGGGTTAAAGATTTTTCTTTTAGATTTGCCTCTCTTATATTTATCTCTAAACTATCTACAATGCTTTGGATTTCTTTAGGACTTATTAAATGCAATATATTGTCATAATTTTTTATAATATTGACTTCTTCTAATTTAATTTCGGTGTATCCGAAGTTTGTATCGATTTGATCGACCACTAGATGTGCTTGGATTATTGTGCACATCCATAGTATTTGAAAAGCTTTGAAGATCCAGCTGCCCTCAAAATTTATTTTTTCTTTTAATATTTGAGACATGTATGTTATCTAATGTAGTTTTGATAAATTTGGGTTCTTGTTTGTGTCTAACACTTTTATAATTTTTTATGTAACCTTCTTTCCTATCTTCAGAATATTCCTCCCTTTTAACATTTCGCTTATTAATGTACCTAGCCTTTTCTTTGCAAAGATTATTGTATATATTTTTTTTTGTCGCAGTTTCCTTCTTGAATATTTATTGGTTTATCTTTAGTAGTTGAATGGTAAGTATTGTTGTACCACTCAATAGCCTTACACATTTTTTCTTTGATGTTGAGTTGTTTACCCTCAATCCCTAAAGTTCTAATTTTTTCACTTAGGGTGTTGTGTAAACGTTCTACGTCGGAATTCACAGTGCGGTTGTTGAGTTTAACTAAGTGAAAGTCAATATTCTCATTTTTAAGATAATCTTTTATATTAATACTTCTAAATTCATTGTCGGTGACTAATTTATGGAATTTTCCTCTTTGTGCTTTGTATTCTCGCAATTTTTCTATAATTGTCTGATTATTCCTATCTTCAAGGTAGTCAGCTGTTTCGAATTTGAAAAATTTATCTATAAATGTGAGAAAGTTAGCTTTGGAATTAGTATAAGTGTCCATATGTACGATTTCCTTAATGTCTTTGGGGGTTTCGGTTACCTCGAATTTTCTTTTAATAGGATTCCTATCGTATTTAACTCGATTACATGTGTCGCAGTTATTAATGTATTTTTCTATTAGAGTCTTGAGGTTGGAGAAGTAAATATGTTTCTTTAATCCTTCGTAGTTTTCATTAATTCCTGTGTGTCCTGTCCCGTATTTGTGATATTTTTGGATTTGTCTATATGTTTCATCTTCGCTGTCCATGTCTTTAGCATGATATACACATCTGACAAATGTTATGCTTTGAATACCGTCGAATAATTCTAGAATCTTTTGTTGTAGCCTATTATAATTATTATCGCTCAATTCTGTGTATATGCCTGTTTTTTCCGGCTTTATGTATCTTCTTAAGATGCCTGATAAGTTGTTATCCAAATTATCGGAGTCAATATAAATTTTCCTATTTTTATGCTTTATGTCTAATTCCTTTTCCTTTTTGTTGACTAATATAATTTGAGTTTTAAATCGATTAACCACTGTATCCAGTATGGGAATGTGATTATTAAGATTTTCCTCTTGTGAATGTATTGTTCTAATACTCTCAAGATCTATGTTATTTTCTACGGAAAGGTCGGAAAATTCTTCGGAATTTTCCATTTCTTCCTCAGTGTCGTTACTTGAATTATTTGTCTCGACTACGTTTATTTCATTTGTATCCGAGTTTATTTGGCTAATGAAGTCGGCAACCCTGTTTTCCTTCCCTTTTATGTAATCCAAATTAATGTTGTACTCGCCTAATTTTAATAACCATCTATAAAGCCTTGGATTAACATCTTTTCCTCTGGTTTTTGTATATAGCCATTTAAGAGGTTGATGATCTGTAAGCAGATCGAAATTTACACCATAGAGATAGGGTCTAAAATAATTTGTGAACCAAACAATGGCTAGAAGTTCTTTTTCGGAGACTGTATAATTGCGTTCATGTTCATTTAAAGTTCTGCTGGCGTAGCAGATTGGATGATTATCTTGCTGCAGAATAGCACCGATTGCAAAGGTACTGGCATCCGTAACTAATTTAAACCTTCTACTGAAGTCAGAATATTTTAATATAGGTGCTTCTGTTATAATTCTCTTAAGTTTTTCAAATGAATTTATATAATTTGGGTCGTTGGGTTTAATCTAACGTTCTTTTTAAGGTATTTGGTCATAGGCTGGGCTACTTTAGCATAATCTTTAATAAATTTTCTATAGTACCCAGTAATGCCTAGAAACGACTTTATTTGTTTTGGTGTTTTTGGTAACTTCAGTTTTAAGATATCCTCTACTTTTTTTGGGTTAGGTCTGACTCCTTCAGGTGTCAAAATATGACCTAGGTACTCCGTTTCTTTTGAAAAGAACTTACACTTATCCGTTTGGATTTTTAAATTGTGGCTACGTAGTGTATTGAATATTTTCTTTATACTATTTATGTGCTCATCTAATGTTGTGCTGAATATTAGAATATCGTCTAAATAGACAACACATATTTTATTTATGTGTTCCTTTAAGACAGAGTTCATTAGACGCTGGAATGTCGAAGGCGCATTCTTCAACCCGAAGGGCATTCTCACATACTCATAATGTCCTAGAGGCGTGGAAAATACTGTTTTCTTCCGATCTTCTTTTTTAACTAAGATCTGGTGGAAGCCTTTCGCCAGATCAAGGGTCGTAAAATACTGCGCTCTGCCTAGCTTGTCCTATATATTTTCTATATTCGGAATTGGGAACTTTTCGTCGATTGTTACCTCGTTGAGCTTGCGATAATCAATCACAATTCTCCATTTTTTCATTCCTGAATTATCGAGTTTTTTGGGTACAATCCACAAAGGACTGTTGTATGGAGAGTTGCTTTCTTTTATGATTCCTTGTTTGAGCATATCTGCTATTTGCGTAGATATTTCTTGCTCATGAACTTGGGGATATCTACATATTTTGGAATATATGGGTTTATCGGTTGTTGTGATAATTTCATGCTGAATATCGAAAGCATTAGTTAAATGGTCGCCTTATTTAAAGAAGAGATCTTTATATGATCTTAGTATTTCTCTTAAATTCTTTTCCTCTTCAGGTTTCAAAGATTTAAAGAGATTTTCGAATTCCCTACCCTTTATAACTGTAAACTCTAACTGATGAATCACATCGGTTTAATATGGGCAATTATTGATAAATCTTATTTTATTATTATTAATTTTTAAACACTCGTTTTCCATATCTACGATAGCCACTAAAGGTTTGAGTAAATTCTGCCCAATTATGGCATCAAAACATTTGTTTCGAAATTTCGTTAGCTTCCACATCATGTAAGCATCTTCATTAAATTCAATTGGTAGATTTGTTTTGATTTGATTAGTGACATGTATACTAGTATTGAGGCTACTGAATTTGATAGGTGTTTCAAGGGTTGTCTTTTATATTTTAACAATTTCTCTGCGTCTAAACGTGAGGTACAGGAACCTGTATCGATGAGGCATTTGATGTTATCCCCATCGACCGATAGTTCTACTATTGGTAAGTAAACTTGTGAGGACTCGAATGAAAATTTACCTCATGATCAATATCCATGCGTTCTACTCTATTTGAGGTATTCTGTCTAGAAATATTATTGGAATTGCTATGAAAATTCCGTCTAGGTTGACCAAGATTAAATCGATTTCTTTCATTTGTATTGTCGTGTCTATATTGTCCCGAGTTTTGTCTGAAGTTATAGTTAAGATGTCTTGGGTAATTCAAATTTCTATTGCTGTTATTAAAACTATTATTGTTATAAAAACGTCTTGGATTGGATTGATTTCTATGGCTATCACTGATTTTATTTTGATTAACATGGTTATATGTTTTTGCTTTTTCTCTTATCATTCCTAAGTTGTCTAATAAATTGAATGCATCACGTAAATTTGTAATATTCCTATTTAATATTATGGAAGCTAAATTGGCATCAATATTCTTTAAAAATGTTTGTAGAATCATTGAACCATTAACCCTAGGACTAAATTCAGTAAGTTTATCAATATCGTATTCATACTTCTCATTTAATTTTGCTGAAATACCTTGCAAAGTTATAAAATATTCTCTTACTTCGTAATTCCTTGAAGAGAGAGCTTAATAATATAACTGAGGATATATTTGTTGGATCCCAAAGTTATTTATTAATTCCTTTCTAACTTGGCTCCATTTGGCGTTGGATCCTAAGGACCGGAGGACATCTAAGGCTGGTCCCTGAATTTTATTGATGATAATTCGTTGGTAGACATATTCCTTTACTTGAGGGTGGCCATCAAAGAGTGGAAGGATGGTGTCCCCTTCTCTTAGGAAGGATGTCAAAGCATATTCGCCGTTACCTCTAAATTCATGTATTCTCTGGGCATCTTTCATTAGATCGTTTATGGAGATTGAAAATGATGGTGTAGGTGCTGCTTGTTGTGTTGACCCTGATTGTATTTGAATGGTTTCGGGTACATTCGTCATTTTATCACTACAATTTTCTGTTATGTGGTCACGATTTTCGCCTTTTGAGTACACCTCGAATCTATCTGATTCTCTCACTTGTTTTGCTTTTGGCATAAAAAAAAATTTTCACTCAAACGTTTCAAACGATTGCAATTTAATTTAACTTAGTCACAGTACTTTTCAGCGAAATCTATATGTAAATATTTTTTTTTCACCACAGTAGAAATTCACTATTTGTACTATTTTCACTTCAAGTTTTTTCTTTTTTTTTCAATTTTCAGTGTTTGTTGCGTTTTGTTAATCTTTTTATTCTATTTTTCCAAATTTATTTTTTTTTTCAATCTTCAAATTAGACTTAAGTCCATAATGATTTACTTTCGAATTGCAATGCTTTAGAATGCACTCCTACCGACTGCGCCAGTTAAGATTTTTAATTTGTTCACAAATAAAAAAATAAGGATTGAATAAAGAAAACAACACAACAATTTAAATTGAATTTTAATTTATTGGAGAGAAGCAAAAAGTTTAACACAACCACTGATGATAAACTTTTGTACACGATATTATAACTTCCGACTTGTTTAACTGAAAAATATAAACTGTACTGACTATTGAAAGCTTAATTATCTCTTTGCTAGTTCATTCCCGTAAAAACAAAAGCTTACATTCTTTATATTATCCAGGAATGCATGAGAACAGTTGCATTTCCTGGGTTCTGTTGATTAAGCATAATTATCGCGATAAGTTGTGTCGACTAGACGAAAATTGTCTGGGAACATTTATATTTTATATAAATGAAAATTTTGTGAAGGTTGTTCTGAGGTGTCATGTTCCGTGATGTCGGTTAAATTTGCCGACGTAACTCGCGCGAATAGTTATTATGAATATACAGTTTGTTGCAGGAAACAGAGGGGAGTGTAATGCAAAAGAAGCTGCAATATTAACCCCTAGAGCACTTATACCAGCTTTACATTATCTAAAGCCACCATATCCTGTCAATGAATTGGATTTAAAAGCAAAATGGCAAGATAACCTTAATTATAGGAACATCAATGGGCTAAAATGGGATAGTGGCGACATAGATTACAGCCAGCTACCTTATATTTTGTCTGATTATATTGACTACACAATTCATGTGAAAGGAGAGCAAAAGTTCGTCCGAAACTATCTGCCTGAAACAAAAATAATTGACCTTCAAATACCAAAATTGACTACTATACAACAATTTCAAACCCGATGCAGAATTCATAGAAAAACAGTTGGTGTCCGATGTGCTGTGCAAAATTGTTTTAATGTATATTTATATATGTTAGTAAATAAAATTATTGATTAAAATAAATTTGTGTGTTTCTTTTAAAAATTTATTGCAAACTCATAATGTTAAATACAATATTATGACTGCAAAGTACAGGTATCTCGTAGGAAAGCCTGGAATAATTAATATGAACGTAAGAATTCCGTATTGGAATAAAGAAGTCTTCATCAGCCAATTTGAGCAAGTTTTTCTCTTTCAGCTTTCCGATGTATTGGTTGTAGTATTCCTCAACGCTCTCCGAAGCATTGTTGTTATGAAACATCACAATGTTAAAAAAGTCTAGCAACTCAAATAGTTTATATAGTTCCCATTGCTGTAGTTGGGTGTTTCCTTTATCAACGGGGATTTTATATTCATTTGTCAGCTTTCCCTGATTTTTACACAGGTAATTTTACATTTTATTTTTTAACCCAATCAAGTGGTTGTAGAGAGATATCCAACCGGAGTACGTAGTCTATACAGGAAAATGTCCATGTCGATGAAACACTATTTTAGCTTCAAATGTCAGCGGGTCAAATCCAAGTACAACTTTTCGGTTTTGACAGTCATCCAGATAGTATATGTGTAGTTTAATAGAATCTTTTTAACAGGCACTTCAGCTTCAACTTTTCTTCTATACGACCTTTTCGACACTTTTGCCCTGGGGGTCTGTTTTGTTTGTTCCTTCTGCGATGGCTCCATGCTTTTACTGTGCTCCACTTGTAAACTAAAAGTATGGCCTTTGTATTGCGGTTTTTATATCTTTGCATTGGGGGCTGCAAGACTGGTTGCAATAAACCCCACCACCTTGCGGTAGGTATATCTTTTAGATAAATTCTACGCTGTTGTGACTCAGGTACCTTTACCCCGAATCACAACCAAATACCAATACATCGTCCAATACGATATATTGATGTACCATAAATTGACCCTGAAAACGAAAAACTCTTAAATTCAAATTTTCATTAAAATTTTTCATTTGTATTCTAAATTTCAAATGCATTTAAAAGTGCATTTACGTTACAATTCGCATATTCTCACGTACGATCTTTCATCGTCGTGAGAAAGCAAAAGAAAAAAAGAAAAAGCTTTTGCAAGTGATCATGGGTACCTGGGTGCAATTTGCCCAAACCTCGGGGAGTTTGATTTTTAAAAACCGCCGAGTAAAGTCGCTCTGGAGGTAAGCGCATTTTTATATATATTTTAATTGAGATCCCTTTTTATAAAAAATAGTAAAGTGAAGTTCTTTGACGGATGTATTAAATAAATATATTCAAATAGTGAAGTGAAATTCTTTGATGGATGTAATAAATAAATATATTAAAATATTAAAGCGAAGTTCTTTTGATGGAGGTATTAAATAAACATCTTAAAAACCTGAGCATATTAATTGAAACTCATCGAATCGGCCGTTTCTCTACGTTATACCTAGGAGCACGAACGGACGAGCCACAACAATCCAGTGCCTTTAAATGAAACAGCTACTAAAATAAAAATTAAATAAAAATGAAGAAATACTAAATAAAAAAAAAATTATAATAAAAATCTGCGACACAGATATAACAACTGGTGGCACCGGTAATTTTTAAAAAATCGGTGCCTTAAAAAAAATTTTTTTTTTTCTTAAAATAATAAAATCCTGCCACACACACAACAATTGTTGGCAGCGTGCTTTGTAATAAATTAAAGTGTGAAAAATATTTATAATGTCAAAATAAAACAATATAAAATAAAAAATTATAAAAACGAAGTTAATAAAATAAAAAAAAAAAAAAATTAACCAAAATAATAATTAAAATATAAATATAATAATAATAATAATTTATTAGCTTAACAAAAGCCACTTTTACAACAGTAGTTTACATTTTCTCTCTTACGTAAGATATAATATTCTTTTTGAAATTTCTAAAATTTATTTCATACTTTAGTCTATCCGGCAGCTCATTAAACATACGTAATCCTCTAAACATTATGCTGTTCTGAGTTCCTGAACTCCGAAAAGATGGTAGTCTGAAGTCATTTGCAGATCTCAGTTCATACGGCTAGCTATCACGCACGTAATTTATTTGTCCAGTTAAATACTCTGGTAGCAAGTTGTGTCTTATTTTGAATATGAATACAAAAACGTTCGCAGCTATTCTTTGCCTTACACTTAGCCATTTCAGTGCCTCCAACATGAATGTAATAGTTGTATATCTGCTACATCTGAGAATAATTCGCATTGCTTTATTCTGTAAGGTCCGCAGTTTTTGCAACATTTGCTGGCCTCCCATGAAAAGAATGGTGGAGAAATATTCGAAGTGGGGTCTCACAATAGTGTTATATACATTGATCGCCGTATAAGTTGATAGGTTACCTCTAATTCTTCTTAGGAAGTCAATTTTTTTTGCTATTTTTTTAGTGATATATTCAATATGTTTCGAAAATTTTATATCCTTATCAATAACAATCCCAAGATATTTTATTTCTTTGACAGCTTCTATTACTGCTCCGTCAACCATTCGGTTCAAATTACCTTCACCGTTAATTAATAATGACTTAGTTTTTGATACATTTAACTTCAATTTATTTGCTTTAAGCCATTCACTAAGTTCGCTGAGGTCCTCTTGCAACAATCTCTCTGCCTCGCTAATGTCTTGTCCTGCAATATATATTAGTGTGTCGTCTGCAAAGAGTGCCACCTTTGAATATTTTACTACTCTACTAATGTCGTTAATATACAACGAAAACATGAGTGTCCCCAGTACTGAACCCTGCGGCACCCCGATATCGACCGATACCTCTATTAATGTTGCTGGCCCCACTTTCGTTTTCTGTGTTCTCCCAGTCAAAAATTCTGTAAACCAGTTCAATTCTTTACCTCTTATTCCATATTTATACATTTTTTGTAGTAAAAGTTGATGATCAACAGTTTCAAACGGTCTCCTAAAATCCAGGAACACGCAAGCGATCTTATTTCTTGATGCTATCTGCTCTTTCCAATCAACTATCACCATATTAAGCGCCGTTTCACAGGAATGCCCCTGCCTGAAGCCCAACTGATTAGAGATTATAAGTGCATTTCCCTCTAAATATTTTATAAGCTGCTTCCAACACTTTTTCATAAGTCGGCAACGCATTCACGGGTCGATAATCCTCACACTTAGCTGACTTTTTTATTTTAGTTATTGGTGTTACTATTGATTCCTTCCATGAATCAGGGAAACTTCCTTCCAACAGGGATTTATTAACAATATCTACAAATATTTTTTCTAGCGCTCCAAAGCAATCAATCAACATGCTTGGACTTAAAAAATTGCTGTCTTTTTTTTGCTTCATTTCTCTCAATGCTTCCTTTATATCCTTATGACTTATTGTATTAAAAGTAAAAGAAGTACTTACGCATGGTATTGTTTCAGCATACCTCACTATAGGTATAGATTTGTGTATGTCTATTATACTTTGCACAAAGAATTTGTTGAATGCCTCTGCAATGTGATCATTCCTATCCAAGGTGCTACCGTTTATTTTAATTCCTTTAATATCTGATCTTCTTTGCTTCAACACTAACTCTTTTAATGCTCTCCACATTTCTTTTTGATTGGCTGATTCATTAATCTTATTTTTAATGTATTCACTCTTATATTTTCGCACCCTTACTTTATATTTATTTCTAATGAGCTTATATGATGTCCAATCACTATATAGATTTGTTAGTATTGCACGTTGTCTTGCTCGATTTTTTTTTTTTCAACACACGAATATCAGTGCTAAACCACGGGGTGTCACTAGTCCGCCGATTCACTTTCTTCACAAATTCATTTATTACTCTAGATAGTTCACTTTTAAATAATATCGACATATCATTTAAACTATAGCTCCATTATTAACATTTACTAATTCACTTTCGTTAATTTTACTTTTAAAACTTTCTCTATTATATTTTAGAACTCTATAACTAATTTCGTCTTTTTTACTTTCACCGCAAATCGATATATCAATCAAAATACTTTCGTGATCACTCATGTTTAGACTTGGTTCCATTCTTGCTTGAATCTCATTATCGTTCGAAATAACATAGTCTATTAAGGTTCTAGAATTCTGCGTTATTCGTGTCGGTTGATTTAAAATCATTTTTGCCCAATTCATTATTAATATGTTCTGTATTTCTCTAATATATGTATCAGTTGAATTTAACCAATTAATGTTAGAGTCACCGACCAATATGAAATTTTTATTTTTTTCACACAAATCAATTATTAAGTTTTTAAAATTGTCACAAAATATCCTATTTGACACTGCGGCGTAATTTTGCCGAACGAAACCTTCACTATAAGCCACCATAAATCTTTTTCATAGGCATATTCCTCAATCTTTTCATACTGCCAACAATTCGATACATATATGGTCACACCTCCCGTATGAGAAGAGATACTATTGCATCTTATTACATCATAATTTTGAATAGATATTTCCTCATCACTTATATTTTCAGTTAAATGCGTTTCCGAGCACATTACCAAGGGAACTTCTTTCTATTAATTATTGCTTCTATTTCGACTAAATTATTTACTAAACCTTGCACATTCATATACAAGCAAGTTACACTCTTTAATTGCTAATAGCTAATTTTATCTCTAATATCTTTTACTTTCCTTTGATATACTTGACAATTTTTATCCCTGCAATCATGAGAAACATCGATATTAATACCAAGCCTTCCATTTGCTAATATACAGTTATTACATTTTAATTCTGTGATATTACAGCTTCTTGAATCGTGCTCTCCAGAACATTTTGCACATACCTCCTTGTTTTTGCAATCTTTTGCCAAGTGATCGAATCCCCAAAATTTAAAGCACCTTTTAACGAGTACATACTCCCTAATAAAACATCTATCCCATCCTATATTAATTTTTCCCATGACCATTATCTTTTTATACAATTCCGGCTCCATTTCTATTACCGCATTATAAATTTTCTTTTGTTGACCTCTGAAAAATCTCCAACATTTAATATCCCCACAAATACCATTTTGCTTTTGGATTCCTTTAACTAGATCGTCTTTTTCCCACTCCTCTCCAATACCACACACTAGAATACAAGGCTTGCTCATTTTTGGTACACTAACGTTGTAATTTTTCCCCATCTTTTCTTCGATTACTTTTTGCATTTTTTCCCTCGATGAATCATCCACGCAATTTATCGCCACCGTACCATTCTGCCTGTTATACATACCAGCCACTTTAATAGACAATGCATCTGGTTTAATGTTTTTTTTTATCTCTTTAGCTGTAACTGTATTCTGTTGATCCCGCTTCGGTTTTACCAAAATTGGTTGCATTTTTATTTTATCTGCATATGTTGGTCTATTTTCCCTTGTACAAACCTTTTTTATTTCACTTAAAACGTTTGATTTATCTTTTTTTATATCATTCATACCCTGTACTACATCATTAAATGCCTTACTTTGCAATTCTAAATACTTGTTTTGCTTATGCACCTGCTCTAATAGCTCGTTTAACTTTTCTGGGATGACTTTCATGCAAATTTCCATAAATCCTCTACAGTCATTACATATGAACAGAATATTTTGATTTGCTACCATCAATTTAACATCATATTCCGCTAAATTCATACATTTTGTATGGTAGAACCTGCCGCGCATGCCCTTGCAAGATATAGAATTTTCCCTTTTTGTTGCACGATCGCACGTTTTGCATACCACACTCATTTTTAACTATTCGATAGAGCTTAAACAACGGGATATAATTATCGTATCATCCAGCGTCTTTGAGCGCCCCACAATCAGTGCACTATGATACAATAAATTTATTATCAATGCTCCGATAATCACAAAACCGTGTAAAGTCACTTTTTCCACTTTTAGCCTACTTGAAATTTAAAATAAAATTTTCCACCGTACAAGAATATTTTAGTTACGAAAATCCGTGCAGACCGTTTTAAAAACACCTCTGACCAGAGAGAATGTTGCACAAACAAAAGAAAAAATGTGTATAAAAAAAAATAATAAGCCCGGGTACCCAGGAGGTACTTAGAGGATAACTAAGTTTAAGCGCCATAGCGCTCAACACCCTTGGGAGGCTTCATCCCTGCCTCACCAAGACGAACAGAAAAAAGGAGGACATCTAGAAATCGTCGTCCAGGATACGCGACGTATCAACATCATCATCATCTTCCTCCCTCAGCAAAATCATCCACAACAAAGTGCTGACAACGAACGCAGGAATTTAAAGTTGACATCTCTAGCGTCACTATCTACATTTTCCCCAACTAAAGGATCAATAGTGGATAAAATCGAGGTAGAAGTGTGTAAAATTACACATCTATTTTTCTTTAATTTTTATCACTTTTATTTCATGTTTTGTGACAAATATGTACATTGTACAGTATTTGTATAGATTCATAACCTCTATCGAACTTTCATAATTAATGAAAATACGCACTATCAAAAGGAGAAAAAATAATTAAATTAAAATATGAATGACATTTTTCCCGCTCTCAAAATTAGTTAAAAGTGGATATATATGAAGATAACATCCAATCTTCCTAGAAGCGACCTCTGCGGTAAGACTCCGTGAGCTTGCCGGTCAGAGGACTTCGACTAAAATCGATAATCTGTCCCCTGCGATAGGACTTCGTGAGCCTATCGATCAGGAGATGGATACTTCTTATCTATATTATATTCATGAAACAAATTAAAATTTATTTAGTTGTGAGACTCATTTTTTATCTTGCATTTCAAATAATATAATTATATACAATAACAAAAATTTTTCTTTATATAACCGAAATCAATTGCTTTTGTCTTTTGTTTGTGTATCAGATTTTTATTTTCGTCTCTTTCCTATTTTTACATCCCAGAAAATAACTCGACCCAGACATGACTGAAGAAAACAAATCCTTCGATGAGTTTTGCTTGTCACAAGTCCCAAGAATGGCAGAAATTAGACAAATTCTGGCCGATTATCATAGAGCGAATAAAAGCAAAAGGACTTCAGATTTTACTTCCGAAAAACTCCAAAATTTGGAAGACGTATAGGCTTCATTTGAAAAAATGGAAACCCTGATTCAAGATCATGAAGATTTTACTGAAACTCATAATTATTTTAAGCAGTCATGCTACGACAAAATGGAGGACTGGTACAATCTTACAAAGGCAACTCTGTCTGATAGGTTGAAATCTATATCAGTCCACACAGAGCGCAAAAACAACCCATTTTGCATCGCACCTCCCAAAAATTCACAAAAGGCAGCATCGATAGATAATCAGGAAAATATAGTGCGATTTCGGCTGCAGGAGGATAGACAAAAAACAATATCACATATTATCCAGTCTATTAATCTTAATTCACTACCAACTGCAAGCCAGGGATATTTAACTCAACAACTACATACGCTGCATGGGTATTGGGATGATTTCAAAACAACTCATACTGAAATAATTTCAAATGCTGGCCCTAAGGACAAAGGCAGCGATTACTTCACGAAAGATGTCTATATAAATATGGAAACATCATATTCAAATACTATAATTGCGCTACAAGAACAGTTGGACTCTCGATTCCAAGACGTATCAAACAGTACTACAAATAATTCCACAGAGCATCACCACAATGTCTCTTTCAGAGACCAATCAAATTGAAATCAATTCTGAAACAAACTTTTGAATTAAAAATTCCCAAATCTACTCTGCAATCTCAATTAAATAATTGCAAGCAAAGAATAGGAGAAGATGTAAAAGATTTTTTACAAAGACTTAGCACAACTCTATCCAAACTAAATGAGGCAACGTAGGTACTCATATACAAGTGATAAAATTCTTTTAAAATCTCTTTTAAAAGATAATGAGTGTCAAGCAGTGAGAGCTATAGAGGACGGATTATCCAATCCACAACTCCAAACTTTAGCCAAAGTACATTCCGAAAAATCCTTTTCTGTATTAAAAGCACACATCTTGGAGCATGCATCACGCTTAGAGCAGTAAGAACTTGTTTCCCAAGCACAAAACAAGATAAACCAAACACCACTTGCGCAAGCAATAAATTCAAGTCTTCGCTGCTTCAAATGCAATAGACTGGGCATGCTGCATCAAGCTGCCCAGTGATAAAACGCTCCACCCAAAATTTCAACGCAGTCCCAAAGCTAAACTCGCAATTACAATGCCCCCCATATTTCAATAAGGTCACATTTCCGTCGCAGGGCCCATCTTGTCGATATTGTCATCGAATTGGGCACACCATAGAAGAATGCAGGACAAGAGCTGCGAATAATAATCGTTCTAACAACAGCCCAGGAAACGAAAATAACTTTCTGAAAATAAGTACAATTCCACTGGCAAACACGGCTAATAGACATCCACAAAACAGGAACTGGCAGCAGCCAGTATTCCGAGAGAATCGAACTCCACCGAGATATACAAATGCAAATATCTCGGCTAGATCACCATCCCCAAATAGGAAGAACAACACAACTTCATCGGCATCCAGGCAGCGAAACTGGATGCAGCGGGGGTCAATTTCGGCAACCCCTCGCACATACAAACAAAGGCATAAATTCACAGGATTCCCGAGATAATATCGACAAAGGCAGCGAGAAAATAATTCGTATCCCCGTCCAAATAAATAAAAATTCTTTAACTCTTTCCTTGCCTGTTGACATCTGCTCTGCTCCAAAACTTACCTTTTTAATTGATACTGGAGCAGAGATCAGCCTAATTAAACTCCATCCATTGAAGCCAGATAGCAGCTGCTACAGAGATGCTATAAATATTTACTTTGTTTACAGAGTCCACTTCTACGGAAGGGCTCATCTTTGCTAAATTGAATTTAGAATCTTCGAATAATAATAACTCCATCCTAGAACACCCATTTCAAATTGTGGGAAATAACTCCATCTTCTCATACCATGGCCTGCTTGGTCATGACTTTTTATCTCGATACAATGCTAGTATCAATTACAGAAATAAATGCATTTATCTAGAAATTAATGACTCAAATGAATTTTATCCATATGAGGATTACTACACTAATTACCCATATGTTTATTTGAAAAGCGAAGACCCAGAAAAGAGGTCACAAACAAAAAGTTTACTGTATACGGAGATAACATTCTCCAATAGTAAAAATTATAAAAAGTCTTCTCTATCAATTGCTCCAGAAAGCAATAATAGTATATCTCCATCCAATGTTTCACAAGAAGTGAAGCGAGAAGATAATAAAAATCTATCTCCATCAAATCAACAGTTTCCAATAGAGCGGAACTCACTAATGAAAACAAAGCTCCATCCGTAGCTTCACAAGAAATGAAGCAAAAACCTAAAAGTATATCTCCATCTACAGTCGCACAAAAGGCTGCATCTAGTAAAATTCTATCTATGTCATCAATAAATTCACAAAAAGTGAATTCCAGAAATAAATCAGAAGAGAATGTAAAGAATTTTAATTAAGTTTTATCTCCTTCAAATCCTGTCGAGTCGAAATCATCCAAATTCCAGAAAAGTTGGAATCATATGTATCTCCTTCCTTTTAAAAATCCGAAAGAATCGGATAAATTAAATTAAATTAAAATTCCGGCTCGATCAGAATTCATCATTGAAATTCCAACTCCTTCTATTCAAAATCAATCGGTCTGTTTCAAGAATGAAATAAGGCCAGGTTTGTTTCTTGGATAGTCCAACCAGTCAACGGTATGGCAAAAGTTCGAATCCTCAACACAAATGAGGAGGACGCCGATCTGGCACCTTACGAGGTAAACCCAGTTTACCGACTTGGACGACTTTAGGCTGAACCACAATAGACGTAAATAACTGTACGAAATTGGACGAGACTGAGGTTAACTTACGAAAAATTGATATTTTTAGCGTAAATAGGCGTCACATTCGTAAGGATTATTATTTTGACATTTAATGTCAAAACAAATCAGCATTTATTTATAAAATGTTTTCGACTTTTAAAAAGTGGTAGAAGTAAAAAAATTGAAATGGAAATTGAATTAAGTGAAGATTTGTGCCTTTTGTGGACATTGTACAACAATTATAAGAAGTTGATAATTGCAAAAAGAAAGAGGAAGCATGATAAAATTATAAATAGAACAACGGATACGCACGGATATTTCACCGCTACGTTCTTAAGAATTAAATAAATTGATGGACTTGAATTTTTTAAACATACGAGAATAACACGTCCTACATTTTCATTACTTCTGGAATTAATTAAACCACATATAGAAAAAAGGTCAATAAGAAAACCGTTGTCACCGGAATGTCGCTTGGCATTAACTTTATTGTAAGTTAATTATAGTTGTAAACTATATTAGAAAGTATGTATTATGTGTAATTTATCCTACAGATTTTTATCTCAAGGTTGTTCAATGCAATCCTTGGCATGGAGCTGGAAAGTTGGAAAGGAAACGGTCAGAACAGTCATCTATGAAACATGCGATGCTATATGGAACGTTTTATCACAATTTTATGTGACAGAGCCTCACCTGATGAACTACAGGCTATTAGCAAAGATTTTTGGGAAATGTGGAATATGCCAAATTGCATTGGGGCAATTGACGGCAAACATATTGCGGTCAAACGACCAGCGAATACAGGAGCAGACTTCTTCAATTACAAAAAGTTTTACAGTATTGTCCTGTTAGCTGCATGTGATGCCATGTACACGTTCACGTATATTGACGTTGGCGCATACGGATCTCAACATGATGGAGGTACCGCACATATAGAACATGTATCAAAAATATAACTACATAATTTTATTTTCTTCAGGTATATTTCAAGCAAGCACCTTTGGTAGACGATTATTAAAAAGGGCATTGCATATACCAGAACAGGCAGAACTTCCGAATAGTCAGATGGTTTTGCCACATTTTTTTGTTACAGTTGCAGCTTTCCCACTGGACAAAAACATCATGAAACCCTTTCCCGGATGTAATTTGCCAACGACGAAAGAATTTTATAATTCAATTCAATTCAATTTCAATTTAATTTATTCCAAGGCATTGTACAATTAAGATATAATATTTTTTACTTGTACAAGTTAAATCTATCAAAAGCAAAAAAAAAATAAAAATGTGTATGTATAAAGGTATATGTATAAATGGAAAAAAAGAGACATGAGAAAAAAAATAATTAAATAAAATCAAATAAAATAGGTAAGATACAAAAAATAAGCCCCTAAATTTACTGCTAAAAACTAAATCAAAAACATAAGGAAGAAATAAAAAACAGAAAATAGAAAAAAGAAAACAAAATTAATCACTACTTAACTTAACCTGCTACATCTGCTATACTATAAAGCAACCTCTAACTATTTAGCTCCTAACTATTCAAGCCCTACTGCCTGAGCACATAATCTCAAAAATTCTTTCCTTGGTGCCGGCGAAAGATCTCGACTCAACCGATAACTTAATACTGGGCGGTAAGGAATTATAAACTTTGATGGCATGACTGAAAAACAGGCGTTTAGTAATTAAGTATTCAGATCTGGGCAGAATCCAATTGACTGTTCTATTAGATCTCGCGAATTGAAGAATGCTGTATAGGTAGGTTGGACTGCGGTATTTGATGATTTTAACTAGAAGGATTACCGATCGAAAATTCAAAAATGTTAAAAGATCACAACCCAAAAAGGATGAAGCATAAGCTGACACGTGATCGTATCTTCTGAGGTGATATATGTATCTAATAATAATAAATAATAAATAAATAATAAAAGGCTATCTCGCGCTAGACGAGTAATAGAGAACTCTTTTGGAATTCTTGTGGCTCGATTGAGAGTGTTGCAGACAACGCTGCATATGTTTCCTGAAAATGCCGAGAAAATAGTTCTTGCATGTGTGGCGTTACACAATTTCCTGCGCTTAAACGCTGAAAGCTGCAAGGAGTATATTCCACCGAATTACATCGATTGGGAGGATACAAATAACATCACACATGAAGGATTATGGAGACGGGAAATTAATGTAAGCCTCCTCCCTATTGCTCGATCTCACAGTAGGCACCTTTATAGCGGTCATCATAGTACTGCAGTACGAGAAGATCTTTGTAGATACATCAATGCAACCTGTTCAGTAAAAAAGCCTTCTTTACTGGTTGATGGTTTATTAAAAAGTAGTAAAATATGTACATTTAATTATCCTATTTATACAAAATTAGTCTGGGAAATGAAATTAAAAATTACCAAAAAGTGCTTAGTTCACAATATATTGTGAGAATGAAAATTCTCCCATGAAAGGTGAGTAGCACGAGATAGGTACATACATACAGGTGGTGATAGGTACGTACGTACATGCCCGTGCAATCAAGAAAAAACTGCTACGTCTGGAGTTCGCATGGTAGAATTTTCCGGTGAAATATGAATTCCCTCAGAATGAATGCGACGTGAGAATTAATTTGTGTGAATAGCGCTGGGCTAATCATCCTGCCCGCTTGGGTTGCTGCGCAACACAAAATCGTCATTGTTGTCCGGCTGGCTCCGTCTTGCGGGTATTGGAGGTATGGAATAGCAATGTGGTGGCATGTTCCTGGAGCAAACCCCGTGGTTCCATTTGGTAAGCATCCAATAGCTGCATCCGATCATAAGAGCTGCCAGAAGCATGTAGCTAATGGCGTAATGATGTATGTCGTGATGCGATATTCCTTGGGGCAATGCTTCCGAGTACTGCTTGAGATCCTTGACCTTGTTGGTCAGCACATCTATTTCATGATCGTTGGATTTTAGATGAAGCTCTGAGGAAATGTATGGGTGCCCTCTTTTTGCTGAATGTAGGTCTTCATCCAAGGATAGACTTAAATTTATGCGTGGAATAAATGCTGATATAGTCTTACTCTGATAACGCCCCTGACCAGTGATCGTCATAGAGGTCTGTTTGATTGAACAATCTGGACGAAGTTTCAGAATTCCACTTTTCTGTACAGTCTTAAGTGTTACTGCTGTGCCACATACAATGTTGAATGTGGTTTCACTGTCGCGATGGTAGAGCCAACTGTTTGGAGTATGCAGCTGTATCCAAAGATTGGATCGATTTGAGCTGCGAAAGTGGCAGTTGGAAGAGAGCGTTTGTCTGTGGTTGAGCAGCTCCATTTCGCGCTGGCTGACGTTGGCCTTTAGATTGAAGATGGGATGATTCTGGTCACATAGATACTGGTCTTCTCTTAAGTGTTGACATTTGTTTAACTCTGCTTGAGATAGTGGGTAATATCTCTCCCTGGGAAGACTCACGATGAGATAATCTGATGATGGCTTGATTAACAGGAGTTTGTCTCCTTGTTGAATGGGAACAGGTATCATCTTGAATAACTGAAAGTATTCATCCAGGACGAGTGGAATCCGTATGTCAAATAAGATGTATAATTCTCCTATCCTGGTTCCGACTGTCATTAGGTTGTAAAGAAGTAGCACGCCATCCCTAATATTTCCTGGAATAGTTAGAGTTGATGGAATATGGTCCTTTATTAAAGTCAACTGGTCTCGGAGTTGTATCGGGGTGATTAATAATGGGCTGATCTTGTTGTGGTGAATATTTGTTATGACGTCTAATAAAGCGTTTTGAGCTCTGTGGTAGTTTTGAAGAACTAGTGTGGTTAGAAGCGATAAGGCACTGAAAGCTTGGGTAGCTTGCTGCTCGAGCTGAACGTCATCAACAAACTTACTGAGTGCGAGTATATGGTCTTGAATTGCCTTGAATTGTTTTTGAATTGACTCCTCTTGACGTTTCATGATATTGGTTGTAGTTTCTAAAACTGATGTTTGGTTTTTTGCTAGCTGCATTAAGTAACCCTCGTTGCTTCTTGTTTTTTTTTCGATTTCTTCTTCAATGTACTTAGCATAGGACGAGTCCAGGATGCCAAATAGTTTGTTCGCAACGTTACCTACTAAGTCAAGAGGAGACCTTTTGTGTGGAACTCGGTCTCGGCCGCCTTGAAATTGAAGAATTTGCGTGAGTTGATGTTGAAATTGGGAAAGTATTTCCAAACAGTGGTCTCTTCTGAGTGTTGTTGTATTGCATAACTTGCTTATTTCTCAAATGCATTTTCTGATTCCCGCCAGTTCGCTCCAGTAATTATCTAGCTTGTAGTATGCAAGAATGGTCCACTGGCTGTTTATTAGATGTGCATGTCCTAGTGATTCAAAGAATATTCCTGGATTAATTGAGAATGGTGTTACTTCAGCCGACTCCATTAGCGGGTTTCCGAAGGCTGGCATTATAAGTAAGGTTAGCATGAGCAGTTTTAAAGCAGCTGATGAGCTAATAGATCTTGCAGTGGGGCTTCTATTCGTCTCTGTAGCGTTAGTGGGATTTTTCTTGAAATTTTCCACAAATGGTGAGTTCGTCCAATTGGAATTGATTGGCAAGAACCTTCCTCGCAGCGGGTGATAGGGTCGTTTGTGTTTCATCCTCTTTGCTGGTGGCTCTCCTTCTACGTCCTTGTGAGATGGTCCTGGTACCTGATTAAAGAGGTTATAAATGGTCCGTTTAAAAATTCCAGAGAGGGTTTTGACACTAACAACTCTAGTAAGTTTGTCGGCGCCGTCGAAAGTTTCTAAGACGCGGCCTAGCGACCATTTCAATGGTGGTAAGTTCGCCTCTCTTATCACGACTAAAGTTCCTGGTTTTAGATTTGGCTTTATACTCCTCCATTTGTTCCGCGTTTGCAGTTCCTGTAGGTATTCAGCCGACCAGCGCTGCCAAAATGTTTGTTGAATATGTTGAATTCGGCGAAATCTTGTTAATTTGTCGATGTCTCTTTCAGCAACATCAGTTTCGGCGCATGCTGTCAAGGGGCTTCCTGTCAAGAAGTGTCCTGGGGTTAGTGCCTCGAGGTCATTGGGATCTGAAGACATGGGTGTTATTGGCCTGGAATTAAGGATGGCCTCTATCTGGACAATTACTGTGTGTAATTCCTCGTATGTCAAATTGGCATTTCCCGTTTGGCGAATCAAGTGATTCTTGGCGGATTTCACTGCCGCTTCCCACAGTCCTCCGAAGTGAGGTGATCGTGGTGGTATGGGCTTCCTCTCAATGTGATTTTTGATGCATAATTGAGCGAGTGTTGACTGTAAATCCTGCGACAGGAGCATGTCGTTTAGTTCCTTTAAATGTGTTCGTGCTCCTAGGAAGTTCGTTGCGTTGTCGCAAAAGATAGTAGCACACAGACCTCTCCGGGCAATGAATCTTTTCAGAGCGTTAAGGAAAGCTTCGGCACTCAGATCACTGACCAATTCTAAATGGACAGCCTTTGTAGTGAAGCATACAAAGACAGCTATGTACGCCTTTGTAGGTGTCTTTCCTCGTAGTTTGTAATGAATCATGATGGGTCCACAAAAGTCGACTCCTGTGGTGTGAAAGGGTCTTGTCGGCTTCACCCGTTCCACAGGTAGGTCTCCCATCATTTGATCAACGGGCTTACATCTGAAGCAACGGATACATCTATGGACAGTATGGCGCGCCAACCTTCTAGCGTCTATGACCCAGTATTTCTGCCTCGCGATTGCAGTTAGCGCTTGAGGTGCTGCGTGCATATGTTGGTTGTGCAGATAATTGAATAGAAGTTCACTCAGTTTGTGGTCCTTGGGCAGAAGAATCTGGTTCTTGGCCTCTTGGCTGAGTTCTGAATTTTTCAGCCGTCCGCCGACCTTTATGATTCCTGTAGAGGCGTCTACAAACGGCGTCAAATGTTGAATAGAATGGTGAGAATCAAGTGCTTGCCCTTTCTTTAATGATGAGTACTCGTGCTCGAATGCTGTGCGTTGAATATTTTTTATAATTCCGTTCAAGGCAACGTCTAGCTCTGCAATAGATACTTCGCCCATCTTCCTCGATCCCTTGGGAGATTTGCAATTTTGCAAGAATCTGAAACAGTACGCAAAAATTCTCTGTAATTTTAAAAATGAGTTAAAATGATTCACAGGTGTGACTAGATCAATACGTTTGACTCGTTCTATGGCTGTGAAGACGGATTTTTTTGGTTTGGCTTCTGGAATCTCGTCTGGTATCTTGTAGGCAAATGTGGGCCATTTTTCTTCAGGTTCAGATAGATATCTTGGACCTTTGAACCACAGAGTTGATTGGCTGAGGGCATCCGGGAACATTCCACGGGAGATTATGTCAGCTGGATTTTGTGTTCCTTCAATGTGTCTCCATTGCTGTGGCTGAGTCAATTGTTGTATTTTTTCAACCCTATGTGCTATGAAGGTACTCCACGTATAAGACGGTGATGAGATCCAGGCGAGTACAATGGTAGAGTCAGTATGATACACAATTCTTGAAGGGTTTATTTGCATGCATTGAGATACTCTTTCCACTAATTCTGTCATGAGTAGCGCGGCACATAGTTCCAATCTTGCAAGCGTAGTAGCCTTTACTGGTGCTATTCGTGACTTGGCGCATAACAGTCTTACTCTGATTTCTCTTTGCATATTCATTGATCTCAGGTAGCAGCAAGCCCCATAGGCAGACTCACTGGAGTCTGAAAAGGCGTGTAATTGGATGTTGACTGAGTTTGAAATTAATGCATGTCTTGGAATTTTTATTGCTCGTAATCCTGGTAGACTTTTCTTAAATTTCATCCATTTATTTTTGTAAACTGCGGGTAGATCTTCGTCCCACGAGCATTTGGCCTTCCAGAGGTCTTGTAGAAATAGCTTTCCTAATACCGTTACTGGTCCTATTAACCCAAGAGGATAACACTGTGCGTTTGGTAATTCCTTGTGTTTCACCTTCAGTTGCTTGATACTGAAAACTGTCTTCCTTTGGTTGCCAGATTAATCCGAGAGTTTTAGTTACTTCGCCATTGTCAATGAGTAGCATCTTCTATTTGTGATCTTCTGGTACATTTCGTAAGGTGTCTGGGTGGTTAGCACAAAATTTCCTTAATTCGAAACCGCCGCCTTTCAGGAGCTCTATTAGGTCATTCTTTAATTTGTGCATGCTTTGTTTAGAGTCAGCTTCTGTCAGAATGTCGTCGACATAGGTATTTCCTAAAATCATATTCGCAGCTTCGGGAAATGTATCGTATTCTGCTAAGGCTAATTCATTCAGGCATCTTGTCGCGAGGAATAGAGCGGCGGCTGTTCCGTAAGTTACGGTGTTTAGCTGGTATGTTTGCAGAGGCATCTCTCTGTCATCCCTCCATAAAATTAGTTGGTACTTTCTGTCGTTTGGGTGGACACTGATCTGCCGATACATTTTGCAGATGTCTGCTGTCATTGCGTACTTGTGGATTCTGAATGTTATGATGGTGAAAAGATCTGGCTGAACGGTGGGACCAACCATCAAGATATCATTGAGGGAACTTCCGGATGATGTTTTCGCTGAGGCATCAAATACTACACGGAATTTGGGCTTGTTGGTATGTGCCTTTGCTACACAGTAATGGGGCATGTAGTAATGATCGGTAGGAATGGCTTCCTTTGCTATCGGTTGCATGTGGCCGAGTTCTTGGTATTCTGTCATGAAATCATGATATTGCCTCTTAAGATCGGCATTTCTCTCCAATTTTCTTTCTAATGCATAGAAGCGCTTTGAAGCAATTTCCAGGGACGACCCCAAAGTAGTTGGTAGCTCACGAAAGGGTAGTTTGACGATGTATTGTCCTGACGCGGATCTTTGGAAGGTATTTTGGAAATGCTCCTCACAGAGGAGTTCTTCTCTTGACTTGTTCTTGGATGGTGAATCGTGTTGCTCCAACTCCCAATATTGTTGCAACTGTTTGTCCAGTGCTGAAACTGAGGGTTGCGTTGCGATGTGACAACTTTGAGTGCAGCCAGCTTGAGTTGGCACCTTTCCTGCAAGAATCCATCCAAAGTGGGTGTTTTGAAGCAGTGGTAGATTGTGTAGTCTTATTTGACCTTCTTGCAAGAGTTGAAAGAATAATTCAGCTCCCAGTAACATGTCGATGGCCTGAGGTTTATAGAACGCGGGGTCTGCTAGCTGGATGCTAGTTGGAATATCCCAGTTCGATGTTTTGATGTATTGTGACGGTTGGCGGTCGCTGATAGTTTTTAAGATAACAGCATTGATGACTGCTGCAAAGCTCTTCACTCTTGAATGTATCGTGAGAGTGATTTCGTACTTAGCAGTTGTTGCGATTCCGCCGACACCACTAATCGGCAGTGAAGTTTTGCTGGGTGGTAGTCCCAGAGCCTGTACGAGTCGTTCGCAGATAAAGTGGAGCTGTGAGCCCGAGTCCAAGAGTACCCTACAGTTGACCGGGACTCCTGAGGCATTAGTGACCTTGATTATTGCTGTTGCTAATAGTATCTGCGAGCGTGTTGACGCCTGTAAGCTAGATATTTGTGAGTTTGTTGTTTCAGATGGAGTAGAACGACTAATCTCCTGGAACTGAGAAGTGGAGTCAAGTTGTCTGGTAGCTCCTGAACTGCCTCTGCTCACTTGTTGGTAGTTCATTGGTGCCAAGTCTGTGCTCCGACGAACGATGCCTTGTCGTGATTTCGCTTGAATAAGGTTCCTTGGCTTCTCTGATTGACGAGAGTTGTGTATTAATGTGTTATGGCGTTTGCCACATTTCATACAGCCTCTTGATGTGCAATCATGTACTGTATGGTCTAGCTTTAGGCAATTGGGGCACAATTTGAACTGCCTGATGAGCTGAATCCGATTATCTAATGTTGCATAGAGGAATTTTGGGCACCTAAAAACTCCATGATCTGCCTTGCATACTGCGCACTTCAATACCTGGGATGATGCCGTCAACGTAGATACCCTCTTGCGTTCTTCCTTCGTCTGGATTACTTCAAGCATCTGAAACCTTGTTTCCATGAATTTGAAGAAATCGTCCATTGTCTGCAATTCGTGAGGTGCGTTAAGTGACTGCTCATATAATCTCCTGGATTTCTTATCAAGCTTCTGAGTGAGTAAATGAAGCAGTATGGGATTCCACTGCTTGATCTCGATGCCACTGTTCTCCAATGCTAGTAGACATTCCTTGCTAGTGTCATGCAATCTTTTGATTCCCGAGCCTGATTCGGTTGTGAGAGCTGCTTGATATAGTAACTGATTGAGAGTTGCTGTTACTATAGCCCTCGGATTGTCATACCTCTCTAAGAGTAACTTCCAAGCCACTGAGTAGTTATCGTCAGTAGCTTGTAAATGTTTTATTAGTCCGCTGGGTTCACCTGTGAGATTTGTCTTCAAGTAGTATAATTTTTCGGCCACACCCAGAGGCCTGTTGTGAATGAGTTGACTGTACAAATCTTTGAACTGCCCCCATTTGGTGTAGTTTCCGTCAAAGATTGGAAGTGTTAACTTTGGAAGTTTAACGTTTCCATTTATCGTGGTCACTGATTGTTCGTCAAGCTTTCCTTGTAGCCTTGTTGCTGTTTCTTGGAAATGATCTTCAATCTTCGTATATTCGCGAATATCGTAGGAGTCATCATCAAGTTCTGCCATTATTTGCCCATGTAAGGAGGCTATAGTGTCCCAATATTGATTAATGGACCTTAGTTTTTGTGTGTAGTATGGATGTGGATTAGCATGTTCGCGTTCAATTACCTTGATGATTCGCTCTAGCGCAGCAATAGTGGCCTTCACTTGTTTTCTCATTTTCAGGCTTCCAGTCAGTGGCACTAATTCGTCATGGTGCTCGGGCTCGTCTGTATGTGATGATGTGGCTGTCGATACCTCGAGTCGCTCACTCAATCTTTGCAAGAATTCATTGTAGACCTTCTCTACTTGATTAAAGAGTTTTTCACAAAGTAAGAATGCTCTTTGTTGAAGTCCTCACTTTCAACTATTTCGTCGTGATTCACGCAAAACTTAGTTCATAAGCCATTGAGCCTTCCTTCGTAGCTTTTCGTGTTTTCTATAGTTCTCCGCTCAATGCTTTCCTTCCTGAAATTCTCAAGAAGTTGAGAAATTGACTTGCCAATTCCTGACTGTGCTGCGGTTAGATTTTGCATGTTGATTTGCTTCTGACTTTAACACTGCTGTTCTGTCCAAAATATATTGCCTGGGGTTGCCCATGTACGGCTATTCTTCTTAGTATTGGGTCTTCTTGAGGTAACTGCTAGCCCGCAATCAAAAGCTACTGCTACCGCGTAGTAAACACTGGAACCCTTTGCCTTTGTATATGTAGGTGAGTGGTACGGCTGCGCTGCTGTTGTCTCTTGTAGTAATCACTAGAGAGCTTATTGTTTTTTATAGATGATAAGACTTGGTAGTGAAGTTTTGAAACATTCAATACATCACGTCGGGGTCACCAAAATGTTCAGTAAAAAAGCCTTCTTTACTGGTTGATGGGTTGATGGGTTATCCTATTTATACAAAATTAGTCTGGGAAATAAAATTTAAAATTACCAAAAAGTGCTTAGTTCACAATATATTGTGAGAATGAAAATTCTCCCATGAAAGGTGAGTAGCACGAGATAGGTACATACATACAGGTGGTGATAGGTACGTACGTACATGCCCGTGCAATCAAGAAAAAACTGCTGCGTCTGGAGTTCGCATGGTAGAATTTTCCGGTGAAATATGAATTCCCTCAGAATGAATGCGACGTGAGAATTAATTTGTGTGATTAGCGCTGGGCTAATCACAACCTTTAATAATTAAAAAGAAGTTATATTGCGAATAAATTATTTTGAATATGTTTATTTCAATGAACTAAGTGTTACAAATTCCATTAATAAGTAAAAAGAAGTTATATTGCGAGTATGGAAATAATTTTCAATATGTTTATTTCAATGAACTAAGTGTTACAAATTCCTTTACGTAATTCTCTTTCCCACTGATATTGGTATGCATTTTCTTCAATTTCATAGAAATTTATGCTATTTGCTTGGTTTTTAAATTCAGTTAATGCGTAAAGTTCCCTCATTTCATAGACACCTTTACCTTGTTTCTTTTTGTTATCTTCAATGGTTTTTGGAAGGGGTTTTATGAAGTTTAGCGGAGGTGGTTCCTGTAATTTGTCTAGTTTCTTTTCGATTTTCGCCACACATTCGAACAGGCATGTACTCTTGCTATTACAGTATATTTTGATGCAACTAAACGTGCAGCTTTGGAACATAAGTCTGGAGGAGTGCCTTGTACAATCTAAGAATAACAGACGAATCCTGTATGTCAGTATTTCTCATCGTGGGGGGCATGCCCACAGGGAGTTAAATTGATTGTTAAGCTGAAAATTCCAAAATGATCATCCAGAGTTTAAGTTATCCATCTAGCAACTCTCAGCCGATACTCGAGCTAGGTAAACCTGCAGTATGTAAGCCTCCTGTTATGCTTTAATATGCGGTGTGATAAATATATGGTATAAATGAACAAAATACTGGTCATAATCAGCACCAAAAAACAAGAAAAGGGAAATAGAAAACCAAACAACGTTCCCAGCTTCAGTTGTTATTTTGTTATAACCTAGATGAAATCTAAAGGGTATACTAAGCTTGTTATTCCGTTTATAATGCACAGAAATAATTATGGAAAATGGAGCAAAATGGATTGGATACCCACGCATAATATTAAAAGTTATTTTGATTTTTGAATGGCTGTCTGTCCATCTATATATATATCTGATGTGCTGAAGGATGGTCAAGCGTCATGACAAAATTCTCTAAAAAAATATATTTGAGTGTTATCGTACACCTTGTCCATTGGTCCCGGCAGTAATAAATTAGTGAGTGTTGCTACATGAGATTGGCATCGTAGTCTGAAAGCATAGCGTATGCAGGCCTTGAACCCACGTTCTACCTTTGCTAAGGCTGTACAGTTCACTAGATACATTTCCACATCCGCATAAAAGAACAATGGTAGGACCAGCGCAGAAACCAGATGAGATCTAACCCGCGGGAGCAAGTGGTGTGAGACTGCATACAAGAAACGTAGCCCAAAATAGACCCTTGAGCATAACAGGTGGACATGTGCTTGCCAGCTAAGGCAAGTGTCTATGAGTAGACCCAAGTTTATGAAGTAGGATGAATCTAGTGAGATAATGTGCTCCTGAAGGCGGACCGGGGGAAGTGTGTCTAGTGCGACTCGGCTACTGACATTGGTGCAGTATATAATTGCCTGAGTTTTTGTAGAGTTTAGTGCAAGTCCATTATTTATGCACCAGCTGTTGATTCTTTGTAGGTTTTCATTTAGATTTGCGACAGGTCCGTGAAGGTCTGAGTCCATGGAACCAGCGTAGAGCTGCAGATCATCCGCCGCTTCGACTTTGCCAATTACCTCGTTTACCGAAGCGCTGCTAGCAGAGCTTGCAATTATTCTTCTGGGATCTAGAGCCTTATTGTTGCTTTTTTGTTTTGTTTTTGTAATTGCTTTGAGGAATTCTTGGCAATTCCTACAGAACCACTTGACTTCTGTTTCGTTATAATGCGCCAGGAATATGTGTAATTTAACCTTACAGCATTGGATATGGATCACCTATGAGCCACCAAATTGGAGTTTTCTTTTTTGTTCTACTGTACGTGTCTGACCCACTCTCTTCAGTTGTTCCTTTGGGAGGTAAATTAGCGTAGCAGACCACACATCGGGTACCTGGACACTTTGGTTCTATGTTGCAGTCAGTCTGCGGTCCTTTTCCCTCTTCCACCTTTTTTCCTGCTTTAGAGGGTGAGACCTTTACCTGAATGCCTGAGTCTTGGATCTTTCTTTTCTTGCTAAGGTTAGTCTGTAAAGTCGAAGGCACGGTACTGGTGCCTTTCTTCGCACTACTGGATTTATTAGACAGATCTCGTGTTTTTTCTAAATTATTACTGCCATTATCTATTTTTTAGGTTATTTTAACAATCTAGTCTATCATAAGGCCGCTATTAGTTATTATTCCTCTCATTAGATTATTTCCGGATTCATGTTAGTGGTATTGTATTCAACCACACCATTTAGATTGTCCAATTTATGTGCTCGGTAATGGTTTATACCATGTGATGGCTTCCGTTACAACACGATGCTCAGTGATTACAGTTTTGCGATATTTATAAACAATTTATTTATTCAATGTTGAGATACAATTTTAATTTGCATTCATCTCCAGTATTGGTATTTATTAGTACGTTTTGAATTAAGCACCTTGTATTAATTATGCTTTATCAATCTTTTATGTTGTATAGTAGTAAAGATCATATCATTGACCTCATTACATATGATTATTTTGTAATTGTGTATACTAACTAGTTTTCTTTAGTATTATTGGATTCAATAATACATGTGAACTGCTTTGTATTCAACTCTTTCAACTCTCCAGTGTGGGGTGGTTAGGGTATTAGTTCCTATAAGGAATTTAGAATACATTTGCGGTACAGCTATATGTAAGGTACTGCCTCGGATTACATATTATCTCATTGATTTTACCATATAAACTTGTTATATCATAATGGTTCAATGTGTCGTACATAGTATCTAGTATTAAGGAACAACAACAATAAGATTAGTAGTTCTCATTAATGACTTAGGATATTATTGTATTGTACGTTTCTTTTAATTATCTCAAATCCAAACCGCAATGAATCAGGTTACTAATTATTACTCTTACGTTGGAGCAGTTCTCGGTGAGTAAATGAGTACTATCACCTCCTGCTCTATGGACCTCCTAGATGGAAACAACATTTTAGAATTTCTTCGTATTGCATCTGCATCAACACTATTTTGGAATTTTTTTTTTAAGTTATAAGTGCTAATTTATGGGCACATAAAACTTTAAAAAGTATTTGCATTTTGCTTTATGATAACTCCATTGTAGTTTCCTCTGTCAAAGAAAATAACATCATACAAAGATTCTTCTGTGAGCAGTTATTTTTAACGGGAATAAGAGCTACGGGAATGGTAGAGGTATATACCACAACAATCGAGAGCGCTGCAAGCTGATGTTACATCGAGATGGAGGATAGACACCTTGTGATACCTTGTGTTCACTAAGGTTGTGTTTTCACGGGTCTCCTAAGCTTCATAGAGATATTTGGGATTTGGGTTCAAGGCAACGTTCGTGCTATTCTCATTAAAATTATGGACGATTGTCTCAGTCTTAAGTGAAGGATGTACGTGTACTACAATAGTGGCTCTGGAGAAGGAATCATCCGTCAGCGTTCAACCTGCTATCTAGGAGCAGTCAGTAGCTAAAGTGCCTGAGAATATTTTAATCATAAATTATCTCAGTTTGAAACTTATGAGGGCGCTCGGTTAATAAACGCTCCATTGCACTATCCAAAATATAAATTGAGAGTGAGCGTGTGATCGAGCCCTTTTCTGAAAATCTTTGCAGCAAGCACCAAGCAAAAAGATCTCACTAATAATTAAAATAATACAAAAAATATCTTTCATTGAAACTATTTAAATTTAAATTTTTGAATATTAACAATTATGAATATGCTACAGTTTGAGCATAAGAATTTTAGAAGGGGTTAGATGGGGCATAGCACAAAAAAGGTTGGGAAACCTGTTAGAACTTTTCGTTGAGAACCCAAGACAAGTACATTGCATGGTGACATTTTATAAAGTTTCATTAGTCCACCAGCAATTACAAATCATTTTACTTTCTACATATTCAAATATTCTTGGTGTTTCTCTTTCTCTGTTAGTAGAGCACTTGCAATTTATATTATAACAATATATCAATGAAAAAAATATTGCAATTCAGTTTACTTTATTTTCTTTGTAATAAAAAACAATCATTTTAAAATATATCAGTAACAAAAGAAAAAATACTTCATTTTATTATTCACAGCCCAGAATATTCCAATGCGGCAGTTGTTATGACTCAGGTACCTATCGTCCCGAATCACAACCATATAGTCAATACACCAATATATTGTCCTATACAATATATTGATGTATTGAAAACTCGACCCTGAAAACAAAAAATCATTCAAATTTAAATTTTCATTTAAATTTTTTAGTCGCATTCAAAAATTTCAAATGCATTTAAAAATGCATTGGCATGTCGTAACAAAATGCAATTTAGCATAAATTGCATTTCGTTATCAGTAATTCACTCTACTCACACGGTATACCTACCTACATGCCGTGTAATCGGATATAATTTTTCGTCGTGCAAATTGAATGCACATAAAATAATTCACATATTCTCACGTACGATCTTTCATCGTCGTGAGAAAGTAAAAAGAAAAAAAGCTTTTTGCAAGATATCGTGGGTACCTGGGTGAAATTTGCCCAAACCTCGGGGAGTTATGTTTTTGGAACCCGCCGAGTATCGTTCGTGGATAAATGCTAGTTGTAAAATTAAGAAAAGATTCCAAGTTGTGAAATTAAGAAAAGATATCCAAGTTGTGAAAATAACAAAAGATCTAGTTGTGAAATTAAGAAAAAATCTATGTTGTGACATTAAGAAAAAAACCTAGTTGTGAAACTTAGAAAAATCCCGAGTTGTGAAATTAAGAAGAAATCGAAGTTTGTTAAAAACAAAGAAGAGTTTAGTTCGTGTTTCAAAATTAGGAAAGCTCAGATTAGTTACGAATAAACAAAAACCTAGTGATTGTATGTTTTTTATTATTAAACCCGAATACGCAATCTTTCGGTTTCCTTTTAGTTCCGATAGAAGTTGTGTGCTCTCCTTCAGGAGCACGGCACACAAGCAAATACAACACAGTTCACTTTACTTTCCCTGTAAAACAAAACTTTACCAACTTAAAAGATATCAGTAACAAAAAAAGCCTTACTTCACTTTATTATCTTTATAAGATATCACAAGACTTAGCCAGCTTAAGTCTAATCCAATGCTACCACGTAATATAGCTTGGTTCTTTCCTCCATTACGAGACCGAAATTTTTTTTTCGCACTTCATCTTTTTGTTCTGGCCCGAAATCCTTCATTAAATTTAAAATGGTCTTGAAGAAGAGTTCATCTGAATTCTCTTGTTGGTATTTACTTTTCATTTGTTTCAAGATACCTTTAATTTCGGTTTCAATTCCGGAAGACTTTTTTTTCCTCATGGTTCTGCTTGATGCCCCGCTTTCAAGCTGTGTGGAAGAAGACAAATCGGAGTCTTCCTGTACAATAAAACTCGCTTCTTGCTCACGAAGCAGATGATACAATCTCAAAGATCATAATACAATACTCACAGCAGTATTTAGCCGCCTTCGTGATTTCAACCTCAAACTTCAACCCGACAAGTGCCATTTCCTAAGAAAGGAAATTATGTATTTAGGGCACATTATAACTGCAAATGGAGTCAAACCCGATTCAGCAAAAATAAAGTCAGTTCAGTCCTATCCCAGACCCAAGAGGGGGAAAGATATTAAAGCCTTCCTTGGTTTCGTCGGCTACTATCGCCGCTTAATTCCAAATTTTTCGAAGATAGCCAAACCACTTGCAAATCTTTTAAAGAAAGATACGCGTTTCAAGTTCGACGCAATTTGTAATGAAGCATTTTGCGAATTACGCAATAAACTTATTTCAGCACCAATTCTATCATATCCCGATTTTGACAAATAATTTTTTGTCACCTCCGATGCCAGTGACTATGCCATCGGAGCTGTTCTTTCACAAGTTGATGATCACGGAGATCACCCAATCGCCTACGTGAGTCGAGTTCTCAATGGTGCAGAGACTCGTTACTCGACAATAGAAAAAGAGCTTTTAGCCATCGTTTTCGCAGTTGAGCAATTCAGACCATACGTTTATGGTAGATAGTTTACAATTATAACTGACCATAAACCATTAGTATGGCTCATGAATCTGAAAGATCACTCCTCAAGACTGATGAGAAGGAGAATACGTCTTGAGGAATATGACTACAAAATAGTCCATAAATCAGGTAAGCTTTACACAAATGCAGACGCTCTCAGTAGAGCTATTCCAGATAGTAGCGAAAATTTCGCAGAACCTACCACCTACGTAAATGTGGTAACAAGGAATCAAGCTAGAGTTCAGGCGAATTCGAATACTCCCTGCACGAGTGTAAATACTCCCAACCCAACTCCTTCAACAGTAAACAATTCCTCAGTCATAATAACTGAGATAAATTTCCCATTACTATTGACTAAAAATGCGAATCCTAAATTTTTCATCCTGCCAATGCAAGATACAGAACTTGAAAGAGTGTTGGATTCGAAACTAAAATTTTCAGATAAATCCCCACTTTCAGAAACTGAACTGAACTTCTTCAAAAGAAAAGACTCCGAAATAATCATTTCAAAGATTAATTTACCTTGCCGATCCCAAAGAGATAGATCAGACCTCGAAGAAATTTTAACTGAGATCTGCTCATACACAGAAGCAAATCAGTTAAAACAAATAAATATCTCCTT
Source organism: Dioctria rufipes (assembly GCA_963924295.1). Taxonomy (NCBI): domain Eukaryota; kingdom Metazoa; phylum Arthropoda; class Insecta; order Diptera; family Asilidae; genus Dioctria; species Dioctria rufipes. The sequence continues at coordinate 251,901,004 of OZ002740.1, read as the reverse complement.
CCCTATATTAGATCCACAGAATCTAATAATTATTAAAAACGCTTTTACACAGATCTTCGCTAATAAACAAATGAACATAAAGCTCCATCAAGATTCGATTAAATATTTGTCCATCCGACATTAATGACATCGAAGAAGTTTTAAAAGATTTTCATTCACTACCGACGGGAGGCCATCAAGGAGTTTCCCGTACTATCAAAGAATCAAAAAGCAATTCTACTGGCTTGGCATGTCAGACGACATCGTAAAGTATGTAGGAAATGTAAACTTTGTCAGGTGAACAAAGTACCCAGGAACCCAAAAATTCCTATGAAAATCTCGAGCATTAGGTCCAAACCTTTCGAAACAGTGTACCTAGATGTTGTAGGATCTCTCCCAATTTCACATTCTGGAAATAAATATCTCCTTACATTCCAAGACGATCTCTCTAAATTTTCTGGGGCTATTCCCATAGTCGACACCGAGTCTAAGACATTAGCGGAAGCCTTCACGACAACAATAGTTTGTCGACATGGTATTCCAGAAAGTATCCTCACAGATCAAGGCTCTAACCTCATAATAAGTGGCATGCTCGCCGAGGTATCTAAATTACTAAGAATAAAACGACTTAAAACTACTCCATATCGCCCTCAAACGAATGGTGCAATGGAGAGAAGCCACAGAACCTTAGCAGAATATCGCCAATCTTATGTAGCACAAGATCCACAAGACTGGGATACATGGATTCCTTATGCCATGTTTGTATATAATACAAACCCTCATTCGAGTACTAATTATTCTCCTCGCGAACTCCTATACGAATTCCCAGCCGAAATCCAAAATAATTTAAAATCTTCTCCAACCGTTTGCTATAATTATGACAATTATGCAAAGGAATTAAAGGCGCGTCTACAGCATAGCTTCAAAATAGCTAAAGACATAGCCATGGCCAATTAAGAAAAATTAAAGTTGCAATACGACAAAAGCTCCGTCCAAAAATCTTTTATGGTAGGCGATAAAGTCCTACTTAAAAGCAGAGTTCGAGAGAACAAATTCTCACCAGTATGGTCAGGTCCGTATGAGATAATGGAGATTAATTCCCCCGAAAATTCCACTATTAAAATCAATAATAAAAACAAAAGAGTCCATAACAATGACCTAAAACTTTTCTCAGAGTAAAAACTTCATCATCTTCAAACATCATTCAGCGATATTAACATAGTGTCATCTTCCAGGTTTCCAAAATGATGCATATAGCATTCATTCTAATTTTCATCCCCTTAATCTACGGCTCAGGAATAAAAGTGAACCAACTAAATACCAGTGCAGGCATATATTTCGAGGAAATTGGCAGAGCCAATTTCTACACCAACGAGTGGAAATTAGTGACATTCTACGACCTGGAAAATTTCAAATCAGAATTCAGGAATATCCAGTTCATCGCACTGCAAATAACAGAAACTTGCCAGAAACTCAATAGCAAGTCAGCGATGGCCCACACTTGTAATGGTACGTTGCTACAAATAAATCTTATTATAGCAAACATAGAGTATAGGAATATGTTCCTTGAAACTCAAAATAGAAAACAAAGAGCACTTTTCAATGCTATAGGCTCATCATTGATGGAAAACAGAACATTAGATAACAAAATATCCGTTGAACTTGAATCTCTTATTTCCCTAGTTTCGTTAATGGCATTCAGATACCAAAATACCCAGTCAGAGTTAATGGATATTTTAACAGATTCCAAGCATGGAAAATTCCATCCTATATTAATATCACCGAAAAATATTGAAGATCTTTTATCAAAAATTAGGCAGGAACTACCAAATTCTATGGTGCTTCCTATAAATTCCAGAGACCATATATTTTCACAGATCTACAAATATCTGCAAATATTTTCAACAATAAGATAATTATAAGGCAATGCCATTACCAACAACCCTAAACGGTTCATTTATATACATTGAACCATTAAAGGAATATATGTTAATTGATTACAATCGTGACCATTACATCGAATTAACACTACAGGAAATCCAAAATTGCGCAACGTTTGACCATACACACTTTTATTGCAAGATTTTATCACCCATCTTAAATACAAACAATAGAGTAAATCAATGTGAAATTAAATTAATAAAAAAGGAACCTATTACATCAAAATGTAAAATTTTGACTTTAAAACAGAACTACTATATGAAACAATTATCGCAGCAAAAAGCATGGCTTTTCTCCCTTAAAGAACCCCTCCATATAGATACCGTTTGTGAAGACTCTATTAATTCGCAAACCCTGGAAGGCATCTTGCACGGGCATAACGTGAAAATATCAAAGTTTAACTCCTGTTTCATACCATCAACAAACATCGCCAACATAATCGAAAATATGACGCTTCCCTCTACGGAAACGTATATAAGAACAAATCCCACAAGTATCACTAGTAACATGGACCTCATGAAATTTTAAAATCCATCCATGTTCAAAAAGAACAGGAATCAAAACAACTAAACCCAATTTATAATCACCACATTCACCACTATACCCTATCATATTTGACAATAGCATTAGTTATCGGTTTTCTATTCACCTATGTGTATATGAAACACAACTCAAAAGTCCGCAAAGATAAAAATATACTTCTGGAACCGGAACATATACGTGAAGATGTAGCTACGGCGGCACCAAGAAATTTTAGCTTTATAATAACTCCTGCTCCGAACAGGAGAACTACAGAAAGTCTCGCAAATCAATATTAAATATATATTTATAAAAATAGATTATCATATATCAATTAAAATGAACATCTCTACCCTCAGTATATATCTTCACGTTAAAAAAAAAAAAAAAAAAAAAAAAAACAATCAAATTTCAGATTATGCGCTAGAAGACGAAAAGAAATTTCCTCCAATTAAAACCCACAATGTATCTTAAATATACATGTACATACACTTATGTTTCCAACAGAATAGTATAAAATATCCACATTTCCCAAAAATCAAGTAAAGACAAAAATCACCCCAAGCTAAAATCAAAGGAGAAAATATCAAAAAATCAATTATCCAACACAAAAAAAGGGGCCAAGGAGGTGAATGGTCAGAGTAAATGACCAACAAACATTTTTTCCTTATAAATTTTTTTTTATTACTTCACTCCGTATTGGGACATATATAAAATTAAGGGAAAGGGGAATATTTCAAATTTTTTTTTTTAAAAATAACACAATACACAATTTTAAATTCACTCAGCATCATGATCAGGTCCCTCCTACGGAAAGTGGCTGTCCGTGGCACTTGGAGTGGGGCAATAATAGGACCTACCAATTAATACCAAGTTGGCTCCTAAAACAAGAAAAAGACAAATCAATAACCAAATAAAATAAAAGATTCACAAAAACTTACCCAACGCCGAGAATGCCATGTCATATTGGGGCCACATGGAGAATTTCCAGACGTTGTACTGCAAGGCTCTAGGCTCAGCTCCCCAAATGGTAAGAGTATCCCAGCCAGGACAAACGAAGTTAAGCCGGATTGGACCCTTCCATCGGGCCCAATCAGACTCAACGTAAACCCCGTCGATCACTACCACGTAGTCCTGGGGCGCCTTGTAAGGTGTCCGCGAAACACCTACCACAAAGATCATGTTGAAACTGACCAAGCTGGCGAAACTCACAATCTACCAATGTGCAAAAAAAACTGCACCGTAAACAATTCCTATCAAGCAAATTATCAGACAGCCTCGCGAGAAGAAAAAAATAAATAAATCTATCCACATGAGATTGAAATCAGACAAACCATTCTTATCAAAAAAAATTAAATGACTTTTTTTTCTCCTATTTCTCCTCTCCCATCTCGGATTCATATGGTATTAGCACACAATCATTAGCCGGTCGAGGCTTAAATATGTTTGTCACATTTTTTTCTTTCTATTTTTTTAATTACATACAAACAGTGACAAACTTTAATAAAAACCAATAAACGATTTAAGCAACACCAAATCATTTGAGAACGAGAATAAAGAAAATATATATATAGAAAAAAAAGGAGAAGGAGAAAAACAATTGAATTGCATTATGTCAAAACTTAAACCTACGTATATACATATGAAAAAAAAAATTTTTTTGGTATAATACATATAGTGTGAGCCTATGGCTAACCTTACCTAGAAAATATATATAGATACCTACCAATTAACTTGTAATAAATATAGATACAAATATATATGTAATAATAGTAAGGTATAAAAGCAACGAAAATAAATAAAAATAAATGAGTAAATATAGTAAATAAAAAAATTATAATATCCGATAAGTGCATAAACATATTATATATATTGAGTAATTACATATAATTAGCAATCGAACACCTTAAATTGGAGTATTATAGTTAATTTTTAATATATTTTAGTTTCATCATTTTATAATTGTTTAAAGTTAGCTGCATACTACTTTATTTAGAAAGAAAGTTTCCCTCTTAAAAAGAATAAAACTTTCTTTTCCCCAGGGGGGGAGGGATGTTGTGATTCAGGTACCTTTACCCCGAATCACAACCAAATACCGATACATCAATGCATCGTCCAATACGATATATTGATGTACCATAAATTGACCCTGAAAACGAAAAACCATTAAATTCAAATATTCATTAAAATTTTTCATTTGCATTCTAAATTTCAAATGCATTTAAAAGTGCTTTACGTGCCGTAACAAAATGCAATTTAGCATAAATTGCATTTCGTTATCAGTAATGCACTCCGCTCACATGGTATACCTGCCTACATGCCGTGTGATCGGATATCATTTTTCGTCGCGCAAATTGGGTGCACTTGAAACAATTCGCATATTCTCACGTACGATCGAAAGCAAAAGAAAAAAAGAAAAAGCTTTTGCAAGTGATCATGGGTACCTGGGTGCAATTTGCCCAAACCTCGGGGAGTTCGATTTTTGAAAACCGCCGAGTAAAGTCGCTCTGGAGAAAAGCGCATTTTTATATATATTTTAATTGAGATCCCTTTTTATAAAAAATAGTAAAGTGAAGTTCTTTGACGGATGTATTAAATAAATATATTCAAATAGTGAAGTGAAATTCTTTGATGGATGTAATAAATAAATATATTAAAATATTAAAGCGAGGTTCTTGTGATGGAGGTATTACATAAACATCTTAAAAACCTGAGCATATTAATTGAAACTTATCGAATCGGCCGTTTCTCTACGTTATACCTAGCAGCACGAACGGACGAGCTACAACAACGATATAAATTAACAACTTTAGTATCATTGAAATTAAAGTTGTATGATGAACATTGCTTTATAAACGTCTGTAGACTTTTTCCTTTGCATCAGTAAAACAGAAAAACGCAACAATAATGCCCACATGTAGATGAAAAACCACTTTGTAGTCGGTTTTTACTGTTGAGAAATGCATTTGAAATATTCATTAAAAATCTCTTAAAGAATGTGTTGGTGTGGTATTTACCAAATGAACCAAAATACTCTGCGGGGCCCTTTATTGGAAAATAAAATGCCACCCAATGGGTCTCGCTTTTAGATGCAGGATCATGCTGGTCTTTTTATTTTTCGGGGTAAATAATCGCAAGGAAATACCCCCTTAAAAAACTTGTTTGTTGTCAAGTTACTTTTCAGTATGCGGACGAGTTCAATAGTGTTTATTCTTGTTCCTTTAAAGCAATTCTTTCAATGTCTATGATCCTCGTGCAAGACGTTACGTAGTTTTGTATGAATTCCTTTGTTGACACACCGTGAACAAAAATTGTTGTAAATTTAGTCAAAATTTTTATAAGGTCTTCATCCAAGCGTTTAAGCTCTAAGCTGCCAAATCTACCTGATTGCTCTATACAGCTAGCGGCAGATATCGTGAACGATTTATTTTGCGCAGTAAAGCCTACGAAGAATACTTTTTTTAGGAAAGTCAAATGGTTTCCTGAAAAATATTCTACATGTACTAGACAATAATTCATTATAGCTGTGTGCATAGTCTCCTTAAGGAATGGCTTTTCGCACGATCTTTATAACTATATATGCTTTTAGAAGCTTGTGTAAACATTTTTACCTTACCAACTTCTAAACTTCCATCATATTCAGCATACACAATACAGGTGACGGTATTTTTTAATGCTTCTTTAAAACTTCCTTCAATCCGCACTGTTCCTTGATTCAACAAGTGCCCACATGATGAATTATATGACAAATCTGTAGTTAAATCAAATGCGATCAAAAAACAGCCGTCATCAAAAGATTTCTTGGAAATTTGATGGCTTTTATCAAAATAATGGATGCCAGTTCTTTTAAATAACGTTATATAGCCTCTTGTGCTAACCGGACTCTCCTCCGAAGAGTAATCAAACTCCAAGGGTTGATTTGGTACTTGAACTCCGTTTACTAACAGGTTAAATCTGGTAATGTTATTGTGCTTGAAATTGTATGGGTTCTTAGTTCGTTTACCTGTATATGCATCATTGCTAACCATACCGAAAACTAATAAGTTTGGTAATTGCCCTATCACAACATTGTCCAATGATAGTATAAATGTGTTTGCAGGTATGGTGTAAGTTTTCACTTCAACCCGTTTATACGGGTACACAGAATTTGACCTCTGAAGAACAGTTTCATGTGCTAATAATATATTCGGATTAACCGTCACATGATTTATATACATTTTTGCTACTAAGATTTTTATTTGTGGTGTATTATCATCATCCTTAGATATCAGGTAAAATTAAGATTTTTCCAGTGATAATACCACGCGTAAACCAACTCCATTCATTAATAGTGTAACGGAGTTTCGGTGGGATGGCTGTGTATAGCTCGTCGGACCAGGGTTTCTTAAAAATGAAACTCCTTCAGTTACAAAATAAAATAATTCTTTATTTAACCAAATAGCCTACCAGTTACACAGCTAACTTAATCTAGTTCTATTTGTTACCTATACTAGAGACTATGTAGTGGTAAGGGGAACTTCACACGGCTTACCACTATGCTAATAATTCTGAATTCGAGACTATAATAACCTGAGAGGGAGACGGTGACATATCAAGAAAATATTTGATGAGGACAGATTTTTCGGGGAGTAATCACACGGCGTACCAATTAAGTGTTAAGGCGGGATGGTTCACGCTAACCTTAACACAACGGATAAGGACGGATGGTACGGGGAAAAATCACACGACGTACCAGGGAAATGTTAAGGCGGGATGGTTCACGCTACCTTTAACACAACGGATGAGGACGGATGGTACGGGGGAAAATCACACGACGTACCAAGGAAATGTTAAGGCGGGATGGTTCATGCTAACCTTAACACAACGGATGAGGATGTATGGTACGGGGAAAAATCACACGATGTACCAAGGAAATGTTAAGGTGGGATGGTTCACGCTAACCTTAACACAACGGATGAGGACGGATGGTACGGGGAAAATCACACGACGTACCAAGGAAATGTTAAGGCGGGATCGCTCACGCTAACCTTAACACAACGAATGGGGACGGATGTTTTGAGAAAATGCACGGGGATTATTCACACGGCGTGCAAGGGGGAATTTCGCGCTCCACTAGTCACCCAGTAAAATGTCTGACCACCTAACTCGTCGAGCTCGCTGACCAGACTGAATTCTATGGGCGAATGGCGTGCTTTATATAGCCGGGGGTCACAGCTTCTCAATGGCTGAGTGCCTGATGCTTCTACTGGCGTAAGTATAAAAGAGCTTGCAAGCTCTTTTGAAAAGCTTTTCTTGTACTTGAGTAGTACATGTGCTGGCGTGCTGATCATGCAGCCTGTGACTATGGCAGCTTGTTGGCATGTCCCAGTGGCGTGGTTACTTGAATTTAAGTTCAAGTTTTAATTAAATAACCCATAGGCAGGCAAAAATAATTTCATTCGGTTTGAATTTGTAACTTCGTTACAATAATTTGCCTTGGTTTAACATGTCACCATGGATTTTTCCCATTAATTCAACAACTTGACTTTTATTAAAGAGTTCTGTTCAGGACTGGGCTCCTGACTCAGATCTTCCAACCTGAAAAAGAAACAAGAAAAAACGGACCACAAAGAATCAAATCTTTTTATTTTAAATCATAAATTTTCTTACCTAATTAATCGCAGTAATCCCACGAAGCAAAATCCTTCTGTAAACAAATTGTTGCTGTCAGCTCAAGTCAGCTGGACAGTAACAAGTATGGCCACCACGGTATCGAAATACAAGAATTCTCATTACGAACCACGTTCCGCCATTACACGAGAAATTACTGCGCAGCAGAAGAGTGAGATGTGCAGCAAATCGTGTGTGCTGCTTCTGGCTGCGTCGGGGTCGGCTGGAGGTGTTGGTTTTAGGAATTTACAAATTTTGTCGGGTAAGTAAACTTTCTTATTCAACAAAATGTGAAAGATTTAGTTGTTATTAACATTTATACTACACTGGATTAGGAATAAATTGAATTTACGCAAAATATTTTTTATATTCATAAGTTGAGTGCAGCTTGTTAACAACAATAACTAAAATGGTAACACTTTATGAATCAATGATGAAGTGCAGTTGCTAGGTCAGGTTATTGTTGCTATGCAAGTTGTTGCTATGCCGTGGTGCCGTGCGCAAACTCTGGCTATATAAACAGCAGTTTGACTTAATTCGATCTCTTTTGTGATTTAGCAGTGCAGTGATTAACTTGGCAATTTATTCCTTCGTGTTATTTCCTAGTGATTTTTCCTAGTGTTATATTTTATTACTAAATTAAATACTTTGTTTAATTGACGGCTAAAATAAAATATTCTTTTTCTGGGTACCGACTGGATTAAGGATTTTATTTTAGATAGCGATTAAATTAAAGGTTTTTTATTGTGGGTAGCGACTGCAATAAAAAATATTACTAACAATACGCTTTATTTCTGGTCTCGACGGAAATAAAGAATCTTTCTTCGGGTCTCGACTGAAGTTAAGATATATACTAACATTCACTTTAAGTCGGGTCTCGACTGACTTAAAGAATATTATCTCGGGTCTCGACTGAGATAATATATTACTAACAAATAACTTTATTGCGGGTCTCGACTGTAATAAAGTTTCTTATTGCGGGTCTCGACTGTAATAAGAAATCTACTAACTCACACCACTTTATTGCGGGTCTCGACTGTAATAAAGAGTCTTATTGCGGGTCTCGACTGTAATAAGACAATTACTAACAAAACCACTTTATTGCGGGTATCGACTGTAATAAAGAGTCTTACTGCGGGTATCGACTGTAGTAAGACAATTACTAACTCAAACACTTTATTGCGGGTCTCGACTGTAATAAAGATTCTTGCTGCGGGTCTCGACTGTAGTAAGAAAATCACTAACACAAAACACTTTATTGCGGGTATCGACTGTAATAAAGAGTCTTATTGCGGGTCTCGACTGTAATAAGACAATTCCTAACAAATCCACTTTATTGCGGGTATCGACTGCAATAAAGAATATCCTCATCCCACACCTCAGTCAAATAAAAGGTCAAGTAAATCAGCTGCTACATATCGATCAGGTGAGTACAAGTCAATTGCTACAGTTGAATAAAACAAATTTCTATATATTAATTATTTATTAAACGTCTTGGTTTCAGCTTCTTATATTATAAAATATAGATATATATATCTTGTAGTTTTCCAGTTATCGTATTTATTGAACTCGAAACATTTAGTGCAGTGAATAAACGAATAAAACCACTACCTTTATACCAGTGCATTCATTTCAGTCACTTAATCATTTATTGCGTGTACGTTCTGACTACGGGCAGTACATTTTATGGTCCTTCGTATCCGGATTTAAAGTCTAGTGGTATATATTCTTAAATTTTCAAACATGGCTACACTGCAAAAACTTCTCGCCAATCAAGCCACCTCAGCTCAAATATTCCAAAAATCGTTCAATAACTACAAAAATACTGATGTAGAAAAACGAACAAGAGGACTTATTTCTGAGCGGTTAATCGCCCTAAACGAAATTTGGTCCGACTATAAAAATACGCATTATACGATTCTCCAAGCCACTCAGGCTTTAGAAGATAGCGAATTGCAAAAATACGATTATTTTGCAAAAGATCAGTTTTCAAGCGTGGAAGATCAATACTACACGTTTCGAGGTATTCTCAGAGATGCACTAAATGCATTCGAAACAAAAGTAGATTCAAAACCAAACACGGAGAATGAATCTTCTTCGTATCTGAGGTTACCTAGCATCACAACCCCAAAGTTCTCAGGGTCATATGAGTCATGGAGGTCGTTTCGCGATTTATTCCAGTCACTGGTGCATACAAATTCTGCGTTATCTTCAGTGCAGAAATTACATTATTTAAAATCGAATATTTCTGGAGAAGCAGAACATTTGTTGCGTCAGCTTCCAATGACCAATGCGAGTTACGACAACGCATGGAAGATATTGCTCAATAGGTATGACAATAAGCGAGTATTAATTAATGCTCAGCTAAATATTCTATTTAATCTACCTAAAGCAACACACGAGTCAGCCAAGGCAATAAAAACTATGCTAGACAAATCGTCAGAATGTATTTATGAACTAGAAGCATTGGAAGTCCCCACTAAACACTGGGATACAATCCTGATTTACATGCTAGTGCAATGTTTACCAGCAGAGACGCATCGCTTATGGGAACAAGAAGTTAATTGTACAAATGAACTTCCTACCCTAAAATCTTTAAAGGCTTTTCTAGAGACGAGATTCCGAACTCTAGAAGCAATCTCAGATACAAAACCATATTCCGTAAACAAACCAGCTCAAATTTCAAGAGCATCCACTCACCTTTCATCATCTGGTGACAGATGTATAATGTGCAAAGAGCAACATCGGATATTCAAATGTCCAAAATTTATTAAACAAGACGTAGATTCAAGATTTAAAATTGTCACGTCAAACAACTTGTGCATTAACTGCCTTTCAAAAGGTCACAACTCGAAATTTTGCTCAAGCAAATTTACGTGTCAGCGATGTGGAAGGAAACATCATTCCTTACTCCATAGGAATAACGCATCTCCACCGGGTTTGATCAAAGCATCAGAAAACCGGAATTCACAAGCTCAACCTTCACCTTCTACATCTAATATGCACACGCTTCACGCGAATCAATCAACAAGAACAACACAAGCATTGCTTGCCACAGCATTGCTCAAAGTGTCTTCAAAAAAGGGCACCGTACTCACATTGCGTGCTTTAATAGACTCAGGCTCGCAAGTCACATTCATTACGCAGGCAGCCGCACGAAAACTACAATTACCAACTAGGAATATGTCAGTACAAATCACTGGCTTAGGAAAGTCAGAAGCTATGAATGTGAAAAAACAGGCAACAATACAAATTCACCCTTATTCATCATCGAACAAGGTAACTACGATCAATGCCCTGGTTGTAAATACTATAACAGGCATATTACCTCCGTCCACCATTCCAAACAAGAAATGGAGTCATGTACGAGACCTGCAATTCGCCGATCCATATTTTTTCAAACCAGGAAAAATCGACCTGCTCTTAGGAGCGGATGTATACGGAGAAATTCTCTTGGAAGGATTACGAAAAGGTCCTCCAGGAACACCAATCGCGCAAAACAGTACGCTCGGTTGGATTCTTTTTGGAAATATCAACAATACGTTCACAAGTCCTAAAGCGTCTGTCTTAACAGCACACGCTCATTATGAGGAAGAGTCCTCACTTGATAAACTCCTTCGAAGATTTTGGGAAACCGAAGAACTGTTACCTGGAAGACAACTGTCTAAGGCCGACCATGATTGTGAAAAGTTCTACGAAAAAACTCACTATCGAAATGCAAACGGCAGATATGAAGTCCGTTTGCCCTTTATACAAGATAGTCCAAGCTTAGGCAACTCGCGTAGCATGGCTTTACGGAGATTTTACAGCTTAGAGCATAAATTACAGCAAAATCCTGAGCTCAGTCAGGAATACAAAGCCTGCATTAATGAATATCAATCATTAGGGCACATGACAGCAGTTGACGAAGAAGTTGATAAAGATAAATGCTATTATCTTCCACACCACGCCGTTATTAAAGACAGTACAACTACCAAAGTTCGAGTTGTCTTCGATGCCTCGGCTAAAACCTCCAATGGGAAAAGTTTAAACGAACAGTTGCATACAGGCCCAGTACTACAATCTGAACTCTTCACAACGTTACTTAGATGGCGAAAGTACAAATACGCTATGTCAGCCGACATAGAGAAGATGTATCGGATGATCAATGTTCAGCCTGCAGATCAAAATTATCAAAGGATACTTTGGAGAAATAATCCTAATGAAGTGATCAAAGAATACAAATTAACTACAGTTACATTTGGCACAACACCAGCTCCTTACTTAGCAATCAAAACCCTTCATCAGTTAGCAAGTGATGAAGCTGCTAAATACCCTGTGGCTGCAAAAATTATACCACGTGAATTCTATGTTGATGATCTCCTCACTGGAGCAGATTCCATCGGTGAAGCCTTGGAAATACAAACGCAGCTTATAAACATCTTGTCGTCAGCAGGATTCAATTTGAGAAAATGGGTCAGTAATTCATCAGATCTCCTATTAAGCATCCCAGAAGAACACAGGGAAGTACAACTTCCATTACGGTTCGCAAGTGATGAATCTATAAAAACCCTGGGCATACATTGGCACCCAGGAGTAGATCATTTTACCTTGCAATATAAACAGTTCGCAGATCGCATTTCTACAAAGCGTTCTGTGTTGTCAGAAATTGCGACACTCTTTGATCCACTAGGTTGGATATCTCCAATTATAGTGACAGCTAAGATTCTGATGCAAACCTTATGGCTTTCTGGATGCTCATGGGACGATCCAATTCCTGCATCCATTGATATGCATAGGCGACAATTCAAAACAAAGTTAAGTTACATTAGCGAAATTCAAATACCAGTTGGATTTTTACAACTAGTGATTTAGCGACTTGCCAATTACATGAATTTTCCGACGCATCCAACCAAGCCAATTCGGCTGCCGTATACATCAGGGCCATCGATGAAGAGAGCCATGTCCATGTCAATTTACTAATGGCAAAAACAAAAATAGCACCCGTTAAACCGATCACGCTTCCTCGTCTTGAGTTATGTGGAGCAGTACTGTTAGCTCGGCTTATAAATCGTGTTAAAACAGATTTAAATATGATCAATACGCCCATATTCGCTTGGACAGACTCTTCCATAGTCTTAGCGTGGATACGCAATCACCCAAATAAATACAAAACATACGTAGCGAACAGGATTGCAGAAATCCAGGCCCTAACTGATATCCAGGCATGGCGTCACGTGCGGTCTGCTGATAATCCTGCTGATTGCAACTCCAGAGGCATTGAACCTGCATCTTTAAGCTCCCAGGAGTTATGGTGGCACGGACCTCAGTGGCTGCTAAACTCGGAGGAAAATTGACCTCATACAAATATTTTGATCGACAGTAATGTAGACTCGGAACAAAAACGAGTGTGCTATGTAACCACGTATGTAGATATCAATGAGTTAATTTGTAAATTCTCGACTTTCACAAAGTTGCAACGAATTACTGCATATTGTATAAGATTTATCAATCATTGCCGCAAGAAGGCTACAAATATAATTCAGAATTACCAGCATAATTCAGTTCAATTAAAACCTATAGAAATGACTCAAGCGAAACATCTGCTTATTAAGCTTGTTCAACGAATTGCGTTCGAAAACGAAATCAAGCAATTAAAAGCAGGCATCTCACTAGATGCCAAAAGTAAAATTCTACCTTTACCGATTACAAAACGCCAATATTTCCTACGACCAAAAACATCCAATAATACTGCCGAAAGAAAGCAACTTGACAGTATTAATAATTAATTACTATCATATGAAAACATTACACGGAGGTGTGCAATTGGTTCTATCAACAATAAGAAACAAATTTTGGATACCACAAGGACGAAAAACCGTCAAACATGTTTTACATAAATGTGTTACCTGTTTTAAACAATCCGCTTCCAATAAGAATCAAATCATGGGAAACCTACCCGCATCAAGAGTTAACATATCCAGACCTTTCCAACAAACTGGTGTTGATTATGCTGGCCCCATAAATTTGAAAATGTCGAAACATCGAGGCAATCGTTTTTATAAAGGTTATATATGCATTTTTATCTGCATGGCCACTAAAGCCATCCATATAGAGCCAGTCTCCGATCTCACCACAGCAGCTTTCATCGCAGCATTCCGCCGCTTTTCTAGTCGACGAGGACTTTGCACCGATATATATTCCGATTGCGGAACCAACTTCGTTGGAGCCGACAAAACTTTGCAAAGGGATCTCAAAAATGCGATAAAACAGGCTAGCGAAGAAATGGCAGGAAGGGTAGCAGAAGATGGAACTAGGTGGCATTTTAATCCGCCCTCAGCTCCACATTTTGGCGGATTATGATAAGCGGGAGTGAAATCGATTAAATTTCATTTAAAGCGCATACTAGGAAATTCTGCACTCACGTATGAAGAATTCGCAACCGTGTTAGCTCAAATCGAAGCTTGCTTAAACTCTAGGCCATTATGCCCCATCTCAGAGGATCCAGAGGACTTAATTATTTTAACACCAGGACATTTTTTAATAGGTAACTCATTGATCACTCCTCCAGAGCCAATGATCAACAAGAATGTTTCATCATTAACACGATGGAATTATTTACAAGCCTTACAGCAACAGTTCTGGCATAAATGGTCCAATGATTATTTAAACTCATTGCAAAATAGACCAAAATGGCATACCCCAGTCTCCAATCCCAAAATAGGAGATTTGGTGGTTATAAAAGAACCCAATTTACCAGCATGTCGCTGGATATTGGGACGAATCGTTGAATTACATCCAGGAGCTGATCAGCTGGTAAGAGTTGTTAGTATAAAAACGAAGAATGGAGTCCTAAAAAGGCCAATAACAAAATTTGCTATTCTTCCTTTAAACTAAATTACGCTCTCAACGATTAATCATCACAACGATCAAGATTATATGATTATTCTTAAAACCCAAAGGTCACATTATCCCATCAAACTAACTTCCCTGTAAACATACATATTTTTTTTTTTTTTTTTTTTTTATTTATTTTAAACAAAATATCCAAAGAAGCATTTATTTCCTCATAATCAAATTTATTTTCGTTTTTACAAAATTTTCATACCCATGCAAAATTTCAATTTATTTCCTAACCATAAAAGCGCATTCTTGCCTTACAATAACATGCAAACCGTTACATTAGCTAACAAAACATTTATTTTCGTAAAAAAATTTTTTTTTTTTTTCGAAATTTCAATAATCTATTGAAATTCCAATCGTCACAATTGTATGCACCTATGTATGTATGTATATCCATTGTTTACATCAAAGTGCATTCTTCACTAGAGTGATTGAAATTGTATCGCTACAATGTATCATGACGGACCAGTAAATTGAAAAACAAATTTCGTCTCTGCAAATTTGTTTCAATGTAAATGCCCAGCCTGATCATGAATAGTTAAGAGAACCCGTTAGTCTTTTTTAAATAGCGAGCTCGTCATTTCACAAGCCACAGTTTAGTCCAGAGTTTTAAAAAAGCAAAATGGAATCGTCCAACAATTCTACTGAGGAAAATACCCAGTCACCACCAACGCCAGGGAAATCCATAGAGCGCGATGTGAAGAAGATTTGGGAGTTGGAAAAACAACTCAACCAACTACAAACCGCCTTGCAGATTAAGAAGGTTAGCAGACGACTTCAGTACCTGCAATTGGAGGAATCAGAGGTAATCGACTTAACCGATTCTCCACCAAATTCACCAAGGCGTCAGCAAACCGAAGCAGGGCCAACACCATCGGGATCAGCAGCCATACTGGATGAAGCCCCACAGACATCGTCATCGCCCAAGGTAAAAATATTGGAGGATATTGTCTTGGTACCTGCCACAGAGCAAGACAATGACCTGCACCTGATCGTGACGGACAACCAGACGGGAGACATAGAGGACATCACCGTTTCCTGGGATGCGCTACAAAGATCGAAGAAACGAAAGCAACGAGTGACAACCAAGGATGGAACCCGTTATAACGTGCGGCTATTAAAGGATGGACATATTAAAATTCTTAAATAAAATATAACAAAAGGATTTTCTTAGTTTCCATTCTAGAAACCTGTCATTTTCGTTTCCTTTAATATAACTACCGGGGCTTCCTCAATTTCACTTCGACTCTGCGTTGACGTATTTGGGGCCACGTCGCTTGCAAAATCTCTTGGTTTCGTCTTCCAACCATTTTTCACATCTCTTTTGTTTGTAGCAAAATTACAACATATAGAATGTGCTATACAAAATAGTTTATTGCTCTAAAATATATAAAAGGATAGATTAACACTACATATATTAACACCAGCTGGAGTGATCAACATATAATTGAAAGGCATTCCAACCTTTCAACGGGGGGCAGTATGTTCAGGACTGGGCTCCTGACTCAGATCTTCCAACCTGAAAAAGAAGCAAAAAAAAACGGACCACAAAGAATCAAATCTTTTTATTTAAATCATAAATTTTCTTACCTAATTAATCGCAGTAATCCCACGAAGCAAAATCCTTCTGTAAACAAATTGCTGCTGTCAGCTCAAGTCAGCTGGACAGCAACAAGTATGGCCACCACGGTATCGAAATACAAGAATTCTCATTAAGAACCACGTTCCGCCATTACACGAGAAATTACTGCGCAGCAGAAGAGTGAGATGTGCAGCAAATCGTGTGTGCTGCTTCTGGCTGCGTCGGGGTCGGCTGGAGGTGTTGGTTTTAAGAATTTACAAATTTTGTCGGGTAAGTAAACTTTCTTATTCAACAAAATGTGAAAGATTTAGTTGTTATTAACATTTATACTACACTGGATTAGGAATAAATTGAATTTACGCAAAATATTTTTTATATTCATAAGTTGAGTGCAGCTTGTTAACAACAATAACTAAAATGGTAACACTTTATGAATCAATGATGAAGTGCAGTTGCTAGGTCAGGTTATTGTTGCTATGCAAGTTGTTGCTATGCCAATACTGTTGCCACGCGCCGTTGACTACCGTTCTTTGGTGCCGTGCGCAAACTCTGTCTATATAAACAGCAGTTTGACTTAATTCGATCTCTTTTGTGATTTAGCAGTGCAGTGATTAACTTGGCAATTTATTCCTTCGTGTTATTTCCTAGTGATTTTTCCTAGTGTTATATTTTATTACTAAATTAAATACTTTGTTTAATTGACGGCTAAAATAAAATATTCTTTTTCTGGGTACCGACTGGATTAAGGATTTTATTTTAGATAGCGATTAAATTAAAGGTTTTTTATTGTGGGTAGCGACTGCAATAAAAAATATTACTAACAATACACTTTATTTCTGGTCTCGACGGAAATAAAGAATCTTTCTTCGGGTCTCGACTGAAGTTAAGATATATACTAACATTCACTTTAAGTCGGGTCTCGACTGACTTAAAGAATATTATCTCGGGTGTTATTCACTGACACGGACTTATGGAAGTTAAGTAGAGAAATTTTCCTTACTTCCCCGCGTAAACTTTTAAGCGAATCAATAGTAGGTATAATAAATAGAATTCTGGCACTTTATTTTAATAGTAACTTTATTGATTAATATTAATAGTTTTGAACGCGAGCTAAAGCAACTTAAGACTAAATTCTATTTACAGTATTATACAGTTCTGAGTTTCTTATCTGAAAAATTATGCTTACTTAACTATTAACAATCAAGACTTTAGCTATCGAAAGATCCCGAGTAAACATCATGCATTCCGATTACCATAGCATATAAACGAAATACGATACTCTGGCGGAGCATTGCGATAGTTCAGAGTAATGTTATTAAGAAAATAATAAGAGGAAAATATTTGTATCATAAACAAAACTGTAGATTTCTTTTGCTACCTTGCATCTTTTATGCATAACACCTCCCCCCATAAGAGGAACAATATTTCTTTAAAAATTGTTTCAAAACATTATCATAATTACAAATCCAAATCTTGATCTTCGATTCTAAGAACGCGCGAAGTGCGATGTCCTTCTAATGCCGGTCTTGATTGTTCACCATAATAATGTGCTATGTTTTGTCTTTCTACAAGTGGTCTCTGTGTCCTTTTATTAAAGCAATTCTTAAACATGGTTATTTTGCTACATTTGATGTATTTTATACTAAAGTAAATTATTAGGATCGTAATTATAAGAGCGATAGTGAAAACTCCTCCCTGAACTCTCTCTGGTATTGGTCTTAATATATCTTTTAAAAGGTTCTCTTGATTCTGTAAATCTATACTTAAATCGTGCACATCTTGCAAATTTGTCTTAATTCCTGATAAAAGCTTATCTTTTAATTTAATATTTTTCAACCTTATATTAATACATTCTTCTAGTTCAAAATCATATTTGTCTGTATTAACGTAGCTGTAACTGATATTATTAGTAGTTATTTCCGTTTCAACTGTTACAAATTTACAATTGGAGTCTAAGAATAAAACACCAGTTTCTTTAATAATACCTTCTTCGTGAACATTAGCACATTTACATTTATATTTTGTAGGGTTATTAATTGCTAATATATATTTATTAAAGTCTATTTTATAAAAAACTTCAAAATTACTAGTGATCTGCTTCAACTTACAATTTTCAATGGACCTTCTCATGTAAACATTCAATGCACAATCTTCTTGTTTCATAGTGTTATACATAATAATTTCCTTACAAACGTAATACTCGTTGAATTTTTTACAATCATTTAAATTAGAACTGGTTGAATAGCCTTCTTTATCATTACTAACAAACAGATAACTGCTGTGAATATCAAATATAAAACCTTGATTATCCCTCAGGACTGGTAAGCTAATAGTTTCATATAATTCAACGTTATCTTTCTTTAGAATAGGTATTTCTACAATTATTTTAATAATTTTATCAACCAAATATGCCTTAATTTTGCTTTCTTGAATTAGGTTGTGATAGTTTTCGATAGTTGGTTCAAATAATAGATCTTCTTTATAAGGGTGTTTTTGTAAGATCTCAACGAATTTTATTGGTTTCAATATGAAAGGATGTACAATATTTGCGCTTATTAATAAAATAGCTTGCTCTAAAATATCTGTTTCGATATCCAAAGCTAAAGTTTTATCAAGAATTTGCCTATGTATCTGCTCAAAGTATTTGTTAACTTCAAGTCCTTGTTTAACACTATTTTCTTCATTAATTAAATTGTTAATTTGGTTTATTATTTCATTAAGTTTTGTCTCGTGAGCATAGTAAGTATTGTGGAGAGTTTTGTACTCCTCGTTTAAAGATTTCATAATCACAATTTGAGACTTGATTGTATATTTTCATTGGTGTTTTGTAGAGCTTGTACAGCCTTTTCATAAAATTCGCTATCTTCGCTATCCATTGTACCGAATAAACCCTTCAATCCTTTACCGACAAGTTTAATTAAACCCCTCTTTTGCTTACTTCTACCAATGACATTTCTTCTAATTCCAAGCAGATTGCAAATATCATCCAATCTTCTATTAATTCTATTAGTATGCTTTAAAACTTCATTTTTTATTTCGTCGCACTCTAACTTATAACTAGTACATACGTCACCTAATCCTTGAGACTGTTTAATTATGTTGTCTATGGCCAATTCTAATTCATTGATCTACCGAGTTGATGATTGAGATTTGTCCCTTGATCGATTTCACCTTTCCGATTTGTTTATAGTATATCCCATTAGAGCTTATCTCCTGGATTCTAATTGCTCGGCCGATGGTTGACCTATAAAATGTTTTATTTTACTTTTGTTATATTTGATATATACATTATTTCTTCTAATTACTACAGAATCGCCTAATATCTTTATAATTTTTAAAGGCCCTGAATATTTTTCGCTAGACTTGTCTCTTTTCTCGTTCTCTACAAGTATAAGATCATGAACTTTAAAATTTGGGATTTTGGAACCTAGTTTCTGATCGTAACGTTCTTTTGCCTTAACTTTGGTTTTGTGTAGATTTCTTTTCGCTTCGATTTCCATCCGAAGTAATTTCAGTTGTAATTCCTGCGTGTAGTCCATTGTGGTCTTAAACCTCATGTCACCGACTTCACTAGGAGTATTCGCTTTCCTTCCGAATAGCATTTCATGTGGGGTGAATCCTGTACTGTTATGTTTTGTTGTATTCTGACAAAATGCTGCATATCTGAACAGTTTAGCATATTCAGGTTTGGTTTTATCTTTTATTACAAGCCTTAAGTATTCTCCTAGTCTAGCATGCGCTCTTTCTGCTGAACCATTACTTTGCGGATATGCACTACTCGTTCGTATGTGTTTTATTTTGAATAATTTGCAAATTTCCTTCATAAGATCGTTAGCGAATTCACCACCATTATCAGTTAAGATATATTTTGGTATGCCAAAATATAATATCCATTCATTTGTAAAAGCTCTAGCAATTGTTTCACCTTTTTTATCTTCAACTGGTATATATTTTATATATTTACTCAAGTCGTCCTGAATAGTGAGACTGTATATGATCTTCTTACCATCTTTATAAGGTCCAGTGAGATCCATTGACACTTTTTCTAAACAATATTCTGCGCTTGATACAATATTCATTGGATTTCTTGCAGGATGTCGATTTATCTTTTGTTTCTGACAAGGTATACATCTTTTTATGTATTCTATGACGTCTTTGTTCAAACCTTTCCAATAAAATAATTCTCTTATTCTAGAAATAGTTGCTTTTTGTCCGCCGTGACCACCTATTAAACCTTCATGATTATCTTTGATTATTTTCAGTTGTTCTTCCCTATCTCTAATAACTCGTATATTATTTTTTTGGGACTCCTCTAAGCTAGTTAAATCATTAGAGCTGTCGCTAATGTTACCTTCATTGTCCTCTATATTTCCATTTAAATTAATATTACTTAGATCATCTTGTGCATAATTCTCTTCCAGAATTGCTCTTAAGTCTTCTTCTGTATCTTTAATGTTTTTGTTGGTCTCAGACAATGTCACTAAATCTGTTTCGTTGTTAATTAAATCATCCCCAAAATTTTCTTGTATCATTTTTTCTAAATTTCTACCAAGTTCGTCATTTTCGACTTCTACTGGAAAAACTATATTTCTACTTAGTTCATCTGCTACAACATTATCTACTCCCTTTTTATAAACGATGTCATACTCATACTCTTCAAGACGTAGTCGCCATCTTACCAGCCTTGACCCTGGATTTTTCACACTAAATAGCCAGGTTAAGGGCCTATGATCCGTTTTAATTTTAAATTTCTTCCCATAAATGTATGGCCTAAACTGCTGCACGGCCCAAACCACAGCTAGACACTCTTTTTCTGTAGTACTGTAATTAACTTCTGCCTTGTTGAGTGCTCGACTGATGAAATGAATAGGTAAATCTCTACCGTTGTATTCTTGAGATAATACTGCGCCTAGTCCTAGATTGCTTGCATCGGTGGTTATAATAAACTCCTTGCTATAATCAGGATATTGCAGCAAGGTGAAATTCTTCAGCCTTCCTTTTAATTCTGTGAAACTATTTTTCTCTTTCTCTCTCCAAGTAAAGCAAACATTCTTTTTCAATAATTTGTGTAATGGAGCAGCAATAGTACTGAAATCTTTTATAAACTTACCATAGTATCCTATCATTCCCAGAAAACTTTTAATCTCTTTCTGATTCTTAGGTTCTTTGAGTGCATCTACAGCATCAATTTTTTTCATATTAGGTGAGACACCTTTGCTCGTAATTGTATGTCCTAGATAATCTACTTGCCTTCTCATAAATTCTGATTTATCTAATTGTACTTTCAAATTAGCATTCTTCAATCTCAATAAGACTTGTTCCAACATGTTATTATGCTCTTCAAGATTTTTACTGTAGACAACAATATCGTCCAAGTATACAAATGTACCCTTTCCTATTAAGTCACTTAAAACCATATTCATCATTCGCTGAAAACAAGCTGGTGCATTCTTCAGACCGAAAGGCATTCGAGTAAACTCAAAATGCCCATAAGGCGTCGTAAATGCAGTTTTCTCCATGCTTTCTTTACTTAGCGGAATTTGATGAAAACCTGAGGTCAGGTCTAGGGTTGTGAAATACTTTGCCCTATCTAGCTGATCGAGAATTTCTTGGATGTTTGGGATAGGAAATTTATCGCTTACAGTTATCTCATTTAATCGGCGATAGTCTATTACCATTCTCCATTTTATTTTCCCGCTGCAGTCTAACTTTTTGGGCACGACCCATATTGGACTTGACCAAGGTGAGATACTATGGCGAATCACCCCGTTTTTCAAAAGTTTTTGAATTTGGGAGTTGACTTCTTCTTCATGTATCTTCGGATATCGATACGTCTTAACGTTAAGTGGAACGTCGCTTGTTGTTCTTATATGGTGACTTATAACTGAAGTAACTATGAGGTCTTCATCTTCTAAACTAAATATATCACTAAATTCCCCTATTATATCTTTTAAAGATTCTATTTCTTCATTCTTCAGATGTTCCTTCCGAATTTGGTGCCAGATTTTATCTGTCCTATTACTAACTTCTTTAGAATGAAGTTTGGATCGTTTTGACATCTCCCTCGTTTTGACATCTTCCCTATTTATCACTTTATTCACATATTCAGATGCCAAATTTGGTTTATTTTTAAACAGTAATGTAATCTTTATTTCATCGTTGTATAGTATATTATTATAAAGGTCGATAGAGAATTTCATCTTACTTAGAACATCATTGCCGACAATTCCATCATAACACCCTATTACATCTTCTTTTACTACATAGAATTTAATTTTTAAGAGATCATCACTTCCAATTTTTTCATTGTAATAATTCATTTCTATTTTTGCGCTTCCAATACTACAACGATTAGACCGACCTATTCCTTTAAAATAGACTATATCATCAAAATTAACGTCATCTTCATAAACACATTTTTCTTTTATTAAACTTATTCCTGCACCCGTGTCAATTAAAAATTTATACTTTTGTTTATCGTAATATAGTGTTATGTGGGGGCTTTCGCTGTAATTTGAAACAATACCCCCTACGATTGTTCCTTTTTCCGAAAATTTGAACCATTTTCTTTCATTGGTACTTGCGGTACAAATCCTTTCTTTCCAGTATCACTAAAAGTCTTGTTCCATTCATTGGTAGTATTATTTTTGTATATTGATTCCTTACGGTTATATTTACTGCTATCCCTATAACCATTTGCTCTGTTTCCGAAATTCTTTTGATTATAATTATTTTTAAATTTGAAACACTCTCTAGCCATATGCCCTGTACCACCACATGAATAACACTTATGATCGAAGTGATTAATCCTAATCAAATTTTTATTTGTATATTCTCTTTCTTTAATTTTACTATATCCTAAGCGAATATCTTCCTCCATAGCCAATTGGCTGGCTTCAGCTAAACTTTTTGGGCGTTGTGTATTAACAAAAGTACCTAATTCTTTATGTAAACCGAATATATATGCATTCAGCATATCTTTTTCTATTGCTATTTTCTGACCGTAATAGGTTGTATCTTCTAAGCTTTCATTAAAAAGACTCTGTATGCGACGACGCGTTAATGTTTCGGCCCTTTGCGTGTACTGCATAACAGTTTCATTTCGCTGTTGCCTTAATCTTGTCATTTCAAGATGAAGTTGCATTGAAGAATATGTCTCTCTAAAAACTCTGTTCAATTCGTGCTTTAATTCTTCCCATGTACTAAGCCTCTTATTCATTAATATGGTTTCCGCATTTCCTGATATCCTACTTTTAATTATTGGAAGTAAACACTCTTTTTGCTCTTTCGTAGCAATACTCATCGCGTTCTCACAATTTTGAATAAAATTATATGCTTTAGATGGGTCACTATCAAAATATGTAATTATTCTAATAATATTTTCCAAACTCATTTTGATTTTTTCCTTATTTCCGACATTTGCAATTTCAGGAATTTTATACACATGTTTTCGAATAGCACTTTGACCTATTTCTAGATTTTTTAAGCTTTCTGATAAATTTTCTACTTTTTCATTATTATCGTTTCCGCGTGAATTAGCTTTGTCTTCAACAGTTTCTCCAACTGTGGACTTATCCCCATGTTTTTCAGTTATTCGCGAATCGTTTCTTGTTTCCATTATTCCGTCTTCACTATCGAAATCGTCGGATAACAAATTTAGAAAAGTTCTACGTTTATAAGTACGAGAAATATAAGACACTTTATAATTTTCTTCTTGGTTATCTCTAAATGCAATTTTATCATTTGAGATTATCTGTTCCAAAGTTAATTCGACTGCAAGGCCACTACTTTCGCCTACACAACAAAATTTTTTCTTTAAGGTATTTTCGTCAAAACTATATTCAGACTCACTTGTATTAGTCATCGTGGCAAGTTTGTTAAGGATTAATTTCAGTATTTCAAAATAATAAACACACCAATAAGATTCGTTGATAGTTCTCTCAAAACATAAAACAGATATATGTATATAAATTCAATATAAATATACTTTTCCTTTCCTTTCTTTCTGTACACCACGAGAACAAAAATTGTTATAATGTATATTAATACATATGTACATATATGTAAAATCTAAAACCCGTCAGGAAAAGTATAAATGTGTATACTATGCGTTTTTGTTTTTTTTTTATTATTACTAGAGATTCAATAACTTTGAACTTCACACGCACTTTTCCGTTTATTTATTCATTTATGTAATCACTATAAGGTATAAACCTTCTACTTTACTTAACAGTAAACATATATTCCAAACTAAACAAAAAAGTAATTAAATGTAATTTAAAAAGAATAGACTTACAATAATAATAAAAATGTGCAAAAGTTTCGCATCATCTTATACGCCAATAGTGATTCCTCTATTTTGAAATCAATCTCCTTGAAGCAACTAAAATCTTCTGGATATCGTGGGAAACGTTTATTTCTTTCCTCCTTCCGTCTTGAATGATCAATGATTGCCCAATTTGATTTTGTTGACAATTGAGTCGATTGAGTCGCTTATTGTGGCTCCGTTCCTCTTTCACGTTAACTTCAAAAATAATTAGTGCGCCCAAAAGATTTGAAAATTAACTTTGTATTGCAACACTTATCTTTGAGACGTGTTTTAAATTAGAATCAGAACGTGTAAAACAGATTGGGTGCATCTGTTACATATAATTTATATATGTGTATTGCACACACAATTTTATGTAACTTTCGTACGCACTGAGATATTTATTTTCAATTAATTTTACCGCTGCCACCAAATGTTATTCACTGACACGGACTTATGGAAGTTAAGTAGAGAAATTTTCCTTACTTCCCCGCGTAAACTTTTAAGCGAATCAATAGTAGGTATAATAAATAGAATTCTGACACTTTATTTTAATAGTAACTTTATTGATTAATATTAATAGTTTTGAACGCGAGCTAAAGCAACTTAAGACTAAATTCTATTTACAGTATTATACAGTTCTGAGTTTCTTATCTGAAAAATTATGCTTACTTAACTATTAACAATCAAGACTTTAGCTATCGAAAGATCCCGAGTAAACATCATGCATTCCGATTACCATAGCATATAAACGAAATACGATACTCTGGCGGAGCATTGCGATAGTTCAGAGTAATGTTATTAAGAAAATAATAAGAGGAAAATATTTGTATCATAAACAAAACTGTAGATTTCTTTTGCTACCTTGCATCTTTTATGCATAACACGGGTCTCGACTGAGTTAATATATTACTAACAAATAACTTTATTGCGGGTCTCGACTGTAATAAAGTCTCTTATTGCGGGTCTCGACTGTAATAAGAAATCTACTAACTCACACCACTTTATTGCGGGTCTCGACTGTAATAAAGAGTCTTATTGCGGGTCTCGACTGTAATAAGACAATTACTAACAAAACCACTTTATTGCGGGTATCGACTGTAATAAAGAGTCTTACTGCGGGTATCGACTGTAGTAAGACAATTACTAACTCAAACACTTTATTGCGGGTCTCGACTGTAATAAAGATTCTTGCTGCGGGTCTCGACTGTAGTAAGAAAATCACTAACACAAAACACTTTATTGCGGGTATCGACTGTAATAAAGAGTCTTATTGCGGGTCTCGACTGTAATAAGACAATTCCTAACAAATCCACTTTATTGCGGGTATCGACTGCAATAAAGAATATCCTCATCCCACACCTCAGTCAAATAAAAGGTCAAGTAAATCAGCTGCTACATATCGATCAGGTGAGTACAAGTCAATTGCTACAGTTGAATAAAACAAATTTCTATATATTAATTATTTATTAAACGTCTTGGTTTCAGCTTCTTATATTATAAAATATAGATATATATATCTTGTAGTTTTCCAGTTATCGTATTTATTGAACTCGAAACATTTAGTGCAGTGAATAAACGAATAAAACCACTACCTTTATACCAGTGCATTCATTTCAGTCACTTAATCATTTATTGCGTGTACGTTCTGACTACGGGCAGTACAAGATAACCTACATTTTCCTCAATACTTGTGGCTACTTCCATATTATCCTGATCGATGTACCAGCCTACAGATTCTAGATGGGTCGAAGCTGCATCTTTACCATAGTTCAATAAGTGTTCAATGTATGCTCGATAGTTGTAATTATTATCGTTTTACGCAATTGGTTTTCCATTCAAATAAATGGTGCATTGGCGAAAGAGGGAAAGCAACACATTGTTTACAGGGCCGGGAGGTTCATCACGAATTGTTGTTTTTTTACCATCCGCGTTTGTAATCTCTATATCATCACCTGTATACAGTTCTTCTTTGCCATTTGATTTTGATTTTGATTACTTGAACCTTTAAGCGGAGATATATACTAGACTAATCCCTGTAAGTATCACCATGCCCTAGGGACACAAATTCCAAAACTGATGAATTATCTATTAAGGCTGTTGGTTTGTACGCTACTTCTTCGGTTTTTAATATATTGCTTTGCAGAGACGGTGTTGCAAAAAGATCCAGCTCCGATTTCATGCATTCGCTGTAAGCAGACATTTATCTTATTTTATCGAAAATGTCTAACACACGTTTTCGTACTGTTCGCATGCGCTTTATAGCTTTTTCTGTCAATCTTTTTTTTTTTCTTCTTAACTTTTGAACGTTTTCTACGCTTAGCAGTTGAAGGTAAATGCAGTGCTGTAAAAGGAGTCGGTCTTTCTATAAGCAATCGCTTTCTGGCGCCTGAGCCTTCCATGGTATTAAATAGTTTGTTTATACCCTTTTGAGTTAAATCATGAACTGCGGCTTTTCGCTGTTCACGTAATATTTCTTTTATAGGCCTGCTACCAGCTTCTTTTAAAATAGCCTTACCAGTTTCCACAGCTTGTTTTTTCAATCCTCTTGCCCAGAAAATACTAATGGCTGTAAGTATTTTCGCAGGCCGCTGAAAAAATTTCCAATACCCCTTCCACGTTGATAAATGAGTGGAGACCTGTACAAGTCCCCAATATCAGTCAAATTACCACCAGTTTGAATTGTATAGTAACGTGTATAAGATGAGTTCATTTCACGTAGTAAATTACCACTAATACTTCTAGCTCTGTAGCAGTAAGACTATAAAACAACTAAAGCAGTCTTATACTTATAGTCTACTGTTTCTTAAAATGAAGCATCACATATGTTGGGATATAACTTGCTTCAAAGTCAACCAATTCACCTTGACTATCAGCTATTTTTATAGATATACTTTCAATGAAAGTTTTTTCTATGGGGCAATATTCTACATGATGGAATCTTAGTATACCCTCGCAATCTTTTAATGGTATTACAAGCAAGTATCGTGCTAATTTGTTACCTATTGCTCTCGGGTTGATTACATCTGTATAGATATAAACTATACTTTGTTTATTACAATCTTTTGCTATTTTGTGAGTCTCTCGAGGTAATCTCTCCGGTAACGGTAACTCATTAATCGCCCTTTCAATCCCATTGATCTTATCTATTATTGTCATGTGTCCCTGTCGTAATCCAGCAATGTCAAACGAGTCTTTAATCTCTGCCAATATTAGATCCGTATTACGTTTGTCTTCAGGCGTTTGAAGAAATACGTCAGTAAAGAAGTTCGTTATATTATCGAAATTTGTATCAATAGGAACCTGTGTAGTTAGATACTGACTCGGACTTTACTTCTCATACGGAACATTTAAAATATTGCTATCTTTACTAATTTCTCGTTGATTAGGTGGTTTTGCACTTAAAGAATCCTTTCGCAACTTATTTATAATGTTGGAAATTGTCTCTTTTATTTGAATAAGCCTTTTATATTTCTCTTGTTCATTAAGCGTTTGAGAATCAAAGTGTACATTGGATATCATAAGTTTGATAAGATCTTTTACATTTAGGTGAGACGGCAAGGGTTTCTTGATTTTTATTGTTGCTTCTAAATCTTCCAGTCTTAGGTCAAACGTATCATGGACTTACGCCTTCCCACCTTAATTTATCTCTTTTTCACGAGCGTGTTTAATGCTAAGTGTGGATGTGTGTAATTATCTATCGAGTCTTGTATAACATAATGTTTTGTCTTTCTTCTGGGAATTTGTCCAAATATATCATCAATAAACGCTTCAACTGAGTCATAATCTTTATATTTCAAAACAACATTTTCTGAAGTTTTTTTCCCCTGATAATAATGTAGTGTAAATTCATCTGGCTCCTGAGTGTAGCTAATTTCGGGAATAACAATATCAAAGAAATCTGCTTCTAACCTATCCGACATACGTTTTTTAATATCATTTAAATACATAGTATACCATGAAGGAGCGACAGCGTTATAAAATGTCAGCAGAAATGCCGAAAAGTTCACTTGGCCCTCTCTATAACTAGCTTGTAAAAGGTTCTCCTTTGTCCACTTAAGGCTAACATTATCGTTCACTTTGATGGAAACTGTTTTAAACTCCTTTTCTTGCTGATCTCTAACCTCCTTTAATTGATCAACGGAGGCATTACGTTTTATTTTTTTTAAAGAACTGTCATACATTTCGTTAAATGTGTTACGTTTTTCATAGACTTCTGGTGAAAGAAGTAACATTTTATTAAGGGAATTACTTCTGTACATATTTTTCAATTAGCGAACCTATCACTCCAGATAAAACACTTCCCACTTCTCCTCGTTGTATAAGTATCTTACGGTGCTTTGCGACAAACCTTTTTGCATCAGCCAGCTTACGCATATCCCTTTTATACCTACAAAGATGTCTGTGAATTTTCCTACAGGGCATATGGTGACCCTTCAAAGTATTAAACGTAATTTCACAAAGAGCTTTTACAACGTCGGGGTCAGCATTTTTTATAATAGCTTTACGTAACACAGGTTTTGCATTTTTAAGAACATATAACATATGCCTGTTGTCCCTTAATCGTTTTATTTGTAACACTATTTTTGTTAGTTAAGCTATTTTGTGCGCAAAAGCAAGTTGCAAATTGTTTGTTAAAAATGTCTGTTCGAAATCTTAACACCTTGCTTATAGCTTGGGTTAAATCAATCAGCAAATAACTGTGTAGTCCTTGTGTAATATCCTTATATATTCTCATCAGTTCAGAAGTATTTTCAGGGTAGATCTGTTTTGCCAAATGAATAAACTGACTATTGTCCCGAGGGTTTTTAAAAACCGCCAAGTATATACCTAATTGTACTCTAAAAGATTATACAATCTTGTGTACGCAATACCGAAATATATATTTATTTATTTATTTACAATTCAACGATATATCACGACAAAACTTTGCTTGATGAAATACTTTCTGCGTTACAAGAATCACTGTTAAATTCCGATGGTGAGACCCTTTGGTAAAAAGCTCGCAGACTCGTTTGCTAAATGCATTCAACATCATATCATCCAGCACAATTAGTGTCGGTTCGTCTGCATGATTCGTAAATTCTTCAGGAATAAAATCTAAGTAGTCCATGTTCTTGAACGAAATTTTTGAGGGTATAGCATTCCTTTCCGCATTACACCACAATACTCTTTTTATTTGAGGGTGTATTATTGATAGGTTGTTTAAGAGTTGCTCTATGAACGTCGTCTTCCCACATTCGGAGGGTCCTGCAACCATCATTGTAAACGGATGAATAAATTTAATCATTCTGAATATTATATAAAATACTGTTTGTACAGGTATTTATACATTCAGTAAAGATGAGCAGAAGGCAAATTATAAATGAATTACACAAACCTGCTTGAAAAGAATTTGAACGACGTCGTGTCACCATAAAAGGTATAAATGATTTATGGCAGGCAGATTTGGTCGTTATGAGGCTGTACGCCTCAGAAAAGCAGGGCTACAACTTTTTGCTTACAGTAATTGATACGTTTTCTAAGTACGGGTGGGGTTTACCGATTAAAGATAAAAGTGCAGTTGAAGTTAGCAAAGCAATGCGCGCGCTTTTTAATCAAGGTCGCATTCTCAAACATTTACAAACAGACAATGGGAAAGATTTTTTTAATAAAACATTTCAACAACTTATGAAAATGTATGGTATTAACCAGTATTCAACGTACAGTACTTTAAAAGCTTCAATTGTAGAAAGATTTAACAGAACTTTTAAAATTATGATGTGAAAAGAATTTAACATGAATGGTACTTATCATTGGATCAGCATGTTGAACAAATTAACAGATAGATATAATAAAACAAAACTCAGGACTATTAAAATGCGACCTATAGATGTGGGCTCGCATAACGAAAAGCGCATTTTAAAATCGGTGTATATGTATATAAAACCAAAGCCTAAACCAAAGTTCAAAGTAGGTGCTTTTGTGCGTGTTAGTAAACATAAGCATATTCTTGGGAAAGGTTATACGACAAATTGGTCCACAGAAATATTCACAATCAATAAACTTAAGAATACATACCCTCCCACATACATTCTCAAAGATTTTGAAGGGAACTTAATACAAGGCGGATTTTATGAACTAGAACTTACACCAGTAAAATACCCTAACCTCTACCTCGTTGAAAAAGTTTTGAAGAGGAAAGGAAAGAAAGTGTTTGTGAAATGGTTAGGGTTTCCATCAAGACACAACACATGTATTGATATAAAAAACGTGCTATAAAAAGATTCTAAATTAGTTAAAATATCTGATTCTCAAAAGAGAATACGATCGCTTAAAAACTTTCCGTAATATACCAGTAGACGAGAAAAAGTCACATAAATTAGCACGGAGTGGTTTCTTCGATACAAATCTGAAGGATCGAGTTAAATACTAATTTTGCTCCTTGGAGATGAATGCACTAAACTGTTCCGAAGATTTCGAAACTGAACATCTTCGTTTTTCACCAAACTGCACGTATGCCAATGGAGCTGATGTTTGTGGACCGTATACCAGACTACTAGCTAATTAATCTCCTTCAGACGCTACAGTTTACGTATTCAAGACATTTAAATTCTTGGCGGGACCAGTAATAACACTTGCATTATTTAGCGAAATATATATTATTTACAAATTCTTACAACAAAAGCAATGAAGAGAGTAACATTTAATGAAAACGTAGAGAGTAGGGTATACGTATGTCTGGACTTTTATGCATACCACCAGACCCGTAAAGGAGAATGGGAAACCTTTGCAAGGGACAACGACAGATTTAGGAAAAGGATTTCACAATTAAACGTAATAACCGACCCAGTTTTGAACACTCATCACAGAAATAAAATTTATTATGAAACATTTAATAAAGAATTTATAAAATGAAAAGTTTGCTATAAAAAAGTTCAATAAAACTTATTTCAGTTTTTTCAATTAATAGTTTTTTTATTTTTCTCTACCATATTCAATACATATCAATTTTTTTAATTTTTCTGTTTCAGTATATAATAAAAACGATTTGCATAAATCTTTAAAAAAGTTTCAAACTTCTTTTTGTTTTATTGGTGAGGCTGTCAGTAAACCTGTTGCATTTATTAATTTACAGCAGTTCTTGTTCTCCGCTTTCACTTTTATGGGTTCTCGACTTCTACATACATTTCAGTTTTTTTTTTGTATACATCACAAATACCACCAGAAAAAACTAGAAATTCCACACCACACGACTTTTGTTTATCCAAAAATTATATCGCCACACGCCTTCACAACAAGTCTTGTTTCTACTTTCGCTATAAACCACTACATTTCGTGACAGCCAACATCAGGCAAAAGATCCGATCGATAAAATTATGATAGCAGGACCGGAACAATTCTCACGCTTTTTTCTTCTTCCCACACCTGTTTTCTCGCTCCCACGCACATACCCACTAACTAAATGGTCTTCGTAATTTGTACTTTATTTTCACTTGCAGCAGGAGCGAAAGGTTAAAAGCGTCTTGCAAAAATCCTTTTTTCTCGCTTCCACCCACACACTCACTAACTAAATGGTCTTCGTAATTTGTTCTTTATTTTCACTTGCAGCAGCAGTGAAAGAGTTCAAGCGTCTTGCAAAAATTCTTTTGTCTCACTCACACACACGGGCTAAATAGGACAAACCTCGATGGTGGGACCCTCTGATTTGTTGTCTCTACGTCACCTCAAGCATTTTATACGGAAGGTGGCCCCCTTACTTTCGTGAATGTAATAAATTGTAATTTTGAATTAAGGGCCCTTCAATATGGCCATCTAAATTATTTAAATTTGTGGTGAGGGTATATAGCTTAACCTATTTATTTAGGTTCACTACCATATAATTGCCCATACGTGGGCCAGCTGATTTGGTTAAAATTTTGTAAATGCATGCCTAGGATTATTATTTTAAACTCCAGTATAGTTACCTAGCGCTCTTTTGGCGCGATATATGCTCGTCGTGAGCCAAATGAGTATTCAAAATAAATTCCCAACAACAATAGGAGTTCAGATTTTCCAACGTTGAAAATAGTAATACATATTTAAACAAGTACTTCCAGATTTTATGATGTCCACTGATTTCCTGGGGTAATAGGATGTGTGGATTGCACTCACGTCGCTATTGTTCCACCGTCAAAAGAAGACCCATTATTTCTAGAGCATATTTATATCAACAGAAAGTGATATCATTCCATAAACAATCAACTAGTAATTTTATTTATGGTATATTTATATAAAAGTGCTTAATATTTTTGCTCTTAATAAAATATGTGATTCTAATTTGGAAATCATCAACGTGAATGCAAATATCGGATGTATAGGTACATGTATTATTTGGAACAATAGCAACGTTCTTTCGGCTGTAAAAATGCATTACAGTTCTTTTCCTGAGCAGTAATTTTTATCGGGTAATATGACAGTACGGAGTACAATAGAGCGAGTAAACGGAGTTTTAAAGATGCGATTTCGATGCCTTTTGAACATCATGTTCATCATTATCGCCCTAATGTGGCATCGAACATAATTAACACGTGCTGTGACTGCACAATATATGCGTATCGAATGATTTGGAAGAGCTGTATCCGTTGGAGGGAATGTTCCCGACTGAAACGCCAGACGAAGATGAATTAAACAGAGGAGTTTCTTCCACTAATCCTCTACTTACAGCAGGGAGGCAACTTCGCTCGAAAATAATAATAATTTAATTTCGATAATTAAAATAAGGAAATGTTTATTATAGTAAATAGTTCTTTTTTGTATATTTTCTTAGTTCTACAGGCTTATACATAATCAAATCAAATCAAGAGGTACTTATATACATACCCTTGCTTAAAGCTACGTATAACGTTAGGCATTACGACTTAAAGAGCTTAACTCTAGTTTGACATACCTGGAAAACAAACAATAAAATCATTATAGAAGAGATTGGATATTATTTACAGATAACTAATAATAATAGGAACTTCAATTAAAATTAAATAAGTGCATGATATAGATAATGACATCATAGTGGCAAATGAGAGTACACATGTATATAGACACATATCTGTATATAAAACATTATTTGCTCAAAATTATGACTAAGTGATAAACGATTAAAAGACAACACAATTACTTAATATAATAATAATTAATATAGAAATAGGTACAGATAATAACATTATTGCAAATATAAAATTAATATAGAAGACAAACCTTAAGATAGGAATATTGTATTTGTCTAGCTCTAGCTATACAAATGACAAAGATATTTTTGTCATTGCCTGCGCAATTTCTTCTATAGCTAGCATGTCCCTTTCCATTAAGTCTAATCTTCTTTCCAATAACTTTAGTTTATTGCCATAATATTCCCTTTTAACTTTTAGTTTTTCGGCAGCTGTATTACATATTTCCTGAGCCGTCGCAACAGACCGTCTTTTGGGAAACCGTTGGCCTGTAAAATTAATATATGTGTATCTATAAATAAACTCCTTTTACACAAACATTTTAATGTCAAAATTATTACCATTTTTATCCCTCTTTCCTTGTAAAGGAAGTCCTAATACTTTCCCAAATACAGCATTCTCAGGGAGATCACTGGCTTCAATAACTAATGTTGAGGATTCGGGACAGGAAGCTGTTGGACGAGCATCCCCATCATTAATCACTGGAGACGTGCTCTCATCTAAATCCTGTTCGATTATACGTATTTAAATAGTAATTTTTAAACTTATTTATAATTTTCTCACCATTACGATATTCGTCTCAATTACATCGTCATGACCTGAAACTTCGTTCGGGTTAATTAATTCTTGCACTCTTAATTCATCGCTGGATAGGAAATTTTTTTGCAGGAGGATCTCCACCAGTGCCATGTAAATGTTTTTCTGCCGCCGCAGATTTCTCTTTCACCACACATTTTAAATTCTGCCAACTCTGCAAATTTTCTATTAGCTTTGTTTTGAAGAGAATATCATAAAAAAATTAATATTGTTACAGGATTTTTTTTTTTGTAATTTCCTTCACCAAGATTAACAGCAACTCTGATTCCGAGCGGTCATTGATGGTGGGCTACTAGTTACGTAGCTTTTATTCGGTAGATGCGAATGAAACAAATGTTCTTCTATCACTTACTTCAATGCGTTCTTTATTTAAAACAAAAGTCGACTTTACAGTACCAACGCTGAGAGCAGAAGAAGGGTAACATGCATGGCGGCTTCTTACAAAAAGATCCTAGAGTCACGTACAATTTCGCGACTTACAATTTTCTCTTTTTCTCTTTTTCGACCAGAATTTATTTTTATTTCACATTTCTTTTCTAAACTTAATTCTTAGTCCTCGGTCATTTTAAGTGCAAAATTTTCTCTAATTTTCAGCTTAAATTTATTACAAAAGTTCATTTTACATTTTTTTTTTCTTGTTACTTAATTAATTTTATTTACATGTTGGTATGAGTTCATTTTAACAATCCCCCTATTTCTAAAAAATTTTTTTTTTTTTTGCTACTTTCCCTTTCTTAACTAATTGCTAGTTGACAACTCTTTCAATTCCTAACAATCCTTAACTAATTCCTACTATTTCCCAGATCTGCCAAACTGTTTTTTGGGGGTAATTCGAAATTCGTTATGTCAAACTTATCTATTTGTTCCTATTATTTCCATATCTGTCAAATGGCGTCTTTTTCCTTTCAAAATTAGAGAGATCTTAAAACTAATTCATTGGTGTTTTTATAGTTTCTAATCTGGTGCATTTCAATTTTCAATAAACGTCAGTGCTAATCTATGGGTTTTTATTCTCTTTAACTTTTCAGATCGGAGTTTTAAAAATTCAATAATTGTCAAAACTAATTTATTGGTTTTTTATAGTTTCTAATCTGGTGCATTTCAATTTTCAGTAAACGTCAGAGCTAATATATGAGTTTTTACTCTCTTTAACTTGTCACATCGGAGTTTTAGAAATTCAATAATTGTCAAAACTACTTTATTAGTTTTGACTTTGCTGTAGTTGTCTAACCGGTTTGCTCTAAAATTCATTAAATGTCTAAATTACTATTGAATATTTTTGACTTTTAGTTTTCGACGTTGGCCGAACTGGTTGAAATGTTTTAATTTACAGGTGCGCTTCGTTCTCATTTTCAACAGTAAAATTATTGGAATCTTTTAACTTAGAGATTGCTAATATTCCTTCTCTATTTATCTCGTGTCAACTAGTTCATTGCTAAGCTACTGTGATCTTACGTCTGGGCACCAGTCCAGCAAAGTATTCCAGCTTCGTGCTGATACGTGTGGGTTGGCTTTTTCCAACATTGGTTAGATTCTTTCATCTGGGGGTGGACTAGATTTGAAGAGTAATTGTGGTAGGTTTACATGACGATGGGATTGGAACGGTTTGACAATTCAAAATGTCAAGTTCGAGATTTTGTTTGTTGCTCGGGGGTCATTGTGAGAAAGTTTGTGTTTACGATGTCAGCAGCCGTGTCTTTTTGAGTATTCGGATAGCGTATTTGTTCCTGAGCGTTTTCCGCTGCCGCGTGAAGTTCGCCATATTTCAGCTGCTTGCCTGGATAAGAGTTTTCTTTCTGTTCCACAAATGGGATATGTTTTTTGGATCGTGACGAAAATCGCAGCTGCATTCCAACGTGAGATTTTTAACCGCTGGACTGTACTCTAGCTTTCTTCGTGAAAGTAAGGCGAGGTAAGTGATTCTGTTACAATATGAAGTTATATAATATACCTGTTTTTGTTAATCCAAGAGTTTGGATTAATTTGCGAAATTAAAACGATGCGAAATATTGTAAGCGATACGAAAATTGTAGGTGATGCGAAAATTGTAGTGAACTGTAGATAACGATATGAATGAAACGAGAGATTGAGCGAAAGTGACATTTTTATTACAAAAAAAGAAGGCAATAGTATAACAAAAAAAAATACTACCAACATCGAAGTTTAAAGTTAATTTATGATTAGGCTACGTTCACGAATATTGCAAATTCAAATATAATGGTGTTAGGTAGCTTTAGTTTTAAAATTCAAAATACAATATTTATGAGAATTCTTTCTTAATGGTAGGAACATTCCGCCCGCCTTGGACGCTTCAGCTCCAAAACTCAAGAGTCGTCATCCTTCATAGGTAGAGGACATACTTTTGCCACGGCCCGTTTAAATATGCCGGTAAGGGTCCGTACAGTGACGCCACGAACTAATCCATCAGCGCCAGTGTGAACTTCTAAGATTCGCCCCAATGGCCAATTAAGCGGTGGCACGTTCTGGTCCTTTAGGATTACCAAAGTGTTAACTGCGATGTTTGCCTCACGAGTGTTCCATTTCGAACGCGGTTGTAGATGCTGTAAGTATTCCTTGCTCCAGCGATCCCAAAACAACTGCTGCATTAATTGTACTTTCTGCCAACGAGAAATATGGTTAATATGTTTATCTAATATGCTGGGTTCAGGAATGGAGACTAAGGGAGAACCAACGAGAAAGTGCCCCGGGGTGAGAGCTTCGAGATCATTGGGGTCGGACGATATGGGTGTAATAGGGCGAGAATTAATAATTGCTTCCACTCGGCACAGAAGCGTTGCAAGTTCTTCGTATGTGAGGCTCCTATAACCGACGACACGACGAATGTAAGATTTGACGATCTTTACCGATGCCTCCCAAAGACCACCAAAATGCGGCGAACGTGGTGGGATAAACTTCCATTCGATGGACTCTTTGATGCAGACGTCATAGACATCCTTAACTTGTTGCTGGGAGCTAAAAATGGCTCTCAATTCCTTTAGCTTGTTATTTGCGCCTAGAAAATTTGTAGCATTATCCGAGTAGATCTTTGAAATCCCGCCTCTTCTGGCGATAAACCGTTTTAACGCAGACAAGAATCCCTCAGTGGTGAGATCTGAGACTGGCTCGATATGTACTGCCTTGGTCGAGAAACAGATAAATATGCAAGCATATGCCTTTGTAGGTGATCTTCCTCGTACAAGTTGTGTTATATAAAATGGACCACAAAAGTCTACGCCAGATGTTGCGAATGGTCGTGATGGTTGAACGCGTTCTGGTGGAAGGTCTCCCATTTGTTGAATGCATTTTGGGCGTGTCCGAAAACATCGTATGCACCTATGTAAAACCTTCTTCACCGTGCTCCTTCCACCCAGAGGCCAAAATCGAGTTCTAAGAATGTATAGCAATGTTTGGTGTCCAGCGTGCAAATGCCTGTGATGGTAGTGATTGATTAGTGCACCTGTGAGCGGGTGTGAGCGAGGTAGTACGATTTGATGCATGCAGTCGTAGTCTAAACCCGAATTCCTTATTCTTCCTCCAACACGAACCAAGCCTTCCTTGTCTACAAATGGAGTCAAAGTCTTTAAGCAGCTTTTAGTGGAAATTTCCTTTTTTGAACTAAGATCATCGTAGTCTGGAGAGAATTCCCTTTTTTGTACCATCTTGATGAGAGCTTTAAGTGCAAAGTCCAATTCATCTATGCCTAATGGGCCGACAATTCTTTTAGATGGGTTCTTTAGTTTTGCATTATGATAAAAGCGAAATATGTACGCGAAAACAGCTTGAAGTTTCAAAAGGGTGTTGCGAAATTTTGAAGTAGTGACAAGGTCTTCAACCCTTTCAGTAATTAACGCGACCTTTACCTTCCGTTGCTCTGGCAAGTCTTGATGTGGAAGGATGTGTTGTGGAGGCCATGAAGATTCAGAAGCAGTCAAGAAGCTAGGTCCATTGAACCATAAGTGTGAACTCAGTAATTCTCCCGGTGAAAGTCCTCTGCTGATTATATCCGCCGGGTTCTCTGTTGTGGGCACATGTTTCCAACTGCGGGATTGAGTTAGCTCTTGTATCTTCGAGACGCGATTGCCGACGAAAGTGTTCAAGTTGCAGGCTTGTGCAGAAATCCATGAAAGGACAATAGTCGAGTCCAACCAATAGTAGGATTTATGAAAGTCTATTGCTATAGATGATATGACTCGAAGCATGAGTTCAGATAGCATTAATGCAGCACAAAACTCTAATCTTGGAATACCTTGAGTCTTTATAGGGGCAACCTTTGATTTTGCACAAAGCAATTTTATTGTTATATTACCTGATTTATCAGTTGCTCTGATATACAGGCACGCTCCATAAGCGAGAGAGCTGGCATCAGCAAATCCGTGAAGCTCAAGATTTGCATATTCAATCTGCGGGAGCACATGTCTTGCTATCCCAATTTGATTGATATCCTTGAGCTGATGAATGAATGATTTCCATTGTGATTGTAGCTCAATCGGCAGAGATTCGTCCCAATCAACATTTAGCTTCCAGAGGCCTTGCATGAAAATTTTGGCCTTAACTATGATTGGGTTTATTAATCCAAGTGGATCATACAATCGTGCAATCGTTGAAAGAATTTTACGCTTTGTTGGTGTGACAGAGTTGTCTGAATCTGCGAAAGTAAAGTGAAACTTGTCTTGAATAGGATTCCAAGTCAACCCTAAAGTCTTCACAGCATCGTTTTCTCAAATTTTGGCTAATTTCTCTCTGTTTTCTACCGGTATGTGGTTAAGAATTCGATCATCATTACAACACCATTTGTGAAGTAAGAACCCACCTCTCTGAAGTAATCCTTCTAATTCATAACGAGCTCTAATAGCTTCTTCGATGCTATCTGTGCCGGTCAACATGTCGTCCACGTAAAAATCATTCTTGACAATTCGTGATCCTAAATCAGATGATGGTTCTTCCTCCTCCCCTAGCCTTTTAAGACAACGCGTTGGTAGGAATGATGCAGATGAAGTCCCATAGGTCACAGTCATAAGACTATATATTTGCAGATCTGTGTCCTTTGAATTCCGCCATAAAATGCATTGCATGTGATTATCAGGATCTTGTACCTCTACCTGGCGGTACATTTTTGAAGTGTCGGCAGTCATCGCATATCGAAACTTTCGGAAGCGGAGTAGAATTGTAAACAAGTCATCTTGGACAACTGGGCCAACCATAAGGATATCGTTGAGAGATTGACCAGTACTGGTTTTGCATGACCCGTCAAAAACTACTCTTAGCTTTGTAGAGGTGCTCTCCGGCTTGAGAACACAATGATAAGGGAGAAAGTAGTGGTCGACACTGAGCTCACTTATTTTAATGGGTTGCATATGGCCCAATCTCAAGTAATCTTCCATGAATTTGCAATACTGCTGTTTAATTTCGAATGATTTTGATAGCTTGGATTCTAAATTAAAATACCTCCTTTTGGCCTTTCCTAAAGAATCTCCTAATATGGAAGGGCTGCATCGAAAAGGTAGTCTGACCGAAAATCTACCAGATAGTAGTCTTAAATAAGTTCTAGAAAAATGGGCTTCACACTCCATTTCCTCAGATGTAGTACCTTTCACAATTGAAGTGTGATTTTCGATTTCCCAAAAGCGCTTAAGCAGGTTATCTAACGTATGGGATACATCTGAAGGGGGTGTAATGGCGATGTTGCATGTTTTCGAGTTGACTTTAGTTTTGAAATTCCCCGAAACTATCCAACCGAAGACAGTTTTTTGTAGTAACGGTTCATCGACCCCAAGTTTTAATTGTCCGACAGATAACAACTCAAAAAAATTGCTCGCGCCGATGAGAAGATCAATCCTCTGAGCCTTGTTATAACCAGGATCTGCTAAGTTAATGTCATCAGGGGTGTCTAAATCCTTTGTATCGATATAGGAACTGGGTTGATTTTCTGTGATGGAGGGTAGTACGTAAGCTTCAAATGAGTTTGTATATTCATTAAGACGCGACTTGATTTGAATATTAACCTTAAATTTCACGGAAGTATTGGATTTTCCGATTCCACTGACTGGCACGTTTACCTTTATGCTTTTGAAACGTAACTGCTGACATAATCTTTCCGATATGAAATTTAATTGGGAAGCAGAGTCTAGCAGAGCTCTACATGATGTGTAAGAGCCAACACTATCTTTGATTTGTATGATCGCGGTTGCTAGGAAGACATGAAAGTTATCTGCTGTACTATGGCCACTGTTTGAACAAAGAGCTACTGATGATTGTGCTTGACCCGGACCTTGCGAGGATTGTGGTATATATATACGTTCAGGTTGAGCTTGAGGTGATGAGAGATTTAAATTTTGCTCAATCGGAGCCATATGGAGTAATGAATGATGTTTAGCAGATCAAAAGCGACAACGGCTAGATTTGCAGTATTTGACACTATGTCTTGATTGAAGACAGTTTATGCATAAATTCAATCTTTTAACTTCATTGAAACGATTTATCGGAATTAAAGTAATGAAATTTGGACAATTATTAATTATATGCTCTGAATTATTGCAAAGAGAGCAGCTATTTAGAGTTTTAGTAGTTATTAAAGTTGTTTTTCTAACTTGATTAGTATTTCTTTTATGTTGGTTAACGAAATTTGTACTTGCCGGTTTGTTCCAAGTTGCAATAGTTGCTTGCACCATGTTCTCCAATGTCTGACAGCGTTTCTGTATAAATGAGGAGAACTCATCCCAGGATGGAACTACGTCGCGCGGTGCTTCATCTTCCCATTTGTTTCTTGAGACTGGATCCAACTTCTGCGATATAAGATAAATAAGCAATTCCTCCGTGATTTGTTGATTTTCCACAAGAGACGATAATGCACGTAAATGCGAATTTACACTATCGTTCAGGTTTCTCAGATAATAGATAGAACCCTTTTCAGCAGTCGGTAAATTATAAATACCATTAATGTGAGCCTGAAAAATAAGTCTTTTATTATCATATCTTTTCTTTGATAATTCAATGGCCTTTTCATAATTTTCTGCTGTCATTTCTAACGATTGTATTGTGCGGAATGCGCTTTCAGATAGCGTGGAACGCAGATGCTGAAATTTCTCGATATTTGACAATTCATCGTCATTATGCACTAATGTCTTGAACATAGAGAAAAAGTTCGGCCAATCTATTGTTTTTCCGGTAAATTTTGTAAGCTCTAACTGAGGAAGTCGGGCAGTTTTGGTACGATATGTTGCAAAAGAAAGTTGACTATCTGCCATTAATGACCCCCGCGGTCTTTTTTGTGATATAAATGTCAAAATTTTGCTTTTTATTCCGCAGTAGGTTTCTTCGAAGGCTTCCCTTTTTTCACCTTTAGCTTCATCCTCGTCAATATACTCAATCTTCGATTGAACACTATTGAAGGTATTTAAATATTCTTCAAGAAGTCCAAGTCGTGTTTCTAGGTCAGCCAATGTTGTATTTGGACCAGATTTCTCCACGTACGTTTTCATTTTGGTTTGTCGGCCTTGAACACTTCCGCGCTGAACCTTTAATTCAGCAAGTAGCTTTATTGTAGCGGGATCAGTTGGAGGAGCCATTATTATTACAATTGTGGCACTAATTTACTTGCTTTGTACTAATTTTCTGCCTGCTTAATAGCGGTTGCAACGGAACAATGTGATGACAACAAAAAATTGCGAAATTGAAATTTTACTTACTGCGATACGACTTACAGATTCTGATGATAAATAGCAATATAAAATTTCTTACGATCTGCTGTGTGAAATATTGACTGTCGATGCGAATATCCCAAGTCACGTGCTGTGGCAATGACGATAATCACCGCATTCGATAAAGGGCTATGCTTGTTTGCTTGCACGTTGTTTGTTTCTGTTGATCTAATTCCAACGATGCCGATGATGATTACAGATTATTATTATTTTTTTTATCGAATCACTTTCGAGTGGTAGATGATGATGATGTAATACAAAGGCAATGATGATCGACACGAAATTTGTGATACGAGAGTGATAAAAACGATACCAGTGTACTATCCGGTATTGAAGGACCAATGTTTTGTTAATCCAAGAGTTTGGATTAATTTGCGAAATTGAAACGATGCGAAATATTGTAAGCGATACGAAAATTGTAGGTGATGCGAAAATTGTGGTGAACTGTAGATAACGATATGAATGAAACGAGAGATTGAGCGAAAGTGACATTTTTATTACAAAAAAAGAAGGCAATAGCATAACAAAAAAAAAAATACTACCAACATCGAAGTTTAAAGTTAATTTATGATTAGGCTACGTTCACGAATATTGCAAATTCAAATATAATGGTGTTAGGTAGCTTTAGTTTTAAAATTCAAAATACAATATTTATGAGAATTCTTTCTTAATGGTAGGAACAATACCTTTCTCCAACTGGAAACTTTTGCCCTGCGTGTATGGAATTTAATACTGCTGATAACTTTTGCCACAATTCCATGGCATCTTTTGAACTGAAAGAGTTAATCCTCTTTCAAAATCAACCCGTTTCGATCTTATCGTTTGACTGATCGTTCTTTTTTTTTGAGATTTTAAAAGCCAACTCAACTCGTAAAAACTCTAAAATTTAACTTTAATATATTTTTCACGAACCGCCGTTAATCAAATTTTAACTTCAACTCGGCTCTTGATCACTTTCGTCGCGATCAAGAGCCTTCGTTCAGGGTAGAAAATGCATAGTTGCATTTTTACCTTGAGAAAATTTTCCTTTATTCTGGACTTGATTAAACAAGTCCAGAATATTTTTCGTTGGACGGAGGTTTGAAATTTGATGCTTTTATAAACATCAGCCACCGTCCCGTCGATTGAAACTGCGGCGCGCGTATACATATAATGTATTTTCGCGGCGCGCATTTCTGAGCGTGAAAGCTTTTCGTGATATGTATGTACGTATGTACTACATCTTGTAATTTTTTTTGCGATTTGCCTTTTGGTTTTCACTGACAAATTTTGCTGAAGGCAAAATTTGTCATGGGAATTATTTTATTAAAATTGCATGGAGCATTGTATGGAGCATTGACGCGGGGGTATTTTTTGGACTTTTTAAAATTTTGACATTTGATACTTTTGTTTTTCTGGGAGTCGTCTCCGCATAAAATGTCGGTCACCATACATACTTTGGTGTTGGGTTTTTGTATGTAACACATTGAAAAGTGCAAAACCCTAGGTCTGTATATGTATATGTAAAAACACAATTCATGGGTGAATAAAAATGAAATATGATAAATTTATATATGTATGTTGTATAAATAAAAATAACATTTTAAGTTCAAGCTATCTTTGTTTTTTTCTTTATACTTAAATGCCCCCGAGCAAGTGTGTCTGTTGAATTTTCTTTTAAAAACCGCTTATTATCATGAGAACTTAAAGCTATCTTAATTTGTCTTATACTATATACATTGTACTTATCTGATGATCGGATGTATTGCTGAGTTCTTATCTGTTCAACAGAGTTATTTAAACATGTTAAGTAATCATCAAAACTAATACTATTTTTTATTACT
The DNA here is from genome assembly GCA_963924295.1 of Dioctria rufipes. Classification (NCBI taxonomy): domain Eukaryota; kingdom Metazoa; phylum Arthropoda; class Insecta; order Diptera; family Asilidae; genus Dioctria; species Dioctria rufipes. Next base: position 251,856,845 of record OZ002740.1, on the reverse strand, counting down.
GGCGTCTTTGCCATTTTTTTATCGAATCTTCATTATTTACTCTTAGGCTATACATTTTTGATCTTAATCCTATAAATTCGGTCATTATTTTCCCATTCAATTCATCTTTCATAACCCCAGGAACTTTCTTATTTACTGAGGGTATATTATATACATAGTAAAACATTTGCACAAATTGTTGCCACAAAGCTTATGTATTTTTCGATAATATTAGGGAATATTCCCTAAACTCTAAGGAATATTCCCTAAAATGTAGGGACTATTCTCTATTTTCGAATGAAAATGTAGGAAATATTCCCCATATTAGTCTACTATGGCTGACCATGTAGTTGTACATGTACTACTTATGGTAGAAACTAATATCGGTAGAAACTAATGTATTTTACGATGTTGTAACTACATAAACTACTCTCCAACGAAGTATCCCATGTTGGTTCCGTATTGTGCTTGTGACGTGTATATGTGTGTAGATATTTAGTATAATTGAGTGCATGTGTACCTATTGTTATGCCTGACTAATAGATGGTGTATCTGTCGAATTGACTGTGCCCATTTCCTGCCCTCTTATAGTGATCCTAATAGGCTGGCAGTTATTAACGCTCTATTTGTTTAATACCTGAAATAAAAAGAATTCAACGGTATCAGAAGTTCAAGGAATTTTTACCAAATAAATACGTAACTATATATATATATATTAAATATATAATTTCAGTATATCGTGTTTAAGCAAGTTTTATAAAAAATTATTATAAAAAATTTTTACTTAACTTGATAACGTGCTCAAGCAACATGGTAAGCCTTATTATCACCAATTACTTTATAATGCTTCTCTGGTCCAAAATTCCTTCTAATAATTTTTCCCTCCTGTGTAGCTTAATTCGAGTAATTTTTTTCTAATTTCTTTTTTTTTTTTGACTTTACAACTTTTTGAGTCTTGACTCTCCGATAAGTAAAACTGAAGTGTCCGCTGGTTCTGTGTGGAGCAAGGAATCTGACTACAATTGACCTGTGGAACGTATAAGTTCACACCAGAAGCAACATTCGCCGTAATTTGATGCGACAACAACTTCTCCGTCAACCTGGAAAATACATTTCGGTTCCCAGGAAATTTCTGCTGACCACGTGTCTGGTAATTTTAAGTTAGAGATAATTTACGTTTAGAGAAACTTGTAATTTTTAGTCTTAATTCTATATTCGGAAAATAAAGGTGCAGGTAACCTGCCTGCCTAGAAATATATTTTTTTGAGATTTTTTAAATAAATTTTATTAACTGGCGCCCGAGCAGGGACCGCTCAAGCAATTCGTGAATTAGTATTTTCCGCGATCATAATTAATTTATCAATTATAAACGGTGTGCTAACCATCGCCGCGTTTTGATCATTAACGGAAAAAATATTTTTTGTGCAAAATTAAGTTCTTGTGTGATCACTATCAATTAATTAATTTGTGCGCTAATCATTGCCACTCTGTGATTATAAAAATAAAAAGTGAAAACTTAAATTATAATCACGATTAAATAATTAATTTGTGAAAGTGCTAACCATTGCCACTCTGATCATAATCTTAATTAGTGCAAGGGAGTGTGTTCAATAAAATAACCACTTCAAAAAATATTCCACGTTTGCTACTGAGGCAAGTAGAAGGGATAAAATCCTTTGAAGTCATCTTTAACGAAAAGACCAGGAAATGAGGCCCCGGAGTCACCAAAGCCAACCAACGTAGGAAAAAACGGAGTCGACGAGTAATCATTTGGATAACCATAACCAAGGATACAAATACCCGCCGACAGCCGCCTGATCTGTTCAAGAGGAAATACCACAAGCGGTCCTACACGTATAGAATAAGGACAAAAAGCACCGGAGCATCTATACGTTACATAAAGCTCAAAAATCTTAAGACTCATCCAGATGTACGTCCTTCATCTGTTAGTTGTATTTTAAATATCGAAGAAAAATTATTGAAAAAAAAGTGATCAAGTGAAAAGTCAGGTAAACTGAGAATTTAAATATAAATTAATTGATTATATTTTGAAAGTTTATCTCTCCTTATTCAATCTTAACGCTGATCAATGCAAGTGAAATAGAAACGAATCTAAAACTTTCAAAATTTCCAGAAAAAGAAATTTAGTACTTTCTAAAGTAAATTCTTTCTCCTTAAGTTTTAAATCAATAAATTATAAATTTTCTTTTCAACTCTGAAAATCAAATATTTAACAAATCTTTAAAAAAAATAAACTATTTAAAACAAAAATCATTAAGGTAGAAATTTCTACAAAACATATTTGTTTATCCATTCGTGCGAAAGTAAATTAAAAGAAAATACAGAATGGAACAAAATAATAATAATATAATTAGAGCAGCTAGATTAGTACCTGGAAATGAAGAAGCTCAAAATCCTCCACCTAATCCTCCTGTACAGAATCTTCCTGTACAGAATCCTCCTGTACAGAATATTTCTGTAGCTGATTTAACAGCCCTTATATCTGAAATCGTAAGAATGGAAGGTAGGCACATTTTTAACTCAATTATCAATCCAGGTGTAGACATAAACAATGATATCGACCAAAATATCGAAGTCGGGCAAGACGCGAATTTGTCTGCCATGGACAAGATTCCTGATGTTGTGAAAAGCTTAAGGGAATTCTCTGGCCAACCAGGAGAATTCAGTTCTTGGAAAAAAAGTGTAGATCGTATTTTAAGAATTTATGAACATCTAAAAGGAACGCCAAAATATTACGGCATCCTCAGTGTCATTCGGAACAAAATTACGGGTTGTGCAGATGTTGCACTCGAATCTTACAATACTCCTTTGAATTGGGAGAAAATTTCTAAATGTCTCACACTTCATTACGCAGACAAAAGAGATTTGGGTACCTTAGAGTACCAGACGACCACGATAGTTCAAGGGAATAACACAATTCATGAATTTTATCAAACAGTGTATCATCATCTTTCATTAATCTTAAATAAACTTTCTTCCATGGAAATGAGCCATGAATCACTCAACATAATGACTCAATCGTATCGTGATAAAGCACTAGATACATTTGTTAGGGGACTCAAGGGAGATCTACCCAGATTACTCAGCATGAGAGAACCAGTGGACTTACCACAAGCCCTTCATTTATGTCTTAAACTACAAAATGTTGATTATCGAGTTCACCATAGTCACGGAACCTTTCGAAGAATACAACACCAGACATCACCTCCTTCTGTTCCACCCAGAAGAAATAAATTTTTTACACAAAATGTTAACCCAATTCCAGCACCCAGAATGAATTTTTATCCAGAACTAGTGCACAATCCTCAGAGACCTGTTGCACCTAATTTCTCTAAACCAGCCCAGTATATTCAACGGCCACGAAGACAGCCATTTATCAATCAGCATCCTCCTTTTCATAAACCTGTTCCAAAAGCAGAACCAATGGAAGTCGATCACTCAATACACTCACGAGCAGTAAATTATCAGAATCGACCCCCAATGCAACAATTTAATGCTAAGAGACCTACTTCATATCAAACTCACCAGAATAATAAATTTCAACGAGTTTACCATACGGATCAAGTCCAAGCCGACGAGCAAAATGATATAAGCAATTACGATAAAAACTTAAATTACGAAGACGAGCATCTTGACCAAACTCTCGTTGACTACATCGATTCTCATGATAATCCAAGCTTAGGACAACCAGAAGAATTAGATGACATTTATTTTTTAGGCTAAGGAGCTCTTCGCTTCCCTACTTTGAGCACGTAGCGAAGAGCGGCGAAATTTTAAAATTTCTACTGGACACAGGTTCAAACAAAAATTATATTCAACCCCGCCATATAAAAAATCCCATTCCAAATGAAAAAGCCTTGTATGCCAATTCTGTAGGAGGCAACATTCTGATCACCCATCACGCCATAATAAACTTATTTGGACATAAAGTAAAAAAACTGAAATTCTTCATCTTACCCAGTCTCATTTCTTTTGACGGTATTATCGGCAATGATAGTTTAAAAGATCTAGGAGCTGTAATTCATACAAACAAAAACTACATGACCATTCAACCCGATATTCCAATTTACTTGAAACAGTATATTTCCGATTCAGTAAACACCATTAATATCAGAACATCCCACATGAATGCCGAACAGAAAAAAGAATTAAATAATGCTATAAAGAAATGTCCTAATTTATTTTCCGATCCGGACGAGAAATTGACCTACACAACAACGGTCAAAGGAGAAATACGTACCACCACTAGTGATCCTATTTACTCCAAGTCCTATCCATATCCTATGGCTCTAAAAAGTGAAGTCGAAAGTCAAATAAAAAAATTGCTCGAAGATGGAATCATCAGACCATCGAAATCACCATACAATTCTCCTGTGTGGATTGTCCCCAAAAAAGCGGATGCATCCGGAGAAAGAAAGTATAGAATGGTTATCGACTACCGAAAATTAAATACAGTTACCATACCTGATCGATATCCCATTCCCGAAATCAACGAGGTTCTAGCAAATCTAGGAAAAAATAAATGGTTCACAATCGAAAAGCGGATTTCATCAAATTCCATTAAAGGAATCTGACATCGAAAAGACCGCATTTTCCGTGAACAATGGGAAATATGAGTTCACACGCTTACCATTTGGGCTCAAGAACGCCCCTTCCATATTCCAAAGGACTCTAGATGATATTCTTAGAGACCATATTGGAATAAGATGTTACGTCTATATAGATGATATCATCATCTTTGGTAATAATGAAAGCGAACATTTCAGAAACCTTGAAATAATATTTAAAACTCTAGAGGCAGCGAATATGAAAATTCAACTGGATAAGTGCGAGTTTTTACAAAACGAAGTTGAATTTCTAGGCTTCATTGTTTCAACAAACGGAATTAAAACCAATCCCAAAAAGGTACAAGCAATGGTTGACTTCCCAATTCCTAAAACATTAAAAGATCTTCGGTCATTTCTTGGCATGTCAGGCTACTATCGCCGCTTTATAAAAGATTACGCGAAATTAGCGAAACCCCTGACAGCCCTTTTAAGAGGGGAAGATGGACGTGTGTCCAAAAGTTTCTCTAAAACCAAAACCATTTACCTAAATGATGAAGCAATTGATGCATTTAATAATATCAAGAGCTCACTAATTTCCAAAGAAGTAATACTCTCACATCCAAATTTTGAAAAAGATTTTGAACTTACAACTGATGCTTCTGACTATGCCATCGGCGCAGTATTATCTCAAGATAACAGACCAATAACCTTTCTATCTAGAACATTAACCAAAACGGAAGAGTGTTATGCCACAAATGAGAAAGAAATGCTTGCCATTATCTGGTCGTTAAATTCTCTAAGAAACTTCCTATATGGATCTAGAAAAGTTAAGATATTTACTGACCATCAACCTCTAACATATGCCTTAAGTAACAAGAATACTAACGCTAAAATGAAACGATGGAAGGCCATACTTGAAGAGTATAACTACGAGCTTAAATATAAGCCAGGAAGAACAAACGTTGTCGCTGATACTCTATCGCGACCTCCCCAAACAACTTTGGTAAATCCTATGACTACGACCCAGCATAGCGACGAAAGCTCTTGGCATAATTTAATTCCTTCAGTAGAAGTTCCCGTAAACGTCTTTCGAAATCAGTTGATACTAAAAAGAGATGACGAAACTAGTTATCAATTACAAAACCCTTTTCCAAACTACTCAAGACATACGATAATTCAACAACAATATACAGAAAGCGATCTAATTAATATATTTAAAAGATATCTCAATCCAAATACTATAAACGGCTTAATGACAGAAGAAGCAATAATGGGTCAAATTCAAGAAATATGTCCCATTCATTTCAAAAGTTATAAGATTAGATTTTCACAAACACTAGTAAGAGACGTGTCTGATGAAACACAGCAGGAAGAGGTAATATTAACTATCCATCGCAGAGCCCATCGTAACCCACAGGAAAACAGACAACAAGTCTTAGAGAAATTCTACTTTCCAAGAATGAGCAAAATAATTAATCATTTAGTGAAGCGCTGCACAGTCTGTAAAGAAAACAAGTATGAAAGGCATCCGAATAACCAATTCATTAATCCTACTCCTATCCCAAATTATCCAGGTCGTACCCTCCATATCGACATCTACTCAACAGAAAATAAATTAGTATTAACGGCTATAGACAAATTCACCAAACTAGCACCAGCCAAGGTAATTAAATCTAGATCGATTGAAGATATCAGACGACCCCTAAGGGACCTGTTATTTTTCTTTGGCATACCTGAAATTGTAGTTATCGATAATGAAAAAGCGTTAAACTCCGCATCAATAACTTCCATGATTTAAGATGAATTGAGTATCACAATTTTTAAGACACCACCATACAAAAGCGAAGTTAACGGTCAAATCGAGCGTTTTCATTCCACCCTGTCGGAAATCATGCGATGCCTGAAGACAGAAGGAATGCCTCGTAATTTTGAAGAACTCTTAGAACGTTCCACAAACGAATATAATTTTACTATCCATTCCAGTACAGGAAAGAAACCTGTCGAATTATTTTTCGGAGGGAATCCAAACGTTAGTCCCGAACAATTTGAAAGAACGCGCTTAAGTAATATAGAGAAATTGAAACAGAAACAGCAGAAGGATATTAAATACCATAATAAAAAAAAGAAAACCAATAAAAAATTACGAGCTAGGGCAAACCATTTACGTCAAGCATAATAAACGAATAGGATCGAAACTTACAGTTAGGTATAAAGCAGAAATAGTTAGAGAAAATAAGAATACAGTAGTTATAACAGAATCAGGGAAAACCATACACAGAAGTAACATTAGGAATTGAACTAGTCTTTTATTTCAGATGTGCTATTAGCGCTGTTACAAGTGGAATTCAAATCCTGGATTACTCCAACTCCCAGATAGTTGCCATTAGTGTTGGAAAAGCAAAGATACAAAACGGAAATTACAAATTAATCCATGTCATTGAGCTCGATAGATACCAGAAACTAGTAACCGAGATAAATCCACCTTGAGAACGAAATCACTAAATCACATCCATTATTCCCTTACCTTAATTATGAGCTACTTCAAATTCAGGACTTATTAGACAACTTAAAGGTACATAAAATCAAAAGATCCATCAATTTGATAGGTACAGCGTGGAAATGGATAGCTGGAAATCCAGACCACGAAGATTTTGAGATAATAAAAGATAAAATGAATAACGTACTAAAAAATAACAATAAGCAGTTAATAATTAACCAATTGCATAATGAGAGAATAAACAATATAACTAAAATGACAAATGAGATCCTAAGTGCAATCGGAAAAGAAAAGATATTCAATGGTCTGCTAGCCCTTAATCTTCAGTATAAGTTAAAATTAATAAAAGAAGAATTAGTTAATATTAGATATGCCATTCATTGGTCTAGGTTAGGTATTATAAATTCAATGATGTTATCTAAGACAGATATTCAACTAGCTACTAGTACTTTAGATAAAGAAAACCTCCCATACAGTACACCGGAGGAAGCTCTAGATTTCGCATCCACTAAAATCATTACAAATAGCACTTGTCTACTCTATATTGTAAATATCCCAATGACAACAGAAGATTTATATGAAGAATTGTTAATTAAAGCTGTTAAGAGGAATCATATTGTAAACGAAATATCTTTTAATAGGATCTTAAAAGGTAATGACAAAATTTTTGGAATCACAAGAGACTGTAAAACATTCAACCATTTGTCAATATGTAATCAAAATAGTGTTGTAAATATTAGCAACTCTACCTGTCTTCCGAACCTTCTGAAGAGTTTAAAGTCGACATGCAACAAAATCAACAACCAACACGTACCCACCATAGATGAAATAGTACCAGGAATCATTCTTCTTAATCAATTTAATGGAAGTATTCATGTTGAAGATACCTTACACAGCCTTAATGGAACATTCTTAATAAAATTCCACAACATAACCATCGACATCAATGGCAGATCATTTACATCAAGAGAAGCCTCTACTCTTCAAGCCCTACCAGCTATTTTACACCCAACTCCGCAAGAAAAAGAATTTCGAGAAGTCCTGTCACTAGAAATGATGAAAGAGATTCAAATTAACAACACCAATAGAATTGAGCTGTTACAAACTGAAAAGAAAATAAATCAATGGACCAGTTATGGATTAGCCATGGTAATCTGCATAATATTAGCCATCATATGGATACTTAAAGCGATGCCAAAATTCGGAAATGCTAAAATCACCATTCAACAGAAGCTGGAAAAACCAAAAGAAGAAGCGACTATCAGCCAACCAAATGAATCTGTAGCACATGTACCTGAAAAGGAAGCCGAAAAAACATCCCATGGAAAACTCACTGCTCTCGAGATGAAATCAGACAATATGCCTTTAGCAACATTAGCTCCACCTCAGGCAACATGTAGACGAAAATTTTACGATCTTTGAAAAGGACGAATGCGGACATTCGAACGTAAGAGGGGAAGAGTTAACACCAGAAGCAACATTCGCCGTAATTTGATGCGACAACAACTTCTCCGTCAACCTGGAAAATACATTTCGGTTCCCAGGAAATTTCTGCTGACCACGCGTCTGGTAATTTTAAGTTAGAGATAATTTACGTTTAGAGAAACTTGTAATTTTTAGTCTTAATTCTATATTCGGAAAATAAAGGTGCAGGTAACCTGCCTGCCTAGAAATATATTTTTTTGAGATTTTTTAAATAAATTTTATTAACTTATATTAAAGTCGTTTACCAACAAGGCTTTTTGTTTGTTCACATTGGTACATGGATTTTTGTTTTTTTATGAGCCATCCATATAGCTTCATTTGTTTTTTTCCTTTTTCTTTCTTTTTTTTTATGTACTTTTAATTAAATGTAACAATATCTAAACCATAGCTCCTGTACTGTTGTAGTCGGAGTGCCGTGCTCGTGATAGAGAGCACTCGACCTTTAAGACTAAGACCGTTTAGGATTTGGGGGTTTAATTAACAAAAAAAAAAATCTTGGGTTTTGAAGTTATTATTTTATTTCAAAGTTTTTAGTTAAGAGTTTTCAGGTTTTCTCTATATAATTCGGGTTACCACTTTCTATTAACACTTTAGTTTTAATGATCGTCAACTTTTCACAATAAGTTTAGTTATTTCTTTTTACTAACAATTTTGTTTTTCCACGAGGTTCGGGTTTAGCTGCCCCCAAGTACCCACGATATCTTTAAAAAGTTTTTTTGTTATTTTATTGTTTTCTCACGACGTTGAAAAAACGTACGTGAGAGAATGCAAAAGTTTTTGATGCAAGCTTGTAATACGATATGCACTTGTGCGCCCTTCTTGAAATATTAATTTTTAAGAGGGCGCGAATAATTTTGATAATTGTATGTATTTATGTACGTACAATTAGATTGGATTAAGTAGGTAATGTACGTATGTACATAGTACATACGGAAAAAAAGTAAGAAGACACTGTATGTAGGTAAGTGTGCATATCGTGTGAGTGGAATGTGTGTCTGATAACAAAATGCAATTTATGCTAATATGGGAATGCATTTCTAAATGCATTTTAAATTTTGAATGAGATTTTAAATGAAATTAATTTTGATTTTCAGGGTCAATTCTGCGATACATCAATATATTGCATAGGGCAATATATTGATGTATTCACCTTATGGTTGTGATTTAGGGCATTGTACCTGAGTCACAACATCCCTCCCCCTGGGAAAAAGAAAGTTTTATTCTTTCGAGAAGAAACATTCTTTCGTGGCCACAAAAATATATGTATATACATGTATGAATGTAGGTGTACATTATTACATAAAATTACAGGAGTAAAGAAAAATATTTTTTTTTTTATAAAGCATAGTAGTAGATATAAAAATGAAATTTCCTACTAGCACTTATAATATGTCCTACGTACAATCAATTAATTTTATTTCTATGTTATTATTTTATTTATCTCTTAATAGAAGGAGATATACCATTTGTCTACTTATATTTTATCTAAAAATATTATTAATGTAGTTACATATTTATTTTGATTAGTAGGGATATTTAAATAAAAATATGTTTTAATAAAAATCATTCTATTCTAGTCTCTAGGAATGTGCTTCTTTTTTTCTTAATACATATACATATTACCTAAACATTAGTTTTTTTTAGCTCTCTTTTTATAAATTTGTAGTTATATTCCTTTCATTATAGAGTAAATTTGATTGTGGGATGAGGATAGAGATTATTGAAGAAATAATAAAAATTGGGGGAGTAGAGGGTGCTGTTGTCCGTGTCTTATGTTTGACGTAGTTTGTATAGTCTAGTCTTTTAGATTGGAAGCATGAGTCCGTGGGATGTATGGACATATATAATTATAATATATATTTGAAATATGTTATCAATTTTCTGTCTTTTTCCTGCTGGTAGCAGGAGTTGATTTAAATCTTATTTCCCTTGGTGCAGGCGTAGGCATATCTTCCAGATCTTGTTCTGGAAGTGTATTTATAGATTCACGGGTTTTTCGATTGAATGTAATATACAAATAAACGCAGGCAACAGAGATGATTAAAGCAATAGACACATATGATATTGTATAGTGCTGAATATGATGATTGCTTATTGGATTGAGCGGAATTAATTCCTGCTCTTTTTGGGAATGGATGGATTCCAGAAGGCTCTCTAGATCCGTGTTTGTTGTAATATTTAAAGTATGTATTTTTATATGCGATCCTATTGGGGAGGACGTCATATTTCATATTATACTGGAAATATTTATTGTTGGGATAAAATGAGAGTTAAATTTGGAAACTTTTACGTTGTGTCCGTGCAGGATGAATTCCTTGCTTCGTACATAACAACCGGGATAGATATATATTGTTCCGATATCGTGTAGGATTTGTGATTTAATGGAGTCTTCACAGATAATATCTATATGGAGAGAATCCTTTAGGGAGAAGAGCCAAGCGTTCTGCTGCGAAATTGCGTCCAGTAGTAATTTTGCTCTAGTGTTATGATTTTACATTTCGATGTAATGGGTTCCTTCTTTAGTAGATTCACTTCACATTGGTTTGTTCTTGTATTTGTGTTTAGGATAGGGAATGAAATTTCGCAATAGAAGTGCATATGGTCCAACGTGGCGCAATTATGAATATCGTGAAGTGTTCATTCAACAAAATGTTCACGATTGTAGTCTATTAATATGTATTCCTTCGATGGTTCGATATATACGAACGATTCGTTAAGGAGTGCACGTAATGGCATTACTTTGAATAATTGGTATGGTTCCTTGAATGGAAGTGGAATTCGGAGCTCGACAAAATTAACTTTACATTTTATTATTTCTTCTTCTAGACTACTTTACCATTTTTCATAAATTTAATTGTTGTTTTTCTTTTTGTTATTTGTTTTATTAATTATCCATACTGGAGAAAAAAAAATCATATTTTTCATAATTTCACAATTAAATTTTACTTAAAAGAACTTATTTAAAAATATATATGTATTATGTATATTTATAAGGAATATATCTGTATCACAAAAATAAACAAAAAAAATTGTTCTTCTTTATATCCTTTCAATGTTCATCTTTTACCAAACAAAACCAAACAATTTGTGTTTTTAATTCAAATTTTAGCAAATGTCACAAGTATGATTTTCATCTTTTTCATCTTTTTCTTTCTTTTCCTTCAATTTATGTTATTATTTTTTCCACACAAAAAAAAAACTTCATCTATAGATATATATACATGTGGAAATCCTTATTATTTTATATTTTGTTTTTATTCATATTACAAACTTAAAACAAATGTTCACAATACCTTTTTGTATCCTTATTTTATTTTCTTCTGATCTTTTAATATTTATAGGTTCACTCTTACCTATCTAAATTCAATTTAGAGCTCTGGGCTGTGTTCACGTCGGCGAATGCAGTCGACTGCAGTCGACTTTAGTCAATTTGACTCAGAAAATGTCGTTCTGGTCGTACTCAGAAGTGTACATGGACACGGCTCTTTTAATTGTATGTGTAGGCGGACGGGGCATTTTAGGGAGTGTTCATATACACCAAATCGCGTTCACGTCGTCAAGTCAATTTGACTGCAGTCGACTTGAGTCATTTAACTTCGTGCTCCTGCGGTGGAAGTAAGTTAACTCGCGCGGGAAATAGGAAAGTTTTTCAAAATGGAAATGGATGATAAAAATTTTATGGCGATTGATGAATCAGATGAGACCTAAAAGTGTAACAAATCTCATAAAAGATTTTAATTTCAGATTTTTTTTTTTTTTAGGATACGAGGAAGCTTAAACAAATAATTAATAATTAAAGCACAAGTTTCTCGTCTGGCGTCCATTTTCTTCTTTACCTCTTTGACGTTTACGCACACATTCTCCAGGCCGAGTTAATTTGACTGCAGTCTTTTTGACTAAAGTCGACTGCAGCCGCCGACGAGAACAGACCCCTGGTGTGAAAAAATTACTATTGAAAAGGCAAGCCTGGGCGTAATTCAAATTTGCGACGGTAAAAAATAATTTTCTGAAAAATTTACTATAGAAAAGGCAATCCTCGGCGTTTTTAAACTAAAAAATAATTTTTTGAAAAATTTACTATAGAAAAGGCAATCCTCTGCGTATTTAAAATTTGCGACAGAACAGACCCCTGGTGTGTTCTAGGCATGTTATTGCCCACTTTTCAATTACGGGTTTATGATTAATATGTTATGGAAGTATGTTGAGAGTGATTGGTTAGGACGTGAAGTCCAAACTGCCTAATATACGGATTAATCTTTAATAGTCTACGTTCCTTCTACTTTTCACTGTTTGTATTAAAATCACTTAAAACATATAATATTTATAGCATATATATACACTTCTGTATGTGACCGCAATTGTATATATGTGTAACCGCATAATACGAGTAGTTAAGTCATCCTAGTCTTATAGTTAAGCACTACACTAAAATTATAGAGCTGCCATTGTGTACGATAGTCGTTGTCTATCACATGCCCGTGACGAAACTGTGGGCTGAACCAAGGGCGTCCCCTTCATATTCTGAAAGTCTGAAAGTTTCTCGAACATAGCTCAGGAAATCTCATTATTTATATGACCAGATTATTTGTATGTCAGATCTCGAACTATGATTGGGTTCTTCTCCTTTCGCTAGATCTCAATCTCGAATCTCGACTAATTACTACACCTATAATATATGTTCATTTTATTGTATAGCCGTGAAATTACTGACTTGGTTTGGTTTGTTTGTGCTACTACATTTGTCCATCTGAATCCCAGTGCTGATGCTACCTCCTTTACGACCTTATGATGGATAGCTCTACAATGACGACTTTGTGGATTTTCGGATCCTCCGACTGGATCAATGATGGGTGTTGTCTCGGAGAGTAACGCAACATCTCCTTTCTTTATATTGTTTTGGGGGGTTTTGTCGCCGACGCCTTGCCCTACGTCTATGTCGTGTGTAGCTGCAGGCAGTCGGATTTATTTTGTACTGACTGTCTTGTGGCGCTGTGCCCTTACCGCGAGGATAATATGAGCGCTTCGAGTGGGCCAGTTGATGCAGATGCTGTCGATTTACCAATTAGTTTCCGGATTTTCCTTTGACACTGAGGAAATAATTGTACCAAATGAAGATGGGCTATTAAAAGGAATGAAAAATCTTTTAAACTTACGTATAGGTTTATTTTCCTGCCCGATGCTTTTGGACGAAAATTTCTCTAGTTCATTACTTCCTGGCGTTCACTATGTGGCAGATTTTACAAGACAGACGATGTCTTCTTTTTCTCTTTTCTTCAGCGACATGTCAATATGGCACCTGAGCGTGAGGAAACATCACTCTTGGTCGGGGTGCGCTCAGTTTTCAAACTTGATCGCGGCCGGCTCACACGCGTCAGCATTTCGTGTAGCATATTGCTATATACAATACGCTACGACTATAACAGGGCAGAGTGGTCTGCGCCACCCATGGTTCAGACAACGCTGAAAAATGGTCGACTGAGCTAGCCGGTCTTAAACATAGGCCTCATCACTGCGGGCGCCCAATGTGTGTCTCGACCCACGACCCAATACGCATTCGTCATCGCTCGACTTAGACTACGACGACGCATCGAGGACACATCCCCGAAGTCTCGTTAACCTTCGACCAGACCTCGACATCCCTCTCAGTGTGGGAAGCCAAAGCCACGTCGACAAGCTGGTAACCCAAAAAATCCAGCCGGCCGATTCCGCTGTGGCCTTCCTCACCGAGATGCTGGGGAAGCCTCGCGATCAGCAACCTAAAGAACTGATTGCTAAGCTTTCCCGGCGCAACATCTCACCTTGATCTCCGACTGGCGATTGTCCAAGGGTGTGTCTCCCAGGCGTCGTTGAAGTAGTGACATATTGACAGCCTTATCCAGGAATGGATTTCACAGGTATATCACCCACCATTGACGGAGGGCTTCGCGATATCCTATAGTTTACCAGTGAAGCTGGCTGGATGCCTTCTCAGGGCTACCAGAAAGAACGACAATAGGTATAGGCGACGTTTTCATAATGATGATCACTGCTTGATGTCTTTGGCGTGATAGACACCTAACAGTTTTCCTTGCAGATCCTCAAGCTCGTATAGTGAGTTTCCTTTCTTGGCCCTGACACGACACTTCACAAATTTCCGTCCCAGTTTAGCACTAGTCTGCTGTTGGAAATTGTTTTGGGCAAAATTTCGTCTAAATACCTCCTGACCCACTTTGAAATCGACAGGTTTCGCCCTGAGATTGTAGGCTCTTGACCCCTGCTCGAATGCGTTTGTAAGTTTTCCTGCACTTTCGCATGGATCAATCTCATTTTATCATCGGCATCTACTCTCAATGGCTCACTAAGAGTTCCAAGGCTCCTCAAGATGGAATAGGAGCTGCCATGTTCAATCATTTGTTGACCGAAGAGTGTTCGGTAAGGAGAGAAACCAGTAGCTTGATGGAAAGAGCTCCTGAGGGAGCTAGCTACTTGGCTCAGTTTCTCATCCCATCTCGTGTGTTCCTTCTTGATATATGCTCTAATCCCGACAATAGAGACCTATTTACTCGCTCTGCGGCGTTTGCTTGCGGTGAGTAAATTGCCATTCGCAAGTGCTTCACCCCATACTTATCCAGTAATCTGGTGAACTGAGTCGAGCAAAACTGGACTCCATTGTCAGAGACGATCACTTCAGGAACTCCGAACACGTGGAACACTTCGGTCTCAATGAATTGGTACACATTGAGTGTAGACGCTTTTCTCATAGGTTTGAGAACAGGAAATTTTGAAAAGTGGTCAAGAACTATTAAGATGCAGACGTTTCCTTTTACTGACCGAGGATATGGACCTAGAAAATCAATGTACAGCTTTTGCCATGGTCGTTCTGTCACAGACTGGACTCTCATAGGTGGTCGTAAAATAGTAGGTATTAGGAGCTTTCGTCTCCTTACACACGTCACAGGCGGCTACGTAATTTCTGACATCAACTGTCATTCGTGGCCAGTACAGATGTCTTCGCAGACGTTCCAGGGTTTTCCCTATACCTTCGTGTGAAGCTAGTGGTCAGGCTGTCACAATGAATGCGTGACAGCGCATCAACGACGACGTTCAGGCTTCCTTTTCGGTGCTCAATAGTAAATACGAAGCCCTGAAGCTTCAAACTCCACCGAGCAAGTCTACCACTGAGGTCCTTTTGAGACATCAGCCATTTCAAGCTCGCATGATCCGTCACTATCTGAAACGGCATAAGTTCAATGAAGGGCCGGAACTTCTGTACGCTCAAGATTGCAGCTAGGCATTCCTGCTCTGTGACGGTATAATTTCTTTGTGCTGAATTCAACTTTTTCGAGACGTTGGCTATTGGCTTCTCGTGGCCATCGTCATCTAGTTGAATCAGCACCCCACCAATGCCTTGTTGGCTCGCATCGCACTATATAACGAATGGCTTGGTGAAGTCTGGACTCACCAACAACGGAGCAGAGGTAAGTTATTGTTTGAGAAGATCAAGAGACGTCTGGGCTTCAGGTGTCCATTTGAACTGACTAGGGTTTTTCAAGGTGTCTGTTATGGAGGCAGTTACATCAGCATAGTTCGGGATAAACCGTCTATACCATCCCACCATACCTAGTAGGCGTCGGGCTTGCCGAACAGTTTTAGGTGACGGATAGTCCACTATAGCTCAGATCTTGTCTGGGTCAGTCCTAATTCCTCCTTTCCCGACTATGAAACCCAAGTATTTGGTCTCCTTGATGCAAAACTTGCGCTTCTCGACGTTGATAGTGAGGCCAGCTCTCCTCAAACAATCCGCTACACGGGATAATAGCGTGGGATGCGAGTCAAAGTGTTACATGCATAAACGAGATGCATATCATTCTCTATAAACGAGACACATATCGTACATACATACATATGTCATGCTTGCTTCATGCGGAATTACAATTTCTAGCAATAAAGAAATGTAAACAGGTAGATACATACATACCTACATCATTTCCATTGCAAGCAGAATTGTATTTCCTATCAATGCATGTACAAACATACCTACATGCTAAAAACCATTCGTTACTGACCTACGTCACTTGCTTAATCAGTTGAAAGTAAATCAAGCATAATACCCCTGCGCGCAAAAGTTCTCACGTTGCAAAATGATAACCTTGCGCCAGCGGCAGAACATGAATGGTCCACATTAATGATGTCATAATAACAAGCGGCAACCGCTTAATCATAATTAACATTCATGTGTATATATGTAGCAATGGCAAAGCGAAAAAGCTTTGCGGAAATAAAAATATGTATTTAATAATAGCAAAGTGAAAAGAATTTTGCGGAAGATGTTAAAATGCGGAAATTGTTGCATGTATATACATGAAGCCGCGAGTGCCATCAGGAAATAGAAATAGTAAGTGAACAATTTGTATAAATATAATTGTATTTCTAGAATAAAGTGAGTAGAGAGTCGAAAGTCGTAACTTAACAAGTGAAGTACCAACAGAAGCCAGTGTTTTTATTCAACAAGGGAGCTAAGCTTATTCAAGCTACTCCATTATAACTACAAGGGAGCTAAGCTTATTCAAGCTACTCCATTATAACTACAAGGGAGTTAAGCTTATTCAAGCTACTCCAATATAACTACAAGGGAGCTAAGCTTATTCAAGCTACTCCATTATAACTACAAGGGAACTAAGCTTATTCAAGCTACTCCAATATAACTACAATGGAGCTAAGCTTATTCAAGCTACTCCATTATAACTACAAGGGCGTTAAGCTTATTCAAGCTACTCCAAGACAAACTACGGTGAAAATCAACAAAGAACAATCAACGACTGAAGACCTCTCCAGGTATATTCTTATGGGACACTGTAGGAGTAACTCATTTAATATATGAGAGTACACCATTAACAAAAGTCTGATGACAGAATTAATAAATCGTCTAGATAGACGAGAACGTTCTCACGAAGATCGAAAGGAATGACCTTAACCATGAGGCGACACATAGTTTGTGGAGCGTTGCATAGACCGAATGGCATCACCGTGTACTGATAGAGAGGATGACCAGGTACTGTGAAAGCGGTCTTCTCTCTGGAATCAGCATCCAGTGGGATCTGCCAGAATGCGTCTTTCAGGTCCAGGCTCGTAATGTAGTTTGCCGGAGGAAGTCGACTCAGAAGATCGTCTATCTGCGGAAGCGGATAGGCATCCTTCTTCGTAACAGAGTTGACCTTCCTGGCATCAAAACAAAGCCGGACCTTTCCAGGCTTCCTTACCAGAACAACTGGAGAGCTCCAAGGACTCTGGCTCTCCTCTATCACACCCAGCGATAGCATTCTCTCTAATTCGGCATCCATCAAACTCTGTACTGCCGGTGAAATCGGATAAAACCTCTGTTTTATCGGAGCGGCGTCATTTGTTTCAATCCTGTGAGTGACCAATGATGTTTTTCCCAGGCCTAGAGAGGCGAAAGAGGGGAAAAGCTGTTTGGTGGCTTCTAAGCGTTGTTGATCGAGACTAGAAAGAATATGGCAGTCGGTGTCAGAGGTAGCTATTACACTTGGATTCACTTCTGCGACTATACCCAGGACATCTGGAGCCAACCCAAATAGACGCCAGAAGTCTATTCCCACGGAAAGTGACGTCCAAGTTCACATGACCATGAACAGTCGTCATGGCACCATTAGCTACTTGGACCTGTGTCTGATACTTCTTCCATTCGACATCTGCTTCCGCAAACTTCTCTAGAGCTCCCTGACCTAGAATACTGACAGTGGCACCACTATAAAGTAATCCAGGCTCAGTTCGCCCGAGCAGCTGTACTTCGGCGTACGGTCGAATGTCGTCTGGCATCGACACGCAAATCTGTGCCAGTTTTTTTCTTTCTAGTTTCATTCGTCGACAGTATTCCCGCCAATGAACAGTTGATCGTTTCCTTTTCGGTCTCATATCCAAGTCAGGAAACATAATGTCAGCTAACTCCGCTACCGAGGAGAAAATTCGGTCTCTTGCTGCTCTGTATTTCCGCAGACGCGTATGATACGGCGTCAGCGGATGTAAAACTGGTTCACGCCCACTCGTCATAACAGAGCTTGGTGGCCGTTTCAACACAGAAATGACAGGAGGCCAAATCTCCTGCTCAATAACTTTGTCAGCTATGCGTGCTATAGGTATCAACGGGACATCGAAGATTAAAGATTCTTCTAAGGAAGTGTCTGATAATGTCATAGGCTCCCCAGAAGTGGAGATGGGAGCTTGAAGATCTGCGGAGAAGTCTATTAAGTTGTCCGCCTATGCCAATGAAGTAATCGTACAGTCAAGTATTTTACTGATATCATCAGAGTCACTGAATGATATCAGTGGACATCTCAGGGAGTTATCGCTAGTGTCCGCTAATGGAAGGGACCTTCCTCCTTGTTCAAGGCTTGAACTGGAGTGTTCGTTGCATTGATCGCTCGTAATGTCAACGCTGGTCGGAAAGAGGTGGTGGTATTCCCGACCCGTCTGAAGTTTTTCTGTTGACATGGAATGCAATCTGGCTTGAAGGTGTTCTTCCGTCCACATCCGTAACAGAACACAACTTGTCGTTCCTGCCGGCAATCTTAGTAAAAGTGACCGGGCTGGTCACAATTCCAGCAGGTTACATTTATAGGGGTTGAAATAGCAGATAGTGAGACTTCCTCACTGCATTCAGGTGACGTATTCAGTTCAACCTCAGTCGAATGGTATCCATCCACCTCACTGACTCTTTGTCCGCAATAAGCGTTCCAACTATTTGCTGTCGCGATGCGCTGCTACATCGCTTGAATTTGATTCACAAGAATCCTGAGCTGGTGGATGGTGTTTGTAGGATGGAAACAAATTTTGTTCTGTATCTCTGGCAGTAAGTTCGACTTGACTATTTCCAAAAATTCGACGTCTGGCAACGGATTTTGTAGTTGGTCTCGTAGCTGTACTAGGTGCTGGTAGTACGTGGCAAATGACTGCCCTGCTTTCTGCTTGCGCAACATAAGCTGGACCTTGACCTTAAGGTCGTCTTCGGGGACTCCCCATTCAGCTAATAGAGCTGCTTTCACATACTCCCATGACGGCGTGGAATTTTGCCTCAGGAGAGACCAGTACCAGTCCATTGCTGGTCCAGAAAGCAGAGTAGTCATGTGACGCACCAGCAGGTCGAAGTCTCCTTCCAAAGCAGAATAAGCCAAAGCTTCTACCCGAAATACAAATTCATCGACTGTGAGCCGAGAGCTGTCACCGCTGTAGGATATATTCCACCTGCGGATAGGGCTGCCAGAACGTCGCTGTCCTATGCCTGCAGGGACACGAAGAGGGGGCGGTGGTGGAGGTGGTACAAAGTTTGGTGCAGGCTGACTTCTAGGCTGACCAAAAGCTGATGCAGGTCGATTAAAGAATTGTCTATGCAGATTAGGAAAGTCGTCAGATGGTCTGGGATTTCCCATAGCCGAAGAAGTTCGTGAAAATTCTATTGGCGGCATTACAGCTGCTACTTGCTGTCGGACACTATTTACTAACTCAGTCCGCAAAACATGAAGGCTCTGTTCGAGATCTTCACGTACCAAGTCCTGCATTTGTAAGCGTAAGCCTGCCATCAACGCATTCGTAGCTGGGGAATGGTCTTGAGCTGTACGCGCTGGACTATCCTGTCGTGGACTCGGGTCTACAAAAGCCCTTGAGTGCCAATCGGGCATTCCTGGTGATAAAGATCGTCGATTCGGTGGTGGTAAGTCGAAGGTAGGCAAGTCAAAGGTCGGCAATGAATCGCGCCTAGCTGACTTCGCGGGCTTTGTTGTGTATACACACATATACACAAAGACAGCCCCATATAGCCTGGTAAATGCGGTTAAAAAATTTTCATAAGCTAACCATGCTTAAAAACTTGGTTGGCTTATCAGAAAAATACGCGAAGAAAACAGCGTCAGCAGTTCCTTCACATATTTTTCCCACAAATATTACGCTGAAAAATGCACGATAAGAAAGTCGCGCAGCACGAATACATTACATGTATACGAGCGCAGCGATTTTCAAACGACGGGACGGTGGCTGATGTTTATGAAAGGATAGAATTACATTTCGTCAAGCCGCCGTCCATCGAAAAATATTCTGGACTTGTTTAATCAAGTCCAGAACGAATGAAAATTTTTCTCAGGGTAGAAATGCAAACGATGCATTTTCTACCCTGAACGATGGCTCTTGATCGCAGTGAATGTAATCAAAAAGTGAGTTCGTGTTAAAATTCTCAGCGGTGCGGTTGTCGAAGAAAGAAAATTAAATATTCGGTCGTATTTGGTCGGAGATAAAAAGAAGATAGTTAATTTTTGCAAAGTGATACGAGTAGAGTAACTACCTTCATGATACAAACTAAATTGTTTTTACAAATTACCGTAGTTTTTACGCAATAACAGATTTAAGTGGGTTGCAAAGTAAAAGAAAAAGAAAAGTAGAAGAAGTGAAATTAGGCTAACTGAAAGTGTGTTGTTAATTAAAGTGTAAATAATAAAATAAAATACAAAAAAAAGGATTAACTGACACAGTCTGTTTGGATTTGAAAGTCCCTGTCCCCAGATCGCACGAGGTAAGTGCGGAAATATTTATAACAATTGGCGCAGCCGGTAGGATCAAGGAAGCCGGTTAAAAGTTACAAAAATATAAGTGCTTGAAAATCCTTGATCCTCCACGAACAACAAAGAGGCAAGACCTAGAACTAGTGCTGGGCAAGACACCCTACCCGTCAACTCGGAGCTGAGTCTGGCTTCGGGGGCATTCGTTCTTGGTCACCTCCAACGCTCGGGGTAGTACAGCTTTAACTGCCTCTGCTCCAGGCGAGTAAGCAGACACCCCCTCAGCAAAGTGCAAAGCACCAACGCGGGATATTTGTGGGATCCAACCCTGCCCGGGACTCGAGAGGTTACATGAGCGACAAGGAAGTCCAGCAGACGACCCAGGAACAACGACCTACGCAGGAGCAGGAACTAGAGACAACACCAGTATCAGCAGACGACCAGACGGGCGATCCTAAGGACAACCGGGTACCAAGAAATCCTCAAACTTCCCCGCCGGACGACTCAAGGGACAACCCGTCCCGGCGAGCCGGAAGCAACCCAGGAAATCAACAATCTTCCTTGCCGGGCGACGAAAAGGAAATTCCGCCCCGGCTCGAAGGAGGCAACTAAAGCTCGAAGGAAGCAGTTGAGAGTACATCTTCTAACCCCGCACAATCTTCAGCTCAAGGAGAAGACATCCCATCAGGAGCCAAATTGAGAAGTGGGACGGTGCTAACCGGTCTCAAACAAGTAAGGCCTAGTACAAATTTAGATTTAAATTTATATTTACAAACGACCAGATTGATAAACAAATAGCCTCTTCTAGAAAAAAGAGACTCGAAAAAATCGAACATTTTAAAAAAGAAACAGAAAAATTCCGAGAGGCACTCAGTGATTTCGACGGATTCTCGCGCTCGCTTGCCGTAGAAAATAATAGTGAACATTGTGAACCCGATTTTGAATCCTCAGCAGCTGAAATTACCCTAAACTGGCTGGGCGACTCCCATCTGGAAACCAGCAGCGACACTGGTTTTGGTGAAACCTCTTTAGAAAATACAGTGTTTAGATCAAAGCTACAGAAGAATCTGAAAGCCGACATGGCAGACTATATAAAAGTAGCAAAACTAGCGGCGCAATTGGTTCCTCTGTTTTCGGGTGAGCCAAGTCCTAAGTTAAGCCTAGAACTACAGACATTTTTGGGTTGTTGCAGGCAAGTAACGCAGTGCTTGTCGGCTGAAGAACAAACTCTTTTTCTACAAATTCTCCCAACCAGACTTCGAGGTGAGGCATATCAGCTGTTCGCCTCAGACATTCCTACGACTTTCAGAGGGGTAGAGGAACGTCTAAACAGGACGTACCTCCCCCGGCAGACGTACCAGGAAATGGTAAATAAATTGATAACTACACGTCAGTTCCCTCTTGAAACGTTATGAGCCTTCGCGGCAAGATTAAAGCAAACATTAAATTTGTGTAAAGAGGCGGCTGACTCAAAATATGGTACCACAGCAGCACCACCAGTAAAATCCCAGTTGGAGGATTTAGCTAAAGGTGCGCTGAAAACCGGTGTAGGGAACCCTCACTTGTGCCAATATCTACTGACGATAGGTGATGGAACGCTAGACGAACTCACCCAAAAGGCACTAGACATGGAACGGCTCCAACAGAGCGCCCCGTACCTGCAATTTCCGGTACCATTTAACCCAAATGCCACTCTGAATAACCCGGCCCAAGTACAAACAAACTATCTGCCACCAAACAATCCAGATAATTTAAACATAACCCAAGCTGCAAAGGGGCTATGGCCCCATAGTCAGCCAAATAGTGCACTACATCCCCGGCCTATACAGTTTACACATACAATACCAAGTGAAAGGCAGATAAGTGAAAGTGTGAACCAAATAAATTCAAATGTAAGAAATAAAGATAAAATTTTGAGTAACATAAATTGTAGTTTCTGTAAATTAAGAGGCCATACTTATTCAGAATGCCTAAAAAGAAAGAACACGCCCTACTGTGTAAACTGTAGGATGTATAACCACGATGTGCGAGATTGTAGACGCAAAAACGCTATTCCCAACCAGCCTAATAGAGATTTTCCCAATAATCGAGCTCCATCTGAATTAAAACCCAGCAATCAGCGAGTGTATCGTGTTCAAGTGAAATGTGGTTTTTGTGGTCGTATTGGACATGACCTGAAGTCATGCCAATATAAAAACAAATGGGAAGCCGAGAGTCAGGGAAACGACAGCCAGTCGACCAAAAACTCCCCGGCTCGACTTTAAACCACAACGCACAAAAAGAAGGGTCCACTCAGCCGCCCGAACCTGGTAACCCTACCGTCAAACTTCCGTTAGACATAGGCCTACACGGCCAAACCAAATTAGTAGTGGATACAGGCGCTGAGGTAAGTTTGATTAAGAAAAGGGCACTGAAAAATTTCGACACAGTAAATAAAGATGAAACAATTGCATTACAGACCCCATTCGGTACCGGAAAGACCATAGGAAATTGTCAAGGAAACTTCAATTTTAAAAATAAAATACCTTGCCAATTTCAAGTTGTGAAAAACTTACCTGGTCTTTCCGATGATGGGCTGCTAGGAAACGACTTCCTAGCTAAACACTGCAATGTGGAGGGTCCAAATAGAATACTAAGGTTTCCTCGTACGGAAACGAACCCGGAAGAGTTCGCTGTTCCAATATCACTCACAATGGATAAGCTGCTATCCCAAAAGGCAACCGAAATAAGATCACTGGCAGAAAAGAAAGAACCCAAGGAGGTTAAGTTATCTACCTGCAGTGTCTTTAAGGCATCTCACATGAGAAATGCTGGCTGCGATTCTTTGACAGAAAATGAGGAACGCGGAAAAACTAATCCACTTTTTGAGACTGTGACTAACGAGCAAGGGAAGCATAAGGTTATCTTATCAGGACCTTTATGCATACCGGCTCGGTCACAAAAGGTCATCAGAATCCCATTGTGTGTGGACGAGGAAATGCTCTGTTTATCTCAAGAGATAGGCGAAGGAGTATTCCTCGCTAACAGCTTGCTCCGACCCGGAAAAACAGTGTTGATTGGTATCCTCAATAGCAGTAGTAAACAAGTAGTCATGAGCAGCTTATCGCTGCATCTAACTTATTCAAAAGACTACACAAAAGTTCAGCTGACTGATACACAAGATCACAAGGACACACAAATTGAACATACGACCACACCACGGCCATTGAGCCGAAATAAAGATGAGCGTGGGAAAAACAAACCGCTCAGTAAAGAAAACACAAAACCTTGGCCAACGGGTCAAATAATAGAAGAATCAGAGCGCAATAAAAACCCAGATATCGCAGAGTGTGCGCAACCACAACCTACATTGCCTACGAGCAATAAACATTTTCTTATATTTCTGATATCCATACTGACCTATCTGTTCCATTACTTCAACCCAAGGCCAATGGGCCAAACACAAGACGAGCATAAAGACCTCACGGAACCTCAGTCAACAGAGCTCAAGGTGCATAGGGGCCTGCCGTCGGAAAAAGGGACTACAAAGAAGGAGGGCAGAGTCTATGGATCTCGGAGAGTGAGAAAACGAAAGAAAGACAGGGAAATTATTAATAAAAACGAAAGAACAGCCACTCTGCAAAATGTTAGATATCTCTACCCGGATTACGAAGACCCGGAGGACTTAGTAAACGATTCCCGTACAGTCCAGCTAGAAAAGGAACTTGGCCTGCAAGAAAGCCTAAATAACGAGGAAAAAAGCTGTATTCTTCAGCTGTGCAATGAATACAACGACATATTTTACCTAAAAGGTGATAAACTTACCTACACAAACGCAATAACCCACCACATTCCCTTGGTTCAAGATCAGGCACCCATTAATCAGAAAATGTATAGGTTACCAGAAACCCAGAGGAACGTTATAAATGAGCAGCTACGAGAAATGTTGGACAGCGGTATAGTCGAGCCCAGTAAAAGTCCGTGGAATTCGCCTCTCCTGGTAGTCCCCAAAAAAGCGGGACCAGATGGCGATAAAAGATGGCGCGTCGTAGTCGATTTTCGAAAATTGAACGAGAAGACTATAGGCGACGCATTTCCACTCCCCCGAATCGAGGATATCCTCGACCAATTAGGTCACGCACGGTATTTCACCACCCTCGATTTGGCAAACGGGTATCATCAAGTGCTAGTCGACCCAAAAGATCGTCACAAAACAGCCTTCAGTACGAGTTATGGACACTATGAGTTTAAGCGCATCACGTTCGGGCTTAAAGGAGCTCCGGCAACCTTTCAACGCCTCATGAATTTCGTTCTAACAGGCTTACAGGGGCTAGAGTGCTTCGTGTATTTGGATGACATTGTCATCTATGGTAAGAACCTCAATGATCACAACGTAAAACTGCGTAAAGTGTTTGATAAACTACGAAAAAACAATCTCAAACTGCAGCCCGAAAAGTGCCAGTTCTTGAGAAAAGAAGTTGTCTACCTTGGGCATAAATGTTCAAGTCTAGGGGCATTACCAGACCCCAGTAAGACGGCCTGCGTCCAGACCTTCCCTGTTCCTCGCACAGTAAGGCAAGTCCAATCCTTTTTAGGACTTGCCAACTATTACAGAAAATTCATACCCGACTTCTCAAGGATAGTTCGCCCAATAACAAATTTACTTCGAAAAGATGTTAAATTTACTTGGACGGAAAAATGTCAGGAAGCTTTTCAAGCTATTAAAGTAGCTTTAGTAACACCTCCACTCTAATCTACCCCGATTTTTCCCAACCATTCAACTTGACAACGGACGCAAGTAGTGAGGCAGTAGGTGCGGTACTTTCCCAAGGGGAAGTGGGAAAGGATCAACCAATAGCCTATGCCAGTCGAACACTAAATAAGGCCGAAAAGAATTACTCCACCATAGAAAAGGAGCTACTGGCTATAGTGTGGGCCACAAGAAATTTTAGATGTTACCTCCAGGGACGCAAGTTCACGGTCTATACTGACCATAAACCACTAAAAGGAGTCTGTAATGTCAAAGACCCAACTTCCCGTTTGGTGAGGTTTCACCACAAACTTTCCGAATTCGATTATAGCATCGAATACAAACCGGGGAAGTGTAACACAAATGCAGACGCTCTGAGTCGCATTCCCCAGGAAGTCCCTGAAGACACAAAGAAAACCTTCACGGTAAAAGCTTTAGTCCACCATCAAATGGACTCAGATGAGGACGAAAGTAATCCTTCAGAAACGCAGAAGCATCGAACTATCAAATGCAACGTTGTGACAAGGGCTCAAAACCAAAAGGCCAAAGAGGTTGAACTAAGCCTCCCTACAGAAGAACAAAAGCAGAGAAAAATCACAAAACCGCTGCAGCGAAAAGCGCTTAAAGTGCCTGAAGAAATTCAATCCCCAGAGGCGGAAGAAAAAACCCCAGATACGTTTAAGGAAATACCGCCAGAAATAAGTAGAAAGAACAAACCGGAAGTAATTACGAGCCCCCAGGAGATATTAACGATCTTAAGAGACTATCACGATTCTCCGTTCGGTGGCCACCAAGGTATAATAAAAACCTATAAGCGGATAAGACTCAAGTATTGGTGGAAACACATGCTTAGCGACATCAAAAGGTACGTTAAGAAATGCCCTAAATGCCAAATGATGAAAGCATCCCCTCAATTCCGAATGCCAATGGTGATAACGGACATAGCAGAGCAACCATTTGACATGGTTTACTTGGACATTGTGGGCCCTTTAGAGGAAACCGCCACAGGTAATAAATATATCCTGACCTTTCAAGATAATTTGACCAAATTCGTTGATTGGTATGCCATACCCAACGGGGAAGCAATTACAGTAGCCAAAATTTTCTTCGACGAAATCGTCACGCGTTACCGTATCCCCAAAAGAATAGTTACTGATCAGGGATCCAATTTCCTAAGTGAACTATTCAAAAGGGTATGTAAACTCTTAAGGGTAAAAAAGCTACAAACTTCAGCTTACCACCCCCAGTCTAATGGAGCACTGGAGCGTGCCCATAGACCCCTTATAGAGTATCTGCGAACCATCGTAGATGAAAATCCCAAAACATGGGATCAATATCTACGAACCGCTGCGTTCGTGTACAACAACAGCGTACACGAGGGTACGAAACTGACCCCAATGGACTGCCTTTACGGCTTTACAGCGGACGTCCCAACAAATATAAAACGGGACCCTGAACCCGTTTATAACCATGAAAGCTATTACCATATACTAAGGTATAAATTACAAAAATCGTATGCTACAGCTCGAAAGAACCTTCTCGCTAGCAAGAAACGTTCTAAGGGGTATTACGATAAAACAATACGGCCCCTAACATTACACGTAGGAGATAAAGTCCTCCTCAAGAGTGAAAGCCGAAAGCACAAACTCTCACAAATTTGGGTAGGGCCATATCTGGTAACCTCAGTAATAAGTCCTGTAAACACAACAATCCAAATAGGTAAGCGCAGTGTCACAGTGCATAACAATAGGTTAAAACCATATTATGACTAATGACGACTGGTTCTCAAACACAAAAAAAGTGAAAACGGAAAAAATTTCTCTAAATTAGGTGTAAAAAATAAAACATCTCAATAGTAGTTTCACGATTAAACTAAGTATAGACATAGATGGCACAAGAACTAGATGTCGCATACAGTACCAAAAAAGTATACAATATTTATATGGCTGGGTGGTCCATTCCGGAATGGACCACAAGATTTAAAATGATGTATGCGTCGAGTGATTCATATTTTTTCGTCTCTGAAGTATTGAGGACGTCGGTTAAATGTATACAAAACTGCTATTATAAAAATATTTGCTTTTGGCATGCTCTAAAATATGTTATGGTCCATTCCAGAATACACTACCCATTTCACAATCTGTATACTCTGTTTTAGTATGCCATGCGACATCTAGTTGTTGTGCCATCTATGGTATAGAGTAAGCGGTAAATAGCCCAACTTTTAACCGGGAAATGTTTTCTGTCCCCCCATAGAATGAAATACTTAATGATGAACTTGGTGTTCGTGATGTGCGTGAGGCGGGCCATCTTTGGACAACTACGACAATCTGGAGAACCGATCTCAATCTCCCCCATTCCTAACTCGGGAATATTGTTTGAGGACATGGGCACCCTATTGGCGTACCACAGTACCTGGACAATATTGACGGAGTTGGACCTGTCTGAGCTCACTAATCAGACCATGTTGGCGGAGAAAGCCGAACACTTGGTGCACCAGCTGTGTAAAAACTCGACTCAGTCAGTCGACTGGTGTAAGGTGCAGCAAGTTCATGTACACAGTTTGCTGGACAACATCAAACGACGCACTGAAACAATTCAAGAAGGGGTACCAAAGTTCAGAGGTACAAGGTCAATTTTTGACGGAATGGGAAGCGCTCTGCACTTCATGTTCGGTACTATGGACAGTGCGAATGAAAAGGAAATCTACAGCAGGCTCAACGAACTGGAATTCAACACCCAGGCATTAACCAAGTTGGAGGCGCAACAAATCAGTGTGGTAAAAACAACACTCCAACAAATACAGAAACCTTTAACTTCACTTTTAGAACGCCAACGTCAGGTAAATTTACAAATAAATAACTTACTAAATACAACAGACGAGCTCAAACAAAGTCAACTCCGACAGGAGATAATAACTAGCCTCTTACTACAAATAGTCGAAATAGAATTTCGACAACAAACTTTGTTAGACATTATACAGTCCAGTAAAACTAACCAAATTCATCCGTTATTAATATCACCAAACCAACTACTGGAGATTTACCACAAATCACACACTACGTGCCCAGAGCCCCAGGATTGCCTGTCCATGTTGTATCAAACAGCGCAGACACAAGCTCTCCTCATACGAGAAAAGTTAGTTATACGAATTAAGTTACCCATATTCAATGTACCCGAAATGAAATTGCAGAGGATACACTGTTTTCCAATACAGGTTGATAAGGAACATTCCCTTGTCCCAGACATAGAATATTCCTACATCGCCAGCCAGATCCAAACCCAGTATTTCCTATTGTTAAAAACTGAGGATGCAAAGGGGCTTCATAAAGTCTCCAAAAACATCATAGCCAGTACTTACGTAACGAAATTGGTAAAACCCCGAATCAAAGCCACACTAACCACAGAGTGTGTAATTAAATTGGTGTTCAACCCTCTGTCGGAGAACACCAATTGTAAACTGAGAGTACAAAAACCTCCCCGGAACGCTCTGATCAAAATGAGCAGGCCCAATTCATGGATATTTTCGGTTACAGAACCCACAGTGATCCAAGTCACCTGTCCAGATAAATTCCATGTGTCCCGATTAACGAAACAAGGAACAATAGTAGTCAATGAGCCTTGTCAAATTCAGTTAAACGCACAAACTTTACCTTTTGAAGCAGAAAACTTTCATCCCCTCACCTTTGTGCAACCACAGTACTTTCCACGCACAAACGAGACTGAGTGTCTCCTAAGGAAGTATGAGGAAAGCATGCCAAACAAAAACATCAAAACAAACAACCTCAGACAGATGTAATAATGGGGGATGAAGTTACCGCAATCATCCACAAGGGAACCAAATCATTGGATGAGATTAAATCAAGGTTGCACAAGATAGCCCAAAACTCAGCGCCACACCACACCAATGTTCTTTCCCACACATCAATATCTCTAACCGGCCTACTTATGATAGCCATACTAGTATACGTAGCTATTAGGTGGTGGTGTCCATTCGCCATAAGTAAAAAATCAAAATCACCCACAGTTCAAATAGAACTAGGAACCAACCCGGAAACAGAGAAACCCGAAGAAGGTAATCCAGAAGCTGCAAAACCAAAGCCACTTAAAAGATCACGAACCCTTCCGAGGGCTCCATCAATACAACTAGTTTGAATGTGGAACTCAAAATCGGGGGAATAAATTCGGAAAATAGCCGAACCAATTTTAAATACAATAACCTTTTCTACTTAGACAAACAAGTCCAAAGGTATAAATCATTAAATATATAGTTTACAAATAATACCTAATAATTCTAATACGTAGGAAGTAAAAAATATGTTTTTTATATATATTTCAAAAAATAACCATCTAGTATAAGTAAGAAATATTAATGAGTCGATTTTACATTAGACATAATAAAATCTGATTACGTCTAGTTTCTCCTCTATATAATATATACATAGAAATAAGATTAGAAATAATGAAACTCAACTAGGTATAACTAGTGACGCAACCCACAACTGAAAAAGAAAAAAAAATATAAAAAAAAATATAAGTGAAAAACTCACGATGAGTGAAGTTAAGCTAACAAATAAAATATCAAATAAAATTTAGAATTAACAGTAACTACAGTTAACACGTAGAAGATAGTTTTTTTTATATATATATAAATAAAATATTTAACATTGATTAACCTAGAAAATGTAAGACATTATATTCCTTTTTTGTATCTGTTAAATATTATACAGCTAAAAAATTCGAGTAAATAAACTGAAATTTAACTAGACACAAGTAAGTAACGTAGACAAACACTTTCTAATAATAAAATATAGAAGTTTTAATATACAAGTAGAACTAAGAACAAATTAAGTAGAAATAATAAAATTAAATTAAAATTAACCAAACAAGTAGAATGACGGTAAAATAGAGGTAGAGTAAATTGAATTAGTTCAAATCAAATACGACCGATGAACTTCAACCAATATAGAACCCTATAAGTATGAAAAAAAAAAACAGGCAGCAATATCGCTGAAACAGAAAAAGGGGGAGCAGATAAATCAAAAGATCTCCTTTTATTAAAGAAATTTTTTTTATATATTATTCAAAAATTAAAAGAAAAGAGAAGAAAATAGGACAGATACATAAGGAATAAAAAAGAAAATTCAAAATTTTATTTGTTTTGGGCTTGCTCTGGTGGCAGGCTAATCCCAGTCCTCGTCGGAGTCGTCTTCGACAGCGGGAAGTGGCGGTGTCGTCATCAGCGCCCGTATTATATCAGCAAAAGGGGAGTCGAAAATGGGATGGCAACATTCGCACAGCCCCTGCATCCCACTCAAATTAACAACACCACCTGAAAAGAAAACCAAAATAAGAACGGATAAATCCCTGAACAAGACGAAAAAGTTTACAAAAATAACTTACCCATCACTGACCAAGATTGACCCCCGTGCGGATCCAACCAGAGGTGTACCAGGTAGGAGCGTCCTGCTACGGCCTTCTCGCACCATACGGTGAGGGGTCGATGGCCCGTTCGCCTTAAAACAATACGAATGGGGCCACGCCAACCGGGCCTAATGTGGACCACAGCAAACTGGTACGCAATTGTGCACAGCCCTGAGGGGCTTTTAAAAGGCCAATTGTCCAACCTCGTGGCAAACAACATCGCGAATGACCAAAGGAAGCCTAGCACAAAACTTTGGGCATCCCAAAAATGCTGAAGTCAGCAACAATAACCCAGATTAAGATAAATTTATTTTTCTTCAACTCCCTTCTAATAATGAAACTTTTTATGTTTGTCTGTGTCTGTTCAGCCCATTTCTCAGCCCCATAAGTTTTCATATATTGAAGCAAGATAAGGACATTGTATCATTTTATCGAGAGCTATTCCTCTTCAAAGAATAGCTCTCTTATTCACAGAGGGAAGGAATGTTGTGTATACACACATATACACAAAGACAGCCCCATATAGCCTGGTAAATGCGGTTAGAAAATTTTCATAAGCTAACCATGCTTAAAAACTTGGTTGGCTTATCAGAAAAATACATATTTTTCCCACAAATATTACGCTGAAAAATGCACGATAAGAAAGTCGCGCAGCACGAATACATTACATGTATACGAGCGCAGCGATTTTCAAACGACGGGACGGTGGCTGATGTTTATGAAAGGATAGAATTACATTTCGTCAAGCCGCCGTCCATCGAAAAATATTCTGGACTTGTTTAATCAAGTCCAGAACGAATGAAAATTTTTCTCAGGGTAGAAATGCAAACGATGCATTTTCTACCCTGAACGATGGCTCTTGATCGCAGTGAATGTGATCAAAAAGTGAGTTCGTGTTAAAATTCTCAGCGGTGCGGTTGTCGAAGAAAGAAAATTAAATATTCGGTCGTATTTGGTCGGAGATAAAAAGAAGATAGTTAATTTTTGCAAAGTGATACGAGTAGAGTAACTACATTCATGATACAAACTAAATTGTTTTTACAAATTACCGTAGTTTTTACGCAATAACAGATTTAAGTGGGTTGCAAAGTAAAAGAAAAAGAAAAGTAGAAGAAGTGAAATTAGGCTAACTGAAAGTGTGTTGTTAATTAAAGTGTAAATAATAAAATAAAATACAAAAAAAAAGGATTAACTGACACAGTCTGTTTGGATTTGAAAGTCCCTGTCCCCAGATCGCACGAGGTAAGTGCGGAAATATTTATAACAGCTTCACCTTATTCGTTCTTTTAGGAAAGGCACCAGTGCAACCAGTGAGGTCCTGTGGCGTGAGGCGGCGGCTACAGTTAGGACAACTGGAATGCTCGCCTATCCAGGTCTGGATACATGCCTCATGAAAGACATGTCCGCACGTGGTCATGACTGGTTTCTGTTCAGCTGACCAACTTATGTCTCTACAGATCGTGCATGGCTCACGCAACCTAGTCACACCGTTCTTCCCAGGAGGTGGTCTCCTCTGTGTAGCCATTGTAAGTCAAAGTTGAAAAAGTTTTACAAATAAAAGGTTTGAAGAAGAATGTCAGAGAAAGTTCAAAAAAAATCAAAGGTGGCTAACTAAATTTCAAGTAGATAATTATTATCTCTACGACATTATTTACAACCGTTACATTCTCGTGATGTAAAAACCCATTGTTGTTAGATAATGTGCATATATGCAGCAAGCAATGAAGCGTCTTCAGATGTAGGAAAAATATTGTACATTCCTACGAAAACGAACTACTGGACCGATAAATAATATTAAAATTTTCTTAACTACAGAATTCAAAATTTTCTCATAAATATACCGTTTTTGTCTTCTGAATAATTACCATAAATAAAAGAGGAAGCTTCTACATACCATTAAGAGACTTCCGCGCTATTTTATACACCTACTAAATTTAGAAGTTTGAAAGTTGGGACAAGATACTATAATTCAAACAAATATCTTCCCAAACGAGAACAAAAATTTTCCAAACGTTCGAAGAAGTTGAGATTCAAAACAACCAAGGACTTGAAATGTTAATCAAGGCTTCTCAAATCGAGACAATGTAAATACTGATTTCAAAAATCCAAAGTTCGGAAGCAACCGCAACTTTTTCAAAGAAACTTTCTTCTAAGAGTTCAGGAAGAACGAAAATCCAAAGGGATTACAAAAATCAAATCAAGCGTTGCAAAAAATTTTTTAACAAAAATCATACAATTTCTCCTTCGCCTCCTGAAGCTAACTCTCACCACAAGAAGTCTTCAGGTCGCTCTCTCTCTTTACAGGTCAGAAACAGGATATAGGCAAGTGGCGTGAGTTTGTGCATGAAAAATACGTGGAGTTCCCACAGAAATCGGGGAAGAGTCAGGTTGGGGGAAGCTAGAGACTGATAATGATACTAGAGATTCTTCAGCCAGGCAGTTAGCAGTACGCCAACTCCTGATTAGTGAAGGTCTCCAGCATCACTTCCATCCTCCAACAACTCCTTCCTTCCTATTCACCTGATCTTCATGTCCACCTAACCTTCCAACCGGGCAAAGTCATGAATCGGGTCGACTAATTAGCTGAAAGCCAAAAAGTCGTCTTTTAGATTCATAACTCTGTCCAGCCAGTTGGCCAACAGAGACATGTCTCCGTGAGAGCTCACACAAGAAATTTTGTGAGGCCACCTACCATTTCCATGACAGAAAGCCAGCGGGAAAGATCAATTCAAAAATTTCAAAGAAAATTCAAAAATTTCAAAAAAAAAATCAACTAATTGTTCAGGCTTGAGGCTTGACCAAGGTCAAACCGAAAGCCGAACTTCAACTTCAAACAAATTCCAAAAACTTTCAAACATTACGTTACTTTAATTATCCAAATCAAAAATATCAAAAACTTTACTTTACTTTACAAATTTTATTAACAAAAACCAATTGGACTCAGGTCCTCATATAACTTCTACTGATTGTGAGATTACCGACTCAGACAATTTAGCTGACAGCCAAGTGTCTATATCTCGAAGTAATCTCAGTCCTCAGCAAAAGTCATAATCAGACCACCGAAGTCCAACTGAGGTGGCCCCACGTTGGGCGCCATTTTTGTTATGGAAGTATGTTGAGAGTGATTGGTTAGGACGTGAAGTCTAAACTGCCTAATATACGGATTAATCTTTAATAGTCTACGTTCCTTCTACTTTTCACTGTTTGTATTAAAATCACTTAAAACATATAATATTTATAGCATATAAATACACTTCTGTATGTGGCCTCAACTGTATATATGTGTAACCGCATAATACGAGTATTTAAGTCATCCTAGTCTTATAGTTAAGCACTACACTAAAATTATAGAGCTGCCATTGTATACGATAGTCGTTGTCTATCACATGCCCGTGACGAAACTGTGGGCTGAACCAAGGGCGTCCCGTTCATATTCTAAAAGTCTGAAAGTTTCTCGAACATAGCTCAGGAAATCTCATTATTTAGATGACCAGATTATTTATATGTCAGATCTGGTTTTACTATTAAGAAGCCACCTCGAACTATGATTGGGTTCTTCTCCTTTCGCTAGATCTCAATCTCAAATCTCGACTAATTACTACACCTATAATATATGTTCATTTTATTGTATAGCCGTGAAATTACTGACTTGGTTTGATTTGTTTGTGCTACTACATTTGTCCATCCGAATCCCAGTGCTGATGCTACCTCCTTTACGACCTTATGATGGATAGCTCTACAATGACGACTTTGTGGATTTTCGGATCCTCCGACTGGGTCAGTGATGGGTGTTGTCACGGAGAGTAACGCAACATCTCCTTTCTTTATATTGTTTTGGGGGGTTTTGTCGCCGACGCCTTGCCCTACGTCTATGTCGTGTGTAGCTGCAGGCAGTCGGATTTATTTTGTACTGACTCTTGTGGCGATGTGCCCTTACCGCGAGGATAATATGAGCGCTTCGAGTGGGCCTAATCAAGACTACTCGCCAGTTGATGCAGATTCTGTCGATTTACCAATTAGTTTCCGGATTTTCCTTTGACACTGAGGAAATAATTGTACCAAATGAAGATGGGCTATTAAAAGGAATGAAAAATCTTTTAAACTTACCTATAGGTTTATTTTCCTGCCCGATGCTTTTGGACGAAAATTTCTCGAGTTCATTACTTCCTGGCGTTCACTATGTGGCAGATTTTACAAGACAGACGATGTCTTCTTCTTCTCTTTTCTTCAGCGACATGTCAATATGGCACCTGAGCGTGAGGAAACATCACTCTCGGTCGGGGTGCGTTCAGTTTTCAAACTTGATCGCGGCCGGCTAACACGCGTCAGCATTTCGTGTAGCATATTGCTATATGCAATACGCTACGACCATAACAAATGTTAGTATTTTCTTATTTTAAAAAAAAATTCTTTTCATTCACCAAATTGCATTACTTTCTTACATTATCATAAAATGTTTCATTTAATTATTTCCTTCACAAGGTATTGATTTATTAATGATTTAAACCATTGATGACTTAGCGTTAAGACAATGGCGTCTTTTTCCACATCTATTCAAGCTATTCAGCGTTTTGTTTTTTTTTATTTATTTTAAATTATTCTTTATTTGATTTCTTTTTACTTTTCCACTAAACTTTCATTTTATATTTCATTTAAAATAAACTTTTTCTTTTACTTTTCCATTTTTCAATCTCACAACAATCAAATTATTTTTCTTAAATTTTCAATTTTTAATAAACTTTTTATATTTTAAGATTCCTTTTATCACCATCCATCAGCCGTGTTACCACTTCAAACTCAACTCATACAATACTAAATCTTGGTCACGATGATTGCATCATCCTTTCCGCCAACACACTCTCTACTCTCTTTTTTCCTAACAACTCTTATGGGTGTGAATAGAACAACCATTTTTATCTTAGCCAACAGCCGACAGCCATTTAGAACATTAAGTCTTTGACAGATTGAAACCGCGTTCCCAGGGAAGGCGATAAGTCATGAAAGAAGAGATCAGGTTTACAGAAAAGTTGTTACAATACAATATACTATATTTGTCACTACACTTTTTTTTAACCAACCGCGTAGATCTTTAGTTTTTTTTTAAATGAGGTAAACTAAATTGTTACGAATAGGTTTTTTGATCGCTTTACTTATTTATTTCTCACTCACTGACATGTATAATAATGTAATAATGTATTATATCTGTCAGTGTTCTCACTTTAAATCTGTACGTAGGAATTAAAACGTGATCTGCCAATGACATTACAAAGTACAATTTTTTATTAGATTAACCGTCAAGGGAGAAATTTAGGGAAACAATCTAAACTCAAAGTGACATGTGTTAAAACCATGCACGCAAATGTAGTTTCTGGAAGAGGTAGAAGGCATAAATAACTTACAGCTAGGTAAGAAGACTTATAGATAAACTACACAGATAAGTCAATAAAGTTTCTGAAGCTCAAATATGAATATACCGTGAATGTAAATATTCATATCTCAGCCAAACACCATCGATTTTTTTTTTTTTGCACAGAGAAAGTTAAAGCTTCTTGCTTCAAAATAAAAATAGAAAGAAAAGGTGTTAGAGTTCTCCAGTATAGAAAAAAAAACAATATATTCTCCACAATGCAGTGCTTCCATAGTGCGTTACTTTAGGTATACGGTGACTTTAAAAATTCATATCTCAAATACGAAACCTAACGCCATCGCAATTTTTTGCATATAGATAGATATGGAGATAGATTCAAAATAAAAAAATGGAAAAAAAAGTGCTAGAATAGAAGTCCCCTCTAGTGAATATACTATAAAAAAAAAGAATTATTAACAAATAAAATTTTGTCGTTTGGGACTACTATATTTTTTTTATGAAATATATAAAGCATTAGACTTCATTTGGTATTTGAATAAGAAAAATTGGTTGCTCCGTCCTCAAGATACGATTTTTTGAAAATGAGGCTTCATCTTAAAATAACAAAATTTCTAACCCCTCTAGTGGGGGGTGATTGTGGAAAACAAAAAAATATGGGCGAGCTATTTTGGTATTCCCTAAACACTGTGAAAGTTTCATCCAAATCGGTGCTGGTCTAGTTCCAAGGTGATCGATTTCGTGTGGAATGGCTGATATTGAAACTGTGGTACTTTCCTGTACATTTCACGATATTACGTCACCTAATGGTGGAACATGGCTCGTAATGGGAATACATTTATTCTATATACCTTAGCGAAAGGCAATCCGGCGCCATTTTGAAATTGTGAAATTACTGATCGGACTGGGTTCTAACTAATTATCATTACGTGCTGTGAATTTGGGATACAGTTATTATTTATATAAAAATCTGTGACTTAATTGAACACACACACACAACTAATCTCGGTAATCATATATGGAACTACAGCATAGCAAAATTATTGCGATGACATATCTGGGCACAAGTTCAGCAATTTGCGCGTACTGCGTAACAGCAACGTGTACGACGGTCCTATAGTACCATTTATGTAAAGCCGCAACACAGGCTCAGGCAAATCTTGCGACTTGTGCATCGCACAGTCGTTTGATTTGCATGAGCGTGTGTAGCAAATGTGGGAACTTGAGTTGAGAGAACATGAGTGAAACCGTTTGAAACTATTGCGTACAAGCAAAACTTATGACTTTGCTATAGAATTGAACTATACAAAATTATATGTTAACTTTTGCTTTCACTGGCAACGAATTTTATTCAAACTTTAAAGGCCGCTACACACGCTCAATCAAATCATACGACTGCGCCATTCATGGACGAAACTATTGCGTACAAGCAAACCTTGCGACTTTGTTATAGAAAAGAATTAAAGTTTTGAATAAAATTCGTTGCAAGTGGAGGCAGAAATTATTATCCGATTTTGTTTAGTTCAATTCTATAGCAAAGTCATAAGTTTTAATTGTACTCAAGTTCCGACATTCCCTATACACGATCACGCTTGCTTTCTGCTGCCTGAGTTGCCCTCTACTGGAAGATAGCGTATAATCTAAAATCTTTGGTATACCTACCTATATATATCTATAAAAGAAATCTATTCCTTTTTTTCTTTTGGCCAACCCAACCACCATCCTCATCACTAGTGTATGTCAGCTGCTTCAGCAACCATTCTTTTGCATTGTAAACAAAACATCAGGGAGTAAATAGGTTAAGTTTCGTATTCGAGAATCATATTTCTATAAAAGATAATAAACAAACTTTAAAAAGTGTATTAATTTCGGGCCGTTTTGATTTTGAATTTAAATTAGTGTTTGTTAATTAGTTGAATAGATGCAATGATATAAGAATTTACTTTAGAAGAAAAAAACTTGAATTTTGCGATTTGTGGAGGGCAAACAACTGTGACTTTTGATTTAAAGTGCCGGCCGGTGTTGTGTTTTCTGATATTTCCAATTTAAATGCTGAAAAACAAATAGTTTTTGCTAATGAAAGGCAAAGTCGTGCTTGTGTATAAAAATGTTCAAAGCAGAACGGGCTGCTGTAGTTTTTCTCTCGAACACTGCACTTTGACGTTGACTTTAGATGCTTGTGAAGAATGAATGTCTGAAGAATAAACAAAAATTAAAGTAAGTTCAAGCTCGCTATCAAATTGTAATTGCTCATATTCAACATCCACGATATGCGACCGGTTACTTATAACAGCGCAAAACATCTTCAATGACCACAACATTTGTGCAAGTTTCAAATCTGTTATATTGAACCTGTATATTTAAATTCCCGAAAACTTTCGTAGTGCATCGGTGAAAATGTTAGATTGGCTTGGTGTTGTTAGAAAATTCTGTGATATAACTAATCGGTAGTTCTCGGACATTAAATATAATTTTGTTCAGGCGAATGTTAACTGTTCATTCAACTATGTAACACCTGCAATTCAGTTCTCTCTATCCAATACTTATCGAGGAAATAATGTATATATATAATGTAATGTTGGACAAATCGTCTTCCTGTGTCCGTTATTAAAAGTTTCCGCCAGAACACTTCTTAATATAGTCATAATATAACTACCAAAAGTTTTCAAAATTAGTTTACTTCATGAAGGATGTATTTAAATCAACTACAATAGAACAAGAAAGTTCAATCAAGATTTCAGCAAAGATTTTCTTTTTTCTTATCGATGATTACATGGGGGTAAGTGGTTTCTTCTTTTATTTAACATATATTTATTTATTTGGGTAACAGTGCCAAAGTCACGCATAGCGCTGGACTAATTTTCAAACAAAAAGTGCACATTTAACAAAGATTGTGTTATAGGTTTAGTACCCTGATGCAGTTTTTCGGCCATACCTCTGCAGCTATTTACTAGATAGGTATGTAGCTATACGCAAAATTATTGTTTGAAATGAAAGAACAAATACATAGCCTTCAGCAGTTCATGTAGCGGTTTCAACAACAAGAAATATTCGAAATAATTTGCTAAGATAGCTTTGGACTATTTTTGTATAAGTAAGTCTGTATGTATCAGAAATCTACACAATATTATTTTCCCTTTCCTCAAAATTTACTGTAGTTACCTCGTTATTAATACAAAAGCAACAATTTAATACGTAATTGTTCTCACTCGTCGTTTACTGTAGTTGCAAATGCACTTGTTTTCCTAATTTGATAAATAAATATATTTATGTATATAAAAAAAAACACATTTTCCATTATATTTCTCTTTTTGTCGTAAACTGAAAAAATTAAATATATTCAGTAAGAGTAACAATAACAAAAACATATTTAAACACAGAAATATCTTGTCAGTCAATTTTTAAACTTCATTTGCATAAACAGAATTTAGAAATATTAAATTATTAATAGATTCAGGACAAAGCTGAGTTTGTTTTTCGGTTATGATATTACCAGCCTTAGAAAATACCCGCTCTGATGGTGCACCACTTTTTTTTTTTATTATTTTGAGGCGCAGGGCAGGAGATCCTATTCCAAGTACGGAGGTAATGGCGGCCCATTGTCCTGTCCTGCTAGAAGCCCATTCACCAAAATCTTACTGTCCTCTTCAGCTCATCTACAGATAAAGTGCAGACTCTATTTTATGCTTCGGGTGAAGGCCGGCAAACACACAAAAAGTGTTCGGTTGTCTCAGGATCCCCTTTCAGGTAGGACAGACACTCAGGGAGCTGTCAACAACTTCCATCCTTGTTAGATGAGCGTGAACCGAGCTGTGGCCGATAAGGATGCCAACCACAGCTCTACATTGTTTCCTTCAGAGCCCCATGAGAAAATCAGATATTCCTATTGGGCCCATCAAGAAACAGTTTTGGGCACCTGTAAGTACTCAGGTTCACCTATATCTACTGATGCCTCCTATAAACATAGAAATTTTCGTAGTCTAATTTATATTCCGACCACCATTTCAATACATCGAAATTGTCGTACAAGTTAATTTTTAAATTTGAATATTTTCGCAGCTAATTACATCATTACGAATTATATCATTATTAATAATAACAGAGAAAAGAAATCCATCTGAAGACTGAAAGTTGGTTGTACTACATATTTCATTGAGACTTGCATCTTGAGTGCTTATTTTGCTTAACATGGTTTTTATATAGTAACTGTGTACGTTCGTCACTGCTTCTGTATCAAATATTTTAAGCTGATTTGTTGGAGGATGTAAGAAATATGCTACTTTGTGCTCTATTGATAAATTGGGGACCCATTTTCTTTCAACGTTTCAGAGAATGTTTTCTTTTAAAGCAGCTATCTCTATTATGTCTTCCTAATTTTGACTGACAACAAATTTTTAGAAAATTAATCGTGATGTACACGTAATACAGCGTCAGATATTTATCCCCTGTAGTTTTTTTTTGTACTAAGTACTTCAAAGTTCTTTGCACAATGCAATCAGCTGTATTAAGATAAGTTGATTGAAAGCGAAGAGCCGACATATCTAATTCTGCTCATGCAGAATCCCCGAAAATTTCTATCCAATTGGCCTGTATAGATACAATACAATATCATAGTGGGTGTCCTAACGAGTTATACTAGAAGATTTTAAAGTAGCGTCTAAGTTGTGTTCCAGATTTAATTTTCTCAAATATTTCACGACTTCAAGGAGGAAAATAAAAGCATTGGCTGGGGGAAAGCAGTTGTGTTAGGTGGTAAAAACACCATTGTCCAGAAGCAATAGAACTTTGTAAGCTAAGTTTTGTCTAGCACAGTAATTCTTGACTTCAGGAATAAAGTTTTGAGTAAACCGTTCTTCGTAAAGATTTCCAGTAACACAGGCTCTTAAGTTTTATTTCCAAATGACAGGAAGAGTACCTGTTGATTAATTAGGAAG
Organism: Dioctria rufipes; assembly: GCA_963924295.1. NCBI lineage: Eukaryota > Metazoa > Arthropoda > Insecta > Diptera > Asilidae > Dioctria > Dioctria rufipes. The sequence continues at coordinate 251,815,322 of OZ002740.1, read as the reverse complement.
AAAGAAAAAAAATGATACTGTTTTCAAATAACAAATTTTATTCACGTCCAAGAACTAACTAAGAATTCAATAATCGATTAAAGCAAATTTATAGTATTAAATTGCTGACAAATTATTACAATTAATGACATAAATAACAACATACATAAAAAAAGGAAGAAAGAAATCAAGAATTTTCAATAAGCAAAAAAGCAAACAATTTATTGCAATGAGGTGAATGAATTGCATCAAATGCAGACAATTGCATTTTCCTTCAGCAATTAAATTATTCTTATAAAGTTTCATATGGAAATTCAGGAAATGAGGTATTTATTAGTTGAGGTGAATGAATTATTATTTTTTTTGTGTATGAATTTGTGTTTTGTTTTTATGTACTCCGTACATTATGAGTAATGAGTAATGGTAACTCGATGCTGTTCTGTCGCTCTTCCCTTCGTTTGCCTCGTCTTGGAGCTGGTATTGGTTTCATACTCTTCCACTTTAGGTAGCATGTTAATTGTTTGTTGTATTTTAGGTAAAGTCCAATCGCTATTATGAAAATTGCAAGCCCGTATATGCTGCCGTAGTTATGCAAGTCATGGGTATCTAGGTCAGGCATGTTGTCTATACGTTGTTGTTGGAATTTTATGGCCTTGTTCAGTTCTAATAAGTCATTGCTGTTCACCTCTTTAATCAGCTGTGATATATTCGGTGTTAATTGGGTGCTTGAATTTCTAAGCTTTCTCTGGTTTCCCTTAATAGCCTTGCGAGTAGGGATGCTCCGCACAATTCTAAACGTGGTAATGAAAGTTTTGATTTTAGTGGTGCAACCTTTGTCTTGGCTGTTAATAGTGTTACCGTAATTTTGTATTGCTGAATTATTCGGCTATAAATGACTGCACTATAGGCTTTCTCAGAAGCGTCACAGAAACCATGCAGTTCGCAATGTCAAGCATCCCGGATATATCCAATCCATCTGGAAATTGGTAATTTTGTTAGATTATGTAATTCTATTTTTATCCTTATCCATCTTTGTTTTATTTCCTCAGGCTGCCTTTCATCCCATTGTAGTTCCTTAGTCCATAATTCTTGGAAGAGTAACTTAATATTTATGGTTACGGGTGCGAGTAATCCAATGGGATCGAAGATTTTTGCAGCTTCTGATAATAATTCTCGTTTTGTAGACGGAATTTGTTCCCTATTAGTGTGAACTTGTATTGTAAATTTATCAGTTGTAGGATTCCAATGTACTCCGAGAGCTTTAATTGTTTTTTCTTGATCTAGATCAAGCTCTGATGATGCTTCTCTTAATTGCCATGGAATTTTGTGTAATAGATCTCTACTGTTGCTAGTCCATTTACGCAAGTTAAATCCACTTTCCCTTATTGAGTTAATTAGTTCATTACTCATTTGTATGGCTTCTTCTATTGAATTTCCTCCGGAAACCACATCATGTACATACGTGTCATGGAGGATAATTCTTTCCGCTATAGGGTAACCCTTTGAATTGTCTCTGGCGAGTTGATGAAGCGTTCGTATTGCTAGGAATGGTGCTGCTGCTGTGCCGTATGTAATGGTTGTTAAGTTGTATTCTCTTATCGGTTCATCTGGAGAATTTCGCCACAGAATCCTTTGATATTCTTGATCTCGGATATCGATCTTAATTTGACGGTACACTTTTTCAATGTCTGTCGTAAAAACTATCTTATGTTTTCGCCATCTCGTTAATATTGATGTTAAATTCTGTTGTGTCTGTGGTCCCACCATCATAATCTCATTCAGACTCTTTGCATGGTGATGCTTCTCGGATGCGTCGAATACAACTCTTAATTTGGACGTTGTGCTGACATTCTTTATTACAGCATGATGCGGTAAGTAATGTTTTTTGCCTACAGTAGTTGTGGCTGGGACCATGTGCCCAAGTTGGAGATATTCTTTCATAAAATCCTTGTACATAATCTCAAATGTCTTGTTGGTTTTAAATTTTTTCTCCATTTGGAATAGCCTCGCTAGGGCGAGTTCTCTAGAGTTTCCTAGATCCGCTTGCTCTGGGTTTTCTTTGAACGGTATTCTTACAATATATCGACCATTAGGACCTCTCCGGTAATTGTTTCTGAAGTGGTTTTCGCTGACCAAATCTTCACTAGTCAGAATTTTCTCATTGGCTACTTCCTCTATCTCCCAGAATTTACGTAGATCTTCATTAATATCTACCTCTGATATGCAACATTGTATTCTTTATGTTGATAATTGATTGCTATGTACCTCTCCTGACAAGATCAAACCTAATTCTGTCTGCTGTTCTACTGGAGACCCAGGTGGTCCGTGCAATACGTTTGCCATTATAATTTTTCCAAACACCTCAGCTCCTAGAATTAAGTCAATTCGTCCTGGTACGTCGTATTTAGGATCTGCTAATATGAGATTCTTTTTATGTGACCAGGAAGTTGGCTGAATATTTTCGGATGGTAACAGTTTCGTTAGTCTTTTAGCACTAATGCTGTCGCTGTTAGTGAAAACGGGGATGGAAATCTTGGGTTGATAGTTAATGTCGTGCATGTATTAACATTTTTCCTTGCTTCTCCGATTCCAGTTACTAGTGCTTCAATATGTTTTCTTTTTAGTTGTAGCTGTTGTGCGGTAACTTCTGTGATGAAGCTAGCTTGAGCTCCTTGATCAATTAGTGCAGTCAAGTCTCTCGTTATATGATTGTTGACCTTATGAATGATCTTGATTTGGCTGCTTTGTTGTTTAACATATGCTTCCATTTTTCTTCGTTAGTTTTCAGATGTTGATTGTACTGAGGTTCTGCTCACTGCCGATTTTTGGAGGATTGTGAGAATGTTGCGATGATCTGGAAAAGAGAGTATTGAGGACACTTGTTCCTCAACGGTTTTATAATATTATCAGAGCCTCAAGACACTTTGTTCCAGAGGATGATCACTTTGTATACCTGAGGACAACTAGTTCTTCAGGGTTGAAGTATGATTAAGCTTATAGTGTCTCCACTTGTGGACTTTCACTGATATTATGCTCGAAGGACCAAATGTTGATTAATTAGGAAGAAAAAAAATTATACTGTTTTCAAATAACAAATTTTATTCACGTTCAATAACTAACTAAGAATTCAATAATCGATTAAAGCAATTTTATAGTATTAAATTGCTGACAATAAATTATTACAATTAATGACATAAATAACAACATACATAAAAAAAGGAAGAAAGAAATCAAGAATTTTCAATAAGCAAAACAGCAAACAATTTATTGAATGAATTGCATCAAATGCTGACAATTGCATTTTCACTCATGCAATTAAATTATTCTTACAAAGTTTCATATGGAAATTCTGCTACATCATTTATTAGTTGAGGTGAATGAATTATTATTTTTTTTGGTTATGAATTTGTGTTTTTTTAGATGTACTCCATACAGTACCTTTAGCATAGTTTTTTAATGCTCTTGGGTTTTCTGATCGATACACTAAGATAGGCTTTAATTTAAAATCAGCTTTAGCATTAGAGCTCAATAACAATGTGAGGCTGTCTTTCGTAACTTTAAAACCGGGCATAGATTTTTCTTCCTGAGAAAGGTATGTTCGTGAGAGCATTTTTTCCAAAATAGCCCGGTCTCGTCGACGTCAAAAACTTGATTTGCAGACAATCTCTCTTGGATGATTTTCTAGAGATTTTCAGGAAAATCGTGCGCCGCTCTTCGCCTGCACTTGCAGCTTCTCCTGCGATATTATTTAATGCATATAAAGTTTTAAAGAGGCCCAAGGCCTTACATTGTGGATTTGATCTTGAATCCACGTTGACATAAGTTTTTCCATTTCTGCAATCAATCCTTGTTGATTTCTAATGGTTGTTGTTTTGAAATAAACCGAATTTTTTATAGCAGTTGCAATTTTCGGCTTTTCTTTTATGATGGTTTGAACCGTTGTGCGCGGCATGTTTACTTAGGCCTGTAGAATTCAATGTTAAAATCTTAGACTTTACCTCAAGGGAAATTGAATGTCTTTCCCGTTTTTTTCACTGACACGATTTTATTTTTTATTGGCTGCATTTTTGTAAATTAGAACAAATAATGTAGAATTAATTTCGTCACTAACACTTTCTCTTACATGAGTAAATTACAAAATAGAAATGGTGCGAATTTTCACGTGACCTGACACGATCAATTAACTCAAGAGATTAAGTGGGTGTTACTCATGCTGGATTCGCTGAAGAAAAATAAGAATATTACTTTACAGGGATGTTACATCTTCTTTCAGTAAATTTTCCATAGCGAAATAACTATATATATGTATATATAAAATGCGTGTGACGTAAAACGAACGAGTCGAGACGTAAATATGACAGTGGTCTCAAAATGTTGCTTGACGTAAAACGAAACGCCGTAAAGCGAGGACTGCCTGTATGCATAAGAGTTGCAGTAGAAAATTTAAAATAATAAAGAAATTTTAGGAAAATCAAAACTAATTGCTATATCAATAAGTGGGTACTATACAATTCTATGTAAAGCTACGATTTACAGGTATTGAAATTTCGATTTATTACTATCGTACAAGCAACTAGATATAACCTATAGTTTTAATACAATTCAAAATATCAGGGAAAAATTAAAATTAAGTTAATGAAAGCTTAAAGAAATTTGATGAATTGACAAGAGACGAAGTATAAAATGATTCTAGTTATTATATTATTATTATATAATGGTTATAAAGATTACGAAGAGAGGTGAGTCTCAATCTCATTTATGATAACTATTTTAGAAGGTAAGACTGAGTGTCAACATCGTTTAAAAAGTCATTGTGGTTTTTCTGAATCCTATAAGAAGCAGATTTATATCGTAGATTGGTTCTGGCAGTATGGATCTGGAAAGTTAATGATGAACAAATAACTCTAGTCGGATTAATGAAATTAATGCTGCTTAATAATTCTGGGCAACGAATAAGGTTGTGAATTATTTTAATCAAGAAAATCTCATCTAGGAAACGGCGGCATTTTTCTAGGGTAGACTTACCAAATTTGTCGAGTCATGACAAATAGTTCAGATAATATCCACTCATTTTGTATTGAACGATTCTAGTAAATTTTGTACGGATTCAATCTGTTGTATAAACACACCATAAAAAGAATTCCAGATAGTGCACGAAATACGATCTCCGATCGGATAGAAAAGAAATCGATTATAATTTTATACTCTAATTATGATCTTCGAAAAATGAATTAAATAAAAGGTTACCACTTTAAAGAAAAGATATTTTAATAATTTTATAACTTTTATTAAAGCTTTTATATCATGACAAATTCCGCGACGATTCGTATAGAACTGCTTTTTATCTTCTTACAAATTTTATCTTCTCCTAAAGCTAAATGTAATATGACGAACTTGTTTTCGTCTTTACAGGAAAGTAACTTTATGCTCTATCTGCGAACTAGACTAAATATGCATATAAACGAAAATGGTGAGAAATTGATTAATGCAACTTAAGGTAAATTATTTATTTTGTCGTTTAGGTTTATTTTAGTTAATTGATTTATATCAAATATTAGTTAATGGCTGTGATGTAACTCACGCGTATTCGAGATGACTTCTTATGAAGGAATATTACAGGGTAATGAATGAGAATAAAGATTTAATAGATTTACTAGCCCGAAATAAGAACCCCAGTTATCCAAAAGCTTTGGAAGTAATCCAGTTGATGTGTGACTGAAATTGTAGTTTGTGGTCGAATACAATTCCCAGGTCTTTCAATTCAGTAACACGGTTAAGACAAATATGAACAATTTTGTAATGGCAATGTGTAGTCTTTCTAGAATAAGTTCTAGTTTCATATTTGGAGATATTCACCGGTAAAAAATTATCCCTACTCCAGTTCTCTAAAGCAAAAATATCTCTTTGTATGCAGTCCTCATGTGTCTCAATAACTTTAAAAATTTTGCATCATCTGCGTATAAAAGAGTTTAATGGTATTTAGGAAAAGTCCTATCTGCCAGCATGAGGACACAGTTCACTCCGTGGCAGCTGAGTTAAGACGGCACGCTAGCACCTCGGTCTAATTGCGGAGAGTGCGCGGTGGGTTCAGAAAAAAAAGCCTGACTGCCACGTCACCACATACAAACAGATATCGTGCCTGATGGGAAAAAGCCAAACACCGCAGATCTACAACAAAAAGCACATCACACACTGGCTCTGAAGGGACCGTGTACACCACTCACCTGAATACTATCCTAAGGATCGGATGTTGAGATCTTTCTTCCGTCCGCAACCTCCCGTGACATCGTGCAATAAAACATTGGAGCAATGCCTATAATTTATAGTGCAGTACTCATATAACTATGACCGTTTTCGCGACAGCTATATTTTAAGGGATAATTCGCTATAAATATAAATGGGTAAAAAATTCTATTGAAAATAGTAAATTCAATCATGCATATATTGTATAATATCATATATTTCTTAGCTTATGCTACTATATAACAAATTGTGGAATTTGCAAAAATGTATAGGAATTTTGCTAGTTTTTAATCTTGCATATTGCCATATACCATAGGACAATGCCCTAGACATTGCTGGATATATTGCTACACGAAATATCCACGTCTCCCACAAATACTGCACGATATGGAAATATAAATGAGAGTTTTAACTAGGTAAAAGAGGAATTTTCCTATTAGTATACTTTATGCCCTTTCTTTTCTGTCCTCATTTTGTATAATGGGTAGAAAGTATAAATGGTAACAACAATCAACCTACAGTATCACATTTGTAGTGATCTATAATATCTAGACCTTTCTTATCTTTTCTAGTACCGGTGTATTGTATTAATTTCTGATTAACCTCGGGTCACCTTGAGAAAAGTTTATCTGAACGAGTTCCATTTAAATAATCAAAATCTTGAAGCAGCAAACTGTATCCCTGTGGTCCTCTTAGGTACACCATACTCATTGAAATATTTGGAGATTGTCAGAAGATTTTAATGAATCAAGTCTGTGAGCCGCAGTGTCTTTCCAATAAGTTCTAACTTTTACCCAAGGCTCAAAACTGCTTTTTAAAAACGCAAATTTTTCTTTTAAATTATCAGAAATATTACCAACCACAGTTGTTTTTGAAGACTTTGGATTATTTTCTTTAAGCCGCTTCTTTAAACGGTTGTAACACTCCCACAATTTCAATTGTTTTGTTATTTTACTGTAGGGTGTGTAATACGTACCAGGTTACTCATTCGGAAATGAATGATTTGCCGTACTAGTTCAAGAAACTTTCTCTATTAATTTTAAAATTTTCCTTAACCCTTGTGGGCACACCCAGGTACCCGGGTAACTATTTGAACTTTCTTCTGCGAATTCATTATGAAAAAATAATTTTTCTAAGTTGATCTTCTAGTTAATCCTAAATCATGTAATTCTAAGACAATTAACCCGTTTTCCTACTAAAAATGTAAAGTCAGGTGGACGAAAATTGCTAGTAATAAATTTTCTCCTCAAAGGCACACCCATGGTACCCGGGTACCTTTATAAATATTTGGTATCAAATAGCACGTGTTGAGCGAAAATTGTACATAACTAGGGCAAGATTTACTAAAAACAAAATGAAATTATTTTGTAAATATTGTATTTATTGATATATCGCACATAATTATGAATCTAAGATTAATTTGGGACTCGATTGACTTGGTGGTGATAGATCTGTAATTATAAAATATCTATTAGTCTATTGATAATTTTACTAAAATATTTGGCAAAAATTACTTTTCAGTTGCATCCGCTACATTTACTCAATGTTACTGCATGGACGTTGCAAATTGGACGGTTGCATATTATGCAAGACTTTCGCGATTTGCGATACCTCTTTTTTAGTGACGACATGCATACATGGCAGTTGCCAACTACTGCCAGACGGCCTGAAGCATCCCGTGCAGGAATTACCGCTCCTGTTGTTGTCGAAATTGGGATGTTTATAGGATGACCCAGAACACTCTCGATCCCATTTCTCGTGCTGAAATTTCGATACACATTTGGTGTCTCTGAGCGCATGTTGATAGCCGGCAATGCCAGTTGCTTCCCCAAATCTTTCAAAAAAGATCGGCGGGAATCAGTTGGTTTGTTACATCCTGGATTATTTTCCATAAAGACAATGTATGCAGCCAGCGCTGCAACATCCAGCATATTGTAGAAGAAAGCTAATGGCCACCGCAGGGTTCTTCGTTTAGTAGAATAAGCGGCCAGCATCTTGTCCATTGTATCCACTCCACCTTTCGTCCTATTGTAGTATGCTATGACTTCAGGTTTTTTGAGTACACCTGATACTTCATCAGTGCGGTGCAGCGTGGACAACATAACGACCGCTTTGTTTTTTTTTGGAACGTAGGAACATATAGTTATGTTGTCATTAAATCCAAAAATGGTGGAATGTACTTCACGTGTTTTAGATGGCAGCATCTGCGGTGGAATATAACTTTTGTTTTTCTTCAGTGTACCCACTAAAGATAAATCCCATGCCATTAGAAAACGTGCGAGTGGGAGAGATGTGAAGAAATTGTCAGTAACAATGTTTCGACCAGTACCCTTGTACCGCAAACACAAATCTCTCACCACACGTTCTCCTTGATTCATTTCACGTGTCGCACCCGTCTTTCCTGTATAGATTTGGCCTTGCAATGGAAATGAGTTTTTGGCATCACAAGCCCACCAAATTTTTATGCCATATTTTGAAGGTTTGGACGGCATATATTGTGTAAACTTAGTGCGACCCCGGAATGGAAACAACTGTTCATCAATTGTTATGCAGTCAGTGGGTACGTATTGAGAAGCCAAATTGGCGTTCAACATTATAAATAAATCCGAAATTGCGGCTGCTTTATCGTCCTTTATTCGTTCTGGCCTCGAGTACGGATTGTCGAAGCGAATAAATCTGGAAATAGCTTTGAACCGATTTATACCCATGGCTGCTCTGTAGATTGGATACGCATCGGACTTCCACAGCTCCCTTGTGTGTTCACTGTTCGAATGATGAACTCCAGCCGTAATTAATACTCCCAAGTACGCGTCAAATTCTTCTACCGTCAATTCTTTCCAAGATTTTTGATTTTCAGGATTTCCAACATTTTGAGCAGCATGGACAGATCTGGCTTTGCGATTTGTTTCCCGAATAATTATATCACACATGTTACTGTCAAGAAAACACTTGAAAGTATCACGTATTGATAATGTTTGATTTGATCGGGCTGGACCATGTCTATGACGGAGGATATTATGCCTCGGAATTCTGACATTTTGGGGAGGACTGCACTTCCATCTAGTTTTATCTTTACCATACAAAAAATTGGCAACGTCATCTGCAGCTTCCTCTCCGGATTCAGTATATATTTCATCATCTTCATCGGTTTCCTCACTGCATTCAATTCGTACATCATTTGAGTATACATCGTCAATATCTGATTCTTCAGGATTGCGATCTCGGATCATGGTCGAGGGAGGAAGCCAGTCTTCATCACTTGTCTCATCACTATCAAGTTCACGAAAAGCCGTTGAAGTTTCTCCAACTTCGTCTTCTTTAGCATCTTTCAAGGCATTTCTAATGTACTCTTGCTGTTCTTCGTACGACATTGCATTGAATGTAGCCTTTGAAATATCCATTTTGCACTGTGAAAAATAATTAGAATTTTATTTTGTGCGCTAAGATAACTCCATAAGTTAAAAACAAAAATACTTACCGAAAATTAAAACAACAATTCAAAGATTTATTCACAATTAAATTTCCTAGATTCTTATACGTCGAACTCTGAAAATATTATGTTGTGCGTAGTCCAGTATTACACTATATATAGTATATTCCCTGCTTGAGGTGGGAGGCATAGTAAATAAGAGGTTAGCTAGATGTTCTAAAGGGCTCTTTCAAATGAGTGTTCTTCATGCAGTAGGTATGAAAATCAGTTTTATATGGAAGAGGTAAAAGAGTAAATAGGAATTTCCACAATTATGATGTACTGTAGAAGGAAATTTCCAGGTAAAATTTAAACTTTTTCACGTATTACGCCAGACTAACACAACAAAAACACATTCACGGCATTTTATTATCTGAATATGACGACTGCGGTTTTGCGGCTGTTCGTAGCCCATTCCTCAGAATGAAAAAGACACGAAATACAGTGACTCAGAGAATATTGTCAACCACGCGGTGCATATCCTTTCTTACAGGTCATAGAATCCTACTCATCCTTTATCTGTCCTCCATAAAAGACAGAAACAATTAACAATATATTTGCCTTTTTGGATTATAAACACATATACCTGTTTATTATTAGCAAGAAACAAGTTTAAAATCAATAGATATGAAAAAAAAATTATGTGAACGCAATAATAATAACTTTTCCAAAGAAAATGTATCAGGTACCCAGGTACCATGGGTGTGCCCATTGCGAAGATTTTTCTCGTGTGCACACAAGGGTTAAATTGGTCGAATTCCTTCTGTATTATTAAATTTGTTAAAAAATTTCTTTGCGTATTTTTTAAAGTTTTGTATTTTTCGAAAACGTTTTCAACAATTCGGCCGTTTGCGCAATTCAGGTAATCTGAAACTTGATCACCTCTCGGAAGTAAGATGTCGTTAGTCGTTATTCGCAAAGGTGCCATTTGGAGACTGATTTTCAAGAAACTGAAAAAACAATTTGGTGTATTAGTGGGTTTTTTATTTACAATTGTAACTTAAAAATATTACCTTCTTAAAGATGAACTCATTATGTGTATTGTCAATTTCTACAGTTTTAATTGAGGTAATTGCAGATAATGAAGACACTGGACCTTCATCAGTCGAAATTAACTCTATTGAAGGTACGTCTTTAAATAATCAAAGTTATAGAAAATAAATTTTTAGTCAGCTGGAAAAATTAAATATTTTATGCGGATTTAACAACATTTACTGATTGCTCAGGAAATGTGACGACAGTTAAATATTTTTTATTTCCGCCGTAACAAAACCGAAGTAGTTACACTCTACGAGTCAGCTTGACCCCGATTTTATTAAATCAGCAAATATTTTCCTGTTTTGTAGGCAACAGCAAATAAAAACAATTAAAAAACACACCTCGCTTTTATAAAATGATTGATATTTGATCCAAAATTTATATCGTGGGCCAGCTGATGGAATATTCTCCTTCAGTAAGTTGTAAGAAAGATGTTCGAAAACATTCTTATCAATTTCTTGAGCTATAGAAAATTTTTGAAATGTAAAATTTTAATTTGTAAAAGTTTTGGGAGGCAAAATTACAAAAATAAAAAAAAAATTTGTTATCAAAATGTGATAAATTTATAAATCCCGAAAACTAACAAATCTGAACAAGTCTGCCAAATTCAATTATAATTTCAGTCACAAATCTAGATAAATGAAAACTCAAAAAAGATATAATAAAAAAATTTTGAAATAAAAACTTTAATAAATAAATTGCATTAAAAAATAATTTTTCTTCCTCAGTGATATATCCAAGAAAAGTTTCGTTGTAAAATAAGAAATGCTAGAACTCAAATTAAAACTTAAAATTTTGGACATTCTTACTATAAACACAATTGTCTAACCGCAGCTCATGCCCAAACTTTTAAGATTTAATCTGAGTTCTAGCATTACTTATTTTGCAATTAAACTTTTGTTGTGTATATAGCTGAGAAAGAAAAAAATATTTTTTACTTTTTAGTGCAATTTATTTATGAAAACTATTTAATTCAAAAGTTTTTCTAATATATTTTATTTTCTACATTTTAGTCATTATATTTTCGTTAAAAACTCATATAACGGTACATAATCTATCTCACATATGCATATTAACACTTAGCCGCTCGGCTTTTCGAAGTAAAGTTTAAGCGTATGGCCAGCAAAAGTTTTTTAATATTTATTTACAATAAAAAAAAACAAATTGCTTGTCTTTGTAGGAAAAGAATACATTAATGTGCTGTCGGGCGGTTAAGTGTTAATTCGCATCTACGTTTTCTTGCGAACATTGTGGTGTATTTGTTTTCTCTGCAGTAAGTAGTTCAGAAGCTTATCGCACTTTAAAGTAAGTACCTCCATGTAAAAATTTTTTTAAATGAATAAACTGGAAAAATTAATTTCACATCAAAACCCATATAACGGGTAAACATAGAAAATTGAAATGTTCCCATGAAATATGTAAAACATTAAAAAAACGTAAAAAAATGTACCCAACCGGGAAGCTGCACATTCACTCATTCTAAATTAAAACACCCCAGTAAATCCTTCTACGTTTACTACTCTAAAACTATTCCTAAAATTTCCACTTATGATATAACGGCGCTTACGCACAAAGTTATTTAGTAGATAAAAGTTATTTAAAAATAATATTGAACTCTTCTTTGAGGAGATCGAATATTTACGAATGTGGAAAAAAAGATTTTTCAAGAAGCCATGAAGAAACATTTTTGAACCGCATATTCAATATCCTGTGTGAAAACTTTAAAGCAAGTTGCCCGATGAGCTATACATTTTGTAGAAATTCTCTGTCCTGGATAAAAAGGATGATAGCGAAAAATGCAAATGTGTCATTCACTCTATCTTGGAATATGTGTGGTAACACTGAACGCGCTAACCACTTTATACAACCCTGTCTTTTCTGACATTCGACAAGATGATAAAAGCTCAGAGGAGACGCCATTACGATGTAACCTATTAAACAGTGAAGACGCGATTACGATGAACCAGATTGATAATTATACTTACCTTTTTTTGCTTTAACTTATCTTTTGCCAAATATTTTCATTTGTCGTATATTAATCAGTAAAGTCATAGTACGTAGTTTTCCAGTGTAATGAATTTAATTCGTGTAAAATAAAATAGTGGCATCGTGAATTTTAACCACACAAATCATTTTATCACCAATTTCATTCGTTTTATTTGGAAATCCTACATATATTATTGAAGCCTTATTAAATAAAGAAAAAAGCTAGAATTAGTCTAAGACCAAATGTTACGATACGTTGATGATTGCCAGTATGTAATTTCCTTGGTCACCCACACCATAAAAAATTTTTGTTGAAAATTCCATCATTATGGTAGGCAACAGTGTAGCCAACTTTTATTGTTGTAATTTTCCAAATTAATATGTACATTACAGAACTGTATTGAATACAATTCCATCGCGAATTTAATTTTACAAATGTATGGAATGTGCATACAAATCAGTATGTAATATTACATACTTTTATGCAATGTAGGATAAATATCAATATGTAGTATTACATACTTTTATGGAAAGTGGCATAAATATTAATATGTAATATTACATAATCAATATGTAAAATTACATATGCTTCTATGGAATTTTACATAATATATACTTGTAATTTGCTACTTAATGTAATATGTATAACATATTCGTCAATGAAATATTTGTTAAGGTGATAGTATAATGTAGTAATGTGTAGTAGTCTATTAAGTATTATTACTGTATTATTGGAAAAATACTTACCTTGTATTATAATTTTTGCACTGCATACTATTATAATATAATATAACTTCTTTCATACACATTTTTATTGAATTTTGTTTTGATCATTGAAACACCGATATTAAATTTTGAAAACATTTACTGGCAATTTAAATACATAAAATACTGACTATATACGAAAATAGTCAATAACTGCGTACTTTATTAACTGATCTGAACTGAACCATTTCAGGTCAGTGAATAGAGAACGCGGTTAATAAGATTGGTGAAGTAGAAAAACGTAGACAAAAAAAATTAATAATTACCTACAACAGCTATCCAAGACGTATTTACAGTTGGGGGATAGCAGAGTGCCAATCTAAAATATATCTTCAAATTATTATTTGTATCACTTATTAAATATTTTTACACTTACTGGATATTCTTTAAAAATATGGTAGGGCGGCTCGGAGAAATATTCTAATATAAACTTTAGTACGAGAAAATCCTTATTTCTGAGTCCAAACTTTGCGAAGAATTCCTCAATATTTCTTTTCTTCATACTCATTCCAAATTTTAGAATTTTCTGACAATTGTTTGTGAAGCTTTGTGAGAAGATATCCACATATTTGTCCATTAAACAGTTGTAATGCAGGTAAATATGTTCCCTTTCAAATAAAAATGGCCATTGTTTTTTCACAGCATCTATCGTCGGTGGGGGATCTATTCATTCCTTCATTTAAAAATTGTCTGATTGTACCAAAGCACAATTTCTTATTTCGCCTGACTGTTTTCTTTTCCTTTTCAGATAGCCTCTTTCCATAAACCATTTGAATCCAATTTTTTTTTTTCAGCAATAGTTGCTTCTGTTTCATTTGCGGGTAAATTTGAAGGCTGCCAATTTGCACAAGATTCTCGGAGAACTTTTGATGTTCTTCTCTTTTTTAGCGGAATATCAGGTCGTAAAACTGATTTGTGAGATCTATTCAAATAATTATTATGATTCACCATTTTGGTAATCAAGTATATTTCATTATTTCGAAAATTTCCGCTTTCGTCTTTTGGAGAAAAAGTATGAGGATATTTTAAATATATTGCCTCCGTCACGTTCCGAAATACAGATTTTGGTATGTAAAATGATATGCGCCGTAAATCGCTTACAATTAAATGATTAAAGTTATTGATGGCAGATCCGATGTGTTCTTTCTTTTCCAACTTACTTTTTACAAAAGAAGGCATATTTTCCCACGGTATCTCAAAAGTCGAAAACAATTTATTTCTGAGAGCGATTGTGGAAGGAGTTTCATCAGACAACGCCCCACTAGACATTGATAAGGTAGTTGGGAGTGATTTGTTGTCTTTTTCTACATTACAAGGAGAAGTTTCCAATGGCATGTCTAGTAACGACTCCGTGACTTTAAAATTATTAGTGTTTCCTTTGAACAATATTGAAGAGCTTGGGAATCTTCAACGGCAGTACCATCGGATTCCAAAACAACCTTACAGCCTGGCATTCCAGAAGAATTTGCTGATAATATAATTTTTAGCTAAAACCTTTAATATTAATGCATTATTTTACCTGCTGTAATTAAATCGTTTATAGTTGGTTTCCTTGAGAGGAACTTCTTAGTAGTTCTAGAACTGTCCCAGACTTTAAAACAAACTATCGTGTCCATCTATATAAAATTTAGGAAATTAAAATACAAGCATACGATATTTTGAATAAGACACAGAGTAATATGACAAGATGAGAGGAACAAAAAATTCTTTGTAGCAGCGGTTAGTAATTCCTTAGGAGTTACAGGAAGTTCAAGTGTTTTTCTTATTTTTTTATGAAAGTTCCGTCGTCAAGCTAGGTCTGCTAACTTTCCGAATTTAAACGCAGGAACCTTCGCCCTTCAAGACAGATTTTACATTTGCACTCTGCACTGCTGCAGGAAGTGTGACAGAAGATGCTGAGAGGAACAAAATATTGTGTACAAAAAGAAGCAAGCATATACAGATGTTTTCAACATCCACTATCACCCTTTGAGTGCTGAGTTCATGAACATCCACCTGTTTATGAAAAATTAGCAGAAAAAATTTCAACTGCTTGTAAATCCTGGCACAGGAAAATGGTGTCTCTGGCGATACACATTTTTCCCCTCACCAAGTTATATCACTCCACTCAGTGACCGGTCAGCTATCTTATGTAAATTAGCCGTATATGTATGTACAGCAACTAAAATTATCAATACATTATTCTGAATAAAATACCTTCAAAAGTACACTGCAGAGATAAATAATGTGTGTTTTTTTGTGCGAAAACGTACACGGTATCATGCATAAGTAAGCTTTCGTGTGAACAAGTAGAATATTTTAAAAATTTAGTAAGTTCTTGATAAAGGGCCAGTTTATAATTATACCAAAATGTTGTTGTTTTTCCGTAAAAAATTAATGTTGAATAACTTTCACTGCTTCAATTTTCATTACATTTAAATCTGAAGAGTGATTGCCAATAATAATAAAGCTGTTGGTGGAATATGTTATACCATTTAGAAATGCTCGTTAAGTTGTAAATTTAATATGACTTGGTAAATCAATATTGAACCTATTGTTAGAGATAATTTCTGCGGAATTGCACTGAACTAGGTTGGTGTTCCTATTATCACAAAAACTTGCTTGATAAAATTGGTGAATGTTCGATAGCACTTTCCCAACACTTTTAAAAAATTTTAAATGATTTATTGTATTTTTAAAAAATTGATGCTTACTCTCAAACCTTAATGTCCAGAAATTTATAAACGGTCCAAATTTTTCAATTAAGTCTAGATAATGCATCATAAAATGGTGCTTAGGTATAAGTTTATCCGTGGGAAAACTTACTTTGCGATATTGAACGACTAAATACTATTCTAACAATTTTGATCAAACAAATTAGTAATCACCATTCAATAGAATCAAAGCCAACATTAAGTCCAATAAAACAAAATGGTAAAATAATTAAGGAAATCCAAATATCATGAGCTTTCCTCTAATCTTACAATTTTTTATATCAATTGTAAAATAATTGCTTATTAACAACTTTCGCTGTATCAAAGCCATATTCATTCGAAAAGAACTATAAGTCAAACATTTTTTTCCAATAAATAATTTTAGAAGTAATTGTAAATCTCGGGGAACTACCCCTTCAAATAAATCGTGAGCAATGCACGGTGGGTGGCCAGGATTGGTAACGTGATAGAAATTTAATTCATTTAAAGCCGAATTTAGTAAGGAAGTATTATTATTCTTATCTTTTAGGTCATTATTGTAAGATCCCTCCTGCAAAAGAACTCACACCTGCTAAAATTTTCGACATAACCACCAACTTGATTCGCTGCTAAATTATCTGAAATAATTGCTAAAACGCTCCCTACTACCTTATTATTTTGGTTAACTAAAATGCCCTCTAGTTCGCGTAATTTAATTGCATGTTCGATAATTTTGATCTTTCATGTGGTGGTAAATTTCCAATAGTCATTTATACAGCAAAGATCTTATGCTTATTTATAGCGATCCCTAAAGGATTACATAAATTAAATCCATCAAAATAAAGGATTATTTCCAATTTCTTCGAAGTGCCTGAAAAAAATTGGTTACCTCAATTGCATTACTAATTATCAAATCTCTTTCAAGGAAGCTTTGATGCGCTGTTAAGGATTTTAACTGACATATTCTAACAATATTTTCTATTTGATGAAAATTTAAATTTTCGAATAAATTGTTTAGCTTATTAACTAGATAATTTACAGCCACATCAGGCACAACAAATTTCGATTTAAGTTGCAATAAGAGTCGGCCAATACCCTCAGTACAATTGAAATTATTTGAGTCAGAAGAAAAATAATTGTTAGAGATATCTTTATTTAAAATTTCATCAGTAGATGTAGAATCAAGAACACAATTATCCTGCCGTTCTTTGTGATAACGGAAAACGTGGCTACGAAATGTATTTTTATTTGAGAATGATTTTGAACAACCCGTAAAAGGGCAAAAAAAAATATTCGGAAAATGCTCTTGTATATGTGAAGTGATATAACGCACAACATTTGTAGAATATGAACATTCTGGTACACTGCAATATAAATTTTCGGAAAGCACATAATTTTTGGAGTTCTTAAAATGTTTTCTATAATAATGACTTTTAAAAGAAGTGTACGAAGTCAGTACAATACCGCAACGCTGCTTTGCACATTTGAACACACAATTATTTTGTAGACGATGCTTAAAAAGGTGACGATTATACGTTTTAACACTTGTAAACTTTTCCAGATAGCTTAGACATTCCTGCATATTTCAATCAAATTCTAAATTTTTCCATTCCAGTATTTAGTGCAAATTTGCATTCATATTTATGTACATTCAATAATGTTAACTACAGTTAATTACCAGAATGAGGATATAGTAAATTAAATAAAAGTTATATGTACTCACATTTCACTTAAACAGATATCACGCACTAAAATATATTTTCAGCAAATAACTAAAATTTAAGAACCGAAGTGCACTCAACTGCTCTTAAGAATGGAATAAACAAAAATTCACAGTTTTTCATCATCACTTTTTTCTCTATCATGACTCACGATTTCACACACATAGTATTGCCAATTCCAGACTTTTTCCACAATCTTATGTAAAAAGTCATAATGGAAATTGAATTTTACATAATTCAATGTTAAAATTCATAAAGCAAATTGAATTTTACATAATCCTATGTAAGAATTCATAATGCAAAATTGAATTTTACATAGTGTGTGGCCTCTATCACCACTTTGCTATTCTATCATTACTCACAATTGTACACACACAGTATCTATTACCAGATCAAGACTTTTTCCACAATCTTATATTAAAAGTCATAATGGAAATTGAATTCTACATAATTGTACAAACTCTAGGTTTGTCTAAACTAATAGCAGGGGTGCCAGATCAAAAAACAAATAGACCAATTAAACAATTTCAGAATAATGTGCTTTATTTTAGCAACGATATGAACAAGAATAATGAACAAATTAAATTAACACAACAACAAAGATAATGACATGAACTTCAACAAAAATCACTTAAACTAATATTGATGGTCGTGATGCTGTAACGAGAAAAAAGAAGAATTAGTACTCAGACATATACTGGTTTTCTCATAGTGTGATGTAGTCTGAACTTTACTGTACTTTAGTAGTATACAAATATAATAGACCTTACTGTAGCTTATTATATTTATATATGCGATAATTGTATGCCTTAATGTAGCATACAAGCGTTGTTTGGTGTAGTGAAGCCTTTGGTTAGGATTTAGCTTGATAGTACCAGCTTAATATGATCTACTTGATAATGAACGTTACTGTAGTTCAGTAATGTATAAATATAATAAATCTTATTGCAATTTATTATATTTATATGTGTGTTCCTTATAGTGTAGTGTCACAGTCGCAAGTTAATGCGTTACGACTGTCATGTCAAGAATGCAATTTAGTGTGTTGCACTCCAGTGATCAGATATGACTGACAAAAATCCCTTTGCTTCACAGGCCTTTTATAGTAAGCAGGTTGCCGGGAATGCCTGCTTTGATTTGTACATTCCCAGCAAGCTATTGAGAATGCCTGCTCTGATTTGTTGAAGCAAAGTGATTTAATTTTAGTGTGCGTTCGCACATAATCCTATTTAAAAATTCTTAATGAAAAATTGAATTTTACATATTGTCTGGAATTTTAATAAAAATGTTTGCTATTTTACAATAAATTTAAAGGTAATCTTTTGTATTCACATTGATTGCAGTAAAATTCCATACAGTTGATGTCAGTGTTGGTAGGTGGTTGTGATGAAAATTCCCTCCAAAATGGGAGTTTCCGTGCACTTTTCCCACAGGTTATGATGCAATTTCCCACATTTTTCCCTGGGACGAAAACCCATAGAAACACACTACAAGGAACAACTAGAGTGATATTTCAAAACAAATTCATCTTTACTGATTACAATTTCAAATAAACTACACATCTAACAGTTAAGCAAAAAGCTCACTCATGAGAAAGCCTTCTTCCTCTATAAAAGTATGTTCGTGTTATTATTCTTCATTACATTATAACATATTAATTATATGTAGTACATATTCTGGGAAAAATAGTGCTCTAAAGAACTTTCTGAAATACTTTCCTAGAATCTTGCAGCGCTTCCCTTCTCTATCCCAGTTCATTACTTTTTTACTACGCAAAGGCAAGCATTCCACTGTTCTAAGAAGCACTGCTGGAGCTATGCTATGATGGGCAAATAAGATTTTTGAAGATTACTTTTAAAAAGCTTTATTTTGAATAATCATCGCAGTGCTTCTTCCTTAATCTCATAAGAGACCTTGCAACCATAAGCATCCCTATGAGGCAAGGACATTGGTATAGAGAAAGGCAGCGGTGCATGCTTCCGAAGAAGTGCTACAATAGACTAATCTTCTATAGAACTTCCAAGTGACGGCTATAGAAGCTCTTGAGTTACTTACTAATTTTTCTGGATAGAGTTCCAAATTATATCACGAAAGCGCTTAAATTATACTTCTTTCAAAATCGATGTTTTCTCGTCTCGTCGCTTATACCTGTTAAAGTTCTCAAAGCTTTTATTTCATAAGTGCTTGATATTTTAATTCATGGTTTTAAACGTGCTATTTCAAGAAAAATGTAGCATTGTCTCAATTTTTTATATTTTAATAATATTCCATGCTCAATTTTGTCTAATTATTCAGAAAAACTTAATTTTGTGTGTAAAATTTAAGACAATATTTTTTTTCCCACGATTTTGTTGTAGGAGACACGATTATTCCCTTTTCCCTTTTACAATTTTTTGAGGGTGAAAATTCCCATAATATGGGAGAATTCCCTCAATCTACCAACACTGGTTGATGTGCATACATAAAAAGGCTGTAGCATTTTACAACATTTATAATGGTAAAGTTGTGGACCATTTTTGCATCTGTGCACGTTTGATTGTTCAATTGACTCTTCGCCGTTATTTTCAGAACTGTTCATCTGACAGTAAAAATGATTATAACCAATTTCATAGGATTTTATATTCTGAAGAATTTTATTAGAATTTTAGAATATTAGATAAATTTATTTATTTTGAGTAAAAATAAAATAAATTTCTAACTCTTTTCCGGCAATTATCGATTATCAATAAAGATGCTAACTCAGTATGCGACAGGTACTCTTTGTGTATATTGGAAGCATTTTCACGAAGTTTACAGTAATTTCATTAGTTAAAAAAAATTACGCCGATTGTACTCTACTATAAATAAAAAAAAAAGAAAAGCTTATCTATATTTATTTTCCGGTCGAATAATTACAACAAACGTAAAATACGACATGATTAAATACACATATAACATACAACTGAATATATAGGGACACATATAGTAGTCGGCATTGAATATTTTAAAATATGTGTATAAGTTTTCCGTCACTAAACACATTCTACTCTACGATTATATTTAATATAAGCATTATAAATAATTAACTTGCACAATTGATTATAATATGCGGCTGTACCGAACGGCGAATAACTGGAGTGACTCTTGCCTGACACGAAAAAATCATTAGCCGTATGTTGCATTTGCCAAGAATATATATCATACAGGCATGTAGGTATCGTATAAAATTCGTGTATATGAATGAGGCCGACAAGCTCTTACACTCATAAATATCTCGAAGTGTTACCATTAATGAAGGACGGAGTATGTAGAGCAAAAAAAATAAGTAACAACTGGGATTATCGATAGTTAAGTAATGGTAGCATGTAGAAATGTCAAGAAAATTTCAATTGTATTACAATGGCTTGACTGCTCCGTCCTTAATTCTGCTAGCTGTTTATACCCTAGAACATAAAACTAAAGGAAGCGAAATAAGCTCAAAAAATTGCGGCATTTCCTACTATGTGGTATAATTCTGTTTATGTATTCGTTATGCTCATGGAAGTAGTAAATCTGAAATATTTTTGGGGGTTTGGCGCAATTATTTAAAAAAGTGTTGTATATGAAATAAAATTGTTATTGGAGATTTTATGTTTAATGGGAGCTCTCAGACACAATAAATAATTGTTTAAATATTTTGAGGCTCACTTATTTGTATCACATCCTTTTGTTTAAATATTTTGAGTTCACTTATTTATATAAATTTTTTTAATATTTTGTGGTTCATTTATATCACATTTTTTTGTTTAAATATTTTGAGGCTCACTTATTTATATCACATGATTTTGTTTAAGTATTTTGCGGCTGCATTACATACCTTTAAAATGAATTATCTTGTTCAGTTTTTGTCTTATAGAACACTTTTCTGACGTTTTCTTAGCAATAAAAAAGTATGTAGTATGAAGATATTTGTTAATTATTAGTTTAAGTAGGGCAGAGTAATGAATAATATTGCATTCCATGTGAGAATATTGATCTTCAAATAATGTTTTGTTAATGAAACTTTTCTGCACATCGATTTCTATGGACAAAAAATGTTTTTTGTTTACAATTGTTTCATTATCACCCAAGAAATTCATTTTATGACGCAAGAGTCTTTGCGTGGTTTCGGAAATTTCCTTAACACTTTGTGATGGCATTTTAAGAAAACATCTTGACTTATATGCTATTAAGGATAACGGTGAATATTCACCTTGTAAAGCTTTTAGGCATTCATCACAATTTAATTATTTTATGTATTACGAAACCAGCTATATAATGAACTACATGTTTATTGTATTCATTTAATTTCAAGGGATATGAAACATAATTATGTTCGTCTAAGAACTGCTGATCGAGGTTCTCTAAAATGTAATCTTTTGTTGCTAAGATTTGTTCTTCATCTTCTTTATCTTCCTCGGTCATATTCTTCCTTTCAATACTACTGTTTATTATAAGCTCAGGATCAGGATTCTCGTAAGTCGGTTTCGATTTCAAGATGTCTATGTGCTCTTGCGGAATGCAATTCCCAATTCCGCCTTTCCTAATTGTGCATCGTACAAGAAGCCTTTTATAAAAAGAAATGAATTGCTTCACACATGGGTTGTTGTTTCTACCCAAATGCATACGCACCGAACTAAAGAAGAGTTCTAGGTGATCCTGATTTAGTTTATAAAATGGCACGAATGTTAGCTCTTTGGTAGCAATAAAACGATTATAAACAAATTCAATGTTTCGTAAGCAAGCAATTAATCCAACAAAGCCAACTTTTCGACTAGAAATTATTAAAGGAATACCCGATAAGTTTTTAAGACCTATAATATAAGTAATTGTCTCATTAGTAAATTTGTGGACAGCCTTATAATTATTATTGCAAAGCGCTTTTCTCTTGTATTCATATGTGCTTACTTTGCGACTATTTAATACATCAAATGTATCATTCATTATACGAATGAACGTTGAAAGTGGTTCGCTTCCAGCAAACTCATGTATCTTCAACGCATCTCTTAAAAAATCCAATGCATCAGCCACAGATGTGCTAAATGTTTGAACTGCTAGTCGTACGTTCATTTTTTGTTGAGCGAAATAAATGTGTGCCGCTCTCAATTTGTTACCTAAATGAAGTTCTTCTTTTTCTTGCAGCTTAACCAATTTCTCAAGATATGACCATTTAATTTTTTCCCCCGAATTACTTACAAGAACTTTCAAATCAGAAAGAGCATTTCGTACTAACTTGATCATATGACATTTGTCTGGATGTACGATGTGCTGATCATTGCTACCAGTGATTTTAAAGGTAGGGACACGTTCTATATCTCGAGTATCACACCCTAACTTTTCTACGGCTGCTAAATTGACCATGGTGCGGCAGTTTGAATAATGTGCTCGGAACATAATAATATTAAGTTATGCTTTTGTTCTGCTGTTAGAGAGCATATAGGAAAGAAAGCAATGTGAATTTTCCATGACTTGTTAACACATACTACCATGAAAACTAAGATTTGCTTAGCCATTTTCCCAGTTCCTTTACCATCACCAACGTCAACATAACCACAAGACTCATCTCCATTCCAATCCAAATGCTGCCTTATATTGATTTCGTCAAACACAATGTTAACGAAGATTATATCTCCATTTTTATTCGGGATATTCTAAATTAAAAACTTGGAACAGTTTGAAACAAGTATCCACTGCCTTCAAAACATTATAAAATTTGTATTTTGTTGCATCAAAATATAATAAGATATCTGAGGGATCTATTAAAGATTTGCCAATGATAATCACAAAGGGTTGTATTGGGTCTCCTTTTTCTTGAAGGCTTTTTATGTGCGCTTCAATTTCTGCCGTAGTTCTTCAAAAAAAAAAATAAAAGATTTTTGGGAATCTTTAATTGTATATTTTATAACTGATTTAGTTCCATCTTCATCGCGAGTCACCTTTTTTGTTGATGGTACGAAAAGTCCATGGAGAATACAAAATATTCCAGCATTATAACCATCTATAAATAATTATATATGTATAAGTGAAAAAATTTATGATTTTTTACAAAAATTATAAGTAAATATAATATCCATAATGTAAGCTAATCCTGATAAGGTTCGAAGAAGCTAGATTGACCGCGTATTCGCTTCGAAATTCTAAAGCTTTCATTGACTTAACAGCTGTGAAATACTTTAAGCTACTCAACCGAACTGTTTTAAACAATAATACTAATTAGAGAATTTAAGTACATATATGCACTTGGCGTAACGTATTTTATTAACCATCTGGACATTTGTGAAATGAAACGAGTAATTTTCAATTTCGTATTTTCATTTAACAATACGTCTACATGGTTGATAAAGTGTCCCATTAACATTCCACTATAAACAATCTATTATTCTATTAATTTATGTTTCGCGAGATAAGGATAAGATTAAAAAACGAGTTGGAACTTACTTTCTGTTATATTATCACTTGAGTTCTTTAAGTCTTCCAATATGTGGCGACTGTTGGGATCTCTCACCTGTTGATCAAATATTTTGAGGATTTTATTTTTGAAATCCTCCCATGTGTCATAGAGTAGGTTGGTCTCAATAATTTTACCACAATAATCAATGTTTATCTGAAAAGGTAGTGGAGATAATGATAATATTTTATATAATGCTTACTTTAATATTTACGAGTCCTTTTGGTGCTGCCTTATTGCGATGGAGAAAGTAATATTCCTAAAACTGTAATTACACATTTCATTTCAATTTCTCTGATAACAATAAAAAAAACACTTACTTCAATTTCAGATGGAAAGAGGGAAACTATTTTTTTACTTAAACGTGAACACAAATCTGTTGTCATATTGATTCCATTTGAGATATAATGTCGTACAATAGTATCGACTAAAATTTGCCGGTTTTTGTCGGTTAAACAATTATTCTCTTTTTAGTAATTACTAATCATTCTTCCTTCTGATGAGTTATTCATAATTGTACTTAAATCAATTGAAGGATCATAAGTACAGTTGGGTGAAAGAATAGCAGTGGAAGGACTCCGAGATGATGTTGCTATGTGTTGACGAGCTTCAGTGTTTTGCGAAGATATTTGGAAATCCAATCCGTGTTCTTCTTGCCACTTTGCGAGATGAAAATCAAAACGTACTTGCACACCAAATGGAAAATTAGCCACTATTTTTTCAGCATAATGCTGGCGAATATATTTGAAGACACCAATATGCAAGTCATTGGCAGTTTTTCCTTCCATTCGTTGTGTTTTTTTCCTTCCAAAGCTTTCCTTGCATGAAATTAGTAAATCTGTCTGAATTAGTATTTAATTGTTCTATCCTGTAACACTGTAACGGGTGTATCTCCTCTCTCAAAAACTTTGCGGAATTGAAACTTTAAAGGAAACAGCACACCTTTGACAACTTTTTCATCATAAGCAACCTCACCTTTGCTATAAACTTCAGAAATCTCATTATTTATTGTAAATTGTTTCAACGTCTCAACGTAATAATTTTTTCTGAGCCATTCAATCAGACGGTATTCACTGCCAACTAAAGAAAATGGATCACTATATCGCTAAACAACTTTGAATTTGATTTTTTAAAACGGCTCTGTAAGCCTAGAAAGTAGCGTTTTAATTACCAACTTTTTGCTGTGCAATCGTTACAGCAAGGACTGGGAGTGCTTTAAAAGAAGAAGTTCACCAGCCCTGACAAATGATCTCTTCTTTTTTTTTAATAAAACTCACTTTTCTTGTAAAACTTATAGAATTTCACTATAATTTAACATTCGTTACACCTTGCCTTTTACTTTTTAATTATTTTAATTTAAACTTTCTAATTAGACGGAACAAGAGGCCTTACCGTGGGTCGGGGGTCACTTGGTTCCTTTACAAAATTACTGTTCAAAAACGACTGCCCCTGGCTAACGACGCATCGGCTTTTTATTTTTTGCGTGTGCAATCATTACAGCAAGGACTGGGAGTGCTTTAAAAGAAGAAGTTCACCAGCCCTGACAAATGATCTCTTCTTTTTTTTAATAAAACTCACTTTTCTTGTAAAACTTATAGAATTTCACTATAATTTAACATTCGTTACACCTTGCCTTTTACTTTTTAATTATTTTAATTTAAACTTTCTAATTAGACGGAACAAGAGACCTTACCGTGGGTCGGGGGTCACTTGGTTCCTTTACAAAATTACTGTTCAAAAACGACTGCCCCTGGCTAACGACGCATCGGCTTTTTATTTTTTGCGTGTGCAATCGTTACAGCAAGGACTGGGAGTGCTTTAAAAGAAGAAGTTCACCAGCCCTCACAAATGATCTCTTCTTTTTTTTAATAAAACTCACTTTTCTTGTAAAACTTATAGAATTTCACTATAATTTAACATTCGTTACACTTTGCCTTTTACTTTTTAATTATTTTAATTTAAACTTTCTAATTAGACGGAACAAGAGACCTTACCGTGGGTCGGGGGTCACTTGGTTCCTTTACAAAATTACTGTTCAAAAACGACTGCCTCTGGCTAACGACGCATCGGCTTTTTATTTGGAATTTTGGTTCCAAATTTTGAATAATCAGCTAAAGGCTGAATTATTCATAGTGGGGTTAAAGTATATAGTGAGTATTAGCAATCTTAGCACTATTCTAACTATTTCCCCAGTTAAATGTGCGAGGAAATTTTGGGTACGCCTACCGATATTGCATCAATATATAACGGCGAATATCGATATTGTATGGCAATATTCTTGAACGATTCCCCTGCATATAAGAATTTTAAAGGTCTTCTATTGGCTAATAGAATTTACATGACCAGGAACTTCATGTAGCGCCAGAAAAGGGGTCAAAACTTCTTGCATATTACACATAGTATTGTTTTTTCATCATACTCATTGCTCAAAGTATTTCCTATATACATATGAGCAAGCGAGTGACAACAAAAAAAGACGAAGAACAACAAAACACAATTTGTGGGTCAAACGCTAGGCACATTACGCGTATTTCCCAACATATGAAAAAAACAATTAAAGCAAGCGCGCACTGGTTGTATGGTAGGTCAGCGACAGCCCAGTGCCGCTATATGGCTAGAATTGGTCTCGTGCTGAGGGGTTTGTTTCATGTAAACAATGCAGCGCAATGCCGCTATTGTATTAAAAATGGAAAATTGCTGAGTTGACAATAATTCTGATGGAATTATTGTCAATCGATATGAATTGAAAAGGTCAAGTCATTGTTACTTGAAAAAGAAAATATTTTTAATGTTTTGTAATTTGAGTATTCTTCAGAGAGAAATAGTTAATGGCTTTGAAGAAGAAATTGTTACATAATTTTTGTAAGTAATTTGCCGGGAATACTCGTATGACAATAGATATGTATGTACGTACATATGCTTTTGGAATATGTATGTACGTACGAAAAGATATGCATGGGCGTATGTATGTTTTCAGAAATATGTAGGTACGTATGTACATTGGAATTATGGGGTCTTCGTTCATTTAATTTGATATTGATAACGCTTGATTGATTTGGGGAAGTGATGAATGCCGCTTAATGAGTGGCGCTTCATTACACAATTATTGGGGTTATAAAGGAATTTACTGTTGCTAATTGTATTGTAGAAACATCTTTTCTAGTGAATTTATTATTATTGTGCAGTTGCAAAAGAAATTCTATTGCATTTTTTGATATTTCCTTTTGAAGTTTCTCTAAATTCAATTCGGGAGAAATGATATTATTTCCCTCTAATGATAAATTATTCGCATTAGTTTATACTTGATGATTTTGATTTTGGTTTAAATTACTTATACTCGTAGATGCGGTTGCTGCATTATTATCTGGCTGCATACCAAAATTTAGATTTAGATTTAAAAAGGCTTTAAATGTTTATTATTAACGTGTCTTTTAAAGGAGCTAATATTTGAAAACGTTTGTAAACAACTCTTCTCGCAACATTTATACGAACTGAATGATGTTAAGCCGTGAAAAATGCGAAAATGTATAATTAGTGCGTTTATATTGCAAAATATTTTATTGCAAATAAAACACATCATTACTGTAACGCAAATGTACACTTTATGTGGAGAACTTCTAAAATGAAAAAATATTGCCGTACCCTAGAAAT
The DNA here is from genome assembly GCA_963924295.1 of Dioctria rufipes. Taxonomy (NCBI): domain Eukaryota; kingdom Metazoa; phylum Arthropoda; class Insecta; order Diptera; family Asilidae; genus Dioctria; species Dioctria rufipes. Next base: position 251,787,353 of record OZ002740.1, on the reverse strand, counting down.
TAAAAATCACTTGCTTTATTCCTTATATTGGAAAAACCTCTAACGAATAACAAAAAGCACAATCATATAATATTATGTAAAACATGAAATATATTGACCTTATTTCAATCAACTAATAAAACCTCTGCGTACTGACACTTCACTTTGCACTATTAAACAATAAATACGCAACAGTTCCTCTTAAAACGTGACCGTCAATTACAAAAAGTCGAACTGTAATGAAGATTGAATGAGTATGGTTGACACAGAAAGAAAAAAATTCTTTAGAGTATACAAATAATTCGTTCTTTAACAAAATTCATTGTCAATAATTACACAAATTTTGTAATTTAACAAAATTGTTTTTTAAAAAGGCATATATTTTGTAATTTAACAAAATTAATTTTAAAACAAGACAAAAACTTTGTAATTTAACGAATTCGATTTTTTGAAATTGAAAAAGATAACTTTTATTTGAAATGAAGTTATTTTTCTCGTACAAAAGAAATTTTTAGTCAACACAAAATTATTTTTTCAACACTAATTGTTAACGGAAAATATTTTTTCTTTCTGGGGAAAATATTTTTTTTATATTAACGAATTTTTTTAAGAAGTATTTCCCTATTTTCAACAAAATCTAGTTTGTGATATCAACAAATTTTCGTTCTTTAACGATAATTGCTCCAACAAAAGCTTAGTAGTCTTAACAAACATTCTTTCACGTGGACGAAAATTTTATTCTCAAGCTTGACAAAATGGTGTTTTTTAATATTACAACAGAATTTCTCTGAATGTAGTGGGGTGCACTCTGCAAAAGGAGGAACTGTTTCAGGCGTTTTGGAAATCTGAAAGAATTCCATTTTCATTGCGCTTAGTTTTACTGATAAGGAACTACCATAAATTCAAGATATTCAGGATGTTCTACTAGTCTATCTTTTTCTGCTTTCTCCACTTCATTTATATTCTGGAATAATTAATTATTTAATTGATGCACATCTACATAATCTTATATTAATTACCTCAGAATTATAGACGGGCTGTAAAGTTGCGGGAAATGCAGTTGCCTTCAATACGGGATGATTTTGTGCACCTGTAACAGAAATTACAGGGACTGTGTTACTTTCCTCACTGTGTGGTAAGATATATGTCAAAGGCTGGTAAATAAAAGAGCCTGATTCACCGATTTCAGATTCTTTGGCAATATGAAAACCATCAGAACTCTGGAATGTAAAAGTTAATTAATAAACGTTCTATAAATGAATTCACTTTTTACATTTTCATGACGGGAACATTTGCCACATGATATGCAATCATGGGTCGGAACTGCTCCTTTTTCGAGGATGTTTTTGATTTTTCTGCGTACAATATTAAATTTACTGAAATGGTCCTCGCAATATTGCTGTTGGCGGTCGCATTATAATCCGGTCTCCTAATGGCTTGAAGCCATATTTCTTTTATCGTGTTATCTTTTGGAAACCTAAAATAGCAAAAAAAAAAAAATATTAAATATATTTAATTTTTCTTAAAACTTTTCCGCTTTCCGCTGCCCCCAAATAAAACACAATTGTGAACTGCCATTGAAACACGAAAGAACAAAAAAAAAATTTGGGAACACAAAAATGTAAACAAAGAAATATTTTGGACGATTATCTTGATATTTTCGTTTTCCCATCCTTTTTCCTATTCATTTACACGTATTTGCAGAAAAGAAACTTTCTAGTTTAATTTCAGGATTTCAACTTGCCTGAAAAACGCCTTTTCGGGATTATTTCGGCGATTATTCAAACAGCACAGCACAATTCATTTTTGAAATTATCACACGTTTATGCACTTAAGTCCAGGGCTTATTCTCTAAATTGTCACTTCAAAAGTTTTTATTTAAAATTAGCACGATTTACAGAACAATTTAAAGTTTTTTAATAAAATAAATCACAAAATATACAACCTGACACAAAAAACACGAAACTGACATTTAATTGGAATGACACAATTGACATTAGCAAGTTAAGAACAGTTAAATTCTTCTTGCCTTTCCACTCCGTCGCCATGGAGCCGAGATTCCCTCGCACCGATAGGGTTTTTACACGATATTTCGCTTCCTTTAGTTATATGTTCTAAGGTTTATACCTATACTGTACTCTCACACTAGAAAACTTGAACTCAATATGAACATACCCAAAACCGTAACCCCCGGAATGTATACAAGCCATGAAGTCGACGATGACACTAACACATCAAAAGCCATTAACGGGCCGGCACGCCGGCACAATCCGAACAAAATGGATGGCAGCTGTCAGACTGAGAAGAAATTTTATATGTTGATTATTAAATTCTATTAGTTTTCAGGAGTTTTTTTTTCATTTTTATTCAATAACATCACTTCTATTCCGTTCCGTCGTGTGCTGAGTTCTTACGACGCAATGAACAACAAAAAAGCAATTCTGGATGCCAAGCTATGGAAGAAAGATTTCATAAATATTAAAATTACTGCGTTTTCTATATTAAAGATGGTAATGTACGCTCGATCCGGTGGCACCTTGGAAGTTATATGCCTTTTAATTGTAAGGTTGAAGATAATACAATGGTAAGTTTAATTTCATTTTCCTATCAGTTGTGTAGAAATGAATAATTTGGGCGTCTCTGATTTTAAATCGCCGATAGATAGTTATGGATGCACTCGCATTATCCGTTAAATGTACAGAAAGCCTAATAAATGCTCAGTCACAAGCATATGAGTAGATGTCAGCATACATAGATCCAGCAAAAGAAGTTGGTAGACTAGAAAATGCAATTGGATCTAGCAGGAGTGTTCTAGAACGAGTGGAAATTCCGGCTTTGTAATAATAAAACACCCGACTTTAGCTTAAGGCTTTATTTCAAAAATTTGTGAGCGCGGTCGATAACAGACTGATTGATACAAATTTTGAGATAACAATTTCAAGATCAGTTACATAGAGTACTAATTTACGTTTGTATGTGTGAATTTACATATATCATTGGTTAATGCTGTTCATATTGAATATTTTAGACTAATTTACTAATTTATGTTTGTATGTGTGAATGGTTAATGCTGTTCGTGTTGAATATTTAGACTGGCCGTACCATATCGCCCTCCTTGGCGAAGTCCAGCATATAAGGGGATCATGGTTTGCAGCTATCCTGTAGTAGTTGTGGTGGCTTTGGGTGGCACAGGGTGATCGTCATTGATTGGCAGGATGCAAATTTTTACAACTGGCCTCTTAATATATGATTGCTTGCTGCGTAAGGTGACCACACGAGTCCTTCCATCATCGCCAGGATGAAGCTGAACAATGCGACCAATCATCCACTGAGAGGGTGGCAACCGATCTCTTACCAAAACAATATCGTCAACCTTTGGCTCCGACGTCGCTACATTCCATTTGACTCGCTGTTGCAAATAGTGGAGATAATCTCTGCTCCATTGGTACGAGAAGTGTGTTCTACTACATTCTGAAGTAGCTCCCATCGTGTTAGTCTATTGATTGGTGTATCCATGGTTGTAGGTTCTGGAATATTGTTGAGCGCAGACCCTACCAAGAAGTGCCCTGGCGTTAAAACATCACAAGCTGTAGGGTCGCTACTCAGCGGACAGAGCGGTCTAGAGTTGAGACAGGATTCAATTTGACATAAGATGGTACTCATCTCCTCATAGGTCAGAATAGTATCGCCTATTGCTCGTTTAAGATGGTACTTTACGCACTTAATGTTGGCCTCCCACAATCCGCCGAAATGTGGGGATGATGCCGGAATAAAACGCCAATGTGTACCTTGCCCTGAAAGAGCTTCAGCCACATCATGATGATATTGGTTGTAAAAGTTCTTGGCATCTCGCTGCAGTTCTTTGTTGATTCCTACAAAGGTAGTAGCGTTGTCCGAAAAGATGGTGCTTGGAATTCATCTTCTTGCCGAGAATCGTTTGTATGCCGCAATGAAGGCTCCAGCTGTAGCATCGCTAACTGTTTCTAAATGCACAGCCTTAGTAGAGAAGCACACGAAAAGAGCTATATAGCCTTTGTAGGTCTTTTGTTCCCGACCTTTAGAAACCCTTAATGAGATGGGTCCAGCATAATCCACGCCTGAGTGGAGAAATGGGCGAGAAGGTACGACTCGCTCTTTCGGTAGTGCAGCCATTATTTGTGAGCTAGCAGTTGCTCGAAGTTTGAAGCAGATGACGCATCTATAGATCATATAGTGAACAATGGGACGTAGACGAGTTACCCAGAATTTTTGTTGAACGTAACTGCATGTGTCCTTTTCTCCTCCGTGTTGCGTAGTCAAATGTGCATCTCGTACAATAAGATTTGTAAGAAATGAAACTTTTGGAAGAATCACAGGGTGTTTTTCAGAAAATGACAGATTTGAATTATTTAAGCGGCCTCCTACACGCAGCATTGTTGATTTCGAGGGGTGTTAATGGTCCGATTAGACGTTGATCTCGAGCTAGTGTACTGTTGCGATAAAATCGTTGGATATACGAAGTGACCCTAAGAAGTTTCCTCAACGAAGAAAACTGATTAAGAAGATCCCAGTTTGTAGCTGTCGCTGGTGGTGAAGTGTGATGAGCTTTCACTGACTTTTCCTCGTCCAGAAGAAGCGACTTTTTTGTTGAGAAGTTGTTTTTAGGCCAGTCGGTTGAAGGAGCTGACAGCCATGCTGGACCATGCCACCAAAGTGAGTTTTTCATTAAAGTTGACGCTGGTAGATATCGCCTTTTAAGATTGTCTCTATTTCTGACACGTGATTTGCAATAAAACTTTTCCACCTATGGGGATGAGAACTGACCCACGCAAGAACTGTGGTCGAGCCAGTCCATGTGTAGATGGGTACATTAGGTAGATTTAGAGCTTGACGTATATAATCTATGAGATGGGCAAGTAACACAGCACCGCAGAGCTTCAGGCGAGGGATTGTAATTCGCTTCAGAGGAGCTACTCGAGACTTGGCTGCAAGCAACGTCACTTGGACATTGCCATAATCATGTCCTACTCGCATGTAGACAGCCGCGCCATACGCAAATTCTGATGAATCCGAGAACCCGTGAAGTTCGCAAAATAGCTGTTTCGAATGATGTCCGATCCAACGACCGATGCTCAGGCTTTGAATGTTAGGTAAATCTTTCCCAAACGCTCCCCAATCAGTAGCCAGTTTTCCTAACAGGGACGCATTCCAATCAAGACCAGCTGTCAAAAGATTCTGCATTAACATTTTGGCTGAAATAATAATAGGAGATAGCCATCCCATGTGATCGTACAGTCGAGCGATTGCGGATAAAACACCGCGTTTAGTTGATATTAGATGATCAGGTTCTAAATTCAAGCGGAATACGAACTCGTCACTGGATGGATGCCATTCTAGTCCTAAAGTCTTAACTCCTTCATCAAGTGATAATTCCCATGGGCTGTGCAATCGTTGACTTTCTGCGAGGTTTTCCAGAAGCTCAGCTCGAATGGCAGTCCACTTACGAAGGTTAAACCCAGCCGTCTTTAATATAGCATTTAATTGATGTTGCAATTCCAAGGCTTCCGTAATACTGTCGGCACCAGAAAGCACGTCATCTACATAAGTATCGTGCTTAATCGCGACCGATGCAAGTGGAAAATTGTTTTCTTCATCCTGTGCTAATCTGTGTAGGGTTTTTATGGCAAGATATGGAGCGCAGTTCATTCCATAAGTAACTGTGGCTAGTCGATATTCTTCTACAATTTTGTTCGGGTTCTCTCGCCATAAAATGCGTTGCATGTCTTGATCTTCCCTGTGGACTAGTATCTGGCGATACATTTTTTCGATGTCGCCGCAGAATGTTACCATATGTATTCGACGTCAGGCTGTAGTTTCGGACCAACCTGCAGAATGTCATTCAAAGCCAGCCCATTTGATGTTTTAAATGACGCATTAAAAACAACTCGTAGCTTAGTGGTTACACTATCCTCTCTTACAATAGCGTGATGCGGGAGATAGCATTGAGGATTTGCATTTCCAAGCCACATATTGGAATCGACATTTTGATTGTGCTTGATCTCGATCATGTGGTCTAGTTGACGATATTCGTTCATAAATTGTGAATAGTTCCTAGCTAGATCAGGATTTGATGCAAATTGTTTTTCCATAGGCAGAAGTGACTTTAGAGCACCGAAACGAGAGTTTCCTAGGATATGAGGTCTAGAAGATTTAAGAGGTAGGCGCACGATATACCTTCCGGAATCATCACGAGTAGTTGTTTCATCATAAAATTGTATACATTCTTCTTCGTCTGGAGTCAGCTTTGGGGAAGTGGGGATCACGTGGGTTCCCTAACCGCTGCACCTGTTACAGGACAATCGGAGGAATTCACCTATCACAATTCCTGAATCCAAGACAAAATTTTTCTTTGTTTACACGATGATTTAACTGCTGAATTGTTGAAACACAAAACAAAACTTTTTTTTTATCAACCGAACTAATAAGAATAAAAACATACAATAAATTGTTTTTTGGTTCAAATAATAATTTCACTTCGGCGACTACTTTCCTTCAGCCTTCCAACTAGAATGATCAAAATTCAATTCCCTTAACTTTTACCCAGCGTTATTTACTATTTTTTTTGTCTTTTCAATCCCGATGCATCTCCACCAATCATCAGTATATCTCCTTATTTGGTCATGAAACTGCCTTTATATACTGGCATTCGTTTGGTACATAAAAAGTATTCTTGGAACTCCCGAAGTATTCCGATGTCAAGAACGAAATTTATCCACGAAAAAAAAAAAAAAATTTTTTTAAAACCCTGTGAATTTGATTGCAACTCGAAATTTCGCAATCATGAAACCTTTACCGAAAGTGTGGTAGGGACAGGAAATCTATGGAAAAGATATATATTTTCTTATTTTCCCTTCCTTCTTGGAAACGCAAGATTTCTATAACGAACCGGGCCGTTCGTTACACATGTTGGTTTTTATGTATATTTGGTTGTCAGGGTCCAGGAATTGATTCCAGTTTATTCTTTCAATTATTAAGTCCAAGTAAAAATGTCTTAAATCTGAATCTTGCTGCACTTCAAATGAAATTAAAAACAGAATTTTTACGTTTAGTGCTTTATATGTATTCATTACATAAATAATCAAAAAATTTAATTTAATTTAATTTACGTAAAAAAAATAAAATTTAAAATATGCAGTTGGAGGACTTACTGTTGTATTCCCATGATGAAAGTGGTCTTCCTCTTTTTTTTTCTCACTGGCACTGTTATTTGCACTTTTTTTTGTATTGATTCGTTTTTTGTATATATATTTTCCTTGCCTGCTGCTATTCTCCTATTTATTGGTTCATTACTGCGCGTACTTGCCTGTACGTGTCAAAGTCCCACGTTGCCTCGTCGTCAGGGTTGTTCCTTCTATGGATAGCTGAATATATTTCTTCTACAGAGGCTTCGTTCTCTAGCAGGAGATCCAGTTCTCTGTCGAAAGGGTCGTCTTCGATTTCGCTGGCCTCTTCGTAATCGCTGAATTCTTCTTCAATTACTATGTCCTCAACGATCTGGGCGATGTTTTCTTCCGCTTCTGCCGCGGGTAAATCCTTTTGATGCCTAGGATAGCACATGGAGGGTTTCTTTAGACGTTTCTGGAATTAATGTATTCTTCCTTCCTTTTCGAGGAAATCCCACCGCTGCCACCAATTTTTGTTGCGTCTGTTGGGCAACAGGACGAGGGAGTGCTTCTCGTAGTAGAGGAAGGTCACCTGCCCCTTTTCTGTGATATTTGTACAATTCCAAAAGAAGAAAAACGATCACTTCACCTTCTGGTTTTCTTTATTGACTTCACTATAATGTTACACAATTTTTTTACTTGTTCTAATACACTTTAATTATTTTCTGACTCTTTTAACTTGTATTTTATCCAAATACACTTTAATTATTTTTGACTCTTTTTTAGCTGTTAAGATTCCTTACCGTTGGTCGGGGGAATCTTAGCAGTAGTTGTTAATACTTTTTAGTTTAAAAATTGACTGCCCCGATCGTACAAATGAAATTTATACTTTAGGGTTACGCCATCTTCTCATGATCAGTAGCTGAGTATTTCCTATTTACAAGAAACCACGCCCCTTTACTAGGTTTCCAGCGAATCGCAGACGCAGAAAGACATTTTGAGTTTTCCCCTTCGGGAAATTCTTATAGGAATTAGCGAGTATCTCTTCGATACTCGTTCTAAATTCACATGCGTTCCTATTTGCATTAAAGCTTTCCCCACTGAAAACGTTTGGGAAATTCTTGAGTAAATAAGCATAATATTCATGTTTACTTTTTTTAAGGCATTCCCCTCTGAGAATACTTGAATTGTTCTCACGTAAACAATTTCATGTATGTACGAAATGTCTCAGAGGCCCAGTTGGCTAGTAGGCCATATGTTGGGATTTTTAACTGAGAAAGTGAAATTCAGTTTGGGAAATGCTTTGTTTGCAATTTGATACGCTCGATTGTTAGCAATTGAGCGTTTGGTATTTCCTCATGTTCGAGGAAGTAAAACAATTGAGTTTTTCTCTAGTTGCTTCATGGCACATTTAGATTTTTATTTTGGTTGCTTCACGGCAACAATTATTAAGAAATTTTCACGGCCGCTTTTTGTAATGTGTATTACTGGCTTGGCTTGATTGTCACATGTCTTGCGTGCTGCCTTTTATGTCTCTTTTTCCATCTTGTTTTTTAGGGAAAGTATATTTTATCATCTCTAGGGAAAGTAATGAGTGGCCTCGTCATACTATTAGTATGAGAAAAAAAGGAGTTTTTAGGGCCGCCACTCATTACAAAAGTCACAGTAAATCAATATAATATATTATGTTAAGAAATGAACAGCAATTTTCAAGTAAGTAATTATAAATTCTTTTATTTAAATTTATAACAATATGAAAAACGTGATTCAAAATTCAAAATAAATATATTCTTAAAATTAATAATAACATTTATTTTGAATAAACAAATAAGCGTATTAAATAAACAACATTTCATATAGAATAAATGATTGGGATGGAACACGATTTATAAAGTCTTGGTTACAATGTGGCCATCATAAACCTAAAGATAGGAGAGCAAAAAATAAATGCGATAAAAACTATTTTGAAAACCAATAAGCTATCTGGTGCTTGTTGTAATACTAGTAATCTAATTCTTATCTCTTAAATATAAATTTCCCAATGAGCTCGCTCATTGAATTTTGTTAGTATTCTAAGCCTCTTGATGTATTTTCTTTAAATGTTCACTTTCTTAATAACACTTAAAAGATTAACAATTTTATATTTATATTCGCCCAACCCATGACTGCGCCCCTACGTAGCGTTCTGCGCAAGGAGATTGTTGACATGCCTGTTCGGATTTCACTCACTGACTGTCTCTTCTGAATTTTCTCTAAAAGGTAAATAATCTGGTTTTATTGACTTTCTTCTAGCGCGTTGTCGACGTCCTTTTGCGTTCACAGTCACGGGCGGACGGTATCTTCATTTAATTTTCCTTTGAATCGGGAATTTTGATCCAAAGCGTTAACAGCTCGGACATCCGACCTTGTCGGTTTGCGCGTTTCGTTAATGAAAGGACTGCATAAAAATAGTTTTCTATCGGCTGCGTAGCACGTCGTTTCCTTGACAAAAGCTGCATGTGAACCGAGGATTCATCACATATAGTAAATGTGGAAAACTTGTACGAACTTGTACCTTAAAATGCTCCCAAGTTTTTATATCTTCTTGCCTACCTTGAAACCAATATTTACTGGCACCTTTAAGTCTCAGCGCCGCGTAAAGCAGTATACGCTGGTCAGACCATTGGTAAACACTTTTCATCGCGTCGACTATGTGCATCCATTGTTGGGCGGGAAGGCTATTAGCACACCCAGGACTGAATTCTGGAATCAGTCCCTGAATCTCATCCATTGGTAGTCGAACCTCAGTGCTCTCTGTTAGGGTTGTTATTACCGAATTCGGCGATGACTCTTTGCGAGTTTCACTGACCTCGATTTCGGACTCTTTCCACTCTCCAAACAAATCGGGAGAGTTATCATATTTACCCGTCATAGCACTACACTTAGAAATTGTTATTATAAATATCAATGTTTTATTTTTTTGTATACTTTTTTTTAAGCCAACATTTCACAATACTCCACGATTAGATCCTTACTACAGAAAATCAAAACTACGAATGAATATTCCTACTTTTCCTTTTTAAACTCATACTCTTCATAGAAAGTACACCAACTTTTATACGATAGTTTCACGTCCATTTCTCAGAATTAAAGAGTAATAAAACAAAAATATTTCTAATGAAAATACTCACAACGCTACCTTACATACCGAAACAAAGTACTCTTACTCACTCATGGCTGTACCAATCATCAAACAAAAATTCCAGGAACTTTACCCGAAGGTACAACACTCTTCGAGCGAGACAATACATACCAGTCTCCGGCGTAATTATTTCTTACCTTCAAGGACAACCTTTTCCATGAAAACGCTACTTGCAGTGCAGTTGCAGGTAAACATATACCATCTACATAATTATCCCACGGTTGAAATTGAATCAGATAAACCTGATATCACACCGATTATTACAAAAACTATTCTCCTTTTATGTATTATGCGGCACTTTGATTCGAATCCTACTTCTGATAGTTAAAAGATTAATAATTTTATATTTATATTGACCCTACCCATGACTGCGCCCCTACGTAGCGTCCGCGCAAGGACATTGTCGACATGCATGTTCGGATTTCACTCACTGCCTGTCTCTTCTGAATTTTCTCTAAAAGGCAAATAATCTGGTTTTATTGATTTTCTTCTAGCGCATTGTCGACGTCCTTTTGCGTTCACTACGCAGTCACGGGATGATGGTATCTTCATTTAATTTTCCTTTGAATCGGGGACTTTGATCCAAAGCGTTAATACACTCTATAGCTATACATATATCCACGTTTTTTCAATAAATGTTCTTATATAGAATTTTTATTTATTTTGTTTAATACACGAATAAGTATTTTACCCCAGTATAATGAAGTAACTGGATAAGCGAACCAGTTGTTAAAAAAAATTGAATATCAGCACTGAATACCTGTGCAACTATTCTCACATTGCTATATTGATTACATATATTGTTTCTTTTTATAAATATACATACATACATATATATATATATATTATTATAATCTTCTTTTGATTCATTTTAATATGACGTACCTCTTTACTGGAGTTGCTAATATATCATTGATAATAATAATGTGCACCATCTCCACCGAAACTACTGCAACCCAAAATTATTTAATTCCAGTAAGGTGCTGTGAAGTACCTGCTCCCGGGGATGATATAATAATTTATCTTTACCAATCAGTCACTCGATTTTCCCTGAAATGAAGCGCATTTAACTGGTCACAATATATTTTAATAAACTTACCAAATTTTCCTTATCATCCAGAAATTTTAGGTCTCTTCTAAGCGCCAGCCCAACAGAATTCTCGTAAGTCCTGTAAAAACAAAATTATTAAATAAAAATATTAATTCAATTACTACTTATATTTAATAATTTTAAATAAAATAAACAAGAAAATTATAAATAAGTTTTGCATAAAAATTACCTCTCCTCCAAAATTTCTGACAGCTAACTAGTGTCGGCTGTCGACCGGCCCGGTAGCACACATATGCAATTTGTACTTCATGGCTTGTATATATTCCGGGGGTTACGCCAAAACCCTCGAGAATATTTCACAAGCCATGAAACAGATTCCCTCCCTACCACATGCGAGGCCTAACGGAGTCCTTACATTCTAAAATATGTATTTGCAGTGTTCTTATGTAAAACTGACAAAAGTTTGATTTGAATAACTTGTCCTCCGCCCTAAAGTACTATTCATATAGAAAAATGGTGTTCTGATAATATTAAGCTTGCTTTCCCATCTTCCGAACCGTAATAAAATTATCATACTTTTCCTAACAAAATTATTTAAAAAAATTTTTCTTAACCAAATGACTACGATTTCTCAAACAAAAATTCTCAGCAGAGTAATCATTGCAATGTCGCTGTGCCGTCATGGGATGCCGTAGGCTGTTGATAGCAAATGTAGCTGCCTACAGATTCGGACTCCGGCTGCACATACATACACATATGCAATTATCACTCAGCTGAAAGGTATTGACCGTAGAATGGTAATTTTACTTTATAATCAAAACTATTTTAATATTTTGTTAAGTGAGGTACATATATAGAAAGTGTAGCCTTTGGGAAGGTAAGGAACCAGGTTTTAAATTACTAGAACACTTTTCCTGTATGGATAGTAGCTTAGGCTCTATAGCAAATATAAAGTCAATGTTTGGTACTTTTCCATAATCATCCATATAGAACATTTTAGAGAACGGACTCCGAACGCACATATATAGGTTTCTGTTTCATGGCTTGGGAAGTATTCTCAAAGGTTTTGACATACCCTGTAGGAATGATAAGCTTACAATATGCCTTATGAAATTACTCCTCAGTAAGGGAAAGGTATTACTAAGCCCTTTACAGAAGTGTTTATTTTTACCCACGATGTCATATGTGATAAGCATTCATGCTTTATATACTATACAGCGCGTTTGGAAGCAATTTTGAGAATGCTATATCGAATCATTAGAAGTAATGGATCGGAAAAGGAGTTCTATATAATTTATTATATAAGTAATTTCTTATTAATTTACTTGAAAGGTGCTAAAAGAATAAAAACATACTACACTGAGCCAAAAAAGGACGTAAATACAATGAAAAACAACATTGCAATAATGAAAAATTTACTCTTTCTTCACACCGAAAGAACTCTTCAAATATAAATTAAAAATTAATTTCTTACATATCATTCAGATCAAACCAAAATGATCTAATCAGCTATGTATGTATGTATATAACAAAAAAAAAAAAAACAAAATTTAAATTATTAATTTATTTGGCAGTATGTATTTATGTACCTGACCCCCTCCCCAAAATGATCTAATCAGCTATGTATGTATATATATTCGGCAGTATGTACATATGTACCGTCCCCGTCGCCAGTTTCTACCAAGCACACTTTATCATCCCACAATCCAATAACAATCTTCCTCCCCATATAAATTTCTTTCCATATCGCTATTTCAATAACTTCCCATATAAATTAATTTCTGTACGGCAGTGCAGTATGGCTATACATACCTCACCCCGTCGCCAGTTTAGTATACCTTAACCCAAAATCTTTGCCTGTCTTCAATCCATTTTGATTCCAGAGAATATCTCGAATCGTCACCAAAATGATCTATAAGCTTGACGATTTCTAAAAAAAAAACATAAACCCGGGAAATTTTTCATTCAAACAATGAACTAAATTTCATTAATTTTTCGGCATTTACTGATTGATTAATTATTTCGTTAATATAATGAACGAATCGTTAATTCTGAAATTAATAAATTTTCGTAGTATTAATGTATAATTTTGTTCATACGATAAACTTGCTTTACGTAATATTAATAAAATATTTATTAAATACACGAAAACCTTACGTTCGTATCAATCAAATTTTCGTCATTATAATGAATGGAGTTTCTTGGTATCAATAAATATATTATCAATATAACGAAATCATGTTATTAGTATCAATAAACCTTTAGTCAATATTACGAATTAATTTACGTTACATCTATAAATGTTTGCTTGATATTCCTTTATCAACACAAACAATTCCTTATTAAAATTGTTTGTGTACCGTTCGGCTACTTATAAAAAATTTTAACCACCAGGCATTTAGTGATTGTTAGTGATCACCTTACAAATATTTGATTTTTATTGTAATCTAATTAAAAAAATATATATAATTTTTATGACTTGTATTAAAAAAGCATACGTTTAAGGAAAACATGTTTTTATTTTACTATAATTACAGTATTTTTATGTACATATATGTATAGGTACATAACTAGTTATTAAACTTATAGTTTAAGGCATTTTAGGAACCTGATTAATTGCATCATATATAATATTTTATACGTAAATATTTCAAAATTACAAGATACTCAATTAAGCTGAAAAGCCAAACGACCAAAATTTTATTTGAATTATCTGCTAATCGTTTGGCCAACAAAAAAATGTAATTGATTAAATTTCGAATTCAGAATGCCAAATAATATTTTAGTTAATTGAAAATTGAATCGAACTGACTGTGATTAGTAATCGATTAAAAAATACCCAGTTCTGATGAAAAATGAGCTAGAGATTCTGATCCATTCTGTAGTTGTGACATATCTTAATAGTAAACGATAGCCTACTTCCTACTTCCACATTCCTCTCCTTCCATAGCTATAGTCTTACAATTTAGAAGTTTCGGGATTTTTGCAATCATATCTAAATAGTAAACGATAGCCTACATCCTACTTCCACATTCCTCTCCTGTATATTTTGTCCACTTTTTTTCAGGTAATCTAGATGGTTTTCCACTTCTTGGATAGAAGAAAAAACAAGAAGAAAGAACTCCTGCTAGTCCGTGATAGTGAATTTTGTTGTTGATTTTTTCCCACTATTCTCTTTCCGAACAATTTTTTGTGTTGGCACCAAATAGCCATGAAGAACCCATAATAAAGTTGCATCTTTGCTATCTGAAAAATTATACTATGTGTTAACAATAAAAATGATTTAAATTACACAACAATGTATATATGTTAATTACATGGTTAGCAACTTACTTTGAGTATATTCTTCTTTTTGTAGAGAGTCTAGCACGGCTTTTATTTTTTTATCTTTTATGTTGAACTCCTTCGTAACAAATGTTAATATTAACTCACACACATCAGACCAGTTATCCATAAGGGAGTCATTATTCTCATATAAAACACTGAAATCTACATTAATCTAAAATAAAATGTTTTTAGAAAATCTTTATAAAATTGGCAGAAGTTCACAACTTACCGAACGATAACCCGATGGCAGTTTATATTGAGGCCATTTTTGCAATATTTCGAATGTTGCAGAAGCATGCTTTCTTTCGTTGAGTCTGTACGGAACACATGCTTTCCAGCAATGATCAAATTGTTCACATGTTAAGTTGTCATATTTAATGGACCTAATGCAACTTTCAGCGTCTACTTCTGGAACTAAAATGAAGAAATAAAAATTTAATGTGAGATACATATTATCTAATAAAATTACCAAAGTTTTTCACTGCAGAGGCAGTCTCAGTCACATTAATAGGAGGTTTCTCAGGCTTTGATATTGTCTTAACTGTGCTTTTTAAATTACAAAATTTATAATAAATTTTTCGTCTTTTACTATAAAATTCCTAAATATAACCTTGATTTATATTGATTTAATCTTTTGAAATATCATCAAAATTGATAGTGATAAATGTAAATTATTATTGTCGAAATATTGTGCAATTGTATTTATGAGAAATGTTCTCTGTTCTTCTGTGAAGTTTTTATTTTTATCATAGTAGGTGGATAAGATGAGTCCATTCGAATTTGCGTTTAAAACATCTGAGAGTTTAGTGGTCTTAATTTCGTGCATTTCGGGTGTAGGAAGTCTGGAAGAATATGGCGAAGTTCTTGGAGAAATTGAAACTGATGACGCAGCACTTCTAGCCGTATGCGAGAAAATTTCCCGAAATTGGCTAGATAGATGGGATGGCATGTTATTGTAATTCGAAAAGGGTATTCCAATAGTCTCTCCATTCTTCCAAATGATGCTCAAACATAATTTGAGTGACGATGTCAAATGGTTTTAATAAACGTTCAATGTGATGCCTTTTTACAATTTTCAAAACGTTAACATAAGCCCGTAGCTCTAAGAAAGTATTTTTGAATGCTAGACGGTGTATGTAAATATAAATAGATATTTACCAATAAGATGATTCGATACTTTTTCTAGTTCCCAATCTTTCAACAAATTTATCAGCTCTTCCTTTTGTAATTGCTGATTATTATTTATGGTTTACAGTCTTTTCTTATCGTCTCAGAAAAAAAAGCTTTTCACAAACTTGCACTATTTTCATTAAATTTAGCAAATGTCAACTTTTAATTTTAATGTTTTTTGTACATAATATGTATTGCCGAATTATCGTAAATATTCTAAAAGAAAAAAATGTTGAGTGTTTCTGACACAGTTATATCTTTTGGCTCGTAGTAATCTAAAAGAACAAACAATCATCTCACTGTTAATTGGCCGTGATCAATAATTACTCACCGAAGGCACTTAGGAAAAAAACCAAAACAAAAGAATTACACTTAAAATTGTTCATTTATTGTCACTTCTAACATAGCACTGTACGAAATCTGACTAACCGCATTACTTGACTGCAATACTATGAATAATGAGTCTAAGTTTGCAAAAGCATAGTTTGGCGGATGATCGAAAAATTAACTGGAAAGTGATCACGTTACAACAACTCCACTTGAAAAAACAAACAAATTTGTAGGGCGAATTTTTCCCAAGACAAAATTCTATGAATATTTGGTTGTCCCAATGAAAAAGTTTATCAATTTAATAATTTGTTCATTGTTAGGATTTATCCCTTGGAAATGTAGCTGTATAAATTATTGACGTGTTTAACTTTTTCATTGACACAACGAAATGTTAGTATTTTTATTTCATCATCTTTATCAGATTCCGTTTCAAAGTTAAACCATTTGAAATCAATGAAAATTTCATTGCAATAATGAAAAAATATTTGATTAACTTTGTTCGAAATCAATGAAAAGTTCATTAAATTAATGAAAAATATCTGATTAACTTTGTTCATTATGTTAATGAAAATATTATTGAACGATACATTGCGACAACGAAATATTTTATTATACCAATAAAAGAAAATTAACAAATGAGGATTCATTAAAACAATGAATCCATCATATTTTGCAAAAAAATTTTAAACAATTCTTTTGTTAAAGCAACGAATTGTAAATTGAGACAATGAATTTTTACTCAATTAATGCAATTTATTGATTTAATGAACAATAATTTTTTCAGTGTAGAAGGAATACGAAATCATTTTAATTTTTTTAATTTGCTATTTGCTTCAATACACACTTTTAATCTTACACGATAATATATCTTCTATTACACAATTAAACTTAACAATCACCACTCGATTTAGTGAGCAGTAAACGTCTGTCGTTTCTAGAATTTGCCCTTTTTGGCACACCTAAAACAACCGAGCCGATCACTTCTTGTTGCCACTTTCTCGGGCAAGGCCTTTTTACCAAAATTAACTCTAATAATACTCCAGAGAATTTCTTACGTGTAACATAACCGCGCGACTCCAACCAAGATTTTTAAAACTCGACTGCCGAAAACTGACTGCGCTCGACTTCGATTTTTGTAATCGCAAGTCTAGTTATTCAGGATTGGAAAGTGCTTAATTAGCATACCTATCCTGAGAAAATTATTTGCCGCTGGACATGTTTAAACATGCCCAGAATTATCGCGACGGACGATGGTTGAAATGAAATTTGATATTTTCATAAATATCAAACCATCGTCTTGCTACCGTGCATACATTGTTGCGATCACAATGTATGCAGCTCGCGACAATTTGCTGATAAGAGCTTTTTTGGTGATCGTTTCAGTCTTCATAGGCATAAAATTTAATGCGCCCGATATGTATGTATGTACATATGTACATACATATCGTATTTACGACAAATCTTACTGAAGGTAAGATTTGTCGTGGGGCTTTTTTCTATTGAAACGACTTGGGATGAAACTTCAAATTTTTATTTTTCCCAAGTCGTTTTGTGGGAAAATATTTTGTTTATTTTCGAAAGAATTTGAAGTAATTGCTGATGGCAATTTCTTTGGCTTAGAAGTAGATAAGCATGATTAGCTTATATGTATGCAAATATTTAATGAATTTAATTTGTTTTTTTAAATTACCTATTTAAGGTAATTTTGATTTGCAACAATGCCATCATCTTAAAATTTAATATTATTTCCTCACTTATAACGTCCTTAAGATTTCTTTTAAAGCCTTCATTTTAAAATATTTTTCGAACAGCTAATATCTGTAAATAAATTTTTTAATTGTTTTGGAGTACCTACATATCAGAGTTTACATTTACCATATTTCTTTCATCTACTTTGGATTGTGCAAGGTCGCTTTCTAGATTTTCCAAGTCCTTTTTATTTTTAAGAGGAAATAATTGTACAATATTTTCCTCAATCTTAGGAGCTTCACAAAATTTCTTAATTAAAACTGTATGCTCAGCCAGAATATCTCCAATTTTATTGTTCTGGTTAATTATTATGCCTAAAAGTAGAAAGTAATCAGCGTTTCATATGGAAATAGTACCTGTGAATTAATTATAAAATCTTTACCTATTAATTTCAATATTTCATTATTCTGTTTATTAACGAGGCCTGGAAAAGTATTGATAGATGCTTACATGAAATATTAACAAAGTTACACACATTTGTATATCTTTTAAATCTTGAACTCCATCTTTCATTGAATTTAAAGTATTGGTAGTAGGTCCAGAGTTGAAAATGTTTGGCCCTATTGCAGCATTCGTCCGTCGCAGAACACCAGGCGGTTGATCTTCGTCATTAGCCCTGTTCATTATATTAATTAAGAAATTATTCACTCATACGCTTGTTAAAAACCATGTTCACGTACATAGTATGAATTGAAATTAAACAACATTGTGAACAAGAGATAGTAGTAAAAGTTTGTCTTGAGATGGGAAGCATGCATATTTAAAAAAGTATATCCTTTATAACAAAGGTTTGAATATCTGTCCCGGAATTTATTTGGCAGAGAAAAACTCCTAGTCCACTCATTGATTCTATCGGTTCTTCAAAATAATTTTCGCACGCTTGTAATTTTATTCCTTGGACAGATTTGTTTATTTCATCAAAACTAATAATTTTGATTGGCATACCCGGCCGTATGCAACAAAAATTTTTGGGCTGAAATATGCTTAAATACATGTAGCTGAGTGGTTTTATACGCGATGGGGAAACCATATCCTCTTTTGATAAATTAAGATGACTTAATTTCTTTTTGCAAATTACTATATCTATATTGATTATGGATTTGCTGCAAAATTCCGCTCGGCTTTCTTATTTTTCGCTTTAACTTTTGTAAATTGTTTTAAATGGATAAGCAGTGAATTCTTGTATAAAACCGAAGTTCTAATGCAGTCTACGAGATGTAAAAGGCTGTGAACATTGAATGTGCACTGTTATTTCCGAATACTTTTGGAAAATTTTCTACAAATAATTCAAAAACTTTTTCAGCTGTATTGAGATTTTGGAGAAAAGTTTTTGGACATACAAGCAATCTGTAAGCACAGTACAACAACAGAAACTCATAATTATTCCTGTGTATAAGCAAAATTGCCTAAATTCAGTTGCTTTCCATCGTAAAGGGTTATCAAAACATCTTGATTTTCGGGAAAATTCTCGAGGAATATAGTATAAGCTTTCAAATCTTTAATTCGCTTCTTATATATTTTTTTAGTAGGCTTTCTATGGTACTCACCGGTATGATGTCTGCCAAGTCGAAGTTATCGACTTGCTTGTTGGTGGAGGCTTCTGCCGTCTGACTGTGTAGGGGCATGTAACTAAGGCACTGTGAACACTTTTTTTTGTTTTCTTAACTCTTTATTATCATGTTCCTCTCCTTTACAAACTCTCACTCTCTTTTCACCACTGAATTACACTTGCAATTAAATTTTTTGTGGAGCTATTCTTCGGTATTTACTTTACCTTTCGAAATTCAATTTACGTAACTTATTTGAACTCTATTACACTTTTTGTTTTTTTTTATAACAATTCTACCCTTCGGTCGCGACTGTCCTTTTTTCTGCTACTATATTAAAAAAAAAACTGTGAAAAGACCTTCCGGACCGCCTGAACCAAGTTTTTAAAACCAACTCGACTCTTGATCACCTTCATCGCGATCAAGAGCCGTCGTTCAGGGTAGAAAATGCATAGTTTGCATTTCTACCCTGAGAAAAATTGATTAAACAAGTCCAGAATATTTTTCGATGGACGGTGACTTGAAAAAATGTAATTTGATGTTTTTATAAACATCAGCCAGCGTCCCGTCGGTTGAATTTGCGGCGCGCGTATGCATATATGTACTATATTTGTGGTTGCGCGTCCATTTTATTACGAAAGCTTTTGATGTGATATGTAAGTATGTTTGTACATACATATTATATTTCTTGCGATAAATCGTACTGAAGGTGGATAGTTCAGCTTGTTTAGACTCTACCTCTTCTGCAAGTGTTCTTAATTCGACTGCTTTTTCAGTATGTAGCTTGTCCGCTTCAAAATCTAATGGCAAAGCAAATTCATCAAGATTAGTTTCCGTGCGAGTGTCTTATTAGCACCCTCAACGCTACAGTTGGTCGCTAGGAAATCATTTCCCAGAAGTACATCATCTGAAAGGCCTGGCAAGTTCTTACGACTTGAAACTTGCAGGAAATTTTGTTTTTGAACTCGAGGTTTCCCTGGCAATTTCCCAGCGTCTTTCCGGTACCAAATGGGGTCTGAAGTGTACACGTCATGATTATACATTTTACAGTTCACAATACGTATTTTTTCGTTTGAGGCAATATGTATGGCCTCCTAAATTACAAAGACTACAACTGATTTTATTTAAATAATTATTTTTATTGTTTACATTGTAATTTATATTAGGAGATCTTGGCTCCTGTTTGATATTCGGCGTTGTGTTTGCCTGTGTGAACTGTGCTGACTGTATGTGACTGTTTGTATTTTCGTGCGAGTTGTTTTGCCAGGATCCCTGTGTAAGGGGTATAATGCCTGGTGTGGGCCTCATGTCCTCCTTAGGATGTCTCAGGGTACAGGATTAGTCATTAAAAACCACTGTTGCACTTCAAACCTTTTATTTTATTCCAGTTCTTACAATAGTATTAGAAATTCAACTTGTAAAAAACTCTTTCTTATTTTATTCTCTCCTGCTTACTTGATTCTACGCTGATGACACTTGTATGACAATCTAGGCAAGACTTCGAAGCGAATGAAGTGGCCGACAACTTTCGTTCCTCCTATTGCCGTCGTACTCTCTTTTTTGTCTTTTAAACTGCCGTGTTGGCATTATCGTCTTTATGCTACGTTTGTATGATATGCTTGATTTGGCATACGAGATGTTATTTGCGGGCCGCTACATCACTCCCCCTTATTAAAAAAAACAATTCCTTTGAATGCTTTGTTCAATATTATTTTAAATTCAAATTTTTGAAATAAAGGAAATGTAATTATGTTTCAGAACTACTTGCTAATAAAAATTCTTGTGCATTTTATGTTGATTATTTACATTTTAGACAAAAAATAAAATAATTATTCATTAGATTTTAAACATTAATTTGGGTTTTTGGTCTAATTTAGTTGTTATACCTGTGGGTGATGCATTCTGATTCCAAAAAAATGCTGGTTTTAGTCTGTCGACGTTAACCACTTCTTCTTTATCGTTAAGTAGGACTTTAAGAAACTTGCTGGGCTTAGAAACAACAGGATGAGGTGAGTATGGTGCGTTAAAGCTTCCTCTAAGACCGGGCTTTTGTTGATTTCGCGATCTCAATACCTGTGGTTTAATTTTTACTAATGCATTTTTAATATCTTTAGCTGAATTTGTGGTTAAGGATGTATGTGTTGGTATAACTGATGTGAATAGTTCCCCTGGTAAACGTAATGATTCACCGAATAATAATTGTGATGGGGTTACTCCTAAATCTTCCATTAATGCTGATCTTATGCCTAGAAGGATCCACGGAATATTATAATACCAATTTTTTGGATCATTAGTGCTTCTAATGGCCGTTTTTAATTGTCTGTGAAAGCACTCTACGCTGCCATTGGATTGAGGGTGGTACGTTGTTGTGCGAATGCGGTGGAAACCTAAGATGTTCGACAATTCTTTAAACAAAAGTGATTCGAATTGTTTCCCTTGATCTGTGGTTATTGTTGCCGGGACACCATATAAGACAACCCAATTACGAATGAAAACGTTAACTACTGTTTTTGCGTTAATATCCCTTATGGGAATTGCTTCGGGCCAATGCATGAAACGGTCTTTGATGGTTAGGAGATATTCATTACCATTGGAAGGTTTTAAAGGTCCTACTATATCCATGTGGATATGTTGAAATCTCCCTCTTGGGATTTCAAATTTTCCATATGGTGTAAGAGTGTGTCGGTGAACTTTAGCTTTTTGACAGGACAAACAAGCTTTGCCATACATTTATGTTTTTATTTATTTTAGGCCAGAAATATCGTGATGTTACTAGTTTTCTAGTAGCACGGATGCCAGGATGAGATAAGTTATGTAGCGACTCGAATATATCCCGTCTTAACTTTTCAGGGACGTATGGTCTGTTCGTTCCACACCAGATTTCAATGTTTTCAGAAGGCATGAAAAGTTTCTTTAATTTGAAAGAAGAATTTGGGTGAACATTAACTGGATTGCTTTTAATTCGTTGTCCTCCTGCTGGAGTTTTGACATACTTGCTAAATCAAATTTTTCAGTGGAATTGATTGTATCGATGAATGCTCTCGAAAGTGTGTCAGGGACTATGTTTTGCTTACCTTCTATGTGCCGTATTTCTTGCGTAAACTGTGAGATGTAATTCAAGTGATTGCTTTGTCGGGGAGATCTGTCTGTTTTCGAAAATAGTGCTGAAGTAAGTGGTTTATGATCTGTATATATGGTAAAAAGTTTTCCTTTGAGATAGTGTCGGAAATGTTTGATTGCTAGGAAGATAGCTAAAAGTTCTCTGTAAAAAGTGGAATACTTTTTCTCTGGTGGTTTTAGACGTTTAGAGAAGAAGTTTATTGGTTCCCATTGACTTTGTTCTGAACTGCGCTGTTGTAAAACAGCTCCGACGGCATCACTGGATGCATCCACGCATAGGCTTGTTTTGGCCTTTGAATTTGGGTGGACGAGCAAAGTGTAATTTTCTAATTTTGATTTAATGCTGTTGAAAATTTTTTCATGTTCCGTGGTCCAGTTGAATGCTATCTTCCTTTTTCTTTTTGAATTTGGAGACTTGAGGAGATCATACAGAGGTCCACAGCACTGAGCAGTGTCCGGTATGAAGCGATGATAAAAGTTTATCATGTTGATGGCGTTGGGAAGTCTTTTATTGCCTGAATTCTACTTTCAGTAGGTCTAATTCCGTCTGGCGTTATGGTATGTCCTAGAAAGTTTACTTTTTTAACTCCAAAAAGACATTTGGTGGAATTTATGTTAATGCCATACTTTTGTAAACGAACGAAAAGTGTTCGGAGATGGTTCTTGTGTTCCTGTGGCGATTTACTACCAATTAGTATGTCGTCAACGTATACAAAGATGAGCTCGAGATCGGAAAGTACCTCATTTATAAAACGTTGGAACGTTTGTGCTCCGTTTCTGATGCCAAAAGGCATTCTGAGGAATTCGAAGAGTCCGAAAGGAGTGATAACAGCGGTTTTATAAATGTCCTCTTGGGCGACCGGGATCTGATGATAAGCCCTAATGAGGTCTACTTTTGAAAATATTGTGCAGCCGTGTAAGTTAACAGATAGGTCCTGAATGTTTGGGAGAGGATATTTATCGAGAGTTGTAACAGCGTTCAACTGTATTTATAATCCCCGCAGGGTCTCCAGTCTGGTGAATCCTTTTTTGGGATTATATAAAGCGGTGAGGCCGCTGGTGACGAGGATGGTTGACAAATTCCTAATTTAACCATTTATTCGAATTCTGATTTTGCTGCTTTTTATTTTTCGGGATTGAGTTGTCTGGGTCTAACGCAAGGAAGGGGTTCTTGTGTGTTAATGCGATGGACGACGTTGTGATTGACCGGCATGGTAAAATCAGGTGAAGCTTTGAGAGATACAAGCTCATCTAATATAGATCCGAATTCGTCTTGAAAAGAGTGTAACTTGGGTGAGTTAGTTTTGATAGAGCGTGAGATGCAATTCGTGGATAGTGTGGTCGTTCTATCGACTACTCTTTTGTTGCGAAGGTCGACGAGAAGATTATATTTGAAGAGAAAATCTGCACCAATGATGGGATGGTCTACGATTATGAATCAGCGATCAAGTGTACGGCGTAAATTTAGATCTAAAGACAAATGTGTGAAACCGAAAGTTGATATAGGTGTGCCGTTGGCAGAAACAAGGTTGTAGTAATTTACTTTAGAATTTTTTGGGAACAATCTTTTTGGGATGATGGAAATTTCTGCTCCAGTATCGATTAAGAAGTAGATATTTAAATTTTTTTCGAAAATAAATAGGCTGCTTGACGATGTACCATCTTCGATGCCGCGCCCGCTAATCGGAGTTTTTTGGCTGATTATTTTCTTTCCTTTCCAATGTGCAAGGTTGGATACACGTTTTGGCTTTTTCTCTAATTTTCTGATATGATTTGGATCTTGGACGAAAACGGTTGGAGGAACGTGATCTTTCTCTTTCTCTGCCTTGGCGGGTTTCTAGATCTTTAAGCCGTTCGGACAATTCGTGCAATTGACTCGATATATTTTTGATTCCATTGTCTGAGATCGTAGACACTTTTATGGACGATGTGGAGTCAAAAATCCTATCGGCGATACCAAAAATCTCTTCCTGTGTATGTGTACCTTCTATCGCTATGATACATGCTTGTATAGCAGTTGGTAATTTGTTTATCCATAGCTTTCGTAAGAGGGATGTGTTCACTAAACTGTTTCCCCCGGCCAAATATTCCATTTGCCGGAATAGTTCGGAAGGTCTGTAATTTCCGATTTCGACTTTGTGTAGTAAGGCGTCGAGTCTCTTTTCTTCCGAATCTCGGCTTCTGTTTAACAGAAGGGCTTTTAAATTGTCGTATCTATCCCTACTCGGTGGATTCAAAAGCGCATACGCCACGATTTCCATGGTTTCTGTGGGCAAGGATGCGACTAAGTGGTCATATTTAGTATTGGATGCTGTTATGCCTTTGAGGCGAAATTGTGAGTGTGTGTCGGGAATGTTTACTTGTTTTACGTGGCGGACACAACGGAAAATGTGACCCGTTGTCCTAACTGTAATAGCCTGCTAGGTTCAGGTGCCGAGCCCCTCAACTATCTTGAATTGAGTTGATGGGTATGTTACTTTTCGTTACTATAGAGTATACTTAAATGAACTTGCCTACTGTAACCCAAAACGTGTTTCACTTCATATGAACAGTGGGAGCATATAAGATTTTAATATGTGAGAGTTGGACGACCATTAAAGTACTCGGTACAGTCTGAATTGAACTAATTCCTGTTACATAAGAAAAATAAAATTGTTTCAGGACGAACAAAGGCTTTCAATCAAGACACCTAAACAGTTTGTTCCGATGTGAAAAAAAAAATATACCAGACATAAAATTACTGTTATTTTTAATTTTTCACTAATAAGAGCTTGCGGATATTTCTATTCACATATTTTCCTAAGTTATAGCAAGGATTGTTTCTTTATACCTATCTTTTTTTGAGTTCGCGAAGTCAACTACCTAAACAAATTTTTTTGTTTTTTTTAGAGGAACCCTTAAGCACTATGTGATTCTCCCTGTGAGCTCTAATAATTTATTTAATATATATAGGAGAAAATTGCAAGTAGGTTATAGTTTTTTTTTTACCCGTACATGTAATATGTAAAAAGTATTATTTTGTTAGTACTTTTTTGCTAATCTTCATGCTGATTTATGAATTGAAATAATTTGAAATTTCTATGTATTAAATCGAAAATTGTAATTTTGTTAATTTTTAAAGAAGAAGAAATAACTCACGACATACATTTTGTCTTTTGTCTTATAATATGGTTTGATTTTTATATGTTTCTTTTTGTATTTAGTAATCCGAAATGTTGTTAATGTTGTAAAATTAGATGCATCTCCCGCATGGTATCATTTTGGCAATTTTCCTATGTATGAATGCTAAAAATGAAAAAGATGATTTTGAGAAAACAATATTCTATTAATATAATTATAATAATAAAATTGATGATAATTCCCTATTTGCTGCGTTCTGCGTCCGTCGTGCTTTTGTTAACCGCTGTTAAGGTTCATTGATTAGCCAGAATGCATTGATGATGATAGCGTGATGATGATTCGATTTCTCCTTTCTTGTTTCGATCCGATGTTATCTACACTAGAATTTAGCATCCGCTGGTTTTTTATAGATGATGGTTATGATGTTTTTTGCTTGAGTGTTTTTTTGTTGAAATTTCTTTTAATGTGCTGTATGTACGTGGCTTACTTGTACCACGAGGCTTGCACGTTGTTATTCGTTTGTTTTAGATTTTTGTTAACTTAATCCTGTTGTAATGCCGAATTATTTAATTGTGGATATGTTGCGTCCTTCATTATTATTTTTATCTTAAATATTTTAAGATTTTGTTGTTCGGTCAGCGTCGGGGTCATCATTTTGTGAGCCTCATGGCCTTCTTAGGATGTCTCCGGGCACAGGATTAGTCATTAAAAACCACTGTTGCACTTCAAATCTTTTATTTTATTCCAGTTCGTACAATAGTATTAGAAATTCAACTTGTAAAAAACTCTTTCTTATTTTATTCTCTCTTGGCAAGACTTCTAAGCGAATGAAGTGGCCGACAACTTTCGTTCCTCCTATTGCCGTCGTACTCTCGTTTTTGTCTTTTAGACTGCCGTGTTGGCATTATCGTCTTTATGCTACGTTTGTATGATATGCTTGATTTGGCATAGGAGATGTTATTTGCGGGCCGCTACACCTGGGTTATATACATTATGCCTTGCAGATGCACTAAGTTGTATATTTTGTGCGTAATTTGGTATGACAGACTCATATAGGGTTTATTTACGCCTGTTTTCAGTGCGTTTTTGGCGAAGTTTTCCAGCTGCGTTTTAACAGCTGGTGCCGCTATGGCTCCATATTTGGACTCTGCTGCTTCATTACATACATAGTCCCAGCATTTGTTTTACTCGTGCCGTGAAGGCTGTGAGATTTTCTAGGGGATACTGCCTTGTTGTGATTAGTTTATTTACCAGCTCCTGGTAAATTTCTCTAGGCAGGTAAGTGCGGTTTACCCGTTCTTCTACCTCCTTAAAAGTAGTTGGAATATGTGAGGCAAAGAGCTGACAAGCTTCGCCTCGAAGTCTGGTGGGGAAGATTTGTAAAAAAGCTGTTAACTCATCCACCGAAATGCACTGGATTACCTTCCTGCTGCATCCTAGGAAGGTTTAGAGCTCAAGGCTCAATTTTGGGTGCTGTTCTGCTGAGAATAGGGGAACGACCTGGGCAGTTAGCTTGGCGATTTTAGCGTAATCTGCCATGTTTAAATTGGGGATTTTTGAACTTGAATTTGGCACTGCTGGGGAGCTAGTATCTTCTATGCTGGTTTCCAGAAGGGAATCGCCCAGCCAACTTAAGAAGATTTCACTCGCGGTGGAATCACTGACACTGTCTTCGATGGCACTTTCTCTTAAATTAACACTATTATTTTGAATAATGTCTACCCCGATAGAGTGCGAAAATTCTCCAAACTCTTGCAGGCTCTTTTAGAACTTCTCTGTATTTATTTTGAATTTGGAGATTATTTCAAGTCTTTCCTTTCGAGACTTTGTAGCAAATCAGGTATGCCTGGAATTTTAAATTGTCTCATATTTTTTATCTTTCCACTGCTTTGTATACCCTACTGCCTGTTAGTAGCGGTAAGCTTCACGCAATGCTTCAGTGGAAATGGGACATGGCGGAACGTGGTTCGTAATGAGAATTCCTGGGCGCGTTCACTGCCACTTTGCGTAGCGTAGTCGTTGTCGTAGCGTAGTTCTGTCAAAAGCCATCACATAACTACGCTACGCCATCGAACGACTACGGCAGAGTGAACAATCGGTGTCATCTGAACTGTCAATTAATAA
The DNA here is from genome assembly GCA_963924295.1 of Dioctria rufipes. NCBI lineage: Eukaryota > Metazoa > Arthropoda > Insecta > Diptera > Asilidae > Dioctria > Dioctria rufipes. The sequence goes on along the minus strand of OZ002740.1, from coordinate 251,759,513 downwards.
CTGACAGTTTACCACTTATGCATGGTGTTCAACCGTTTTCATTAAAAAATTTTTAAAGGCGATGACACAATGGTGGCTTCGGCTCTCGCTCCGGCTTCGGAGCCAAAGCCAGCTACTGTCAAATCGTTGAAATCGAAGCCGACTATGACACAATGGCGGCTTCGTAGATTCGTAAAGAAGTAGTTAAATACAGAGGGAATTGAAGAAAAATAAAATGAATAATATAAACGGGTGCAAGTGTTGAATTTAATTGAGATTGCTAGTTATGGTTACTTGATTTTGAAATCTTTAAGAAAAGAAAGAAAAAGACGTTTTTGGAGGCGTGAAATTTACATGCAAAGGAGGGAGCATGGTTTTTTTTAAATGACTTACAAATTAATTAAATCCTGCGACCATGATATGTTTAACCAGACATTTAGGATGGGAGTGAGCAGCTTTAACGTTTTGCTTAGTCTAGTTCATGAAAAGTTGCAAAAAGTTTGCATAAGAAAGCCAACAGAGCCGGAGTGCAGATTGGCATTAACCTTAAGGTATGTACATTTATTTCATAAGATTAAAAAATAATGATGACTTTATTTCAGTTATCTAGCGTATGGTGTTCCACGGCAAATCTTGGTTCTAAAATTTAGAATGGGAGTGTCTACAGTGGCAAATATAATTTTGGAGACGTCTCAAGTATTGCGGGATGAACTTTCACCAATTTATTTGAAGCAAAAGTGTCAAGACGATTGGTCACAAATCACCCAGGAGTTTGAGGGAATGTGGAACTTTCCAAATTGTGTGGGAGCTATCGACGGCAAGCACATTCATATAGTCTGTCCGCCGAATGCAGAGTCGGAGTATTTTAACTATAAACACCGGCACAGTATTGTACTAATGGCAGTATGTGACGCCAAATATCAATTTACCGCCATCGACATTGGGGCCCCTGGCAGCAGTACCGACGATGGTGTGTTTAAAGAAAGTAGTTTCGGAGAGAATCTTTCAAGAAATACTTTGGATTTGCCTCCTGAGAAAGTGTTAACAAGAAGTTCTCTGAAGGTACCACATTATTTTGTGGGCATTCCTCTTAGGACAAACCTTATGAGATCGTTTCCAGGGCGAAATTTAACGAATCAGCAGGAATATTTCAATCGTCGATTATCGAGGGCCAGAAGAACAATTGTAAATGCTTTTGGTATAATGTCTTGCCGGTGGAGAGTTCTACTGCATGACATATATTGCCACCCAAAAAATGTAAGAAAAATTGTTTCCGCTACAGTGGTCTTGCACAACTACTTACGTAATGTGTTGAATATTGCCCACCCAATTTCGCAGACCGTGACATGGGTGAGTCTATCCAAGAAGGACAATGGCGACAAGAAACCACGCAACTTCAGTCTGCATCTCCCTTTGGGAGATCAAATCATGTTTCGGCTTCGGCATTTTCACTGCGAGAACAACTATGCCAATACATTTGTAATACTAGATTTCCGTAAATTAATAAAAAAAATGAGTTAAGTTTCATGTTTTATTTATTTTTTTTTCTCGAAATAGTCGGAGTTTTTTATTCACATAGTATAATACTCCCTCCTGGATCTCGTCTAACTCATCCACTGAGAGTTCGGCCAGGTCAATTATTTTGGCAATTGTTTGCATAATTATCTCGGTAGGCGACGGCTCCGTTGTCTTCAAAAACTAATTCGCCCCGTCCAAAAGTTTGAATACTGCTTATCGATTGCAGTCGATGAGCCAGAATTCCTTTCACCACCTGCTCTTTTTCTTGCAGGAGTGCTATCCACAATTAGAGCACGGGGTACTTCTCCTGAAAGGATTTCCGTTGTTTCTATCGCAGAAGTCATCGAGTCCTCTAATGCAGTTAGCGATAGCAAACGCGGCTCGTCTGGCACTTCCAGCTCAAATGCACTTTGCGCCGTCTCCTCCTCCAGCCCTACTTCTGGTGGCAACGGTTGGTAATTGCTGAGAGTTTTTCTAGAAAAGCAAGATATTATATTTTCATATTAAACAAAATTAATATAATTTTTTCATTACATTGGGGCTATATGTGCATCCACAAAATTTAGAAGATCAAAAAATCTCCATTTTGGTTTATTTACCGCTCCAATTCCCGACGGAGTAGTCCGCATTTTGGCCAACTCCAGTCTATACGTATTCCTCAGAGACTTCCACATCGCTTTTAATTTCTCCTCTAAGTAAAATAATATTTTTTCTAATTCAAATAATTTGCTTCATAATCACAACTTTAATTTATATTATTAAGTTTTCAAGTGTATAAAAAAATTTTGAAAACTAATAATTAATTGAAAAACAATACATTACAATACAATACAATAAAAAACACAAAAATGAATTAAAATAAAAGCACACTCACTAGGAATACCAATTTCCTCGCTTATTTTCTTCCACACTTTTTCCTTTTTTAAATTATTTTTATAGTCCTTGTCGCTTTTGACATATAACAAAGAATTTTCTTTCACCATTTCAATTAACATTGTGAAGCCGTTGAAAATCAAATATCAACTGATAGCGGCTGCGGCTCCCAAATCGTAGCCGGAGCCGCCATTGGGTTAAGTGAGTTTGGCAAAATCTTTGATGAACTTCCTGTAATACCCAAGAAGTCCAAGGAAAGATTTAATTTGTTTTGGTGTCTTAGGCAATGGAAATGACTTAATCGCTTTTATTTTTTCCGGGTTTGGCTTAACGCCTTCTGAGCTAACAATGTGTCCAAGGAAAGAAACTTCCTTATGTAGAAATTCGGATTTGTCAATTTGAACTTTAAGGTTGGCCTGTCTTAGTTTTTTAAAGACAGAACCCAAATTTTCCAAATGTTCTTGCAGTGATGTGGGAAAATGCAATAATATCGTCCATATAAACGAGACATATTTTACCTTGCAGTTCATGTAGGACATTGTCCATTATTCGCTGGAATGTGGAAGGGGCGTTTTTAAGTTCGAACAGCATCCTAACATATTCATAGTGACAGTTATTTACGCTGAATGCTGTTTTGGGGATGTCTTCAGGTTTTACTTCTATCTGGTGGAATCCCGAAGCAAGATCGCGAGTACTGAAATACATTCATTTTCGGTGATATTTGGCAGAGGATACTAATCATCGATCGTTTTCTCATTTAACTTCTTATAGTCCACGACTAATCGCCATTTTTGAATGCCACTAGCGTCCGACTTTTTAGGGACTATCCAGATAGCGGACCAGGGAGAAAAGCTTGGTCGAATTAATCCCTGATCAAGAAGTGTGCTTATTTGTTTTTGAATCTCTTCCCTATGCACTTCGGGAAATCTGTAGAATTTTGTGTAGATTGCTATATCATAGTTTGGATGCTGTGTTTTATTTGGTTTGAAAAGGTCCGTCCTTAAAGAATATATCCTCGTATTGTTTATATAGTCTAAGTATTGCCTTTTGTTCTCCTTGATTCAAGTGGTTTAGCGGTTTTTATCCAAAGGTTGCACTTTTATGGGTTGTTCTATGAAAAACGATTGTGGAGAATTCGAGAAATTTGCTATCTGCACTGGGGAATACCAGTCTCTGGCTTGATACAATTCCCTCGGAAATGATTAAGTTGTTTTTTATTATTAATGGTTTAATAAAAATACTTCCAACTTCTACATCAACTGGCAAACTTATTATCATTTTACTATATGTGGGGACAGTGTATGGTTTAGATGTGTAATTTGGTTTGTATATGAGAGGGATAATAAATTTTTTTTGTTTTCAATATAGATTCATTAAAGTCCAGTTTAATTCCTACTGTTTCATCATTTCTAATCCAATAAGGCCGTCAAAGTAGTTGTGGAATCTAAATGATAAATAAATAAATTCATTGAGTCCATTCAAGATGACTTGTTTATCGATTAAGTGTGTGTTGAAGACCGTTTTCACTTCGATGGGTTTTATTAGTTTAGTTAGGCAAGGATCAACGAGATCGGGTCTAATGAAAGACATATTGCTGCCAGTGTCAACCAGGAATTTCAAAAGAGTGCCATCATTAGATCGGATATGAATATAAGGCAAAAAGAAGGACTGATGGCTATTTATGTCTAGGTATCCAATTTGGTCTCCGATGCGGTTTGCTGAAAGTTTTGATCGTCTATTTCGTTGTTTTCCTCAGTCCAGTTGTCTAGATTGGGGTAATAATCTGCAGAATAAAAACTAGTTGGGGTCTCTTTACTTAAATCTTCGGGTAACTGCATTTGGTCACTTTCTATTTCTTGGTCATTGGATTCAACATTGAATAGTTCTTCTGAAGTAAATTTGTGTAGTCCAGTTAGTTTGAAAATGTTTGATCTAAAAGGAAATCTATATGTGTTTAAATTCGTGTTTCCACTAGACGTGTCCATAAGCTCTGGACGTGGGTTGGTATTGTAAAGACTTCTTTGGATCGGTTTCTGTTGGTTAAATAAATTAGGTTGTGTTCTATACTATGTTGGCTGAGTACCGAAATTATGGGGTTGGTACGAGTTTAATCTCTGATTTGGAAGGGGTGTGCTTCTTATCGGATTATTTTGAAAGGATCGTGGAGGATAGTTGTAATTTATTCTTGTTGGGTATGTCTTATGCTGCTGTACTTTAGGAGCCGGTAAGGACTTTGTCGCAACTGAGTGTTTAACGTAATAACTATTTTGTTCTTCTAAACAATATTTCAAGGCTTCAGTAAGCTTCGCAGGTCTCATTGCTCGTATCGTTGACCCTAATGGTTCCCTAAGTCCAGCTAGAAATGTATTTAGACACATTTCCTCATATAAGGATTTCTTCGATTTTATAACACTTTCGTTCTTTTCGTGAACTTTAATATGTCAATAATTTTTGAATAGTAGGTTTCAACGGTATCTTGGTTTTGACGCAATAAGTGCAAGTCGTGAATTAAACTTGTTTCATTTCTCTTATCAGAGTAGTGTGTTATTAGATTACTTTTAACATCTTCCCATCCGGTAGAAGTGCCGTACATGTTAAGCACTTCGTTAGCTTGGCCGATAATTTTATTCCTTATAAAATTAACTTTGCATAATCTGTCCCGTCTATCGGTGTCATTAACCCTAATATTTCTTCAACATTGTTAATAAAATCATAGAGTGTACGAGGGTTGCCAACAAAAGAAGGTAGGTCTTTAACGGCGTCGGGAATTGTAAGATTATCGAAGATTTGTTTCAAATCAGTATTCATCGCCTTTATTTTATTGTTATTATTTATAGATTCACTCAAATTTAAAGCAGCAAAATGACTAGAAAGCGCAATATCTCCAAGATTATTTATTTCACTTTTAAGATTTCTAATACTTCCAAAATTTTGCGTTTGCTCGTTTTCTTTAAAAATTTTAAAATTATCTGGTTTTATTTCATCAAACACTTTTATATTTTCTTGAAATTCTAATTTCACTTTATCTAATTCACTTTCTCTTAAAAATAAATAATTACCGTAAGCCGCGATATTTTCAGAATCAGTAGTCTTATTTTCTATTTCCAACTCTGAGTCAGATTCTTCCTCTATATTATTTTTGTAAGGGAAACTATTGGCCTTTACTTTAGGAGATTTAATTTTAAATGATTTGGACATAGGAAAAAATGTTTAAAATTTGTAATGGACTTACCATAAAACAACAATAGCAAGTTTACGTAGCATCATTTAAATAGTAATTAACAGACCAAATGATTCCAAACAAATGAGGATCTTCCTCCACTGTTCGAGATGTTGAGTTCGGCTAATGAGGAGTTTGTAGATAACGTATCTATCCAGCAATTTAATAGAATGCCTTTTAATCCAAAACATCCCTTGACGATCGAATATCCAAGAAAAGTTTCCCCCGAAACCAAAGGATTAAAATCCACTACTCGAATCCACCTTTGTATGAACAGTCCGCTAAACAGTAAGCCGCCGTTATATATTTTTTTTTTCAAATCCGGAACTTAGTAACGAACAACGATTAATTTACGAAAATGGATCCTTCTGGATCCTACCGACTACGCCAAATATAGCTCGTGGGTATTCGATAGGAATATTTTTTATAAAAAACAATCAGAATTGATCACATTTATAATAACTTTTATTAACAACGGTTTCCAGGTAGAGAACTGAAGACGAGCTTTTAGAAAAGGTAGTCAGATTTAAAACGTCGAGCAACGCGGTAATAATGTACCTCTACCTGGGAAACGTTGTTAGTTGTGCTGTTGCGAAATGCAATGCAAGTAAGCATTTTGGCGGTGTGGGAAAGCAGGTGTTTGACGGTTATGAGGAATTGGATTATGAGGAGTTGTTAGTTCGGGAACTTATAATATTGTTATTGGAATTATTCTTAGAACGTTTATTGCAATTATATCGTGAGGGATGTAACTCGCGCAACTTCTATTTATATAGAAGAAACCACAAAAATTAAGAAGGTAATAGGCGCAATTGATGGTACGTACGTAGCCGTAAAAGCTCCTTCCGATCAAAAAGAAGCTTACACTAATAGGAAGATGTTTACATCCGTAACGCTTCAAGCCATATGCAACCTCAAAATGGAATTTATTAATTGTTTTGCTGGGTTTCCAAGCTCAGCGCATGATAGAAGAGTATTCAATAATTCGGGCATTTATCGAGACATCACCGAAAATCCATCATTATTCTTCCCAAATGATGAACGAATTTTTGGTGACAAGGCGTATCCGCATCTCAAGTACTGCTTGGTGCCTTTCGTTGACAGAGGAAATTTAAGTGATGTAGATCAACATTTCAACAAAGTTCATGCAGCAGCAAGGCAAGTTATTGAAAGAAGTTTTGCGCTTTTATTTGGGAGCTTTAGGAGATTGAAGTACATTGAAATGAAGGCTTTCTACATGGTTCCGTATACCATATTAGCGGCATGTGTACTTCACAATGTTTGCCTTAAATTTCCTGATTCTAGAGTCGACACTTACCTTGATGAAGGGCTTTCGGATGTACGCCGGAATGAAACCCAAAATTCGGACAACTCATACGCACAAATGTCACAAGAGACAACAACAAGAGATGTTGAGCAAATTAGAAAAGCTATTGCCAGGGAATTGTGGGGCAGTAGGAGACGTTGAGGGTATATTAAAGAAAAGACTTGGAACATTCAATTGTAATTTTTTTAAATTTAAATACAAAATCTATACTCTAAATTAATACTACTTTACATATTATACATATACTAATTGTAAAAACTATATTATTAAGGAATAGTCATCAACTGATTCCATAAAAATTTAACATAAAAATCTCTTTTGGTATTTCCATACGAGGGTTGATCACACTCAAATTAAATTAGTAATTCTAATTTAATTTGAGTGAGCTCAACGTTTCTATGGAAAAACTAAAACAGATTTTTATGCTAAATTTTTATTGAATCAGTTGGTGAAATTAAACTATTTTTATCTTAACACTAAAATATGGTCAATAAAATTAAATAACTACAACTACATCTTATCAATTAATTGCTTCATCATACTTTTATATTCAACCACGGCATTTTCTTGCGCAACTGCTGCTCGTTCCTGTGCTATTACTGCTCGCTCTTGTAGTTTCACTAATTCTTTTAAAATTCCTTTTTTCTCGTCATGCTGCTGTCTCCTGTCCTCTCTGCCCTTTTCCATCATTTCCTCAATCATCTCTGCCACAGTCTTTCGACGACGTCGCCTTGGTGTTGTTGGCTCCAGCAGTGAATTAACATTCTTCGCTTCTTCAACATCAATATCCTGTTCGGTTTCCGCCGCCGCCGCTCGTGAAGTGCTTGGCTGAGGTTGCCTTTCCTCTACTTTCCGTGGAAGCTGCGGTGTTGTATAATGAACTGAGTCAGCTAATGATATGGGGTCCACCGCATGACTCCGGTTGAAAATTTGAGACATTTCCTCAAAATACGCGAAGTGGTAACGGTCAGCTCCAGGGGAACGCGAGTTGTCCTTCTTTTTCTTAATTGCGTTTTTAATGCATTGAACTTCCACTTGCATTGGCTGCCAGAATATGGAAATTCTTGCCTCAACATTTCCGCAGAAATTTCTTTCCGTATTTAATTTGAGTGTGCTCAACGCTCCTATGGAAAACTAAAACAGATTTTTATGCTAAATTTTTATTGAATCAGTTGGTGGAATTAAACTATTTTTATCTTAACACTAAAATATGGTCAATAAAATTAATAACTACAACTACATCTTATCAATTAATTGCTTCATCATACTTTTGTATTCAACCACGGCATTTTCTTGCGCTACTGCTGCTCGTTCCTGTGCTATTACTGCTCGCTCTTGTAGTTTCACTAATTCTTTTAAAATACCTTTTTTCTCGTCATGCTGCTGTCTCCTGTCCTCTCTGCCCTTTTCCATCATTTCCTCAATCGTCTCTGCCACAGTCTTTCGACGACGTCGCCTTGGTGTTGTTGGCTCCAGCAGTGAATTAACATTCTTCGCTTCTTCAACATCAATATCCTGTTCGGTTTCCGCCGCCGCTCGTGAAGTGCTTGGCTGAGGTTGCCTTTCCTCTACTTTCCGTGGAAGCTGCGGTGTTGTATAATGAGCTGAGCCAGCTAATGATATGGGGTCCACCGCATGACTCCGGTTGAAAATTTGAGACATTTCCTCAAAATACGCGAAGTGGTAACGGTCAGCTCCAGGGGAACGCGAGTTGTCCTTTTTTTTCTTAATTGCGTTTTTAATGCATTGAACTTCCACTTGCATTGGCTGCCAGAATATGGAAATTCTTGCCTCAACATTTCCGCAGAAATTTCTTTCCATATTTAATTTGAGTGTGCTCAACGCTCCTATGGAAAACTAAAACAGATTTTTATGCTAAATTTTTATTGAATCAGTTGGTGGAATTATACTATTTTTATCTTAACACTAAAATATGGCCAATAAAATTAATAACTACAACTACATCTTATCAATTAATTGCTTCATCATACTTTTATATTCAACCACGGCATTTTCTTGCGCTACTGCTGCTCGTTCCTGTGCTATTACTGCTCGCTCTTGTAGTTTCACTAATTCTTTTAAAATACCTTTTTTCTCGTCATGCTGCTGTCTCCTGTCCTCTCTGCCCTTTTCCATCATTTCCTCAATCGTCTCTGCCACAGTCTTTCGACGACGTCGCCTTGGTGTTGTTGGCTCCAGCAGTGAATTAACATTCTTCGCTTCTTCAACATCAATATCCTGTTCGGTTTCCGCCGCCGCTCGTGAAGTGCTTGGCTGAGGTTGCCTTTCCTCTACTTTCCGTGGAGGCTGCGGTGTTGTATAATGAGCTGAGTCAGCTAATGATATGGGGCCCACCGCAGGACTCCGGTTGAAAATTTGAGACATTTCCTCAAAATACGCGAAGTGGTAACGGTCAGCTCCAGGGGAACGCGAGTTGTCCTTTTTTTTCTTAATTGCGTTTTTAATGCATTGAACTTCCACTTGCATTGGCTGCCAGAATATGGAAATTCTTGCCTCAACATTTCCGCAGAAATTTCTTTCCATATTTAATTTGAGTGTGCTCAACGCTCCTATGGAAAACTAAAACAGATTTTTATGCTAAATTTTTATTGAATCAGTTGGTGGAATTAAACTATTTTTATCTTAACACTAAAATATGGTCAATAAAATTAATAACTACAACTACATCTTATCAATTAATTGCTTCATCATACTTTTATATTCAACCACGGCATTTTCTTGCGCTACTGCTGCTCGTTCCTGTGCTATTACTGCTCGCTCTTGTAGTTTCACTAATTCTTTTAAAATACCTTTTTTCTCGTCATGCTGCTGTCTCCTGTCCTCTCTGCCCTTTTCCATCATTTCCTCAATCGTCTCTGCCACAGTCTTTCGACGACGTCGCCTTGGTGTTGTTGGCTCCAGCAGTGAATTAACATTCTTCGCTTCTTCAACATCAATATCCTGTTCGGTTTCCGCCGCCGCTCGTGAAGTGCTTGGCTGAGGTTGCCTTTCCTCTACTTTCCGTGGAAGCTGCGGTGTTGTATAATGAGCTGAGTCAGCTAATGATATGGGGTCCACCGCATGACTCCGCTTGAAAATTTGAGACATTTCCTCAAAATACGCGAAGTGGTAACGGTCAGCTCCAGGGGAACGCGAGTTGTCCTTTTTTTTCTTAATTGCGTTTTTAATGCATTGAACTTCCACTTGCATTGGCTGCCAGAATATGGAAATTCTTGCCTCAACATTTCCGCAGAAATTTCTTTCCATATTTAATTTGAGTGTGCTCAACGCTCCTATGGAAAACTAAAACAGATTTTTATGCTAAATTTTTATTGAATCAGTTGGTGGAATTAAACTATTTTTATCTTAACACTAAAATATGGTCAATAAAATTAATAACTACAACTACATCTTATCAATTAATTGCTTCATCATACTTTTATATTCAACCACGGCATTTTCTTGCGCTACTGCTGCTCGTTCCTGTGCTATTACTACTCGCTCTTGTAGTTTCACTAATTCTTTTAAAATTCCTTTTTTCTCGTCATGCTGCTGTCTCCTGTCCTCTCTGCCCTTTTCCATCATTTCTTCGCTTCTTCAACATCAACATCATCGGTTTCCGCCGCCGCTCGTGAAGCGCTTGGCAAGTTGTCCTTTTTTTTTTCTTAATTGCGTTTTTATTGCATTGAACTTCCACTTGCATTGGCTGCCAGAATATGGAAATTCTTTCCTCAGAAATTCCGCAGAAATTTCTTTCCATATGTCAGCATGCCGCTTCCCGGAGTTGAGGAACTCATTCTTTTTTTCCCTAGATGGAAATCAACCTCAGCACAGCACTTCCACTCCATTTCTTTCCTGTAAAAAAATTGTATTAAAATATTTGTTTAAAGTATTGCATTGTATTGATTAAAATAAAAAACTACGCTGATAACAGTATGGGTTTACTGTTATTGATTTATCAGCACTGCTGTATTGTCATTGTCCTCTTCTATTCGTAGTGAGCATTAAATTCTACATCGAATGGTGACTTAGACACATTATGTGTGTGGCTAAAAATTAATGTATTTTTGTCAAAGTTCGTTGAAATGTAAGGGTTTTTAGTTGACACGTAAAGGAACTAAGCGTCTATTAAAATAATAATTCATATTTACCACCAAAGCCGCTTGCGTCCTCTTCCAAATTGCTGGGTTGCAACGATGCTGACGATGTAGCTAAAGTATTTGTTACAGTTTCCCGCTGCGGGGCTACATTTCTTGTCTGCATCATCGCAGGAACCGCAGTGCTAGTATTGGAAACTGTTGCATCAATTGGCTCGTAATTTATCACACTTTCCGGAAAACTTTCCATCAAAACTTCCGCAACATACATAATAACATTTATTATTTTGTTTATAAAAAAAAAAATTTAATTCTTACCTTCTTCAATTGATAACACAGTATTTCCCATAAAAATGGGTAAATTTGCTTCATTGACCACGATAGTTATACTTTTCTCAGCCGCGCTTGCCAATTTCCACTTGTCACCTCCGAACTATCAAATAACTTCAAATCGACTACGTTCGACTATCCTCCTGAGCGTAGTCGAATGTAGTCGACTATTTGTTACCTTCAAAGTGCGGAATGAACGATAGTCGTAGTCAAGCGTAGTCACTTACTGTCAAAATTTGGCGGAGTGAACGCTCGGTAGTGACTCGTAGTCGGCAAAAAGTCACTATTTCGGTGGCAGTGAACGCGCCCCTTGTATCTCGGTACCGTGGTGTACATACTTGTTGCTGTCCAGCTGACTTGAGTTTAACAGTAGCAATTGTTTACGTCATCTTCGTGGGAGTTAAACAATTAATTAGGTAAGATGAATTATAATATTTATAATAAAAAGATTTGGTTCTTGGTGGGCCACCAATGGTGGCTTGCTTGCTCTTCTTTTTTAGGATTTCAAGATGATGTTGGCGGACGATGCAAAGGATTTAATCGATACAATTTGCAAACTTTTGCATGCTATTATGATGATTTCCTTGATTTATGTGCTCCTGATGCATTAACTAATAACAATCAGACTGCTTCAGAAGAAAATAACAGGAACTCTGTAGCGGATGTTAGAGTGTTATAAAGTACGTTACAACAGTTAAAGAACCACCGAATGTCGAATCTTTAGTTCTTGATGAGGAGAAAATTTTCGACAAACAAATTCAGTGCACGGATTACATTGGTAAAATTGAAAAGGAATCTGAAGAATTAAGTTGGATTATAGAAATTTTAGATGAAATTTATGAAGCTCTCAGTAACTATGATAAACCTTACCCGACTCAAAATATAAGCATGACGAAAATCAGAAAGAAAACAAATTATTTAAAGTTGCTAGTTTGTTCCTTTTTAGATGTTAATTCCTGTTCGGAACACGACCTTTAATAAACGAAACGATAAGAACTTAAGTTATTATAAATATGTGCGAATATGTACTTACAAGTCTATGGCCATTGGCATCAGTATATAGGGGGCCACCTTTTCAAAATATCTGAATGATTTTTTTTCCCGAATTTTTATTTTCAATTTGTCTCTGCTTTGCGGTAATTTTCCACTTAATTTCGATGGTTTCTTACGGTGATTTCCTCGTGGAAAGTCACTCTAGATCTTTTATAAAGTCGTCGCCTTGATCTTCATCGTTGCAATCTGCAGTTGAGATAAAATAAGGTTTTTATTTAACGAATTAAAAAAACAAATACCTGTAGACGAAGAGGTTTGAACGGCAGCTCCTTTCAACCTTTTATTTTTCCCAGATTTAAAAAAACCAACTTTTCTTAATTTGCTCGAGCAATTGCGGAATCTATTATATAGTTGGCCCCCTGGCCTTTCACCGCTTGTGAAATATGTTTCTCTACTTTCTTGGGGGAAAATTTCCACAATCGTACACGGAGAGAAAAGTTCTCACATATTATGCGAAATACGCCATAATTTATGCGTAATGCAAGCATAAAATCCATCTTAACTTAACTAATCGGGTCGTCCCACGAAAGCTTGATTTTCCAGAGTTGTTGCAGGAATATTTTACCCCAGCTTACTACTGGCCCGATTAATCCCAGAGGATCAAAAACTCGGGCTAGGTCTGATAATATAATGCGTTTGGTTATGAGACTTGTATTTCGTGGGGAAATGTAAAATTGGAAGATGTCTTCCTCGGGCTGCCAAATAAGACCAACAGTTTTGATGACCTCATTCCCGCATATATTTAGATATTTCTCCCGAAATTCTTTTGGAATATCGTTAAGAAGAGTGGAGTGGTTAGCGCAGAATTTTCGCAATTCAAAATGACCTCTCTTCAGCAACGAGACTAGTTCCCTCTGAAGCGTTAGGGCTTCGTTTAAGGAATCAGCGCCAGTCATGCAGTCGTCCACGTAGAAATCGTTTTCCAGTGTTTTGCTTGCCTGTGGAAACGCGTTACTTTCGCTGATAGCCAACTGCTTAAGGCAGCGTGTAGCTAAGAAAGACGCCGATGAAGTTCCGTAAGTTACCGTGTTCAACATGTAAGTCTCAAGAGGGTTGGAGATTTCATCGCGCCAAAGTATTAGCTGATATTTGCAATCTTTGGGATCAACTAACACTTGTCTGTACATTTTTGTGCAGTCGGCTGTGAACACGTAACGATGTGTTCGAAACCTGATTAAAATCGAAAATAAGTCCGGCTGGATTGATGGTCCTACCATTAACGCATCATTTAATGAGATACCAGAGCTGCTATTTGCACTTGCGTCAAAAACTACGCGAAGTTTTGTGGTTGAACTGTCCAATTTTTGAATACAATGGTGCGGTAAGTAATAATTGGGATTCGGAATTTTATTGGATGGTATTAAAGACATGTGACCCAATTGCTGATATTCGGCCATGAATTCCTTGTACGTCGCATACAGCTCTGGCTGTCGCGAGATTCGACGTTCCAGGGAAAGAAACCGGCGGATGGCAGCCTCTCTGGAATTTCCTAATTGTGATATGTTATCGCGAAACGGCAAGCGGACAACAAATTGACCGGCAGTCGTACACTTTGCTGTGCTCTGAAAGTGTTGTTCGCATAATTGCTCTTCAGTCGTGAAGACCGTCGTAGGGCAATCGTGTCTTTCTATTTCCCAAAATTGATTGATTTGTTGCTCTAATGAGGACAGCGATGGACCTGTGATAAGGCTGCAGTGAGGCGGTGAAGTCTCAGTGTGTGCCCTCCCCATTACTATCCACCCCAAACGCGTATTTTGTAAGGTGGGAAGGCTATTTGAGAGTCTGATTTGACCTTTATCTAACAGCTGGCTAAATAGCTCTGTGCCAAGTAGAAGATCAATTTTGTTGGGCTTGTAAAAATTAGGATCAGCTAACTCAATATGTGGTGGTATGCGCCAGCCTTGAATATTTATGAAACGATCTGGTTGTTGACCGCTAATGCTAGGAAGAATGTGCGCTTCTATATCTTGGGAAAACTCTTGACACCGCGATCGAATCGAAATATTAACTTTGTAATGCGAGCTAATTCCAGTAGTCCCTATGCCGGATATGGGTGTATCTGCTGCTTCGCGTAGATGTCCTAATCGACGGGCAGCATTCTCTGAAATGAGATGGAGTTGCGATGCTGAATCTAGGAGAGCTCTACACGTAACTAATTTGCCATCTATATCTGGTATATGTATTAAGGCTGTAGCTAAAAGAATATACGCACCTTGCACCTTTGATTGCGGTGCGCAAGTGTTAAAAGCTGAATGACCATGTACCTGAGGAGCAATGTCTGAATTTCCCATCCTAAAGCTTGATGCACTAGGATCTAACATAATTGGGGATTTCAATTGGTGCTTATGAAGCAGTGTGTGGTGTTTGCTTGAGCACAATCGGCATTGACCGGAAGGACAGGAAGAAATTGGGTGTTTTGCCTTGAGGCAGTTAGTACACATACCTATTGAATTTACAGCAGTTAGTCATTCCTCAGGGGTTAAACTCAAAAATCTTATGCACTTAACAATATTGTGTTTGGAGCCAGAGCAGTATGGACAAACGGTAGTATGCGTGACCTTATATGATCTTTGTACTATCGGCTTATGTAATTTAGGTTTGTCTTTAGTGTTAGCCATAGGGGCTGCATATGAAAACTCTAAATTCGATTTCGCCTCTAACAGATGTGCCCTCTTCTCTAATGATTTTAAAAGTTCTTTAAGTGTTGGCATTCGGTCCGAAGGGCTGTCTTCTTCCCACTTTTCTAATGTAGCAGAATCGAGTTTTCTCGATATTATGTAAATGATTACGTCATCCCATTGTAAGGCTGGTCGACCTAACGTAGATAGAGCGCGTAAATGAACATTAACGTTATCAATTAGGTCCCTCAACGTCTTAGACGAGGGTTTCGAAATCGGAGAAATTGAGAAAATCTGGTGAATATGTTCCTGCGATATAAGCTTTATGTTGTTATATCGCTCAACTAACAAACTATACGCGACACTGTAGTTTTTCTCTGAAATTTCTATAGACTGAATAGTCCGTAAGGCAGTATTTGTCAAAGCGGAGCGCAAGTAATGGAAACGCGAGACGTTATCTATAGCGTCATTTTTATGCACCAGTGCATTGTATGTTTCTATAAATGACATCCATTTCGTGTAGTCTCCGTCAAATTGAGGCAAGATTATTTTTGGTAATTTCAAACCACTGGACTTTATATTTGCCGTTTCAGAGTTTCTATTTAGTGTTTCATCTGCCTCTCCTGCCTTCTTTTTGTTGATAAAGACTAGCAAGGCGGGGCGAAGATTGAAATATAATTCTTCGAAGTCGGCGCGTCTTTTTGTTGTATCATCACCCTCTTCAAGCTCTTCTAGGGAGCTTTGGTACTTGTCAAAATTATCATTAATCCGGTCGAGTACCGATAGACGGGTTTCTAATTCAGGTATAGACGCTTCTGCAGCACGACTTTGTATAAATTCGTTAATCCGGCTTATTTGTTCAGCCGCAGTATTCAGTTTGATTTTTAATTTTGCTATTCTTGCCTCAAGTTTGGCCTCAGACATTGCGTTAAGTTAAATTCGAGATGACTCGCACGTTACTATACTATGGAATTTATTAACAATGCACTGGACAGACCGTAACGGTTGATGACAGCCTAAATAACGTTGTTGGGATGCTTGAGAATTCACGTTATACGGCAAGAACACTTTTCACCATGATCACTTGTATAAGAGTTAAATCAAACCGAAATATCTTTTGTTTTCTCTTTTATTTTTACAACACACTTTGATTTGTCACACACTTGTTCTAGTTCCGTTTAAATATGCAAAATTAATTTACACTGCATGCTATTGTGTAATCCAATTATTAAATATATTTGTAGGAAATGGAATGCGATACAGTTACCTGTTATGAGCAGTTGCAGCTAGCGGCCTTATTCCTTTATTCTTTGCGATCGTATATGTGATTCTTGTTTTCCTCCAAGAATCACGTCGGGGTCACCAATGTTTGAAGGGTAATATTCGTACGGTTATAAATAAAAATGTAACTCGATTAAATTGACAAATGGTTAATTCAAAATGACTTTATTTAACTTAAATATTTATAAATTGGAATAGCGCGTAACCGGATTGAACTGCTGCTGATAACTAACTAACTAAACTAGCTACTGACGATGTGCTATTACTGTCTGCCGATCGCAGTGAGATAAGCGGTCGTTCACACCCAGCAGCTGAGAAGTGAACAATTGCGTTTGTGCCTATATATTAACATTGTGTTGCACCTTTATATGTAGATGTCATCTGGTGATAAATTTCGTTACTGCTATTATTGAACATCCTTCTTTTTTTTTTCTTTTTCTTCTTCTTTTATTTCACATATTATTATCTTATTATTATTTTGAAGATATTTAAAATATTCCAATATCATGTGCACATCAACTGGTCCCCATAAGTTAAGAGAATCATTGCCTTTACTTATTTTCTTAAGAAATCGTTTGAAGTATGCCTTGACTGGTTCAGAAGTTACAAAAATTGTAATGCAACGTCTCATTAAAGTTGACGGAAAGGTTCGCACAGATCCAACATTCCCAGCTGGTTTTATGGATGTCATCTCTATTGAAAAAACTGGAGAATTCTTCAGGCTGGTTTATGATGTTTGTTAAATACATAAAAAGAAATAGAAATAGGTGCCGGAATATAAACACAAGCAAAGTTCAATTATTATTTATTCAAAATCCAAAGTCCAACCTTAATGCTAACAAAATAATTAAATTAATACAATTCACATATGTAATAAAATTATATATATTTCAGTCCGTTTATTTCCTTTTGAGCTGAAATTAGACAAGAAAAAGAGACAAATTACTCACAATTTTTGGTTAATGCCTAATCTTACGGATAGCGAGTGCAAACTTCTCTACTATCGCGTATTAATGATTAAATACTTAACTAAAAGTGAGATTCTCAAATCAATATTTATGAGAACCCCACGGGAGTGTAGGAGACCTGATCAATATTCAAGCCTTGAGGATGGGGATGTGACCAAGTCAATATCTTGGTGGGTAGTTGGAGGATGGAAATTTGTATTGAAACTGGCTCAATATGCTCAGTTCCGATGGGTATTAAGTCTAGGTCAATATCCTAGCCTTGTTGGATGCTGGTCAGAGAAAAACTGACTGGCCTTCAGCTCCGTGCTCGCGTTTTTATAGCACGAAAGCTCAAAAGCTCATGAAAGCACAGCTGTGGATATCCGTTTATCCGAAATATCCGAATAAAGCCATGCGCGCCATCTGTTGACAACTAGTCAATATCTAGTTAAACTAAAGTGGCGGTGGTGACAAAAAATATGTTATTTGGACAGTGGTGGCGGTGATGAAAATAGTTTGTTTGGTGACCAAACATTCTCCCACCGAGCAAAGTTCAGGGAAGACTTGCATTTATTTGGTAAATGCTCTGATGGTCCCATCCTTGAGGCGTTTAAATCTGATAACTTGGCCACTCGGAGTTGTGTGGCGGAACATTTTTTTGGTTTTTAGAACTTTGTCCCAAAGAACTTCGTCGCCTATGGATGTTTTTGGTGTTGATGGTTCTGGGAGTATAATTAATTGGGGTTTTTCTTTTGTGGCAGTAGGAACTGGTTGTGGGTGTGTCCATTTTCGGTGTATTTGCGGTAAGCTGGATGATGTTGCTGCCTGGTTTTTTCTTTTTCTTTTAGTTCGTGGTGATGTCGCTCTTGGCTTGGACATTAGACCTCTGAATGGCAATTGGACCTGGTATTGACCACTATTTAATGGTTGATACGTTTGAATGTAGTGGTTCTCGCATAAGTTGGAAGTATTTGGACTTTTCTTCATTTTGCGGAATTTTTTAAGTTGTGAATTTAAATTCTCAACTCTTGTCGTGAATGTGTCGACCTTTGGTATTTGATTTGTGCTAGGAATGCTTCCCATTAAAATCCATCCTAACTGGGTGTTTTGTGCAATTGGTTGGCTTTTAATGATGCCATCCAGAATTATTTCTGCGTAAACGTCAGCACCTAGTAAGAGGTCAATTGGCCCTGGGTTCGAGAATTTGGGATCTGCTAGTTTTAATGTCATGATGTGACTCCATTCAGTAGATTGTATTGGCTCTGCTGGTAGAGCCTCTGTAATTTTTTTCCAGTACAAGGGCGTCTACGTTCATGGAGAATTGATTAATAAGAGACTTGATTTTTATGTTGATCTGCTTTGTTGCAGTAGCTGTTGGTGTTTTTTCAAGCCCGGTTACCACAATGTTAGTTGGCTCGCCTCTAATATTGAGTATTTTACAAATGCGATCTGTTGCAAAGGAGACTTGTGAGCCTGAGTCCAATAATGCGCGTACAGTTAAAGTTTTTCCTTGAGCGGTTTCTATATTAATCATCACTGTTGATAGCAGAGCTCTTTTGATATTGGAAGTGAGAAATGTTTGTATTGATAACGGCTCTGCGTTGGTTGAGGCTTTATGTGGTGTATTGGCTTGATTCGAAATTTCGGCAGTGTTGGACATTTGTTTGGGACTTGAGCTGGTGTCGATATGTAGCAGAGTATTATGCCTCCTTTGACATTTTAAACACCCCTTTTTGCTCCGACAGTTCCCCTTTTTGTGCCCTAATGTGAGGCAGTTAGAACAAATGTCATATTTTGTAATGAATGTGTTCCGTTGCTCAATAGTGAGACTACGAAACTCGGGACAATGAAATAGGGAGTGATTTGATTTGCACTTGGCACAGTGCTGTAGTTTATTGAAAAATGACATGGGATATTTTGCTGAGGTTTTATTGGGTGCTTGGTTTTGACTGCTGTCAAGCGCTTCTAGTGCTCTACACCTGGCTTCTAGGAAGATTTGTAATGCCTTATAATCTGGAAGTTCGTCGGTTTTACTGCATTCGTGCTCCCATTGGTGATGAGTTTCTGGTGGAAGGCGTTTAACGAGATTGTATACCAGAATGGTATCCCATTGCTCAATAGGTAGCTCTAGGTTTTTGAGCTCATGAAGGCTTTCTGCTGTCTGATCCAGGAGAGAGTGAATAGCAGAAGCTGATTCCGCCTTTACTGGTGTTTGACTTAATATCGTCTTTAAGTGGGTGTTAATTAAAACTCGTTTATTGTTGAACCTCTTCTGTAAGAGTTCCCATGCCTTTGTATAATTGGTCTCAATTATTTCAAATTGGCGTAACAAGCGCTCTGCTTCCCCAGTGACGCTGAGTTTTAGGTAATGCAATTTTTGTACCTTTGATAGGCTTGGATCTTTGTGGATGAGCGAAGTAAATAAATCATGGAATGTACGCCATGACTTGTAATTTCCATCAAATGTGGGAATATTTATGGGTGGAAGTCTAACTTCAGACTTTGGGAGACGTAATGCCTGTGTAATTGGCTCAGTCTGGTTTGAGGACAGAGCTGGGAAAGAATTCTCCAGTTCTTCACTCAAGGTGGAAAGAAGTTTGATGTATGTCAACTCACATTCCTCATATAAGGTACCCTTGGCATATTCG
This sequence comes from Dioctria rufipes, assembly GCA_963924295.1. Classification (NCBI taxonomy): domain Eukaryota; kingdom Metazoa; phylum Arthropoda; class Insecta; order Diptera; family Asilidae; genus Dioctria; species Dioctria rufipes. Next base: position 251,739,622 of record OZ002740.1, on the reverse strand, counting down.
CTTTCAGAACCACCCTTAGTTGTCCAGATTTGTATGTGCGTATCTATGAACGCTTGCCACAGGGTTTCCAGTGACTGAATTCTAGCCGCGTAATACTTTTTTGCTTGTCTAGTTTCTTTGCTAGCCTTTGAATGATTCTCGGCGGCTTTGGAAATTTGCTCGTGAAGAGCTAGTTGTTTCTGAATAAGTTTTTCCATAATGAACTATTGGCTTGTATATCCGGCTCGAAGGACCTTTATGTTAAATACATAAAAAGAAATAGAAATAGGTGCCGGAATATAAACACAAGCAAAGTTCAATTATTATTTATTCAAAATCCAAAGTCCAACCTTAATGCTAACAAAATAATTAAATTAATACAATTCACATATGTAATAAAATTATATATATTTCAGTCCGTTTATTTCCTTTTGAGCTGAAATTAGACAAGAAAAAGAGACAAATTACTCACAATTTTTGGTTAATGCCTAATCTTACGGATAGCGAGTGCAAACTTCTCTACTATCGCGTATTAATGATTAAATACTTAACTAAAAGTGAGATTCTCAAATCAATATTTATGAGAACCCCACGGGAGTGTAGGAGACCTGATCAATATTCAAGCCTTGAGGATGGGGATGTGACCAAGTCAATATCTTGGTGGGTAGTTGGAGGATGGAAATTTGTATTGAAACTGGCTCAATATGCTCAGTTCCGATGGGTATTAAGTCTAGGTCAATATCCTAGCCTTGTTGGATGCTGGTCAGAGAAACACTGACTGGCCTTCAGCTCCGTGCTCGCGTTTTTATAGCACGAAAGCTCAAAAGCTCATGAAAGCACAGCTGTGGATATCCGTTTATCCGAAATATCCGAATAAAGCCATGCGCGCCATCTGTTGACAACTAGTCAATATCTAGTTAAACTCCAGTGGCGGTGGTGACAAAAAATATGTTATTTGGACAGTGGTGGCGGTGATGAAAATAGTTTGTTTGGTGACCAAACAATGTTAAGGGACGTTTTACTATTCACAGGATCTCAGCTGAGGAGGCTAAGAACTCCAAACCTAACCTTAGATTTTTCCAAAACCATATACCATATATTTCTTAACTCAGTCAGTCTGTAACTATGAATGAGTGAAGACCTCTGTGCGCCAGTCTGTATTTTTTTTGTGCTCAATATATTTTGCCTAATTATCTAATTGTGTGACATCTGTTGCTGCTTGCGGTTCTTTGTACTTTGTGTTTAAACTGCCTTTTCATTATGAGTGGAAGAGAAAAAAGAGGAAATAAGGTGGGTAGAATACCATCAACATCCAGTGCTGCTGTTGTTTCGAAAATTTCCGATGATGCTACTATTTCTCAGGATGCTAACAGTGTAAAAAATGTTTCTACTCAACATAATTCTCCAATGCAAAATTTTGATAATGCTATTGCAATGCTACATGGTGCGATATCGGAATTAACGGTACTGAAAAATCAGTTTAGTCAACTGCAGGCGAAATTTGCTTCGCTTGAAGAATCTATTAATTGTCAGAATCTTATTCAGCAGCAAATTAATGTATGCACTGATAATCGAGTTGAAAGTCTGGAAAGGAAAATAATTGAGAATGACATTATAATAAATGGAATTCCCGAAAAGGATGGTGAAAATCTACATGCATTCTTCCATGGTTTATGTAGGAAGCTGCAGTTGGACCAGTTCAATCATATTCAAATCTTCCGCTTAACAAAGAAGAACAATAAAGGAGATCGCTCCATCATTGTAAGATTTATTACATTACTCCAAAAAAAGTCTTTTTTGCGGGCCGTTGGTAATTTCATCAAGTCCAAGGCTAAGCCGCTAACCCTAACGGATGCTGGCATTGATTCGTCTGCTCGTTTTTATGTGCATGAATCATTAACAAAGTGTAATTACATATTGTTTCGTAATGCTCTACGCTTGAAGCAGCAAAAAAAGTTATCTGCGGTATTTACCATTGCTGGGCGTGTATTTGTGCGAATCAATGCAGATGACTATGGCAAACTAGTAACAAATTCATCTGATTTGCAGGCTTGGTGCATGAATTCGACCTCTATGGAATAATCAGGGATTGATGTCAAAGTATTTAAACAATTTTGTTTTCTTTAACTCATCTATTGCTGTTCCAAATAATTTAATGGCTTTTGTTCTAATATGCTTTAAATTTCTTCAGTTTAAGCAGTATCAAATAGTTCTTAGTATTATTGTTGATCTTGTTTGCTTACTATTAATGAATTTTCCTTTTGGCTCTATTTTATTTAGTCTTATTTGTTATTTTAGTAATTTAAGATTCTTATGCTACTTATATAGATGTATCTCTTGTTTTGCTTTTACGAAACTAATCTATGAGTTTAAATTATTATTGCTTGTTTTGTTCTTGTTACAATTCGGTGCTGTCTGTTTGTTATTAATTTTGGTAAATCATGTTACCTAGAGGAGTTGCTCTGACTGATGGCCTGAGTATACAGCGTGTCCTGCTTGGAGAATTTTGTAAACGGAGTATAGGATTTAGTATTTGTCACTTTAATGCGCAAAGTTTGCTACCCAAATTGGATGAATTTCATGAAATATTTAAAGGACTAACTATTGATTTAATTGGTGTTGGAGAGACGTGGTTAAGTCCGGATGTTGGTGATGATTTGCTTGCCTTATCCGGTTATAGGCTCTTTCGAGCGGATCGTAATCGGCATGGCGGCGGTGTTGCTATTTATGCTCGTAGATTTCTGAATGCACGCCTTGTTGTCTCTTCTGATGCAGTCTCGGATATTAGTTATGTTTTTGTTGAATTTTTGGTTGGTACTGAAAAATTTCTGGCTGGTATTGTGTACAAGCCTCCCAACATACTTAACTTTAGCTCCTTGCAGTCCTGTTTATCCACTATTAGTCATTCATATTCTCATTATATCATAGGTGGTGATCTTAACTGTGATTTGCTGCCTGGTAGCAGGACATCCTCATGCCTTATAGATTTTGTGAGCGCTTCTGGTCTTCATGTGGTGAACTCATCAATACCAACTCATTTCACTAACTCTAGTTCAACATTGTTAGATGTTTTCCTGACTGGAGACTTAGGCAGGGTTACATTTTTTAACCAAATGTCTTTTCCTCCTTTCTCTAATCATGATCTTATTTTTATGTCATATGATATTGAAGTGTCTCGTGCCGCTCAAACAAATTTTTTGTATCGAGATTTTGATAATATACAACTTGAATCTCTCTTGAATGCAGCCGATAATTTAGATTGGGATCAAATTCATAATGAGAATTCGATTGATAAAAAGGTTGAAATGTTTCAGTATTTTATTTTGGATCTTTTTCGAAGATTTGTTCCTATTAAAGAAGCTAGAATATTTAACACTAGTTGTCCCTGGTTTACTGTACGCATTAATGATTTGATTAGGCAAAGAAATGAATCTTATCGACGTTGGAAGCGTTTCAGAACTCGTGATACATGGGAGGACTATAGAAGGTTGCGGAACAGTGTAACTACTAAAATCAGAAATTCCAAGAAATGTTACTATCGTTCCAAATTTAATAGTGAATTGCCACCAGCAATATTATGGCGAAATCTTCGATCTCTTGGCGTCGGTCGCGCTTCAAATCTTGATGTGAACGAAGACCCAAATGAACTTAATCGCATATTTTTGTCTGCAACTGTAACTTCTGATCATACTTCCACTAATGTGCATATGGGTACCTTTTTGTCTTCCAACAATAGGAGAACCTTTACTTTTAGACCGGTTACAGTTGGTGAGGTGGATGAGATGATCTATAAGGTTAAATCTAATGCTCCTGGTTTTGGTGATGTTCACCCAAAATTTATTAAACTTCTTCGACCAGCAGTCTTGCCTCATCTTACGCAAATCTTTAATAGTGCAATAATGCAATCTGTTTTTCCCATGTGTTGGAAATATGCCACAGTAACTCCAATACCCAAATGCACACGTCCCAATATCAATGATTATAGGCCTATTTCCATATTGCCATACTTATCAAAAATATTTGAGAAATTACTTGATTTTCAAATACGAGAATATTTACTTCGTAATAACTTGTTTTGTTGTTATCAGTCAGGGTTTAGACCTAAACATAGTTGTACAACTGCTTTGCTCAAGGTAAGTGATGATATTCGTGCTGCTATTAATGAGGATGAGGTTACATATTTAGTTCTTCTTGATTTTACTAAAGCATTTGATTTAGTTAATCATCAGCTCTTACTGATAAAACTGCTTTCCTATTATTATTTTTCTGTATCGGCAGGTAACTTAATTGCATCCTATTTATATGATCGCTTTCAACAAGTTCGATGTGGTAACTCTTTCTCCAGATTTCTTCCAATAAAAGCTGGTGTACCGCAGGGGTCCATTCTTGGTCCCTTACTTTTTTCCTTATTCATTAATGATTTACCCAGTGTTATTAATCATTGTAATTTTCATCTCTATGCAGATGATTTACAAATTTACACATCCAGGAGGTTGGGCTTAGTGGAGGATGCAATTTTTTGTATTAATAGCGACCTTGGGATGATAAATTCTTGGGTAACTGATAATGGTTTACTTCTTAATCCTAACAAAACTAAAGCAATTGCTATATATAGAAATGCTCTTGACACATCTTGTTTCCCAAATATCACTCTGAATAACACTACTATCCAATTTTTTGATAAGGTAAATAATCTGGGTATAATTTTTAATAAGGACTTCTCCTGGTCTAGTCATGTTGACAACGTTGTTGGGAAATTATATGGAGCTCTACGGCGCTTAGTAATATCATCATCTTGTTTGCCGTTGAATACCCGCCTCAGATTGGCTAAAGTACTACTTTTTCCTATTATTGGCTATGGTTGTGAGATTTATGGGCATCTTGATTCTTATTCAACCCGTAAGCTGAATGTTGCTGTAAACTCCATCACTCGCTTTGTTAATGGTCTTAGACGTTACGATCACGTCTCTCCATACTCAAACCAATTGTTGGGTCTTCCATTTAAGTTTTATTTTCTGTACCGTCATGTAATTTTTTTGAATAAGATACTAATTGGATTAGCTCCTCGATACCTTTCTGATAAAGTCACCACTGCTCAATCTGAACGATCCTTAATACTACTAGTACCGAGATATTCATTTGTAGCTTCTCAAAGGCAATTCTTTGTGCAGGCTGTCAGGCTATGGAATTCCCTTCCTCTTCAAATACGCAGACAGCACGAGTGCAACAGTTTCAAAACTAAAATTTTCAATTATTATAGTAGTTTGTAACTAGTCATAGTATTGTACTGTATTTTTATGGTTTTATTATTTCTTATAATGTTAATTTTCATTATCTTTAGCCTTGATAACTCATCCATATAATGAATTATACTTTATATTGTTCTTTTTTTTTCTTATATAAAATGCTTTTTTGACTATTTAGAGCCTAGATAACTAATACTTACATGTAGTGAATTATACTTTATTTTCGATATTTTTATAATACTAATTTTTCGCTTGTTTATAGCCTATAATGTATATATATATATATAATGAATTATACATCGTATTTCCTACACATAATTTAAAGAATTTATTCTTACTTGTGTAGAGTTGCTTATATAATAAATGAAATGAAATGAAAATGAAATAAGTTCATGATTATAATTCTTAAATTAAGAATATTTACTTGTTCACTCATTATAATTAAAATTCATAATTTTATGAATAAAGTAATGCATTGAATATGAATAATAAATCAAAACGTATGAATAATACTTCATAAATTTTTAGAAAAACGGATTCAGAGATTATGCATAATAAATATTAAGTTGTGATTTTTAATAATAAATACATCGTAATAGGAGTACGATATTTATGAATGAAAATCATTAAGTAAGTATAATCATAGCTTTTGAATAAAAAATCAAACGCTTATACAGAAGAATCATAAATTAATACAGGTACATACATATGTACATACTATGTATACTATACATACATATCTAAAGTAGACAAGATATCCTGGAATAAATAGGAAATATTTTGTGGGTGGCGATGCTTAGAAACCATACATTTACTTGTAAGGGGACGGAAAATATAGCAGCTTCAGAAATGATTTATGATTTTGCTACCTGACTACTATTACCGCACAAAATATTTCCCATTTATTCCGGGCCATCTATTTTTAAATAAAAATATAAATTTAATAAAGTAAACAAAATTTTATTGATTGGTAGATAATTTTTTTACATACATAACTCAAGGTCTGAGATACAAATGTACATAAACAAGAAAAAGTTAAACATAATTTTAATTATTTATTTAGTAATATATATCTCAGTAATTAATTGTACATACTAACATTTACGGAGTATTTGTAGGAAATATAAAATACCTACATAAAACATATTCTTATCATAAAACATTTCCCACCACAAGGAAATGGATGTAATTCAAGATTATCAAAGGCCATACAAATTAAATCTGATTTTTTCGAACCAATTAAATAAACAGAATAATGTTCATCAAATCTAACAATCTCATATTCATTGAGTATCAAAAAGAAACTTTTATTAAATTCAATGAAATCTATTATTTTATATACTTGTTCGTTTAATATCCAACCTTAAAACATGTTCCCTTATAACTAATAATACTTGATCTTGTAAGTACTTCCTCAACGTTGAAAGAAAATTTGATTTTATCAGAAAAATACTCCACATTTTTAATGCAATCAATTATTACATTTTTCATTTCAATTGTCTTAAAAGGATTAGTTTTGCTTAACATGCCATTCGAGAATTTAATACAAAACTTTTTCGCTGTGGAAAACTCCAAATTAATTCTAGAAAATGAAACTTTTGAATATTCTTTTAAATTTTTATTTTTGCTCTCATGCCTCATACACCACAGTGATTTAAGCGGTCCTATCGCCATAATACTAGAAACGTAGTGCACAATATTATGATGTCTAGGTTTCAAAGTTTTATCCTTGAAGCATTTAAGATACATTCCATGATGGTCTTTGATTATATGCGCTAAACAATTTATTTACACATTAGTAAAACTATCCTTAAGTAAAAAGTCTATCATTTGCTTCAATTTTAAAATATATTTCCAAACCATGTCTGCTTTAGGAACAAATTCTCCCACTAAAAGTGTGAAATATCTTAAAAAACAGTATGTTTCCTTTGCTGACAAATGAAGTTTATTATTTTTAAGATGCTCAGATTTGATATTTCCGGGCGGTTTACTCCTCAGTTCAATTTCTCCATAATCAAATGTACTAAGTTTTTTATTTAAAATTTCAAGTGAAAAATATTTTTTAATATGCAAAAAGTAGTTCAAGGATTCTATTAAACCAAATTTAATGCAACCTTCGAAGCAATCATGCATTATATCTGTATAAAAGTTCTGTGTCACATGAAACAGTTTCAACGAATTTAATAAGGAGTTTTCTTTCACTCCTGTATTTTTATAATCATGTTTTTTATATATCTTCATTATAATTTTTCAAATCTCTAATAAGACTTTCGTTTTCTACCAACAAAGTTTTTATGTCGGTTTTTGAAGCTCTACAAAGTCTGCACGAATAATTATGGCTAAATGATCCAGAAAATCCGAGAAGAGTATAAATGCCAGATTATCACCTATGAACAATCCTACAATAAAATGTACAGTAAACACTCCATCTTCGGTATGTATAGCTATCCCATTTTCCAATTGTTTCAAGATTTCGATATACTCTGCCATAGTTCTAGAAGCTTTAAATTTTTAAAAAAGCGGTTTTAATGAGCATTGCAACAAAAATGTTTTGTAATGATGTACAATTTTCTGGCAAACTAGGAAAATGATAATAAAATGCAGCTATTGATTGATTTCAGCAATGGCTACCTAAGCTATTACCCATTTTTATATCATCATAATAATAAATTACAGGTAAAACAATTTTATTTGCTTCAAAATAAGACACTCTTTCTTTCCAAATTTTTCCTTGCACAAAATTTTCAATTTTTCCTTTCGATTCGTTCATTAACTTATTTGTGTAGTGTATAGTATCTTTTAAGACATTTTTTTGTTCAAAAAATAGTTTTATTTGATGCACTATAGGCATTAAAACCCCTTCGCATTTTCTATTTGTCATAACACTTTTACCATTTTTATAAATTTCGCTAACAGACTTGTTTATTTCAAATTTATTAGGATGTTGATACAAACCCTTTTCACTTAACGTTTTTAAGAGTAAAGGAAAGTAATAGTTTTTTTAAAGTATTGTAATCCTCACCATTCAAAATTGGATATATTAATTCTATTAGTGATTCAAAAATAACCTTAGTAATATGCTCCGTGAAATATGATAAAATGTTTTGTATAATTTTTGTAGTGACTTTCGCTAAAAAGCTTACTAACGAATAATAAAGACGAGTCCTTCAAATTTTTCAAAAAAATATTAATTTTTTCATCATCTATATTACTTTCCAAATTTTGGGTACAATTTTTTTCATTTTTTTCAGTAACTTTTCCCCTGTTACTTTCAAAATTGGATAATCTACTTTCATCTTGAAGTAAAAGAGAAGTTTTTGCTAGGGGATTATCTGAAACTAAAGGTGAGCTGATTTGCTGTGACGACAATACAGATTCGTTGTCATCAGGATGTGCTCTTAAAATATGGCGCTTGTAAGAAGAATAGTTAGAAAATGTTGAGGAGCAATTATTTAGCGAACAAATTAAATGTGTGTTTGCTTTTGTTAAATCATGAATTAATTTTAAGTGACACACAGACGAAAAATTAGAGCTACAAATAAAGCAGTTAAACATTTTTAAATTTATTGCTTTAGAGCGTTTATAAATGGTATAAAATCAGCGGATGTAAAATCCTGTGTGTCAATATTGTAAAAAAAGTTTTGCCCAAAGTACCAAAATTGTTGGTTTTCGAAAGGATACTCAAAATTTAATACAAAAAATATCTTAAAATAAGAATCGAATGCTTGAAAGAAGTAATTATATAAATATATTATATCATTCGCAACTAAAGCGAATTGCAGGCTTTCTTCAGGATCCCCTGCTACTATTAAAAACGGTTGAAAAGTAATATTTTTCTCAATACAAAACTGTTTACGTTTATTAATAGTTGTACTAATACCAGCTACTGTTTTCGTCTTCACGGCAAAAGATTTCCATGCGTGACCAATGCTGACTTTCCAAACTTTATTTTCAACTATTTTCCGAGATTTAGGTTTCACAATAGCTTGCAAAACTTGAAAAAGTTCAAAATTACGTAATTCTGAAAAAATTAAAAAGTTCTTGATTACTTAAATTATTAATAATAATAAAATTTGTCTAATAATAACATTTTTCAAATATATTTGTTGTTGGCAAGTTGAATGTAGCAATCATTATCATGGAAAAGAAAGTAAATTTAATTTTAAATATAGACACATTTACATAAGCTTCTGTTTCGACTTTTAACGAACATTATTTATAGCTAATCTGTGTTTTCATAACTACATTTAATATAGATAGTAGTGTGCACGTAATCACTTACCTACGTTAACGGAAAGTGTTTCCAGTAAATTGATGGAAGGTGGAAATTTTACAAAACTTTTACAAACGGAAATAAATTTGTCTTCAATTGAGGTCCAATTCGTGAAGAAAATATTTGATTTTCCCGGAAAAATTAAATCAAAATCAATGTCTATCTGTAAAGTTTTAATTACCAATAATCAACAATTGTGCTTTCATATTGTATTCATATTTAAAAATACTGAGAACTGCTTACAAGGCGGCTTCCATTGCTATTTGTAAATAGTGGCCATTCGACTAAAGCATTTTCAGTTGTATATGCTGTCAAAATTTCATTTCGTCTTATTTGAAAACAATTTTTCCACTTCAATTCTACGGCATCCCAAGGTATACTTCTAGTTTTTAGCCAATTTTTGTCATCATAATGGCTTTCAAATATGTTTCCCGATTCAAGTGATTTTTCCTTTTCATTACCTTTACCTATATATTTTGTTAAAATAATTAAACAATTATAAAATAAATACGTCAATAGATTTGAAAATATTACTTGGTGAAGTAGCCAAAGATTTCTTATTCTTCCTAATTCGAGCTGTGAAAAATCCCGATTTTTGTATTTGTAGTAAAGTTTCCCTCTAGGTTTTGGCTTGCTACTGAAATAATATTCCTTAAAAATAAGAAATGATTTTTATATTTTATAGCATGCTGGATTTTTGAAAGTATATACCTTTAATTCATTTGAAAATTTCTGACAATTTGATTAGAAATATCATCGAAAACGGGCAATGTCATTGGAACATTTTTGTCAACATATTGTCTTATAATATTTGTAAAAGAATGTCTTTTTCTGCAGGTTCAAAATGTTGATTGTTTTCGTATATTTTTTTAAATTTTTCTCCTGTATCGCTTTGCAAAAAGGTTTCAATATTCTAAAAGTAAAACGGAGCAATGTAAAAAAATTATTTCGTAACATATTATACAAATATTACAAATGCATATAGAGCTATAGATGAAGATGCAGAAAATGATGTTGCAGACGAATTAGAAACACGAGAATTACTGGCTTCTTTTATTGAAGAATCTGGGTTTTCTTGAACATGGTGACAGCATTGTGAGGTAGAAATTGGAGGAATATTCTAAACGAATTGAATAAAACTTTCTGATAGATATACTTAGTTTATCAAATTAATCTTACATTAGAAATGCGATATTCATTAACAAGAGCACGAAATGTCATGCGAGCTCCAATGTCCTTGCCAAATATATCTTTCAAATCAGTGTCTTCTGCGTACTTGAGAGAGTTCAAGGTAATGTTACTGTCTATAATTTGGAAATATATATCACACATATATGTATTTGAAATGAAATAATACCTTTTAGAAAAAGGAAGTAATTTTCCATTTTATACTTCATTAATAATGAAAGAAATGCATTATCCGCGCTTGTTAATATTGTACTGGTACTTCCATCTAATATTATGCTTGAGCTTAACAAATCCGAGACTAATATAAAGACAAATATATTACAAATTATTATTTTTTCACTTAGGTCCATTTTCATCAAGCAGTCATATGTAACTTGTGACTGTCGCAAAATTAGTAATATGTATTTACATATATCTTAATATATTCTATTTTATTACCGTCCAATTCGGATTCGGAAGGACAATTTAAACACTCAGCATTTGCATCCATTTTAATTTATCCTGCAGTGTTAATTTTGAAACCATAATATCTACATAAAGTACAATCAAACCAGGAATTAAGAGATGTATATTATGAAAACACAGATATTATAATAAAAATTATAGAAATCAGAAATATACGAAATATATGTGTGTATTTATATGTGCACAGTGTGTACCAGACATGTCCATCTCATGTCGGGAGGTAGGAGGGATTTGCTTTCGTCATATTTTATGGATCCCTATAATTCCTGCACAATAACAATACCTATAGCGTATTTTAATGATTTAGAATTTAATATAAATTCCATGACGCGGTCTCAATAGATCTTTCAGATCGCAGTAAATGCGAGGCTAATGCTTGCACACCCCTTCACAAATCTAATCGAATGATCGCGCTCTTAATTTATATAAACAATTTGTATGAAAATGCTGTGTACTAAATTTTAGATTTCTACATTAACGCATTCTAGAGCAGTGTCCAAATATATAATGAAAAACAAAATTTCCGTACTTAGATCCAAAATTTTCTGGACGGACGGACCTTCAAAAATCGAAATCATTTTTATATCCTACATGAAAATAGTTTTCCATTCCGTTTGTAAAGTATAGAATTATGGTACGGCATGTTGGACACCCACACATAATATTAAAAGACACTTAGATTTTAGCAAAACCGAATTTGATATTGACTTTTCCAACGTCAAATTAAACTGATTATTAAGACATTAAAACTGTGATGAAGATGGAGTATCACGACTCTTTGTATCAATATATTATAAGTATATTATAATCACTTAGTTTTATAAATATTAAAAACACTCAGTTTCATTATTTCAGCTAAATATTAATTAAAAAATATTTAATGTTTTGTTTTAAAACAAAGTCGAAATGGTAAAAATTTTGACTGTATCTTTATTCTAAATCACTTTCACTCAAAACTGACAAAACTAAGAATTTTTTGTTTTATGCACTTAACTGCAAAACGGTAAAGTTATCTAAACCACCACCACATGTCCACACCATTAGTAAAATACATGAAAAAAACAAGCATATTCGAGATTCTTGCAATAATAAGAACAAACAAAAATTTCCGAATCGATTTCACAGACCCTTTAAAGTATGTAGGTACCAATGAAAAACATATTATTTCCATCGAATTTTACAATGCCAATGAAATTTTTGCTATTTGCAATACCTTTATATAATTTAATGCTTTTAATAACTGCAGTAGTCAAGTAATTAAATATCCCTACATATCTTACTCTTAATAATAATTGTGTATATAATTTGCTTACCTTTTTCCTGTTTATTGAACTTAATAAAAACTTATCATTAGCACTTTGTAGGGTGACCGGCTTACTCAAAATCACATCACTGAATGGTTAGTTAATGGCACAAGGCAAACAATTGAAAAAGAAGAACAGTAATTTTATGAATATTATTCATACAATTTTAAGGGATTAATCATTAATTATACCGAATGACATTTGAAATTTTGTTTTGTGATTAACTTATTGATAGATTGTGAGTAAAATATTCTTCATAGTGATTAGTTACTTAAATTGTAGGAGTTTACCACCAAATCGATTTAAATGAAACTATGCTATTTTCTTTTCTTCTACGATTTCACTTTATTCATTAATTTAAACTTTAAATACTTTTAAGCGGCCAACATAAAGCCTCATAATCTTGCCTATCACTCATTTACACGTCTTCTCTTAATGACTATCTACATTCGACTTCTTTACATCGCTTCCAATTTTTAAGCTCCCTCACAAGCATAATGACAGCAAGAGAAGAACACTAGCCAATTAGGAATTGTCAGATCGAAGCAAATGGTCCGACACTGATCCTACATTCGGCCTTCCTGACGGTTCATTCGCCTCGAATGATACATCCCATCTCGTCATTCCATCAGCTGCACAGGTAGTCGTCCTCGGGCCCTCATGGTCGCCGACTTTTTCTACCTGAAATCGGGCATGCTTATGAGCCTTGGTCACCTTATATGGTCCAAGGAATTTCGGTTTCAACTTTAACCCTGGGCCAAATTGAGTCCTCCTTATTGCGACCAAGTCGTTCAATTTGTAAACGGTTGGTGTCTTCCTTTTTTTATTATAAGTTCGATAATTTTCTCGTTGGATCTTGGCTATGTTAACCTTAGCTTGTCCTCGGATAGCATCTCGTTGTTTATCTATCTCACATAAGTTCTCTTCATCCAATATTTCCCGGAAGTCCGGTAGAGTACTCGTTTTCATTTCAAGACCAGTTAATATCTTGAAGGGGCAGAATTTGGTACTCCTTGTCGGCGTATTATTTATGAACTGCTGTACTTGGTCGACGTGTTTGTACCAAACCTGAGGCTTCTCAAGTGATATTTTTGTAAGTAGGCTTATTAAGACGCGGTTAAGCATCTCCACTTGACCATTACCTCTTGGTACCCCTGTAGTAATCAACAAATGTTGAATTCCTTCTTCCTTCTCGGTCTGAAATAATTTTTCTTGGGTTTCCGAAAACCGCTGCTTGTTTTCTTAACCGGTTCACAACTTCTTCGCTGGAAGTGCTTCTCGTTGGGTACAGCCACGTAAACTTAGAAAAAGCATCCACGACCACCAAAATATGATTATAGTTTTTTATATAAACCGGATTTTTATCAGTAGTGGAGATTTTTTGATTGTAAAAGTTATTTACCGTTAGTTTGTCGCCTGGTAAATAGAAGATGTCTGAGAAGTTTTTACAAATGTCTAAAATAGAGTTAGTTGCATATTGATCTAGATTTTCAATATTTAATTCTTTTAGAAGTTTACTGTATCTATTTTTATTTTCTTGCTTGATATTGAAAATGTAATAATTTTGAAGTGGTTCTGTTTTAGGTTTGAGATTATATAAAGTTACTTCTTTGTCTAAAGTGTTTAGGATTTTAACATGAGCGATGCCTTTTGCGGGTATGATGGAATTCGCTATATAAATTCCATCTTGAATTTCTTCATTCAAAACTACGCTATCTTCAGTAATATCGGCTTTTATTACTTGTATTATTTCAGATCTAGCAGGAACTTTTATTTCTTTTATGTTAGGTAATTTTGTGTACATTGGCAAAGTGTGTTTTGTATCATTAAAAAATAATGAAATGGTGAAATTATAGTAATCTATCTTACAAGAATTTTTTATGAGAAAGTCTCTTCCCAATATTCCACTAGTCATTATAGGAAATGTATCATCTACAATGTGGAATTCTTGCTGGATATCTTGATTATTTATCTTTATATTTGCCCTTATTGTGCCTAGAGAATTGGATTCTGACTGTGTGATACCTTTGATTTTGCATTTATTATGCTCTTGAATTCCATCTCTTGATTTCAACTCATTTGTTTTCAGGATTGATATGTCAGCTCCTGTGTCAATGAGGAATGTTTTATTGCCGAATGACAGATTTATGGGTACAGATATGTAATTGGTTAAAATTTTGTTTATGTTATATATTTTTATTGTGTGTCCCCCGATTCTGCTTCGGGGCCTAGTCCGTTTCCCGACTGGGCCACTTGTATCCTCCTATATGATGTGCTACTGTTTTGACGGATGTTGTTTCTAGGATATCTATTGCCATTCTGTTGGCCGTTATTGTGGTGTCTATAGGTTTGTGTGTTAGACGATCGATTATTGTTCCGTTGAGGTTTAATGCGATAATTGCCTCTTGAAACGTTATGGTTGTTATTGAAGTTTTTCCGAGTATTGTACTTAATGGTTTGGTATACATTTGCTTCGTGTCTTGGTGTTTCGATTTCTACTGCTATTTGTATAGCTTCGCTTAGCGATTTTGGTCTTGCAGCAAAGACTGTTGGCTTTAATTGTTCTTGCAGGCCATTTTTAAATGCATTAAGTGCTAATTGATCATTTAATTTTACGATCAATGACCTATTTGCTTCACCTTGCTCTGTTATTTGTAAGGTGTTCAATTGTGCAAGTAGACCTTCAATTTTTGTTGCGAAATCTGTGACACTTCTGTTGGATTGAGTGATCTTTGCTAACTCAGTGTGAATGTTAAATGGTGTTTTGTTTGTTTTGAATATGTCTCGCAGATTCTTTTGGAACGTTTCTAAGTTGGTAGGTGTTGGAAATATGCACAGTTTGTTCCTTACTGTTGCTGTTAGACGAGTTTTCAAAACAAAATCTAGCAATCTTTTCTTTTGAGCTTCCTCTGATAAATCATCATGTAGGAATTGCACCAGATTTAGAAAGTTGTCTAGATTTTTACGATCACCAGCAAATTCTGGTATCACCTTCACTGCAGTAGCTATGTCAAAGTTTGGCATATTGATTTCTTCAGTTTCTTTATTCAACGTATCTTTTGTTTTATTTTTTAAAATTACAATTACGCTATTGTACAATTTGTCAAAACTCTTCTTGAATTCGATGGCTTGCTCTTCGTTTGTTTTTGCTAATTCTTTATATTTTGTGATGAAGCTATCCCTTATTTCTTCAACTTCTGTTTCTTTCTTTAGAATGTGACTGGCAGTGTATTGCCTGTTTGGAGTTTTCTTGAAGTTTTCTAATATGTCTTTTAATTTCGTTGTTAAATCCTTCAAGCTCATTTTCTATTTTAAACGGCTGCGACCGCTACTTGCTTCTTTACTTGTTTTATTAAAACTTTCTTGAATTTCCAAAATACTATTAAGCATAAAGCAATAATTGCAAGTACTAGCAGAATTAGCTCTATATCTGATAGACTCCGATTGTCTTGCGTTATGTTGTTAGTTGAGGAACCTGCATTATTATTTATCAGTATCTCCTCTGTTTGCATTTTAGAAGCCTTTTTCCCCATGATGGTATATTTTTTTTTTGACCGATGTGGGAATTGATTCGCAATGAAGACACTGTAAGAAATGGTTAAATTTCTCGAAACTTATAGGAAATGAAGAATACAACGGTTGAAAGTGAAATTCCCTTATAGCAAATTGAAAAGAAAAGCTTATAAAGTTGGTTGTTTAATTATTTTTTAATACTTTTTATTTTTATTTTTTCTATAATTTATTCTATTATTTTTAAGCTCTTTTATTTTCTTTAAAAATATATTCCGTTGTTCCCCTGTTGCTATCACTAGCAAGCGATGATAATTTTTTATCTCCGCCCTTGTCTTAGCTTCGAAACCGGCTCTCCTCTTTTTTGTTGGTTGCTGCTTCTCAGTGTGCTCCACCGAATGTTTGCCTCTTTTCCTGTACTCCTCCAAAGTTATTGGTCGTGGTCCCGCTGTTGGATTTTTCAACGCCTCCTCTAGAGATTTTTTTAATTCCTTCCATGGGCTGAGTAGCTGCTCATTCGTCTTCTCCGACGACTCCAAGTTTAGTTGGGCAGGGTCGCCATGTAAAGTTTCTTCCTTCTTTTTTGTGATCGCCAATGGCTGATGAGAATCTTGAAGATATAAGAAACTAAATTATTTATATTAACTTGGAGATGCAAATGGTAGAGCTACGTGTAGCTTCTATGCATTTGTATCTCGACCAAGTAAGAGCCAAAAAGCTCTAAGTCTGGTCTTAATATAAATGTTGATTTTAATCACGAGAGCTGCGGATAGCTCAAATGATGGCACCTTAAGTGGTTTAGAGCTAAAGAGCTCTAGTGCAATTAAGGTAGCGGTATGAGAGCCAGAAAGCTCTATTTACCTTGATAGATATCCATGTTGGAGCTAAGGGAGCTCTATTGAATAAAATGCCAAAGTGGAGTATAAAATAACTCTGGTTTATTTCCAATAGTACAGCCTTTTTATATTATCGAATAATCGCTTACTTCATCAATATTGCTTGCAAAAATTGTGTTCTCACCGATCGATCACCTGGAATTGGTTTCACACAGAAAGCGCCGAGTAAGCTTTTCGCAATACTTGAAGTTCTTACAGGCAATATGTTCAATGCTTGCTTAGTGATGAGTTCACTGGCATGGCTATACCGCTTTGTTATGCAAACAAGCTTTAATTGTAAATTCTTTTGCTTTCTTTCTTTTGTGCTTGTTTACTATAATTTCATTCATGCCGTGAATGCTTCATTCATTTGTAGTAAAATTTGTGTTGATGCTTCGCATAGCATATTGCAATATTTTTATTATGGACATTTGCTGTGTGGACTTTTATGTGTTGTAGGTCGCTTAACTTGCGCAATTATGTCTTCATTAATCAGACTGTCGATCTGAGTATTTATTTCCTCAATTTGGGTTTGCGGAAGTCTGTAGTTTTTTATATAAACCGGATTTTTATCAGTAGTGGAGATTTTTTGATTGTAAAAGTTATTTACCGTTAGTTTGTCGCCTGGTAAATAGAAGATGTCTGAGAAGTTTTTACAAATGTCTAAAATAGAGTTAGTTGCATATTGATCTAGATTTTCAATATTTAATTCTTTTAGAAGTTTACTGTATCTATTTTTATTTTCTTGCTTGATATTGAAAATGTAATAATTTTGAAGTGGTTCTGTTTTAGGTTTGAGATTATATAAAGTTACTTCTTTGTCTAAAGTGTTTAGGATTTTAACATGAGCGATGCCTTTTGCGGGTATGATGGAATTCGCTATATAAATTCCATCTTGAATTTCTTCATTCAAAACTACGCTATCTTCAGTAATATCGGCTTTTATTACTTGTATTATTTCAGATCTAGCAGGAACTTTTATTTCTTTTATGTTAGGTAATTTTGTGTACATTGGCAAAGTGTGTTTTGTATCATTAAAAAATAATGAAATGGTGAAATTATAGTAATCTATCTTACAAGAATTTTTTATGAGAAAGTCTCTTCCCAATATTCCACTAGTCATTATAGGAAATGTATCATCTACAATGTGGAATTCTTGCTGGATATCTTGATTATTTATCTTTATATTTGCCCTTATTGTGCCTAGAGAATTGGATTCTGACTGTGTGATACCTTTGATTTTGCATTTATTATGCTCTTGAATTCCATCTCTTGATTTCAACTCATTTGTTTTCAGGATTGATATGTCAGCTCCTGTGTCAATGAGGAATGTTTTATTGCCGAATGACAGATTTATGGGTACAGATATGTAATTGGTTAAAATTTTGTTTATGTTATATATTTTTATTGTGTGTCCCCCGATTCTGCTTCGGGGCCTAGTCCGTTTCCCGACTGGGCCACTTGTATCCTCCTATATGATGTGCTACTGTTTTGACGGATGTTGTTTCTAGGATATCTATTGCCATTCTGTTGGCCGTTATTGTGGTGTCTATAGGTTTGTGTGTTAGACGATCGATTATTGTTCCGTTGAGGTTTAATGCGATAATTGCCTCTTGAAACGTTATGGTTGTTATTGAAGTTTTTCCGAGTATTGTACTTAATGGTTTGGTATACATTTGCTTCGTGTCTTGGTGTTTCGATTTCTACTGCTATTTGTATAGCTTCGCTTAGCGATTTTGGTCTTGCAGCAAAGACTGTTGGCTTTAATTGTTCTTGCAGGCCATTTTTAAATGCATTAAGTGCTAATTGATCATTTAATTTTACGATCAATGACCTATTTGCTTCACCTTGCTCTGTTATTTGTAAGGTGTTCAATTGTGCAAGTAGACCTTCAATTTTTGTTGCGAAATCTGTGACACTTCTGTTGGATTGAGTGATCTTTGCTAACTCAGTGTGAATGTTAAGTGGTGTTTTGTTTGTTTTGAATATGTCTCGCAGATTCTTTTGGAACGTTTCTAAGTTGGTAGGTGTTGGCAATATGCACAGTTTGTTCCTTACTGTTGCTGTTAGACGAGTTTTCAAAACAAAATCTAGCAATCTTTTCTTTTGAGCTTCCTCTGATAAATCATCATGTAGGAATTGCACCAGATTTAGAAAGTTGTCTAGATTTTTACGATCACCAGCAAATTCTGGTATCACCTTCACTGCAGTAGCTATGTCAAAGTTTGGCATATTGATTTCTTCAGTTTCTTTATTCAACGTATCTTTTGTTTTATTTTTTAAAATTACAATTACGCTATTGTACAATTTGTCAAAACTCTTCTTGAATTCGATGGCTTGCTCTTCGTTTGTTTTTGCTAATTCTTTATATTTTGTGATGAAGCTATCCCTTATTTCTTCAACTTCTGTTTCTTTCTTTAGAATGTGACTGGCAGTGTATTGCCTGTTTGGAGTTTTCTTGAAGTTTTCTAATATGTCTTTTAATTTCGTTGTTAAATCCTTCAAGCTCATTTTCTATTTTAAACGGCTGCGACCGCTACTTGCTTCTTTACTTGTTTTATTAAAACTTTCTTGAATTTCCAAAATACTATTAAGCATAAAGCAATAATTGCAAGTACTAGCAGAATTAGCTCTATATCTGATAGACTCCGATTGTCTTGCGTTATGTTGTTAGTTGAGGAACCTGCATTATTATTTATCAGTATCTCCTCTGTTTGCATTTTAGAAGCCTTTTTCCCCATGATGGTATATTTTTTTTTTGACCGATGTGGGAATTGATTCGCAATGAAGACACTGTAAGAAATGGTTAAATTTCTCGAAACTTATAGGAAATGAAGAATACAACGGTTGAAAGTGAAATTCCCTTATAGCAAATTGAAAAGAAAAGCTTATAAAGTTGGTTGTTTAATTATTTTTTAATACTTTTTATTTTTATTTTTTCTATAATTTATTCTATTATTTTTAAGCTCTTTTATTTTCTTTAAAAATATATTCCGTTGTTCCCCTGTTGCTATCACTAGCAAGCGATGATAATTTTTTATCTCCGCCCTTGTCTTAGCTTCGAAACCGGCTCTCCTCTTTTTTGTTGGTTGCTGCTTCTCAGTGTGCTCCACCGAATGTTTGCCTCTTTTCCTGTACTCCTCCAAAGTTATTGGTCGTGGTCCCGCTGTTGGATTTTTCAACGCCTCCTCTAGAGATTTTTTTAATTCCTTCCATGGGCTGAGTAGCTGCTCATTCGTCTTCTCCGACGACTCCAAGTTTAGTTGGGCAGGGTCGCCATGTAAAGTTTCTTCCTTCTTTTTTGTGATCGCCAATGGCTGATGAGAATCTTGAAGATATAAGAAACTAAATTATTTATATTAACTTGGAGATGCAAATGGTAGAGCTACGTGTAGCTTCTATGCATTTGTATCTCGACCAAGTAAGAGCCAAAAAGCTCTAAGTCTGGTCTTAATATAAATGTTGATTTTAATCACGAGAGCTGCGGATAGCTCAAATGATGGCACCTTAAGTGGTTTAGAGCTAAAGAGCTCTAGTGCAATTAAGGTAGCGGTATGAGAGCCAGAAAGCTCTATTTACCTTGATCGATATCCATGTTGGAGCTAAGGGAGCTCTATTGAATAAAATGCCAAAGTGGAGTATAAAATAACTCTGGTTTATTTCCAATAGTACAGCCTTTTTATATTATCGAATAATCGCTTACTTCATCAATATTGCTTGCAAAAATTGTGTTCTCACCGATCGATCACCTGGAATTGGTTTCACACAGAAAGCGCCGAGTAAGCTTTTCGCAATACTTGAAGTTCTTACAGGCAATATGTTCAATGCTTGCTTAGTGATGAGTTCACTGGCATGGCTATACCGCTTTGTTATGCAAACAAGCTTTAATTGTAAATTCTTTTGCTTTCTTTCTTTTGTGCTTGTTTACTATAATTTCATTCATGCCGTGAATGCTTCATTCATTTGTAGTAAAATTTGTGTTGATGCTTCGCATAGCATATTGCAATATTTTTATTATGGACATTTGCTGTGTGGACTTTTATGTGTTGTAGGTCGCTTAACTTGCGCTCTACAGTCTCCTCCATGGGACCGATTTGATCTATATGATAGGTCTGTAGTGGTCTATCTTCCTTGTCAATGGGCTCTAAAAACCCTTCCTGTTTACCCGCCTTACGCTCGGCCATTATGCATTGTATACAGCTCTTAAAGTAATTGCTTCGATATATATTAAAAGCATCCAAGCTACAGTGATATACAAAAATGCACTGAACTACCCGCAATCCTATTTGCTATCTTTAATATATTTATTATAATTTGGAATTCACTCGCGTGCTCTTTTATTATAAATAAATAAAAGTAGTGTATTAAACACTAACAAATTAATATGTATTTTTGATTTGATAATATTAAAAAGAAAGAAATAAATAAATACCGAAATCAATTTGTACCTTATCCTCCAAAAAACCTTGTCCTCCAAAAACAATGTATAATTGTTTTTCAGTTGAAAACTTTTAAATATTGTCTTGTTTAATTAAAGCTAAAAATTGAAATAAAATATATAAATAATAATAAAATGTTTAAATACAATTTTGTCATACTTACATTGAACTACAAACTGAAAAGTAATTCCCTTTGTAATGAATTAATCGCAATATATTATATATTAACTATTAAGAAAAACACCTAAAAACACAAAAAAGAAGACAATATTAAAAATCCTTAAAAATAAATGATATTAATGGAATACTTAAAAACG
This sequence comes from Dioctria rufipes, assembly GCA_963924295.1. Classification (NCBI taxonomy): domain Eukaryota; kingdom Metazoa; phylum Arthropoda; class Insecta; order Diptera; family Asilidae; genus Dioctria; species Dioctria rufipes. The sequence continues at coordinate 251,718,026 of OZ002740.1, read as the reverse complement.
AAAGAAAAATATGCCTGCGACGCCATGAACATAATAACAGAAATAAGATATCTTCTTCTTATTATTATTGATAGCGGGACTTTGCAGCAAATGAACCAATTTATAATATCCGACAAAAATTAATTGAATTCAATGAAAACTAAAAATAACACTTAAAAATACATAAAATAAATGTATTTAATAAATATTTATAATAAATATATATAATTTATATAAAATTACAGTAAAAAATCTGAGCGTTGGCAAAAAACATGCATTTTTGAGATTTTTAAAAATGTTGGGGAATTGTGAGTCACCGTCTGAATTAAGTGGAAAACATTTTTTTTAAGTATAAACTATACGTTGGTCTTGATAGGAAGCTACTCGACAAATCCATTAGGCCGCAAAACTTATTACATCCAGCTAATCCTAAGCCTAAGACTCGCATCACAAAACTAAATCGATAATTGATTTCATATACACCAGATTGAATTCTTTCAGCAGATGGAACAAAGCGAGGATTTTTACATTTTTCACATGTAATTTTGATGTTGAATGCAAGACCATCCTTTTTGCATGATTGAAATTTAATTTTTCCATCACACTTTACACACTTCACTAAAGTAGAAATGGTCGAAAAAACGAGCAAGAAATCCACGATTCTATAATGTTTTTCAAAATCCTCCGCCACGTCTCCACAAGTGTTCATTTTTATTTTTTTTGCCAACGCAGTGTTTGTATCGATTTCGACATACTCTTTCTTGCGTTTATGTGGCGGTACTATGGTTTTAGGTTTATTTAACTTCGAACTGGTGCTCTTCCGATCTTCTCTGCTAACCTTTTTTGGCATTTTACTAATAATAATTGCAAAATGACAGCGGAAACTAAAACAAAACTACAATGCACGTGTACAACTGTTCGGTAGAACGTTACTTCCACAGTGAACTTTATACACAGAATTTCTACAAGGCACAGGTGCAACCATCTAAATACATATGTAGACCCTTCAACTAAGAAAGGAATAAAGGAATGCGGGGGTCGGGTGGAGGTAGTGGTCGGAGGGGGGGGGGGGCGGTCGGAGGGTGGTGTGGCCGCGTGGTCGGCGGGGGGGGGGGGGTTGAGGTGGTTGGGGGTGGCGCCGGCGGGGGGTTTACGGATTATGAATATTACTGATATTTTGTGAATAGTAAAGTAGCATTTATACAGAAAAGGACAAATCTTGTGAATAAAATAGCATAGAATTTCGAACACCAATTTTATTACATTTATAAACTGAATTCATAAGCTGTGAATAACATTTCATATTTTTCATAAGCAAATTAGTCCAAGATTGCTGAGTAGTGAGCATAAACTATACATTAAATTCATAAGTCAAAAAATGTATAAAATTAAAAGCTTATGAATGTATTATTCATAATTTAAGAGTAAGGATTTCTCTCCGTGTATCAACAATATTTATAAAATCTTCTGTTGTCATATATGTGTCGTCTTGGATAAATCTATCACCTATTTTATCGCAGTAGTTTTAAGATTTTTTGGTTTAAAATATTCTTGCAATTTGTTTCCAGAAATGTTTTCAAGTCCTGAAATATCAAAATTAATGGAATATTTCCATATGGATAAGAGTTTAAATTTAGCAATCATACAAATTTTCCTGGCAGAGATGAAGAGGAACTTTCACTTCGCATATTTCTGTGTACCCACGAAGATACCGATGATGTTACTGTAACCATATCCGAAATTGTTGGAACAGTAATATTATAGCCCTTTAAAATATTTTATATTTGCATTTAATTACCCGCTGAGAAAAACAAGAACTAAGAAAAACCAATGTCGTGCACTTTTTATTACATTTTTGTTAACAAAATAATTTTTTAGAAAAGGAGATATATATGTATAATTAACTAATTTTGCAAAGAACAAATATGAGTAGTTTTCTAAAGTTTTAACAAGCAAGCCCTAAAATTATATAACGTTCAAATTTAATCTGAAACTACTTCGCAAATTGATTAATTCCTCTTGTTGTTTGAGTGAATAAGAGATTTTCCGTGAAATTTTCGAAAAGTTAACAAATATAATAATACAACAAAATAATTTTCACAAGTATGTATAGTTTTTCCATTCAAATTACTCTAAAAGTCTTTCTATTATTCATTAATTTATCTCCTTTAATAACAGGAAACAATAAATTGTTTGTAACTAATATGTAATGCAAAGCGCGGGATATTGGTTTTCACTGAGTATAATGACAATGCACGTAATACATTTTGTTTTCTCCATGTAATAAGCTTGTGTCGAAATAAGGCTTTTGTTCCTTGTTCTTTGACCGCACCAAATATTCTGTCCAGCTCGAATTCCGTAATCACTTTAGCACGTCTACTGTTATGCCAAATTCAGAAAAATTCACATTCACAAAACTTAACACCGTAAAATAAATCAAAAATATTTACGTTGCATTTTTTCCGACAAATGCAACATATTCCAACTACAAACTCTCAATCTCGTTTAAATATATGACATTATTTGGGTCTTCCATCAAGAATGCCAGATCCATGTCCTCACTAGTCATTGTTAAAATAATATTAATATTACCACAGAATAAATCACAAAAAATTATACTAACACTACTCATGTGCACTCAGAAAATGTTCAAATGAAACTAAATCCCAACACTTAATAAGAAGACCCTTAATCCAAGAACATATTTCTTGAAAGAAGGAAGTTTTCTTGAAATTAGAGCGATTGGTCTTATTTCTAGAAAAATCAACAGTGTTATCAATGCTTAACTATTAACAGTTTTAAGCGAGCTTCTCTCAAAAGATTGCAATACAGTTTTATATGTAAGAAGCAAAATCTTCTTATTTGAAAACAAGTTTGACTTATTCTAAGAAAACATTTCTTAGTTTAAGATAACTGCGAACAAGAAAACAGTTCTCTTGATTTTAGAAAATTATTTTTCTCTGTGTAAGAAAACAACTAATACTGCAATAGACCTGCAATATATATACTATATTAGTATCCCTTGAACTCATGCACAATATCGACTTAATCAATGCAGAGGGACCGAAAAAAAAAAAAATAAGAACACCTGCAAACTCTAACAGACACAAACCATGACGTAAAAAAAAAACGGAGAAAAGTAGACTTAACCTTCCTTAATTTTTACTGCTCAAACTCCTTCCGAGAACAGAATTTCCAACCAAAATTTTATGGAAGAAATAAGAAAATTTATAAATTACTATACATTATATGTAAATAAAAAGAGACATAAAAATAAATAATAGTTTCTCTATATAAATTAACAAATTAACATTTTACAAATATAGAGCATTATTAGGTAAAATAATAATTAATATAATAAAAAGAATAAGAGAGAAGTTAAAATAAGTTCAGCAAATGGTAATTAGGGAAAAGCAAATATATATAACTGTAAATATTAATAAATAAATTGAAAACGGTTAAGATATATTCTACTCTATTCTATTCTTTATAACACCGCCTTTGACATTTTGTATTCTTTAATGTTAACTTTATACACAAAGAAATTATGGCAAAAAATTTCAAACAACATTTATTTTAATCCGATTTCCAAACGGGTGAAAGAGGCCGATGTACAGACGGCGCCGCATCCCCATCACATAGGTAGTAGGACCATTAAATCAACACCTAGTTGGCTCCTAAGCAAACAAATAATTAATAGTGAAAAAAAATTAATGTACAATTGAACTCACCCAATGCTCTGAGCCCCATCTCAAATTGGGGCCACAATGAAAACGAAAAGGGATGGTACCGAGCAGCCTACGGCTCACTGCCCCAAATAGTTACTGGTTTCCTGCCAGGACATAGAAAGCGTAGCAAAATAGGTCCTGTCCAGCGCGGTCATATGGATTCGACGTATATTCCACTTATAAATACAGCGTAGTATTGGGGAGCACTATATTGCTCCCGAGATAAATTTAACACAAAAATCATCTTGGATGTTCAATGCAATTCTGGCTTCCCTCTTTCAGCCAATCAATTCTGGCCTTCTGTGTGTACCTGAATTGTTGATTTAAAATTTATTATAACAATTATTATTTTAAAAGCATAAATTGATAATTTATTATTAACTTTTTCTTTCGGCAATATATGAACTGCATTATAACATTCCGAATCAGTCGATAAGATTCTTTCAAAAACTTTGGTTGTTGTTAATGGTCTTTTTAACCAAAAAACTGAAATTATACCAACTTCTATAAGAATTCAGTTCAAATGCTTAGTATTAATATCCTTACCGCTCCATGTCGGATTATATGCATTCAGTTGTTTTTCCAATAATGCTCACAGTTCACTCAATTCGGAAATCGAAATGTGACACTTGACTTCACACTGCGGGGTATGTAAAAACAAGCTCCCCTATATAAATTTACACCGATTGTACAAAGAGTTTTTACGATTTCAAAGACGTGTATTGCATTTTGTGGTGCGTTCAAGACTACAACGCTTTTAGACCAAAGAGTGTGTGGCGCGCTATTGTAAAATAATATGCGCGAAAAATTAAATTATGCTAAAAACTATGCCGCATAATTATGTAAAAATATTATGCTTTCGAGGCGTAAATTATGCCAGTTTAGCATAATTTATGCTAAAATGGCAACGCTGCTCACTATCTGTAATTTCTCGAATGTAATCTTTCTTGCTCTCTTCGAACAGCTGTACGACGTCGATATCTGCTAAATGATTTGCCTCTACCTTTTTCGTCTTTATTAAGTGAATCTTAACGTCTTCTATAATAAGCGTCGAATTCCTTGACAGGTCTTTACCAATAATTATGTCCTCTGGCAACCAGTGATCGCGAACGATATGTAGCTGCGTCGTATACTGATTGTCGCCAATATTCAGAACTGTGACGAATGATCCTAAAGCTCTGATTAATTGAGCTGCAAAGCCTGCCAAAGAAATACTAGGTCCTTTACTGCCTATAAAATTGTTTCGTGCTGTTTCATATACAGATTTCCGGATTAGGGTGACGTCGTATCTATTAGGGCTAAGCAATATATTTCTCCAACCTTTGTTTTTACCCTCATATCAGGCGTCGAAATTAAGTTAACTGAAGGATGACCTGAAGTACTTGAGTTTCATTTCGATTTGGAGCAGTTAGAGGCCATATGGCCAAACTCACCGCAACTGAAGCAGCTCGCTCCCTTCGCCTTATTGGGGTCATGTCGCAGTTAAGTGAGATGTAGACCCACAGTTGAAACACCATTTGCTTGGCGCCTTACGGCCGTTTACAACAGCCGAACAACGGTCATCTTGTCTGACAACTTTCTTGGCACTTTGCTGACTTTTAATAATTTGGTAGTTTTTGAATTTTTGTTTTAACTATTCTAGATTTCTGGCACTGTTTTATTTAAAACATCATCTGGTATCCCGGATATGATATACGCAACAACTGATTGTTCATCTACATTTCCCCTACTTGCTAACTGCTTCATTGAAAGGAGATATTCAAGGAAAGATTCATTTGGCACCTTTTTTTCTATTCTGTAATGCTTTACGTACATCTAAACAAGTTGGTGTATGATCAAACTCCGTTTTTAACAGCTGTTTAACGGTTTCCCAACTTGTAATATTAGTGGACGCCTCCACTGCTAATTTCGCTGCTTCTGTTAATAAACGTCTGGAATAAAGATATTTTTTGACATTGTTCCAGCGGCACACTGTAGGGATATCCTCAAATTCCTTTATCCATAGGGTAATTGTTTTTCCTGTCTCGCCCCCAAATTTTTCTAGCTACTCTAGAACGTCTTTAAAGACGAAATTATTCGAAATATCCTCCTTCCCATTGTCTGGCATTGTGCTATTTCTTCGCTAAAACACTTGTGTATAAAGTGCTTTTACTTTATGTTTGTAGAAAAGCCAAAGGTTCTTGCACCTTGACTTGAATTACGAGGTGTGCACGGTGCTTGAACCTCCACACCAGAAGTTTGCTGAAAGGTAAAGTGATTAACGCGAAAAAATACGTAACTTTTATAAAATAAATTACAATAATATGTGAGAAAACACAAATAGCATAAAGCTTATTCAGTAAATAAACAAATTTTGCCATTTACATAAATACTCACGAGCCAGTGCCGAGAAAAACAAAAGTGTCATCCTGTTGTATTCTCACAAGCCACCGCGGTTGATAAAAACACAACTGTCACTTTACGTCTGGCCTGAAGCTTTCTGAGTTTGTTATCAGCAAATTCTTCTGTGACTCGTGAGAATTTATATATTACATGAATGCAGTTTTTTGCATGAATTTTATTGAATAACTAGGAATATGTTTTGGATAAACACCTTGAATTCAGAATTGTCCGAGAGACTGTGGTCGCCCTCCCTAATATCTTCCTCTTCGCCTTCACTTTCCTTTCTACGTTAGCTACCTGAGAAATAGCGGCCTTTAATCGTTCGATAAGTTCTTGTTTTTTACGATAACTTTGCGATAATCCTCTTTCTCGTAACAAATTTTGTAGTTCAGCTACTGTAAGCTGATGTAAATTTTCCATTAAAAAAAAATCTCGTAACGTACTGATTAAAAGAGTACCAAGGCATAGGGTACTCTTTTAATCAACCCACAGTAATTGTGGTGTGCATATTTCAATTTTTTTTTTTCACAAAATTTTTAGATGAACCACTGTCTGCTAATTATAATGACTATTTCGAGAGATAGGTGTGGCACAAAAATTTGTTTTAACAACTGTAAAAAAATATTTTCGTCTCGGCACTGTTCACTGTTTGGTTTTACACGTGTATTAATAGACAAATTTAGAGCACCACTTTCCACTTACAGCACTTTTGTAATTTAGTAATTCAAAACTTTAATTATTTTTCACACTGGTATTCCATATGTCCCATTGAATTTTTAATTTTAATCAATTTGTTCGCGCCTTTTAATTATTTGATGATTTGCAGAGTACTGTAACACGTGTTCGTTTTTTTTACACAGTATCACGTATCCCACTTCTGACACGAAAAGTTTGTGGGAATTCCAACACACGCACTATAATTCTAATTAAGTTCTTTATTAAAATATAAGATATAAAGTAAGCTAATTCGATGAAAATAAGTTTTATTAGGTAGGCGGCAAAAGATTCACGGCTTCTCATAGCTAACGGCTTATAAAAAACTGCTTGAATAAATCAGCTTGACGGCTCGATTGGATTGCTACAACGACTGATTACAAAAAGGCATCTAGTGTTGCATGAACTAGGAGTCCAGCTCATTGTTTTCCTCCCACATATATGTGTTAGGTGATGTGCAAATTTCGATATGATTTAATTGATTGATTTAACGCTCTTAATTTAATAAAAGACAACTTTTATCATTCTCCCTTTTGAAAAGATAAATACGAAAATTTTGCTCTTACTTTTAAATCACTTTTAGGTGGAAAATATTTGTCACGTTAAAAAAAAAAAGAATTTTTGCGTTGAATGAATTAATATAAAAAAATAACCTGAGCATGTATATATATATATATATGAGTGAAAAAACAATTCCGAAATGCGAGAATAAATAGTATTTTACGCTACTTTTAACTTTATCCAATCCATTAGGTATTGCTACAATAGCGGGTATTTCAGCTTTCTCCTAATGAAATAGTAGACGGAGTTGGTGATGTAGAAGATGTTGATACGTCCTGGGCGACGATTTCTCGTTGTCTTCCTTCTAGAGCCACTAAACTGTCTTGTTGAGGCAGGGATGAAACCTCGCAAGGGTCCTACGGTGAGCGCTATGGCGCTTAAACTTATTTTCAATTTCCTGTAAGTACTCTTTTTTTAGAGTATCCGGACTAATATTTTTTTCTTTATTTATTAAAAAAGAAATTGTACGAACCTCTTATTAGGTCGTCCTTCAAAAAAAATTATAAATCAACAAATCAATAAAAGTGCTTAGTCAGTCAGTTTTGAAATCATATTTTATTTACTAATAACAATTGGTTGACACCAGAAACTTATAATAGTTAGAAAAGCTTATAGTTAACAACAATTCGGTTTCTATTATTTTAATACTAACGTTTTACTGGTTTTACTGCTGCAATTTTCTGTCTGAAATGGTAGAAAATGTAGTGGTTAGATTTATTTGTTATTGTTTTGAAATCTTGCAAAGAAAAACTTTTGATTGATTATATGTCAATTCCTGTAATTGACATATAATGATCCACGTTTACAAATCACAAATTTCGTCGATTCTGATAAGCAACGTGGACATTTGTGGTGTTCTGAAAATTTCAAAATGGTGGTGGGTAGTTAGTGTAGCGATAGAAAGATGTATCATTGGTTGTCATTCATTTTTTAATCACCAAATTCATTAATTTAACAAAGTTTAATAATTTTACGCTTAAAATTAAATTTAGCACAATTCAAATTTCAATTTCCTTAATAAAAGTAAAACAAACAAAAAAATCTACTCAAGTATATTTTTACTGACTGCCATACACATGCAATTTTCTAATTCATTCCTTATCTATGTAATTGTTTAAAATTTTCACTCTTAACTTAAATTAATTGTAATAATTTATTTCAACTAAATCTTTATCGTTTAGACATGTCTTGCCAAAGATACCATATAGGCATATTTTTGACAAAATGTCACCACAATAAATTACAATTTAACACACTTAATAAATGCTGAAATGAAGAATGATTTGATTAGTTAAATTTAAATTTGTTTGGTTAATCTGTGACCAGTAATTATACCCTTTTGGCATGCGATTACCTTTGTCCCTTAACCTCAAATTGTTCAGAAAATTGAATAAATAATTACCTTCTTGATGATTATTAACAATAAATTCTTTATAGAACCCAATTTATTGAATCCCTTTGTCGATTCGTACAATACACAAATTAAAATGGCTACAAAATTTAGAGCCAGAATTTTCACTCAAATTCTTACATAGAACCGATGAAAAAATTTTATGAAAAATCTCTAAGTTCAAAAAAATGACTGAAGCACTATTGATACCAAAAAACACTTGCATATAAAGTAAATTATGACCAACTTGGCATATTTTAACTGAATGACAACTCGAAAGAAAAACAGAGCGAATGAAGGAATGACACTCCTTTTATAGACAAATTTGTTTCAATTTCACTATCCATAATGCGAAATTATCAAAATATTGCCCTTTTGTATATAAATTAAGACCTTTGATTATTATTGGTATATACAAAAATGGATTTTACATTTTTTGGCATGTTTACCATAAAGATTTAATCTTAATTTTCTTGATTTTCATTAATTTTTACGAATTTCTGGTCTACTTTATCGACGCGCCATTTTTAGTTCATTCCAAATAATTCCTCTCATGACTTTTGCTGTTTTGTCTTGTTAGCACTTCTCTTTCGCACTCATTAGTGTGAATAGTAATTATAAAAATCGCGAATTACGCGAATCCCGCGAAAAATACCGCGAAACGAACGCGACCATTAGAATCGCGTGAAGATTCTACCCCGGTTTAGCACGTTAAATGTCATGGGAACATGAAGTTTCGCCGTATTTATAAATCGAAAAGTGTCAAACGCGCGCGATTTGTTTTTTATTAATTTTATTAATTTAATAGTGTTTTGTGTGATGTGTGGTGATTTTTTCATCGCTGGATACCATAATCTGCAGGTAATGTACAACATTTATTAAATTTATTTGGGTTTTTTAAATGTTTTTAAGATTGGTGGACACCTGTGCAGGTGAGCTTGTTTTGGTTGTTTTCTCACCTGAAATGTCCACCTATCTTCTACATGTACTTTTGTTTACATAGTTGATTGTTCCTTTGTATGTTTAATTAGATATGTGCATGTTATGGCATGGAAATTACACATAATTTCCTGCCTTCTATGTTGTTTGTTTTGATTGTTTGCATGTACAAAAAAAACGCCTTTATTGTTATATCGCTAATTTTTTATTGTTAAGTTCAGTGTTGTATATTCATTTTATTCATACTTCATCTATTTTTTAATTCATTTTTTTCTTTCTTTCCATGTCGTCGAGGGACTTTTACACCTGTGGCACACTCCAGGTGTAGGTAAGATTTCTTGGCTTATTATACCCTAGATGAAATCATAGGGGTATACTAAGTTTGTCATTCCGTTTGTAACACCTCGAAATAATGATGGTAGAGCAAAATGGATTGGACACCCATTCATAATATTAAAAGTTATTTCGATTTTTGCATGTCCGTCCGTCCGTCCGTCTGTCCGTCCGTCCGTCCGTCTGTGCGCACGATAACTTGAGAACGCGAACACGTAGAGAGCTGAAATTTTGTACACAGACTTTAAAAAAAAAAAGTAAAATTAAGTTCGAAAATGAGCCAAATCGGGCAACTCCTTCGTGGGGTTGCCATATAAAAATTTCGTTTTCCGCTATATATTTGGTCACTGCCTGAGAACGCGTCGACGTAGAGAGCTGAAATTTCGCACATGATGTTTTTACTACATTAGGAAATAAAATGTCAAAAATGGACTAAATCGGGCAACTCTTTCTTGGTGTTGCCATATAAAAATTTCGGTTTTTTACGTATACTTTGAAAACGATCAGTCCAAGACATTTTTATGGTACTAAAAACTTCTGCAGAATACGAAATCCTATAAAATTGGTTATAATCATTTTGTCTGTGCGACAAACCGTTCTAGAAATATATGCGAAAAACAACTTCAAAATCAATACTTGAATAGATCGGTGACCATACGAAATTTAATACGGGCATTCATCTAGGGTATCCTAAGAATTGGTCTTAGACCAATTCTAGCTTTTTTACTTGTTTTTATTTTGTATGTGGTAATTTTTTCTTCTCTTTCAGGTTCGTCGAACATTCTCCCCCCGTTGAACAGCCATGTTCAACCGTTGTTTAATTGTGTTGGTGCCTCGTTTATGGTACTTAAAGAATTTTAATGTTCCGTCTGCAAGAACTCTCAACGTGACTTGATAGCGATCAGGTAAGTTAATTACCTTTTGTCTATTTCGTCTTTGTTGGATTTGTGCAAAATCTATTCTCTGAATAACCTTTTTTGGCAGAAAGATGTCTATGTTTTCTCGGGTGACGAATTTCTGGAACGAATTTTCTGCCCTCATCTTTACTTCGTATTTATTTAAAAACAATTATAAACTTTTTATTTAACATTTTATAAAGGTCAATAGTGGGTACATAAGTAAAACATAAAAAACAATAATTTTTCGTTGTGGCTAGGTACTCTGAAAAATACCCTCGTTTATTTAAAGGTTTCGGTGGCCATATTTTACAGACAATTTCAATTAAATTGTAGGCCAGAATGTCCTTTCGTTTTGGCCATCGCCAGTGGATTGAGGATTTTTCCATACAATTGACAAAATAGTTCTCACCATCAATCGTATCAATAATACCTACAATTATGACAAAAAGTGAAAACTAAGAGTAGTAACAATTAGATTTTTATTACCTGGATATTCCTTTCCTTCATATGCAACAGCAATTAAGTCGCCTGTCTTATACTGTGGCATTATTTCTTCCAAATTGCTCCTCTGGATACTGGAATGTTGTTCTGGATTGCAGTTATTGGGGGTATGCGATTGTTCTGCAGCCAAAGTAAAATTCGAAACGTTTGCACTTCCTTCATTTGCTGGGAATACATGAGAATACTCTCTTTCACTCTCCTCCTGAGGGAAGATGTCGGTAATGCTAATGGAGTTTGTTGCCCTAAATGAGTCCTCATTAGTCGTTGTGCTGCTGATACTTTCTCTAAGTCGAGATTTTCTGCTCGGTGGGTTTGTTGTCGGATCGATAGTCAATGGAATTGCAATATCTTGCGCTCTAACACTTCTTCCTACAGGAACATTCATTTTCTTTCGCTTGTTTTGAGTTGCCCTTGGTATTACTACTTCCATCCGCTTATTTTGGAGCTGTTTAAGAAATGCTTCCCCAACTAAATTGGAATCAACAGTACAACAGTACACGGCAAACGCTGGAGAAGTTCGTCCTTACTAATTGGGCGTATTCCACATTTTCTGAAGCCTGCTATTAAATTACCAGCGCTATTTCTATGAATTTCTTCAATTAAATGTTTTAATAAGCATGGAAAAACATCCTTGGGTAATGTCGCATATCCTGATCCAACTTTTGAGTCCTTCCATTCGCCTAGTTGTTTTCTCCAAATCCTTTTCATCGCAGCGAAGAAAGCCACATCCAGCTGTTATGTTAAATGTGTTGAATTAGGAGGAAGACACACAAATGAAATGTTATTTCCTTCGCAAGCTTTCAACACGCTAATATTGATATGTGAAGACAAATTATCACCGATGATTACTTTTCTGCCATTCTGTCTTTTCAAATGCGGCAATAGATGCAGTATAAACCAATCTACGAAAGCAAAAGCATCAAACCAGCCACTTTTTGTCATTGTACCGCACACCTTGGGGTCCGTTCTCTGTCCAAGTAGTCCACAGGTGGTCCGCCTTATATATAACGTATGGTGGTATGAGCTGGCCGGTTGCGTTCCCACAGAACATTAGCGAATAACAAATTTTGCTGGAGTTTCGAATGGTCTCTGGATATTTGCAACCTCTTTTGCAAATTATTTTTTTCTGGCCTGGATCATCAGATAGGTTGGTTTCGTCGTAGTTCCAGATGTTTTCTGGTGGAACATTTTCAAGGACTGATTTTAAATTTGTAATGTATTCATTAATTATGTCTGGGGTTATTGCAGCTCTAGCTCTTTTTATATTTGAAGCAAATCTAGTTGTTATATTTGCGTTCCTTTTTTTAAATAAATTTGTCCACTCCTATAATAGACTTAAGTAAAATTTAGAAAAATTATAAGCTGTCAAAAGCCAAATTGGGTTTGTCATACATAATAGTTTGTAGTTGACCAGAAAGTAGAATTATGGAGTTTTTGTCGAACTTAGAAAATCTTAAAGATTTAGTATGTCTTGTTAATCAAGTAAAAAAATTAAAGTTTCTAAACAAAAAAAGGAAACGTTCACGTTGTGTGATGGAAGTAAATAGAGATAGGAATATGAAGGGGTACTACGTTACATCCTATTTACAAATCAAGGAAAAAGATCCTGCTTTATTTTTTAAACACACCAGGATGGACTCAACCACATACGACGTGTTATTAAATTTAGAAAAGGCGGAAACCAATTGAGCCAGAATTTCGGCTAACTATAACCTTAATGTAAGTGGTTTTATAACTTAAATCTGTGTAAAACTGTCATGTACTTATAGCTATTTATCGCAAGGAGTAACCATACAATATATTGCATGGAGCTTCAAGCTGGGGAAAGAAACAGTACGCATAATAGTGTTAGAGACTTGCGAAATAATGTGGAAAATTTTATCTCCTCTATACGTTAGTGAACCTACTTCCACTGATTTTCTCCAAATTTCTGAAGACTTCCTGAATTTGTGGAATATGCCCAATTGTGTGGGCAGTATAGATGGCAAGCATATTGCTACGAAAAAGCAAAGGAATAGTAATATGCAGAATATTTTAGCTATAAAAGCTTCTGTAGCATTGTATTAATGGGAGCATGTGATGCTAGATATACATTCACATACATATATGTTGGAGCGTATGGAGGACATAGTGAAGGAGGTAAAGGAAAAATGTATGAGATTTTGTTAAAACTTGACGATTTTTTCGTAGGAGTTTTCCAGGCCAGCAGTTTCGGGAAAAGAATTCGACTCAAAATTTATCCTTGCCAGGACCTCAAGCACTTCCAGGAACCGAGGTTGTATTGCCACATTTCTTTGTAGCGGATGCGGCTTTTCCTTTAGCGGAAAATATAATGAAACCATTTCCTGGGAGGTTGTTATCAACAGAAAAAGAACATTTCAAAAAAAGTCTTTCACGACCCAGGAGAGTTATTGAAAATGCCTTTGACCTCTCGTTGGCGTATAGTTTTAATAACACTCCAGCTTGGACCACAGAATGCGGAAAAAGTCGTTCTGGCATGCATTTCGCTGCACAATTTTATTATGTTGAATAAAATAAGTCGTTCTCAATATTATTTTCCACAATTTGTTGATTGGACTGATGCCAATGGAACTGATCACCCTGGAGAGTGGAGATCTCTTATAAATAACAGATATAAATATCCTCCATCCAGGCTTCAAGTGTCCTTCATTGGCTAGATGACCAACGCTCTACAGATATCATAAACAAACTTTGTGAATATTTATTTAAAAATTAAAATGAACACAAAATTTTATGAAATTAATATATTTCTATATAAAAACCATCAGTATTTTAATAACTTATACTGCCTGTCGGAAAAAACTCTTGAATCAAAAACTAAACATCTTCAATAATACATAAAAAAATAACAATAAAACAAAACATTTCCAATAATGAAACAAAGGAATGAAATCACAAAACAAATTTGCGACAGTATATAAATAATCCAATTTGTCGGAAAGACCTTTTCTAAAATTTCTCAAGAAAAAAGTTTATATTCAATAATATGGTTTAGAAAATATTGCGACATACACTTGCTGTTGTGTACTGTTTTTTTAAATTTATTATATAATTGAAAATTTTCAATCTAATATCATCTTTCGATTCTTTCGGAAATTCTTTCAGTAATGATGTTAGATTTCTGCAAAAGTTTTCATCTGGATCTTCCAGCGTTTTGTTTACTTCCTTTGCACGTTATTTTATAATATTGGCAGTCTCTTCTATTGTCTGCAACAAACTTTCAATTGTTCCTTTATTTGCAGATTCTCTTGGATTTTCATTTGTGTCTGGGAATATGTAAAAAAGGTTGAATCTTCCAGAAACTTCAATTCATCAGTGATTTCATTGCATCGTTATAAGAATATGTTTAATAAAAGAAGTGGACATATAGTGCAAGCATTTTAACTTTTCGTTTGAACATAGTCTTTATCGAAAAATATCCAAGGTTCTTGCAGTTTAGCCCCACTACTCAAGGCGATCAAGTTTGTTTAGTTCCCTCACGAATTTCTCCCTAAGATATTTCCAACCTTTTTGACATTCTTCAGCTATATAATATTTATAAATAAAATTCCTGTTTTTATTTTATTTGTTTATATGCACTTACAGTTTCGACCCAAATTAGCAGAAATCTCTTGCCAAGTTTTTTTCCTCTTAAATTTATAGAAATACATTAGGTGTCTTTATTTGTACAGAACTTCTTTTTCACGTAATACTTTTCTGTATTTTCCATAGTAAAAAAGGACGTAAATATATAATAAAAAACGCAAATACTAAAAGGAGCAGATATTGTTGAACTGACACTTGCTCAATTGACAATTTTATGACTGAAGTTAACCACGAATAACCGTGCAACTACAATTGAACGAAATTTTAACGAAACTTTGCATAATCACGTAAAGTTTTATATAGTTCCATCCAACGTTCCCTCTATAAAGTTTTATATAGTTCCATCCAACGTTCCCTCTAATTTTTCTATTGTGTGTGCGGATCTTCGACGCATCTGTGCAGTAGTGGTGCGTTAAATTTACACACACACACACACACACACACACGCACACACACGCACACACACACACACATACACACATACACACACACACACACACACACACACACACTGTCATGAATCCACATCACCTCCTCCACATTCATAACGCACATTCCAATAATTGCATTCTCTAATTATCCAAATGCATTATTCAATAGCCAAAAGGCAATATCTACATATGTATATCATTTCCACATATCACAAAAACCTAAAAATAAACCTAACATACTATTCATGATATCATGACAAGATCATTTCCAACATACAAAAACCTTAACCCATTAACACACTCAGAAACAGGTGTCTTATTTCAACATTCCTCGGGGCACCCGCTAGACAATCAAATAAACACGTCACCGCGAAGTAGCTACCGTTCATAAGAACGAAAACATGATATACGATCCCTTCTGAGTACTGACCGTCGGTCTAGTGCTCTTATGTAATCTAAAATTTGTTTATCATTTTCCATATGCTACTGGTGACCCTGAAAATTGTCTCTGATTGTTTTTGTCATTCTTAATTGTTTTTGTGATATCCCAATTGTTGACCGATTTTTGAAATTCGAGCGTTTCCGTTCAAGACGAAAAGCCAACTTTTAATTATTTTTCTGATTTTTGTTATTTGAGCGTTTCCGTTTAAACAAAAATCAGAATTGTGATTTTCAATTGTTTATTCGATTTTTGTCATTTGAGCGTTTTCCGTTTGGACAAAAATCGAAACATGTGCATACATATGGAATTGTCTACCCGACAATTCCCACAAAATAGGAAAGTGCATAATCGACCAATTCTGATTGGTTAAAGAATTGGTTCGATTTTGAATAAAAAGGCTGTTGAAGCGAAGCCAAGAGGAAGAAGTTTTTTAAAGTTCAACCTGGAGAGTCCCCCTACCCAAGGTAAGGCCTCCAGTGTTTCCCAGTGAGTTTTTCTTTTAAAAGTATATTGTAAAAATTATTATGCAAAGAGTTTTCTTTTAAAGTATTGTTACGCAAAGAGTTTTCTTTTAAAGTTTTTATTGTAAAACCTGTTGAGTGCAAAGAGTTTTTTTAAAAAAAGTGAATAATAAAACTTTACTACAACAGAAAGAAAAGGAAGTTATTATTATCAAAAAACAAAAAATTGTTATACACCAAGTGGCGTGTAACAAAAACTGGTGGCAGCGGTGCAGATTTTGTAAAGGTTTGTAAGACCTACGAAACACCAACCTACAAATCTCGAGCAGCATTTAATGTGCTGGCTAGGAGAAATTCCCCCGATTGGAGCGAGCGACTCCATAGAATATATAAACCTCCACCTAGAAGAAGAAGATTCCCCTGAAGTCGAGCCAGACGAGGTAGTTAATTTGAGGATAGACCAGGGATTTCAACTGATCCTCTCACATTTCGACATAGACGAACTGGAACTGATACTAACACCAGCAAGCGAGCCGTTCTTCCGACATCTATTTTTCAACGCGGGATATACCGAAGAACGAGTAAATCGGGCGATGTCAAGAGCCCTCCAACGAGGAGAGCAACAACAAAATTAGTATAACAATTAAGTAAGTCTAGATAAATTCACATATTCTAATTACAAATCTATATATATTAGACAAATTATTACCTACATATTATAAATTTATATGAGATTCAAACTATATTTTTTTTTTAACAAATCCTTTTTATTTATTGTCGTATTTTCTCTTGATGGTTATAAAGTTTTCTTTTTGTTGTATTTTCTCTTGACGGCGAAATCAATCTTTCGAATTTAGTGAAAACGTTTTATCAAGTGAAATCTTTTTTTTGAGTGTTAAGGTGTACAAGTTCGTTTCTACTCGCAAAACTTCTCCAAATTTTTTCTCTCTTTGTCTCACTGGAAACTACGTTGAACTCCAAAAATTGAGGGAAATTCGCGCATATATTTTCACACTCGATCTTCAAAACATCGTGGTGTACGCGCAACCCTTTTACCAGGTCTCGTTACACATAGGAAGAAACCTACTCCTAAACAAAAACGAACAATGCCTGATGACACTACAGTACATTTAACTCTTGATCATGCCAAGAGTCTTATCCCAGAATTCGATGGGAATCCAGAGAATCTCCACAGGTTCTTAAACATATGCAGCCTATTCCAAAAACAAGGTACAGCCGAATCAGAGAAAGCACTATACCTCCATATTATAAAGGCTAAACTAATTGGCAAAGCATACGATGTCATCAAATATAATGACATTAATTCTTGGAAAGAATTGCAATCTGCTCTCCAAGAACAATTCATGGAAACCCGTTCTAGAATGTCTATTCAGAACGAAATTCTATCATTAAAACAGCTGCCTAAGGAAGACATTAAGGAATATGCTTTCCGAGCTCAAAAGCTATTAGCTATCTACAACGACGCTACTTCAAGTCTGACAAATGAACAGACTTTAAAAAATCTTCTAATTGAGGAAAATAAAAAGATGGTTATCAGAGCTTTTGAAGATGGTTTAAGACATGACCATGTTCGTCTGCTAACCAAGGCTAAAAGTTACACCGACCTAAAAGATTCGACAAAATTTGCCATAGAGCAATCTGAAAGAAATTGTTCTTTCAACGAAAACAATTCACCCTGCTCTAAATGTCACAAAAAGGGTCATTCAGCTGACTCTTGTTTAACATCTAGAATTAGAGTGGAAAACAGGCTTATATGCGCATATTGTAAAACACCGAATCATCACATTAGTCAGTGTAGAAAAAGGTTATTTCAACAGCAATCTTTTGCTCAACCTTCCACTAGCTTCGCACAAAGAAGCCCTCAACATTTTCAATCCAATAGGATTCCTCAACAGCAGCAATCTATAAGAGCTCCAAATTTTCGACAAATAGATAGGCAAGGCCAATACCCACAAGGAAATAGAGCTCTCCAATTCCAACCTACTAACTCATCACTTCCAACATATTCTTGTAATATTAGATCCGCAATTAAAAGTAGGAATCCAAAAGGTAACCCTGATATGCCACAATTTAATGCAAAAAGGGAAATTCCAAAAAACAGTCAGCGGCGAGACGAGATAGCGGAAACTCAATCTCGCCTAAATCAATTAATGATAACCGCCGATGTCCATCCGCAACCTCAAATTTAGAAGGAGAACTTTCTCTCTCCTTAATCGCCGATCGCCAATCGCTAGTTGTGACGATCGAGAATTCTATTACTGCGTTTAAAACTAGCACCCTTTTGATAGATACCGGAGCAAAAATATCGGTATTAAAAGCTACTAGGGCACTTGGGAATGCTATCGTCACTACTTCAAAAAGCATAGAGCTATCTTCTTTAGCAGGAACCCCCCTGCGTACGCTAGGAACTGCAGAATGCAATTTCTACATAAAAATATGACTTTTAAGCATATTATACATATGGTCGATGGTAATTTACAATTAAAATATGACGGAATATTAGGTCATGATTTTTTAGACAAGTTTCTTTGCAAAATTAACTACGAAACTAAAACACTAACTCTTAAAATAAATAACGTGTCCCCTGACGACACAGAAATACAAAATTCAATTCCTGGAATAGTATCGAACAGTGAGTACGGAGGTTTGAAAGACCCAAGCTCCGAGCTATTTCCAGTTAGATCTGACGCAAGGTGTGGAGGTTTGAAAGACCCAAGCCAACACGTCAGACCAAATTCGAAAAATGTCTCAAAAGAAGACAAAGTACAAAATAAAAAAGCAAAGAAATCGAATAAAGGCAAGTGCGATGCTGACGAGATAAATATACCAGCACGTACACAGGTAATAGCTAGGATAGCCATGAATAAAAGAGGTACCTTTTTCTGCGAACACAAAGAATTGGAATCAGGAGTGATTATTGGGAATACTCTTATAAAACCAGACAAAAATGGTCAAGCGAATATTCTTATCCTCAATTCCAATCAAACTGATGTTCATATTAGGAAAACGGACATAAGACCACACCTACATGAAATTAATAAATTTAATATTATAAAACTAAATCCTCAAAGGGATCCTATCCAAGAAAGGCTTGCTAGACTCGCATCCGAGCTAGACCTTTCACACTGCAATGCTGAAGAGTTCAGATCCATTTTAGATATATGCCGTAAGTACAACGACTCCCTGACATTCACAGATGCAGCGACACATAACATTCCTATCTTACCTGGAAAACCTATCGTAAATGTCAAACCATATAGATTACCTGAAGCTCAGCGTGAAGAAATTAACAATCAAATTAATAAAATGTTAGAAGACGAAATCATTAGTCCCAGTTCAAGCCCTTGGAACTCACCTCTATTATTAGTTCCTAAAAAACCAGATGCCGATGGCAATAAAAGATGGAGAGTAGTCGTTGATTTCAGACGTCTCAACGATATAACTGTGGGAGACGCATTTCCATTGCCAAACATAACGGACATCTTAGATCAATTGGGAAAAGCCAAATATTTTAGCACGTTGGACTTAGCCAACGGCTTTCACCAGATACCCATGAGTGAAAGCGACAAGGAAAAAACTGCATTTAGTACACCTTATGGTCATTACCACTATAACCGTATGCCATTTGGTCTAAAGCGAGCTCCAGCCACTTTTCAAAGGCTGATGAATAATATTTTAGTCGGTCTCCAGGGCATAGAATGCTTTGTTTATATGGACGACATTATTATATACGGGTACAATCTGATAGAACACAACTCTAGACTCCAGAATGTTTTTGACAGGCTTCGAGAACATAATCTCAAGCTACAACCCGAGAAATGTCACTTTCTCAGTAAGCAGATAGCCTATCTGGGTCATCTTATAACCAAAAACGGAGTATCACCAGATCCCGCTAAGCTCGAAGCAGTTACCAATTATCCTATTCCAAAAAAGGAGAAAGACGTAAAATCCTTCTTAGGATTTGTCGGCTATTATAGGCGTTTCATTCCAAACTTTGCAAAGTTAGCCAAACCTTTAACAGCTCTTTTAAAAAAGGATGCTTTTTGCGATGAAGCTTTCCAATCGTTAAAGAAAAAATTGATCAACGCTCCGATATTACAATTCCCATGTTTCGATAAAGAATTTTTAGTGACTTCAGACGCAAGCGACTACGCTGTAGGTAGTGTATTGTCTCAAGGAAAAATCGGTGAAGATAAACCCATCTGTTTTGCAAGTAGAACTCTCAATCAGGCCGAGACGAGGTATTCCACCATAGAAAAGGAATTATTAGCGATAATTTTTGCCGTCGAGCAATTTCGCCCTTATCTGTACGGTCGGAAGTTCACTATCATCACAGATCATGAGCCCCTCACGTGGCTCATGAACCCGAAAGACCCCACTTCTCGCCTAATGAGGTGGAGAATAAGGTTAGAAGAGTATGATTACAAAATCATATACAAACCAGGAAAAGCAAATCTAAATGCCGACGCACTCAGCCGTGCGATCCCTGATAAAAGTAAAGCTATACAGGTGGTAACTAGAAGTCAAAATAAGGTTCAAATCGAATTCCCAAAGGAAACAAATAATAATCCTACATCAACTTATGTAGAAGAAAACACGAAAGATCTTCTAGAGACTCGTGATATTAAGAAAAAATACTTCTTATTGCCAATTCATAACTCCATACAGGAAAATTCATTAAGTACGTATTTACCCGATAACTACGTAATACCCCTAGGAGAAGCTATTGAATTTAACAAAGGCAAAATTTCTTACATTGTTGGACGCGCTCCTATACCTATCAGAAATGAAACTGATCGAAATCAAATAATAAAAATTTTTCAACAATTTAAGGCCTACTCAAAGAACGAGAAAACTATTTCTATAGCCATACCAATCACCGATAATACTAGTTATCGCGAACTAAAGTTTCTATGTTCTAAAGAATTTGAAAAGTCAGGCACTAGACCAATTTTCTTTCTTAATAAGGTAATTAAACTAACGGACCCTGAAGATATAGCTCAAGTAATAAAAGAGCATCATATCTCTTCGTTAGGCGGTCATCAAGGTGAAGCCAAAACTATAAGCAAAATAAAAAGAATCTACAATTGGCAAGGCATGTTCAAAGATATTAGAGACTACATTAAGAAGTGTCCCTCCTGCCAGAAAAATAAGTGTAGCAAAAACAAAAGAATGCCTATGAAAATAACCACAACTAGTAATAAACCCTTTGAAAAAATATTCTTAGATATAGTAGGACCATTACCCACTAGTTATTTGGATAACAAATATATACTTACGTTCCAAGATGATCTGACGAAATTTTCAGATGCCGTACCCTTACCAAATGCCGAAGCGCACACTGTAGCAGAACAGTTTACGAAACTAATCATATGTAAACACGGTCTACCTGAAACGATCTTAACTGATCAAGGAACCAATTTCTTAAGTTCGACATTTAATGAAGTATGTAAACTACTGAAAATTCATAAGCTACAAACCACTCCTTATCACCCAGAAACAAACGGAGCTTTAGAACGAAGCCACCGAACCTTAGCTGAATATCTTCGACACTATGTGTCAACAGATCCACTTACATGGGATACTTGGATCCCCTACGCTATGTTCGTTTACAACAATTCTGTTCATTCAAGCACAGGCTACACGCCGCATAACTTATTATTTGGATTCCATGCCGAAATCCCAACGTCATTGAAAAAAAATCCTGAAGTTGCGTATAATTACGACAATTATGCCAGCGAACTAAAAGCCAGACTTCAACATTCTCATAAGATTGCTAGGGAAAATCTTATAAGAAATAAAGAAAAATCCAAGACATATTATGACCAATCATCCAAACCCAAAAATTTTGTAATAGGCGATAAAGTCTTAATTAAAAATCATACCCGAAAAAATAAGTTATCACCGCTATGGGAAGGACCATACGATATAATAGAGACTCCTTCGTCCGAAAACTCTATCGTCAGAATTAAAAACAAAAATAAACGAATTCATAATAACCATTTGAAGTTATTCGTCGACTAATCACGAACTATTCATCCGTTTTTTCCATAGGTCAGGATGATCGGACCAATTATATTCTTCGCATTATTATGCACAACGACGAGCGCTACAAACGTCACGATTTTCGATTCTACCCCGGGTATCTATTTTGAAGAATTCGGAACAGTTCATCTATACAGTAACTCTTGGAAATTAGTAACGTATTATAATTTAGATAATTTTTACACAGAACTAGATTACTTAAAAATCCAAGCTAGTAATATAGAAAATCTCTGTCTCAGTACAATTAACAAATCACATTCAAACCACTGTGAAGCGCAGATTAATATGCAAAAGGTGTTGTTGAGCGAAATAGATCAGATTGACGAAATCCTAGAACCAAAACATTTAAGGTCACGTAGAGCTTTGTTAAATATTGTCGGAAGTATAAGCAAAAATTTGTTCGGAACGTTGAACGAAGAAGATGCCAAGCACTACGACGAACAAATACAACTCCTAAAAGTAAACGAAGATCATCTTTTGGAACTATTAAAGTCTCAAACCCTAATCGTCGACAAAACTGTCAACGTGTTCAATAAAACTTCGTCCCAAATCCAAAAAGAATTCGGAAATATAAAAAGGAAACTCGCTAAAATCTCTCAAGTCGTCAATAATTTAACCTTTCAAATAAATGATAACCTCATAGAACTAGAACTAGAAAATGCCATTACCATTACAACACTCTCCCTTATGAGATACCAAAACACACAAAAGGCTATTTTGGAAATGTTGCTTGACATTAAACATGGAACATCAAATCCCCTTATGATAACTCCCTATCAACTCGAACATACCCTTACCATCATTAGGAAAAATCTTCCATCGGGAACGACATTACCTGTCCCCGTTACACCAAACTTACTCATTGATTTGTACAGAGTTAGCCAAACCAGTACTAATAAGATAAACAATCAAATTATTATTGAAACTAAAATCCCTCTACCTTCAAGTACCCAATTCCAAGTGTATAAAATTATACCATTCCCGATTGCCGTGAACGATTCCTTTGTTTATGTCAAACCCACTACCGAATTTCTATTAGTCACTCTGAATCGAGAAAAACACTATCCTATGAATCACGAAGATTTTCATCAATGTTTACAAAATGTTCCTCATCATTATACATGTCAGACGACTCACCCAATCTTCAATCTTAATTCTAGAGATAACCAATGCGAGATGGAATTGCTAAAACATCCCCAAGATCTCCCGCCTTCTTGTACGTTAAATACCCTAAAAGGCTCTTCCTTATGGATACAATTGGCAAATCCTAACAAATGGCTCTACAGTCTCAGATCACCCCTCACTTTAGATAATATATGCAATGGCGAAATTAAACCACTAACCTTAAAAGGTACCGGAATTTTAGAAATTCGACCCACCTGCTATATTCGAAGCGACTTTCAAACACTTTACGGACATTCTGAAGGAACAACAACACTTGATAAATTTTATTTGCCATCAATTAATCTAACTAATATCACATCCTTGATGGAAAGAATTAATCTAAATGTACCACAAGAGATTACGATAAGAAACAATAATCATCAAGAACTTTTTGATATCAGCGAGGACATTAAATCTCTTAGAAGTAAAGAACAAACTAAATTAAAAAACGTCACCCCACACGACGTTCATCATTATCTACTCATATACTGTTTAGTAGCAATAGCTTCTATTATTATTATATTAAGAGTAATTAAGTACTATATCAAGAAAAAACGTGTAATCTCAGAAACCACTGAAAATGAATTAAGTCAGGCTAATGTTGAACTAGAATCCTCTCCTAGGAACATACCTCTGACTAGAACTGTTAATTAAAAACGAAAAAGAAAAAGGGAACATTTAATTTAGTTTCTTTTGTTCTAGTAATATAAGCTAATTACCTTTTTTTCAATATATATATATATTTTATTATTCAAAATACTAAATTTATCTCAATAAATCAAATATATTCATCATATAAGTATCTCAACTAACTAACTAATACCTACATATAATTTTTTTGTATCAAACCCTAGATATAGGTTATATAATAAGGTATTATAGTCATAAAAATGTAAGCACATACATATATCACTTACCTATATAATTTGTAAACAAAAATAATTATAATACCTATATTTAGATTGTAATTTGTCAAAAACTCTAATCAAATATTGTAACTTTCAACGGCGGAGCATCAACATCCATTCCAACAAAAATTTTCTAATTCTTTTCAAGAAATACAAAATTTCTCTTTAGGGGGAAGGTGTCATGAATCCACATCACCTCCTCCACATTCATAACGCACATTCCAATAATTGCATTCTCTAATTATCCAAATGCATTATTCAATAGCCAAAAGGCAATATCTACATATGGCATGCATTGCAAGTATGACATGTTTTCTTATCCTTTTTGGACGGACATATTTGACATCTTTTACGAGTTCCTGGGACCTTTAGGGGCGGTTCCTCGGTGGGTTCTCCTGCGAAATCTGCTATTCTCTTGCGCAATTGTCGAGGTAAATTCGCACGTGTTCCTCGGACTTGTAAATGCTCGTGTATCAAAGCGAGTCCCAGGTTTTTTAGGAAATGTCGTCTTTTCGTACGTATATCGTTATTATTAGCCCGATATATTATATTTGCATTTATGCCCGATATATTCAGCATTGCAAAGAAAATTGTCAATGGCCACCGTTTTGAGTTTCTGCTTGCTGTTGTAAGTAGCACAAAGCTCGTCAGCTACATCCACTCCGCTCTTGCTAGAATTATAAAAAGTTATTATTTCTGGTTTCTGTTTATCGCCAGTAGACTCATCAATGTTGTCGTCGTGGTGTAAGCTCGACATCAAGAGGACAACTTTATTTTTCTTCGGAATGTAAGAGACCATAGTGATATCTTTTTGATGTCCAAAAGTTGACGAATTTGGGTCCTTTTCACGCGTTGTGATGAATTGAGGTGGGATTTGCTTCTTGTTTTTTCGTAAGGTACCCACTGAGGTCAGTTTGTGTTCTTTTAGGAGATGAGACACCAATTCGTAGCTTGTGAACCAATTATCAAAAGTAACATTACGGTGAGTTTTGGAGATAGGCAACACGATGCGATTCACCATGTCAAAAGGTTTGTTACTAACTGAGTACGGGCCATTAGGCTGCTTACCGGCGTATATCTCCAAATTGTTCACATAGGATGTTTTTGAATCTGTTAAGGCAAATATTTTTATTCCATATCTTGATGGTTTAGACGGTATATATTGCCGAAATTTACATCGTCCTCTGAATGCCACTAGCATCTCGTCAATAGTGTAATTTTCTCCCGGCGAATACATTTTTTGACACTGTTCTACAAACGCTTCGAAAACTTCCCGTATTGGTCCCAAATTATCAACTTGCTGTCTTTCAGCACTTGTAGACATGTCATCGAAGCGTAGGCAGCTTTGTAGAAAGTAGAATCGCTGAATTGACATAGTGAGTCTAAAAATTTCTACGCCTGTACCATCTGCTTGCCACAAGTCGTTTAGATTTGGTCTGTTAGAACGGTAAAATCCAGCAATATACAGAAGTCCTATGTACGCTTTCAATTCACTTATTTCGACTTCACCCATATATCTATGTTTACTCAAATCTACACACGATGCTCTTCTTTCTTTTATATATAAATTGGTACATGTTTGAATCTGACACAGCATATCATTGGTTATAAATAAGTTCAAGCATTCTGAAACAGTTTTGGCACCTCGAGTCACAAGTTTTACACCAGGGGATTCAGATATTATATTTTCTGATCTTGTGCGTACATTTGGTCGTGCCGGTGCTTTTTGCCACATCGTTCCATCCTTTCCTTTGAAAAATTGCCGATGCTGTTGATTTAGTACGGTTAAAAGATTGAGATTGTCTGATGAATCCGTAGTCGTATCGCTTCCATTTTGTTACGTGTCGCTATTGTTACTACGTTCGGATAAGTGGTCCTCAATATCGATGTCCGAAGCAGCAATTGACTCGACTTCGTCAGACTCTGACTCTTCTAACACCGCCAAAAAACTCTCTGGGTGGTTTCTCAGGGCCATATTTACCAAATCACTAAAAAAGAACAAGATGAATTAACAACAAACACTAAATAAACAAATGAAAGTATGTCACGAAAAAACTACGCCAGCAATGACGCTGGGTCATATTTACCCGTATTAACAGACTGCGTCATACTGAGAACATTGGCGGTACGAGTAGAGGGAAGCTCTATCTCCAGCTAAACAAACGTTCAAATTGTACGGGCACCGTGAACAAAAAATATCACCGTGTTAAATTGCCTCGGGTAAAAATGACCCAGCGTCATTGGCGCCGGGTTAAATTTTCAACTAGGTAAAAAAATCTTTCTCCAAATTTTATCGCATTTCTATTGTACCTACTTTTTTAAACTGAATACATATACTACTGGACCGGCCCTAGGAGATTCAATGCCCCAAAGCAAAAACACTAGAAAGTAGGTTATTAATTTTATGAAAATTGCATAATATTCTTACTCAATTGCTTGGTACTATATCACATCGGGATCCAGCCAGTCAACCAATTTGTTACACAATTTAAAACACAACATATATTTTATGAAAAAGTTATTGAAAATATTATATTATTATACAATGAACATATAAATAATTTATTAAATTTTTCCATAAATTATTTTTTCTCCCTTCTGTCCGTTCTATCGACCCAATATTTATAAACCACATTTAAGTCAACATTTTCTCCGGATGAAATGTATGTGACTTTATTCGTAGTAAACATTCTAAATGTTCTACTTCCATGCTATTTCTTGATCTTGATTTAATTGTATTCATTAAACTAAATCCTCGTTCACATTCAGCGCTTGATGCCTGAAAGGTTCCACAAATATTTAGTAAAACTGAAATACAATCAAACTGATCTGGATCACTATGTGCAAAGGTTAATAAATCGGCAAATGTTTGAATCGAACCAGTCTTCAGTCTTGTTTATGCATATTTGTGAGCGTATCTTTTTCAGTAATTTGTATTAATTGGGTATATTTCAATATAAGTCTGTCTAATTGATCCTTTCCTTATTCAAACTCTGTAGCTCTTCCTATTACGGCCTGATCGAAAGCACGCCACTCCAATAATTCTTCTTCTGGAAATCGCATTTCTAGATGATCACAGAGCAATTGGATGAATTATTATTATTTATTTTTTGTACAGATATATCTGTACTTTCATCAACAATTAATGTATGAAACCGAGACTTCCGAAATTCGTCAAACAATTCCTTTTTAATGACTGCGTTAATGCATTCGAAAAATTCGAACCCATAATTTTTACTACGCCAGCTTTCGGGAATATCTGTGTATTTAGATACATTATCATGAATGTCTTGTATAGATAACATAGAAGCATTTATTTTTAGATCGCATCTAGATTTTTGCGCTCAGTAATCTCAATTCTATTTTTCCGTTCTTCAGGTGTTTCAGTCATTATTTTCAAAAGTCCACCTGTTTTCAAATTGTTCAACTTCGTAATAGCATCCCGGTGTACTATATAAGTTAAATGCCTTTTCAAAAGAAACAGCCTCCATTCAGTCCACTTCTTTCCAGACGTGAATTCTCCTAGCATATTTGCTTCGGAAAATATCATGTATTTGACACAATCATATGTCTCCGAATAATCAAATATTTCACCAATTCTTACTTTTTGTAAATGCATTGAATATGGCATTTTTGTTTCGACGATTTCAGAGAGCCATTCCAGTTTAATCGCAGAATTTCTTCTTAATGGTCGCATTACAAATATCACATCCACTCCTTTTTGACATTTTAAGGGGATAAGTTTTATATAATTAATACCTAGGTAAAATTGTATAGTATTGCAACTGTGTAAGTAATTTTTCACTTGAATTGTTGTTACTTAAACTGAACACACCTGCTGTTGTTTATTACAAAAGTTGATTAGCAGTTTTAATTTATTTATAATTTAAATAACAAAAATCACTACTTTTTAGCACGGACACTTTCACCGTAAAAGTAATTAAAAAATATATTAAAAGAACTGCGTTGTTTTCACAATAAGGACTGCTACGAGACTGAACTCATTACCGATACCGAGTGTAATGTTTCTTTCAAGTTGAAGCATGTCAAAGACCCTGAAATGTAGAGCACTAAAATACGATCTTCTTTTCGTATACTTTGGCATGCGATAGAACGGCATGAAATAGTGATCCCGGTCGACTTAAAATTTTTCCTGACCCTCAAATTCCTTCCGAGAAATGATTCGACTTATTTCTCCGAAATCGTGCGAAAGAATTGTGCATGTATTGTTTCATTCATTCGAGCAAAACTACAATCTGGCAATGGAGGATAAAACATGTGTGCGGAGACATTTTAGTAGGTGTGCGCGCGCACACGCGCACACCTCTCTACCACGACGCAAATGAATATATAGAACAGAAATAAATGACAATAGAACATTCGAAATCTTTTTTATGTCACCCATACCTCCTTTTAGGGATACGCAAACAAAAATTGCTTAATTTAATTTCCTTAAGGAATATTTGATGTTATAGAAGATGAGATTCCAATGGAAGCAAAGATTTCGAATATATTTGGGATTTTTAGAACTTAAAATATGATTTTTAAAGCAAAAAGAAACAAAGTAAGATAATTGTCACATCCCTATTAACAAAAGTTGACACAAGTGCATTAGAAAACCAAGCAGTCTATGTTATTCATGTCAGTGCATGTACCAAATCTGAGCTCTCTATGTCGACGCGTTCCTCAGGCAGTGTTCAAATAAATAGTGAAAGAGCAAAGTTTTGTATGGCAACATCAACAGGGGTTTGCCCGTTTAAGTCCATTAATGATTTTTTTTTCCTATTGCTATGGAAATACCAAGTACCAAATTTCAGCTCTCTACATCGACGGAAGTGAATATATAGAATAGAAATAGATGACAATAGAACATTGGTAATCTTTTTTATGTCAACCATACCTACTTTTTGGGATGCGCAAACAAAAGAAAAAAGCAGCAGCAAAAAGAAGCTTCAAGAGAAGGTAATTGTCACATCCCTATTGACAAAAGTTGACACAAGTGCATTAGAAAACCAAGCAGTCTATGTTATTCATGTTAGTGCATGTACCAAATCCGAGCTCTCTATGTCGACGCGTTCCCCAGGCAGTTTCCAAATAAATAGTGAAAGACCAAAGTTTTGTATGGCAACACCAAGAGGGGTTTGCCCGTTAAGACCATTAATGAAATTTTATTTCCTATTGCTATGGAAATATCATGTACCCAATTTCAGCTCTCCACGTCGACGCAAATGAATATATAGAATAGAAATAGATGACAATAGAACATTCGTAATCTTTTTTATGTCCCCCATACCTCCTTTTAGGGATACGCAAACAAAAATTGCTTAAATTAATTTTCTTAAGGAATATTTGATGTTATAGAAGATGAGATTCCAATGGAAGCAAAGATTTCGAATATATTTGGAATTTTTTGAACTTGAAATATGATTTTTAAAGCAAAAAGAAACTTCAAAGTAAGGTAATTGTCACATCCCTATTGACAAAAGTTGACACAAGTGCATTAGAAAACCAAGCAGTCTATGTTATTCATGTCAGTGCATGTACCAAATCCGAGCTCTCTACGTCGACGCGTTCCCCAGGCAGTGTCCAAATAAATAGTGAAAGACCAAAGTTTTGTATGGCAACATCAAGAGGGGTTTGCCCGTTTAAGTCCATTAATGAATTTTTTTTTTGTATTGCTATGGAAATACCATGTACCAAATTTCAGCTCTCTATGTCGACGGTAATGAATATATAGAATAGAAATAGATGACAATAGAACATTCGTAATCTTTTTTATGTCCCCCATACCTCCTTTTAGGGATACGCAAACAAAACTTGCTTAATTTAATTTCCTTAAGGAATATTTATGTTATAGAAGATGAGATTCCAATGGAATCAAAGATATCGAATATATTTGGAGTTTTTTAAACTTGAAATATGATTTTTAAAGCAAAAAGAAACTTCAAAGTA
This sequence comes from Dioctria rufipes, assembly GCA_963924295.1. NCBI lineage: Eukaryota > Metazoa > Arthropoda > Insecta > Diptera > Asilidae > Dioctria > Dioctria rufipes. The sequence goes on along the minus strand of OZ002740.1, from coordinate 251,687,570 downwards.
AGATAATTGTCACATCCCTATTGACAAAAGTTGACACAAGTGCATTAGAAAACCAAGCTGTCTATGTTATTCATGTCAGTGCATGTACCAAATCCGAGCTCTCTATGTCGATGCTTTCCCCAGGCAGTTTCCAAATAAATAGTGAACGAGCAAAGTTTTGTATGGCAACACCAAAAGAGGTTTTCCCCGTTTAAGTTCATTAATGAAATTTTTTTTTTTTCGTATTGCTATGGAAATACCATGTACCAAATTTCAGTTCTCTACGTTGACGGAAATGAATATATAGAATAGAAATAGATGACAATAGAACATTGGTAATCTTTTTTATGTCCACCATACCTACTTTTTGGGATGCGCAAACAAAAATTGCTTAATTTAATTTCCTTAAGGAATATTTATGTTATAGAAGATGAGATTCCAATGGAATCAAAAATATCGAATATATTTGGAATTTTTTGAACTTGAAATATGATTTTTAAAGCAGAAAGAAACTTCAAAGTAAGGTAATTGTCACATCCCTATTGACAAAAGTTGACACAAGTGCATTAGAAAACCAAGCAGTCTATGTTATTCATGTCAGTGCATGTACCAAATCCGAGCTCTCTATGTCGACGCGTTCCCCAGGCAGTTTCCAAATAAATAGTGAAAGACCAAAGTTTTGTATGGCAACACCAAGAGGGGTTTGCCCGTTAAGACCATTAATGAAATTTTATTTCCTATTGCTATGGAAATATCATGTACCCAATTTCAGCTCTCCACGTCGACGCAAATGAATATATAGAATAGAAATAGATGACAATAGAACATTGGTAATCTTTTTTATGTCCACCATACCTACTTTTAGGGATACGCAAACAAAAATTGCTTAATTTAATTTCCTTAAGGAATATTTGATATTATAGAAGATGAGATTCCAATGGAAGCAAAGATTTTGAATATATTTGGGATTTTTAGAACTTGAAATATGATTTTTAAAGCAAAACGAATCTTCAAAGTAAGGTAATTGTCACATCCCTATTGACAAAAGTTGACACAAGTGCATTAGAAAACCAAGCAGTCTATGTTATTCATGTCAGTGCATGTACCAAATCCGAGCTCTCTATGTCGATGCTTTCCCCAGGCAGTTTCCAAATAAATAGTGAAAGAGCAAAGTTTTGTATGGCAACACCAAAAGAGGTTTTCCCCGTTTAAGTCCATTAATGAAATTTGCTTTTTTCGTATTGCTATGGAAATATCATGTACCCAATTTCAGCTCTCCACGTCGACGCAAATGAATATATAGAATAGAAATAGATGACAATAAAACGTTCGTAATATTTTTTATGTCCACCATACCTACTTTTAGGGATACGCAAACAAAAATTGCTTAATTTAATTTCCTTAAGGAATATTTGATGTTATAGAAGATCAGATTCCAATGGAAGCAAAGATTTCGAATATATTTGAAATTTTTTGAACTTGGAATATGATTTTTAAAGCAAAAAGAAACTTCAAAGTAAGGTAATTGTCACATCCCTATTAACAAAAGTTGACACAAGTGCTTTAGAAAACCAAGCAGTCTATGTTATTCATGTCAGTGCATGTAACAAATCCGAACTCTCTATGTCGATGCTTTCCCCAGGCAGTTTCCAAATAAATAGTGAAAGAGCAAAGTTTTGTATGGCAACACCAAAAGAGGTATTCTCCGTTTAAGTCCATTAATGAAGTTTTTTTTTTTTGTCGTATTGCTATGGAAATACCATGTACCAATTTTCAGCTCTCTACGTTGACGGAAATGAATATATAGAATAGAAATAGATGACAATAGAACATTGGTAATCTTTTTTATGTCCACCATACCTACTTTTTGGGATGCGCAAACAAAAATTGCTTAATTTAATTTCCTTAAGGAATATTTATGTTATAGAAGATGAGATTCCAATGGAATCAAAAATATCGAATATATTTGGAATTTTTTGAACTTGAAATATGATTTTTAAAGCAGAAAGAAACTTCAAAGTAAGGTAATTGTCACATCCCTATTGACAAAAGTTGACACAAGTGCATTAGAAAACCAAGCAGTCTATGTTATTCATGTCAGTGCATGTACCAAATCCGAGCTCTCTATGTCGACGCGTTCCCCAGGCAGTTTCCAAATAAATAGTGAAAGACCAAAGTTTTGTATGGCAACACCAAGAGGGGTTTGCCCGTTAAGACCATTAATGAAATTTTATTTCCTATTGCTATGGAAATATCATGTACCCAATTTCAGCTCTCCACGTCGACGCAAATGAATATATAGAATAGAAATAGATGACAATAGAACATTGGTAATCTTTTTTATGTCCACCATACCTACTTTTTGGGATGCGCAAACAAAAATTGCTTAATTTAATTTCCTTAAGGAATATTTATGTTATAGAAGATGAGATTCCAATGGAATCAAAGATTTCGAATATATTTGGAATTTTTTGAACTTGAAATATGATTTTTAAAGCAAAAAGAAACTTCAAAGTAAGGTAATTGTCACATCCCTATTGACAAAAGTTGACACAAGTGCATTAGAAAACCAAGCAGTCTATGTTATTCATGTCAGTGCATGTACCAAATCCGAGCTCTCTACGTCGACGCGTTCCCCAGGCAGTGTCCAAATAAATAGTGAAAGACCAAAGTTTTGTATGGCAACATCAAGAGGGGTTTGCCCGTTTAAGTCCATTAATGAATTTTTTTTTTGTATTGCTATGGAAATACCATGTACCAAATTTCAGCTCTCTATGTCGACGGTAATGAATATATAGAATAGAAATAGATGACAATAGAACATTCGTAATCTTTTTTATGTCCCCCATACCTCCTTTTAGGGATACGCAAACAAAACTTGCTTAATTTAATTTCCTTAAGGAATATTTATGTTATAGAAGATGAGATTCCAATGGAATCAAAGATATCGAATATATTTGGAGTTTTTTAAACTTGAAATATGATTTTTAAAGCAAAAAGAAACTTCAAAGTAAGATAATTGTCACATCCCTATTGACAAAAGTTGACACAAGTGCATTAGAAAACCAAGCTGTCTATGTTATTCATGTCAGTGCATGTACCAAATCCGAGCTCTCTATGTCGATGCTTTCCCCAGGCAGTTTCCAAATAAATAGTGAACGAGCAAAGTTTTGTATGGCAACACCAAAAGAGGTTTTCCCCGTTTAAGTTCATTAATGAAATTTTTTTTTTTTCGTATTGCTATGGAAATACCATGTACCAAATTTCAGTTCTCTACGTTGACGGAAATGAATATATAGAATAGAAATAGCTGACAATAGAACATTGGTAATCTTTTTTATGTCCACCATACCTACTTTTTGGGATGCGCAAACAAAAATTGCTTAATTTAATTTCCTTAAGGAATATTTATGTTATAGAAGATGAGATTCCAATGGAATCAAAAATATCGAATATATTTGGAATTTTTTGAACTTGAAATATGATTTTTAAAGCAGAAAGAAACTTCAAAGTAAGGTAATTGTCACATCCCTATTGACAAAAGTTGACACAAGTGCATTAGAAAACCAAGCAGTCTATGTTATTCATGTCAGTGCATGTACCAAATCCGAGCTCTCTATGTCGACGCGTTCCCCAGGCAGTTTCCAAATAAATAGTGAAAGACCAAAGTTTTGTATGGCAACACCAAGAGGGGTTTGCCCGTTAAGACCATTAATGAAATTTTATTTCCTATTGCTATGGAAATATCATGTACCCAATTTCAGCTCTCCACGTCGACGCAAATGAATATATAGAATAGAAATAGATGACAATAGAACATTGGTAATCTTTTTTATGTCCACCATACCTACTTTTAGGGATACGCAAACAAAAATTGCTTAATTTAATTTCCTTAAGGAATATTTGATATTATAGAAGATGAGATTCCAATGGAAGCAAAGATTTTGAATATATTTGGGATTTTTAGAACTTGAAATATGATTTTTAAAGCAAAACGAATCTTCAAAGTAAGGTAATTGTCACATCCCTATTGACAAAAGTTGACACAAGTGCATTAGAAAACCAAGCAGTCTATGTTATTCATGTCAGTGCATGTACCAAATCCGAGCTCTCTATGTCGATGCTTTCCCCAGGCAGTTTCCAAATAAATAGTGAAAGAGCAAAGTTTTGTATGGCAACACCAAAAGAGGTTTTCCCCGTTTAAGTCCATTAATGAAATTTGCTTTTTTCGTATTGCTATGGAAATATCATGTACCCAATTTCAGCTCTCCACGTCGACGCAAATGAATATATAGAATAGAAATAGATGACAATAAAACGTTCGTAATATTTTTTATGTCCACCATACCTACTTTTAGGGATACGCAAACAAAAATTGCTTAATTTAATTTCCTTAAGGAATATTTGATGTTATAGAAGATCAGATTCCAATGGAAGCAAAGATTTCGAATATATTTGAAATTTTTTGAACTTGGAATATGATTTTTAAAGCAAAAAGAAACTTCAAAGTAAGGTAATTGTCACATCCCTATTAACAAAATTTGACACAAGTGCATTAGAAAACCAAGCAGTCTATGTTATACATGTCAGTGCATGTACCAAATCCGAGATCTCTATGTGGACGCGTTCCTCAGGCAGTGTCCAAATAAATAGTGAAAGAGCAAAGTTTTGTATGCCAACACCATGAGGGGTTTGCCCGTTTAAGAACATTAATGAAATTTTATTTCCTATTGCTATGGAAATATCATGTACCAAATTTCAGCTCTCCACGTCGACACAAATGAATATATAGAATAGAAATAGATGACAATAGAACATTCGTAATCTTTTTTATGTCCCCCATACCTCCTTTTAGGGATACGCAAACAAAAATTGCTTAACCCTTCTGTCTATGAAGGTTTTAAAACCCTTCCGTCCACGGAAAAGATCTGGCTGGACCTCCATACATATTATATGAAAATAAATCCATATTACAGAAAAAAAAGTTATAAGCATGTTTTATTCTTCATTTTTTAGAAAGAATTTTATTATATTATTTTTTTTTTTTTAACAAATTTTATAATTTTTACAAGATTTTACTGCTATTGATGACTTGCTTCTTCTTCGTTGATGCATTTGTGGCACTTGTTATATTGGTGGCTATGTTGTAAGCAAATTGGATTAGCACATGATATGCAAGAAAATCTCGTTTTTCGCTGTATTTTTTCATTACTTCGGCAAATGAAACAAGATTTTTTTACAGTAGATGTAGACGACGATGCTGATGGCCAATGGCTCGTGGTCACTTCCGGAATTCTGTGCTGAAGAGGTTTCCCGAAGAAAGCTTCGATTCCATTTCTCACATTAAATTTAGACGAAATTTTTGAATTATTCATTCGTTGTTCGATCTGTGGAGTCACCAGCTGGTTCACTAAAGAATGTAAAAATTTTCGACGGGAATCTGTGTTCTGGGTTCGTTGCTTCTCGTTCACTATTCTGTATAAAATGAATGATGCCAACGCCGCAACATCCAACATGTTGTAGAAAAACGCCAATGACCATCGATTTGTTTGACGTTTACAGGTGTATTCATGTAACATCTGATCCATTAAATCGACACCTCCTTTGTTCTTGTTGTAGAATAATATCGCCTCTGGTTTTCTTGCTTCACCAACAACTTCATTATTATAATGTACCGACGACAATAGTAGAACAGCTTTATTTTTCTTAGGCACATATGAAATCAGTGAAACATTTTCTTGGAACCCGAATTCTGTAGATAATACTGGTCGGCTGCGATGTGGTAACATTTCCTGAGGAATGTACCTCTTGTTGCGTCTTACTGTTCCTACGAAGGCCATTCCTTCCAATCGAAGTTTTTCAACAGCTTCCAATGTCGTGAAAAAATTGTCGGCAACAATTGTTCTACCACTTGATATAAATTTTCTGGTGAGCTCAATCAGTACTCTCTCACCTTGATTGGTCTCTCTTTGCTGGCCTGATTCTTTTCCGGTATATAAAATTCCTTTACAGGGGTAGGCATTGGATGAATCGCAGGCCCACCATACCTTGATGCCATATTTAGCTGGCTTCGATGGGATATACTGGGTGAATCGTGTCCTCCCTTTATATGGGAAGAGTTGTTCATCTACTGTCACTACTTGTGTAGGTGTGTATGCACCCTCTAGATTGGAGTTGAGCATGAGCCATAGATCTCTAATCGGAGCTGCTTTGTCTAACTTTTGTCGCTCAGCCCTGGTTCTTTGGTCATCAAATCTTATGAACCTATTTATGGCCCAAAAACGATTTAGCGATATTGTTGCTCTGAAAACTGGATGAGCTGTTGTTTTCCAAAGCTCCTTTGAATGTTGCATACTCGAATGATTCACTCCAGCTGCAATTATAATTCCAATATAGGAATATAACTCTTGAACCGTCACTGGTTCCCATACTGCTGGATTTTTTGGGTTCTTCTCTTCGTTATAGTTTTTAATTTCACCTGCAGCTTTTCTGTTAGTTTCACGCATCACGATGTTTATCATTTCTTCGGTAATTATTGCTTTGAAAATTTGAAGGGGATCTTTGCCCATACCTCTTCTAACATTTCCTCCTCCTTCTCGAACAATGTTGTGTGCTCTGATGCGACCTGCTGCTGGTGGTATTTTTTTCCAGCTAGTATTATCACGCGCAAGAAAATATTGATCAGAAACTTCATCCTGTTGCTGTTGAAAGGCCATATTGTTCTCTGCATACAATTCCTCCAAGATTTCTTCATCCTCGCTATCTTCAATGTCGGTCAGGGCTCCTATCATCCCTTCGGATTCAACGTCAGAAGCATCTCCATCTGGAATATAATCCTTATCTTCATCGTCACTGAAATCATTATCAGTGACATTCTCTCCTTCATCGTCACCTATTTCTTGAATAATCCTATTCAAGTGTTCTTCACGCTGGAATTTGGTCATACTGAAAATAAATAAAAATTAAATTTAGGAAAAGTTTCAACTAAATAAAACAAACTTACCTTCTCCATGTAGATCTGGAAATACTCAATTCATCAGCCATTTATTAAAATATTCAAAGTTTTAAATCACCAAAAATTTTAATTTTTATCAAAAATTATAATAATTTCAAAATACTTTTATTCAGTTCGAAAGACGCTGACTAAATGGCAAAACGTGTTACAAACCACTAAGTAGAAAACTACACCTGGTCAAAGTAGGTACACATGATTCACAAAATCTGTACCTAAAACTAATAAAATATATAAATGATATAAATAAAATAAAATGAATCATTTGCCGTCAAAAACGAACAGTTACTGTATATATGTACAGCAGGTCCAGCCAGACCTTTTTCATAGACAAGAGGTATATAAATTTAAATATCCTTTTTTCTCACATACACATACGCCCACGAATTTGGTTACCTATCAAAACCATGGAAAAATAAATGGTTGAGGAAGTCATGAAGTTTCGGCAATGTGCGTTATATATTTCAATGAATAAAAACTTTCTAAAGTTCGAAAAGGTCTACCCAGACCTTTTCATTGACAGAAGGGTTAATTTAATTTCCTTAAGGAATATTTGATATTATAGAAGATCAGATTCCAATGGAAGCAAAGATTTCGAATATATTTGAAATTTTTTGAACTTGGAATATGATTTTTAAAGCAAAAAGAAACTTCAAAGTAAGGTAATTGTCACATCCCTATTAACAAAATTTGACACAAATGCATTAGAAAACCAAGCAGTCTATGTTATACATGTCAGTGCATGTACCAAATCCGAGATCTCTATGTCGATGCTTTCCCCAGGCAGTTTCCAAATAAATAGTGAAAGAGCAAAGTTTTGTATGGCAACACCAAAAGAGGTTTTCCCCGTTTAAGTCCATTAATGAAGTTTTTTTTTGTCGTATTGTTATGGAAATACCATGTACCAATTTTCAGCTCTCTACGTTGACGGAAATGAATATATAGAATAGAAATAGATGACAATAGAACATTGGTAATCTTTTTTATGTCCACCATACCTACTTTTTGGGATGCGCAAACAAAAATTGCTTAATTTAATTTCCTTAAGGAATATGTATGTTATAGAAGATGAGATTCCAATGGAATCAAAGATTTCGAATATATTTGGAATTTTTTGAACTTGAAATATGATTTTTAAAGCAAAAAGAAACTTCAAAGTAAGGTAATTGTCACATCCCTATTAACAAAATTTGACACAAGTGCATTAGAAAACCAAGCAGTCTATGTTATACATGTCAGTGCATGTACCAAATCCGAGATCTCTATGTGGACGCATTCCTCAGGCAGTGTCCAAATAAATAGTGAAAGAGCAAAGTTTTGTATGCCAACACCATGAGGGGTTTGCCCGTTTAAGACCATTAATGAAATTTTATTTCCTATTGCTATGGAAATATCATGTACCAAATTTCAGCTCTCCACGTCGACACAAATGAATATATAGAATAGAAATAGATGACAATAGAACATTCGTAATCTTTTTTATGTCCACCATACCTACTTTTAGGGATACGCAAACAAAAATTGCTTAATTTAATTTCCTTAAGGAATATTTGATGTTATAGAAGATGAGATTCCAATGGAAGCAAAGATTTCGAATATATTTGGAATTTTTTGAACTTGAAATATGATTTTTACAGCAAAAAGAAACTTCAAGAGAAGGTAATTGTCACATCCCTATTGACAAAAGTTGACACAAGTGCATTAGAAAACCAAGCAGTCTATGTTATTCATGTCAGTGCATGTAACAAATCCGAGCTCTCTATGTCGATGCTTTCCCCAGGCAGTTTCCAAATAAATAGTGAAAGAGCAAAGTTTTGTATGGCAACACCAAAAGAGGTTTTCCGCGTTTAAGTCCATTAATGAAGTTTTTTTTTGTCGTATTGCTATGGAAATACCATGTACCAATTTTCAGCTCTCTACGTTGACGGAAATGAATATATAGAATAGAAATAGATGACAATAGAACATTGGTAATCTTTTTTATGTCCACCATACCTACTTTTTGGGATGCGCAAACAAAAATTGCTTAATTTAATTTCCTTAAGGAATATTTATGTTATAGAAGATGAGATTCCAATGGAATCAAAAATATAGAATATATTTGGAATTTTTTGAACTTGAAATATGATTTTTAAAGCAAAAAGAAACTTCAAAGTAAGGTAATTGTCACATCCCTATTGACAAAAGTTGACACAAGTGCATTAGAAAACCAAGCAGTCTATGTTATTCATGTCAGTGCATGTACCAAATCCGAGCTCTCTATGTCGATGCTTTCCCCAGGCAGTGTCCAAATAAATAGTGAAAGACCAAAGTTTTGTATGGCAACATCAAAAGGGGTTTGCCCGTTTAAGTCCATTAATGAAATTTTTTTTTTGTATTGCTATGGAAATACCATGTACCAAATTTCAGCTCTCTATGTCGACGGTAATGAATATATAGAATAGAAATTCATGACAATAAAACGTTCGTAATCTTTTTTATGTCCACCATACCTACTTTTAGGGATACGCAAACAAAAATTGCTTAATTTAATTTCCTTAAGGAATATTTGATGTTATAGAAGATCAGATTCCAATGGAAGCAAAGATTTCGAATATTTTTGAAATTTTTTGAACTTGGAATATGATTTTTAAAGCAAAAAGAAACTTCAAAGTAAGATAATTGTCACATCCCTATTAACAAAATTTGACACAAGTGCATTAGAAAACCAAGCAGTCTATGTTATACATGTCAGTGCATGTACCAAATCCGAGATCTCTATGTGGACGCGTTCCTCAGGCAGTGTCCAAATAAATAGTGAAAGAGCAAAGTTTTGTATGCCAACACCATGAGGGGTTTGCCCGTTTAAGACCATTAATGAAATTTTATTTCCTATTGCTATGGAAATATCATGTATCAAATTTCAGCTCTCCACGTCGACACAAATGAATATATAGAATAGAAATAGATGACAATAGAACATTCGTAATCTTTTTTATGTCCACCATACCTACTTTTAGGGATACGCAAACAAAAATTGCTTAATTTAATTTCCTTAAGGAATATTTATGTTACAGAAGATGAGATTCCAATGGAATCAAAGATATCGAATATATTTGGAATTTTTTGAACTTGAAATATGATTTTTAAAGCAAAAAGAAACTTCAAAGTAAGGTAATTGTCACATCCCTATTGACAAAAGTTGACACAAGTGCATTAGAAAACCAAGCAGTCTATGTTATTCATGTCAGTGCATGTACCAAATCCGAGCTCTCTATGTCGATGCTTTCCCCAGGCAGTTTCCAAATAAATAGTGAAAGAGCAAAGTTTTGTATGGCAACACCAAAAGAGGTTTTCCCCGTTTAAGTCCATTAATGAAATTTTTTTTTTCCGAGCTCTCTATGTCGATGCTTTCCCCAGGCAGTTTCCAAATAAATAGTGAAAGAGCAAAGTTTTGTATGGCAACACCAAAAGAGGTTTTCCCCGTTTAAGTCCATTAATGAAATTTTTTTTTTTCGTATTGCTATGGAAATACCAAGTACCAAATTTCAGCTCTCTACGTTGACGGAAATGAATATATAGAATAGAAATAGATGACAATAGAACATTGGTAATCTTTTTTATGTCCACCATACCTACTTTTTGGGATGCGCAAACAAAAATTGCTTAATTTAATTTCCTTAAGGAATATTTATGTTATAGAAGATGAGATTCCAATGGAATCAAAAATATAGAATATATTTGGAATTTTTTGAACTTGAAATATGATTTTTAAAACAAAAAGAAACTTCAAAGTAAGGTAATTGTCACATCCCTATTGACAAAAGTTGACACAAGTGCATTAGAAAACCAAGCAGTCTATGTTATTCATGTCAGTGTATGTACCAAATCCGAGCTCTCTATGTCGATGCTTTCCCCAGGCAGTTTCCAAATAAATAGTGAAAGAGCAAAGTTTTGTATGGCAACACCAAAAGAGGTTTTCCCCGTTTAAGTCCATTAATGAAATTGTTTTTTTTTCGTATTGCTATGGAAATACCAAGTACCAAATTTCAGCTCTCTACGTTGACGGAAATGAATATATAGAATAGAAATAGATGACAATAGAACATTGGTAATCTATTTTATGTCCACCATACCTACTTTTTGGGATGCGCAAACAAAAATTGCTTAATTTAATTTCCTTAAGGAATATTTATGTTATAGAAGATGAGATTCCAATGGAATCAAAGATATCGAATATATTTGGAATTTTTTGAACTTGAAATATGATTTTTAAAGCAAAATGAAACTTCAAAGTAAGATAATTGTCACATCCCTATTGACAAAAGTTGACACAAGTGAATTAGAAAACCAAGCAGTCTATGTTATTCATGTCAGTGCATGTACCAAATCTGAGCTCTCTATGTCGACGCGTTCCTCAGGCAGTGTTCAAATAAATAGTGAAAGAGCAAAGTTTTGTATGGCAACATCTAGAGGGGTTTGCCCGTTTAAGTCCATTAATGATTTTTTTTTTCCTATTGCTATGGAAATACCAGGTACCAAATTTCAGCTCTCTACATCGACGGAAGTGAATATATAGAATAGAAATAGATGACAATAGTACATTGGTAATCTTTTTTATGTCCACCATACCTACTTTTTGGGATGCACAAACAAAAATTGCTTAATTTAATTTCCTTAAGGAATATTTATGTTATAGAAGATGAGATTCCAATGGAATCAAAGATTTCGAATATATTTGGAATTTTTTGAACTTGAAATATGATTTCTAAAGCAAAAAGAATCTTCAAAGTAAGGTAATTGTCACATCCCTATTGACAAAAGTTGACACAAGTGCATTAGAAAACCAAGCAGTCTATGTTATTCATGTCAGTGCATGTACCAAATCCGAGCTCTCTATGTCGATGCTTTCCCCAGGCAGTTTCCAAATAAATAGTGAAAGAGCAAAGTTTTGTATGGCAACACCAAAAGAGGTTTTCCCCGTTTAAGTCCATTAATGAAATTTGCTTTTTTCGTATTGCTATGGAAATACCATGTACCAAATTTCAGCTCTCTACGTTGACGGAAATGAATATATAGAATAGAAATAGATGACAATAGAACATTGGTAATCTTTTTTATGTCCACCATACCTACTTTTTGGGATGCGCAAACAAAAATTGCTTAATTTAATTTCCTTAAGGAATATTTATGTTATAGAAGATGAGATTCCAATGGAATCAAAGATATCGAATATATTTGGAATTTTTTGAACTTGAAATATGATTTTTAAAGCAAAAAGAAACTTCAAAGTAAGGTAATTGTCACATCCCTATTGACAAAAGTTGACACAAGTGCATTAGAAAACCAAGCAGTCTATGTTATTCATGTCAGTGCATGTACCAAATCCGAGCTCTCTACGTGCGTCGACGCGTTCCCCAGGCAGTGTCCAAATAAATAGTGAAAGACCAAAGTTTTGTATGGCAACATCAAGAGGGGTTTTCCCGTTTAAGTCCATTAATGAAATTTTTTTTTTGTATTGCTATGGAAATACCATGTACCAAATTTCAGCTCTCTATGTCGACGGTAATGAATATATAGAATAGAAATTCATGACAATAAAACGTTCGTAATCTTTTTTATGTCCACCATACCTACTTTTAGGGATACGCAAACAAAAATTGCTTAATTTAATTTCCTTAAGGAATATTTGATGTTATAGAAGATGAGATTCCAATGGAAGCAAGGATTTCGAATATTTTTGAAATTTTTTGAACTTGGAATATGATTTTTAAAGCAAAAAGAAACTTCAAAGTAAGATAATTGTCACATCCCTATTAACAAAATTTGACACAAGTGCATTAAAACCAAGCAGTCTATGTTATACATGTTAGTGCATGTACCAAATCCGAGATCTCTATGTGGACGCGTTCCTCAGGCAGTGTCCAAATAAATAGTGAAAGAGCAAAGTTTTGTATGCCAACACCATGAGGGGTTTGCCCGTTTAAGACCATTAATGAAATTTTATTTCCTATTGCTATGGAAATATCATGTACCAAATTTCAGCTCTCCACGTCGACACAAATGAATATATAGAATAGAAATAGATGACAATAGAACATTCGTAATCTTTTTTATGTCCACCATACCTACTTTTAGGGATACGCAAACAAAAATTGCTTAATTTAATTTCCTTAAGGAATATTTGATGTTATAGAAGATGAGATTCCAATGGAAGCAAGGATTTCGAATATATTTGGAATTTTTTGAACTTGGAATATGATTTTTAAAGCAAAAAGAAACTTCTAAGTAATATAATTGTCACATCCCTATTAACAAAAGTTGACACAAGTGCATTAGAAATCCAAGCAGTCGTATGTTATACATGTCAGTGCATGTACCAAATCCGAGATCTCTATGTGGACGCGTTCCTCAGGCAGTGTCCAAATAAATAGTGAAAGAGCAAAGTTTTGTATGCCAACACCATGAGGGGTTTGCCCGTTTAAGACCATTAATGAAATTTTATTTCCTATTGCTATGGAAATATCATGTACCAAATTTCAGCTCTCCACGTCGACACAAATGAATATATAGAATAGAAATAGATGACAATAGAACATTCGTAATCTTTTTTATGTCCACCATACCTACTTTTAGGGATACGCAAACAAAAATTGCTTAATTTAATTTCCTTAAGGAATATTTGATGTTATAGAAGATGAGATTCCAATGGAAGCAATGATTTCGAATATGTTTGGAATATTTTTTGAACTTCAAATATGAATTTTAAAGCAAAAAGAAACTTCAAACTAAGATAATTGTCACATCCCTATTAATAAAAGTTGACACAATTTCATTAGAAAACCAAGCAGTCTATGTTATACATGTCAGTGCATGTACCAAATCCGAGCTCTCTATGTCGATGCGTTCCCCAGGCAGTGTCCAAATAAATAGTGAAAGAGCAAAGTTTTGTATGGCAACACCACGAGAGCTTTGTCCCGTTTAAGTCCAATAATGAAATTTTTCTTTCGTATTGCTATGGAAATACCATGTACCAAATTTCAGCTCTCTACGTCGACAGAAATGAATATATAGAATAGAAATAGATGACAATAGAACATTCGTAACCTTTTTTATGTCCACCATACCTACTTTTAGGGATACGTAAACAAAAATTGCTTAATTTAATTTCCTTAAGGAATATTTGATGTTATAGAAGATGAGATTCCAATGGAAGCAAGGATTTCGAATATATTTGGAATTTTTTGAACTTGGATTATGATTTTTAAAGCAAAAAGAAACTTCAAAGTAAGATAATTGTCACATCCCTATTAACAAAAGTTGACACAAGTGCATTAGAAAACCAAGCAGTCTGTTATACGATATGCCAGTAGAAATATATATATTTGTTATTGATAAGATGTTTTTGATTGTAATATTTTCAAATAAGATTGACTATTATATCCAACTAATACACAGTCATTTTCTTTATATGATGTACCCCGTATATTAATAGATTTGGAAACATACATACACTGTAAAAAATGTAGGAATATTCCCTAAAATTTAGGAAATATTCCTTAAAGAGAGTATTCCCTACATTTCTATACATAAAAAATTCTTCAATAATGAAGGATAAGAAATCTACCTGCTAAGCCGATATACTTAGTGCACATACTGAACGACTTATTTCTAGTAATTTTATAAACATGCTCCAAGCATTGCAGTTTAAATTGAAATTCTTTTCATGCATTACTATCGGAAAAAGTAATAGAAAATACATGTTTTCGTAGGCTGTGCCATGCATTATTTTTTTATTATATTGCTTCACCTGGGAGACACAGATTTCCCTTGAATCGCTTTACTAGTTGTTTATATTTCATGCTTAGACAATCGTGTGTAATAGCACTATTCTGAATAAAATACGAAATTATTAGGTAAAGATCTTTCATTAAAATGGCTTCGAAGAGTGTTGGGCGTAATCAACTACATTTGTAATCAGATTAATAATCATGGTCAATCATTAATTATGATTAACTACATCGAGTAATCTTCGGTAAATGTAACTGTAATCATTTTTTTTATTACAAATGAAACTTTTAAAGATATTTTAATATTTATTTCTAAGAAAATAAACAATCTGTGATCATAAGAACTTTTATTATATAGAACTCCAAGACACTGTTGGATTATGTATTAATTGGAGTCAGTGTAAGGAATTTAAGTGCTTCTATTGATAACGACTAACAAATACCTTATTATCAACTTAAATCCCAAGTCTTGCTGATTATGTGTGCAAAAACATTAGGTATTTGGGGCGTATAAGAAAATCGTTGAATGAATCCAAGGATAGACTGCAGCTGTTGCAGAATGAGGCAAGTCGAGTTATTCTGAAATCGAGCATACATATACATACATATATACACTAATTAGAATAATGCTTTAAGTGCTGCAGTGGTTAAATAAATATTAAGCAGGGACTAACGTTTAATGCTATGATTTTTATCTTCAAGATGAAAAATTCTTTTCTACCGAATTTTATAAAAGAAAACCTTGATTTTGTTGGATATGTTCAGTTTTATGCATTAAGGAGAAAAAGAACTTCAGACTAAGAAGATGTGATATAGAAGCACCTAAGATTCGCTTATATGCACAGGTTTGGATTTTATCAGTAAACCATAAATTATATTAAAGTTGAAACAATATGTCGAAGTTCAAGACAAGACTATCCGAATTTATTCAAACTGACATTAACTTGAAAATGTGAAAAGTTGTCCGTTAAGTTAAAGAGTGTTAGTTAGGTATGTTGCTTTTTTGTTATTATCAATGTCATAATTCCCAGCCAAGCAAAAAATATACATTTATTTTATTTTAAATATAAAATAAAATAAGTTAGTCTGAGTACTCACTTTCCAAATAATTTTCAATTTTCTTTAGTTAATTTTTCAATTTTTCTTCTTAATGACAGTAGACACGGAAGTACCAAGCCATAAAACATGTCTTTTTCGCCCTGTAAAATGTCGTTGGCCTATGCTATTGGTCTTGAACACTTTATGTACTCATTTAAGTAATCGAATTTTCTGCCACGCAAAGGGGTTTTCAACCCTAATGCTCTATGCAACTGCATACTTTTTTCCCGAGGTGCAGCAATTTGTCTCAAAAAATCATACGAACCATTCCTCCTCGTGGCTCCTGGTCTACTTTGAGTGTGTCCGATGACACTTTGTATGATTTCCACTGATTTTGGGCACCCGGCTACGCTCTATAACTTGTTACATTTGATAATTACTTGCTCATGCATTCCGGAAAGAGTTGCATTGTTATTCCGCACATAAATTAAGTTTGTAGACACAACATCTTAAGTTGGATGGCAACTGAATATCTGAGGTCCGTGGATCGGTAACATTACTACTAAACGAAGAGCCAACTTCATTTAGAGTTTCGACATTAAAGTCAGAATCAGAAGCAGAACCTTCTTTACCATTAATTGTAAAATCGGAAAAAAATCTTCTTCCACACCAAACTCTTTAAAAGCTTTTACAAAGTTACTGTCAGTTACAGTAGCTAATACTTTTGAGCAGTCAAGATAAAATTCAGCATGTGTACCTTCTAGTAGATAGGCAATCTTTTCGTAGCTATGCATACGTCCAAATCTTCTGCATGCTAATGTCATCGATTTTCATTTTAATTTTGGGTCAATCCAATGCGCCGTAACGCCCATGAAACTTCGTTTTCGTGCATACCAGATATCCGCTGTGGTACATACATTTTTAACGTGTTCTTCTACTCATCATTTTTATTCCTTTTACAGATATATCCAAGTCGCTAAATATATTTATAAAATAGGGATTTTCCACTGAATGTAATTGTATCATACACGGAAAAAAACATTGGAACAATGCCTATAATTTATAGTGCAGTACTCCTATAACTATGACCGTTTTCGTGCCAGCGATATTTTATGGGATTATTAGCTATAACTATAAATGGGTACAAATTCATGTTGAAAATAGTAAATTCAGCCATGCGTATATTGTATAATATCATATATTTCTTAGCTTGTGCTACTATATAAGAAATTGTGGAATTTGCAAAAAGTATAGGAATCTTACTAGTTTTAATCATGTATATTGCCACATATCATAGGACAATGCCCTAGACATTGCGGGATATATTGCTACACGAAATATTCACGGCTGCCATAAATACTGTACGATATGAAAATATAAATGGGAGTTTAAACTAGATAAAAGAGGAAATTTCCTATATCCTAGGGAATTATCCTATGATATATATCAATATGCATGATTAAAACTAGTAAGCTAAGAAATATATGATATTATACAATATATGCATGGCTGAATTTACAATTTTCAACAGAATTTTTTACCTTCCGAAATACAATTCCAAAATAACATACTTAACTTTCGAATATGTTTTGTATTTCTGTAAAGTCTGCAAATTAGAGTAAAGCATTCTAATAAGAGCTTATTAAAAAGAGGAGCTCTGATTTTTGTCAGAAATATAGCTTCAGGTAACATACCTGTATGTTTTTGTAATAAAAAGTTGAAAAATCTGCAAAAAGAAATATTTTGTTCGCCACAACATATGAGAAGAATTATTGGAAATATTGAAAACGCATTAATATATTTATAAGTTTACTGTTTTTTTTATTAATATATATATATGTGTATGTAATAAACAAAACAAAAGAGAAATTCCTTTTCAGGTTATAACATTGTTAGTCGAGTTTGTTAGAAGACTCGAATATTAATAAAAAACGTAATTATACAAATTCATTTTTAGAAGTACTTTATAATGATATGCCTTGTTGAAACTTGAAACGTTAAGTAATAAAGTACTCATTTTTTACTTTATAAATACATCTTGTTTTACAATATGACGTAATTTGAAATTTTTTATAAGAATTGTCGATCGAAACATTATGAGCATTGTAATGCTTATCGAAATACAAAATATTAAGAACCTGGTAAATACATGTAACACAATTCATTTTTTCAATACAAATTTAATTAGGGCAAATTGCATTTCATTGTTTTCATCGTATTCTAAAATTATCCCTTCTCTTAATTTGATACCAAACACTTCTACCCATTTCAAAAACTTTACATTGGAATTCGATTCATTTAAATCCCTTAAAATTTGCATATCGTTCGTATTTAGGTCGATGAGCTTACGTTCTTTATAATGTTTAAATTGTCTGTCATAATTTTTATCACTTAGCCTCTTACATATTTAACTGCTCTCTTTCTACTATTGTTTTGCAAATATTTTTTCGAGAAGTGGTTGAGGCTGCAATGTTCTTCAATTGCTTATGTTTGCTTTCGAAACGCATCGACCATAGGTGTTTAAGGGGGCTGTTATATTTTTGTTTACTCTCACCTTGAATTCGGTTCTCAATGGCCGTTGCACTGATAATCCAAGTATAGACATAATCACAACACCTGTTTTGCGTTTTCTTAACCACTTTTTATTTGCCTTTTTTTTGTGCTTAGTCAACATTAGTTCTTAGCGTAAATTAAATTTTTAATCTAATTTTTAAACCGAACAATAAAATAATATCTTCGAACTGAGACTTTCTAAATAATTTTTAAAGCCGAACGTTCAAATAATATCTTCGAACTCAAACTTTCAAAAATCCAACTCAATGCTTAAAAACTCAAATTGGGAGACCCGAGACCACGCCGCTTTTTCGTTTAAAAATCAACTCAACTCTTGATCACACTCATCGTGACCAAGAGCCGTCGTTCATTAATTAATTTTCGCAATAGATATTGCTAGCGGTGCAGGATGCTAAATCACATACTATGTTCTACAGCTCAGTACAAACATACATGATACTATGCGTGTGGATTAAGTGCACAACATCTCTCTCCCGCATGATTTTTTCTAAATGAGATTTGGTATCAGCTGGACTGCTTCTTTTTTTATTTTGTTTTTATAGGTTCAAGATATAATTCTAATTACAATTTTAGTTTTTATATTTTAATTCTAAGTTTACGCTTTAATTTATCTGCAAGTTAGCCAATTGTATTTAGTATGATATTGTGAGGGTGAATTTAGCTTTAAAATTTTGAAAATTTAGTTTTTATTTTATACCTGTTAGGTCTTCTTACGTATCCCTAATGTAGTTGCTTCGTGTTTTGCGTTTAAAAAACTTTGTTCGCTTGCTTTTAACTATTTTATTTCATTACATTTCAGGTCTCAGTATGGTTGTGAGAGCTTATTTGGCCTATTTTTAGTATGTAGCTGTGATGGATTTGACTGGTTTGTTCATTACTTTCCCGCTACTAGTAATGATTTATAACTGGAACATGGTCAGCGGTCTGACCAATGTTCGATGTTTAAAGGGTGTTTTTAAAGGGATTGTATTAATGTTTCATGGAAACATGCGTTGCCGTGTAGGCTCCTATTTGGCTATACCGGACGTTTCAACTCCCGCCACGGAGATTTTCAACGGTGTTCCTATTCAAATGGGGATTATTAACAGATGGTACTTGGTGTGTACAATAGTTGTTTGGTGTACTAATCTAATATAGAGATCTGGTTGTAATAGGGTCTGAGAAATTCTTTAAATTGTTGATCATAATTTATTATTTTTGTCGTTTTATTGCGTGTCCGTAAGGCTCTTATATTGGTTTTGCTATGAAATTTATTTATGTTACTTTAAAGGTATATAGGTAGTTATATAATTGTTTAATTATTTGGTATGCTTATGTCAATGATTAGTTTTATTTAACTTTACTTTACATTGTGATTCAAGTGACACATATTTTGACTTTTAATTTGTAAAATAATTATGTAATTGAGGACTCAATGAAGAATTATAAACTTTATGTTTAATTGAACCATGTTAGTTGAGAAAAATATATTTGACTTTCATTTTTGTTAAACAATTATATACTTGAAGATTCAATGAAGAAAATATTTGTAAGTTTAAGTATTTACGTTATCGTATGAATAAAATTTTTAATTGGGTCACTAACCTTGGTTTATTATTCCCTATGATACTATCCTGTGGTTGTGTTATTATTTTTTGTATGTTAGAGGCTCCTAAATTTATTTCCGGTTTTTGCTGAATCTTATCTTCCGTCAGATTTTCCGTAAATGTGCTCAGGTAGGTGAAATACTCATCATCTGTGTATATAAAGTCTTCTAATAGGTAATTCAGGTTCGCCATTATGGTATGTTGCGTTCCTTCAATTTTAGATGATTCTACAAATCTGGTTGTTTTGGAGAATTATATTTGTTACTAAAGTGATAATCTGCTATATGCATAATTCACTGAAAATTTAAATCGCACTTACTGATTTTAGCTTATGGATGGCACCGATTTTAGGATAATTAACAATATTTCTGCAAAAATTTATACTGAATACTAGACAGGTTAGAAGTATACTGACTGACGTTTTATATCTAATCGGTATTATCCCATCTTTTGTTTCTTGCATTCTCTATATGTGTGGTTCAATTGGAACGTTCCAATTGGAGACGTTCACTAATGCCTATAAGTAGGTCAAGTTTAAGTATGGTGCTGTTCTATTTTGCACTCTATCTTGCTTGCGCCTACTGTTTATATTCGCACTTGTAACTTTTTAATTTTGTGTGGAAAGTGCCTATGAGTATGGGCATTTTGTAATTTGATAGTGCAGTGTGGTGCTGCCATTAAATAGTAATCCGTTTCTGTGATGCCATATTTAATTTATTAGTTTCTAAATTTTATTTTTAGGGAATTTTTCTATTTACTTAATTGATCATTCAATTATGTATTATTCAGGGGTTGTTTTAGTTGGTTTAATAATTTATTTAATTTCTCATTAATTTCTTTATACTGAATTGTTTTAAATTTTCTTGAAAAAGATTAAGTTTTTATCAATGGCACATATGTAGTAGCAATTTACATTTTTATCTCAGTTTGAGATTAATTATATTCTGAAGTGGTTAAATTATATATATAAAATATAAAAGGAAGGATGGGTTACCTTCTTGATCAACTCACGTGCACTCCTGGATGTATGTGGTCAAGTTTTTGGTTTTTTTACCCTCCCGGGTCTATAACCTCGCTCTTATCACACTTGTCCATGCAGTGATCGAGCATGCTACCATTTCGCATTCCCTTCCATTCAACATGGGCTTCGCGCTGATAAGACCAGGGTTTAGCCCATTTTTAAGGAGCTTATTACTTCATCAGTATCATTTTTCGCAATGGACATTGCTAGAGGTGCAGGAGGCTAAAACACATACTATGTTCTACAGCTCAGTACAAACACATATGATATCTAGACAAGATGATTTCTGTTGCACGACTTCAAATCTCATACTGTTGTCAGTAGAGTACACGTACGATGCTCATTTAGGCTTCATCCCTCTTAACAAAGTTAGTGTGTTCGACATTATTAATCATATGTGTCATGGAATATTTGTTTTACTTTAATTTTTGGTGTTCACTTCTTATCTTATTTTGTCAAGAGGCTATTTTACTAGATCATTTTTATTTATGATTTTATTTAAGTTATTTTCGTTTTGTTGTAGTTTGTAGTCCTTTCTTAACCCATCAATCATCTATGGAAATGGTTCGAATGTTAAGTTTTTTTTACCCTCCCGGATCTATAATCTTGCCCATATCACACTTATCCATGCAATGATCGGGCATGCCACCATTCCGCATCCCCTCCACTCAACATGGGCTCCGCACTGAAATGAACAGGGTTATGCCCATTTTACGGAGCTTATTTACTTCATCAGTATTCATTTTTCGCAATAGGTATTGCTAGAGGTGCAGGAACTAAATCACATACTATGTTCTACAGCTCAGTACAGCGTGTGGATTAAGTGCACAACATCTCTCTCCCGCATGATTTTTCTCTAGATGAGATATGGTATCAGTTGGACTGCTTCTTCTTGATTTTTATAGGTTCAAAGTATAATCCTAATTACAATTTTAATTTTCCATTTTGATTTTTAGTTTTAGGTTCAATATCTGCAAGTTAGCTTGTGCAGACATGTCCAGAATTATTCGCGTTGGACGATGGCTTAAAAAATGTAATCTTACACTTTTAAAAACATCAGCCACCGTCCCGTGGTTTGAAATCGCGGCGCGCATATATGTACATACAATGCATTTATGCGGCGCGCGTTTCTTATTACGAAAGTTTTTATCGTAATATGTATGTACGTATGTACAAACATATTGAATTTTTCGCGGCAAATTGTACTGAAGGTACGATTTGCTTTTTGATTTTTTTGTTACTTAAATTGTTGAAATGACAAATTTTGCTGAAGGCAAAATTTGTCGTGGAAATTTTTTAAGTAAAACGACTTGGGTTGTAAATTGAAACTTTTGTTTTTCCCAAATCGTTTTATGGGAAAAATTTTATGAGTTGTTTGCAATGTGAAGGAAATTGCTGATGCAATTTCCTTCACCCTTTTGGGAAGATAAACTAATTTTGTTTTGTACATGATTAGTTTATTGAATTTTATAATTTATGATTTTTTTTTCTTTTTTTTCCAATTTTAGGTTTTTAGGTGCAAGATTTTTGTAAAGCTACCCATTTATACATATATATACATATGGTACATAAATGTACCTAGGGTTTGATATATATAACAGGGGCAACCTTCTTCATTACAGAAGGATTCAGCGGTTTCAGCGGTAACTGATCTATTTCTAAATATTTCCGATTATGTTCGCATTTGATTTTTCATCAATGGAATCCAAGAGCAAAATTTTAATCATGTCTAATATTTTTCCGAATATTTTTTCAATTGTTCCGAATTTCTTCCAATTGTTCCGATTTTTTTTTTGATTTTTTCGAATATTTTTCCAATTGTTCCGAATTTTTAAAAAAAAAATTGTAATGTTATTTCAATTGTTCCGAATTTGTTTTCCAATTTTTCCGATTTTTTTCAAATTGTTCCGATTTTTTTCCACTTTTTCCGAATTTTTTGCAATTGTTCCGAATAATTTTTCAATTTTTCGAATAATTCTCCAATTGTTCCAAATTTTTTCCAATTGTTCCGAATAATTTTCCAATTTTTCCGAAAATTTTAAGGAAGAATTGCCGAAGTGTGTGTGTGGTCGAATGTTTTTCGCTACTTCTGCGAGTTTTTTTAAATGCTTAATTTTTTCGTGAAATTAGCAAGAAATTTTCAAGAATTGCCCAAAAAGTGTGTGTGTGTAGTCGAGTGCGTTTTTCCCA
Organism: Dioctria rufipes; assembly: GCA_963924295.1. Classification (NCBI taxonomy): domain Eukaryota; kingdom Metazoa; phylum Arthropoda; class Insecta; order Diptera; family Asilidae; genus Dioctria; species Dioctria rufipes. Next base: position 251,664,401 of record OZ002740.1, on the reverse strand, counting down.
CGAATTTTTTCAAATTATTAGGATTTTTTTTCAATTGTTCCGATTGTTTTCCAATTGTTCCGAATTTTTTTCCAATTGCTCGGAATTTTTCTCAATTGTTCCGAATTTTTTCCAATTATTCCGAATTTTTTTTCAATTGTTTCGATTTTTTCCGAATTTTTTCCAATTGTTCCGATTTTTTTCAAAATATTACGATTTTTTTCAATTGTTCCGGATTTTTTCCAATTGTTCAGGATTTTTTTCAATTATTACGATCATTTTTTTTAATTTTGTGTTTTTTTTCCAATTGTTCCGAATTTTTTGCAATTATTATGATTTTTTTTCAATTGTTCCGATTTTTTTTTTCAACTTATTACGTTTTATTTTCAATTGTTTCGGATTTTTTCCAATTGTTACGATTTTTTTTAATTTTGTGGACGTTTTTCCATTTGGTCCTAATGCTTGTTTCACTTATTGCAATTTTTTTTAATTTTTCCGAATTTTTACGCATTTTTATAATTTTTTGGCATTTTTTTAGGAATATTTTCTGAATTTTCCAATAATTTTCCAATTTTTCCGGATGTTTTTCAATTTTTCCAAATTTTCCAAATAATTTTCTAATTTTTCCGGATGTTTTTTCAATTTTTCCGAATTTTCCGATTAATTTTCCGCTTTTGCCGAATAATTTTCCAATTTATCCGAATAATTTTCCAAATTTTCCAGATTTTCCGGATGTTTTCCAACTTTTCCGAATAATTTTCTAATTTTTTCGGATGTTTTCCAATTTTTCCGAATTTTCCAAATTTTCCCAATATTTTCCAATTTTTCCGAATTTTCCGAATGATTTTCCAAATTTTCCGGATGTTTCTAACTTCTGCGAATAATTTTCTAATTTTTCCGGATGTTTTCCGAATTTTCCAAATTTTCCGGATGTTTTCTAACTTCTGCGAAGAATTTTCTAATTTTAGCGGATGTTTTCCAATTTTTCCGAATTTTTTCCAAATTTTCCGAATAATTTTCGGAATAATTTTCCAAATTTTCCGAATTTTCCCGGATGTTTTCCAATTCCAACTCTCCACATACATTTGTCTTTCTTCACACCGAAAAAGAACTCTTCTAATATAAATTAAAAATTAATTTCTTACATATCATTCAGATCAAACCAAAATGATCTAATCAGCTATGTATGTATGTATATAAATAAAATAAAACCCGGGTTTTTCCCCACCCCCTGCCCCCGACCCCAAATTTTTTTTTCATATGTCGTTTAAAAGATTGTAATGAACTAAATTTTCTTTCTTCTGGGCAACTTTTACATTTCCAGTTAACGGTGAAGTTTCTCCCGAAACTCTGATACCTTTTCATTCAGCCTTTTAAAAAAATTTAATTAGAAATTTAATAAATGTGAAATTAAAAATTAGAACTTACAGTTATATGAAGAATAAAAGATTCCGAAACCTCCAACTTAGTACACTTGATGCGCTTTCTTTTCTGTCCTCCTTTTGTATAATTGGTAGAAAGAATAAATGGTAACAACAAGAAACCTACATACAGTATCACATTTGTAGTGATCTACAGTGGTAAATATTCGTTTAAACGCATAAGAAATTGTTAAAGCAATTTCTATCTAGCGCGTCCTTATCTTTTCTAGTAGCGGTGTATTGTATTAATTTCTGATTAACCTCGGGACACCTTGAGAAAAGTTTATCTGAATGAGTTCCATATAAATAATCAAAATCTTCAAGCAGCAAACTGTATCGCTGTGCTCCTCTTAGTACACCGTACTCATTGAAATATTTGGAGATAGTTAAATTTTCAGAAGATTTAAGTGAATCAGTCTGTGAGCCGCGGTGTCTTTCCAATAAGCTCTAACTTTTTCCCAAGGCTCAAAACTGCTTTTTAAAAAGGTAATTTTTTCTTTTAAATTGTCAGAAATATTAACAACCACAGTTGTTGTTGAAGACTTTGGATTATTTTCTTTAAGCCGCTTCTTTAAACGGTTGTAACACTCCCACAATTTCCCCCTGGCCAATTTTTTTGTTAATTATTGTAGTGTGTGTAATACGTACCAGGTTGCTCATTCGGAAATAATTCAATGATATGTCGTACTAGTTCAAGAAACCTTTCTCTATTAATTTTAAAATTTTCCTTAAATTGCTCGAATTCCTTCTGTATGATTAAATTTTACAAAAGATTTCTTTGTGGCCATTTGCGCAATTCAGGTAATCTGAAACTTGATCACCTATCGGAAGTAAGATGTCGTTAGTCGTTATTTCAAAGGTGCCATTTGGAGATTGATTTTCAAGAAACTGAAAAAACAATTTGGTCTATTAGTGGGTCTTTTATTTACAATAGTAAGTTAAAAATATAACCTTCTTGAAGATGAACTCGTTATGTGTATTGTCAATTTCTAGAGTTTTAGTTGAGGTAATTGCAGATAATGAAGACCTTCTTCAGTCGAAATTGACTCTATTGAAGGAACCTCCTTAAATAAACAAGTTTCAAAGTTATAGAAAATAAATTTATAGTCAGCTGGAAAAATTAAATATTTTATGCGGATTTAACAAACTTAACTTGATCACGATTTTATTAAATCAGCAAATATTTTCTTGTTGTTATGTAGGCATCAGCAAATAAAAACAATTAAAAAGCACACCTTGTTTTTATAAAATGATTGATATCTGATCCAAAATTTATATCGTGGACCAGCCTTTAGTAAGTTGTAAGAAAGGTGTTCGAAAACATGTTTATCAATTTCTTGAGCTATAGAAAAAATTTTGGAATGTAAAATTTTAATTTGTAAAAGTTTTGGGAGACAAAATTACAAAAACAAAAAAATTTTTTTATCAAAATTTGATAAATTTATAAATCCCCGAAAACTAACAAAACTGAACAAGACTGCCAAATTCAACTATAATTTCAGTTACAAATCGAGATAAACGAAAACTCAAATAAAATACATTAAAAAAACTTTTGAAATAAATAACTTTAATAAATAAATTGCACTAAAAACTCAAAAAATAATTTTTCTTCCTCAGTGATATATCCAAGAAAAGTTTCTTTGTAAAATAAGAAATGCTAGAACTCAAATTGAATCTTAAAAGTTTATGAATTCATAACTATAAACACAATTGTCTAACTGCAGCTCATGCCCAAACTTTTAAGATTTAATCTGAGTTCTAGCATTTCTTACTTTGCAATGAAACTTTTCTTGTGTAGGTATATAATAGCTCTTCTCTTGAGAACACTGTGGTGTATTTGTTTTCTCTGCAGTAAGTAGTTCAGAAGCTTATCGCACTTTAAAGTAAGTACTTGCATGTAAAAAACTTTTACATGAAAAAACTGGAAAAATTAATTTCACATCAAAACCCATATAACGGGTAAACATAGAAATTGAAATGTTCCCATGAAATATGTAAAACATTAAAAAACGCAAAAAAAATTTACCCAACCGGGAAGCTGCACATTCACTCATTCTAAATTGAAACACCCCAGTAAATCCTTCTACGTTTACTACTCCAAAACTATTCCTAAAATGTCCATTTACGACACGAACGGCGCTTACGCACAAAGTTATTTAGTAGATAAAAGTTATTAAAAAATAATATTGAACTCTTCTTTGAGGAGATCGAATATTTACGAATGTGGAAAAAAAGATTTTTCAAGAAGCTATGAAGAAATATTTTTGCATATTGAATATCCTGTGTGAAAAATTTAAAGCAAATTGCCCGATGAGCTATACAATATTTTGTAGAAATTCTCTGTCCTGGATAAAAAGGATGAATGTGTCTGATAGCAAAACATGAAAATGTGTCATTCACTCTATCATATAATATATTATTGAAGCCGTATCAAATAAGGAAAAAAGCTTGAATTGATCTAAGACCAAATTTTACGGTACCGTAGATAAATGCCCGCATGAAATTTCCTATGGTCATCCATCTGTGCACATTTGATTATTTAATTGATTCTTCGCCGATAGTTTCAGAACGATTCATCTGATAGTAAAAATGATTATAACCAATTTCGTAGGATTTTATATTTTGAAGAATTTTATTAGAGTTTTAGAATATATTAAAAATTTATTTATTTCGAGTAAAAAGAAAATAATTGAATTTCTAACACTTTTCCGGCAATTATTCAGACATATCAATAAAGATGCTAACTCAGTATACTTCAGGTACTCCCTGTGTATATAGGAAGCATTTTCAAATATAAGTTTAGAGTAATTTCATTAGTTAAGATTTACTCCGATTGCGCTCTACTAAATAAAAAAAAGAAAAGCTTATCTATATTTATTTTCCGGCCGAATAATTACAATAAAGGTAATAACGACATGATTAAACACACATACAGCATACTACTGAATATATAGGGTACACGTATAGTATACGGCATTAAATATTTTAAAATATATATTTTTTTTACTCACCTGTAAAATATTCAATGAGATTTTCAGATTCCCACTTTATCAGTTTTTCCGTCACAAAAGACATTATTCTTTTTTACGATTAAAATTAATATAAGCACTATAAATATTAAACTTGCACAATTGATTATAATATGCGGCTGTACTGAACGGCGAATAACTGGAGAACGACTCTTGCCTGACAAGACCAAACCATTATGGCTGGAACAGAATGAACGGATCAATGCCGGAGTAAACACGCAGCTAACTGTCAAACAACGGAGAAACTAAAGTGCTGCCCAGAATGAATTGCGTTGACTGCGTAAATGTCAATTCAGTTCAATTGTGAGAATTTCAGTGTTGTGCTTTTGATTGTTGTAAAATTATTAAAAATTGTGTGAAAATTAATAATAGAAATATTTGAAATGGACAAATACGAAGCCTGTGTAATGAGGATTTTTGTTATTGTGAGTTATATAACCATTATGAGTCTGAAAAAACGAAACAGGCGGTGGTGGGTTAGGACGGCAAATTTATCTAGAAATGTTGACGGATATTATAAAACATGCTTTGAAAGAATTAAAGAATGTGATCCAGAAGAATTCTTTAAGCATACGAGAATGACGCGACCAACATACGATCTGTTGGTAAATTTAATAAAGGAAGACCTAACAAAAAAATCTATTAGAACTCCGATTCCAGCTGAATGCTGTTTAGCAATTACATTATCGTAAGCAATTACTAATATGCATCAATTTTTACCAATATAAATATTTATTATTTAAGGTATCTATCGCAAGGTGTTTCCCATCAATTTCTCGCATGGAGTTACAAAGTAGGAAAGTCTACTGTAAGGGAAATTATTCTTGAAACGTGTGATGTTCTTTGGGAATGCCTACATCCTGTTTATGTCTCGCAGCCGAATGTGACGGACTACCAAGAAATCGCAAGTAATTTTTTTGAAAAGTGGAATATGCCGAACTGCATTGGAGCAATAGACGGGAAGCACATTAGTATTCAACGTCCTGCAAATTCCGGTTCCTGCTTTTATAATTACAAAAGCCACTTCAGCATTGTTTTGCTAGCAGCTTGCGATGCAAACTATTGCTTCACAGCTGTGGATGTGGGAGCATATGGAAGTCAAAGCGACGGAGGTAAAGATTAACAGTTTCATAAAATTGTTTATGTTAATTCTTCTTTTATAGGAATACTAGCTTATTCTGAGTTTGGGAAACAACTGCTGGGAAATAAATTTCCGTTGCCAGTGCCATCTCGTCTTCCCAATTCAACGATTGTATTCCCATATTATTTTATCGGGGACCCAGCATTCCCACTAAAACAACAAATCATGCGGCCATATCCAGCCAAATCGCTAACGCGTAACAAACGAATTTTCAATTATCGGCTTTCAAGAGCACGTGTTGTTATTGAAAATACGTTTGGCATTCTTGTCGCTCGCTGGGGAGTGTTCGTTCACCGATTACTTGTTTCCCAGAAAACGCGGAAAAAGTAGTGCTCGCAACGATAGCGTTGCACAATTTTATAAAAATTAGTTAATACCTACATATTGTCCGCCGAACTATGTTGATTGGGAAGATGAAGACGGTAACATGCAACCTGGTGATTGGAGGAAGGAAGTCGGCGACTTACCATCGGCTAGAATTGGTTCCAACAACGCCTCAAGGAATGCTTTTCAATTGCGAGAGAGGCTGATGAGGTATTTCATCAATGAGGGTGCAATTGAGAGGCAAAATAAAATAAAGTGAAATCAGCGGTAATTAAAATGAAATTTAAAGCATAGTTGGTATAAATAAAAATAAATTGATTAAGTAAATGTTTATAAATGAAAAAATTAAAATGAAATTCAAAAATTCAAAATGAACACAAAAGATAAATAAAAATATTAAATATTAAAAAAAAACACTTCAAGTTTCTCTCTCCAATTCCTCAACTGAACTTGAGCTAAATGGCCTAAAATTTCAGCACGCACTCTAATGTGCGTGGCCTGTCGCAAAGTATTTATAATGCAAGATGCTGCTTCAATGAATGCCTCGTCGGGGCTTTTTGGTGTTGTTTTTGTGACAGGTATAGATTGCTGCTGCGGGGTCTTCATGAAAGCATTAAAGGTGTCCATTGTCTGCATCAATTTCTGCTCCATTCCTTTATTGTTGCGTCTGCTCCTTCCTGAACTTTCCGCACCACCACTGGATGTAGACATGAAATAGTCCTCCGTGCTTCTATTTGCTCATGCATTGGGTCCATAGAGCTATCAAGTTGTTCCTCGAATTCCGGACTTGCAAAGCCTCTTTCCGTCGTGGGAAGCTCTGACGGCACGCTTTCTTCAAACGTCTTCCTGCTGCAGTAATTCGATTTAGCGCTGGAATTACAATTGTTATATACATATTGATAAAGAAATCAAAGTAATGCAAAGTAAACAATAACTTTACCTTCTAGGTTTTATATGATCTTTGAGGAATGATAATTGTTGAAAGTGCTCCCACATACATACATATATCTGGAGCTCCGCTTCCAGAAGGCAAAATTCTCAATTTCGTTTCCTTGACATATCGGTCCCGGAGTGACCTCCAACGTCTCTGACAATCTTCAGCTTAAAATAAGACAATTGTATTATTAATATTAATAATATTAATAAAAATATGAAATTTAAATGAAATTCATAATTACCTGTAGACGATAAATCCTCTGCGATTTTTCCCCATTCTGCATTTTCGCAAAAATATTTTTGTACCCCAAACTCTTTTTGGCATATAAAATTTCATATTTTTGGACTTCGTTGATTAATTTTTCTTCAAAATTCATCTTTATTCTAGCAAATATCTCGCAAACCAAACAATTTCCTTCAGCTGTCAAAAATTTTTAATCCGGCAGTTGTGTTAAAGTTGAAAGTTGACCAACTTTCTTGCGGCAAATCCGGCAACTCCGTTCACTGTGTGCGCACTAATGTATTTCAAATGCATTCAACTTTTGCGTGACGTTTCTATCCGGCAGTCATCCGTTCATTCTGTTCCAGCGGTTAGCCGTATATTGCACTTGCATAGAACATATCACACCGGCATGCGGGTATCGTATAAAATTCATGTACATGAATGAGGCCGACAAGCTCTCACACTCATAAATATCTCGAAGTGGTAAGCATTAATGAAGGACGGAATATGTAGAGCCAATGAGATACAAGCACAAAAAAAAAATAACAACTGGGAATATTGATAGGGAAGTATGTCAGCTGTAGAGATGTCAACAAAATTTCACTTTTATTACAATGGCTTTTAATTCTGCTAGCTGTTTATACTTACACTGTAGTCTCACACTAAAAAACTTGAAGTCAATATAAACATATGCGAAGCTTCACATAATGTGGACTATAAGCATTCCTGTTTATGTTATATGTTCATATATATATATTGTCACCATATAGCAAACAAATGTTCAAATGCAATACAGTGAAGTATAATCCATTTCTATCATGTACCATTTTCGTAGCGAAATTCACCATATATTTAGGGGAATTTCCAAAAAAAAAAAAGTGTGTCGCCATGCATAAGGAAATTATTACAATGTTTATGGGAAAAACGCAGATAAATTTATGGGATGGAAATATTTGAATTAAATCCTATAAAATCAAGAGCTTCATATGAAAATGTACTATAGTTATAGCTAATTCTAGTATTTTATTTGAATTCTGCCAATAACATATGGGTGAAGTGTCTATATGTAAATGCAGTACAATATTTTTAGGAAAATGTACACTTTTTCAGTGTAGAATGTATAAAATATTTTAAAACATTTTCATTGAACTTGAGATACGTTCGTCATTTTTGAAACACTGGTATTTATCCGGGATGCCGCACGCAAATTTGGAGATTTTCTAATATTTTTATTGTTTTTCAAATATGTTCGATATTCTGCAAGTGTTTTCTTACCATGTTTTCTTTTTAGATGTGTAACAAAATTCGATGTCGAATTGTTAAATTCACTTATTTTCACTTCCTTCGGAACACACAATACGCAAAGCGCAACGTTATGGAAGTGATGGATTCTGCTGAAGAATACTTAAAATACTTGCTGTCAAGAATACTTAGTCCAAGGTATATAGAAGACAAATATTCCCAATAAAATTTTGATATAGTGCAGCTGATAGCCTGTGACGTAATTCTGTGACTAATGTTTATACATTTTTATAGGAAACACAGAGAGAGGAGAGAGAGTATTGTGTTCTCTGTACCGTGTTTCTTATACATTTTCACGATAATTCGTCACTAATGGCGGAACATGGTTCGTAATGGGAATACCTGATATTCTATATACCTTGGCTTATTATTTGTCCATCTGCCTCTATTTCGGAGCTATTTTATATTAATGATGAAGAACTCGTTGACGCCTCAACATCATCATATTCATAGGATAACAATGTTGCATCTGCCTCAATACTATCATCAGCCATATTTTATAGTAGGTGTGACGTAAATAGTAGCTAACTATCTCTGCACCAACATATGCGTTCTTAAATTTAAACTGACTGAAAATCTACGTTGATGTAGGTATGTGGGACGAACAGTATTATGTTTATAGATGAAGATATAACTGTACTGAAGCACGCATTGTCAAATTAAGTCATGGACATGTACTTATGTTCAATACCAAAGCACATTGTTCTGCCCAATGAGAACACTCAAGAAAAGTATGTATAAGGATGGGGACTATAAATAAGAACGCCGGAGAATATTTGAAAGTCAGTGGTTTATTAGACACAGACGTCACAAAATTCCAACCTTAACTAGAACTAAATTTAATAAAGCTCAATTTCACTTATATTAGGTACACTGTATACTTAGATAACGTTACTTAACAACTAAACTTCTATTATGTAAATTAATTCAATAAAGTCGCTTACTCACTAGTTTGACTTATGTTTCTAATTTCAATTTATACACAATACTGTTAAAGCTGAGATAACTTTGAGTAATAGCACTATATATATATATATATATATATATAAAATTAAAAATCAATGGGAAATGTAGTATGAAATATAATATATGATCAATTAACAAATGTACTCAGTTGGTACCCAAGATAAAGTTGTTATGTTAGTAAATTTTATTCCAGTCGAGACCCAGAATATATATCTTTATCTCAGTCGATACCCAAGATAAAGTTATTGAGTTAGTAACATTTATTCCAGTCGAGACCCAGAATAAATATCTTTATCTCAGTCGCTACCCAAGATAAAGCTATTGAGTTAGTAAAATTTATTCCAGTCGAGACCCAGTGAAATTGATTGAATAGGTGAGTAGAGCAGGTGTTGATTGTGCCGCAAAGAATTTGTATTTTCAGCTCGAAGGAAGGTATTGTGTCTTTATCCAGCTCGTAGGATACGTAGATTTCCAGCTCGTAGGATGATCTATGCTTATGTTTGCCTTAGGTCAAGATGTGGGTGCAGAAATTAAAGAAAACTTTCACTGACTAATAAGTTTATTGACGAGATTCAAACTAGTGAACACGGCTGACTACTCAAACTGAATGAATAAAATTCTTGCAGCTGTGCCAGGGCTACAGCTCTGATAAGCAAAACAAAAGAATACTAACTGACCCTATGACAAAGAATTTTAGCTGTATGTATGTACATATGTTTATCAGTTGTGCAGATTAAAGTGGGTTACAAATTTTTACATTTAAATCAATTTATAATTCAACAATTCGTGATATCTTTACAATTAGATTTAAGTTACTTTACAGATTTCAAAGTTCAAATTATATTATACATAGTTTAAGTGGCATAAACATTTTCCCCCGGCTGAAGAAATTGAGTTCTTCAGGATTCTATTGGCAATCTATGCAGTCTATTTATCGCACGCTTGAAAAGTCCCTTTGCTGTACGCACCGTGGCGACTCGGACCAGACCATCCTTGCCTGGATGAACTTCTTCAATTCGTCCTAATGCCCATTTAGTTGGAGGTATGTTGTCTTCGCTAAGGATGACCATATCATTAATTAGAAGCGAACTTTGAGGTTGTTTCCATTTCGGTCGTTGCTGCAGTGATGTCAAATAATCTCGGCTCCAGCGCTTCCAGAAGCCTTGCATTAGAGCCTGCAAGTGCTGCCAGCGACCCAATCGTGATACCTTCGCTTCAGTCAAGTTCGGTTCTGGTATGGTGGTTAAAGCGTGACCTACAAGAAAGTGTGAAGGCGTTAGAGCATCTAGTGAATTAATCTCATCTGATAGCGGGCACAATGGTCGGGAATTCAATATTGATTCGATCTGCGTTAACAGTGTTGCCATCTCCTCGAACGTAAGTTTTGTTTCTCCAATGACCCGTCGTAGATGTGATTTGACGGACCGAACGCCAGCCTCCCATAGACCTCCAAAGTGGGGAGCGGCAGGAGGAATAAAATGCCAATTAATACTATTCTGTGAAAGAAAATTAGCAATTAATGAGTCACTCTTATGAGATTGCAATGATAATTTATGTAGTTCGGAAATATGGCGACTGGCTCCAACAAAATTTGTACCATTGTCGGAGTAAATGTCTATAGGTATGTGTTCGACCAACCTACAACGAGAAAAATCAAGTTAATGTAAAAACAAAAAAATATCTTACCAGCATCTGGCGTGTCAACAGATGCAAAGGTCCCACGACGACCTGAAATAAACAAAAAAAATGAAGTAAAAAAATTGAACTAAATTAAAATAAAGAAGTAAAGTCACAAGAAAGCTATGTTAGTTAAGATATGCAAAGCACATACAAACAATAACAAAACATGCAAAACTAAATAAAATTTTTATTACAACACTTAAAACATAAAGAATATGTTAATCCCCATGCCAGGGCACACAATAAACCTCTTTTCAATAGATCGTGAATACCTGAGATGAGAATTTTACAAAACAAAAACTCACCTTGACAGGTAAACACGGTATTGGAAAAGGTGGAAATTTACATAAAACCTACATATAAATTTAACAAATTTTTATACAAACCTATGCAATAACACCAGAATCACACGATGAGCACCTTTTAACAACATTAAATCACTTTTGTTACACAAATTAACAAAAAAAAACAAACTCGCGCGCGACTGACACTTCGCACATAAATAAACCGGCGAACTTCATACTCTCGCGATGTTTGACATATCACCCCGGGGTGAAAAGAGACGCAGAATCGAATGGGCGCGTTCGCGTCGCGTAATTTTTCACGGTTTACGGAATATTCGCGAATTTTCGAATTTCCCTTTGCACCAATAAGTGCGAAAGAGACAAAGGTGTGAAAGGGACACGAATAAAGATGAACGAAAATGAATTATGAGAGGAATTTTGTAAATCGAACTAAAAGATGGCGTATCGATAAGTTATAGCACAGATTCGGAAAACTTATCATAATTACGTGAAATTAAAAGGGATTTCTATGGGAAAGATGTCAAAAAATGCAATTTGTAATTTGACATCAAATGACTACAACAAATTTACACATTATAGTCAAATTAAGCCTAAAATTTGCATAATTCATTTTTATGGATATGAAATCGGAACGAAATTCTCTATAAAAAGGGGGTTCATTCTTCATTCTGTCTTCTTATTTTCAAAGTTGTCAAAGTGCGAGCACATGCAGTAGCATTCCTCCCACAATTTGCAAATAGTTAAATAGTTCAAACAGTTCAAATAGTTCAAATCGTCATCAGGAAAAAGAAATAGAAAGTTCAGCAAAAATTTAGTAATTTTTTTCAACAATCGAATTGTCAAAGTTTTGTTCAAGGAAAAGCAGCAGCAGCAAGAGTTCAAGTGAATTTATTGGTTAAATTTAATAGTGACAAATCTAAATTAAATTAAAGGTAAATTTGCATATTAGTTATTATTTTCAATTTGGGTTAAATTTCATTGTGTTTGCATGCCAGGTGTTGGTTATACACACATGTATGAATTTAACAAGAACGATTGAAATTTCTATTCTTAATCTTGTCCTTTCAGCCATTTTAACTAATTTACTCAAGTAAATCGACATTTCTAACAATTATTTATCGTGTGAAACATATGCCATTTGGTCAGTTTTTGCACAACATAATAATTCAGAAATTGGATCTACTTTGAGTTCTAATAATTATTTACTTTCAGCTACTAGTAAATATATTAGTTAAGAATCAGAAAGAAAAATTTATTTAGATATGCAATTGTGAAGTAGCATAATTTTTTTTGAGTTATTATTATTGAAAAGAAAGAGATAGATTCGAGTAAAAATATAATTCCTTTGTACATTTGAATTTTCTTTAATTACTAAATACATAAAACATACAGTGAATCAGTGAATTTTAAGTGAAGTTTCCAAGCTTGTACGTCTAAGTTGAGGGAAGTAATTTTGTCATAGTGATAGAATTTTGCACGTAATTAATTTCTCATAAACTTAACATTTGTTTAGTTATTAGTATTATTGTGGCAATAAATAATTAATTGAATAATAGAGTGACAAATTATCCTTTTTTATTTAACCCCTACACTCCACCAGAATATTTTCTTTCAGCATACGTGGATTCTCGTTTGCAATTGCAGTTTTCTTTCGAAAGTCAATTATAGGAATTGACAGATTTCATTAAACTGTACTTTGCGAACGCAGTCTATTTGTATTTGTCAATCAGTCGAATTGACATTAGCTGTGGGAAAACAGTATGCCTCTACGAGATACAAAGCGACGTAGAGCAGCTACAAAGGCTTCTGATGACAGACTGCTCACTAATTCTAAGTGAAGAGCCTTCGTTGACATGCACACAAAAAGAGCAATGTATGCCTTTGACAATTTTGCTGATCTTCCAAGCTTTGTGGACACTAAAATGGGACCAGCATAATCAACTCCAATACGTGAAAAAGGTCGACTAATGGTTACACGGGATTCAGGTAAATTTCCCATGAGTTGGCATGGTTTGATTGCTCTTTGTCGGTAACATGCTATACAGTTGTGAGTGACTCTTTTCACAAGTTGCTTCAATCTTATAATCCAAAAGTCCTGTCTAATAATTGAAACCAACAATGAAGCTCCTGGATGTAGATGTCGAAGATGCATTTCCCTTACAATAAGTAATGTAAGTGGATGATCCTTTGGTAGGATTCTGGGATGCTTAACATTGAAACTTAGACTGGAGTTCTGCAGTCGACCGCCTACTCTCAATACTCCTTCCTTGTCAAGAAATGGATGTAAACTAATTATGGAACTCTTACCCGGCAGTGGCTTTTTACTTGATAAATATTTGATTTCACTGGAAAATGCTTGTGATTGTATCCATTTAATTATTGTTCTTGAAGCCTCTACTAGATTTTCTGTTTTTAGAACTCCTTTTTGTCGAATAGGCTTCGCTTGTTTACAATTGAAAATAAAACGTTGACAATACCCAAGGATACGTACTATTTTCGTCCAAGATGAGCAACGTGAAGAGAGTTTAAGCAAAACATCTTCAGCTACTTCTATGTGGTTTGCTGCAATAAGATGACTTCTCTCTTCCTTCCTAACTTGTACGGAGTCGCTCAGTTTTGGATCGCTGGGCCATGCCGTCATGTCTTGACATAGCCATGATGGTCCTTGCCACCATAAGTTGCAACTGGTTAGTTTGATGGGGGAAATGCCTCTGGAAACAATGTCCGCTGGGTTGTCTGCAGATGGAACATAACTCCAAGAGCTTCGAGGAATTGTACTGAGGATTTCTGCGGTTCGGTTCGCGATGTATGTTTTTCAACGACGTGGTGTATCAGCCAGCCAGGATAGAACGATGCATGAATCTGTCCAGGCGTACGTTTTCACATTTTGAAATTCTAACGCCGATAATACCTTACAGATTAATCTGGTAAGCAAAAGCGCTGCACACAATTCTAATCGGGGCAATAATATTTGCTTTAAGGGTGCGACCTTTGATTTTGCCGCAACTAGATTAATAGAAATAGTCCCGTCGTCTTTAACTGTTCTGCAGTAAATAACAGCACCATACGCGAGTTCCGAAGCGTCTGAAAATCCGTGAAGATGAATATTCGTAGAAGAGTGACATATCAATCGAGGAATCTCAATGTGAGATAGATGTGTGAGGTTGTTTTTGATCTTTTCCCATTTTTCGAGGATATTTGTAGGTAACGCATCATCCCAATCGACCTTTGATAGCCATATTTGTTGGAACAGTATCTTAATGGATATAACAACCAGCCAAGGGGATCGAAAATTCGAGAAAGAAGACTCTGATAGAAGACGCCGTTTGGTCGGTAGTTCGTTGAATTGTAACGACACATTGAATGAAAAAACATCTTGTTGTGGGTTCCATTGTATTCCTAGGACCTTACTAACTTCATCGTTGACATTAATTGTCAAAGGTTGTTCGAGTTGAGATGCGCAGTCAACAGAAGTCAAAGAATCATAATTCGACCGCTATTTAGTCAAATTAAATCCACTAATTTCAAGATTTTTCTTTAATTCATTCTGCAATTTTATTGCCTTTTTAATAGAGTCAGTTCCAGATAATACGTCGTCGACATAGAAATCTTTCTGAATTACAGCAGCAGCTTCAGGAAACACCTCTAGGTTGTCAAGAGCCACTTGTTTTAATACCCTGGTGGCTAAGAAGGGAGCAGAAGAAGTGCCATAAGTCACGGTTGTTAGGCGAAAATGTTTCATTGGTTCTGATGCATCTTCTCTCCAAATTATTCTTTGAAAGTCTCTCTGGTTCCGAGTTACTTGTACCTGGCGGTACATTTTTTCTATATACGCTGAAAAGGCAACTCGATGCTTTCGAAAACTAAGTAGTATAGAGACTAGATCCCTCTGAACTGTTGGTCCAATCATTAAATTATCGTTTAAGGACAACCCGTTGGTACTTTTATGAGATCCGTCGAACACTACTCGAATTTTAGTAGAAGGTGAGGCCTTGAATACCGCATGATGGGGTAAGTAGAAATGCTTGCAAGTATCCGCCCTTTGCTCACTTTCGGGAACTAATTCCATGTGCCCAAGTTTAAGGTACTCTCGCATGAACTTGGTGTATTGCTCTTTATAAATAGGATCCCTTTGAAATCGATTTTCAATAGAGTAGAGACGCTTAACTGCATTAGACTCCGAAGAACCTAGTTGAGGTACTGAACTCTTGAAAGGTAGCGACACAATATATCGTCCGCCTTCGCTGCGAGAAAACGATGATTTAAAGTGCTCTTCACAGAGAAGCTCTTCTTGCGTTAATGAGGTTTCCACTGAACTCACTTCTTCTATTTCCCAAAAACGTTTTAAAATAATGTCAAGATCCGTCATTGCACTTGAATGGAAGATTGTTGCTGAGCCATTGGGAGCTGAATAAGATCCGCACAAAACCCAACCAAATATAGTTTGCTGTGCAATAGGATAAGAGCTAGGTCCTCTGATTTGTGACTCCTTGATAACGTCAAAGAATTTTTCTGCTCCAATAATAATATCGATAGAGCCCGATTGATTGAATTTAGGATCGGCTAGCTGGCAATGGTTGATGTAGCTCCAATTGTTGATACTAAATGCAGTCGAAGGAATTGATGAGCTTAAATGGGTCATAATAAATGCTTCAACAGTTATGGCCTCAGAATAATTGAATCGTGATGATACATTAATGAGGACCTTTCCCCTTGTGAATCCTGCATTAGTTGCGCTGAGTCCGTTAATTGCAAGGCGAGCATGTTGTCTTTTGAGAGCAAGTCTTTGGACACATGATTCAGATATGAACGAGATCTGAGATCCAGAATCAAGAAGCACTCGACATAAATGAAATTGCCCGTACACATCTTCAACATTTACTAAGGCTGTGGGAAGAAGTGAAACGGAGTTAGTAGTAATCACTTGCTCGTTTGTATAAGTGTTGAATGAAGAGAGTGGTTGATTGTTGGATGTTGAAGAATTTGAGTTGATTGGAGTGTTGGATTGGTTGATCGAAGCTGATGCTATAGGGTACCTTGAAGACTTGTGTTGATTGATGTCAGCATCTGCTGAGCTGTGATGAAGCTCGCGAATGCATTACTTGCGATTGAGGCCTTGTAGTCTCATGTAAAAGTGAATGGTGTCCCTTTTTACAATAGAAACACCGATGTTTTGATCGACAAGTATGTACAGAGTGTCCTGCTTGCAAGCAGTTGAAGCATAACAGGTTAGATGTGACAAATGATTTACGCTCGTTTATTGATTTCGTCTTGAACTGTGGGCATTGATATAAGGTGTGATTTGCCTTGCACATGAGGCAGACAGATTGTACTACTGAAGTAGCGTGCATGGCCTTTGCTGATGGTGTCCTTTTAACAGCACTATTGCATGTCTCCAGAGCATCACAGCGTCTGTTGAGAAAGGCAAGCAAGTCATCGAAAGTCGGGTAATCCTTTTCTGAACTCTCTTTAAACCAAAGCTGCTTCGTGTCAGAGTCTAGTTTTCCTAAGGCTATGAAAATCAGCCATGGATCTCTAGTTTGAGCTTGTGGGCCTAAGGCTCTGAGCCCCCGAACTACCTCATCGAAAGTATCATAAAGGTTACGTAGATGTCTGGCTGATAGTTGGTTCATAGCATTTTGATCTACAAAGGTTCTAATCATGGAAGTGGTTATATGACGTTTTTTATTGAATCTGGTCTTTAACTTTTCCCACGCTTCAGCGTAATTGCTTTCTGTTACTGTTAAATGCCGTTTTAGCAAAATTTAAGAAATTGTACTTATCTGGTTGCTTATGTAATGTTGATAGAAATATCCGGCTGTGAAGGACCATGAAATTGATTGAATAGGTGAGTAGAGCAGGTGTTGATTGTGCCGCAAAGAATTTGTATTTTCAGCTCGAAGGAAGGTATTGTGTCTTTATCCAGCTCGTAGGATACGTAGATTTCCAGCTCGTAGGATGATCTATGCTTATGTTTGCCTTAGGTCAAGATGTGGGTGCAGAAATTAAAGAAAACTTTCACTGACTAATAAGTTTATTGACGAGATTCAAACTAGTGAACACGGCTGACTACTCAAACTGAATGAATAAAATTCTTGCAGCTGTGCCAGGGCTACAGCTCTGATAAGCAAAACAAAAGAATACTAACTGACCCTATGACAAAGAATTTTAGCTGTATGTATGTACATATGTTTATCAGTTGTGCAGATTAAAGTGGGTTACAAATTTTTAAATTTAAATCAATTTATAATTCAACAATTCGTGATATCTTTACAATTAGATTTAAGTTACTTTACAGATTTCAAAGTTCAAATTATATTATACATAGTTTAAGTGGCATAAACACCCAGAATAAATGCCTTTATCTCAGTCGATACCCAAGATAAGATTGTTGAGTTCATAATTATATTTTATAACCACTAGCCAAGCCGAATTCCAAATGATGCGCAATCTATGAAAGCTGGATGCGAAAAGAGAGAGATTTAAGTTGGCCTGCAACTTATATTGCCTCTGAATTGCGCACGGCACCAACAAACTATTTTACCTTGCGCATAGCAACCAAAGTACATTGACCTAGCAGCTGTGCATAGGTCAGTGGAGTACATTAACCCTAGCGGCTGTGCAAAGCAACTGGAATTTTGAGCTAAAGTTATTAGGCTTATAATTAGATTAAAATATTGCTAATTTTCTATTTTAAAGATGTATTTAAATGTACAGATGACTTAATCTAATTCCATTTGATTTGCGTAATATTATCGAAGACAAGTTACTTTCCTCTCATTGGATTGTGTCCCGGATTTGTTTATGTGGAATGTAGCCATGATTTGTCGATTGTTATCTCCACTAAAAACTGCCTTATCGATGTGCTTGTAGGTAGGTATACATAGTTTCGTTCCCAACCTATTTTCAATAATTAGAAATACTTGGAATTAGAATCTTTTAAACGATTTTATGTTCAGGTGGCTATTTAATGTTGGTTTGAACACTAGTTTTGTTTGATATTTTGCGTGACAATTTTTTTCCACCAAAAAACTTATAAAGGATCCATAATCCTTTGGCAGAAACATATCTTGCATTTATTGTCTGTAATGAATATTTCGCAAAGACATGGTGGCAAGGCAACTAGCAAGGCTAAACAGCTAAAGCGACAAACTAAGGGATACGAGAAAAGTGTACAGAATGCTGCTCCAAGCATACCTCTGCGACAGGATGATAAAATATCAATTAACAAAATGGTTAGAAAAAACCCTCGGGGAAAACCCATCAAGTAAATAAACTATACTAACATTACAGCAACAGTGAGGATGAAAGATTAGATTTATTAACTACAAAACGGTACACTATTGTTTTTGATATCATAGAGAAGATTCTAACTCTAATAACGAAACCGTAAATGAAATTTCTTAATTGCTAATAATAACATTTACCAATCCACAGATATCTGATATTCAATTATCAATTACCATCCCACTACAGATACGTGCTTACAAACATTAGTTTATGTGCCACTGTACCGATTTCAGAATAGGAATTCAAGTTTGTTATCTTTTAACTACAATTTTAAAACTCTTGCAAATTTGTATTCAGAAAATGTTGTAACGCGGCAAACAACTGCAGGCCTGGTAGCACGCGCGGATAAATTTTTAGCGTGCGCGCGCGCGCACGTAATTTTGCGAGAGGCCACTGAAGGTCAACGACCCTGAACAACGGACTGATTCTGAACGGTCAGGTGTGAGAATGATTTTTTTCTGGATACGATGGCTCACTTTTGAAATAGCGATCCACCAGCGTAGTGCCTCTAGTTGAGCGAAAATTAAAAATTCAACTGTGAATTTAATTTAATTTAATTAAGTGTTGTTGTTAAGAACCGTGAATTAAGAATAGCCGAAATAAAGAAGAAGAAAAAAAGAAATTAATTGATTCGCGAGTGTTGCACATCTTTTTCATTCCTTCCCATTTTGTTGTTTCCGCTTCGCACGGTCAACGGCCGTCGAGAATTGGTTCCATATAGTTCCTTCAGCACAGCAGAACGGGGATACGAAGAAGAATCCGGGGGAATTCTCGACGGACACCCCGAAAGAATCAGCACAGGTTTCCCAGCGAGGAGCCCCCAAGCTCACATTCCTGCAAACATCCAACAAAAAAAAAAAACAAAGCTAAGTACCTTCATTTGTTACTTCTTTTTTTTTTTTTTTTTATTCTCCACCGAGGTTCATATCTGGAAACGTTTTTTCCCCTCAATTCTAAATTTTTATCATAGCACAACAGCTGTAGGGTCAACGAACTTTGCTGGACGAGCTTCCTGTCAAGGCTCTCTAGCGAGTGTCGCTTGTTTAAGCTAATAAACAAAAAAATAAAATAAAAACAATAAAAGAGACTCAACAAAGGCTCAGCACACATATTTACGACTCACGAGAATCACGGAAAAAAGAAAAAAAGGACTCGAATTTGTGCACTTCTTTTGTTTTATTTTGCTCAACGATTCCTTCACCCATTTCTAATTCGCGCTGAAATTCACGGATTTCAGGAGCTTTGGGGTGAAGCGATGCTTTATTTATAAATCTAGGTTATGTTTCTCTTTTAAACTCAAGCTTAAAACAGAACTCTTCATTTTCCATTTGAAGAAAGATCACTTCCAGCGGTGTGACGATATCGATATAGTTTTGGTGACAATTGCGCTTTAAATTCTTACTAATTTCTTCATTCATCAGACACAAGAACAAAAAGGAAAACCGATATTGTACAAATAAACACCGGCCGTGTATACCTAATTAGTGGCAGAATTACGAACCCTGACAGGAAACAGCTGGTTTCATAATTTCGAAAACAAAAAGTTCCAGCGATTCTCTCCCTTAGCCGATATGTATCCCACAGCACGGGAATGTTGTGAACCTACCAAGGAACTTTAAATTCATTCCGAAAGCTTTTAAGAGCTTAGTAGAACCACAAAGGTAAAACTCGGTGATCTAGCCAATACATCGCCCAGATACTTCAGTAGCTTTAGGACGGTATATGCGAGTATGCGAACAGTAATAAACCTTTTAAAATTATTTTTATTGCATTTAAATAAAACAAAAACGTAACAATTTAATCATGATTACGGTTACGATTGATCAATCATTGATCTCCAAAAATCATTATTTTTCTGATTAATATTAGCAATCTGTAATCATGATTACAGATTGTAATCGTAATCATTTATCATCAATCAGATTGCGTTTTGCCCAGCACTGCCTTCGAAGATATCGTATCTGATACATTGAATTTGGTCTTTAGTTTGGCTGTATATTGAACGAAGCTTATATATTGAATATTGAACTATTTTATATCTTGCATATTGAAATGTACCTTAATTGAATTATTCCAATTTTAACTCTAAATACTTTCATGAATAGTGTGACGTGGAATATTAGAATAAAGAGAATAATGTAATAGATGCTCTCACATATACAATGTATTGATACTGTCGATTGAGAGCACTTGCTTCTGTTTTAGCTTGAATGAATTACGCAATAAATATATATATAAAGAATAATCATCTTGTTTTAACTTAAATAATCAAATAAGGATTATAACAAGTTTGAGAGAAATCAATGAAAGGGATTTCTTCAATGCCTTGGAATTATTCAAATAAGAAAGTCGAATTCAACTGAATGAAGTTCCGGCTCCAGTTTTTTGTATCTCTCTCAGAAAATATCATATGTTTGGTAAACACATGACTGTGAAAAAAAGTTTTATTTTTAATACATTTTCACAATTGTCAAAGAGAGAAAATGTCAGGCTTCATGATTTACAATTATTTTAAACGAATCGCAGCAAAATCTACTTGGATCTTACTTACAAAAGAACAACCTATGTTACGGAATTATTAAAGTGATTCGCTTGGGACGTTAAGTCCCGACTGTCAGCATGAGCTGACAGATCACTGGACGGGCAGCGTTGACTACAGGGCGGCACGCTAGTTCGCCTCAACTATTGGCGGAGAGTGTGGGGGGTTCCACAAAATACCTGCCGCTGCCGTCAGCCATAATCAAAAAAAATTCGTGCCTACCTAACACAACAAGCTGGCACACACTCGGTCCAGAAGGGACCCTTACGTCACTTACCCGTATACACACGAAGGCGCAGATGTTCTGCCTTCCTTGCCTGCCCCATCCTCCCATTTGACTTTGGGGGGCACAATTGTCCAAAGTCCCTAGTTGACCTGTCTGAAATGTCAGAAGAGCGGACCTATTCGACCATCATTCCGAGGGGCTCCGGGATAGTGAAGGAGAAGAAATTTAAACTTTACGATTTCATTACGTTATAAATATTTATTAAACAAGGATTGTCATACTAATAACTAGAGACAAAGCTATCTTACCTAATGCTGACTGATAATACGGACAGCTCGTATACACGCTCTCTTAAACCAATACTTTTAATAACAAAGTCATACTATTTCATTTATATCTATACAAGTCACATGAGAAATGCTTATTTATTTATATTTTCTTAATTTCGGTCGTTTTTGTTTTCTATTTCTTTCTCAACACTTTGTTGCAATTCACATTAGGACACAAAATAAAACTTGTGTGTAACAGATGCATGGACGAATGAGTTACAATTTCTCTAGAAGTATTACATTTAAAATTGCATTCAGCTTGCTTGCAAGTATAACAGCTTTCAACTTTTAACATATTTAACTTTCTATGATCACGAAACACATGAGATTTAAAGGACGCATACGTTTTAAATAATTTTCTACAATTTTTATTTATGCACTGAAAACTAGAATTCTCATGATTCCTGGTGTTTATTATAAGCCTGAATGCTTACAAATTTATAATCACATGTTAAACACTTCATTTTTCACCTTTATCACTTGTTGTCCGATGTAGTGCTACAAAATACTAAAAGCGCATCCGAATGTCACAACTACACATTTAACAATGATCATGCTGCAACAAGTTCCTATTTTCCATGAAGAGTTGTGAAAATACAGTTTCAGATGTAAAATTAACCCATTTGTGTGTAAATTTCAATTTTTGTTCGTAAATGTACACTCAGAGAATTTTAAGTATAAATTTAATCAGATTTTAATAGTTTTTCATATTATTTTTAGTCAATATGGTAGACCCCATTACAGTAATTGTTAGGACTGTATTAAAAGAATAGAAATGGGTTGTGTGATGAAATAACAAATTAGAACATTTTTTAGCTTTTGCTATATACCGGAGAATCCCAAAAAATTCTTTCTTGAACAAAATTAAGTTTAACCCGGTAAAAAGTCCAAAAGAGTAATCTTTTTATTTATTTTTCCTCCTGGGCTTGTATAGGAGTGTTTTTTCCTCATATAATTCACACCCAGAATTTATTTCTGAGTTTATATGAGAAGAGATCAGTTTGATCTATTTTCAAGCGTCTGCAGCAGGCAGAAAACCAAGCTGCACCGATGAGTGTTAGGTTTTCTGCTGACACGAAACGCTTCTTCTTCTTCCTTTTCTTTTTTATTTTTCAGCCCACTGTGTGGCGTATACAGGTTCGATTCGCTTCGAATGAATCTGTTTCTTTAAATTTTTAAATTTTTTTAATAAATAAAAAAATTGTTTTTTTCTATTTTCTCAAACTTTTCATTTCTTTCCTCTTTTTTCATTTTTTCATTTGTTTTTCAAATCACACAATTTCGCAATTTGTGACCTGTTGATGAGTCAAACCAAGACTTGAAGCTTGTCACCAAAAATTAATGGGTTGTGTGATGAAATAACAAATTAGAACATTTTTTAGCTTTTGCTATATACCGGAGAATCCCAAAAAATTCTTTCTTGAACAAAATTAAAAGAATAGGACACTATGCACA
Source organism: Dioctria rufipes (assembly GCA_963924295.1). Lineage (NCBI taxonomy): Eukaryota > Metazoa > Arthropoda > Insecta > Diptera > Asilidae > Dioctria > Dioctria rufipes. The sequence goes on along the minus strand of OZ002740.1, from coordinate 251,641,256 downwards.
TTACTATAACTATTTCACTACATTCTTTCAATTATCGATCACATTAAAAGTTAATATGATAAAATATAACTTTTATACTCTTTAAAGTATTGTATGCATATGTCCCTCCTTTTAAAAATATATTATCTCACTATTATCATAATGTTTGATCATATAAATATGTATATTGTACTTTTATTAATTCAATAGTTCACATAGTAAATTCGATCAGTTCATTCACATTAAATCTTGCGGATCTCACATTAAATATAATAAAGTCATCTATTGACTTAAAGGGATCTATGACAATTTTTATTATTTTTGTCGCCTTTTTTAAAACAGTATTGCTTATGTATGGGTTTGATTGCTCCACTGTACTCCATCCGTCTATAAACAAGATATCTCGAGACCCATGGAACGAGAACAAGAAATGGATAGAATATCAAAGGAGATAAAATTGAATAATTTTCATTGTGATTTTATCAACAACAATTTCATTACATTCAATATTACGTCATGTTTTTGTACAAGGATCAACCAAAGTTATACGGATCCCAAAAAGTTGAATTGTAGTCCTTATCTGTTTTCAATTTCTTTCAATAATATTGCAGGTTAATTAAGTCTCAATAAAACAAACAAAAAAACTTAGTCCTGTTCCAGATATTTTTATTTCGTCTCAATTAACGTTGAACATTTTACGTTGAACAATTTATTGTGCATTTGAAAAATTAATTAATTTTACAATATCTATTATCTATGAAAACTCCGTCCTTTAAATTTAATTTTGCGATTTTAGCACATGGTATATCTTTAAATAGGTTTAACATAACTTCTTAGAAATATTTCTAAGTATGTAAATATAATTGAATATTACTTTGTTCTAATGCAACATTGAAGCACAAATAAAAATTAATGAAAAAAATGGAAATAAATTTAACTCAATATATTATACGTTACTTATCAAATGGAAATTGAAGATAATTATATTTCACCTTTAAAGATTTTTTTGTGTATGATAATAAATACTTTGTATTAAATTTTAAATTTTAAATTGGTTTAAACTTTACTTTTTTTCTATGTTTTGTAGAACATCACTTATATCAAACAATATTTTTCTACTTGCTATTTTCGTTCTTGTTGCTATTCATCTTAACTTTTTGGCACTAATTGTACATTCTTTATTTAGAAGTAAGACTAAAATTGTTGAACAACTATTTATAAGTAAATTATTAAGATTTGGTATAGTGACGGAACTTGGGGTTCAACTTAAAAATTATTCGTTTCATTTTACCAACTTCTTCGTTTGGTGCATTTTTAATGTACATTTTTGTTTAATTTTACCAACATTTTTCTTTCATCGAATTAGCCATAAGAATGGGAGCTCAAACGAACATTCTTACGTTTTCAAATTGCGTATACCGGGCCCTATTCAAAAGCGTTTTAAGAGAATAACTTTTTTTCCATTATTTAAATTATAGGCGTGTATAGGGGGCCCATTAAATTCATTGATATTATGTGTAGCATATTCGTTTAATTTCTGCCCTACTATGTAGGACTGATAATGTTCACTAAACTGAAGAATCTCCCAACGTGTACAGATTGCATGTAATTCAGATGCTAGAAGGAATACCTCATTTACTTCAAATAATAATATGTTTTCTGCGAAGTCTTTGAAGAGGAAAACGTGTTCTTTATACACTTTTCCTTTGAAAATAATTTTAGAAATTTTTTTTATATCAGAACAGTTTATTATGTCGTCAAATTGAGATATATCCAAACTGTGTCGTTTTTTCTCATCCCTTTCATAAACAATTACATCTTTCGTGAAAAATGATTGGGTGGGTGGGTATGAAGCAAGTAGGCAAATTTAAGACTAGATTTGATCGAAAGTGATAACTGAATATTCAGCCTAGAATTTGTGGAACGGGCGTAGTCCTTATATGCTTTATGGACCGCTTCAAAACGAAGGCACCATATATTTTTCAATGGGCCGCACTTGGATATTGCAGTTGCATAATGGCACAAGAAATGAAATTTTGGTTTAAGCTTTTCATGGAACAATAAACAATATTGTGAATTATGTTTTGCGACCAATAGTTTTAAGCGTTGGAGTTCGGAGGGCAAAATCATGGGCTGCAAAATAATATCAATGATCTTCAACAATAACAAAAAGAACTGCCAAACTTCATCACTTTCTGGGATAAGATCCCCAATCATTAACGGAAGAAAATGTATAAACGTAAGAGTCTCCCGAGCAGTCATTTTCAGAGTACAATTTTTCAGAAGGGATGATTGTAAAGGCTGTGAAACATTTCCGATCTCAGTTTCTCCGTAATGAAACATTTGCTTTCGGTAATTAAGAATATCTATAGTAAAATATTTCGTATTATTTATATAATGTAGTCAAATTTTGCAAACGTCATATTTACAAACGCCTTCCAATACATCATGCATGATGTCAAAAGTGAAATTGTGGACGGCATGAAAAGAAGGAACCAGTTAAAGACACAGTTTTCTCGTATACCAGTCAGTTTTTCATTATTTATCTCCAAATCATTCTCATAATTTGCTACTGTTCTTAAGCTTTGTGTATATTCTACGACATCAGATTGCATCTCAACTTTTGACCGTTTGCAAGACCGACAATAAAAATTCGAGTTGAAGCTTCTCGTGAATCCTAAAATACTATTTAACCCTAGGTTATCCCCTACAATAAAGGCCAAAATAAAATGAATGTGATAATGCTGTCCATCAGCTATAATTTCTATTCCATCCGCCTCCAACTTTTTGATATCTTCTATGAAAGGATGTAAGGTTAGTGTATTTCCAAATTCCGACCTGTCTTTCGATTTAAAGAAGCCTGCTACAAAAATATTATTGAGCTTAGACAACTGATGTTTTGGAATCGTTGGAAAAGTGTAGTAAACACCACATATTTGTTGGTCCTTTGCATGCGGACCTAAAGGATTATCTATTCCAAAGTCGTCGAAATAAAGTAAGTATGGGATCACAGCTTTACCTTGGAACGTCTTTATTTTTTCCTTCCATACAATGCCATTAATTATGTTTCGTAATTCATCCCTTTCTTCTAATTGTTTGATATTTTCTAGAGTAGACTTTAGAATAAACGGACTCTCGAAGTACTTTTTAAATTGAAAGGAAAGAGGCATAATAATTCCCACAGTTTTATTGGCTTCTAATTGCGGAGAACTGTTATATATGACCTCGGTTATTTCATTATTTATGGTGTAACATTTCGGTTTTTCATAGATGCCTGCAATTTCTAATTGTCTCAATAACTTAAATTCACTGTTTATTGTTTTTAATGGATGAATTAATCTTTCTATTAGAAGTGTTGCATTTTCCCTTTCATTTTGATCATCTATTAAGGGAATTATAGCTGAATGGAAGATGTGTAATAGAGGCTTTAAAATAGTTGTTTCAGTTATTTCTGTAATATATTTTATATCCTTCCTATTGAAATTATTTTTGTTATGTACACGGAGAGAAATTTTAACACTGGATGCTATATTTTATATAATGCGGTTGTTATATCTATAAGAGATATAGGGATAGTGGAAAAGTATGGCACTTAGTGTTACGTAAAATGATTTCGCCTTGTAACCTTTACCACAATGTCATGTAGGAATTATAGCCATGTTTAATAGTATCTGTAATCAATAAGAATATATGCGGCTCTTATTTATATTTACACCAAGACAAAACCTATATCGTTCTTGTAGTTATGAAACATTGATTGTTATAACATGTAGATTGTGGCCTTGTACCATTCAGATTGTGGTCTGCTTTATACAGTTAATACCATGATGGTTATATATTTATATTCTCCTAACATAATATATGAGAGCGGAACTCATACCCATTACAGTCGAACATAGCATGTATGAATGGCAGAACCTCATTTTGTAGAACATAGAATTATAATATTAATCTATGACGCAATATAATATGCGAATCTGTATTATTGAATTATAGCAAGGGTCACATTTTCTATGTCGTGTATGTAATAAATATAGTATGCATCACATAAAATGTGTGATCCCTCGCAATATTATATCTATAATGCGAATATATTATAACCACAGGTATTATACATACATAATATATCTTTTAGGTGGTAGTTCTATAAAAAGGAGCCAAACTAGTAATTAAAAATTTTGGATTTATAAAACAAAAGCATACCAAATCCTCACGAGTGCAGTTTTCAAAATAAATCTAATTCAGAAATTGGTATTGGGACTTTCCAGATCCAATTTATGAACTATACAATTTTTTGGAAACAAAACTTTTGGATATTTCAGAACCTCAAATTTTAAATCCAATAATTTCAGCTTGCTGCGATTGGTTGCGTTCTGCAAAGCTACACCTACATATACAATAGATTCATAATATGATGAACCACTCAGTATACATATTCATCAATTTCTAGATTATCTTCCTAAATTTAAATAATTATCGAAAGGTTTGAAATCGTAAAAAGAAACACTTTTTTAAGCATAATTGTGTAATTCATTTTTCTTTATGGGTACAAAAATATCTGTTTTATAACAAAAATAATAATATAAAATTATATACATATGTACGAATTATCCAAGTAAAGTCATATTATAAAATTACTTCATAGCACTTTCTATTCTTATATTATTAGAAACTCTCCCTTAATTTCCAAAAAATTTAACATTTTTCCACAATCAAAATTATACGGAATAATATCATAAATAAGGTTTTTTTTTACAACATGAATATACCTATGAGTATCGAAGAACGCAGTTTCTAGTATATTAAATTTATTCACTAAATGGTTAAATCCCCATTCATTGAGCAGATTAATAACAAATTCGTCTGCCATTTCAATTTAACATGAACAATAAACACTACTTCACAGCAAACTTTAAACCACGCTCCCGGATTTATCACGTCCAATTACACCAAAAATCAAATCTGCAGTGCGTAGTGTAATGCGCACAAGCCTCTCAAAATAAAGAATATGCGTGCAATACTTATATGGCTAACCATGTTAATCTTATGACATGCACTGCAACGTACATAACTTGTGTCAATGTATATAATTGTCATTGTTATAATTTTTGATGGCGAAGCAATAATGTATATGAGGGAAAGTAAAACACTTTATTATTTACTGCTAAAATTAAGTTACACCGAATGCCATTGTTTGAACGGTAGTCATTATTTTTAAAGCAAATCCGGAAAATATAATAGCACGCAGTAATAGATGTTATTGCAGTCTGATATATAATCTTTAGCTCTGATGGATATCGCTGAATTACAGCCAAAGCTAAATCGGAGTGCTTTTGATATCATGATTGTAATACTCAAGGAAATGTGGATAAAATTTACCATAATACTGTATGACTCCTTATAATATAATAATTTAATATTGCTTACAATACTAAATGGTACTCCGTATCAATTATTTATATTAATTATTGTTATTTATATATCAAGGGAGGTCTTAAAGCCTTTCAATACAAATTTAACTCTAGTGTTTACAAATTTAACACTAGTGTTTACAAATATCAGATAGCTTCTCATAAATTATAGCTTCCAGTATAATAAAAGCTACTTTATATAGATGGCATTATACATTATGCATTTTTTTTTCCGTGTAGAGATAAAGCATAAGAGAACCGAGAATGATTTTGTTCTTCTAAAGGTATGTTATTGCAAGTTTGTATATGTTTTGCTTCATCCATTTCCGGTTTCCCATTACTTTGAAGAAAACAATTATTTTTGTCAACATTGTTGAGTGCTGTACCGGATGTTGGGAGAAGCTTAGTCTTTATATGTACTTCACATGTTATATTCTTATGAACTCGATCTAGATGCCTTTTAAATGTATATATATTATTAAATTTTTGAAAACAATTAAACTGAATACATTCGAAAACAGATAAATGTTTAATATCATGTAAAGTTTTTAAATGATGAATTAAAAGTTTAGACGTAGTAATTTCTCTTTTGCATAAAAAACAGAGATACATTTTTATTTCTTATTGCTATTTTCTGCCAAAAAACTTAAAAAATTTGAAATGTTTGGAGTCATTACATCAGAATTCGTTTTAATTTCATAAAAATATCTCTGAAGAAAAAGGTACACATTTTTGCTCTCCGGAGGGTATTCCAGATTAAGAACGTGAAAACACTTAAATGTAATGTCCAAACATTTCAAAAATGTTGCAACTTTATATTTAACTGTATCATAAATTAATATAAAATCTGTCAAAGATTGTAAATCTTCACCTACCACAACTATAATCGGTTGGACGGTAAGACCTCTAGATGCGGATTTTTCTTTTGCCAGTGATAATTTTCTCTCTAAATCACCAATAGTTGAGATATGAATTAAGGCCGCCGCCTGCGAATCAACAATTGAAGGTTTCCATTTTATTCTTTTTGTATCCAGTTTTGAAACAACAACTGTCGAAGGTTTGATCGCAGAGAAAAGTAAAAGAAAAGTTAAGCAGTCACGACAGTCTATAAAGTAAATCAAATAGATAGTTAAATAATTTTTATTTTCTAAAAAAATAACTAACTTTTTTCCACTTCCGTTTCCAGTTGTTTCAAAAGAGAAGTATCTTTAGTGTGCTCCTTAAAATAGTTCAAAGCTGTAGGTAAGAAATTTTCCCACTTTGTGAGTAATAAATCTGGTGAGGACGGATAGAGTTGTTTAAAATCCACATCGATCTAGGAACGAAAAAAGTATAATATAATTCTAAATTATTCGAAGTAATATGTATATAGCATAAGGAAATTGTGGCTGGTATTAAATTAAATATCAAAAGTATAATATTAAATTATAAAAGCATGAAATGCATAAAATAAAAACTAAGATATATATAAGAAAATATAAAATAGAATGGTCTTATTAGCAGATAACCCTTGCTGTGTTTGAGAAGAGGCCAATTAGTAAGTATATCTTTCTGTCTATCTTTTATATCATTGTGTCTTAAATTAAATGTATTTGCCCATTTTTCTTGTACTAATTCCCAAGGCTCAAAGTTGTGTGCTAACCAAGTCTTCTGCTGTATTTCTGCTTCGGCTATATGGAGAATGTATGTGCATATTCAGAATTTACATAATTTGTAGCAGAGCTTAGAAGTGAGTTATCATATTTACACTTTTTTTTCACAATAAATTAAGTTGCTTCTACTATAATATCTAACCTTTGCTTACTGTATGAAAAAACTGTTTCAACTTCGATAACAGTCAATATTGCAAGTATGAAGTGTAAAGTATAAATATGTGAATAAAAAAACATTGATAATAAAAAATTACTCTCGGAATATTCCTCCTGACGAAGTGGGTTTGCTGGCTTTTTAAATATATTTTGTGAAGATTCTGATTCCGTTTTCTTTGTTTTTCTTAATTTAGATCTTGCATTAACTGCCTTGTCATGCAATTTCCCTGCTGGATTTTTTCCTACACCTCTATTTAAGTAATAATATTCCTAAAGAAACAAAAAAAAAATCTTCAACAGAATACCTATAGCTTGGATTCTACTTTGTCTGTAATACTCGTCAAAACTAAAAAGCACACGTTACTTTACATAATTAAACAAAACCAAAAGTATTTCTGTATTTATTGAAGTAATCAAAATTAATAGGCACTTTTATATAGATAGCACATATAAATATATAATATAGTATACATATGGAATATGCCAACTTCGGCTTTGAGGAGTATACGTATTTCAACCAAATTTAAATTTTTACTTACAATATTTTCTGTTGGAAAGCGGGAAATTATTGCTTTACTAAAATAGATAATGTCTCTCATTGTCATTGCTTGGTTTCTTTCACTGAAATAGTCCACAATTACGCTTAGTAAAGTATCACGATGCTCTTTATGAAAGCAATTCCTTTCATTGTAATAGTTTTGCAAATTACATCCTCTTTGCGTAGATTTAAGAATGTTAGATAACGAATACTGTGGCGAAGTTTCGGTATTGCATGAAGTGGAGGGAGATTCTGATGGGGATGAGCAAACATTATTAATCCACTCTCTGCAGTAACTGCTATTAGCAGACAATGTGTCTGCCTGTAATAATTGAAATTTAATAAGGCCTGTGATAACTACATATTTTTCAAAAAGTACTTCTGATTTTCTCCATTTATTTAAGCGATTTCTAAATTTGATTCTTAGTCCTAATTGCGTAACGGGAAAAACTTCTGATATATCTGATTCTGTCATTCCAGAAAGACTTTCTATATCCATCCCGCAATCTATTACCAATGTAGCAGTTTTTAGTAAACAAATAAAATCATAAATAATCAATACACAAAAAACCTCTTCTACCACATACCTTTTAATTTGTTGAATACATCAATGCCCAATCCAAAGGTCTTGCAGACAATCTCCTTCAACTCGTTATTGCTCGTTTCTTCTTGAGATGAGTTGCACACTTGTATTGTAGCTGTACTGTTTAACGCACTACAAGTATTTGTAAATGTACCGGAATTTTCACTTATATCATACAAAACATGTCCAAGATTACTAATATTTATATTGAAACACTCAGCTCCTGGCAACAAATTTTCATTCTCAGTGTCTTCAGTGTAAATTGGAGCATCCATTTTTCACGAATTTTTAATTAAGCTTTGCTATTATAAAAAAAAAACTAGTTATAATAGTTCCGAAAACACTGCAGATTTTTCACATATATTGCCTCGATGCTCTATAAGAGGTGTCAATAATTATTAATATTTCACTTTAATTTCACTGTTAATATTTTCACTGATTCAATTCTAACTGTAATAACTTTTAATTACATAATAAATTTATTACAAAATCAAGCAACGAACATGCTCTCGCGGTGACTGATCGAAAATGGCAAAGTATCACATTGAAAATCAATCTCTAAGCACATCAATCCTATAATCCTATAAGAGTTACTACTTTTCATATTAGAAGAATATGAAGCCCTATAGGAATTATAAGATATCACATTACACTGCCCTGCGCAAAATTATTTTTAAATGGCATCACATTGCTTTAATCGGAATAACTATAAATTCTATATTCTTCTCCCTCGTTCATGCACATTATAAATTTATCAGCCTCCCTATCGCTTTAATCTTTATAACACCATTGAAATATCATATTAATTTTATGGGATTTGGAAAAATATCACATTGAAATAAGACTTTTATCTAGTAAAATTTTATATAGTTTCTTTCACGTTGGACTAACTATTGAAATCTTTCAAATTTAAATATTTTCCCATTGGTTGTAAGAGATTTATAGTTAATTTTGACCACATAATTTCTATGTGGTCAAGATTAGTGCGAGTTATGTGATAACTTCTCTGAGTGTAGGGTTACCAGCTTTGGTTTTACATGCCAGTGTTGTAAAAATAGCAAACACTATTTAAAAATACCCAAAAAATTATTTTTACATACGAAACGGTAGAAAAATAAAGTTTTCATTAATCTTACAGCATTTTGCTGTAAAAAACTACTACTTTTGAAGCTGTAATCTTCAGGTTATTTTTTACAGTGTAGGTCAACCCGGGGACTATACCACATCTAATCTTCGAGCTCAAATGATTGCATGGCCTGTTAGATGTCACAAGCAGATTCAAAAGAACTGCCATAGCCAGCCTGAGTTGTCTTTTTATTTTGTTACCAGCGAAATTGAAACGCCCTTACTTAGGACATGATACTGGCTCCGACCCCAGTGGGAATGTAATATTTAATGATTTTTCAATATAATGTTCAAATAAATAGCACAATAAAATAATCGAAAGAAAATATACTGATAATTCAGTCCCTCGAAGGAGCTCCCTGGAGGCGAATATGTGACAATCAAAATGCTGCAAATTTAGAAAGTTAGGATATTGTTCATTTGTTATCTTAATAGTCTTGTCGTAAGACCCAATCGTTATTCTTTGCATTAGCGAACTTTGTCAACCCGAAAAATGAGTAGGGGTATCATTCTGGCAGTGTCGCCTAGTGCTAAGATTTCATAACCTGATTACATTACAAAGCTAATGCGAATAATGCCCCGAATTAGGTAAACAATCAAAACAAGTCGGGAGTAACGGATCAAATTAAAAGCCCTAAATTCACAATTCTATGCTTGTCTCAACCTTAACGTTTTAAACTCTAAATTCCATACTCTATCAATTGATGTGAAGTTCTGATTCTTTGTTGTACTTTACACAAAAACAAAAAAACTTTCCGGCTCTTAAAATCTCATCTCATGTTATTGACGTTTTTCTTTTTTCAGGATTTATTACTCTAAGTTCAGATTGACCTTGCAGTGTCATGAATTCTTATACTGCTTCGAATTTAATTTTTCTTTACATTCTTCTTTCTCTCCTATCATTGAAATCAAGAACGCTCTAACGACACAACAGCAAATCCTTTCAAGAGTTGCTGCATTAATACAAAAATACCTTCAAGCCGTTTCTTTTACGTTTTGCCGGGGGTCGTCACGACAATTATCATTCAATTATTTTTGTTTCTTATATACTAGTACACAAAGGTTGTCATGTCCGAATGTAATCTTATAAACCGTTTCTTAAAAAAACTAAATTCCTAGTGTTCTTTCAAAAATCATTACTATCGATTCCTGTCCTTATTCTACTTGCTAATTTTTTTATCATCATTTCTCTTAACGTTGTCCCCAATATACGTAATAAAAGCAATATTTCAGAAAAAAGAAATTTTAAGTTCCTGCAAAAAACCTTATTACGTTCCTTCTTTTGTCTTTATCTCCTTAACAGCTACTCGATTGTTCCACTATTCTTTTACCGCCACATGCTCTTCAGGAAAATCAATCAGACAGCCTCGTATCGCATTTCCAGAAAAGTCCAGAATAATCCACGTTTCCTTCTGTGATATTTAGTTTTCTTCCTCTTCTGATTGAGTCGAATCCTCATGAATTCTCAACCTCTTCTTTCTTTTCGGCACTTTCTCAAACTTTATACTTTCACTTTGTGCAATAATATAATTTTCATCTATTTCCCATAAATTAAAAAAAACTTCTTGTGTCTCCCGCTTCAGAGCTCTTCTCCTAAAAAAAAAAACTTTTTTTTGACACCTTCCTCTGCTCTGTCACATCGACGTCTCCCAACGAGAACGAGGAACCGCATTTTTCTCGGCCGGGGTGCGTTCAATTATTTTATGCTTGACGCAGCCGGCCTACACGCTTCAGTACGTGTAGCATATTGCTATATGCAATATGCTACGACTATAACACCTATTAGAGTCAATAACACTTTCCTTTTTACCACATGTACAATACAAATGCTTGTTATAATCTTGAACACTTCTTAATTTAATTTCGCACTCTGTCAAAAAAAAAAATAAAGAAATTACTTTGACAAGACATACCTTCACACAGTAAATTCCAAACGCCCAAACGACATAACACAAAAAAAAACTTAAATGTAGTGAAATTGTAAAAAAATTTTACTTGTTAATAGAGTATTTTGTATCCTCTTGAGTGTTGCGCGCTGGTAAAAAGGGGGAGGGGGTTTCGTAGAGTCTTGCAGGTTGACTGTGGGATCCTCGACAGAGATAAGACAGCTTTTACATTTTCCACCGATTTTATTTTTAAGTTAACACTTTTTTTTTCTTTGACAAAATTTACACTTTATGAAACGTTTAATAACCGATTTTGTGTCTTGACGTCCTTTAATTATCCAATACTTTTCGCTTATTCTTTACAGCACGATATTACCTCCACTAGTGCGTTCAATTACGTCAAGTATAAAGAACGTTGGCTTGCAAACTAGCATCGCAAAACAGATAGTTTATTCTTGAAGGTGTACTAAAAACGTAACGAAACAAATTCTTCTAGAAACGGCAGATGAACTAGACATAAGTTCCACGTCGTTTGAAGGTCAGCTGGTAGTGTTTCTTCCCAATATATTTTCCGCTTCCAAATTTCTTGAAAGAGAATTTTCAGTTTTATAGTGCAGGGGTCGAGATAGCTAAAAGCTGTAATACAATTCGTTTAGTAGCAATAGCAGGCGTTATCCTTAAGATTTCTTGAGGATCTAGACAGATTATATCGTAAAGACAATTCAACATCACACCAAGACCTTTCTGACTGCTTAAGAGTTTGTTTTTTTCATTGAATTTCGATCGCAAATATAGGTTATTAGAGTTTCACTTTCTTATAGTCATTGCAGCGCGATGCATAATATCGCAGGTGTCCTTGTGAAATTGAGAGGCTAAAACAAAATCAGCAATGCTTAAAAGAAGATCGTCCATATAAAATGAAGTCTGCAATTGCTTACAAGTCTGTGGAAACTGTAGCGAGTCGGAATTGTTGTGTTCGGGGTTCTTATTAAAGTTCTTTCTCACAACAACGACTGGGAGTGCTTTAAAGAGAAGTTCACCAGCCCTTTGATATTATTATTATCTTGGAATTGAGACTCCGTGTCTGGGATAACAGCAATTTTTATTTATTGACACTTCTACAAATAGTTTTTAACTCTAAGACACTTTGCAAATAAATCTTAGTTTAGCTTTAAGACACTTTGTATATAACTTTTAGTTTAGCTCCAAGACACTTTGTATATAACTTTTAGTTTAGTTTTAAGATTCTTTAGGATCAAGAGACCTTACCGTGGGTCGGGGGTCTCTTGATCATTACCAAAAATAGCTCGCCGTTCTTAGCGACGCACCGGCTTTTTATTCAGGAGGATTCATTGATTTTCCCCGATAATTGCTAATCGGGCAGAATTTGGTAGAGGGGCGAAAAATTGGGAAATCAATGTTAATAATTTAACAATCAAAATTGGGCACGCCTCCATACATATATTGATTTTATTTATTGGGAATAATCAATATCGCTATGTAAGCGATATTAAACATTTTCCCCTGTGCAGGCTATTGACGTGCATTATATACATGCCATTATTACATATTTTCCTCTGTGCTTAAAGAAATTAAATGCAGGCTATTGGCTTATGTTATATGTATATGACAAGAATTACAAACAACATACAGTGCTACATATGTGGGTCAGGTACCAAACAAATTGCACAAAGCGAGCATAGTGCATTGACAGTAAATTATATTTACATATTAGAAACGAGGAGAAACATGCGGTGCTCGATATAAGGGTCTCTTATTAAGCGCTTTGCGCATAGTATTTCATGTATGTACATAATTCATGTAAGCAGCCTGCACTGGCTGTAAGGTAGGTCAGGCACGGCCTATATGAATCGGTCTCGTGCTGAAAGTTTGGTTCTATGGGCAATGAGCGTACTGTATAAAAAATTGAGTCGGCAATAAATTTGAAGTATTTATTGACTTCTGATTGAAAGCTTGTGGGAGTAATTATTTGAAAATGTTATATGCCGAAAGCTTTTTTATTGTCTCGGGGCTATGAAATGCGTAATTTGCGCCACTCATTACACCTTCCCCCTTAGAAAAGAAAGTTCAAGGAATATATGTATGGAACTTCCGAAAAAATAAAGATTATCGTTGAAATATCTAGAATAGTATTGCCGGTAGTTGCTTTACATTCTTAATATCTTATATAATTATTATTATATATATATTATTTTACAATTTGGGACATTACTACCTTACTCTAAAAGTTTTATAATAAGAAAAATTCATAATAATCTCTTAAAATATTCTAAGCTTACGAGCTTTGTTTTAAATGTGGATTGAATTTGATTACAGCTTAAATCCTTGTCTTCTCTTCTCTTCTTTTTTATTAATTCATAATCTCTCTCTTAAAATATAAAAAAAGTTTTATGGTACGAAAAATTCTATCATATCATATCATAATAGTCTCTTAAAATATACTTAGCTTACGAGCTTTCCTTGCCTGTTTTTTTTAAGCTTTCATTGTCAATTGTCAATTACTATAATTCAGAAAAATTTTAATTTACCTTGGCACTTATATTTTCTTCCCCTCATGGGGTGACTATCTAGCTACCCTGCTAAGTTATCTTGATTTCTTCGGTTTACAAGAATGAAACAAATAAAAATTTTCCTTTACAACAACTTTAGTTTCTCTCTTTAGCATTTAGTGTCAAAAAATTTAAATATTCACACCATACTGGGGAAACAAGGAAGTGTAATGGCTATCGAGAGCTGTTGTAACAAGCTCTACTCCGTGCTCCGAAGGCGAGAGCAGCTGCCGATATTGAGGAAATTAAAAATTAGGAAGAAACACTTTATTATTTTTTTTCTATTTTTTAGGTTGTTATTTTTATTATTCCTTTTTTTATATTATTATTTTTATAATTCCAATTTTCTTTGCACGAACTATAATAATAGTTTGATTCGATGATAACTCAATACAAAAACTTTTATTATATTTTTCTTAACACTCAATTAATAAGTTTTGTATGGATTTAAAAAAAAAACGTTGTAAACTCGACGGGATTAAAGAACGAACTCCCGGAGGATCAGCGATATTGCGCTCAGGTACCCGTGAAAGCTTCAAAAAGCTTTTTATTCTTTTTGTTACTTTCTCACGACTTTTAAAAATCGTGCGTGAGAAAATGTAGAAAAGTTTTGATTCAAGCTACTCGTATATGCATCAATGCAAAACTGTAATCCGATATGCATTTGTGCGCCGTCTTGAAATATTAATTTTAAGAGGTTGCGAATAATTGTGATAATTGTATGTGTGTATGTATGTATATTACAGTTAGATTTTTGCTTTTAAATTGACATTTTAAATGAAAATGTTTTTCAAATTTTCAGGGTCAAATCTTGGATACATCGATATATTGTGTAGGACGATATATTGATGTATTGGGCTAATGGTTGTGATTCAGGGCATTGGGTACCTGAATCACAACAGAGCCTGTCAGTACAAAACCGTGTATAGATTGAATTCCGAATTGTATGCTTTTCAATTAAAATCGATCTATTGTTATGCAAAAATAAAACTTCCATAATCATTCGTCAAACTTAAATAGTCAAATCCAGGCGGAATTTCATTATACCAAAATTGTATGGACTCTTATCAAATATACATAATAAAACAAACTCACTGTTTTAGTTTTATGTGTATATATAAAGCTATATCTTCTTCTACCAGGGTATCCTTTAATTTGCAGGTACTCCAAATAAATACTTTCAGGTTCTTCTTAGTTACTTTTATTTGCTCACAAATTCTTTGTATTTATTACACAACACTTCGCATTTCTCTTTATTCGATAATTATTATTACACTACTTTTTTTTTTTTTTTTTTTTAAGCAACTCACCGGGACCACATTAGCCATATATTTTGCCGCCTAACAAATCCACCGAATAGTAACTTTTTTCTTTCGTCGTGACATTTTCTTTACAAATCTTTAGTATCTCACCGCCGAACCGCCGTTTATTTTTTTTTTAAACGACTAAACCAAATCTAACACATTTTTCCTTTGCTCTAAACTCCCGTTTTCTAATTATTATCTATTAAATTTGTTTCTTTTCTTTTCTTTCTTCGCGATAATCTGAACTGCCGAAATACAAATTCACCCGAGATGACCGCGTCGAATCAAGTTCAACAATCAACTCTCTCTTAATCACCTTCAACGGTGATCAAGAGCCGTCGTTCAGGGTAGAAAATGCTTACTCTCATTTTCTTACCCTGAGAAAATTTTAACATTTATTCTGGTCTTGTTTAAACTTGTCCATAATATTTTTCAATGCACGGTGGCTTAGAACAAATGTTATTTGATGATTTTATAAACATCAGCAAGAGTCCCGTTTTTTGAAATCGCGGCGGTCATATACACGCTGAAGGCAAAATTTGTCTTGGACTTGGCAATTATTTCGATTAAAACAACTTTGTTAAAAACTGAAACTTTTGTTTTTCCCAAGTCGTTTTATGGGAAAAACTTTTCGTTTTTAATTTAAAGAATGTAAGGAAATTGCTGACGGAATTTCTTCGTCTATTTGGAAGATAAGCTAATCATGTTTTAAGCATATGAATATTTGCCGATTTTCGGCTATGTATGAAAATTTATTTTAAATATATATTTATTTTATGACTCGTTGTTTTTAGGTTTTTAGGTACATTTTGGATATACAACATCTCTATAGAATCTATAGCACAAGAGAGAGCTTTAAGCGATGTAGCATTTTACCGTACTATAGGACTTATCATAATGAAATATCCTATTAAATTCAACGTGGCATAGTATCGAACTATATCCCGCTTTCATAAACTAAGTATTTAAATAAAATTAGCATATCAATATAGTATAGTACTGCTATAGGCCTTAGCAAGATTAATGATTCGATTAAAATCAACGTGTCATAGTATCAAACTATAGCCTTTGGTCAGATCCAATTATCTTCTTGAAGCAATAACATTATACTTATAATTCGCTTAACATTTTTTTTTCCACAATTATATAAAAGTGACATAAGGTCCCGCGAAGGAGCTCCCTAGAGGCGGCTGCTGGTGTCTTGAGAAACTGCATCAATGAAAAAAAAAACTAATATTTGATGTTAGTCGCTGTAGATGAAATAACGCTTTTTTTTCTTTGGTTTTTGTTCCTAATAATATAGTCCGTGTTAGCTATCGACGGGGTCCGTTCTTCTCCTGTCTTTACATATATTCTAGCAGATTATTTAGTTACATCGGTTCTGATAACTTAAACTTCCTGTTTAAGTCTTACAGGGATTCCGAAATAGGAGTGGGATACCACTCAAAATGTAGTTTAAGTACAAAGCTAGTAACAGCGAAAAAGTGTGGTTAAGAGAATATCAATGTTAATTTAGGCTAATGAAAAGTTAAATCACTAATACCTATAAACTCCTATACAGGCTCCTAACATGCGATGACTTGACTTTTGGGGAACTCATGGACCATCTCTTCCGCGAGGGTCGGACTCCGCTGGACGTTTAACTTGTCGCGTGTCTCTCATTTATATGGCGTCCTCGGCAGTGGGAATTGAGATTAATTTGAAGTCTTCGCTCGCGTTTGGGCTGCGACCTTTTTGATATTCGGGAATTTGCCCGTGCTGGTGTCGAGCTGATTATCTTACAGCCAGCTGAAACGCTGATGTAGACTTATGTGTCCGAGATTAGTTAGAGTTTATGTCCCCCCTTTTTACTATTGTTCGGATTTGTGTTATTTTCAGTTCCCTTTGCTGGAACTTTTCACGTTGTCGGTCAAGTTATAAAATTTTACCCACGACAGAGCTCTTGGTAATATTATACAGCAGCTGCTCGTTTAGATACAGCAAGAACTTATACCATGGATGGATTACTCTAAGCAGGTGCTCTAGCCCGATAATCAAGGTAGAGAGTGAAGTAGTCTCCCAGCAGGGGAAAACATTTTAAGATTCCTTTAATGGCATTCTTACAATTAGCCGACACTGATTTCGGTTCTCTGTTCAAAGTTATCGCTTTTATCTCGACGTTCTATTACCTCCTTATACAAAAAATAAATCTCTTCCTTATATATAAAAGTTCGTAATTCCGTATCCTTTATTTCCTACTTATCCCAGTAAGTTCTATTCTTTAAATAACAATCTCTCCAATTCGAACAGCGTACACTACAACCCGGGTGCAATTATGTACCTATACATATACAAACATAAGTTTGTTCTTTTTAAAAATTCACATTTATATAAAAAATCACCCCTTTATTACGTAAGTGCGTATATATGTATTTCTTGGGTTGTTCCTTAACGAAGTGACCTTTTTATTTTCACCAACTTGTTTAGAACCTTGACGAGGGTACTTGTTGAATAAAACACTCTTTAAGTAATTTTCACTTATAATTCATTGGTTTTATTCACTATTCTTGAAATCACCGCTTTACAAAACAATAGTTTCACTTAATCTCGTGTAATTACTAGATCAGAAAAACAATAGCTTATAATTTATAATCCAGCGTCCACCGGGATCAGAGCCCATGTATTTTGCCCGATTGAATACTAATTGGTTCGAGTACTAACAGGGTACTATCGAATACAATATTTATTTTTATTTATTATATGTAGTGTTATTTGTACTCTGAAGAGTTGTACTGACCGAGTACTAATATGCAACAACTAACTATTTGTACCGGCAGCGTATTATTAGACAAACTAATTATATTTACAAAAAACTACAACCGTAGCGACCAATTTTTCCTTCGAGGCGAGTACTCCGAGGTTTAAGAACGAACTCCCCATTCTAATTTTTGATTTCTTTACTTGAAATCTTTTCGCTGTTAATCGCGTCGTTTAAGACTGAAAAAATGTCTAATTGCATGTTTTTCCTGAGAAAATTTTATCATTTCTGCCAAATTATGCTAGCAAATTTGAGAATAGAGCGTAGCAAAAACGGCAAAAAGGTAGCAAACAGACTACAGAGTATACAGATAAAACCAAATGTATATAATTATAGATTGTTATGTTTTATACATATATTTTATTTTCAATTTATTTTGGTATATGAACTTACTTTTAATTTTTACATTACAACATAAATTGAATTGCCCTGCAAGTTAGGCTCGCATATATACTCCATAAATAAGTATTGTTCCAATTTCTCCCAGAAAGTCACAAAAATAAAAGAGGGTTCCCTTTTTCGGTCTCGTTCGCCTTATTATCTGGCCGAGCGGTCTCCAGCGGAATAAGGTTAGGTTTAAGGGCTCCAGTTGAAACTTGTTGTTCGATCGACCTATGCCACCTTGGGCCACTTTGTTGAGCCTTGGAATTTCCTCCTCGTCGATTCCAGGAAATCAAGACCACGCTGCAATTTAGAAATCTGAATTTTCTTTCTATGGCTTCGCAATTGCGTCTCCTTAATACTCTGCGGTCGTCAGAACAATGAAAAGAAAACGTGAACTTTTGACGAGTTACTTGTACTTCTTTATTCAAGCCACAACTAAGTTTTTGTTTTTTTTTTTAGACAATTTCTGGTGTACTCTATAAGCTACCAGAGCTAACTTTCAAACTTTCTTCTCGAAAAAACTGCTCTTCCTCTTCTTTTTACAAAAACCTTAGCTAGCCAAAACTTTTCTTTACTCTACTACAAATTTTAATCCAGATGCTACCTTTTATTTGGTCGAGCTTACTCCCTGTCACCTAGGTGTGAGCAGTTCCTGTGGTGAGGCCACATTGACTGGTCTCATTACATTTCTTTTCATCTACAATTTTTCCAGGTTAACTTTTCTTATTTAAGTACATTTCATTTTTTATTATTTCTATTATTTCTTTACAGGTTAAATTTTCTTGCTTGAGTACATTCTATTCTATTATTTCTTTACAAGTTAAATTTTCTTATTTACGTACACCTCTTTTCCTATAATTCTTTCAGGTTACAAGGATCCACCTTTATTCTAATAAACATCGCAAGGTTTTCTTCATTTCTTCTCTTCAATCAATGCGATAGGTTTCCCGCTGTCACAATGTCACTACTGTTTGTATTTCAATAAAACGCCGAAAGGTTCTGTTCATTTTCAGTTGTCAAAAGTCCCTATAATTTTCTCTTTAATAAAAGTATTGAAATGTTTTTACTAGTTTCGTTTACAAAATGCCGAAGGGTTTGATTCATTTTTCGTTTAGGAACTGTCAAAAGTCTTTATAATTTTCTTTTTAATAAAAGTATGGAAGTGTTTTTACTAGTGTCATTTACCAAATGCCAAAAAGTTTGATTCATTTTTAGTTTAGGAACTGTCAAAAGTCTTTATAATTTTCTTGTTAATAAAAGTATGGAATTGTTTTTACTAGTGTCATTTCCAAAATGCCGAACGGTTTCTTTTCATTTTTTGTTTAGTAAGTGTTGAATGGTTCATTTCCTAGGTTTAAATTATTCTCGACAATTTTCAAGGGGAATTTCGTTTATTATTACTTTTAGGTCAGCAGTATTAATTTTCTAGTGGAGAGATGACGGAATATTCCCTTGTATCTGTCGGCGGTTCTACGTCTAAGCACAAGATCAACCAAATACTTCGGCTTTGTGCGGCCACGTCTGGGTTCGCTTTTATACAGTCGGCTGGAGTAGTTCCTCTGAATTGGACTAGATTTCAAGAATTGTGGTGACCGATAGGGGTTAGAATGGAGATGAGTCTTTACTTTTAGGTTTAGGGTTCTGCTATGGTTCGAGGTCTATCTTCTGACAGAGAGACTGTCAAATTGTATGTCGTTTTTCTTGTCTCGTATGTTTGATTTTCTTGACGTATGTAAATAGACGAGAATTTCCTCGAAAGTAATTACAGTTTTTCAATATTGAGCAAAGATTGTCTTTCTTATTTTTGTGGGAGAAATAAAATTCAAAAAAAAAAGTGACAAATCTAAACTTCTACGAAATACTTCCTGCATAATTTAAATGTCAACATTCTTCAAGTTTTCACTCATTAAAATGTTGGTCTCATCGTTCAAGAAATGATGAACTTCCAAACACTAATTTCTAAAGGTGTTGAGAACTTATGCATGGGCAATTATTCCACTCATCGCAATGGACGAATGCCTTGGCAGCATACTTTTAGAAAGTGATGACTACCAAGAACGTCTTGTAGATGTACTGGAGCGAATGGTCGGGAGGTATTGCACTGGAAAAGCTCCCATTGTAAGGAGGCGACCCGATTTAATAATTCTTAAGGATACTGCCCTATATTAAGAGATTAGATTTCTCTCTGGATTAGCTCCTGACTGCTAAGGCTGAGGTTGATGCTAGTGTATAACAGAAAAGGGGTAAGTCATCTTGTTACAGTATTATAATTTTATTTTTATTTTTATTTTATTTCGATTATGAACGTACTCTTAATTCTTACATTACAACGTAAATTGAATTGAACTCATCACAAAATTAATATTGCCCTGCAAGTTAGGCTTACGTAGTATATTCTATAAATATGTATGTACATGTACATGCTTTCATTTTTCATTAAAATACAAGCTCAAAGAGTTGACCAAAACTTATGGATTATATTAGGAAGAAGCGAAAATCTTCAATCACTTTACTCGCTTCAAGGTATAAACACAATAACGACATCAGATTTCAGCGGTGAGTGAAATTCGCTGTCGTAGTTTTAAAATCCAGAAGTGGGTATTGGGTCATTCCACATGAATTCGACAAATGTTCTGAATAAACCATTTCCGATATTGATGAAATTTCACAGTAAGGTTGGTTATATTGTTAATAGCGCTTTGCTGAAATATATTTATAATCCATTTTTGGCGGAGGTACGGTATTTTAAAATTGGAAAAAGTGGCTAATTTTGCTTGGTAGGTGTAACTTGAAAAACTTATATCTCAGAATGCATACATCGCAGGCCCATGAAGCAAGCGCTAACTATTTAAGGAAGCTTTGAAGGTTTTGCGAAAAATTAATAAAAGTCCTTTTTCCGAAAATTCGTTTTCATGAATAATGGATTTGTCCGTTATCCTTGAATGTTTCAAAATGAGCAGTCTAGATTACCTATGTAAGTAATTGTAGAGATTCTCAAAAATTGGTTTTTCAAAAAGGTTTTTCTATTTTGATAAATTTAGCCAAGATTTAGCAATGTCGTTACAATCAACAATTTCATCTATTTCTGAATTAAGTTTTTCAATATCTATATCATTGTAAAAAGGAAAGCTTTCAACTAAAGGAAGTATTGAATTCATTTCGCCTGTTCTAATCTTTCGTGGATCCAAATACTCAAATAGTCTCAATTTGTGATCGTTAAGATAGAAACGTTTTTTAATTTGTTGGCACAATTCTATATAAAATGATAATAGATTATCTTGGATATTACTAGTATTTCCACAATTATTTGAAGATTGAAACTGTTCCCATGATAACTCTGGTATAGCACGAAAAAATTCTGTGTAACTTTTGGTAAAAAAAGTAAAAAAAAAATAAAAATATAAAAAATAAATAAAACAACCGAGTTTTTTTTTCATTACACTTAATAAACTTTATTTGAAATCACAACGTTTTTCATAATGGACAATTAACCAGTTTGCATTATCTTTTTGCTCATACCTTTGTCAGAATACTGTTTTTTTGGCGTCTCGTAATATTCGCAAATTGGTCTCGGTGTGCTTTCATCTGTTGTTGTCAATGTGGTCATTGCTCTAGAAAATAGACATAATAATATACCTGTTATTGGGTACTTTTCAGTTAAATTCACTCACTTCCTTGAGGCATACTTGTCGTCCAAGGAGGAGTGAAGCCTACCGTACTTATAGTCTTTGGGGTGTCTTTTTTAGACCGAAGATAAAAGTTTCTAACATTTTCCCATTTTTCCGCACCTCGATGTACTTGTTGGGATCATATCCTTCAAATTAAATTAACTTTTCAAATCACAAACGATTGGAAACATATTGCATTCGCACACTTACCGATTTGTGCGGCGACCTCCTTCCACACGGATATAAATTGCAATAGACTCTCAGCCACACAAGTCAGAGTGAATAACTAACTATTTCAATATTCAAATCTAAATTCAAATCCAAAGTCTCTGAGACCTAAAAACGAGTCGTTTAAAAAATTCAAATAAACTTACGAGATAACTAACAACTTTGACAGAACTTGACGGCGTGATGTCTTCTTCTTAATTCCTTCATGCATGTGTGGTAAAATACACGGAGATATGCCATAAAGTCGGAGATATCCCATAATGTTGATCTAGCGAAGAGAGAGAACTTTTTTATGGCATATCTCTGACTTTTTCTCCTCATTTATGGTATATCCACCACAAATATCTCCGACAAAATTTTTTCGACATACTTGCCTTACTCCTCTTACTCACTAGTTATTTGATAAGCCGTTGTTAAAAATGTGGTTGCCTCGCTCTAAATCTCTGCAAAATTAAAATGTTGCAGTAATGGAAATCCGCCTTAACAAGTAAGAAATCCAAGAAATACTTACCAAAAGTATACGATAAACCAAATTCAAGTTATCATTATTTTTGAAATGATAATTACGACTAAGCACAGCACGAAGGCACAACACAATTTAATTTATTTTTGAATTAAAACCATTTTTTTTTTATATAGATAATAAATATTTAACAGATAATACTGCGCAAATTTTGAGATTCTTGCCTCGTATTCGTATCGCAGTCGTTTTGCCAACTACTTTGCTAAACGTCAAACTAATACCATCAGCAAAAGCAATCATTCACAAACTCACTATAATTTGTTCATTCTATCCTAGGGTGAAGTTGGAAAAGTAAGGTAAAGCTAGGGTAGGGCCCACACGCTTCACTTTTTACGGGTGAGATGAAAGGCATTTGAGGGTAGGAAAAATTCCGAAATGCCAAACAAAACATTCAGCACGATTTTAGTCAGAAGAAAATATATGTATGTATGTGCAAAAGCGACGAGTGCCGCGATTTGTTTATAAACAGAAGTGAATGAAATACATATGACCTAACACTTTGTACTACTATGCCCTGTATATACAAAGTGTAAGTAATTTACAGTTTCCGCGTGTTAACAAGATTACTTTTCTATAAATAAGCGAGAAAATTGTAAAATAAAGGGAGTTTTTCAGTGAACATCCAACGGTGTGTTTAATTACGAGTTGTACTTTAATAGCTACTCCACACTAACCTCAGGAGTTGCGCTTTAATAGCTACTCCACTCTAAATCTAGGAGTTGTGCTTTAATAGCTACTCCACACTAATCTCAGGAGTTGTGCTTTCATAGCTACTCCACACTAATCTCAGGAGTTGTGCTTTAATAGCACTCTAAACCTAGGAGTTATGCTTCAATAGCTACTCCACGCGGAACCAAGAAGCTGCTATCCCGCTTGTTCTATTGAAGTCGCTACCAGCAAAAATTGAGGCAGTACGAAAGAAAGAAACTACAACGAATTGAATCAAACGGGTATCCTCGCAAAGAAACCATAACAGTTCCATCGAAGAGGCACCTCCTGGATGCTCCGCTTTGCTCTATAGGAAGATATATATAGGCATACATATGCATGCACAATTTCACTTTTCTCTTCTTTCTTTTTATGCTAATGTTTGGGACCAGATTGACTGAGATTCAATCATTCCCCAAGAAAACTGTCTAGGTCATGTCAAATATGTCGCTCAAGTGAAATCGTAATTATGAGGATTGTGATTTGGGCTTTCTCATTGTTTACAGACGTTCACTGTCCCTTTATCGGGAACTAAAAGGTGGATATTACTAGACTACTACATATACTGTCTTTGACTTTGTAGTGTGAGAAAAAAATCTGCGTGCACCGTAAGGTGTAAGAGGTGCTAATACCTAAAAGAAGAAGTATTTATTATCATTACTGGTTCAGGAAAGTCAACCTACGTCTGGTGAGATGCGCGGTTGAGCTGCGAAGATGCTTACGGTTCGGAGTGAATCTCTTCGCATCCGCGGCGGGAATGCTCCCTTTTGATACTGATTCCCTGCGGGTCGTTAGGTTCTCGCAATCTGGAGGAATCCAGTGAAATATCGCCGCCGTTGGCCTCTCAAATTATAGGGAGATAATTTTTGACATCTTCCCGCACTGGGCTACTCTCCAATTGAGAGGGCCTTGCTGGATGTGTTGGTATCTCGCCGTCGTAGCGCTGCAGGAGACCCCCTTTTTCTTAAATTAGCTTGGATATTCTCCCTTTTATAAAGTTTTTGTCAGTCCCGGTACGGGAAGCCAATGTGAGTTCCAGTTTTACTAAAATTTTTCTTCACTATTAAAAAATTTCTTTTCCGGGTTACTTCCCAGGTTAGTGTCTTCTTACCATAGTCGTCCCATTCACTATTCAGCTTGGGGCGAACTTTTCTTTATTTCTTTATCTGATCTATTTTTAAAATTCTCGAACTTCTTGATGCTTCTTGATACTATCCTTTCCACAAAAATGGCTACCTTCTTTTTTTGCTTAATTTCCTTTTTTGACAGACCTTCTTTCCGTCGTTTTTCTTCTTCTTCCCTGACTTTTTAATTTATGCTCGAACTTGTTTACTTGCTTCCACCACCCAAGATAGTTCTTAAAACCACTTCTTTTTTAGATTTGTCAGTTGACGATGCATACACGGAAGCAGTTTGTAGACAAACATCTGACGGTGGTTGAGAAGCTGTGGAACATAGGTTGGTACAGATTAGAGCTTTTATTATTTCCGCTGGATGTTGTTTTGTCGCTAAAGATCGTTGGTTGAGTTTTTATTTGGTTGGAAGTGAAACAGGGATCACACATAGCCGAAGCAGGGTAACCACTACACTTGTCGCTTTTGATATTTTTATATGTACATTACTTCGAACTATGTCCTCGCAGAGTACACTGGTAAATATATATTTTCTTCCTTCCCACTTACTGTTACCTTGTTAATGCACCTTCTTATCTGCAAGTGTAAGGCTACAACTCTGATAAAACACATCTTCAGTTCCACATTCGTTTTATTATTTCCTCTGTTCCAAAACGGAAGCAGAATTCTTTGGCATAGCGATGACTGCTGGATATCTTCTTTGTGGAGCCAGCACCTCTGCAACAACAAAAAAAAAACCACAAAGAATCATTGAATTTATAAAAATTATAAATTTATTACCTAATTAATCTCCAATGGTTCCAGGATGTAAATAGGCAGATGTAAAAAATTTAGCATGTCAGCTGTCACGTCAATATAACTATGTCACACAACGTTGACAACTTAGAGAAATGAAACACATTTTACGATAAAACGGAAGGAAAATACGTAGTGGAATGAAAATAGTGCCATCTACATTGCACTAGAGACAAGATGGAATCTTCCGACGGGAACAAGAATTCACCACCAACTCCAGGAAGAACGATAGAGCAGGATGTTAAGGAAATTTGGAACCTTAAAAAGCTCCTCAAACGGTTACAAACGGCATCCAACATTAACAAAATCGGCAGACGATTAAAGCATTTGCAACTGGAGGACTCGGAGATAGTTGAGATTCTTGATTCGCCACCATCTTCTCCAAGTCACCAACACCAAGAAGTGCCAGGAACATCCAATGCAAGAGCCATAACATGGCCTTCAGACCCCAATGTCAATGGTTCCCCAACAGCATCTCAAAGTCATCAATATCAAGAAGTGACAGGACCTTCTAATGCAGAATCTACAGCAGAAACTGCAAATCCTAAAGTCAAGATCTTGGAAGACCTTGTACTAGTTCCGGCAACAGCACAAAGCAATGATCTGTACCTGACACTAACCAATCCTACGGGGACCAGTGAAACCATCACCGTATCTTGGGATGCCCTCCGAAAATCGAAGAAGCGTAAGCAGCGATTCACCACCCAAGATGGGACACGGTACAACGTATGCCTAATGAAGGATGGCACCATTAAAGTATTAAGCAAATAAAAGAATGCCAAATAAAATGTTATAAAATACCAGTTTTCTTTCTGTCTCTCATGAAACATATTTCTTGTTGGTCTGCGTTGTTAATAGGGGCTTTCTTATTTCATAATTAGCTGTCATTTTAGGATCATCACTTCACGAGCTAGGCGGAGTTTTTGACCACTGTAATACGCCATAAAATTAGGATATTAGTTTAAAAAAGGTTTCATTATTTATCTAAGAAAGAGGTAATTTATTAGCAAGGCGATTTTAAGAAATGTTCCATTGATTTGCAAAGAACCGGTAAATCAGCGCACGGGATGGTTCATACAAGCACACGACTTTTAGCGCTAAAATTTCAGCAATCGCCACCTGATTTCAAAGCCTGGCTGTTGCAGGCAACGATTTCAAAGAAATCAAGCTTTCGGACTATAATAGCAGCTATTTACATCTATCCCTTTAAATTCACATTGGTATGTTCAACTGAAATCATAGCATTCAGCGACAGAATTAAAAAATTTAGAGCGCTGAACACAGAAGTAGTAAGATTATCTGTTGATTCTCACTTCAGTCATTTCGCATGGAAAAATAAAGTTAGTCAAAGCGCACTTATTTAATGAACCCCTGCTTAAGGCAGCGTATAACGCTGCGTTCCACGAGATTACAGAATTTGCCAAACAGTTTACAGAAAATGTAGCAAAATAAACAATATATCAATTACATAAGGATAACAGCTCCAACATTTAATACATTTAAATTAAGCATAAATCATTAAATAAATAAACCCAGTTCATTAGTATAGCACCAAGAGTCATATAGATTGAAAAACACGGTGTATACTAAGTTAAAAAAAAAAAAAAAAATCTAAGCTAGTGCCGAAATCAAACATTAAGTTCTCAAGACATATTCAATGTTTATTTTATATTGGTTGTGTTTCACAAGCATTCACACACAATACTTGAAAGCCATACAGCCTTTCAAAGGGGGGCAGTATGTTCCAAAACGGAAAAAGATTCTTTGGCGAAACATAAACGTTGGAGAACTTCTTTGCGAAGTCAGCACCTTGCAAGAAACAAAAAACCACAAAGAATCGAGTTCTTAATTAAAATTTTATAAAAGTTATAATACCTAATAATTATGTTGTCCCACGCAGTAAATACACAAACATTGAACATGTCAACTGTCGCACGTCACGCGAATATTTTTATACAGTGAGCCAACTTAGAGAAATGAAACACACTCTAAGATAAAATGGAAATAAGGTACGTAGTGGAACGAAATAGTGCCATCTGCATTGCACTAGAGACATCGAATTTAACACAATTCCATGAATCAATCAAATTTCCCTATTACCATGAATCAAGTTCGAGGAAGTAAATTTGATTCGCAATTTTATTCGATTTAAATTTTAGTAGCATATACTCTACAAATTAATTGGTTTTCGTTGCAAGTAAGTATATGTAACAAAGCTAAAGTCATTATTTATACCACATTGATTGGAAATAACATAAATTAGATTCAATTATTTTAAACATATTTATCGAAAAATAGCTTGATAGCAGCATTCACTAAAATGGTAACACTGTATAAACACATGATGAGTTGCAGATGCTATGTTGGGTTATTGTTGCTATGGTAGGTTATTGTTACTATGCCAATATTGTTGCCATGCGCCTTTGACTACCGTTCTTTGGTGTCGTGTGCAAGCAAGGGCTATATAAACAGCAATTTAACTTGACTCGATCTCTTTTTAGTTTGGCAGTGCAGTGAGTGACTTGATAATTTTTTAGTGGTATGTTATGTTTATTGCCAATAGAATGGCGCATACGCCAATATCCAAGATTCTGTTTATGATGAAATTTAATTTAATTTGATTAATCAATGAATATATGGCGTGCGGCAATATATTTATAAAAGGCTAAAAAGCCTTATACACCTGTGGATCTGTCCAAATGCCTCTATCCGCACTAGATATATGGCTGGAGTGCCTCAATATCTATCGAGCCAAAATACTTGGCTAATTGCCTCGGTATTTTATAGAAACGATGTTTGGCTGAGAAGCCTCTTCATCCAAAAGGTTAGAACCGCTGGCCAACTTGCCTCTGCGATCTAAAGAATAAGAACTACCTGTCTTCGCTATGGTCAATTCTTTATTCCCCCTTTATTCCTTAATGCTACCTTATTTATAATCAATAGTTATTGCTAAGTAATCAATTTACATTAATTTGTATCGGCTGACCAGTATGGTGAAGATGAATGGCTCGTGGCCACCGCCACGGCGGGGAGGAGAGAAGGAAGCAATAATAACACGGCACGTTTACAAGCTTTGCGTTTTAATTCAGTAATTCAAAAATACTTTCTACACAACTCACTAAATGCTATCTACTATTAACTAGGTTATAATTCAATATGAAAACTTGTACCCGGACGAGTTAAGCTCCCAGCACACAAAACACCACCAAGCTACGTTGACGATTGGAGACGGAATGGAATGATTATTTCTCTCTTACATGGTTCGAGGTATAGAACACTCTTTGACGTTACATGTGCGTGTTAGTACAGAGGCGTAGCAAACTTTTGTCCGAGGTTATTACTTACAAAAAGGTACTTATTTACATGGTAAAGATTACGCAAAGGAAAAGGTTATATATTTATTTATTTGATAAGGCTTGCACGCTACAAATTTCTAAATGCTACCTACAATCAATATCATTTACCTTATTATGCGTATCGTAACAAAAGAGCGGTGACCTCACGTGAGTAATATTTTCTTTACAACTTGGTGCCCTGTACATGCATATTATGCTTTTTTTGTGCTTGCACTGGAATTTGAAGCGCTTGACTTTTACCTCATTCATAACGAGGTGTAAATGAATCACAAAAATGATTACATACGAATCTGTATGTGTGTAAATTATGTTTACTCGATGAGTTAATTGAACTCGGAGTTTTACCTTTTGAGAAGGTATGCAAACTTTAGCTGCAATCTTTTTTCTTATTTTTTTTTTAGGGAGATGCGCATATGATTTACATGAGATTTATGATGCATGATTAGAGATGCATGACAGGTATTTCCTAGTGTTGTGAATTTTTATTAACAGGCTAACACTTTGTTTAGTTGACAATTAAAATAAATTTTTCTTATTCTGGGTTGCGACTAGATTAGGAGATTTATTTGAATAGCGACTAAAATAAAGATTCTTATTACGGGTAACGACTGTATCAAGAAAAGTACTAATAAAACACTTTATTGTGGGTAACGACTACAATAAAGATTCTTGTTACGGGTAACGACTCTATCAAGAAAAGTACTAATAAACCACTTTATTTCGCATGGAAAAATAAAGTTAGTCAAAGCGCACTTATTTAATGAACCCCTGCTTAAGGCAGCGTATAACGCTGCGTTCCACGAGATTACAGAATTTGCCAAACAGTTTACAGAAAATGTAGCAAAATAAACAATATATCAATTACATAAGGATAACAGCTCCAACATTTAATACATTTAAATTAAGCATAAATCATTAAATAATTAAACCCAGCACATTAGTATAGCACCAAGAGTCATATAGATTGAAAAACACGGTGTATACTAAGTTAAAAAAAAAAAACAAAATCTAAGCTAGTGCCGAAATCAAACATCAAGTTCTCAAGACATATTCAATGTTTATTTTATATTGGTTGTGTTTCACAAGCATTCACACACAATACTTGAAAGCCATACAGCCTTTCAAAGGGGGGCAGTATGTTCCAAAACGGAAAAAGATTCTTTGGCGAAACATAAACTTTGGAGATCTTCTTTGCGAAGTCAGCACCTCTGCAAGAAACAAAAAACCACAAAGAATCGAGTTCTTAATTAAAATTTTATAAAAGTTATAATACCTAATAATTATGTTGTCCCACGCAGTAAATACACAAACATTGAACATGTCAACTGTCGCACGTCACGCGAATATTTTTAGACAGTGAGCCAACTTAGAGAAATGAAACACACTCTAAGATAAAATGGAAATAAGGTACGTAGTGGAACGAAATAGTGCCATCTGCATTGCACTAGAGACATCGAATTTAACACAATTCCATGAATCAATCAAATTTTCCTATTACCATGAATCAAGTTCGAGGAAGTAAATATGATTCGCAATTTTATTCGATTTAAATTTTAGTAGCATATACTCTACAAATCAATTTGTTTTCGTTGCAAGTAAGTATATGTAACAAAGCTAAAGTCATTATTTATACCACATTGATTGGAAATAACATAAATTAGATTCAATTATTTTAAACATATTTATCGAAAAATAGCTTGATAGCAGCATTGACTAAAATGGTAACACTGTATAAACACATGATGAGTTGCAGATGCTATGTTGGGTTATTGTTGCTATGGTAGGTTATTGTTACTATGCCAATATTGTTGCCATGCGCCTTTGACTACCGTTCTTTGGTGTCGTGTGCAAGCAAGGGCTATATAAACAGCAATTTAACTTGACTCGATCTCTTTTTTAGTTTGGCAGTGCAGTGAGAGACTTGATAATTTTTTAGTGGTATTTCCTAGTGTTGTGAATTTTTATTAAGAGTCTAACACTTTGTTTGGTTGACAATTAAAATAAATTTGTCTTATTCTGGGTTGCGACTAGATTAGGAGATTTATTTGAATAGCGACTAAAATAAAGATTCTTATTACGGGTAACGACTGTAATAAGAAATTTTACTAATAAAACACTTTATTGTGGGTAACAACTACAATAAAGATTCTTATTACGGGTAACGACTGTATCAAGAAAAGTACAAATAAAATACTTTATTGTGGGTAACGACTACAATAAAGATTCTTGTTACGGGTAACGACTGTATCAATAAAAGTACTAATAAAACACTTTATTGTGGGTAGCGACTACAATAAAGATTCTTGTTACGGGTAATGTCTGTATCAAGAAAATTACGAATAAAGCACTTTATTGTGGGTAACGACTACAATAAAGACTTTATTGGGGGTAATGACTACAATAAAGATTCTTGTTACGGGTAACGACTATAACAAGAAAATTACTAACCAACACTTTATTGAGGGGAACGACTGCAATAAAGATTCTCTGTGGGTTTCGACTTCAGTAAGAATTACTCACCTCACTTTGTTCTGGGTATCGAGCATAATAAAGAATATCCCGATCCCAACCTCAGTTAAAATTATTAAAATCAAGTCAACCAACTGCCAAACATAGATCAGGTGAGTACAAAGTTATTTGCAACAGAATTACTACATTTATTATATATCGTATATTTCTCATTTATTGAATGTTGATAAATTGAACTATTTGTGTCTAAAATTTATTGAGTATTAAAGCTCTAGTTTAACAGTGAAGTGTAGAATTTGTAGACAAACCACTAACTTTATACCAGTGGCATCAATTTTATCACATTATACATTCTTTCCATGTACACTCTGACTACGGGCAGTACATACTTTTTAGTTTAAAAATTGACTGCCTCGATCGTACAAATGATCGGAAATTTATACTTTAGGGTTACGCCATTTTCTCATGATCAGTAGCTGAGTATTTCCTATTTACAAGAAACCACGCCCCCTTACTAGGTTTCCAGCGAATCGCAGACGCAGAAAGACATTTTGAGTTTTCCCCTTCGGGAAATTCTTATAGGAAGTAGCGAGTATCGCTTCGATACTCGTTCTAAATTCACGTGCGTTCCTATTTGCACTGAAAACGTTTGGGAAATTCTTGAGTAAATAAGCATAATATTCATGTTTACTTTTTTTAAGGCATTCCTCTCTGAGAATACTTGAATTGTTCTCACGTAAACAATTTCATGTATGTACGAAATGTCTCAGAGGCCCAGTTGGCTAGTAGGCCATATGTTGGGATTTTTAACTGAGAAAGTGACATTCAGTTTGGGAAATGCTTTGTTTGTAATTGGATACGCTCGATTGTTAGCAATTGAGCGTTTGGTATTTCCTCATGTTCGAGGAAGTAAAACAATTGAGTTTTTCTCTAGCTGCTTCATGGCACATTTAGACTTTTATTTTGGTTGCTTCACGGCAACAATTGTTAAGAAATTTTCACGGTCGCCTTTTGTAATGTGTATTACTGGCTTGGCTTGATTGTCACATGTCTTGCGTGCTGCCTTTTATATCTCTTTTTCCATCTTTTTTTTAGGGAAAGTATATTTTATCTTTTCTAGGGAAAGTAATGAGTGGCCTCGTCATACTATTAGTATGAGAAAAAAAAAGAATTTAGGGCCGCCACTCATTACACAATTAACCGAGGAGGCGTTCTAAGCGGAGCACGACGTACCGCATCCAAAAGTAACATTGTGAATGACCAAAATGAGCTTGATTTTCTCAAACCCCAAAATGACAGATCAGCACAAAAAAGGGGAAAGGAACAGTACCCTAAGACTAAGTACCACCTAGATAAATACAAAATTTGACGCTACCCTCAACCCACACTAGTTAGATAAAAACGGTAGTACGTTAAAATAATAATACAAAAAAAAAAAAAAAAAAACACAATCACTGTACATCTGCATTATAACCAGCAGATTCAGGTTACACAAAACTCATATAACTGCATAACACAAAAACAAAAAACAAAATAAAGAAGACAGATAAAAAGATAATTCTGACCTACTACAGAAAATAGATATAAGAAAAATATAATATTCCATGCATAACTTTTGTTTATAAATATAGATATACATACATACATCTGTATTAGAAAAGTAAGGTATAAGGCAACAATTCTTGTTACCATATGTGTATATGAAAATAACATTAGATAGACCATAATACTATTTTGTAAAACAAAAAAATTTTTTACAGAGACCCAAAACCGACAACTCGAGACAACTCCAATTACAGATTTTCATTCAACCGTCTCCCGTGAGAATTATTCCTCTGCAAAGAATAATCCTCTTCTTTCAAAGTGGTAGGAATTGTTACAGTACAGATTCTCAAATCTGGGAATCTCGTAATACTATGTATGTACATTTTTACATACATACAACTCAATTAGCAATACTAGGTACATATGTATGTACATACATATACCTAAATTACCATTTGCATGCATCGAAAGTTCCTTCAACTTAACATCATGCAAACTGGTGAAATATTTTTTCTGAATTCTCACTTTTTACCCACCACCTCTTCTTTCTTGCAGGACGCCTTCCCGCGTTTTATTACTTTGCCACGCTGTCTCGGACCGGTGAATTGCATGCATGGGTTAGAACAGATTTCTCTCTGCAATTACGCCCTTGTTGGGGGTCAATATAGATTAATTTTAATTTTTTTTTTAGTTTTTTACCGCAATTTCATGCTTACCTCCCGTACAACCCGAGGAAAAGGGCCCGTACAATTTCCACCAATTGCCTTAAATGATCAAATTTTTTCTTTTTTTTTTCCCCGGATGCACAATTTTTATTCTTACTAATTTTATTAAGAAACGCTAATTCAGATTTTAAAATCTGTACCCAAATGGAAACTTTCTGTCACTTGTCTTTCACACTATGGTCAATTCTGTTTGCTATACCGCAGAATGTTCGCTAAACGCACGTTGAAGGCATAGCCGCCGGCTGAGTTATCTGCTGTTGAAAGTGTCTCGGTCACACCTACTTTATATAGGGGCAGAAACAGGACAATCCAATCTCCACGAAGCACAGACATCACGCGAATTGACGTCTCCTCATATGTTTGCTTCCTCCCTTTCGAGAAGATTCTAAAGATGTAGCGCACGTTCCGGCTCTGCGGTTGTAAGCTGTGAGCCATAGTTATCTCCCGATCACATGACACCTTGTGTTCCTACGAGCAAAATTACACGTAGCTAGAGGGCATCACGTGGATTTTACTGCATTTCTCCCTCAATATGTCAACCTCGCCGGTTTGCTACGCCACGATTACATAACATGGAGAGCAGCATGTTCAACAAGCACTATCAAAATTATTTATTAGTATTTCTTTCATTTCCAACCAAGATTGTAACGTCGGGTGTCTTATTGTGCGGATAGCTCGGGAGTAGTCCAGGGTTGGGTTCCTTGACGTTTACGTTATTAATAATATATTCGGGTGTTTTTTATATTTTCTTTATTCACTGTTTCTTATTCCTAACAATTTTATTTCAGCACTAAGTCTTATTTTGTTAAATTTATATATTTTAGATTGTAATTCATTATTCTTTCACTATTGACTGTAGTTTGTTAGTTACTAATATATTTCACGGTTACTATTACTAAATCTAGTTCACTATTGTCACTGTAATCTAATATGTTCACTGTAGATTATTCACACATAGTATACCCTAGTGGGTATGTAACGAGGTCGGGTGCCTTAGTATGAGTATAAGTGCGGATATTCTTGTTTAGACCAGTACGAAGGCGTACGCATGTCATAAGCAGAAACAGCACGGGAACGGATAGCTGGTAGCTGTGTGCGAATATTCTGACCCAGACCACTACGAAAATCGTACACACGTCGTTGGGCAGAAACAGCACGGGGACGGATAGGCGGTCAGTTTGTGTGCGGATATTCTGATCCAACCCAATACGAAAATCGTACGCACGTCTTTGGGCAGAAACAGCACGGGGATGGATAGACGGTAAATTAGAGTGCGAATATTCTGTCCTAGACCAATACGAAAATCGTATGGACGTCTTTTTGGGCAGAAACAGCACGCGGACGGATAGACAGTAAAACAGTGTGCGAATATTCTGTCCTAGACCAATACGAAAATCGTACGCACGTGTTTGGGCAGAAACAGCACTGGGACTGATAGACGGTAAAATAGTGTGCGAATATTCTGTCCTAGACCAATACGAAAATCGTACGCACGTCTTTGGCAGAAACAACACGGGTAGTCGACAGTTTTTGACAGTCTGATTGCTGGGAGGCAACTGACTGATTCCTGGTGATCTGGCTCTACTTATACTTCCTCTGCTCTGGTCTGGTCTGGTCTACTCGGACGGACTGGGCTTGTTGATTTTGCGTCTTCTCTTATACTGGGCTGGAGTTGACTGGACCCTATTTCTACTGGTCTCTGGCTGGTGCTGGTACTGGAGCTTTGCTCTGCTCGAGCTGTCGATCAAGACTGATTTCTAGCTGGTAGATGTGTGCGAATATTCTGACCAAGACCACTACGAAAATCGTACGCACGTCGTTGGGCAGAAACAACACGGGGACGGATAGGCTGTAAGTTTGTGTGCGGATATTCTGATCCAGACCAATACGAAAGTCGTACGCACATCTTTGGGCAGAAACAGCACGGGGATGGATAGACGGTAAATTATTGTGCGAATATTCTGGCCTAGACCAATACGAAACTCGTACGCACGTCTTAGGCAGAAACAACACGGGTAGACGACAGTTCTTGACAGTCTGATTGCTGGGAGGCAACTGACTGCTTCCTGGTGATCTGGCTCTACTTATACTTCCTCTGGTCTGGTCTGATCTGGTCTACTCGGACGGACTGGGCTGTTTGATTTTGCGTCTTCTCTTATATTGGGCTGGAGTTGACTGGACCCTATTTCTACTGGTCTCTGGCTGGTGCTGGTACTGGAGCTCTTCTCTGCTTGAGCTGTCGATCAAGACTAATTTCTGGCAGCGGCGGGCCCCTTTATATGCGGTCAATAGACCTGGCGGTGCTAGCTTTGTCTATTCTCCCACTGCTGGTCGACTGGCTTCTTCGATCAGCATCAGTGCGGCACGCAGGCGCAATAGCATTGAGTATATGATACTCTGTCATGCCCTGGCCACGTGATTGGCTCTGATATCGTTGACGTATTTTTGTTATGTTTTATTTCTCGTAATTAGAGAAATAAATCATCTAGATGACAGGAATTTGCATAGGTTCTTGCATTATTGCATATAGATAGGGAAAGTGAGATAGTAGTATAGGTGACAGGCATGTGACTTCGTTACAACATGTATCATGATTATTTATTTCCATTATCTCTCGTGCTCTTCCTTTTCACTTGGTTTTAATGACTTCAAAAAATATACTTTGACCTAATTTTTCATAGCGCAATAGCGTTGGTTGTGCTTTATCTATAAAATTAATAAAATTTTGTAAATTCCGATAATCTCCAGAAAAATTAGGCAACCTTTTAAGATACATGATACATGAGTTTCAGAGATATTAAAATTTACGTGTAATTTATTTGTTGGATTAGTTGTTTCGTTTAAGCCAGAATTTGATAGTTCTTCTATTACTAGATTTTCTAACGTATTAGCATTTTGGTCAGTGACTAAATCTGTATTTCTTAAACTAATATTATTAATTAAATCTGCTACTTCTTCTACACTTAAATCTTTAATAGAAAATTCTTCACTCATATTACATACCAGCTGCTTATAATTTGTCTTGATGAAATTGGTCATGTGGTCTTCATTGTTGACACCAGAGCTTGCCCAGTTATTTGTCTGAATTATTTTATGTAGTTACTCCTTGTAAAAAAAATGATGAACTTGCAATTATGATGTCAACTGTTCATAGATACATCGATTAATGATAATTTACACAACTTATCGATCACTTCAGCTGATGAAATTGTTGTGCACTGTTTTTTTGGCAATTTAATACCGTGAAACTATTTAAGAGTTTAAGTAACGGATCATAATAACCATACCATTAAAACTGCTCTCAATTAACACTAGTTTTACTTTTAAACATAAATCACTTCCACTGATGACATTTTTACCCTTTTTCTTTTAACATATATGCCACAAAATGTTAAAACATAAGCAAAACGACTGCTTGACACATCCTACCACTGCGCCAATAATAATTTTCAAATAGGGTGAACGTAAAACAAGGAAGAAGACCTAGATTTAATAGGATAAAGAAATAGTTATTACCAATTTACAAGTACTTATGATAACAATTTTCAAACAAATTACTAGACCGATTACAATTTTATTACATGATGACCGAACCTCAGACTACCGACTTTTAGACTGCCTATCTGTTATTCGCAAATTACTTAGTTTCACTAAACTTCTTATTTCACGTGTTAACTACACGGGAAATAGCTTTAGCTGATAAAAAATCCATTTAAACAACAACAACAATACAATAATTATCTAATACATATAACGCTTGGCTCAGCTTATTTTATTGCTGTGTTATTCGAGGTGTTTGAATGAGAAAAGGAGAAGGTTAGTATTAAAAATATACTTGTTTCCTTTGGTGTTCTGGAGTGGTATGAACTTTACTGGAGTTCAGGAGTATACAAATATAACAAACCTTACTGCAGTTTATTATACTTAGATATGTGATTCTTGTATGTATTAATGTAGCATAGAAGTATTTGTGTAGTGAATCCTTTGGCTAGGATCATATAGATAGTAGCAGCTTATTGTACTGTACTTCCAAATTTTTTTTTTTTTTTTTTGTATTACAGCTGAGTGGTGTTGTCATAATTTATTGTATTACGATAATGTGGTTTGATTGGGAGGACAGTTGTTGTAAGTTAATGTGTTACGACTGTGGTGTCAAGACTGCAATTTAATGTGTTGCTTTAGTCTGTGATCAGAAGTGACTGAACACAAATGCTTTGCTTCACAGACCTTTTATAGTAAATTCTCAGCAATTCATAGGGAATGCCTTCTCCGATTTGACGAAGCAAAGTGATTTGATTTACGTTTAAAATATTTAATTTTTTTGTCTGGGCAATTGAATGATATCACATAATATTTGAAAATTCTTTGCTAAAGCAACAACATACAGCAAAATCAATTTTCGCCGAGAACTCTACTCATCGAACTATTTTCTGTATCTGCATTATTGATAAGCGACTCTGCCTTCCGGCTGTCCGAACGCGTTATGAAACCCTTACCAATCCATATAGATCAATAGGAAAATGAAAAGCATTTTAATTTTAGTCTATCGGAATTCAGACGCGTGCTAGAAAATTCTTTTGGTCATTTGAAAGCCCGATTTTGCCGATTGGGAAAGGTGCATATCGACAATGCTCCTGCAATTATAAAAGGTTGCTCTCTTTTGCATAATACATGCAACGACAGAAATGATTTTATTAACAAGAACTGGCTATCTGAATTAGAAAAGCTGCAAAGATGAACAGTGCAGCCAAATAGAGCATATTAAGGAAATGTCATACGACGCGCTCTATTGCAATTTTTTAGTAAGTATAAAATCATAATAGTATATAAGTAGCTACATAATCATATAGCGAAACGAACACTTATTGTTATTACATTACATAAGCGGTGTCACTGTTTTCTATTGTTCTCTTTTTCGATTAGAAAATTTATTAGTTTTGCCTGCATATGATTACCCTCTTTCATGATATAATTGCTTTCTTTGAAAAGGTTGTTTGTAGAATCAATTTTATTCAAATTCTTTTTCTCCGATTCTCTTATTTCCAACTGAAATTTTTTTTTAATGCATTACTTTCGTATTCTGCCAAAGAAACTAACTCTTCATTCAAATTTCTTTTTGTCCAGTCTACTCCAGCCTATTCCCTCGTTGACATATTTCCTGAAATACAAGATAAGGTGAAAACAAAATATCAAATTTTAAATTTATAAACAAAATACTAATATATACCATATATAATAATATAAATGAAAAAAACGAATTTCGTTTTCGACTTTTCCACATCTTCAAAACTAATTTATTGCTGGAAGGTCTCTAATAACGCCACCCGAACATTGCACAGCATAAATATCAGCCAAAGTCTTTGAAGCTGCAGTTTATTTAAAAAACAATCAACAAAATTTATTAATAAAATGGAAAATTAATACAAAATTCAATACATACTTTCCTCCTGTTGACATTCTGCTAATGACAGCAAGTGACATTATGCCAGCCATTACTGGAATCTTTTTTCGCTGTATTAGGGCTTAGA
Organism: Dioctria rufipes; assembly: GCA_963924295.1. Taxonomy (NCBI): domain Eukaryota; kingdom Metazoa; phylum Arthropoda; class Insecta; order Diptera; family Asilidae; genus Dioctria; species Dioctria rufipes. The sequence continues at coordinate 251,602,193 of OZ002740.1, read as the reverse complement.
TTGTAGTGAACCTGATCTTGTGGGATTCCCGGAAGCATATGAGTGAGTATTGGAGGACTTGAAGTTAAGTCTGCCAGCATGAGCTGACAGCTCACTCCGAGACGACAGTTGTACATGCAGTTCGCTTCATCTTTGGAACCTGAAATCGGCGAAAGAGCGAACCTTGTCAACCTCCATAATTAATGACCGGGGCTGCCGGAGAGAGAAGCAAGAAATCAAAAGATTCAGCGCGTTATCACGTTATAAAATCATTTATTACTTTAATTGCCATTTTGATTCAACCTGCGCTACTACAAGCGATATTACAAATATTATGTTTCTTCCTTTTTCTTGTCACTTACAATTATTATTCTGAATGTCAATTCTTTTTGACTAACAGAGAAAACTGTCGCGATCTTGTCCGATATTTATCAAATATGAAAAAAAAAAATTAGGGTAAGTACATCCGATACTACCTACATTATATTGACACAAAAAGTATAAAGCTCTAAACTTAATTACTGGAAGCCAACTATAATATGAACTCAAGTGACAAACATGAATTTGTTTCATGTTTAGTACATGTACCGCTCACAATAAAGATAATGTCAGATAAATGACATTAAGAATCTACCAATTGAAACTTAAACAATCTAAAAAATTGTGTTGCTATAATAACTGTTAGGCTTATACATGTATATCCAAATTTTTTTTTTTTGTACAAAAGATAGTATGTGCATGGAAGAAGAAGAATTCCTGACGATTCGTTCTGATTATCTTTTCTGATTTAAATCAAACTAATCTTAGCTCAAGCTCTTATCTTTAAACTCAAGTCAATTAAATTCCTCGTTTTATTTTTATTTTTTTTTCTTAACAGGTCGGAGTAAATAAAGCAATATAATGGAAAATATATAAAGTCAATGTATGAAAAATTCGTCGTACGTGTCAGCCACAAAGCTGTCATATTTGGAAGTTATCTGTACGATCAAAAGGAAATTTAACCGTGAAGGATTTATATATGCATTCACCGATGTTGACTATGGTACTCACTCTTTGACTTTTATATAAATAAATTCTTGTGGAAAATCTAAAAAGATCGGTAGGGTTCCAACTAAATCAAACGCCGGTTCAACAATAAAATAGGATTTATGTTTAATATTAATTATAACAAACCGAACGCTAAAGGAAACTGACTCAAGTTCTCCAATTCACTCGTCTTGTAGTGGCTAATCTCTCAACTGCACAGACTTACATGAGGTTTACAAATGAACTTCAGTTTCGATTATATGATAATAAGTTAACAATATCATGGACTTATTTGTGAAACATTTTGTTCATTTTTTACAATTCCACCGCGTTTATTCTGTTACTTATGATATTTTGTGATTGCACTGTATATCACTGCAATAACTCACAAAAGGTATGATTTTGGTAACTCGATAAAACTGCAATGATAGTTGCAGTTGCCTCTGCAATTAATTTTATGTAACTGTTGTATTTCACACATTCCGATTTTTATTTTCGTCAAATTTCTCTAACTGCCTATTTACAGAATCTAAGGAATTGGCTTCTTTTATGATGTCTTCCAAAGATATGGAATCACCAATCGCTAAAATTATTTTTCGTAATTCCTTTGACTCACACTTCTCCGTTATTTGGTCTATAATCGCGTCTTCAGAATCCTTAAATTTACATTTTTCAGCCTGATGTCGGAGACGAACAAGAAACTTTTCAAATTTTTCGTCTGGTTCTTGTTTTAGTAGTCGAAAAATATATCTCTCATATACCTTGCTATGTTTCGGAGAGAAGTATTTATCCAGTTTTTCTAGTGCCTTTTGAAAAACATCAACATCTATATTTTCTTCCAGGTTTTCGTCAATGTGTGCACCGGGTAAATTATAATAAATCTCTTGAAGCTCTAGTCCACCTGTATGTAAAAGTAAAGCTCTTTTATTCTGTCTATCTATAACGTTTAATGCATTTAAATAAATTAGTAATGCTCGTTTCCATTTCTCCCACCGCCGCAGGCCTAATAAACTACTTTCCCCACAGCAGTTAAATGTTTCAAAACTTAAAATGTTTGTCATCGTCAATTATCTAAAAAAATTTTTAAAAATCGTGAAAATTCTAAGAAAATACTTCGAATAGTTTATTTTAATTGCCTTGACTCAGGCTGTATTATACATATATGTAAGGCTAATATCAATCATATTCGTATTTCCTTATCAGTATCACTACTAAATATGTAAGTATCATTTATGAAACCTTTTCCAGGGATAAACCTGTGCTTGCACATATTTTATTTAAGTGCTGTCATATCTTACTAATTTACTATGAAACCTTTTCGAGGGATAACCCTGTGCTTGCAGCTATATAATCCCAATACTGTCACACCTTGTTATTCCAAGATTTTTTTTTCTTTTTTAATCGAATGCAGGATGTAAACTCGTCTTTCACACGAAAACAATTTCAATTGTGGTCACAAAAGGAATAAATCTTACCTCTCACCAATACACTCGAGACAAAATACAATGTAATTATCTTCACAGCGGTATGCTACCCTCATACAGCTATGTATGTACATTACACTTTATTTCCAGGAATTTTACCTGTGATCATTCATGAATTATTTTGCTTACACGGGAAATATGAATATGCGAGGTCACTTTTATATATATATTTTTAAATCATTATTTACTTTACTCACCAATAATATTCTTACAAGGATAAATTCTTCCTTCTTGAGTTTATTTTTTAACTTTTTCTCTACTCCGTCTCCAATAACTTTAAATCAAGACTCCATACTTTAATTATCACGTTTAATAAAGTCACTATTTTTTTTGTTTGTTTTTTTTTTTTTTTTAACTTAAATTTGTTATAATTCTCCTCGTCGCCAATGTAAGATAATACTATTTCAATAAAACACTACGTTTCCTTATCTGTTATAATCGCATGACCTTTATTCATCGGCTCCTTACACATGAATGCTCCTCTCTACTCTACCTGCTAATGCTCTACCCTTGAAGTACATACAGTACATACATATACATACATATTCCATCCTGTCTTGTTCTGTGCTGCTGTGAGTATACACTGCAGTACATTAGCTGCTTAGATAGCCTGGCACATGTACTTGAATCTGAGCTCTGAAATACGTGGATGCATTTCAGACAGAAATTGGCTTATGTTAATTTATGAATGCAATTTTGGACCCACTTCAGAATTAAAGGAATTTATGGATGCATCTTGTTATGCATGCATAAATTTCTTTACCTTTGGTTGTTGTTATACAACAATTCCTCCCCTCTATTGAAAAAATTTATTAAATTTATTATTATTCTTGGGAGAGGAATAACTCATACAAAGGTGGTTATGCGCTGGTTCTCGGCAGTGTTGGGAACTTTTCAATCTCAAAAATCGCACATATTAACCAAATTTTTGCCACATTTCCCACAGTTCAAAAGCTGAAATTATCACAAAAATCCCACCATATAAATTATTAATTTAAATTGAAATGAAAAATTATACATTTTAATTGTATGTATTTTCTAATATATTTTGGTTTCATTTTTATTAATATATATTACTTACTACACTAAACATAAACTTAAATTCTAGTAGATAAATAACTTAGGATGCGTAGAGATGTAATAAAAAATATGTTTTCTAATTAAATAAGTAAGAACTTAAAAGTAATTTGATTTATATATTTGTAAATTATTTATCTGTGGCATTACTACTTGTATAAAATTTCTGTACTCATTAATTTTCGATGTAGGAACAAAACTTGTACAATCAACACCATCCGAACCAAAATTCGATCTAATCGTACACATTGCAGACAAACAATCTTCACTCATCCGATTTCTTTTTTTGGTTTATATATCTGTCACTAAAGAAAATATTCTTTCCGCCTCAGCATTTGAATGTGGGAAAGTCAATGCGTATTTTGCCACTCTCAATAAATTCGGAAACTGTGTGGAGCCATTTAATTTTTTTTGAATTCCGAAATTCTCTTCCAAAATTCTTCGACGTCCATATTTCTAAAATTTTCTTTTTCCGCGGGTGACGAGGTAACTGGTAAGCTTCACCATTCAGTTTCTACTTCATGAATGTTATAATTCAGAATTCTGCTCGAAATTATCTTTAAATCATCACAGTTTAGCTTTTTCGAAATATCCAAGGAACTCATGGGATTTAAGAACTGTATTTGTTTAATAAATGGATCTGTTATATTTTTACTATTTCATCCATGGCCTTTATATGTAGAATTTTCTACAGTTTTCAGTTACTTCAAGAATATCCTCTTTGGATAAGTTCTATTGATTAAATTCAAAACACTCTGAGTCCAAATACGTTTCTTCAGTAGGCATACAATAATTCAGATACTGCTGATTTTTGAATTTTGTCGGATTGAATAAAATTTTGTGCTAAAATTTTCAAAATTCTCTCTGACTCATTATTTAAAATGAGAATTAAAACTGTTCTTTTCTGAAAAAGAGCGTTAAATTCATTAAAAAATCGCAGCATGTATTTGAAGAAATAAAAGTATGACTTCATTTTCTTTAACAGTAGTTGAACTGCAATGTGTCTTGGCCTTGTCTTTCTTGTTTCATTAGATGCCAACAAAAAAAAAAGTGTTGAAGTGCTGTCCAATTCTCTAGTATTCTAGATACGCATGGCTGTAAGGACAACAATCTCGTTGTAGCTGATTTTAATATTTTGTTGTTTTGCACTTGGACGTATTCCTGTATTTCTTTAAGGACAGCAGAACTTTTAGGACTCTCCGAAAAATATGATGAAATATGCCTTATCAATTCTTCAGATTCACTTGGAAGTGCTTCGCAACAATGCGACGCCACATGCGCCGCAGAATGGCAAATACATGGAAAAAGCATTACCTCTTGTAATTGTACCTTAAGTCGGCTGAAAAAGGAATCATGCGCTCCAACCATTACTGCAGCGCCATCACTAGCTAAGCCAATGATATTCTTTAATGGAATTTGCTCTTTTTCCAACGTTTACTAAATAAAACTTCTGAAGTACAATCACTAGCATCCAATTCCACGAAATCAAAAAGCTTTGTCTTTACAAGAAACTCTTCACTAGTATAACACACCAATATGCAAAGATTTTTTTCGTTACTTATATCAGTACTTTCATCAATAAGCACAGAAAATGTGTTCTTCTTTAAAGACTTTATTAGCTTGTCTTTTTCAACTTTCCTTATTACATTTGCAATAATTTTCAAGCTTTTTTTTCTGCTTAAAGATATATCTTTTATAATAATTGAATCTGGAGAAAATTTTTTCAAAACAGGACCCGAATGGTCGATTACATTCAACGCTACATTATGTTCTGCAAAAAATGCGGAAAGATGAATTTTGGAATTTTGTACTTGCACATTGTGTGAGTAACTTTTAAAAATGCTGGAAACTGATGATACATTGTGCATTGATTCCCGGGCTCCTATGTGTTTTGCCGATTTGGTATGTTTTTCCAATTAACTTTTTCCACTTAAAATATTCAGATAGCATGCCGTACAGTGGCACTTACAATTATCGTATTTTATCTCTATAAGCCAATCTTTAAATTCTGGAGCTTCCAGCCAAGTTTGCTGAAATACTTTTCTTCTCTTTATGGAAGGTTTTGAAATAGCTGGAAAACTCATTATTCTATTAAAAATTGAAATGATTTTAAAGATTGTCGAACTATTCGAAAATTCGAAAAAAAAAAATCATTCTTACCGTAGATGCCCTGTAACCAAAAAACTATTTTTATTAATTAAAATACATATATTTCCAACACAATCAATTACTACTTCTATGACGTCTTTTAATATGCTACTTTTTGTTACGTATTTGAATTTTTATATGAATAGGTATGAATCTAGGTATAAAATAGGAATTATTTGATTAGCAATTAAATACCGTGAATTTCTGTATTTATTTGTACCTTCATTCTGACTAAAGCTTGTAAGGTTATATTTTTTTGTTTTATTAACCGCGTCAACAATTTTTGACTCTTATTTATCCACTCCGTATAAAATGTGCAGTCTCTGTCATTGTGCTCACAGCGAAAATCTCTTTCAATCTGAAAATTTATAATTGTATATATGACTCAATTAAGTTTAATCACTGGGAGAGATCTAAAATGGTCAATTTTTAACTTAATGAATCCCTTAAGATCTATAAAAACTAAAGAAATATTTTTAATCTGCATAAGTATATCGTTAAGCCTAGCCGTTTTTAAATTAATTTTTTACAAAAAGGCGGAAAATTCAAGAAGATAACTTAGATATTTAAAAAAAAAAAAAATAGAACCGACTCCAAAAAATCTAAACTCCTAAAAAGTATTAAATAATTTCAGTTAAAAATCTTGTCCTACTATTTTCAACAAAATTTGTAAAAATAGTAATTTGTGACCTCTCACATAGGTGTTTTCATTTAATATAAAACTTACAAGCCTTTGTCCGTAAGAATGTTTAAACAAAGGCCACTTCTGAAGATTTTGTTAATTCTTGTTTTCTCTGGTTATATGTTGCTTTCCATTTTTCCTCAACAGTTGGCCATGGTTCGTTGTTGTATAATAGCCAAAGTTTTTCCGATTCATCTGTCCTTTCTGGAAAAAATATTGCTTAATTAAGCGTATAAGAAACACACTTTCAGTTCTGTACCTTGTTCCAAGTTGATATTTTCTTCCCAGGTTCTCTTGTACTCGTAACTTTTATTTTTTCTTGAAAGTAATCCTTTCTCCCGCAATTTTCGTACAGGGTTTTATACTTGTTATTCTCCCGCAATTTTCGTACAGGGTTTTATACTTGTTATACAGAGCTCCTCTTGGATGAGTACTTTCAGTCCGTTCTATAAAATATGATGCCTCATTTTCATTTGGAAATATGTCGTGAATTTTTGATGAAATATTTAAAAAATCTCCACTATTGCATCGAGCGTTCCTTTGAATTAGGTGATCAACCAGAGCTGTTATAATATCCTTTCTGTGCTCGTTTTCTAGGTGATTATGCTCTTCATAATAATTAAATGCGCGTTTAGCTAGATAATGCTCTTTTAAAAATCCTTCTGCGTCCTACAAAATAAACATATCATATACATATATGTATGTACCTACAATTCCTGTGTGAGATAAATGAAGAAATTACCAGTTCACAGGAAATTGATTGTCCAGGCGATTGGGGTGTATTAGGACGAGGACTTGAAATGGACTCTTCCGAGCAAGAAAAATTTGCTTTTTTATCCAATCCGAAACGCTTGAGCTCATATAGACAATGTATTTGTGATTATGGAATTACTAAAACCCTGTGCAAACAAATTTTAGAATAATTTTTACCGTAAAATATTCCTTTTTTTGCTCCTAGCAGGCTGACTTTCCATCATGACAAAAAGGGTTTTAATTTTGGAAAAATTATATACAGATGTGCATACTTATTTATGTATATTTGTTATACAACTAATTAACCAAGTTAAAATCTTAACATTTTGCGGTATTAATGAAAAACTAATTTACATTTGCAACCCTCCATTTATTGAGCTAGGGACGTTGAGTGCTTGTTTCTTAACTAAGCTTATTTCAGCCCCTGTGTCTACTTCTAATTGCAGTTGTCCGTTTTGGGCGATGTCTAGGAGGAGTTTCACGATGGGGATTCGTGATACTGCGGAGAGAGGGGACCCTTTATCAAAATTCTGCAGCTTTAAACTCCAGTCTGTGAATTTTTGGTCGATTGTTTCGAGTTTCCCTCTGCCTCCCATTTTCGTTTTTGGAGGCACTCGTCCACAGAAATCACATTTAGTTTGAACCTGGTTTATGGTTATTTTATTTGGCACATTTGATGGTTTAACCTGATAACCATTATTATATCCAGGGCGATTGCGTTTACAATCACAAATATCGTGATTATAGCTCCGAAAATTTGTAAAGTAAGGAGTATTTTTGCGTTTTAAGCATTCATCATAGGTATGCCCCTTAATCCTGCAGAAATTGCAGATTACTCGTGTCATAAGTGAATTTCGGGGACCCTGTGATGATTTTGGGGGGTCTCTTGAAGTTTGCTGCCCATATCGACCGCCCACTGGTAATGTATTTTGAACTGAGTGAAAATCTATTGGGGGTGGAGTCCCAAGAGTTCCTGTTTGGAACTGTGGAATTACAGTAGAGGTCTCTAAGTTGATTTGGGCTCTGGAAAAGGAATGATATGAGACTTTTACTTTTTATTTGTATTATAATTAATTTTGTTTTGTTTTCCTTTTAGGTATATTTATATAAGGCCAAAGGCCTAGAAGAAAAATTTTAAAAAAAGATAAAGGAGGCCCGAATGACTACAGGCAATGCCTATAAAGTGCCAAGAGTTGCTGTGGCACTTGATATGTATAGTGAGTGTTTTTTATTTACATTTTTTAATATTATTGTTCCGCGACGGAACATCCTCCCGCCTCAAAAAAAAGGAAGGTAGCTGGAGAATTACTTTTTTGATTGAATAAATTTTGTTTGTAAAATAAAGTTAGTATTTGTTTATAAACCCTTGTCCTGTTGTGTTCTTTGTTATTACTACCAGGATTTAGAAAGAGTTGTTTTTTTAAAAAACTTACATTTCTTGACCTGTAGGCGTATGCGTATTTTTCCGTTTGATGTTTTGATGAAACGGAGAGTGTCGCCTTCATCGGTTTGTACCCTGAAGCATTTTCTTGCTGTCAAGGCTTTTTCCCATGGTATGGGCTGCCTGCGGATCTCACCCCACAGAAGTGATTCAATAATAAAATTTGTTGGAGGCAGAATTGCGTCCTGGAAAAGTACTCCTGTTCGTGGAACTGGACGTGTCCTTTCTTCATCATTTGCCTGCACTGGTTTTGGAGGTGAGCTGGTACCTGGTTCCTCAGCTAGTCGTGGCGATTTTGGACGTGGTTTTTTGAAATCCCGTGGCGCTGAGCTGACACATTCTGCACTTTTTTCGGTCTCATTTCGACTTGTTATTGCCTGTGGGTTTTTGGCTTGTTTTGGACTTGAGCTGGGACGTAGTTCATATACCTTGACTGGATATGACTTTTTTTCTTGTAGTGATTTCAAATAGGGAACTTGTGGGAGTATCCGTACCTTTTCGGTGCAGAACTGGGATATTTTACACGATTTTCGCGTTTTGTCCCAGTTGGGGGTCGAGATGGAGTTGTATGCACTCGAATACCTGGGCCCCGTGCGAGTGCCTGTACCTGTTTGGTAGCTGGGACTGCCTCGAATGGAGGCTTGAATAACCTTGGTGGTTTGGGCATCTCTGTTGCTCTTAACTTATCCTTTATTGGAGTGGTCTCAGGTAACGAAGGACCCCTTATTTGAATATTCTCTAGATCGGGAATATCGTCGATCCAGAGACAGTCATCCAGGCAAGGTAATGAGTCCATAGTTCCAATAAAATTAGTTTCAAAAAATAATAAATGAATAATAACCAAAAAAAATTTAAGCAACTCAAAAAGGAAATGATAAAAACTTAAAAAATTAACCAAATTAAAAGAAAACTAATGATGGCGGTCTTATCTACTTCATGTGTGCTTGTCAAGTGATCATAATTTTCAGATTTGAACTGAAGTTGGCTGAATTTTTGTATTGCTGTTGTATTGCTTTATTTTGTTTAATTAGGGCTTACACGTTTCACTTTTTGAATTGAATAATATTATCCGGGGATAAATTTATATATTTGCGGTGTAGTATTATTAATTGTTATTATTATTTAGATTAATAATGTTGTACCATTTAATTTGGCACTGATATTACGAAAAGTTATTTTGTTGGTGCGTCTGGGCGCAAGCGTAGCACAAAACTTGCTCTGTGCTGAGGCATGCTTCGTGTGGGATATTTTTGATTTTCGATGTGAAAATATTGTCGAATTATAGTTTTGTTTCAATGGGTAACTTGTATAATTTAATAATTGGCCGAATTATTTGAGTATTCTGTGTTTTCACAGTTGCTACTCTGACCTGTTTGTCCTGGCCTGGGTTGATTTTTATGATTCGACCTGTCGGCCATTTTGTGGTTGGACAATGATGATCTTATATTAAAACTAAATTATTTATTTTGAGGTTATCTTCTGGTGTTTTCCATTTTTTACGAGCTTGTAAACCTTGAAGATATTCTTTTGAGCACTTTTTCCAGAATTGATCTGTCAACCATTGGACATATTGCCAACGTTTGAGGGAAGTTGTTTTATTAGTAATAGATGGTTCTGGAATTGTCTTCAGATTTCGCCCAATTAAAAAATGCCCAGGAGTTAAAATATTAAAATCGCTTGGATCATACGAGACTAGGTCACTCTTACCCAATGCACAATCGCATCAACATAAACAAACTAAATCTATTAACGCCACTCACTAAAGTAGCGCGCAAGCAACAAGCAGTGACGAAATATGGATCACTGACCGCGATTCAACATGAGGGCTTCGATGAAGAAATTATAATAAAGTAAGTAATCACAATAGTAATTATTGTTATCCTAAGCTAATTTTAAGTTGTATAAATAAGCTAAGGAAATTAAAGAATTCATGCATTATCAAAAGTTCACTCATCGTGTTTTTTCTTAAACTTAGGTGGAGTTCTGCTATCTAGCTGCTCCCCATATATAGATCACTGGAGTTAACGCTTTAATAGCTGCTCCTATTAAATCACGTTAAGAGTAAAGCCCATAGGCTGCTCTTCGTGCATTTAATTTGATAAACCAAGTAAAAGTAATTAAAGGTTTATCACACACATACCCTCGATGCTATATTAATAAATAATATTAAGATAATCTAATGTAAGATAAACACGTTACATAAAACTAACACTAGATTAGGGCATCACATACGATTAATATAAACATTAAGTAGTTAACAATATAAAACCAACAAAACAAAACAACAACTATCCACGGGAAATGAATTAAGACAAAAAAAAATTTAATGTAAAACACAACACAGTAGTTGGAACGACCAAAGTTTTGCCCGGGGTGGGGCCACACAGGTTCAGATCGAGTCCAATCCTCGAAAAAATCGGAACGGGGAAAAATCAGAACACGGAGCCTTACAATTGTCATTTTATTTTATTATACCCTAGATGAAATCATAGGGGTATACTAAGTTTGTCATTCCGTTTGTAACACCTCGAAATAATGATGGTAGAGCAAAATGCATTGGACACCCAATCATAATATTAAAAGTTATTTCGATTTTTGCATGTCCGTCCGTCTGTGCGCACGATAACTTGAGAACGCGTACACTTAGAGAGTTGAAATTTTGTACACAGACTTTAAAAAAAAAAAGTAAAATTAAGTTCGAAAATGAGCCAAATCGGGCAACTCCTTCGTGGGGTTGCCATATAAAAATTTCGTTTTCCGCTATATATTTGGTCACTGCCTGAGAACGCGTCGACGTAGAGAGCTGGAATTTCGCACATGATGTTTTTACTACATTAGCAAATAAAATGTCAAAAATGGACTAAATCGGGCAACTCTTTCTTGGTGTTGCCATATAAAAATTTCGGTTTTTTACGTATACTTTGAAAACGATCAGTCCAAGACATTTTTATTGTACTAAAAACTTCTGCAGAATACGAAATCCTATAAAATTGGTTATAATCATTTTGTCTGTGCGACAAACCGTTCTAGAAATATATGCGAAAAACAACTTCAAAATCAATCATCTAGGGTATCCTAAGAATTGGTCTTAGACCAATTCTAGCTTTTTTACTTGATTAGTTTTAGGAATACAAAAAATAGAAGAAAGAAATTAAAGAGCCGCATCTGTTACTCCCTACTCTTCATCTTCCGAACAAGTCCATTCGACAGCGGCTGTCCACAGGGGATGGGTGGCGGTGAGCTCCCTCGCAAAACTCGTCGCCGGGGAATCAAAACAGTCGTGACAGCAAGTACACAACCCATGCATAGCAACGAGCGTAAATACGCCACCTAAAAACAAACAAACAAAAAACGAAAATCAGAATTGCCACACAAAGATTTTTTACAAAAGTTTCTTACCTGCAGCCACTAGGGACTGCCCTCGATGGGCAAACAGGGGCAACAACATCCTGTGGTATGTACCAGCTGTAGCCTCGGCACCCCAGACAGTACGGGAACGCTCCCCACCCATGTGTAAAACCAAATGAACTGGACTACTCCACCCAGGGCTCACGCGCAAAACATATACCGAATAAAAAGTGGAGGTCAACCCCGCGAGACTGCGCCAATAACATTGCAACAAAGTAAAATGAAGACAGTCGCTGACGAGAACAGAAACTAGAATGATATATTCCAGGACTCGATCAGACCATGCAAATTTTTAGGAAGACCCAAAAGAAAAAAGAAAAACACGTGGGAATCCTTTTCTGTTGTCATTTTTATGCTGCTGGCTCGATATTTATGAAAATATTGGGTTTCACCTCCGTCCGGCGAGAAATTTTTGTGTGCATGATTAAACATGCCCAACGATAAAATATGTTGTCAGGGAAGGACTGTAAATTAAGAACTTCTTTGCATTCTTTTGATTAAGAAAATCAAAATCGACAGAGTTCGTTTTAAAACTTTGGAGTAATCGCATCGCGACAAATAATTTGCTCGATCGAAATAATTAGTTCTTGCTCAGAAAACAACTTGTTCGGTAAAAATAAATTTAGCTTTGCTAAAACTTTAAATGGTTGATCGAAATAATTGGTTTTTCTTAAGAGATAGCTGGTCGATTGGTAGATAATGCGTCGATGGAAACATAATTGGTTTAGTGTCGAGATTAAGTGAACATCCCATTTTGTAAAACCTCCGCTGGTGGATTGTTTTGTAATTAAAACCCTATGTACGATTAGTGAATAAAAGAATTACGATTTATCAGTGAGAAAAATTGAAAGATGTTTTACTCAACAAAATCCCCACGTGTGGGAAAGGTTCAAGCCCACCCCTCTGCACAACAGTAGTTGGCGGTGTAAAGTGGTGTTGTTAGTGAGAGACCCCATAATACTGTAGCGAAAACCACAATTAATTGTGATTTCGCCTGAAGAATCTCGCTCACGATATTTATTAATGAACTGCTCATGATCAAGTGGTTATCGATTCCTTGTGTTATTTCCCAGTGTTCTAATTTCTACTAACAAATCAAATACTTGGTTTGGTTGACGATTAAAATAAATATTCTTCTTCGGGGTCTCGACTGGATTAAGAGTATTGTTTTGATAAGCGACTAAAATAAAGATTCTTATTGTGGGTAGCGACTGCAATAAGAATTTAATACTAATCAAACAAGTGCTTTATTTTGGTTAAAGGGTTGAAAATTGAGATTTTTATTCTGGGTACCGACTGGATTAAAGATCTTATTTTTGACAGCGACTAAAATAAAGATTCTTACTGTGGGTATCGACTGCAGTAAGAATAAATTACTAACACCAAACTCTTTATTGCTGGTCTCGCCTGTAATAAAGATTCTTATTGTGGGTATCGACTGCAATAAGAATAATTTACTAACTCGAAACACTTTATTGCGGGTCTCGACTGTAATAAAGATTCTTATTGTGGGTATCGACTGCAATAAGAATAAATTACTAACTCAAAACACTTTATCGCAGGTCTCGACTGTGATAAAGATTCTTTCTGTGGGTACCGACTGCAGTCAGAATTACTAACCTCACTTTATTCTGGGTCTCGACTGGAATAAAGAAAATCCCAATCCTAAAAACCTTAATAGAGAACCAATGAATTAATTCGCACAACAATTTCCTAATCAATTGAAAATACAAGAATGCTCATTCTGCATTCTTGCATTATTCAATTGACCCAAAATCCATCGCTCAATTAATCAATCACAATAAATGCGATCGATTGATTAATTGCAATTAAGCAAAAACATACGCTAAACAAAATATATGTCACAACCTTAAGAAGTGACTGTAATTGTTTACATGCGTTTGTTTACATTTTTGCAATCAGAGTAATACGGGTCAATTATATTGCGTCACATCTTTCTGCCGGAGTTAAACACATAAATGCAAATATGCAATTGAGTCATGATCTATAATAATTGTAAACAAAATGCAAGTATGCATTTTGTATTCAGAAAGAAGAATGACAATTGGTTTTTACTAGTTATAGATACAACAAGTAGTCGTTTTATTTACCACTTGGCATCGCCTGTTTACAGCTGCGCCAACATCATTCATTTCGAGACTACTACCGGGCATCTGCTGTTTACAGCTGCGTCCGTCGTAGTAGCGGAGGTCTGCTTTTCACAAAGCTTCTCCTGCCTCATCGTTTAGAGATTTACATCATTAATTACTACATGGCGACCGTACATATAGATATATACAGCATCTATAGTATTATTACTTGGCGAACATCTATACACTCTACGTTTTTATTACACTTATGTCAACAGGTGCAGTTTTTATTGGTTCATTTTGATGTGAGCAATCAATGACAGCAATCGGAGCATCAGTTTTGAACTTCTCCTATGTGAGGAACGGCTGATACTGATGACCATAGTATGATTGTGTAAACTTTATATACATCTCATATAGCAATGCGTATCTATTCAAATTTCAAATTCAAATCATCGTAGGGATATGATTCTGAGTTCAAATGAACTGTAACATCGGTGAGTTGGCAGTTATCAAATTTGCTAGCATCCTTGGTTTTATCATTCCTTCGATTCGTTTGTAATGCTAAGATAATAAATCGAGGTTTCTCCAGTTGAGTGGAAGTCTTAACTGACCAGGTTTGATGCGTGGATTCCGGTAGTACTGGATACTCATATATGCCCCAGCTGCGGAATGGTATTTGTATCGGGCGACCTATCCCGAATAATTTTAAATAGTTGTAGCTTTTCATCATCGGATACTGTAACATGCGGAATGCTCCATTGAAGTTTGGTAATTTCAATTTTCACCACATCTGTGGGTGATATAATGGCATTATCAATATGAGTTCATGTTTGGAATTTATCAGAATTTTCTTGTAATCTTCAGCGAATCCCAATAAATATTTCAGAGGTACACAATAGTTAAACAGTCCATTGGCTGGTATAACGGATGAATCTGGTGACCAACTGCCGTTGAGTAGTATCCTGCTTACATTTGCCTTTAGCGATACCGATCTATACCTGAAAACTGATGTCCTTCTATTGGTTGATGTCTTCGAGAACTTTCGAGATGTCTGTATGAAGACGTACAATTTAGATCCTGCACATTATTACACCATGCCAGGTCTAACATGGGATGCAATGTTAAAATATACCAAAGTGAAACTGGAGCTGATAACTGATGTTGACATACTGCTATTCGTAGAGAGAGGTATTCGAGGAGGTATAAGCCAATGTTCCAATAGATACAGTAAAGCCAACAATAAATATATGGATGATTTTAACCCAGATGAAAAACAAAAATACTTGATATATTATGATGTTAACAACCTTTATGGAGGAGATAGTCTCGATATTGATGTTTTCCAAATTCCTGATGATTCACCAACTGGATACATACTCGAAGTTGATTTAGACTATCTACTACATCTGCATGATAAGCATAAAGACTTACCGTTTTGCTCTGAACATACAGCACCACCAGGTTCAAAATTAGAAAAACTTTTAACAACATTACACCATAAAGAAAAATATGTTATACACTATCGAAATTTGAAGCAATGCTTATCACATGGCCTTGTCCTAAAAAAAGTACAGCGGATCCTGCAATTCAACCAGTCAGCTTGGCTTAAACCATACATTGATTTGAATACCTCCAAACGGAAACAGGCTACCAGCGATCATGAAAAAGACAGCTATAAAAAGATGAATAATGCTGCGTTTGGTAAAACCATGGAAAATGTACGCAAGTATAGTGACATCAAGCTTTGCGTAAAGTGGGAAGTCCGACATGGTGCCAAAGCTCTGATTGCAGCTCCCAACTTCCACAGTACGAAAATATTTGATGAGAATTTAGTTGCTGTGGAATTAAGGAGACTGGAAATGTTGTTTAATAAGCCACTCTATATTGGCATGGCAGTCTTAGAAATTTCAAAAACATCCCTCTACGACTTCCATTACAGTTTTATGCACCGCGAGTTTGATGATAAATGTAAAGTCATGTATACCGATACAGACTCCCTAATATATGAAATTGAAGAGAGAAACATATACATATGACTTTATGGCTGAAAATATTGATAAATTCGATACAAGTGATTACCCTGTAAATAATCAGTTCAATATACCGCTTATGAATAAAAAGATTCCTGGTCTTATGAAGGATGAGCTGAACGGGAAAATCATGTGTGAATTTGCAGGCCTCCTCTCGAAAATGTATAGCCTACGCATAAATGATGGTAAAACTGTAAAAAAAGCCAAGGGAATAAAGACAAATGTTGTTCAGAGGCATATAAAGTTCCAAGACTACGTTGAATGCCTGAACAACAAGCAGCTTTTAACTGCAAATCAGAGCTGCATACGATCGCATAACCACAATGTCTACACTATCAACCAAAAGAAGTTAGCTTTAAGTCCACATGATAACAAGCGATATATTTTGAGTGGTACAACGGATACTCTACCGTGGGGACATTACTCAATTCCACCAGAGCAACAAGGAACAAACACAGAAAGTTCAGTTCCAGATCAACAAGGAACAAGCACAGAAAGTATAGAAATCTAAGCTCATTATTGTAAATAAAAAACATGTATTATAGTTTTAGTTTCATTTATTTAAGTACTTTGTTTTAATTGTAGTACAGTCTAAGATATTATAATTATAAATTTAATTATGAATTTATTTTTAAATTGTATTATAGTTGTTTTTCAAGAAATTATAAAACATCTTTGTTATTAATCCAAGAATTGTGTTTTGATGAAAATCCGAGCCATTTAACGTAAGCTTTATCTCCACTCTTCTTTAAGATTTTCTCTACGAGATATAAGTTTTGGGTGTTTAACTTTCAGCAGCTCCAATTCATAAAAGCCTCCTGTGATTGGATTTCCTTGATAATCTTCCAGACGATATGTGATGGGGTTTGTGTTTTGAACTTTAATAATTTTAAAAATCTCAGCTGTCCAGTTTGGTGTATAGCCCTTCTCAAATATATGCTTGTATTTGCTGATGCGTACAAAATCTCCAACTTTATACTTTGCAGGACCAACAATTTTTATATGTTTTTATATGATTGTATACAGTTGAAAGCAGTTGTTTCTCATTGGAGGTGTTGATATCACGTGGTCTCATTTTTGTAGTTCGATGTATTCTTGAGTTGTATTCAGTGAGCAGGTTCTTCACCATACTAATCCACTGATAAGTTCCATTAAAGCTGAATTCCTTCCACATCATATCCTTCAGAGTTCGGTTAAATCGTTCCACTATTGATGCTTTGAGGAAACTGTACGTAGAGTAATGATTAATTGCATGCTTCAGTATTAGATTTTTAAAGAGGTTGTTGTAGAATTCCTTTCCATCATCAGTCTGCAGGTTTTTAGGTATTTTAGGTATTGATTGCATGGCATCTTTTACTTCTACACCAGTTTTTCTTTTAATTGGGATTGCCCATGCATATTTGGGGAAGGTATGAATTACTGTCAGCAGATAGCGGTAACCCTTGTTCATACATTTCAACCTGCCACAAGTCATCTAGTCCTTTGATTATCACTCGACGTCGTTTAAAATTTTTTCTCGCTGGTTTATGCAGCTCATTTACCACTTGTCTCTTACTCATCGTAATTATAAATGAAACAGATTTCTCAAAAGTTTTTACTCATATACACCATCTTTTGGTGTCAAGTCTTTCTTATTTATTACTGAAGTAAACAGATAGTTTTCAATCTTTGCGATTTCGTCATTGATATATAGCGTTAAATTTGCCACATCTATATTAATAGTTTTTCTTATTTCTTCCACACTTATTTTAATTTTCTTGTCAACATAGTCTTTGGTAGTAGCATTATCATTTTCAAGGGGCTCACCAAGTCGTTTTATACACTTTGAGTTCAAATCGTAGTCTCCGTTTATCGTTAAATTAAATCCAATACCCCGCTCTCCTTGTTCACCAGCTGGACCCTGAGCTCCTTGTTTACCAGCTGGGCCTTGAATTCCTTGCTCACCAGCTGGCCCCTGAGCTCCTGTTGGTCCACGTTCACCTGGTTTCCCAAGATATCCTCGCTTAGAGAAACGTCCAAACTTGTCAACGCTCATCTGTAGATTGTGTAGAAATATGGTGATGAAGTAGTATTTAAACTATAATATCTGCTTCTCGCAACTCCTCCAGGATAGATACAATTTCATTGTTGTGACTGGTGTTTCCAGCCTGCTTTGATGCCATTAGAAGGTGCAGTCTATTCACTAATTCATTTGGATCATCCCAGTACATGTGATCAATGTTTTCCTTAGGCAGACGCATTAGTCCCATGCCTTTATGCTGTATAAGTTTACTGATTATAGCTTTATACTTAGCCGCTCTAGTACCATTTATTTGCCCATCTTCAGCATAGTCACGTTTATATGTATTGGTATCTCTCAAAATAGATCCATAATTAGTTAAATCCTCTTTAGTATATAGACTTTTTACAGGATCTTTCATAAATAGCACCTCACATAACCCCAAAGTTGTTTTATAGCTCTTCCCCTTGATAACAATATTTCCTACATCATCAACATCAAACGTTGAATTACCGATTCTCCACGCGTTGTCATCATAGTAAACTCCATAGGTTGGATCAATTTTAGGGCTATTATCAGTGAATAGCTTTAAATAGTTTGAAACTATGTATCCAGACGTATCGGAGGAGGTGACAGGAGACCTTCCTGTCAATGTTCTTGAATGTTTAGGTGTTGCGAATTCTTCTTCAGATGTTAAGAAATAATCTCCATAGTTTATAGGTGTGCTACTAGCCTCCATTTTAACATATTTTCGTTTTGGAGGAGTAAAAGGTTCCACAATTTCGCTGTCTTCTTCTTCTTCTTCTTTTGGTTCCAATTTGACTGGTGGCTCGTTTTTGACTCTGGTAACAAACTCTTTTCAGAGTTTGGTGATTGGCTTAAAAGTTTCTTCAAGTTAACAGCTTTTCAAACAGCTCTGATCACAGCTTAACAGCTTTTTAAACAGGTCTGATAACAGCTTAACAGCTTTTAAACAGGTCAAATAACAGCTTAACAGCTTTTCAAACAGCTCTGATAACAGCTTAACAGCTTTTAAATAGGTCAAATAACAGCTTAACAGCTTTTCAAACAGCTCTGATAACAGCTTAACAGCTTTCAAACAGGTCTGATAATAGGTGAACAGCTTTAATCTACTCAGCAGGTCCACAGGATTCGGTGTGCTTTCGACTGAGTTACAACTTCGACTTATGAAGATTTCACATGTTTCAGCCTTTTATAGTACAATGAAGGTATCAAATCCTTTACGGTAGCGCCCCTTGTTTAATGAGCTATCCTTATCAATCATCAAGAACCCATATTCATCCTTCCAACACTCAGCACAGGCTCTTCGAAATTTATCAAACTTCATGTCTGTATTCACATGATCATTATAGATATGTTTCAAATTCAAGTCACCTTGCTTGAATAAGATGATTAAATTAGCATTGTCACGTATTAAGTGCTGTGATATATGCGTATATGTTTGACAGAGATAGAAGCTGTCTATATCTTCATGACGACCCATGAAAAGCTTTTCAAACAGCTCTGATAACAGCTTAACAGCTTTCCAAACAGCTCTGATAACAGCTTAACAGCTTTTCAAACAGCTCTGATAACAGCTTAACAGTTTTTAAAACAGCTCTGATAACAGCTTAACAGCTTTTAAAACAGCTCTTATAACAGCTTAACAGATTTTCAAACATGGTGTTTGGTGTTATTTGGTGTTTCCAGGGTGTTATTTGGTGTTTCCGGGTGTTGCTTTGGTGTTAATTTGGTGTTAGTTTGGTGCTATTTGGTGTTTCCGGGTGCTGCTTTGGTGTTTATTTGGTGTTATTTGGCATAATTTGGTGTAATTCGGCAATATTTGGTGTTACCCGATGCTGTTTTGGTGTTGTTTTGTTATTATCTGTTGATCGGTTATAAATACCTGTTTCAGCTGTTCTTTCCTAGTGTTTTAGCAACCGCCAATATGTTTGAATGTATAGAGTGTAACAAATCATTTAGTCGTGGTTATAGCCTTTTACGACATAAGAAACGGCTAACACATTCACTTAAAAGTGAAAAGCGTGAAAAGAAAAATACACCTGAGGATACTTTATTATCAACGTTCACCGATAAAAGCGGTTGTAGCCCCAAAAAAAATATTCAGAACAAAATGATAGCACTGAGAAAAACCCAAGAATCCTTAAAAGCGCGGCTACCTTTTAAAATAATACCACAACACACCAAGCATGATCATAATTTTGGTAACATACTCCCCGATCAAATAAAAGAGGAAGACAGCGAAGGGGAAAAGAAGAATGATGATGATAATAATAAATCAGTTGAGGGAAGTGAACAAAGCTATGATACCGGTGACGGTGATGATAATGATACAGGTTCAAAATATACGGAGCCAAACATACTCGTGAATGAATTGCGATTCTTATTACCATGTAGAAAGTCTGCAAAAAGAGTTTTTGAAATCATACAGCAGTTAAAGAATCAGGGGGTAGTTCAAAACTAAACAACACATACATATAAAACAAACATAGCACAATAGCTGAGAAATAGATATCTCACACAAGAAAATGTAAGGAGAAAATTAAAAAAAAAAAATTAATTAAATTCTTCATTTAGATAATTCCTTTTATTTCCAGCAACTCATATCGGTCAACGTCCATTTTCTGCGTGGTGCTCCTTTTTAGGGAGAGACATTGATGGTGATGGGACTTCTGAACAAAATGTATGGTGTGAGGCGGACACGAAGAGTAGTCTAATATCCCGTCTTTCTTAATGCTTTTGCACTATATGTAGTTTAATAAAAAATTATATGTTTTAAAAAGTTTTTTTAATCATTTTGTATAGAACATAATATTACCAGATTCTTATAAGATTTTCTTCTGCTTATTAGATTTTGTATAAAATATACTCTTACCAAATTCTTGTACTAGATTTTTCTGCCTGTTGGATTTTGTGCAGAACATGCCGTCACCAAATTCTTATACATAACATATACATGATAAGTCTATAAAAATCAAATTATTTAGAAACTTCCGTCCAGTAAATTTTCCCCGCTTTACTCTTTCAATTTTAACATATTCAATGATAAATTCAATATCTTAGAGTTTGCTGACTAAAGAGATAATTGCTGGTTTTCTAATTCCAGCAAAGTACTGGTTTTGCATGTAGCTAGAAGAGATACTCAATTTCTTTGTTTGTCTAATACCATACGAAAATCTTTCAGTTGATATCACTTTAATTATAATATTATCTAGGATTAGTATACCCATCAATTTTCAGTTTCATCGTTGCTGGTGTCGATTATAGAGCAATTCTACTTTGAGTGATGCAATCTGTAAAATGAATTAATGCTTAAATGAATACTTATTCTTTTAAATAACACAACAGCTTAGTCATGCCGTTAGGAATACATCTGACTACCAAAAATTTACTTTTACTACTTACTCACAGCTAAGTCGAATCTCCCATACAACTTCCACTATTCATCTAAGACATCGTCAAGTGAATTCTTAGTTAACATATCCTACTAGTTTAATATCATATCAAACCAAAGCTTGAATTTAACGCAGCTTTCACTGCAAGAAAATACTGTGCCCATCTCAATATTACCATGCTCTTAGCAGTTTCGCATGATCTATTTCTAGATATGTATTCGCCCAACCCAGCTCAACACATGATAGCCCCTGACGGCTAGAGCATACAACAACTGATAACACCAAGTTCCAAGCTACCAAGTAAACGATAGCATATTGTTGCTAAAGCTTTCATCCACCAAGTATACATACCAGCCCAACACAAGCATGATAATTTTAGGCAGCCATAGCATATCAATCAAGCAACTGATAACACAAAGCTCCAAGGCAGATGTTGTGTGTTAGAGCGAGATGGTTGAAAAGTATGGTATTCACTAAAGTTTCCTACTAGATTATGAGCACCCTCCGCACATAAAAGAAACTTCATGCACCACCAAACTTAATTGCTCCTCAAAATATTTGTTAATCCCAGACCGAAAAATATAGCGAATTGTAAACAAAACCTATAGGCTTCCTCATTGATCAATATCCATAAGATAATTTCAAGCTATCATGCCCACCTAAAATATGAACACAGATTTATGTTAGAGCGACACAGATGTTTTGACAGAGTCAGCTGGTTGAAAAGTATGATATTCACTAAAGCTTTCTACTATATTATGCACACCCACCACCCATAAAATAAACATCGAGCACCACTAAGCTTAACCCAATCTCAACCGCCACGATCTTGGCAAAAGGTAATATCAAGTGACCTGCTAAGTCATGCCATTACACCTGACAGCCAAAAATTATTCTTTTACTGCTCCCATACAATTTCCATTACTTAATATCATAGCACTATCTTCTATCATCAATGCTTTTAATTTAACCCACTCTCAACCTAACTTAAGATTTAACGGTAAACATATAATACTATCCTCTTACACGCTCTTCACTAAAGCTTTCATATCCTACTATATTAATATACAACACAATTAATATATACACAACTTACAGTACCCACGCTCAACCTCCACCACGGTCTTCACTATATGCTTGAAGAATTATCAGTTTTTTCTTCGTTCATACAACACCATTCGGATGATGCTTTAGAGAGATAAATATGAAGCGATATTGCTGATAACTTCCACTATTCATCTAAGACAACATATCATACTACATTAATATCATAATACCGCCTTCTTTCATCAAAACTTTTAATTAAACCCACGCTCAACGTAATGGTTAGAAAATATGTGCTCAATCTGATAGTATGAAGATGAAATTATCATATTCTTATCAGTTTCATGTGAACTATGATATCATGGTTAATAACTCTGCCAGCTTCCTATGCTTACCAGCCCTAGACACAAAAAAAAAACATAAATCAATTTGTTTATTTTATTCGCATGTATTTGTTTAACTACGCAAGAAGTTATATATTATTTCACGCTCATTACACCTGGTCACCGAAAATTTTACTAATTTATATTACTCATCTAAGTCGGCATATCATCCTACATTAATATGATAGCTCGTTAATGCTTTTAATTAACCCACTCTCAAGCTAATGATAATATGCAATCTTTTCAGATGTGGCTGCTCAATCACTTTCAGGCTAGGCTAACAAGGTACTCTAGAAAGATTTCGTGTGGCAACACTGGTCATGCCATTACACCTTATCACCACAAATTTGATGAAAAGTCTTTTACTATACCCAAACAACTTCCATTACTCATCTATGACAAGATATCATACTACATTGATATCATAACATCACCTTCTTTCATCAAAACATTTAATTAAACCCACTCTCAACCTAATGGTAAGAAAATAATGTGATCACCGCAATAGTATGAAGATAAAATTATCATATTCTTATCAGCTTCATGTGAACTATGATATCGGGGATCAATCAAATCTCATAACAGTGTGACTGATTGAGAAATTTTATTGAAAATAAAAAACAATTCTTCATAAAATGTAAGACTTTTTAATACAAACTCCTAGATATAAAAAAAACATTAATCACTCAATTTGTCTGCTTTACTCGGCTATATTTGTGTACGCAAGATATCAAATTACCAGCCACCTGGCAACCTTTTCTAATGCTTTAATTCCCATTACGTCTAATGATTTTATGTGTCTTACCATCCCAAGCAGCCGTGATCTATTTTTAGTATTCGAATATCATAGCATGATCACTCTTGTTTATAAAGATACCTACAGACCACAACTTACGTTATAGTTGTTGTTGTTTTTTTTAGCAAAAGGCATTTTCAATTATAACTTCCACTACTCATCTACAACATCACATCCTACAGATTAATATCAGTTCTTGTTGTTTTCAACTAAAGAAATTAAGAATCTGTCATAAATCGCTCAATTTATTTACTTTACTCGGCCGCTGTCCGAATTTGTTTACATTATTCGACTGCGAATTTGTTTACTGTACTGTACGAATTTGTTTATGCAAGGAATCAAATTAGAAGCATTACACAAATTACGCAAAATTAAGCATTTACTAATTTCCATTATGTATCTACCTACATTCACCCCAACCAGCTTCGCCTGATCTATTTTTAGATATATGGTTACATGGTGCAATCATGTTTATAAAAGGCCCCTACAGATTAATATCATCAAATCTTTAATCCACAACTTAGGTTATAGTTGTTGTTGTTTTTTTGTTTTTCAGCTACTAATATTAATTACACCTGAGAAGGTAAGATCGGTGATATCTTGAACCATAGCCTGTAGAGGATTTCTGATGAAAATTTTACCCCCCTAGTACTAATACTATTGGCATAAACAAAAAATATCCTAGGGTTAACTTGAATTATTACTACTATTAATTATACCTACAAAGATAAGATCGCTAATATCTCGAAACCCATAGCCCGTGGAGGATTCCTGATGAAAATTTTGTCAAGCTCCAGGACTAAGACCTCCACTGACACCTTCGAGCATCTATTGGCATGAACAAAAATATTCTAGAGTTAACTTGAATTATTAATAATACTACTTTTAATGTGATTAATTGTATTCACTGTTGGCACTTGGTGGAAGTATTTTATGATAGACATGTTGGATTTTTGAAGAAAACACTTGTTTATCTACTCCACTGAACGTTTAATTATGTAAAAACAAAAATTAAAACTTCGGCCTTTGATAATGTCCTAGTCAGACGAAACGCGTCGGCCTCTTTAAGTAATTAGTTTTAATTTTTGTTTTTACATAATTAAACGTTCAGTGGAGTAGATAAACAAGTGTTTTCTTCAAAAATCCAACATGTCTAATAATACTAATTCCACTAATTCACTTAGGGAATTTCATAACATTTCTTATCCACCTAAATACACAGCTGCACACATCTACCCTCGCCTTGGGTAATGTTTCCTCAGCCCAGCCCAACATACCACAGGCATACTAAAGTAAACAACTAACACCAAACTCAAGCTGACAAGTATATAGCCCCGATATAAATTCGCATAGGGTATTTCATATCATTACTCAATACAAATAAGCCGCACATATTTTACCCAAGCCTTGGTACAGGTAACGTAGCGCAGTCCAACATTCCCCAGACAATCTTAGTCATAGTATCAGATATTGTCACTAAAGCTTTCAACCAACCTCCAACACCCAGACACAGGAAAGGTCAAAGGTCAAATTGTAGCCTCCAAGACCAGATCAAACAAAAAGTTGGCGTCATCTCCAGGTCAGACAAACGGTAGTAAAGGAATTCTTCAGGCATGCCCTGTGACGTATACCACTAGACGGAATCCCTCTCAGTGGCCCAGAACCCCAGTCCAGAGCCACCAAAATAGTTGGAATTTTCCGGACACTTTTTGTATGGAAAAAGTGTTCCAGAACTCCCATAGCGTAACTACTCATGGGTACGAACCAAAAATATTTTTCAATATAGGCAGGCATTGATTATAAAGTATATAGATATGCCAGTTTGTTGATGGCTTACCTCGCTAGATGGACACATCTGTATCATTTTGAGCATATTGACTTATAGCATTGATTATAAAGTATATAGATACCCCAGTTTGTTGAAGGCTCATCTCGGTAGATGGACATAGTTGTGTCATTTTGAGCATATTGACTTATAGTTATACAACTTAGAACAAATTTATTCCTTTTAAAGTTTTTTATTACAAATTAATATTTTTATGTCATATACATCTGTTGATATACATATGTACGAGTAGTTACATACTTCATCGGTATCGGGCATACTTGGGCGGGCAGTCTCGTCACTTTATACTTTATAATGAATGGTCGTGGTTATTATACTTTAGAAAGTTGGATGTGAGTAGGATACCCACGGGTGAGGGAATTGCTCTGCATTCATTTCATACTTATTTTCATCTAGCGACAGGCACTTGTTTTCTGAGGCATTATCCTTAGAACTGGGATTGGTTGGTCGGCTGTTTGTCTACTGCCTGGCCTGGCAAGGCAAAGTGAGAATGTTTTCTTTAGAATTCTTTGTTTTTAGTATATTATGTTAACAGTTTTGCACATTCGATGTGGGTTTTATGTTTTTTTCAATTACAATTCAATATTTTTAAAGCTTTGCATGCCATATAAATTTATTGACATACGTATGTAGCTACATCGTCAACCTTTGACAACTAACGATCAGGAATTCATGTGAATTATTTCCTTATTTGGGTAATTCTACTTTAATTTTTAACCGTGTCTTTTTTATGCTCGCGTCCAACATCGTCACGCGTTCACGGATTTCGATTATTCTTTTTTTGTTGGAGTACATTTTGGTTTACGGGTTGTAACCCACCACGGTTCGGGGGAGTTTGAAATATGGCATGTTTGAGAGTACTGTCGATTGGTGTATAACTGTTTTTCGATGTGATAAACTTATAGGCATATAGAGTTTGTGGCAATTCATTTCTCTAATTTCTTTTCAACATATAGTTTTATTTTCATGATTCAAAATGTCGAAGCTCTGGCAATTCATATTGCTTGATTTTATTTTTAGGCTAAAACGATTTTCATTTATACAATATATTTCTAAATTTGAAATGCAACTCATACGTCAATCAAATGTATGCTCCCTAATATACTTTTCCCAAGACTCTGTTCTTCCTAACGGTAAGAAAACTGGCTTTTAGCAATAAATTGGCACAAAACCATGATCGCATAATCATGTGCATATTACTAATGCACACATTTCTACACCACCTTCTAGGTAAAGTGCAAAGTGCAAGCTCTCGATATTTCTTGCAAAATATGTAGACGTTGATTTTATTTTATTTAGCTTTGAATAAAGAATGAACTTATCTTGTATTTCCTCGATTTCTATAGATGATATTAGTCATATCACTTGAAAATGTGGTTGTATCCGGTGTAGATGGATCAAAAATGTTGATGCAAATGTTGATGAATAAAACTAAACCTTGTGAACTGAATGATACTTGATCTTTATTGATTATAATTTTCTGTCAGTACTGTAATTGCATTGATTGATTTTTAAAGTGGACTGTAACTAGATGACTATGAACTTGTGAAGCAAACTATGAGTTTGTGATACGAACTGCGAGACTGTTGATTAGTAAATGAACTGAAAATTAAGAGCTTCGAAGGCAATTTTATCCAGAGAGAGAGAGAGAGAGATTATCTTATATATGTGAGAATAGAATAGACCACGGAAATAATTTGCTACTGCACAGATCAAATAGGTATATTAAAGGAATAGAGCTACAATTTTTAGAATGTTTTCTAATTCAAAATTTATATCATTCAAAACTTATTACTGTACATTAGAATATTATATTCATAACAAGCAGCTTATGAGTAAAATAATAAACTATACCAAAGAAGAGACTACAATTACCAATAAAAATATCCAAAATTCAAAATAATCTACTAATAACCTACTAAAATTAGAATTATCACCAAAGTTTTAAGTAAAATATTCTAAACATTATTTCCAATGTAAAGATCACTGGAGATAGATATCAATGGAATAGTTGAAGTATACAATACAGCACGAATCGAACGAGCCGAAAGGCAGAAAAATTTCGGATCTTTAGGAAGAGCTACTTATCCAAGCAAACTGCTATTTTCTAATGCTAATAAGTTAATTTTTTTATTTGCGAGGAAACTAATGTTATGTGTGTGATACACCAGATAGAAGAAAGAGTTTACAACTGCACAACTGATAATGTATTTTTGACAGTTTATAGCTTGCACTTTTTGCTTAGTAATTACATAGTATACATACAGTAAAACAGCTTAGAACAAACTGCTGAAAAGCGAATTTTAAAATTTTAATTACAAAAAAAAAAAACCTCAAAATTTCTCCCATAAGAAGGAACTATTAAGTACGATACGGAAGTAAATGGGCGAACGGTAGCTAGTTGCGCAATCTACAGGAAGAAGTATTAGTTTTATGTAAGTACACATATCGACAATCTACTTACAAATGTATGGTTCCATAAACTAAACAGCTGTTTGACCGTAAAGTGGTGTTCGTTCATAGAGATGCCATGGACAGTGATAGGTAAAATGACTGTAATAATGTTTGTGATAGTTTGTCAGTTCTACCAAGCCAAATGGCATGGGAATTGGAACAAATTGTTATTACCTTTCTTGCTTGTCATTTTGGCCCTTTTCCTCTAATGCAAGTTTGTGCATGCTGTAAGTTCTCTTTCTTCCACTTTAGATTTACATAGGAATCTTTGCATTAAAAATTGACTAGTGTGTTAGTTAAAAATGTTCAAAGAGAAAGTATAGTCACATTATACAAGCATTTTATTCACGTAACAGGTTTGACAGAGCTGTTCTACTGTATAAATATACTGTGGTAATTACAAACAAACAATATACCTATACATATATATGTCTACTGGTTATGTAACGCTGCTTAAACTTAATTTAAGCCCGTTAACCGTTGTGATTTCAAAGTGTTATGTGTGGATTTACTAGTTAAAACTCCGGCGGCTAGTATTAATCATTAATTCACGTTATTTCTAGTTAGTCCGGGTTATACATATATATAATGTCTAACATAAACACCTATTGATATTTACTATATAAATCTACCATAAATTATTGACTGAGTACTGGGTACGCGGTGGAGATGTTAACGTGATGCAAGCTGGCTGGCGACTCACGGCTGACTGACTCTTCTGACCTGCTCACAACGATGGTGCTATGAAGATGCTATTGACGATATATATATTGGCAAAAGAAAAAAATTTAAAGGAATGAATGAATTTACTATACCAACGTGACTTATCACTAGTTTTTATTTTATTTATTTATATTTTTTTCTCCATTAAAAGATTATGTCAAACGATTATATATTGACTTCCAACTTTAGGAAAAATTTGGTAAAAAAACCCAAGTACTTATCTCGTAACAGTACCCTCGGGTACTGTTGCTTTTTCCGATGCTTGCCGCACGTGGACGCTGAAACCATTTACTAACGGGGCCCGCCAACGAGGCTTTCTCATCGAATACCAGGAAGGAATTCCCTTTTCTTGTCGTTCTTCTTCCGTTCTTCTTTATACGCCTTCCTTTTGTTTTTTTTTCTTCGCGGCACTACTTTACTTTTACTTTCCTTTTCCGAATCTCACTAATTTTTTTATTTATTGACTTTCTCACTGCCTCGTTACTTTTCAGATCAAACACCCAATATGAAAATCCCACCAGCTCACTGACGTCTTCTCGACCTCCTCCTTTTTCCCAGTTTTTCCTGACCTGTACTAGGAGGTTAAGGGTTAGTGTCATTGCCGACCATAACAATTGGCACAATTGTTATGATGCGATATATCATATACAAAGATTCTTTGAAACCGAAGAGGCGAGACAAAAATGTTGAACGTTGTAATAATTTGATCCCCGGCTGAATATTTTTTTGCCCCAAAAGTCTTTAAACACAAAAATTAAATGCTTACATCTAAGAAAAATAATTTATTGGCCCTCAATACATTGACCCATGTTAAGCAACAACATTTTATTTACGCTACGTTCATTGAGCTATTGAGTGCAATGAGTGCGGAATTTGCTCACAAAGAACAAAAGTTATTAAATATTTTTGTTGCGACTTAGGTTAATGAATCGAGAACAAAAAATTTACAGAGCTATGCAGTTGCTGAAGTAGGGTAGTTGTATTATTGTAATTTGTTTGTTGTATGAACAAGGTATAATCCCTCAATTACATGAATAAATACAGACAAAACAAATGAAGGTAAATTATGGTTGCAGACACAAAAATTAGAATAATAATCATTAACTTGGGGATAATATACAATTTTAGTTAAGTCTTCTATATTCTCATTCCTCTAAAGAATGAAGTCCCGGAAGGCACTAAGTATATAATTTTATAACAGATAACGAAGAATAAATATTCGAGCTCAGGATCGGTGTATAAACTTGTTGAGTGAAATATAGCAACCATTTTGTTTCATATTTGGAACTAAGCCCAACGGATAGTTTGAGTCAACACAACTAATCCACCAACACTACTTAATTAGTACCTACCATATCGACGCCATTTTTATGAATGTAAGTAATATCCAATATAAAGTGTTTTATTTGTTATTATTTATATCCTGAGTGTACACATGACAGCTTTATTTGGAAGAACAGCAACGTTCTTCTGGCGGTACAAGCTCTTTACAGAAGTTTTCCTGAGCAGTACTTTCTATTAGGTAGTAAATTACAAATTTGTGTTCCCAAATGAGTTAAACAAATAAATTTTCTATTCAGGTGATTCAGGAAACGCTTTGAGTCCATGATTACTGACACCTGACTTAAATGCAATACCAGGTAGAGCCGTGAGTAATTATAACGCTCAACAAATGGCAGTACGAAGAACAATTGAACGAGTAAACGGAGTTTTAAAGATGCGATTTCGATGCCTTTTAAAACATCGTGTTCTTTATTACCGCCCAAATGTGGCATCGAAAATAATTAACACGTGCTGTGTACTTCACAATATATGTAGGATTTCCAAATAAAACGAATGAGATTGGTGATAAAATATTTTATGTGGTCAAAATTCACGATGCCACTATTTTATTTTACACGATTTAAATTCATTACATTGGAAAGCTACGTACTATGATTTTACTAATTAATATACAACAAATGAAAGTATTTACTAAAGGTAAGTTAAAGCAAAAAAATGTAAGTATAATTATTAATCTGGTTCTTCGTAAAAACTTCTTCACTCTTTAATAGGTTATATTGTAATGGCGTCTTTCTTGAGCTTTTTGTCATCTTGTCGAATGTCAGAAAAGTCAGGGTTGTGAAATGTGGTTAGCGCTTTCAGTGTTACCACATATATGCATGACAAATAATTTAGAAAGGTGTACCCTGACGATGGTGATGACCCCTTGGAAGGAATGTTCCCGAATCAAACGCTAGAAGAAGATGATATGAACAAAGGAACTTCTTCTACTAATGCTCTACTTGCAGCGGGAAACGACGTCGTTCGAAAATAATTAGGGATTATTTTCAATAATTACATTCTTAAAAATATATTTATTATTATAGAGTTTTCTTCATATTGTTTTATATATTTTTATATATATGGCATTAGCCATTAGGAACATTTTTTGCTGGTGTCTGATATGTTTACATTATATGCTCTATACAAACGAAATTGATATTTTTGTGAGTGCCTGTGCAATTTCCTCCCTAGCTAGCGTGTCGCTTTCCATTATCGCCAGTTTCTTTTCCTGTAATTCCATTTTTTCTTGTAGTACTCCTTTTTGATTTTGATCTTTTTAGCAGCAGCACTACAAATCTCCTGCGCTGTCTCAACAGAACACCTTTTAGGAAATCGTTGGGCTGTAAGATTAATATAAATTCGCTTGCATAAACATTTTAATGTCAAAATAATTACCGTTTTTGCGCCTCCTTCCATTTAAAGGAAGTCTATTTTCGTGTAATACTTTCTGATAAGCAATATTCTCGGAGGGATGATCACTAGCTTCAATGACTATTGTGGAGGACTCCTAATAAGAAGTTGTTGGCCGCGGATCCTCATTATTAAACATTGGGGAAGTGTTCTCACCTACGTCCTGTTTGATTATATATATTTGAATAAAAACTCTTAAATTTATATACATACAACTTTCTCACCATTACAATCTCTATCTCGAGTACATCCTCATGGCCTGAAACTTGGTTCTGGTTTATCAACTCCTGCACCCTTAATTCCTCGCTCGTTAGAAACGATTTTGCAGGAGGACCTACACCAGTGCCATACAAATGTTTTTTGCCGCTGCCGATTTGCTTTTTACAACACATTTTAAATCGTGCTAACTCTAGGAATTTAATATACGTAATATCAATAACAAAAAATTAATGACTTTATATTCATACCTTTCTCCAACTTTTCCAATCTTTTTTTGCTCCAGGTATTGAATTCAATATTTCTGTCAGTTATTGCCACAACTCCGTGGCATTTTTTGAAGTGAAGGAGTTATCAAAATTCCCCCTTTCAGCTTGGCGTTGTCCTCCAAAAATTCTATAATTTTATTTTTTTGCGCCCACGACATTTTTCCACATCTTCTGTTCATCATTAACAAACGTAAAATATCAGCCGGCTCACTCTTCGTTTAGAATAACGAATGGTTGAACCCCATTCGTTAAATAACGAAGGGTTCGCGTTCAGTATATAACGAATGCGGATTTCAAGAATACGATTCCGAATGGGTTTGACAGTATAGTATAACGAATACGGAATCTGTCTTCATTATTCAAGAATACGGCCACAGAGCTACTAATAACAGAACTTCTTCATTAGAACGAGAGTACATTTGGATAAAAATCTTCCGCTCCCGGTGTTAACCGTCGCAAGCCGCCGCGCCGCTCCCGGTGTGACCAGGACTTTATAATGAATGGTCGTGGTGATTATATGTACTTTAGAAAGTTGGATATGAGTAGCAGACCCAAGGGTGAGGGAATAGCTCTGCATTCATTTCATGCTTATTTTCATCTAGCGACAGGCACTTATTTTCTGAGGCATTATTCTTAGAACAGCAATTTCTTGGACGGCTGCCTGTCTCCTGCCTGACCCGACAAGGCAAAGCGAGAATTTTTTCTTTAGAATTCTTTGTTTTTAGTTTATTATGTTTAACGAGTGAATTGTCTTGTTTGGGTAACTCACACCTAATTGTCTTAAAATTTCCCTTCCTGCGGCCTTAATTTTTAACCCGCCACGAATTGGGGAGTTGAAATATGGCATGATTGAGAGTACTTTCGATTGGTGTACAACTTTTTTTCGATGTGATTAGCTTATATGAATTTAGGGTTTGTGCCAAATCATGTTTTTAATTTCTTTTCAACATTTAGATTTATTTTCATGATTCAAAATGTCGAAGCTGTGGCAATTCATATTGCTTGATTTGATTTCAATGATTTCAACATTATTTTCATTTATACACCATATTTTCAAATTTGAAAAGTAACTCATACGTCAATCAAATGTATGCTCCCTAATTTACTTTTTCCCAAGACTCAACTCTTTCTAAAATGAAAAACATGTAAACAGTAAGTAAACTTGCGTTTAACAATGAATTGGCACACAACCACGAGCGCATAATCATACGAATACCTAATAATAATGTACACATTTCCACACCACCTTCGAGGTTAGTGCAAGACGCGTTTCTTTTTAACGTCGTATCCCCTGTAAGCCTAATCCATGTATTCTAACCATTTAAAAACTGAAAATAATGCATCTCCATCTTCCATTAAAGACAATTCTGTTGCGCTGCCCTTTGAGCGCAACTAGGGATCCCGTCGATGCCTGTCCTAGCTCAGCGGTTGAGCCCGCGGATCATTATCAAAAGAATACTTATCGCAATATATTTTTCTCTACCCAGCCCTAAATCTTCGTAACCAAAAAGGTATGCATTTTTTGTCTACAAATTACTCATTTAATTTAATTCTGCTTTAATTAAATTTATAATACTCTCAGAAAGACCGGTATCGAGTCTTAGCAAAAATGCCACCGTAAACTGCATCTAACAGAAGGCGGAATGAAACCCAAATTTAGCATTTTTTGTATAAGGCAGGTGATAATTTTTTTAAAGTCTGGTTAGAATAGTCAGGACTAATTTTAAGTTTTTTCGGAAAGAATATATTTGCCTTAGTTCAGATACTTTCTCGAACTGTTATCTGAGGAAGGAGCGTTTTAAGCGAAGGAAGCTGTCAGAAGTATATCAGTTGTTTCCGCGATTTATGGTATCCTGTAATTTCTTATAAGTGTGCTTACAGAATCACTAGTAACTGTCAATTCCTAATATTCCAAAGTGATGCTATTATCTTCATCTTTTTCTAAGCATTCCCTGGTAGTATCTTCAACTTGGTCTTTCACTGCTCTAGCTTTATAAAGTGTTTTTAGTGCAGACCGATTGATCTTTTCCTGCTTATAGAATAGACGAATAGAATCTAAAACTGATTCTGAGCAAACATGTTGTGATTCAGGTACATTTGCCCCGAGTCACAACCATATACAGAGAAAATATACACACCTGAGGTCATTGCTTTACCATATCAATACATTGTGATTCATTCAGAAATTGTGTCATCAAAAATGCTGACACTACAATTCTGATTTTTAATTTTATGTATTGCAATTCTGCAATAATCCCGTCTTCAGAATTATAAAGAAATTCTGATTCCTTTGTAATAATTTTATATAAATAAGCAGCTTTGCTCAATAAAAATTAGAATTTATCTGACCATGTTTTAATTCTCAAAGTTAATATCGGCATACTATACCATCATACTACATATAACAGTGGCATACTTTGCCATAGGAAGAACTCTGGCATATTCTGCCATTTAAATAGTACGAAGGATGATATCAGCGGCTTCTTAGCCATCGAAAGTAAGTTCGGCAGCCTTCTGCCTTTTCAATATATTTGAATTGTCTGGACATAGGGTTATGTCGGTTGTATGAAGAAATAAACTTTTGCTTTTTAAAGATAATTAAATTACTTCACTATGAGCAACGAACTGACAAGACTTCCCAAGTAACCAAATGAAGTTGTAAAACTGTTGAAAAACTGTTCCGAAACCATAGTTGCAATAACCAATTAGTTTCAAATTGGTGTATAAAACCGTTCTGAGACGTGCCAGACACTTCATTGCAACTGTAACTGTAACCCATGCATTAAAACTGTTGTGCAATGGTTTTTTTAGTATCACGCTGAAACGTTGACGCTACGAAAGAACTAACTGATGCCTTGGAAACCTGTCCTTAATTTAGAAATTTTTTTAAGTTATGGAAATAAGAAAGAAAAAACATGAGCGCATTAGTTATAGATAAATATATTTCGATTAGTTATTATTTAAAAATAAAACAAAAACAATTCTTTGAACATAAAAATAATATGTAAGTATATCACAACTATACCTATACAGTATTTTCATAGTCATAATCATAGTCAGAGAAAAATTTATTATAGGCCGCGGCCACGGCCACGTCATATAACGGTGTGTTTATCGAAAAAAGTTACAGGAATATACAAGCGGATATACATGTCATCAAGTAAACATACAAAAATTAGCGAACAGAAGTATACATATATATGTAGACGGTTAGAGCTGCCATACCTAGTTAGATTTATAGACAAATACAATTCAATAATACAGAAAAATACAGGTAGTCATTCAATTTTCCTGTCTAGTAACCTAGAAGGCATATAATACATATAAAACTCAATATATTTTTCAGAAACAACTATTGCACTCGTAGGTGCAATGCACAAAATAAAATAATACTGAATTCCAGCCAGGTACATAAGTTTAAGATTAAATCAGCACCATCGAGTTCAAGTGTACAAGTAGTTAAAGCAAACAAGACAATAAGAAAATAAGCTAATTATATAACTGGTTATACAAAACAATAATTTAAATTACAGCCATTGATACATATCACTTTTATATAACTTTTTTTCAAATAAATTGCAGGTTATTGGTTGCTGGTGTTGGTTTCAATTGGTGTCAAAGTCACACTGAAATATTACAATATCCAAACTTTAATGGGTATTTATTTCATTGCTATATTAATACTTACTTTTTTCTTTTAATTCTCGTTCCAGCATGTTTCAAATATTCTTTTAAGAACTTAGAGCCATCGTGTTCTGTAAAATTTGGTTGCGTCCTTCTAACAGCTTGTATGATTAAATTAAATATATCTTTGTAAGCACAAAAATTTCGTTTGGTTGAGGTTCCACTCCAGGAGAAATGCACCAGCAGCTTGTCTGCGAAAAGGAAATTCACCACAGTCCTTGCAGTCCTTGCGCAATCAGAACCCCCAAATCTTGAAAACCTCCGCAGCTATAATATTTTTTTTTATATCTAATTTCAGAAAAATGGGAATAGGTTAACTTTAACATACCAAGCTTTGTTTGTAAAATGCGTCGCTTCTTATTTTCATATCGCATTCGTCTAACTGGTCTAATATTTCTATAGGAAAATTGTTCAATTGTTCTTGTGAAATATTTTCCTTCTGCGAATCTTCCGATATAGCGCGAATGATAATATATTCGGTCGAATTCGGTGAACAATTGACTGACAGACAAAAATTATAAACTTCATAGAAGAACGCAGCAATATATAGCACTTATAGAATACAACTGATTATTAACACCACGTTAAAAACCGAAAAACTGTCATTTTTAATTTTATCCGAAAATAACTTGCTCGCTTCAACTTCTTCCAAGGAAATGAGCATTATTCTCATGGTTTCAATAAGTCGGCGTCATTAGTTGTATGTTGGTAATATTGAGACTATTCTGCAACTTGCAACGATGTATTGAGTTGCTAGACAACCTGAAGCTGATAGTTGTATGTTGGTCTTATTAAGACTATTCTGCAACGAATGTATGCAGTTACTAGACAACCTGAATCTGGATACTTATAGTTGCACGTTGGTTATATTGGAACGATTTCACAACGTCAGTGAAAGTTTTTATTATTGCAGTGTCATCATAACTGACTCAAGTAATTGGAAAATAACTTGTGTATGAACAAAACATAAATTGGTTGCAAACTAGTTGCTTATAATAAAGTTTGTTAACGATGAGCAATATCGTAAAAACTCTTTTTATATAGAAATGGTTGCAGAGAGACTCTTTTGTAATTTGTACAAAATATGGTGATATTATTACCACAAAATAATGAATCTGTAGCATTTCAACTATAGAGCAACGCTTTGATTTAAACATTCATAAATTGGACAAGAAATGACCATAAAGACACTTTAATTTTTATTAAAATTTTTATGGTCTTGAAACAATTTTCGAATAAACCCAACTACAACTCTGAAGCAACAACAAAAGATATTTCCCTGCAACCGCGGTTGCAAATTGTTACTTGGGTTGGGTAGCGGAAGGAAGTCACTTTTAGAAGAAGTACAAAAATTCCCTGTAACTATGTAGACTGATCTGATTATATCAAGCTTGTACATGCATTTGTATGAGTTAAATAGACATTGGGAAGTAGAAAAATGACAAGAGTTGCCATACTAAAATTAATTACTATTAGTTTATAATATACAAAAAGGGAAATTATTAGTTTACAACGTAACAATATTCTTGGTACAAATCATAACGAATAAATAATCATGGATAGAAGAGCATTGTGTAACATCAAAGCAATCTTATTACAGCAGCATTCTTCATCGTATGGCTTGAGTATCGCAAATCTGTTAGAAGTTTGTTCGTTGACTGAGTTTTTATATGGTTTCCAGAAAAATTATTTTCACGAAGGTACAATATCTGAATTTTGTCACTTCTAATTTGTAGGTAAAAATTCCCACAATACTCAATAAAAATTGGGGTTTTTTATAAAATTAAAGGAACGAGCCCGGCTTATACACCATTTCAATACCCTTGATAACAGCAAGTACGGATTGACAATATTTCGTATTACGACTCTACCAACTTTTAAGTACCAATACCTATAAAAAGTCAATTTTGAAAACTAAGAACTTAAATAGCTTATTTAAAGAAATTTTCAACTGCATATATTATATCGTTACGTACATATACAGGATGCTTCCCCTTAGGAGGTCAATAGCGTAGGAGGTGATTACACTCACCTAGACAAACAAAACAATGTACGACTTAAGGGGGGGGGGGGGGGGTATCAACCGTTTAGGAGTTACAGGGTGATTAAGAAAAAAAGATAGATTTTCACAAAACACCCTTTATCTTAAAAAGTACAGGGCGTGCGATCACAGTTAGGGGCACATTGCAGAACTTCATAGCCTTTCAAATGACTCCTCAGCAAGCCCCATACTTCTCTCCGCTAAAGGATTATTCTTGTCTAAACTAAAACTTTCGGATTTTCTTACCTTTTTTTTTTTCATTTGACCTCTGTTTTTTTATAAATAGATAGTTAACATAATTTTTTTTTACAAAAACTGTAAACTCTTTAATTTGATCTATTACGGCTATCACCACAAAATAATTGGATTTTACATTTTTTGTTTTCGTATTTAAGAAAAGTGCAAATTTCAACAAAAAATGGACTCGAAAGATATTGTTTCGCACATCAGAAATTTTTTAAATATGATAAAGTTTTTATTGAGGTAAAAATTTCATTGAAGTTGCATTAAAATTGCAAGTAGGGAAAATGTACGGCATACCAGTAGGCAGATTAGTAGGAAGTTAATGCAAATCGATGATAAAATGCGAGTGCACAGTGAAATTTTAATCTACTCCAATCAATTCAGCTCGTGGAATACAACGAACGACAGTGCGTATGTACCTACTTAAGTGCAGCCAAAGAACGAATAATTTCAAGAACTCTCAGCGGTTTCGGCTTCTCTGTCTGAAATATGAAAATAAATATCGGGATTCAAACTAAGACCCCCCCCCCCACCCCCCACCGGGCCATCACACAAACCAATCCCTCAAGACGACAGGCAGAATTAGTTCGGGCCGTTTACAGCCACCAATAATGGACACGAATTGTGAAGAAATATGGTCAATTTAAATTCTCAGATAGAAATGAATTTTGGCCTATTCTGTCGATATTTGTATATTGCTTGTCGGTGGTACAGCTAAAATTTACAAGATTGTGCAAAAGGGTAAAAGGGTGAGCAGTTAGCTGGCTGACAACCAAATGCTAATAATCATTGTCTCCTTACCTACACAATTAAATGAGGAGCTCACCGATCAAACCTCAGAGATCTAGCAAAAAAGAGACAAGATGGGTCAATAAAGACATATTTGAAAGATGAACTTATGAAAAGTTCCATTTACCAGCAAATTCGAACTATTTTATAATCAACTAACCACAATATAATAAAACTAAAAAAATTTAAAATTGTCCTTTCATATAACTTCTAGTCTAAAAGCTAATTGTCGTGAATTGATGGAAATACACAATTAGTTCGATATTTTGTGTATGAAACTTTGTAACTTGCTAAGCTAACTCTTTGAGTAATTTCACTAGTACAGTTGTTATCAAAATAAAAGTTTACTCCAAACTTTTTAGTATTCTTTATAATACCTGATGCAAAATTCTAGGGTATGTAAAAATATTCCTTATCCCGCATTCGAACTTACTATAAACCTTTTATAATTTTTTTCCCTAATAATTCATCTTTAAGCACTATTAAGCCAATGAAGAAACAGACACAATAATAAAAAAGGAATTTTTAATGTTAAGCCTTTGAAAGAGTGGCTTTTGTATGACTCTTACTTAAACTGATCGCAATGATTTATATTATATTTACTAATAGTTAAATTCTAAGTGATATTTTTTTTTCAGTTAGTGTTCTTGAATATCTACATAAAAATATATTTCAATATTTAAGAGACTATTTAATACTTACCATAAACTTCCAATGATGTTATTCGGTCAGATTTCCAAGACATTTCAGGTGAAGATCTTTTAAGCAAAGCTTGTTTGAATTTCGAGGTTTTAAAAGTTGACCAGTTGCATAATTCTTTATTTTTCGAAACTCATGCTGAACTTATAATCTCTACTGCATTGCTTTCAATAAATTTTACGACTTGGAACATTTTTAACTGCTATTCTTTATTGTGTAGAGGATAACATATGATGTTTCGTCCCTGTGGCAAATTTCCTCAAAGCTTGCTTCTTTTAAGATCGATGATCTTTTAGTTAAAACTGCTATGCGCAGCTGAAGAGAGGAACATGGATAATTTTACAGTTCATTTTTCGCCTCAAATAACTTATATATAATATACTGTTTCTGACCAACTTTAATAAAATCTTGTACTTGCGCTATAGAACCATTTCTCAGACAACATATGCTATTACCAAATTTCAAGGTAAGTGAAAACTTCTCAAATTGTACTTCACTGTACTGTCGAACGTTGTACATAGTCGTGTTGCACGCCACTTGGTGTACCACAATCTTTTTCAAATAATTTAACTCCTTTTAGTTTCTAATAACCTTTATCGATTATTTGGTATAGTTTCCACAGAATAATTCGCATTAGCAGACTTTAATACACTGCAAACTATTTAGAATAAATACACTTAGTAAAACTTTTATGAATATGTACTTTGTAAAAACTTTTAAGATAAAAATAAAACTCTTCAAAATTAATTGATCACTGGGAAACACTGGAGGCCTTACTGTTCAGGAAACTACTTCACACCTGAAATGAAAGTTGTATAGCCCGTGGAGCAGTTGTGTTGTGCCTGCCTCTTGTCAAATGTTTATATCAATAAACATAGTCACTCATAGCACTGGGTGTATGCAGTACTTAAATACTCTCATTACTGCTATGCTGCACCGGTCCATCAATCTGAAACAAAAACAAACAAACCACAAAGAATCATTTCATTCAATAAAAATATAAACTTATTACCTAATTGAGTTTTAAAGGTTTCCATGAAGTAAAGCCAGCAGATATAAAATTTTCCCATGTCAGCTGTCACGTCAATATAACTATATCACACAATGTTGACAACTTAGAGAAATGGAACACTCTTCAAGACAAAATGGAAGGACGGTACGTAGTGGAACGAAATAGTGCCATCTACATTGCACTAGAGACATCGAATCTAACACAATTCCATGGATCAATCAAATTTCCCTATTAGCATGAATCAAGTTCGAGGAAGTAAATCTGATTCGCAATCTTATTCGATTGTAGTAGCACATACTGTACAAATTAATTTGTTTTCGTTGCAAGTAAGAATATTTAACATAGCCAAAATCATTTTATACCATATTCATTGAAATTAATATAAATCAGTTTAAATTATTTTTAAAGACATTTAGCAAAAAACAGCTTGATAGCAGCAATGACTAAAATGGTAACACTGTATAAACACATGATGAGTTGCAGTTGCTATTCTGGGTTATTGTTGCTATGCTAGGTTATTGTTGTTATGCCAATTATAGTTGCCATGCGCCTTTGATTACCGTTCTTTGGTGCCGTGTGCAAACCATTGCTATATAAACAGCAATTTAACTTGACTCGATCTCTTTTTCAGTTTGGCAGTGCAGTGAGTGACTTGATAATTTTTTAGTGGTATTTCCTAGTGTTGTGAATTTTTATTAACACTCTAACGCTTTGTTTGGTTGACAATTAAAATAAATTTTTCTTATTCTGGGTTGCGACTAGATTAGGAGATTTATTTGAATAGCGACTAAAATAAAGATTCTTATTACGGGTAACGACTGTAATAAGAAATTTTACTAATAAAACACTTTATTGTGGGTAACGACTACAATAAAGATTCTTGTTACGGGCAACGACTGTATCAAGAAAAATACTAATAAAACACTTTATTGTGGGTAACGACTACAATAAAGATTCTTATTACTGGTAACGACTGTAGTAAGAAAATTACTAACAATAAACACTTTATTGTGGGTAAC
Organism: Dioctria rufipes; assembly: GCA_963924295.1. Lineage (NCBI taxonomy): Eukaryota > Metazoa > Arthropoda > Insecta > Diptera > Asilidae > Dioctria > Dioctria rufipes. Next base: position 251,560,703 of record OZ002740.1, on the reverse strand, counting down.
GACTACAATAAAGATTCTTATTAAGGGTAACGACTGTAATAAGAAATTTACTAACACTAAACACTTTATTGTGGGTAACGACTACAATAAAGATTCTTATTACTGGTAACGACTGTAATAAGAAATTTACTAACACTAAACACTTTATTGTGGGTAACGACTACAATAAAGATTCTTGTTACGGGTAACGACTGTATCAAGAAAATTACTAATAAAGCACTTTATTGTGGGTAACGACTACAATAAAGACTTTATTGTGGGTAACGACTACAATAAAGATTCTTGCTACGGGTAACGACTATAACAAGAAAATTACTAACCAACACTTTATTGTGGGGAACGACTGCAATAAAGATTCTCTGTGGGTTTCGACTGCAGTAAGAATTACTTACCTCACTTTATTCTGGGTATCGACCAGAATAAAGAATATCCCAATCCTAACCTCAGTTAAAATTATTAAAATCAAGTCAATCAACTGCCAAACATAGATCAGGTGAGTACAAAGTTATTTGCAACAGAATTACTACATTTATTATATATTTTATATTTCTCATTTATTGAATATTGATAAATTAAACTATTTGTATCTAAGATTTATTGAGTATTAAAGCTCTAGTTTAACAGTGAAGTGTAGAATTTGTAGATAAACGAATACAACCACTAACTTTATACCAGTGGCATCAATTTTATCACATTATACATTCTTTGCATGTACGCTCTGACTACGGGCAGTACACTTACCTTGGGTAGGGGGACTCTCCAGGTTGAACACTTGAAATTTATCTTCTCTGGCTTCGCTTCAACAGCCTATTTATTTAAAATCGAACCAATTCTTTAACCAATCAGAATTGGTCGATTACACACTTTCCTAATTTGTGGGAATTGTCGGGTAGACAATTCCATATGCATGCACATGTTCCGATTTTTGTCCTAACGGAAAACGCTCAAATGACAAAAATCGAATAAACAATTGAAAATCACAAACGCTCAAATAACAAAAATCAGAAAAATTTATTAAAAATTGGCTTTTCGTCTTGAACGGAAACGCTCGAATTCCAAAAATCGGTCAACAATTGGGATATCACAAAAACAATTAAAAATGACAAAACCAATCACAGACAATTTTCAGGGTCACCAGTAGCGTATGGAAAATGATAAACAAATTTTAGATTACATAAGAGCACTAGCCCGATGGTCAGTACTCAGTAGGGATCGTATATCAGGTTTTCGTACTGGTGAACGGTAGCTACTTCGCGGTGACTTGTTTATTTGATTGTCTAGCGGGTGCCCCGAGGAATGTTGAAATAAGACACCTGTTTCTGAGTGTGTTAATGGGTTAAGGTTTTTGTATGTTGGAAATGAGCTTGTCATGATATCATGAATAGTATGTTAGGTTTATTTTTAGGTTTTTGTGATATGTGGAAATAATATATGTAGATATTGCCTTTTGGCTATTGTAGCACAAGAGCGTGTCTGTCGTCGGATCTATCTATCTCCGCTCTGACCTGGAGATAAATAGGCCCGCAACTGACACCTCCAGCTGCAAAATCATCTCAGGGATAGAGTGGGTGGCCGCACAGCATTTTGCCGCTAGCGGTCAGCCGGCTTTGGTGGTTCTTGCCACCCACATCCCCTCGATGCTTGTAAGCTGTGCGTATTTCCGCGAAATAAGATACCAACTCCTCTTTTACTTGGACCTCGGACGGACAGACGGACAATAAAAAAAAGAAGAAAAAAACCCAGTATGACGGCTCGATTCCTTGCCCGCTTCGCTAGTGCAGTCTGCAAACTGTGAAAGAGAAACCTGGGAGAATGTAACAAGGGAAAAAAAAGGAAAAAAAATGCGAGCATGTTCAAAGCTGTAAGGATAAAAATAGAAAAATAGCACAACGCCGGACAAATGACTTTCACCCGGAGAGCATTCGACGCAGAGGAGAGACGAGAGAGTTTGAGCTAATGTGGACTCCAGCTGTTGTGGGAGTCCTGGCTTTGACGCGAATGGGCCCCAACGCCCCATCCACCCTGGCTAAAATGTCAAAGCCGAAATGTTGTCCTTAGCCCCATGATGTGTATGTGTGTGTGTGTGTGTCTACCCCGCTGCCATCACGCCTCCCGTATAAGTACGCCTTAGATCGGCATCAGGCTTGAATAATACCTCCTAAAGAAAAAAAAGAAACGAAAGCAAAAAGGGAACCCCAACGACTGTCTCGGGAGGGCAGGTCTTAGGAATCACCCACCGCAATCACTCTGCCTTTGACATCACATCCATGGTGTACAATGAAAACCTGTAAATAAATTTATGGGTACCAGAGGAGGAAGGCAGGCAAATGGAAAGACACTGTCATACGGTAGCTACTGCTTTTCAGTCGTAGCAAAGACAAAAAAAAATTATTATTCGTTTCTGAATCTCACATTTCCTCCGTCCTCACCGGGTATTCTTAACTAAAGACTAGGCCCTACTAAACTGCACCTAAAACTAAGCATCTAATGATTATAGAATTTTCGTACAGAGAAACTTCCTAACATAAATGTAAATAGATAATTATGACCAAAAAAAAAACAATCTAAGCAAACGTATGTATACACTCGATATAAAGAAAATTCACAATAAAACTTACATTGCAACACATGACTTACGAGTGTTCTTCAGATCATTCTACAGCTTCCAGTCAAAATTTGCCAAGCGCCAAAGTGAAAGGGCGAATAAGTTGCTTGCCTCTGACCGCCACCTTTTGCTACTGACCACCATGTAGTCAGGACTATTTACGGGTGTTCCCCCCTGGCTTCTTACCAATTAGCATGTTATGTTCAGCACCGTATACAGACGTAGCCGTGTAAATCTTTGCACCAAACAGGACTTGATCCTTATAAACTTACTCCTGAACGTCGCATGGCTTCCTGGAGTTATTCTACAGATTATCGCCGGGCTTCTTGCACAGGATGTTCCTATCGTCACCAATATGCAACTAATTTGTATGATACATATACGAGGAGAGTATCGTATCGAATTTAAAATTTATAAACTTCACTAATTTATCTTGCCTTTTTTGTTCCTTTCACAGAATGTTAATGTCCTCCCTAATATGCAGGTAATTCAATTTTGAATTCGAATTAGTTTAATCAACGAAAACTTTAATAATTTCATATTTTCTTTACAGCTTTCCGCAATGAAAAGTAATAGGCGACACTTGATCTGGTTTTGAAATATTTAATCGAAGAAAACTTTGCTAATTTTATATTCTCTTTACAGTTTTCCGCAATGAAAGTTAATAAGCGGCACTATGGCACGATGCACAGGTAATTAATTTTTAATTACGAATTAATTTAATCGAAGAAAAACTTTACTAATTTCATATTTTCTTTACAGTTTTCCGCAATGAAAATTAATAAGCGGCACTATGGCACAATACACAGGTAATTAAATTTTAATTACGAATTAATTTAGTCAAAGAAAACTTTAATAATTTCATATTTTCTTCACAGCTTTTCCGAAATGAAAATGACGAAGCAGCACTCTGGCACAATATACAGGTAATCCATTTTTAGTGACGAATTAATTTAATCGAAGAAAACTTTACTAATTTCATATTTTCTTTACAGTTTCCCGCGATGAAGAGTAATAAGCGACACTTTATGTAATTTTGAAATGTCTAATCGAAGAAAACTTTACTAATTTCATATTTTCTTTACAGTTTCACGCAATGAAGAGTAATGAGCGACACTTTATTTTTCAGACTGCCTCGATTCCAGCAGTCTCCTCGAATTCGGTCGTTCTTCACTTCTTCGCCACCGACAGGCGAGGGTTTTTCGTTTCTTTTGTTTTCGATCGGTCGACTGCCGAATTCTTTCCGGGCAGCGGTGCTGCCAGTGATGCCAATCGGAATAATTTTTTCGTAGCAAAAAAGTGTAGCCATTATTGAAAAAATGTAGCCAAAAATGAATGACTTTGTTTTCGATACATACATACATATATATTTATTTTTTTCATTTTACATAGTAGGTACATATAATATAGCAAATAACATTAACAGGCTTTTATATCGCTCTTACAAAAACAAAAGTAAAAAACACAACAGTTCATAAAAATTCTTAAAACAAAAATTAATGTGAATATACTTTTAAAAATGAATGACTTTATCACATTTTAATTTTAGAAGTTTTCTAAATTCGGAATCCAAAAAGTTTTAATCTTTGGAACTAAACTCTTTGCGGCCATTATGGAATCTATGGTTTCAATTTTGAATAAGTTTGATTTTTTGGTTTTGATGTTATTGAGATCGGAAAATTGTCTTTCCGCGGTTGCACTGCTATGTGGCAAGCAAAGTAATTTTTTTATGAACCTTACCAGTTCCGAAAACATTGGGTTACCCAATCCATCCCTCATTTCACCAACTTGAACCCAATATTCAACAATATCACTTTTCATTTCTTTTCTGCAATCTTTTAACAAACGCCACTGGCTGTTTATGCTTTCCCAGTCTTTGCTATCCGTCAAATTAGGAAAAGCTTTAAGTAGAAGTAAAATACTAATTTTTTCATCATGTATCAGCTCTGGATTTATATATGAAAGTAAACTTAACTGTTTGTTTTCAAAGTTTACCCTTTTCAAGATCTGTTTGCATAATTCTATATAGAAATTTAAAATGTTTCTTTTTACAGAAATAATAATATCTTCATTTATTTCATTTTCTAAAATGAAATTTTCTAAATTGATTCCACCATATATTTCGTTTACCGGAATGAAATTGCTGGGATTAAATTCGACTGTATTGACATGTTTTACATTTTTAAGATAATTGGTCTTGACAAAATTCCTTAGTAAAGTGCAATAAAGAGCTTCTAAATTTCTTAATAGTTTATGAATTCTTACTTCCGAGCTTTGAAATTCGACGTTCATTTTATTTACTATGTCTAAAACATAGGATAAAAAAAAAAGATACATTTTGGTTTCATCATTCATTTTCTCTGCAATAGCTTTAGTTTTATCAGAGTGTTCCTCAAAAAAATGTGATACGAAAAATAGCTTGAGAGAGTTCCACTGTTCAAGCAATCTATTAACCACGGCCTCTAAAGAAAGCCAGCGCGTTTGGCATGGACGAAGAATTTTATGTGGTTTTACATTGCAGTAATCTTGAAATTCTTTTAAATCTGTAATCCGTTTAGAGCTGTGAGCAAAAACATTATATATATCTCTTGTTAATTGCTCAATAGAATGAGGAAGTTTTTGACAAGCGTAGCTTGCACAGAGGTGAAGCGAGTGACATATGCATCCCATAAAAAACAGATTTGGATTCCCTAATTCTTTTTTAAGAATTGCTTGAACACCATTAAATTCTCCAGACATTACGCTAGCGTTGTCTGTTGCTAGACCTATGAAATTGGTAACAGGAATGGAGTGTGTTTCGAAAAAGTTTAAAACAGCAGAGCTAATGCTTTTCGCGTCCGTCTTTGCTAGCTCAATAAGCGCTAAAAATCGATCTTCAATAGAATTTTTCACATCGTTGAAAAATCTAACAACTAAAACTAAAGCCTTACTACAGCTGACGTCTGTTGTTTCGTCAATAACTAAAGAGAAACAGTTCCGTTTTAAATGTTTTATAACGTCTTCTCTACCTTTTTTACCAAGCACATCCTTAACTACGTACGATGCTTTAGTTTTTCCGCAATGAATTCTGGCAATAATCTTCGAATCGGGAAAACATTCCTTTATAAAAGGAACAAAAGAATCCATCAATGAAAATGGAAGATTATGCATTATAAAAAACATAACAATGGCATATTCTGCAATTTTAACCTTCTTTTTAAGAATAAAATCATCCGAATTTTTAATTAAGCTGACAATGGAATGTTGGCCGCTCTTTGCACTATAATTTTTTTTGTGATAATCTGAGCGCTCATGCCTTTTAATGTGACTCTTACAGTTTGTTATCGTCTTTTCACAAACCTGACAAAATGCTTTCCCATCAATATCCTTTAACCAATTGAAGTTATCTTTCCACTGAGAGCGAAAGAAACGAGAACGATTGCTTGTCGTAGTACTACTAGTACTATCTTGCACTTGCACTTCACCTAATACTTCAGATTCAGTTTCAGAGTCTACAATTTTACTATTGTTATTGCACCTGTAATTTTTTTACATATGAGAAATACAAACAAATACTATCAATTTTCAAAAAACCTAACCTTATTTGATTTATCGCCAAGCCTTCATCATTTGAGCTTTCCCTGTTATGATGATTATTATGACCTTCTACTTCTAAGGATGCGTTATTTTTCTGGTGACACAATTTAGGTTTTTTAATTATAAATCTGAAAGAGCTCAGTTACCTGTCAAATTAAAATGAACATTGCAAAGATCAAATACCTTTCCATTATGTTAATATTCACTATGAAATGGACGTGGACCACCTTACAATAGTTAAGTTAACGTCTTTTCAAATTAGAGAACCTTTCCATCAATATCCTTTAACCAATTGAAGTTTTTTTCCACTGGCTGCGAAAGAAACGAGAACGATTGCTCTTCGTAATACCTTGCACTTCACTTAATTTAATACTTCAAATTCAGCACAGTCCACAACACAATTATACTATTGTAATTGCACTTTGTAATCTGACACAATCTCGGTTTTTAATTATAATTATATGCCTGTTTTTGCTTATTACAACTTGGCAATGACAAATTAAAATGCAAATTAATATCCACTTTTGATATGCATATGGACGCAAACGCAACGCCAAGTCAACGCCACCGCAAATTCACACAATACTAAGCCACACCAACTGAACATGTCTAAAAGTCTAAAAAAAGCGGCAATATTTTGCTTTTACTACTTAGATCGAGGTGTCGTTCGCTTCGCTGCATTAATTTTTTTTCGCGAAAACAGGGTTGGATAAATTTATTTTGACATTAAATTGAAATTTCCGGGGCATAGCTAAAATGTAGCAAATCGGATGAATTTTCGAAATGTAGTAGCAAAGTAGCAAAACCTTTTGATTTTAAAAAAACGTAGCCAATTTGCTACGATTGTAGCCAAGTGGCATCACTGGGTGCTGCTAGCTACGTACGGGTGTGCGTGTATCATTTTTAGGCAAAATTGTTGCTACCGATTATTTTATATGGAATTTACTTGGAATTCTTTTTCGGTCGGGCGTGCAATAGTCTATTGTGTGTGGGTATCACGCGATATTTTACGGCTAGGCGAATTGCCGTTTTTCGTCTCCTGGAGGTTGGTGACTAGCGGTAAGTTTTTACATGGAAATTGTAAATTGTGCGTGTTTTGTCCAATTTGGAGTTTTAACGCTTTTGAATATTTTTTTCTTTTTACTTTTTTCCTTTTTTTGTTTATGATCTGGATTTATATGCGGGTAAGTATGGATATGTTTTCTTTAGCTTCTCTTTTCAGGATTTTTAAAATATGGAGAAGTAGCAGAGGGCTACTTCTCAGAAATGTGTATAGGTATATATATAACTTTTATTTTCAGGATTTTTAGTTTGTATGGAGAAGTAGCATAGGGCTACTTCTCGAAGATATTTAGCTTTTATTTTCAGGATTTTTAGTTTGTATGGAGAAGTAGCATAGGGCTACTTCTCGAAAATATTTAGCTTTTATTTTATTTTCTCTTTTTTTTTTTTTTTTTTCAGGAACCCTGCGGAAGTTGGGGGGGGGGGTTCTCCACAGAAGGTAGAGAATCCGAAAAAAGGTAAAGAGACCGAAGGGGGGGAGGAAAACGGTAGCGTATGGGGAATACGCCACACTATTGAATAATGCATTTGTATAATTAGAGAATTCAATTATTGGAATGTGCGTTATGAATATGGAGGAGGTGATGTGGATTCATGACAGTCGCTTGAATGCAATTTTTTAAGTAATGGTGTTTTTGTTACGTTTTGTTTTGAGGTCGTAACGTTTTCTTGTTCCGAAAGTCGTTTTATAATTTGTTGTAATGGTTTGGAAGGAATTTGTAATATTCTTCTTAACTTTCCTAAGAAATTTTCAAAAGGAAATCAACTGAAGGTGTCAAGGGGTTCAAATTTTTCAACATCTTTTACTAAATGGATTAAACTATGCACGTTATAGGAGCAAAATTCCTTTCCACAAATTTCAATAGAGTGGGCGAAGGTAATTCTCCACTGAAGAAAGAACATTTACGTTATGTATCAATTAAAATATCGATAAGTGCAACAATAAAAAGTCAAAGTAAATAGCTCTAGGAACTCTGTCTTTTGAATCAACAGGTCCCAAATAGAGCAGAAATTATCTCAATTTTCTAGCCTTCCATCGTTTTATTTCTTTCAATGTTCTAGGTTTTTGGCTGAATTCGCATGGGAAGTTGGAAGTAAAAGCAGTCATTTCATTTGAAATTTGTTCTACATTTCTGGTTGACAATCGTACTGTTGGTTTGTTATTATTCAACCATTCCATTAAGAGCTTTTTAGTTACTCCCAAGTATACGAGATGCATGTAATCCAATGGAAATTGGGTTTCCATTACAAGGCCCTGAATTCGAAGTATAGGTGTAATAGCCACGAGTTATTATACATTTTCAAATTTCCTAAATTCACGATCAGTTCGTAATTATGAATTTATTTCTATTTTTATACCATATACTCCTTCAATTTTGGTTTTTTCACAAGCTTAGTATCTCGTATGTCCTTTGATGTATTTAAGATAGGATCGCGTCGGAGCATCACAAATAAAAGATTGAATAAAGATCTTATATCAAATACCATCCACTTTGATTCCAGTCACTTGAAGTTCCTTTACTTCTTCTACTAGAGAGCTGAGATATTCATCAACGGATGGAAGCTTTGAGGCTTTTCAGAACCGCAATACAGCCCAATTACAAATACATACTTGCTTGGTAATTCCTACATAATATAGTTATTAGAACTCTTAAATATGGGTAGGCCATCTAGGCACAAAATTTGCCAACATTTATCATAGTAATATTGTCCTCCCTTATAAAGTCACACACCAGAAAGGCAAACGAGGAAAACTGCATGTAAAATTGCAAAGAAGTTATGTAATTGACTGCTGGTTGTGTACGTAATTTTACACACATATTTTGTAAATTTATTATTTGAGATAGTAATTTGTACAGTTGCTATCTGTAAAAACTATGTAATATTACACAAGGGTTGTGTCATTAAGTACTAGTTCCGTAGGTAATTTTGTAGAAAACATATGAAAATAATTTCTTTTCTTTAAACACAACGCATTTTACACATTTAAATTAATTTAAGTTCAACTCATTTTAATTCAAATATTAATCACAAAATAAGAAATTAACAAAAGCCTTTTTAAGCTTTTTGAAATACAAAACTGAATTCACTGTGAGCTAAATATAATGTATAAAAATAAATAAATTCCAACTTATAAGAAATACATTTAAGTACAGTAATATAATATATGATAAAGCCATACAAAATATAAACCAATATTTTAAGAATTTACACGTTTTCTAGCTTTACAAAATAATTTAAACAGTTTGTGTATAGATAGCACTTACAATCGTTTGTACTTTGGACTTATTGCCGAGTGTTTTCTTACTTGATCTCCCAAATGTCTGTGATATTCCAATTAACACTTGAATTGTCTGCATAGTGAGACTTATTTCCTTAGGATAGCTCATATTGAAATTGAAGAAAAATATTAGCATAATTTCTAATGCTTCATATAATGTATTAGCGCTAGCGCACTTGTGTTCCTCTACAAAGATGTAGAAAATTTTGATTTCTGGATCAATATCTACAAAAGGAAATAAAATAATTTAATTTTTCAATAATATGAAAATTTGGTTTCTTATTACTGATTAAGGACACATACCTATTGCTGCAATCCAAGGAGATTTACTAATGGGCTTAATCTCTTCAATATTAGTTCCCACCTGAAAGCATAAAATGTTACACTAATTTTGATATATTTAAGAACTTATTTCTTACTGCAAATTCTTGAACAAGCAAGTTAATATCTTCACTAAAGTAAGTTACGATAATTAAAAGGCTAGCATATTCTTCATTTGTCTGTTCGTCTGCAATCTTGTTAATGCCAAGTTTTCTACATTTCTTTGAATACTTTATTATCGCGTCACAATACTTCCGGAGGTTATGAATACCAGCTTCAGGATTATTAATCAGTCTTTTAAAATGAATTTTTGCATAATGTGGTCGGATCATATGTGGCCATTTCTGTTCAATTTCATTTATTGTTGGTGGCTTTGAAATATTATTAAGAAAATTCCTTTGCATGCTATATGTTTCTTCAAAGTAGGTAATGATTTTTTCCAGTTCACTTGGTTTTAAATTCAAAACTGAACCATTTTCTTTTAAGAAGATACGTTTTTGCTCCATATTGTCGTCTTCTTCGTCAGATGCAATTACCCAGTTAGGGCAACCTTCCTTTAAGGATTTCATTTTTTTTATAATGCTTGATTTCGTTTCATAGCTCAATCGTCGATTTCTAGTTTGTCTATTTAAATAGTTATTATGGTAAACAAGCTTTGCAGTAATATTAACAGGTTCTGTGTTTACTTCTCCCTTTTCGTTAATTATACCGAGGCTTTTCGGAAATCTTGACAAAGCATCTTGAGCAACTTGCCGCAATATTGGAACCGGTATATAAAAGGATAATGGGCGCATGTCATCTATGACAAAATGAATGAAATCGTTTAAATATTCATCAATTGGCTCTCTTCTTTCAAAAAGATCTGTTATATGTCTTGGCATCTTTTTCCAGTCAATTTTATAGTTATTGAAAAGTGTTTTACATTGTGAAAATCCAATTTGATTATCACAAGATTTCGAAGATAATGCGCCACTTGATATAGACAAAGTGTCATCTGACGCAATACGTAGAATATATGAGCTTTGTCCATAGGTAGGAGATGATATATTGCAACTTGAGGTAGCCAACGGAGATATTGGTATATTTACATACACTATATCAAAGCTATAATTTTTTGCAGATATTTCTGGCTCAATATTTTTTGATGCAGACACCCAGTGAGAATTTTCATCAAGTAGGAGGAATACTTTTTCTGCGAAGAAGTTTCAAGTTTCAGAATCTTCGACTTGTGTTCCGTCTTCTTCAAGTACAAGCTTATGACCCGTAAGTCCCACGCTGTTTGCTAATTTCATTAAATTATTTAATTTATTTCATTTGTTGTCCTACTTTTTATGATTAACTTTTTGTATTACAGAGGTGAGATCAGCTTCGCAACAAAAACTTTTTTTTTTAAATTCCTTGTACAACTCCAAACTTTGAATGCTTTCGTGGACATCTTAAAATTAATTTTAAAAATTGTGTACGGCTAGATATCGCTCTCGTCTAGATAATCTAGATTAAAAACTTAATGAATAAAAAGGTAACACTAAATTTTAAATCCATGCATCTTACCTTGTGTAATATTGGTTGGTGTAAAATGGCGTATGCGTTTGTAGATTATGAAACTCTATTTAAGAAGCAAACCAAAAAGGTTGCTATATTAAATACGGAATGCTGTGATGTAAAACTGCGTATGTGCTATTGTTGATTAGTTGAAGGAAAAGGGGATAATAAATTAGAATATTTTACAAGTATTGGATCTGAGGTTAGGGTATTCACAATGTATAAACCTTTAATATGATCTGTCTGTACATATCCATAAAATGCAATTTCTAAGTAAGATGAACTGAAAAGAATAAGACAAATATTAATTGTAATGACCATATTTACTACATTAACAAATACTGGAAGCAAAGTTCCAGCATTATACTGTATTTCTCTGTATTTAGCAGACTTAGTTTGAGATTCGTAATTTGAAATAATTTGTGCATCATAATTATGAACTGTAATGCGTTCAATCTTGTCCGCAAAAACTAATTCAGAGTATCTTGACTCTATTGAGCTTTGATATAATTGATGTCTCTCAGCGAAAGTTTTAGCGACATTTTTGAAATTGCGTGTATTATTGATAATCTTTTTGAAATACTGATGCTTGCTCTCGAATCTTAGAGTTGAAAATTTGCCCAAAGGCCAAATTTTCTTATTAACTCAGGATAGTGTTGCAGATAGTGGTGTTTTCGTAATAAATTTACATCAGGAAATTTCTCTCTTCTAGAGCGAATATATTGGTTTATTAAAAATTCCAATTTAAAAATTTGATTAAATGATATAGCATATGATGAAACAATCTGACAAATTTCTAATAGATTTAAAAGCAATTTCCAAATATCGTCATTGTAGTCAAAGTCAAAATTTTGGTGAGCATGTCCCTGTAAATGTTTGGTTTTTTTGGTTATATCAGGAAATGAAGTGTTTAATTTTAAGCGATAATTAATGTAACGAGTGCATTGGTTTAAAAAATCACAAGAAAAGTACCCTTTTCCAATAAAGTATCTTATAAAAAGGCATAAGTCAACCGGTATAACACCTTCGTACAGATCATGTGCGATACATGGCGGTAAGCCTGGATTGCAAACATGAAAATGTTTAAGTTCGTTAAAGGCAGAATTTTGCTTGATTCCTCTGTAATTACAGAGCTCTAAATTATTCAATTCTCCCACATCTTTTGCGTAACTATTATGACAACGATTTTGTATATTTATGCTTGAGGGACTTTTGAAGTCATTAAGTGTTATATAGCAGTATCTACAAAAGTATTGCGATGAACTAAAATTTTCTAAAAATCCACCTATTTGATGAGATCCCAAATTATCGCCACAAACTGCTATTATTGAACCCTGAATATTATAGCTGAGTAAAGAAATTCCTTCAGTCTCAAGAATTTTAAGATCAGCAATTAATTTTTCGAAAACTTTGTTGTAACCAAATGCTTTGACATAAGATTCCTTACAAAGTAGAACTAGTTGAATATTATCTACTTTAGATCTATTTTGGGGTAAAAGATTTCCTAGAATAAAATATACTGCTAATATTTTATGTTTAGTTCTTGCCGAGCCCAATGGATTACATACTTCAAATGAATCCATATAGAGTATTACTTCTAATTTCTTGTCATTGAAAAACATATTATTTCGATAAGCTAAACCATCAGTTTTGTTTGGAATATGGTTCTTTCCACTATATACTTGTTTCGTTACGGTTTCATCTTTCATTAGTATTGATGAAGTTTCAAGCACAGGTACATAATAATAATAACAATTGATGTGCTTTTTGTTTTGACCTAAGGCATTTCAAGCGGATGCACAATATTTTCACTGTTCATAAAATATTTATTTCGTGTATAACTTAAATTTGTAAGCTCGTGATGCTCTACGTCGAACTTTTTCATTGATTTTCTTTCCGATATTTTTATCTAGATTATACTTTACACAAATGTTTTTCAATTCAGCAATGCATGAAGCCTTGCAGATCCGTAATTCTCTACTAATTTCTTCCTTAATCAAACCGATAATATTTTCTGGTATATTATGTTTTGCTTTGAGTTGTAATAATAAATATTCAAGAGATAAACTGTCACAAGGAACACTATTATAAGACTGAGAAGATTCAATGATATTGATGGTATTAAAAAAAGATTACTTTTCACTGACTTCATAAGCTGATGAACTATTATGTTTATGCGAATTAAATTTGAAAAAATATACTCTTCGTATATGTGACCGAAATGACCACATATTTTTGAAAACATTAAAACAATCGTGAAAAGGACATTTTATAGATTGTTTACTATTCTTTAAATGCTTTAATATATGACGTACTATTAAAATATCGTTATTACAAGAAAATAGTCATTGTTTTTCCTTACACTTGAATTGATCAAACTTTTTTTGACTACTGTAGATACTCTCACCATGTTTTCTGTACTTATGTGATATAAATGTAGGATACTTTAAAAAAATATCTCCGGTTTTTTGCATATGAACGCTTAGAGTGTGTAGATTATTTGTTTAGTACATATGATAGAGGTAGGAAGTAAAAATAATATAGTATTTGGGGTAAATGTAAAAAATTTCCAGTGACGGAGGAAAAAGTGGAAAAGAAGGGGTCAAAATGAAGTTAAACTAAAAAAAACTATACCATTACATTGTACTCACCGAGAGCTTTAATTTGATATGCAACATGTGCCCCTCCTAAAAAAAATTTGCCCCCCCCCCGCAAAAATAAAAATCGGCGCCAATGGAAAAAAGTTGTTCTACGAAATGTTCCTACTGGCTAGGCGATGCTAACGGTGAAAACCGTTCCTCGATCGGACTTAATTTACGGAAGTTATGGACGTATGATTTTCGAATCTAGTACTACAATAGGGAATCGTAAAATTTTGTAGTAGATCAAACAGTAAGGTGTCAATCGATAGAGGATGTTAAAAACTATTTAGGAGTATTTTTTTAAAAAATCCACATGCTAATTGGGGGGAGGGGGGGGGGCAAGTATGTATTTTTGTTCTAGCACAATTCCAAAAAAAAAATTCAGTTTTAAATAGCCCTGATTTTTCCAAGAAGTTTAAGTATACACATGACTATTCCACGACATCAAATAAGAAAGTTATAGATTTTACAAATTTTTAAAAAAAAAACGTAGTACCCTAATGCACATAGAATTGAAATATCTTTGAGTGTGTAAGAGGAAAAAAATTCCAAAAAAATTTAAGGGGTAAAAAGGGGATTCCAAAATTTCGACGTTTGTATGGAGCGAAAAAATGCGATTTTCAAAAAATCACAGTGTCCCCCCCTCTCCCCTGGACAAATGAAATTTAAACCATAGCCCTCGTCGTTAGCTTTCGTTTAAGCTATCAAACGTCTCGCTACGATGTCTGCAGCCCCCGCTGTAACCACTCAAAGTTCGAAATTTCAACCCCCTCCCCCGCCGAGGGCGAGCCCCCCCCCCGCGGAAACGGATAGGGGGAAAAGTTGCGGGACATCAAGGCGCATCTACCTATCGATTATTTTCCAAAAACGTTTTTCCCCCCTTCCCCCCCTCAGAGGGGGAAATTGGAAAAATTGGCTCGATAGGCCCTAGGCCATTAAGTTGCCGATCTTTCATTTTGCAAGATTTGTCATTTATCTGATGACTGTCAATGACATTTATACTGTGGTTTTCTGTGCTTCAAAATTATTAATTCGTGCGAGTTTTCTGTGTATTTGTGTCTTAAAAACTATTGCAGGTAAGTCATTTTTAATTTATTTATATATTTTATTATTTATATGTAGTAAACTATGCTTAATTTACGTAAAATTAATAAACTTTTTACTTAAATTAGTTGCTTTGAGTCATTCATATTGAAAGTGCCAAATGTCAAATACGGAACTGCTAGATTTTTTATATATTTGCGTACAACCATTTTATAAAAGTTTTACAACATTCGTTGAAAATTTAATAATTTAAAAATTTTTAAAAAACTATTTAATTTTGAACTTTCCACATTTTAGAAGCCGTTGAATTTGAAGATGTTTTTCGTAATCACATATATTTTTTTCTGATATAGCGCATATTAAACACTTATACATTATGTCCATTATAAAGAGAAAATTAGGGAATGGTATACTGCAATTTAGATTTTCCGTCGCCGCTTAGTATACCACGTTAAGCACAATAATAAAAACCCAGCAGAAATATGAAAGATATTCCTTCGTAACACTTTCCTAACCTAAATATACTAGAATAATATTATTTGCCGAATTGTACAAACCGCCGCACTCTAATATTCTTGTTTTCAAAACAAATTAACTCTTTGCTGAGTAGAAACAAAACAAGTATGAGCACATAACTAGACTAACCAAACGAATGGCAATAAATGATTTTAATTCAAACGGGCTCCCTTTGCATGCAATAAATAAAGCGAAACTGCAATCTTTTATGTAAAAATTCCACTTTTGTGTAGAAATACTCTTTTAACGTGTAAAAGATTTGTTCAAACTTGAACATAAAATAATAGAAATAACTGTAGATCTACATAATTGCAAAATTGTTCAGATTTGTATGTAAGACAATAAATCTGACTGTAGGTATACGAAATTTCAAAAGGTCAAAAACCGCATAGCATAAAACAAATAAGCAATAATTGCTCGAAATAATTATTGAACTCTTGCTTACTAGGCAAATTAAGCAATTGCCCCCAATAATTATTGAATTCGAGACAAATATTGCTTACTACATAGCACCTTAAGTTCATTACACTAAATTGCTTAGTTAGTAATTTTGGATTATTATAAAAGCAGTAGTAATGTAAGAAATTTTTAAGTTTTAGTAAAGAACTTCCCAAGTAAAGAAGCCTGCCTTTTGCTTTACTACATTAGTATCCAGCACTTAAGCCCCCACCAGTGGTAAGCTTGAGTCAATATTAACGTTTATTTACAGCTCTTGAGCCTAACCAGAGGTCCACTTCACTACGCCGAATTCCAAGCATACGAGCTAAAGAAAGAAGATTGGATTATTTTTTCCTACATATGTTGCGAAAAACGTAAAAATACATAAAGTCGCATGTAACATCGCATCAGTAAGTGTAGTAAGGACGCATACAACAACAAAAGTTGGGGTAAGTCTTTGATTTTGTTATCTACACAGCACACAGCAAACTGATATGAACCATAGCCCGCAGTAAAAAAAACCAAGCTATTACTACTTCGATTGATAAAAACTATTTAAACTGGAAAATGACCGCCGTATACACTGACTGAAAATGATCTTTGAAAAAACCGATTCCATTAAAACAATTTCCCTATCAAATTAAAAGTAAGGAGTAGGTGCAGTTGCTTTCCGCATATAAATTTACTCACTGCTTTTTATGTTTTTCCAAGATTTTCTTTTGTCACTTAATATCGCGTAGAACACAACAAACAAAACTTAATGAAAATCTAGAAAAACTTCGCGGAAAATGCAATACTAAGAAAATTTGCGGCATTTTAAACTGTATTCATAAGGACAATAACTAAAACACTTACTGCGGACCGACAAACCAAAATTTGGCTAACCACTAAATTCAACAAACACAGAAAGAAGAATGCAATGACAGGCAACAAGTGTTTTTATTTAACAGGCTTCCCTTTTCATTTAATAAAAAACGCGAAACTCCAAACACTTACGTAAAAATGGAATTTTTGTGTAAAACTACTCGGTTGCAATATAAAATTTGCTATTACTTAACCCTTTGATGCCCGCGCCTAGATCCCGCAGTAGCAATTTTTTTTTATACACATATATTTATTGCATACATGCTAAATATGCTATAAAAAAATAAATTATGCTTCTCGGAAGCTAAGTATACATTTTAGAGATTGTTGCCTATAGGCAACAAGTGGCATGGAGACCTAAGAAAAGAGCTTTTATTGCTTTATAATTTTTTCGAAAGAAAACATATTTATTTAAGTATGGTAAGCCACAAAACAGTTTTTCTGGAGATTACAACATAAATAGGCATTACATTTATTACATTTACTCCTTGGCCAACCTTTTTTGCAGAGAGCACATCGATGCTTAGTTCCCCATTGTGGCCAATGTCCTATTTGATCGTAACGGATGTCACTGCTGATGGGTGTAAATCGCTTTCTTGGAGTAGAACTGGTTGACGCTAATGATTCTTTTTTACAGCTCTCACTGCAAGTTTCAGTTAAGGTAGGAACAGCACTCGTATCTGTAGTTGGACGACCTCTCTTACGAGTAGATGTTGGTGGTAATTTTTGGCTATGTATTAATCCTTTGGCAATATCGGATTGAAAGTTTATGAGTTTCATGAATTTTTCATCACTATGAAGCATTTGGTATTCTCTACGATACACCAGCCAAGCATTTACGATTGCAACATTTATGCACCAGTAAATAATTCTCGTGTAATACTTCCTTGATTTGTGATCAATTCTATATAATTCGATTAGCATGTCTGCTAAATCAACACCACCCATATATTTATTATAGTCTGCTACAATTTTAGGCCGATCAACTTCGATGAATTCTTTTCTATCTTTGCTCCGACGACGGCATTTTGTAACGGGCTCTACCCCGAGATGTGTGGATAGTAGTAGTACACCCTTATTTTCAAACCACCGTACACAGGTTAAATCATGATCAACGTTTGTTTGGTAATCAAATGACCCCCTTCCTTTTTTTGACAAATCTTTATCTGAATGTAAAGTTAGAGAGCCAAGTCTGGTTGGGCGTGCTGTGCCAGTACAGTGAAAACCACGCTCTTTTAGTGCAACAGCTAGATGAACAGATGTGAACCAATTATCGAAAAATATTTTGAAATTTTTGTATTTTGGCAAAGTCTCAGTCAAATGTAAAACC
This sequence comes from Dioctria rufipes, assembly GCA_963924295.1. Taxonomy (NCBI): domain Eukaryota; kingdom Metazoa; phylum Arthropoda; class Insecta; order Diptera; family Asilidae; genus Dioctria; species Dioctria rufipes. The sequence continues at coordinate 251,542,482 of OZ002740.1, read as the reverse complement.
ATATCTGCAGAAATTCCGAGGCCATATTTTGGACATGTTCCTTCCCCGACGTATATCTCAAAATCGTACAGAATACCGGACGCCCCTGCTCGAGATATAACCTTGAAGCCCCACTTATGTGGTTTCTTTGGTAGATATTGCCTCAATTGTGAACGGCCTGTGAAAATAAATTAGTAGAAACATTAGTAATACGTGAATGCAAAACTGGAGAAACAATCACCTTTGAATGGTATAATCTGTTCATCTACAGAATTGAATTCTTCTGGAGCAATATTATTACAATTTTTTTTCAGTGCTGCTAATAGTGGTCGAACTTTGTGTAGTTTGTCATATCTTGGATCATCTCGTGAGAATTGCGTTTGATTATCATTTATGTGTAACCATTTTTTGATTTCTTCAAAACGATTGCGCCCCATTGTATCAGCAATCAGTGGGATGCGTAACGAAGATGACCAATACATGCGATATTGAGGCACATGTATTATACCTGTATAGATCAATATACCAAAATATCTTTCAATTTCTTCAATAGATATTTTGACTTCTTTTCCAATTTGTTGTATACTATATTTATTTGATTCTTCGCAAATTTTTTCGATTATTTCGTTATAAATAAATTTTCTAAAATTATATAGAGGTGGTCTCTGCTGTTCTGAAATATTTTCTGGATATGGTATAATGCAATCGCATGGTAAATCAACCAATTCCAATGATCGTCTCCTCCATTTCAATTTTTTTAAATCAAGTTTATGAGCTGGAGCGTAAGACGACGCATTAGTACTTGTCTGAATCTCCATTTCTGGTCAAGGTTCCGCTTTTTCTTCAACTTGCAATTCATTCACAATTAGATAATTATGATTAGGAATTAGTTCACTGAAGAGATGAATTTCATTCCATTGTTCTTCTTTTTCTAATCTTACCCTAAATCCATCCCGTATAGAATCCTCCACAATGTTCTCCACTTCATCATCCATAAAGTCATCAGCAGAATCATCCCAATTTTCTATCATATTCTCTATTTCGGTATCAAGAACTGACTTTTTTCTGTACGACACTATAGTTCTCAGCTGTAAATGAAACCAAACAAAAAAAACCCAAAATTCATCCCTGCGTGACACTAGTTGCCTATAGGCAACAAGAACTTCAGAAAAATCCACTTAACCAACATAAATAAAAAATAATTCCACAAAACAGACATCTACATACTCTACTAATAATCCCTACAAGTTTCAGTTCTAAAAATAATATTTATGATAAAAAAAAACCAAATAAATATACTTACATATTTTGACCAAAAAAGAATATATTGTTCCAACTTGAAATTCAAACACAAAGTGACACATTTTTAAAACGAATTTAATCAGAATGTATAAACGGCTCTTTCACGAACACATAAATTCTATGAAAAATATTGACGGTTGTAAAATAGAGAAGCAGTGCGATTTTAAGGTTTTGTTGCCTGTAGGCAACGTCGGGCATGTAAGGGTTAACGTAAAAATACATGCACGATGTTTTAGAATAATAGAATTTACAGTCTGGCAAGTGGTGTATTCAAATTTTTAATGAAAATGAATGCAGGTACATTACTGAATAAAAATGTCTCGTTTATTGTTGTAGTTTTATTAATGGCTTGTAATGGTAGCTACACTGTGAGTATTATTACTTCGATTAATATAATATATTATTGTAAAATTAATATTGCGTAATAAAATTACTTCCTTCATCTAAAAGTTGTTGTTGTTGATGTTGTAAAAAAATTATGTAAAATTACACGGATTTTTTACTGTGTACAGAGAAGAGTCTTTCAATCTTTAGGAAGATCATTATGGTAGGGTGTTAGAATCTTTAGTAGGTGATTTTGTGATTCAGACACCAATTCCTCTCACTCCTTTTGAAAATCAAGTATGTCTGGTTCAGTCATAGCTTCAGAGTTATCTGAATAATCAAATGTGTTAAGAAGCTTTTCAGCATTTTTTTTTCTGTATATAACAGCTCATTCATTCCGGTACATCCTGCTTTCCATACTTCCATTATTATATGTAATCAGTTGAAGATTTTTATTACTTAAATCTTTATTCGCATAGTCAACATCATTTTTACAAGGTATTTTTATTTTCTAATTGGAGCTCTTCACAAACCTTTTTTGTGCTTGCTGCTGTTATTCTTAATTTTTGCCTTTTGCTGTTTAAATGTATATACATACTCATTCTGCAAGTTGACTGAAATAATTTAATTAATAGAGATAAAAGTAAAATTATACATTACTTTAATAACTAGTAATATTCAACTAGTGTTCCATTGGACGCTAGTGATTCTTTCACCATAGGGAGTTTACACCCTAGACAAAAGGGCAAAAATAATGATCATTTGTTCGTCATTCAATTTTTTATAGTAAATATCTTATTAGGGGAAGATGCTGTATCTTGGACATTCCAGTTTCCTCACAGACTGGAGGTACCACCTCCATAAACGCACTTTAATCCGATTTTACTAATCTTCAGATGATACTTAAGTTATTCTGGGAATTGGTTTGTTGGGAAAATGTGCAGTTATTACGCTTTAAAGAAAAGTCGTGAAAAAAGTAAATATTTTCCAGTGATAAAGAATGGAAAGTGGTGGAGTAGTATAATTCGGATTCCAGCTTAGGTAAAACATGTTTGTATATGGTGTTGTAAATCGTGCATCTTGTGGTGAATTATGCGTCTTAAACAGACAGTTTTGTATCTTTTGCAAGGGGTATGTATTTTCTACCCTTCACACATTTGTACCGCGGACATGTTCAAGAAAACCATAGCACCGCCTTAAATAATGTATTAAATATGTATATCTATAGAATTTTTTTGTTGAGTAACCTGCTTTGCGAATATTATTATTTTTGGTTGAATAAAGAGTGTTATTTAATTTAACTCTGTTAAGAAACCGTCATTTCTTCTTAGTAAATTACATATGTCCAAGGTACAATACCCCACTGTCCATGGTACAGCTGCATGTTGTACCTTGAGTAGCAAGCGCGACCTTCACATTTCCTTTCATGTATCTTGAAATATAAACTTAAAACTGCATATTCGATTATTATGAGAAAGGTTATAGCTTAGACTATCTATAATTATCGCTTGCTTAAAATTTGTCTCATTAGTTTTGTCAAAAAGAAATAAGACTATTTTTAAAAAAGGTACGAGGTACTGCACCTTCCCTACAGTTATTATTTTTGTAACCTAATATCAAATTCCTGTTAAGCTCTATATATAATTGACAGCGCATTTGTTATAATTGAAATTTACAGGTAAATCGATTTTTGGAAAACATAATTAGAGGCCAATGATAATTGAATTTGTCCGTCGGTGTACCATTTTATTGCTTTTTAGCATTGGTATGTACATTTTGCAGTCAGAACAATTATAAACGAAAAAAACAGATATCTCTGGCAAATTGAGTACTTGTACTTACAATAAATATCTTTCGAAATTACAAATATGAGTCTACCAGCTACCCAGCTTTCTTTTTTTCTAACTCCAAAACCAACCAAAAGTTTACTGGCTACAAAACAAATGTTTAATGATTAACTTTGTACGACAAGGTAGCTTGGTTCCTAGATGGAACCACCAAAAAATATTTGATATGCAAAAAGGCTATGTAAGGAAAATTTACACCATATGCTTGTGTTACACAACCCACATGTGATGATACTACCCTTGGTGGATTATGTTAGTGTATCGGTATGTTAAAATCAGAACGACCATAAATAGAATTACATTTCGATTTAATAAAAAAAATTCATATGAAGGTTAGCTAAGCACTCATTAAAAATACCCCAAAATTCATATGCCATATGTTGGCAGTACATAAAGTTTGACAATTCCGCGATATTGACAAGTTTCGTTTCACGGTTTCACGGTCGCGATTTTTTCCATGTATTTCCTAGGGAAATTTTTGTAAGTTGTACAAATTGTATTGTGCTTATTGTTATCTGTGTGTTATGGATCTTAGGATGAGTAAGTACAGGAACTACGTAAATTTCTGTCTGCCAGCAAGAGCTGACAGCTCACTCCGTGACAGCTGATCAGGACGGCATGCTATCATCTTGGACTAAATGCGCAGAGTGCGGTGTGGGTTCACCAACAAAAACCCTGGCTGCCACGTTGCCATAAAGAAAAAAGATATCGTGCCTTGTCAAAAAATGGAGATATACTACGAAGAAGACAAAAGGCGCACCACACATTGTCCTGGGGATTCGATCGTGATATCCCTTATGCCGTTCCCGGCCGCCCACGACACCACTGGAATCTGATTTCCCGTGTAGAAGTGAAGAGAGAATCTCAGGAAAAGGAAAGGTAAGAGAAACTCCTAGTTGCTTTAATACATTTTATGTAAACTTTTTATTTCTGCATTTGTTTTCTAGTGGTACCAAGTTTTTCACAATCATTACTCCTACATATCCTATACAATACAGTCGTTTATCTTGGCTAAAAATTTGTGTTTTTTTTCTTTTTTTTTTCTTTATATCACCCGCGAAGCTCTACGATGGGAAGGGCATCCTCTTGTGGACTTCAAATCGTCTTGAGATCGGCCCAATGGGACTTTCGTTTTTCTTCGTTTAACAGTGGCGACGTGTTTGAACAAAAGGATTTTACTTTTTTTTCCCCGAGGAAGATTTTCCCTTCCACTCTCCATGCTCTATATAATAATATAAGTGATTCTTTGACACACTTAAAAAACAATAACTTTTATTCATTTCAGGTGCTCGGTAAGTCTTTATATTAACGTATTACTTCATTCGACGTATAACAGGTACTTTGGCACTTATCGCGAAAAATAATACTTGTTACTCATTTCAGGTGCTCCAGCGGCACTAATCAGTTCGTAGAGTATACTTTCATATACTACAAAAATATTATGCGATACTTTATTTAATTTATCTTGTCTCTGGTGCTCCTGTACCAGGACAGCACTTTGGCTTTCTTCGCGACTTGACTTTATAAATGTACGTGTCTCTACCCAATTTCCTCAAACCCAAATTTACACCATACCCGCCTCAAGCTCGCTGTCACCTGTCATAGTGACGCCGCTTTAGGTAATACTTTGTTTGCATGGGACCATAACGCGCGTGTGTGTATGTGTGTGTGTTTATTTTACAAGAAAATTCGGTCTTTTAATAACTGTTTAAGTAACAACACTGAGTTTACTTTACTAACAACATTTATTACCAAGTTACACAAATAACTGAACAAAAAACTATCGATTGACTATTTTTATGTATAAAAATTGCTTACAAACAATAAAAACAAAATGATAAATTTTACGCAATGCAGAGTTCATTCAACGATTAATTTTCCTGACGCATAATATTTGTCACTGCTGTAATGAATGAACTTCGCATTGAGCAAATGAAATATGATGACAAACTAGAAGTTTGTGGCATTGACCCTTTGTATATATCGTAGGCATTTAATAAAATCCGGCATTTAATTAAAAGCCTAGTCATCTAATTAAATGCCGGCATTCAATGAAAATCGTATTGATATCTTTCTTTTACCATTATCTGCCTAGGCATTTACTTAAATGCCGGCTGGCTCTCCAGGCAAATAATAAAATAAGCAAATGAAATATATCAACGCATCATATTTATTAAACTAGTATCGTCAGCTAGAAAATCATATAACGTAATTGCTTGAACACAGCTGAAAATGAATAAAAAAACAATGAAAATACAATACAACAAAGTATTCAATACTTCCCTAAAGTCCATGGTCCAGTGTCCAATCAGCACCTGCCTCCTGTACGTCCTAGAAATATCTGAAATAAAAAAGATATAAATAAATTACTTTAATAAAACTAATTAGATTGAATATTGCTAAGTACAAAGGGAAAACTAAGTACATACATGCAGACTGCCAAGAAACAAATTTCTTGGCAGCACAACAAAAACACTGTGTAAATGTACTTATGCTAATTTCTTAGCGAAATTCATGTTTCCTGCATAATGAACTATTGCAAAATATGCAATTATGTTCATACATGCAAACAACATAAAGTCGCAGCATATATACATACTATAATTTACGAAATTCAACAATTTTTGTCATTGTTGACATTTCATGAATCACTTTGAAAATATACAATAATTTGCATAATTTGCAGATTTCTTGCAAATTATGCATAGTCAAACTAATATTACAGAATTAAATATAATACTTATGCACTTACCTTAAGAATTAATCCTTTAATTGCCTTGAAAAACGCACAAAACAACACGGCACTTTCACATAAAAATATCGCGATCGCGACTGTCAACTTGACACGGTGAAAAGCTGATTATACGAAGTTGGCTACGCGCTACCTGTTGGTAATGCTTAAAAACCGCGAAGGTTACCAGATAAATAAATATTTGCGAAAAAAGGTAAAATTAATTCCCATAATAAGTGGGAAAGAGAAAGATGCGAAAACGAGATGCAAAAAAAATGAGAAATATTTGCGTTCCACAGTGGAAATTGTCATAATATGGCAGGGAGCCGCCATCTTGATAAATTTCAGAAAAATTAAAATATTTAATAAAATAAATTACGAAAATTCATAATTTTAAATAAATTAGTTGAAGGAAATTGGCACATTTTGACATAAGTATACAAGTCAAACAAAGTCGAAAAATATGCTTAATTTGCATTTTTCTTGTGGAACGTATGTCAAAATGGCCGCTTAGAGCCTATAAAAAGGGGGCAATTCCTAAGATCTCTCTCAGTTTTTCGACAGCTATCACCAGTGTAATTTCAACCAAGTTTTTCTCAGTTCATCAAATTGATCTTACATGCAATTTATAGCATCAGATCAAATAACAAATATTTTTTCATTTTTCAGCAATTAAGCATAAAATAAAACGTGCCATATTGAAGGTACTCGTACAATATTTTACATGCTTAAAATTTGTGTGCAGTGGGTGTTGGCAAAGGACAGGAAGTTTTGGATTCTTTTTGTTCTAAAGATAAGTATTGTGTTAAATTACTGCGTAGATTTAGTAAGTTTCTTGCATAAAAATTAAATATATGCCAGCTTTCGGTGTTTTAATGATACATGCAACGAAACAAATTAGTTAAGTAGTTAAGTTAAAATAAGCGCAAAGTGAATTAAAAAATAAGTGTATAACGCGTAAAAACTAGAAAGGGCTACAAATTGCATTTAGTTAAATATATGCCAAAATACGGCATAATAACTACATATGCAATCGAGCAATTAATAAACAGAATTAAATTAGTGAAATTATAAATTGGAGTGTTTCGCATTAGAATTATTCAATAAATACAGCATTAAACATAAGCACACATATCTTTTTTCATACCGCTACACTGTCCACCTAAATGCCGTAATATAGCTGTAGTTATCGATTGCAGCTACATTACAAATTATAATAATATTATAGAAGTCATTTAAAAATTTGAATGTAGTCAATAGTCTTTATTCGCACAAGGATTAGAATTGTGGCACCCGATGCCTACGACATATATAATTAAAATATGCAAATTGTAAGTAGAGAATAATTATATGTACTCTGTACATTCTCCCGCCTCAAGGTTAAGTGTCGGTAACTCGATGCTGGAATTTCGCTGCTGCTCCTTGATGGACCTTGGTGCTGGGATCAGCCTTGCCCTTGCTCTTAACTTGAAACTGCTCTTTCGGCTGCAGTATATGCAAAGACCGATGGCAATGTCACCACATATGATCAGATATGGCATACTGTAGTGATGTAAGTCATGGATGTTTAGTTTTGGCATATTTTTTATACGTTCTTGCTGAGACCTGATTGCGTCCTCTAGTTTTTCTATATCATTATTGTTTATTTCTTGAATTAGTTGTGGCATAGTAATTTTTGACGAATTCGACAGCTGATCTTATATATATATATATATAACCGTATTTTCTGGGATATGTGATATGTGCATTTTCGAACTGCGATCGTTTGAGCTTATGTATAGAGTCTTATGATTTATAATACAATCTTCTCTTGACCTTAACCTGTCTTCAGGTGTAAAATATAATTTTCTGGCATAGAATAAGTAAATCAGATCATGTTAATTTTTAGTCATTAATTTCTCAATGCATCTTTACATACATTACGAGGTGAGTGCACTGAGGGAAGCATCAAGTTTCCCAGTTCATTCATCGAGTAAATGTGCATGTTTGCATTTTTGCGCATTTTGTCATTCTTAACATACTTGCAATTGCAATATGTTTTGTCTCGAATTTCTACATTCCTATTTTGCAATGTAATCGTTGTATGGGTTCATTGTTTCATCGAACTCATAAATGATATTGTTAGAATAAGCAATAAATTAATATAAATGTACGGACTCAATAAATTAGAAATATAATTAATTTTCAACAATCACATCGGCATAATCAGTGTTTGTTTTCTTTACCTACTAATCAACTTGTTTTCAGCTATTTTGGTGTAGTGCATCCCCATCAAAGGCCAAGGTGTAACACCTTGACTTAAATCAGCGAGAAGAACAAAATAGTTCTTAACAGGTGAGATTTTCATTTATTGTTTTTTCGCAGGAAGTTAATTTTGTGTAAAACATAGTTTCAATACATAATATTGGATTTTATTGTGTTATTTCGCTTTACAATCTCAGAGTAAATTGTTTTCTCTTGCGACAACTGTCAAATTTCAAATTTGTATTGCTTTCATTAATTCATTGTTTTTATCTTTCAGCTTTTGTCATCGCTGAACAAGCTTCCTGCAGGAGTGCTCACCTATTCAATGTCCTTCAAGTTATAAATATAAACAATGTCAGAAAAGATTAATTAATGAGAAGAATAATTAATGCTTTTCAAATTCTCAAAGGCTGTCGAAGTTATAACGAAAAATAAGTGCATGACGTATTAACTCCAAAGTATGAAAAACTTTATTTTCGTTGAGAACAAAATTTATGGAAGCCTTCCAGATATGCTCTTATTGACAGTGTCTAGGCCTCTGACAGGTCTAGTCATAAATTGAAAGGTACCGGATCAAAAAAGGGGGTTAGAAAAAAGAATAAGATGGTGTGTAAAAGAAAAAAATCAATTTTTATTTCTTCGTTGATTGTGACAAAATTCGTTTTCTTATTTACTACGCCTTAACATAGAAATTCAATTATCTAATACTTCAAATAATTAACTAAATAGCAATCCAAAAAAATAAATCCAATATTAAAACAAATCCAATATCAACAAAATCCAATACTTCAAAAAATGAAATTTTTCTATACAATTAAGTCCGCTTCGTGAGCCTGTTTTGACAGCAATCTGTAGACGTCCAGCAGCGTCCAAAGCGCTCATTTCTCCTGAACCAGGATAATTAACCTAATTGCAGGTATAAGTAGGATACTATTCCCCCTTATCCCACTTACCACAAATACAAAACAAGATTTATTACCTAGGCCACCCTGATTTAATTGTCAAAAATGTTGACAACTTACTGAAGCAGAGCCTTCTTTGGAATCTTCTTCTTACGGGGGAATACATATGTACTGCTCGTAGTCAGAGCGAATATGCAATAAATGAATTATTGTATTGAAAATTATAACACTGGTTTATTCTCTTTTCCACTACTGCACTTAAATCAAAGACTGAAATTAACAGACCTTTCATTTTACTATGCTATTATTTAATTCCTATAATCTATGTTAAAAATGTAAAAATATAAAATTGATATTAATTTTGTTACAATAAACTTGTACTCACCAGCTCGGTATTTGGCACTCAATTAAATTGGCTCTCTATTTCTTTATTGCAGTCGATAACCACAATAATACTATTCCCGTAGCAGTCGATATCCACAATAAGAATCTTTATTTTAGTTGCTATCGAAAGTACAGGCCTATTTCCAGTCGATACCCAGTACAAATTTTTAATTCCAATTCTTAAACAAAACAAAGTGTTTATTTTGTTAGTATTAATTATGTTCTTATCACAGTCAATACCCGCATAAGAATATTTATTCTAGTTGCTAGCGCATCTAATGTCTTTATTGTATTCGATACCCCGAATAAAAATCTTTCATTCGAATCCGTAACCAGAATATGTTTTGTTGTTAGTATTATATTTTTCATTGCAGTCAGTGCCCATAATAAACATTTGTATTTTTTTCGCTACTCAAATTAAAGCCTTAATTCGAGTTGATACCAATGTTGAAAAGTCAAATATGTGGTTACAAATTTCACAACAATCCAACAACCCAAGCAAGCCCCATAAATTATTGTCATTATTTAGCTTACTCAATAACTTTTACATATTTCCGTGCTACAGTAAATTGAGTTTAGCTAATCGATTTAATTAAGTAATTGGTTAATAAGATCAGTTAATTTGCTAATCGGAAATGTGTAAAAGCTATTGAAATGACAAAACAAATATTTACGTGTAAAAAGTCCTATGTAAAATTTATGAAGTTGTCTTTGAGCCTGTTATGACAAGAGCTGAGTTCAAGACGTTTTAAAGTAAAATAAACTGAAACTGTTTTTTCTTCCAAATTGAATAATTGCGTATATAGTTTTTTAACACCCAGAATAAAAATCTCTATTCTAATCCTCAACCAAAATAAAGTGCAATTTGTTAATAAAACGATATATGAATTACCTTTACCAGAAATAGAATTTGCTAAGTTAAACGCTAGCTGCCAAACTAAAAAAGAGAGCGAGTCAAGTCAGATTGTGGTTTATATAGTCATGGCTTGCGCACAGCACCAAAGAACGATATTCAGAGGCGCATGGGTACAATAATTGGAATAGCAACGATAGCTTAACATAGCAACTGCACCTCATTACATTCTTTCGAAGTGTTATCATTTTTTATTTACGTGTGTGGTTGTCTTTTCACATCAATTGGACAATTTAGAATATTCATCCGGATCCATTGAATGAACATTAGGTAATAGGTAATATTTTGATAATCTTTTTTTTTTCATCAGAATTGATTCTTGGTAGTTCTTTTCTTTCCTTTTAAGAATTTATTTTGATATTTTACTTTAGCTAATCGTTTTCTTACCGGAATGCAAAATTACACTCTGCAAATATGAGCACCTCAATGACGACCCCTATATATTTAACATTAAGGCAGTTTCGGTTAATCGTTTTGTATCACTAATTTTTATTTTTGATATTTATGAAAGCTAAATAAATTTTATGCGGAAAAAGTGCGCTTTAAGGAAGGTAATTAGTTTTCATAATTTTGCAGATGATGAAATTTTCTTCTATGTGGCGTCAATTTACGTTTTTTTTCTTTCAATCCTAGAAATTCCTTCAAAATGAAAAATTTTGCTTAATATCCCACAAATGACAATGACAATTGAGTGCGTTTATAATATTTTGATCCTTCGCATACTTGTTTTAGGTGTACGCGATATTATAGTACATTATATATTTGTTCTTTCATATTTGATTTTATTACTTTATAGTGGCACGACAGTAGCTTTTATCCTAACTATGTATGTATTTATAACAAATATTATAACAAAACTTAATTTCTTCTCTTCATATTAAGCAAAGTAGAACTAAAAATGAATTTAAAATTGGTGTACTGATTGTTTGATTTTGCCTTAGCGATATAATATAATTTACATCATACATTTCGAATCTTAAAATTTTATTATTTATATATAGTAAGTCCTGTATTCTCCCTGGCAGGAGCGGTGAATATTTAATGCCGATTCCTCTGTCCAGCAGGAGAAAGAAAAATCAGGCTTGCCAAATTTTGCTTCAAACCCCTGTGATTCTCTCTTGGCAAGTTCGGTGACTGCTTAGAAAGCAGCATTAATGCCGAATCTTCGTTCATTAGAGTACAGGTAGGCTAGAGGCGATTTAAATGCATTTATATGGTTCGCTTGTTTATTCTCAATCAAGCAGCCAAAAAGTTAGTTTACTATGCAAAAGAGGTATGATTTAAAAAAAATTGCTTTAAGTAAATAGTTTCAATCAGATAAATAACAAACATATGTCGCTAAGAAGTCGCCTACATATATTTCGTTATGTATTTTATCTTATCTAAAAAGAATTAGAATAGTTAATTTTTGGCTCTATTTTGCTTGGATGTTCAGTTTGTCTGAATTTTAAATTGTTCAAAGTTATTATAATACATATTTACGATAAAAGTCTAACTAATGTCAATAATAAATATTCTGACTAGTGACTGTATTTGGATAAGTTTAATGGTGTTCCTGTTCTTAAATTTCAGGTATTTAAAATATAATTTCGTCCCTTTCTTCTCCTAATTGGAAAATAGAAGAATTTTAAGAAGATTTCTTTTTAACGATTAAAAAAAAAAACAAAAAAAAAAAAGCAAATATTTATTTGTGCACTTTCTTCATTACTGGTTAATACCAACTGAAAGCAACTGTAGCTTAATAAGCCAGATAAAATTACGAATTACAGGAGGGAATGCTGTCTGTTAGCTCAGTGGTAAGAGCAGTCGCTGAAGGTCCTAGCTTCGAACCTCGGACGAGGAGGCTGTTTTTTGCTCTTGTATTTATGATTTCATTTAGAATCGTTAAAAATAAAAGTTCTTAAAATTCTTCTATTTTCCATCTATGATCAATTCTAAACATTGTGAGTTCGATTCCCATATGGGAAAACTAAGTAAAATACTAGTAATTATCCAAATATGCTTGCGAATACTTAAGTTACGGTTTTGTTTTTAAATGGTAACAATAATTATAAAACAACGTACTCAAAAAATTGGGTTGTCATTTCTAATACAAGTTTTAAAATTTTTATGTGCGATATTGGTTTATTGAACGTCAAAACGATGGAAGAAGATTTCATTATTCAAAATTCGGTAGCTTATTGTAGGGGTAAAATCAGAGGTTTAATCAAATCTCGGTGTTAGTTAATGATGACATCCTGCACGATTAGAAATTTAATTAAAAAAATTAATAAGGGTGAAATTTCTATATAAATCCTTACAAAATGTGGTATGGAATTATTAAGATAGCTAATTATAAACTATAATATTATTATTTTATAGTATACAATCTATATGTAATTAATATTACCTTTTTTATATATGAAGTTTATTAGAAGGAAATGTCGTTAGTATAAATTTAATTTATTCAAGTTTTTTATACAATTTATACCAAATTTTAAATATCCGTAACATATCGTTTCAAAGGAGATATAAATAATACAAATTAAAACACTCCTTTATATGTCCACCACCAACTATTGGATATTTGAGTTCACTGTAGTGTAGCCAGCAGGCAGTTCAGGGTTTCCTTGCTGTCCTGAAGAGATCGCCCTACACTACTCATCAAAACACAGAGTACCTATATACTCTGTCGCGGAATAATATTCTATAAAATATAAATTTAAACAAATAAAAACACACACAAAAATCCTGACACTGCCTGCTTATATTCTTTTAGGCCTTTGACCTTTCTTCACATAAAAGATAAACAAAAAACAAATTGCAAAAGGTAAATAAAAGTAAAAGTCTCAGATCATTACAATGTTCTGAGACTTTTACATGAAAATTCTACTTACATGCTCACCAAATTGCCCCACACGGTGCAACAAGGAGCTCTCAAGTCCATGATCTGAAAGATATAAAGGTACATTAATAAATGTTAATAAACAAAGATAGCGAAAATCTTACCATTTTTTACGTCGTCAATATCCAATGACAGTTGTATTACAGACGCACAGCTCCCATTGTATTCCTGGCTATAAATAGAATACTGTCAGGAGTAGCAAATCACTGCAATCACTTGCAAATTGAGCGATCAACAAGACAGATCGCAAGCGAGAAACCGGCATTAAGTCTTGACTAACCGATAAGGGAACAATTGAACCTTATCATATACTAACCAAATTTGTTAATTAAATTAATTTTTTCCCCATCCCTAGCTATGGTAGAAGTGAACTTGGGAGAAAGCATGAGCAGTGATTGAAGCTCATTCTGTTTACACCATTATTAGAAATTCTTTATAATTCATTTTTTATATCTTACAGGTTAAAAACGAAGTGAAGTATTTTTTGGAATCGTACCCTGGACGGTTTATGTGAATTTTCACCACTAGTTTTCATTTATTGTTTTCAATTTGAATTATTATTTTGATTATTATTTTGTTATTTAATACTTTTTCCTGGATTTGTACATAGTAGTATGAGCAATTGAATCTGTATGTTAAGGCATTTTTTATTTTTGTGAATAAATTAAATATTAACATTCGAAGTTGACCAGTCTTATCCTTTACACCAGCAACTCCCCTTTTTTATGTAAAACCCACATTGGGACTTCACACTATACTTTCACAATTTCTTCATGAAATGTCTCTTTTCGGCTTTAAGCCAGTAATTGACAGTATCTCGATACTTGTCTTTAAAAATTTGCTGCTCATACGCGGTAGGCTAAAAATTGCCTGTAGACTCGATGTACAGGATTCGAAATATTCAAACCCTCCGCCCTTTTTTTTAGTTCAAAATTTTATTTGGCGTAATAAAATTATAATTGGAACGATCTAATATTCTCAGAGAATTTTAACCTAATTTTATATCGTTATATCGTCTAAAATTACTTAATTCGTACTAAATTTGTTGATCTATATATTACTTGTAGTATATACCTACATATAGACATAATGTTCTCAGTTTCTTAATTAAAATTTCAAATTAAATTAAATTTTTTTTTACTACATACATTTTATATGTTCTACGTGAAATCGAAGTGTCATCTGGTTTTAAGTTATTTTTATAACCGCCGAGTTTAAATAATCGTCCAGAAACTTTCTTCGAATTCAAAAGTATTATGGAAGCTATTGTTCAGCGATGAACAACACTGAAAGAGAAAGAAAAAAGGTAAGTTAAAATCAAACTAATAACTTACTAACTACTTAACTTAAGAACAAGCCAGGGATTGGCTGGCATACAGTCCTCCCGCACAAAAATCATATGCACGTATTTACATGCATCAATGAAAATAGCTGAAATGAAAAGAAAACAATAATGAATTAAACTGAATTACCTATATAAAAGGAAATACGTACAGAATTTACATAGATCAGTATAATTTTTGCCATAATTTCTCACGCAACATAAACGTAAACAAATCTTTGCAAAAACCAACAACAACACTATGGAAAATTGAAACATAGTAAAAATTAGTTAAATTTCAATGTCCATTACTTGACATTTTAACCAACTATTGAAATAGAGTATAGAGCACATTAACTAACTATTTAAAGAAAATTCCACGCCAACTTTCACCTGTTAACCGCAAGCGAAAACAATTTATTCAAAGATGGAGTTTTAAAAGATTGTAAAGCGTAATAACTCAATAAAATTTTGCGAGTTATTAAAACAATTTTTCACGTAAAATCGACAAAAAGCGAGTGAAATCTCAGATTAAGATCACAAATTTCTTAATAACGGGATTTCTTACTAAGTAATGGTCACAACACCAATAATACACATCTTACCATGCTGTATTTTATGCACTCCGTGCTCTTGGAGGAGAGAGCCCGTATAGGTTTTAGTTAAATAATTTCACACAATATCCTTTTTTCTGGCGAAATTTCTGTTTATATTTTCCAATTAAGACTTTCTATAATTTTCAACAAAAATTTCTTTCGATATTTTCCAAATACTAAAACTTCTTTTTCCACTTTTCAACTAAAACTTCTGTTGATATTTTCAACTAAAACTTCTTTCGATATTCTCCAAATACTAAGTTCTTATTTCAATTTTCAACTAAAACTTCTTTTGATATTTTCAACTAGAACTTCTTTTGATATT
Source organism: Dioctria rufipes (assembly GCA_963924295.1). Taxonomy (NCBI): domain Eukaryota; kingdom Metazoa; phylum Arthropoda; class Insecta; order Diptera; family Asilidae; genus Dioctria; species Dioctria rufipes. The sequence continues at coordinate 251,526,730 of OZ002740.1, read as the reverse complement.
TGCAACTAAAACTTCTTTTTTCACTTTTTAACTAAAACTTCTTTTGATATTTTCAACTAAAACTTCTTTCAATATTTTTCAAATATAAACCTTCTTTTTTTCAATTTTCAACTAAAACTTCTTTTGATATTTGCAACTAAAACTTCTTTTGATATTTTCAATAAAAACTTCTTTTGATATTTTCAACTAAAACTTCTTTTGATATTTTCAACTAAAACTTCTTTTGATATTTTCAACTAAAACTTCTTTTTATATTTGTAACTAAACTTCTTTTTTCACTTTTCAACTAAAACCTCTTTCAATATTTTCTTTGGAAAATATTGTACTAAAACCTCTTTTTTTCAATTTTCAACTAAAACTTCTTTTGATATTTGGAACTAAAACTTCTTTTGATCATTTTCAACTGAAATTTCTTTTTATATTTTCAACTAAAACTTGCGAAGTGTAATGCCGACCGGATGGAAAAAACGGCGCCCCGAGGTTTAGGCTTGCTGCCTCCAGGTGCCTATAAAAGTTTTTTAAGCTTTTCTTTAGTTTTATTGTCTTCTCACCACGTTGAAAAATCGTTCATCATACATCATACATGCATCAATGCAAAACTGTAATCCGATAGGCACTTGTGCGCTTCTCTTGAAATATTAATTTGAAGAGAGCGTGAATAATTGTGATAATTGTATGTGTGTATGTATGTACACACAATTAGATTAGAGGAAGTAAGTAATGTACGTATGTACCGCGTACATGCGGAAAAAAAGTAAGAAGATACTTAGGTAAGTATGCATTGTGAGTGGAATGTGAGTCTGATAACAAAATGCAATTTACGCTTAATTGGATTTTATTATAATAAGGGTGAATGAATTTGAATGCAATTTAAGTTTTGAATGAAATTGGAATAAATAATTTTATGTTTTCAGGGTCATGTTGTGATACATCAATATAGGACAATATATTGATGTATTGACCTTATGGTTGTGATTCGGGGCATTGGGCGCTTGAGTCACAGCATCCCTCCCCGCTGGGGAAAAGAAAGTTTTATTCTTTCGAGAAGAAACTTTCTTTCGTAGCTAAAAAATATACATATATATATTTATGAATGTAGTTGTACAGAATTACGTAAAATTACAGGAATAAAGCAGGGTAAGGAGAGTCGAAAAATTTCACTCGCTCGCAAATGAATCAATCGCAGAAGATTTTCATTTTTGATTCACTCGTGAGTTTTATTTTTCAGCTCGTCAGTTGCATTTCATTCATTCATGAGCGATTTAAATTTTACATGAGCCAAATAAAAAAATTGCTCGTGAATTATTCACGTATGAATGATTCTCGAGTTGAATAAATAAATTGGAATTGAACAAAGTTTTATTTCAGAAACCATAATTTTCTTCCAATTTTTTATTACATACATATTATTTTTGTTACTTATGCTATAAAGTAAAATAATTTATTTTTGATCAATGTTTACTTTCTCTAAAAGGTTACTATTTAATTTAATTATTAAAATATTATTTATTGTTTCAGTACTTATCCTTGATCTTGATTTTGTTAGTATTGTTGAAAGTGCGCTAAATGCTCGTTCAACTGACACTTGAGTTGACGGTACAGCTAGAGAAACATTTATTAAATTTGCCAAATCTGGATCTTTGTAGTGCAAGTTTTTCCAATAATGTAATACATTTTTTTCGAAGGATAATCTTTCTTTGTACGCAAAAGTTGCTAATTTTTCTTTCATGCTTCTTTCAGTTTCTGTGGACGTTGTACTGCTTGTTTCTATCATCGAATTAAGTTTGTCCTCTAACCTATGAAATGGTCCCAAAGTGGTGGAAATTGATGAGCTTGGTCCCGGAGCTTGTCTATTGTTTTGGGTATTTTCGTCATTATTAATTAGAACTTCACCTCTTAAGCGTTTCATTGTATCATATGTTTTTAAAAGATGCCTCTGCAAATTTAAATTAAACAGTTGATTTTATATTCAAAGCAAATTAATTATTTTCTTTAAAAAACTTACTATAGCAGCCTGTTTTTGCTCTTCATTTAAAAATGGACTATTTAAAAAATTGAAGCGGGGATCCAGGTAAAGAGATGCGATGAATGCTTCATTTTCAGTAAGATTTTGTTTTCTCCTTGTCATTGATTCTAATAGGTGCGTAGCAAAAGCGTTGGTCCTGGCAATCTCCTCCACCGTAAATTCGCAGCAAAGCCAATCTCTATAAAAGTCACCTATAATGTACTGCTCGGATTGAAATTTTTTGGTACATTCGGCAAGTGGCTTGAAAGCTTCAATGAAGTCCTTTATGAAAACCCAATCTATCTCAACGTTTAGTTCAATTTCATTGTTTTCTTCTAAGTTTTGTTTTATATTAAGAAGTGAATTTAGCATCTCATACGTTGAATTCCATCTCGTTTTATTATCCAAAATTGGCATTGAAAATCTGAATTCACCTCTACGTGCCATGACGCGTAAAGTTTTTGCTGCTTTTCTACAGTTTTCTACATTTGGCTCTATTGTTTTTAAAACATCATGTGCTGCAAGTTGTATGGTGTGCGCGACACATCTTACTACAGTTAGAACAGATGTAAGCCGCGTATGAATTTCTTCATATTCGTCATCAGTATTTTCAGGCGAATTAATGTCATCAGTGCTTAAATGAATTGAATTTATTGGATTTTCAATTTCTTCTTGGAATTCTCTCAACAATCCAGATGCCTTTAAAACATTGGCTCCATTATCAGTTGTATTGGAGTAGACCTGATCAATTTCAATATTAAATTGTCTTAGACAATTTAAGATTTGCTCTTTAAGAAAATGTGCTGTATGCCGTTTTTTTATTTCTATCATACCAATTGTATTGATGCATATTTTAAAATCATGAATATATTGAATATTAATTCCAAGGATACTTCTATCCATTCGCGTGGCTACATCTACTTTTAAACAAATCATTTTTTTCTCAACAGTCTTTGCAATAATTTCTTTTATTTTAGCAGCAGTTTCATTCACTCTCCCTAGCACATTTTTAGAATTTAAGTTAGTCTTAAATTGTTCTTCATAAGGCGAAATAATTTTCTTAAAATAATTTTCGTCATCAAAAATTCGGAAAGGTATATTTTTCACTGTAATAAGTCCAATACAACATAATAAAAATTCATTTTTGTCCATATTTATTGCAATTTGGCTTTTTCTTCGCACTTTTGAACTGCTTGATTGTCTTACTTCACTCATATCACCCTCCGCATCTTCAAGAGTTTTTTTATGAATTAATAAATAATGTCTTCTTATATTTGACGTTACCTTTCCTTTCAACTTTTTGTCACATTCTAAACACGTTGCAATATCATTTGCACTATCATATGAAACATATTTTTCATAATTAAATACTTTATACCTTCCCATAGTGAAACAAATTCTACCTGCAATTGCAATTAATACACCCAAAGTCACGAACGCAACTAACAGCATAGCATAAAATGAATCAGTTCAATACCTGACCTGCATTTGCATGAGTGAAAATGTTCTGCTCGTTTTGATCCTTTTTCGCTCATGAGAGAAAAAATTCACAGATTTAAGCTTCACACTCACTCGTGAGCGAGTTAAATCGAACAGAAAATATTTAACTCGCTCGTGGGTGTAATTTCTGTAGATAACACTCATCATTTTTAATCCCTTCCGAGTATTTAGAAATAAAATTCTACTCGTGAGCTGAAAATGTGAAGATTTGAATCTTTTTTTGACTCGCGAGTGATATTTTCCTTTCCCTGGAATAAAGTAAAATAATTTTTTTACATTAAAGCATATTTTTGTAAATATTAAAAAGTGACGGCGAGGGCGAGCGTAGCGAGCCCGAGCAGCGTATAACAATGTTGGTGGGGGTGATGGTGGTGCAGTTAGATCCGTAACTAAATTCTCTATTCTCAGAGGGTCAAGAGATTTTGGTGGGAGGGCATTGGGAGAGGGGAGGGGGGAAAACGTTTTTTCACCAAACTTCGTGGGAACGTTCCCCTCGACTTCCTATTTCGTTTCCGCAAGTCCGTTTCCGCCGGGGGGGCTCGCATCGGGCGTGGTAAGGGGGTGAAGTTTCGAACTTTGAGTGGTTGTAGCGGGGGCTAGAGATGTCCGATCGGGACGTTTGATGGCTTAAATGAAAGCTGCCGTCGAGGGCTATCTATGGTATAAATTTCATTTGTCCAGGTGGGGAGGGGGGGGGGAAACTATGATTTTTCGAAAATCGCATTTTTTCGCTCCATACAAATGGCTAAAAACGGGGGACCCTCTAGCCCCCACAGTTTTGATCGGAAAAAATTTTCCTCTTAAGGCCGGTCCAGACGCTCCGTTTTGCACAACGTTTTAAATCCGCGCAGTTTTAAGACGGAATGAAACCGTTGCAACTTTGAGCGTCCAGACGGTACAGTCTTGACGGTGCAGTCTTGTATTTTCCGCTCAGTTTTGTGTGATATCGCCATGGAGGAGGTTCTCCTGTGGTCAATTTTCGCCTGCTGTATTGTAAAAAAAAAAAGATTGGAACACATCAGAGGAACCGTTCGTTCAAAATGGTCACGGAAATGGCTTTTAAAAAGGCGGGACTTTTCCCATATAAGATTATTGCGTGAATTACGTGACGAACCTAATGATTGGCGAAACTACTTGAGAATGGACATGGACACGTATATTTACTTATTGGAATTAGTGACACCGCATATCAAGAAAGAAAATACTTGTATGAGAGCAGCAATATCACCACATGAAAGGCTAACAGCAACTTTAAGATTTTTGGCAACCGGCAGAAGTTACAAAGACCTGGAGTTCACAACAATTATATCAAAACAATCGCTAAGTGAAATCATTCCCGAAACATGTGAAGCTATCTACAAGGTGCTGAAGAAGGATTACTTGAAGGTAAGAAATATTGTTATTTTCCATAAACGATTTATTATTTAATTGAACATTATAAACTTTATTATTGTAGAAAAGTTATTATGGTAAGCAATAGAAATGCACGCAAGTATACTTCAGTTTGGTTGAAATGATGACAAGTAGGTTCCAACGGGAGAGTGGGCAGGGGCTTGGTGGGCACGTGTCTGTACATCTTGTTCACCTTGCTGTGGGATGATGCATGAAACTGCCGGAATTTGCCCAATTGTTTCATACTCCTGAGTGTGAGGTATTTGTTCTGGGTCGTAGTTATGTGGCATAGGCTGCGACTGCTGCGAGAAGGAGTGGTATTGTCCAACTTGTGAAGAAAGATTTTGTTGCATTCTGATTTGATGTGGCGTATTCTGTTGACGCCAATAATTCGTGTCATTCATTGAACCAAAATCATCTTGTCGCTGGCTTTTCATGTCAACAATTCGAAAATTTCTGGTAAGCGTACCCAACTCAGCTTCGAATAAAACGTCGGAAATTAGTTTCTGAGCAATTATGTTTTGTGAATTCGGGACGTCTCTGAGTTTATTAGCCACATGTTTTCCGAATACCTGAAATGCATCATCTGCCTGTAGCGATTCCAGTTTCTTCCCTATCACCTGCAGGACTTCAGTTGTGCCATCATCATTCCCAACAGCCTTCCTCTTGTTACGAGTTAACTTGCGCGAGGTATTGACAGAATTGGAAGTACTCGTAGATGCTTCGGAAGCAGGAGTAGCAGGGGTAGTAGCAGCTTCACTGGGCCCACTGTCAATAACAGTTTCTTGCACATCGTCTTCCACCTGAAAATATTAAACAATAAATGTATTATTGATCTCCATATTTTTATTATTTTTACAAATTTTCAATGAGGATTAAACTCTTGCAATATTTCTTCTTTTTTTGTTTTGTTTCAGTTTCCCAAGACTGAAGAGGAGTGGATGGAAGTTGCAGCGGAGTTTGAAAGAATGTGGCAGTTCCCTCATTGTTTAGGGTCAATTGACGGAAAACATATTAGAATTGTGCCACCTAAAGGAAGTGGGTCCTATTATTTCAATTACAAAAAAACCCACAGTGTTGTTCTTATGGCAATAGCCAATGCCAATTGCGAGTTTTTGTATTGTGATATAGGAACAAACGGTCGGATCTCAGATGGAGGAGTCATAAATAACACTCAATTTTATGAAAATCTCGTTAACAACGAGTTAAAAATTCCAAAACCCCGAACCATTGGAAGTTCAAACAGAGTTTTAAGATATGTTTTTGTTGCGGATGAAGCCTTCGCTATGCGTCAAGACCTTCTCAAACCATATCGACGAGAAACATTAACAAGGGACCGAAGAATTTTTAATTACCGCCTATCGAGGGCGAGGCGTGTTGTTGAAAACACATTCGGCATTTTGGCTTCCCGATTTCGTATTTTCCACACAAGTATTAATTTAAACATGCACAACGTCGATACTGTAGTTCTTGCGTGTTGCGCTTTACACAACTTTTTGCGGAGAAAGTCCCCCCAAAACTACACCCCTCCAGAAAGTATGGATCAGGAAAATATTTCTGAATGTACTGTTGAATTAGGTGAAAGATGTAACCCAGAATTAGTGCACGACCTACAGCGTGGACCAAGAGGCCACATGTTGAACAATGCTAACGGGGTCAGAGATCATTTCAAGGAGTACTTTAACAATGAGGGGTCTGTTCCTTGGCAAGATAGATTTATAACTTTAAACAATTTATGGCGTACATAAATAATTATTTGGTACTTGTAATTTTTTAGTAGATACTTGTAATAAACATTGTAAAAGCTGATTGTACCTATTAAATAAAAGAATATGTTTCAGTTAATAAAGCGATTAGGTAATAATAGGAAATTTTGTTTTTTTTTTCTTACCAGTTGTGATGATTCGTCGCAGTTTACAGACTCTTCACTTTCGTCCATGGTATTCCTCGACGGCCTTGGTGTCTCCTGATCATTGAGAAAATGCAGCAAATCGAAATACCACAGAGATGGCTTGTAAATTTCGTCTTCTCCAGCCCCAGATCGAATCGATTTGTTTACCTTTGCCAATTCTTTGCGATAAACGCTTCTCAAAGAATTGATTTTCTTCACCACTGTCTCCCTGCTCGCGTTGACATCTATTTCTTTGAACTTTTCAACCAATCTCTCGTACGCTTCCCCCTTTTTGTCCCTGTCACTGTACTCTTTGGATTTAACTCGCCAAATGCACGGAAAACTTTCATAAAGTGAAATAAAATCAGTCAAAAACTCGCGAGAACATTGCCGAAGATCTGCCATGGTCGGATGATTAGAGAAAACTGAGGAACAAAACGGATTGGAAAACGGAGTAAGTGTCCACACGCAACGACATGTCTGCGCAGGTCACGGTTTTCAGAGCTCACGAGCTCAGTTATCGCTGCAACTGTGCAGTCCTCCCGATGGACTCAAAACTGCGCAGTTTTCCGGTCCACACGCAACGTTTTGTCTGCAACGTCTTGAACTGCGGAGACAAAACGTTGTGCAAAACGGAGCGTCTGGACCGGCCTTTACACACGGCAAGATATTTGAATTCCCCATCGCATAGGGTACTACGTTTTTTTTTAAAAAAAATTTTTAGGGGAGGGGGGAAATTAATTCGTTTTAAATTTCTAAAATCTATAACTTTCTTATTTGACGTCGTAGGATAGTCATATGTATAGATAAACTTCTTGGAAAAATCAGGGCTTTCTAAATCTGCATTTAGTTTTTCAAATTGTACTAGAACAAAAATACATATGTATATGCCCCCCCTCCCTTCCATTAGCATGTGGATTTTTTCGGAAAATCAAAAAAAAATAGTTTTCAACCTCCTCTATCGATCGGCACCTTCCTTTTTAATCTACTACAAAATTTCGAATTTCCCTATTGTAGTACTAGAGCGAAAAATCATACGTCCATAACTTCCGTAAATTAAGTCCGATCGAGGAACGGTTTTCACCATTCGCACTGGACGCCCAGTAGGAACAATTCGTAGAACAACTTTTCTCCATTGGCGGCGTTTTTTACTTTTTTAGGGGGGGGCACATGTGATATATCAAATTAAAGCTCTCGGCGAGTACTATCTAATGGTATAGTTTTTTTTTTAAATCAACTTAATTTTAACCCCTTTTTTGTCATTTTTTCCTCCGTCACTGGAAAATTTTCCATACCTTCGGTTACATTTACCCCAAATACTATATTATTTTTACTCTCTACCGCTATGATATGTTCTAGGGAAATTATCTACACACTTCAAGCTTTCATATACAAAAAAGCGCAAGTCAGTATCTCGCATAGGTCGGGAGCATTGGCCGTTCAAATTTTCAACTAAAATTTCTATTTTTTAAATTTCACAAATCAGTTTAGTACAAATTTTATTATGCATTTTAGGGCCATTTTATTGGTTTTACGTTTTTCACCATAACTCGATCAAATATTAACCGATTTTAATGATTTTTGGGTTTTTTGGGGTGGCACGCGATGGTTCATCTAATGGCGTTCACCGTTTTTGGCTATTCTAACCTTTCCCGTGGGGGGAGGGGAAATATCGTTTTTCGATAATAATTCCAGTATTTGGTGTTCCATTAATTCATCCCCACCCCATAGTTCACCCAAATATAAACCGATTTCAAAAATTCCTTTTGATTATTACTTGCTGATTTTTTTAGGTTATTTTCCACCCCCTCCCAGTTACGTTGCAAAAAAGTTTTTTCACGGCCAAAAGTTTTAGCGAAAATCTTAATTTGCAAACTTTGCTCTACGAATTTCAGATAAATCCAACTTTTGAATTTTTTAAGGATACCGGCTTGCCACAAGATTTCCTATACGAACTTTCAGCAACATAGCACTTTATTTACCTATTTAAAAAAATACATAACTGTGAGAATTTTTCACGCGCACTTGGCGCCATCTACCGGGAGTACTATGTAACTCACGGCACAGTGCTTATAAAATGTGCTACCTACAGGCCTCCTCTATGTCTGGCAGTTTGTTTGAAGGCATTCGGGCTTTTCCTTCACATTCTATAGCAATTATAGTGGGCCAACTCCCGCGAAAAATTCATTTTTTTCCCGTTTTACAGGGGTACCCCTATGAAAATTTCGCGATTTTTACTTTCACCCCAACCCCCGGCATGTGGGTACTTTTTGAAAAGGTCTTGGCGAGTACTATTACGTGGTGTAGTTTTTTTTCTCAATTAATTTCATTTTGACCCCTTTTTTCGATATTTTTCTCTACGCCACTGAGAAATTTTCACTACCTTGGGCCACATACACCCAAAATACTATATTATTTTTACACTTGATCTCAATTATTTGTATTAGGGAAATTATCTATACACTATAAGCTTTCATATGCAAAAAAAAACGGAAGTCAATATCTCACATAGATAGGGAGTATTCGCCGTTCAAAGTTTCACCTAAAATTTAAAATTTTAAACTTTTCATCAGCAGTTCAGTACAAATTTTCTTTGGTACATTATTACCTCAATTTATTGCTGTTATGTTTTTCTTCACAAATCAGTCAAACGTTAACCAATTGCAATGATTCAAAGGTTTATTTGGGGTAGGGTGTGACGGTCCATCTAATGGTGTTCACCGTTTTTGGCTATTTTAACTGTTTCCGAAGGGGGGAGGGGAAATACCGTTTTTCGCTTATAACTCGGTAATTTGGGCTCTAATCGCGAAAAAGCGTATGAAATTATACGTATCTAATTAGTACTTATTTTTCGTGAAAATGCATTTTTGCAATCGGGGTTTTTTGGGGGTGGTTTCCATTGAATCGTGTACCACGTTTTTCGCTATATACACCCCACCCGGGGGGAGAGGGGGGAAATCGTTTTTCGATAATAATTCCGGTATTTGGTGTCCTATCGGGAAACTAATGACGCAGTTCTATTCAGCTCATCAGTAGCTATGTTTTATAGAAGAACACTTTTTTTTAGGGGGTACTTTGGGGTGGGGGGGTTGGTACCCTCAGCGGGGGGTTAGTTCCAGTATAACATGATGCATATCATATGAAAGGTCTTGACGAGTACTATGCAGCTGTGTACTCCATTTTCTTATAGGGTATACTTCATTCATACAAAATTTTCAAATTACATGTCTGTACATATGTATTAAATCAACCCCACTCTATAATTCACCCAAATATAATCCGATTTCAAAAATTATTTTGATTGATTCTTCTTGATTTTTTTCTGATTGTTTGAGAGTATTTTCCACCCCCTCCCAGTGACGTTGCAAAAATTTTTTTTCTACGGCCAAAATTTTATGCGAAAATCTTAATTTGGAAACTTTCCTCTACGAATTCCAGATAAATCCAATTTTTGTATTTTTTATGGATGACCGCTTACCATAAGATTATCTATACGAAATTTCAGCAACATAACACCTCATTTACCTATTTAAAAAATAATAATACTGTGATAATTTTTCACGCGCACTTTGCACCATCTACCGAGAGTACTATGTAACTGACGGCATAGCCCTTACAATATGTGTTACCTACATGCCTCTTCTATGTCCGCAATTTTGTTTGAAGGTATTCGGCCTTTTCGTTTAGATTCTATAGCCATTTTAGTGGGCCAACTCCCCTGAAAAATTCGATTTTTTGAAAATTTCGCGATTTTTACTTTCACCCCTACTCCGGCATGTGGGTACTTAACACTTAACCCTACGTCACTGAACAATTTTCATTACCTTGGGTCACATTTATATTATTATCTATATATCTATATCATACTCCACACCACAGGCAAGGCTTTTTACTCTTTTATTTTATTTTGCTTGAAAGGTTTTTCATTAAATATAGTGATCAGTGCGACTCGAATTTATCTATTTATAGATAGTAACATATAGCATCATATGGCCGGTACAAATAAATTATTTTTTATTTCATTTTATTACTACACTACTACATATGATTGTATGATGATTTTTAAATTTATTTTCATTTATTTTTTTATTTTTTATTTTGCAGAAAATCAAATATCATTTCATTTTAATACCTTTTATAATTATACTTTTAGATCTATATTGGTTCTGATAAGCTGAGTAAATTACCATTAAACAGTATAATGTTTCAATTATGGCGAAGACGCTGGTTTCATCAGCTGATTTCTATTTATATATTCAGTAGCGTCTCTATATATTTTGTGAATATAATTTAGATAATATTTTATACTGTCATTATATATAAATTATATATATTTATGATTATTAATATGTATTTAAGATTAAGATTGTTCTCTTATTTATACAATTTTAAATAAAATTTTATTTATATATAAAATATTCTTAATTTTTGTATTCATTTATACTGTTTATACGTTCCAGTATGATTAAATTATTATATGGATGAGAATCATTCGATGACAGAAAAAAATTGGTCCTGTATTTTAGTATGCTACAGTGTAGACAGTATATCAACATTATTGCAGGAATATTATGTTCGCTATTTTGGTATTGCTTAATTTTGTAATCAGATGTCTGATCATTTTTGTATGCTGCTGTGTCAGTATTATTGCACGAATATTATGTCAGTCATTTTGGTATTGGTTAATTTTGTTATCACATGTCTGATCATTTTTGTATGCTGCAGTGTGAGTAGTATACCAATATTATTGCTGGAATATCATGTCGACCATTTTGGTATTGGTTAATTTTGTAATCACATGCCTCATCATTTTTGTATGCTGCAGTGTGAGTAGTATACCAATATTATTGCAGGAATATTATGTCGGCCATTGTCGTATTGGTTAATTTTTGTAATCAGATGTCTGATCATTTTTTATGCTGCAGTGTGAGCAGTATACCAATATTATTGCAGGAAAATTACGTCGGCCATTTTGGTATTGCTTAATTTTGTAATCAGATGTCTGATCATTTTTGTATGCTGCTGTGTCAGTATTATTGTACGAATATTATGTCAGCCATTTTGGTATTGCTTAACTTTGTAATCACATGCCTGATCATTTTTGTAGGCTGCAGTATGAGCAGTATACTAACATTATTGCAGGAAAATTATGTCGACCATTTTGTTTTTGGTTAATTTTGTAATCAGATGCCTCATCATTTTTGTATGCTGCTGTGTCAGAAGTATACTAACATTATTGCACGAAGTATACTAACATTATTGCAGGAATATTATGTCGGCCATTTTGGTATTGCTTAATTTTTTAATCAGATGCCTCATCATTTTTGTATGCTGCTGTGTCAGAAGTATACTAACATTATCGCAGGAATATTATGACGCCCATTTTGGTATTGCTTATTTAGTAATCAGATGAATGATCATTTTTCCATTTATTGAAATTATATTATCATGGATTTCTTATTAAAATTTCATTTGGATAATCATGTATATACTAAAGCAAATTTTCTGTTTTTATTTCCCTTTATTATAAAAGTTTTTTATATATTTGATATTAAAAATGCAAGCTTTTTTTTCGGTGCCTTTTTTTTTTGTCTCCTGCCCCCTCTCGCCACTTTTCGCTGACGTAGCCTTTGCGGACCTGTTGACTGCGGATCTGCTGCTTGAGGACCTGCTGCCTGAGGACCTGCTTCTTCATGTTCTGCTCTTCGTGCACCTGCTCTTTGCGGACGACTTCCTACTGCTCTTACTTGGATTCCATTCCCTGTTTTTATATTATAATATATATATATATATATTTCTTAAGATATTCTTATTAAATATACCTGATGCAGGCGCTCCTGCTTTCTCAAGTTGATCTATTAGTGCAGCTACCCGTTCTATTTCTGCCACTTCCAATGGTTCTTCTGTTTCAAATATTGCTTCACTTTCATTCATTCTGAAATTAAATTTTCTTTTTGTAATATATTATAATTTTTTTTAATATATACAATAACTTACTTTAATGATTCCAATTTTTTGTTTTTATTTTAATTCCTTGCTTGATGGCGATCATATACTGAATGAATCATATTATCAATATGGCAGATTTGCTTATATGAGTATTGCCAGGTAGGTTCGTTTTTTTTTTTTTTTTTTAATACCTGCCGTTACCTTCCCCGGGCTTTCCATTAAATATAATGATCAGTGCGATTCGAATTTATCAATTTATAGATAGAAACAAATAGCATCATTTGGCCGGAACAAATAAATTATTTTAGGCATATTAATTTTTTATTTCATTTTATTACTACAAAAAATATTATATGTACAAAATATATATATATGATGCGGTAGCATTTTTATTTTTTTGATTATACTAATCTAATTTTATGGATACTAACAAATAGGATCATATGATTGTATAATTTTTAAATGTATTTTCATTTATTTTTTTTTATTTGCAGAAAATCAAATATCATTTCATTTTAATACCTTTTATCATTATTCTTTTAGATCTATATTGGTTCTGATAAGCTCAGTAAAGTACCATTAAAGAGTATAATGTTTCAATGATGGCGACGACGCTGGTTTCATCAGCTGATTTCTATTTATCAGTAGCGTCTTTAGATATTTTGTGAATATGATTTATTAATATTTTATATTTTCATTATATATAAATTATATATATTTGGGGATTATTATTATATATATTGAAGATTAACATTGTTCTCTTATTCATACTGTTTTAATAAAAATTTTATTTCTATATAAAATATTCTCAATTTTTGTATTCATTTATACCGTTTATATGTTCCAGTATGCTTAAATTATCATATGGATGAGAATCATTCGATGACAGAAAAAATTTCTCCTGCATTTTTGTATGCTGCAATGTTAGTAGTATACCAACATTATTGTACGAATATTATGTCGGCCATTTTGGTATGGTTTAATTTTGTAATCAAATGACTCATCATTTTTGTATGCTGCAGTGTGAGCAGTATACCAATATTATTGCAGGAATATTATGTCGTCCATTTTGGTATTGGTTAATTTTGTAATCAGATGTCTGATCATTTTTGTATGCTGCTGTGTTAGCAGTATACAAACATTATTAAACGAATTTCATGTCGGCCATTTTGGTATTGGTTGATTTTGTAATAAGATGCCTGATCATTTTTGTATGCTGTAGTGTCAACAGTATACGAACATTATTGCACGAATATTATGACGGCCATTTTGGTATTGCTGAATTTTGTAATCAGATGCATGATCATTTTTGTATGCTGCAGTGTGAGCAGTATACAAATATTATTGTACGAATATTATGTCGGCCATTTTGGTATTGCTTAATTTTGTAATCAGATGTCTGATCATTTTTGTATGCTGCTGTGTCAGAAGTATACTAATATTATTGCACGAATTTTATGTCGGCCATTTTGATATTGCTCAATTTTGTAATCAGATGCCTGATCATTTTTGTATGTTGCAGTGTCAACAGTATACCAACATTATTGCATGAATATTACGTCGACCATTTTGGTATTGGTTAATTTTGTAATCAGATGCCTGATCATTTTTGTATGCTATAGTATGACCAGTATAGCATCATTATTGCAGGAATATTATGTCGGCCATTTTGGTATTGGTTAATTTTGTAATCACATGTCTGATCATTTTTGAATGCTGAAGTGTGAGCAGTATACCGACATTATTGCAGGAATATTATGTCGTCCATTTTGTAATCACATGTCTGATCATTTTTGAATGCTGAAGGGTGAGCAGTATACAAACATTATTCCAGGGATATTATGTTGGTCATTTTGGTATTGATTAATTTTGTAATCAAATGCCTGATCATTTTACATTTTGCCATCGTTGTAAAGTGTAATCTCTTTCATCTGTATGTTATATAAAATTTTATTTTTTATAATTTGTAAAGAAATAAAATCCAAATTTTTTTTTTATCTAATTAATTTTGTTCGATAGTATAAATTGCTTCTTTTGCTGCAAATTACCGTTATCAATAATAATAAGAAGAAGATATCTATTTTATATTAATTTTAAAATGGCCGGTCCTGATCGAAATTTGGTATCAAGGAATTTTTCCTACCTCCAATAACGATATAACAATATTTTTATACTCGCAAACTGAGCACAAGCGTCTAATACTTCAACTAAATATCTACAATAAAACAATCATCATTTACATTCTCTTTTATTTACGAATGTAAATTTAAAATTTACAAAGTTTCTTATAATATTTTAATTATAACTCATTTCCCTGGCTAGATGTAGTGCTACCTCAGCTTGACATTGGTCACCTCCACCTATTCCATTACCCGCAGTTGCTTCAGCTTGACCTTGGGCACCTCCACCTATTCCATTACCCGCAGCTGCCCCAGGTACCCTTCTCCATATTTCATGGCGCCTAATGGGTCCCCACAGACAGATGAACATGTATAAATCTAAATAATTTTTAATATTATGCGGCGGTGTCCAATCCATTATGGGGTATAAAAATGAATCATTTAATAAAAACTTTAAATTTTAAACTTTAAGCACTTTATTTCTTGCTTTTACAATTACATGAAGTATAAAAGTTATTAACACTTTTGCTACCTTTAGCAAATGTTATTTTTATTAATTTTGATTTTTTTTTGGATTCTAGTGTATTTTTCTTTCTGAAAAATTATTTTGTTAATTAATTTAGAAATTTATTAACATTAAAAAATTAATAAATACCGTTTTCCATGTTGATCTTTTCCTCTCTCTTCTGTTCCTGTCTCTTCTTTTCCTCCTTCTTTTCCCTTTAGTGTCTCCTCCATTTCGTTTTCCATTTCAGCACTAAAAAAATTAAACATGTTATGGTCGTAGCATATTGCATATAGCAATATGTCACCACGGACTGAAGCGTGTATGCCCGGCTTGTTGTCGACTACAGCATGAAACCAAAACGCGCCCCGACCGAGAGAAATGCTTTCTCAAGCTCGGTGTCATGTTCAGTGACAGAAAGAAGAAGAAGACCATCGATATCGGTCTGTCATAGTTTGCTAGCAGGAAAGTAAGGTCGTTAAGATTAAAATCCCGCAAGATCAAATATTTCTCGCCGCAATCCGACGAAGAAAAAAAAAACCCTCACGTAAGTTCGAAGAATACTTATAGTTATTAATAAATTTACATCCCCACCTGGTACATTATTCGCACAGTAACCAAAGATTAATCCGCCAACGGCACCCCATAAAACTTGGCGTCTCCCTCCGGAGCCCCATTTATGAAATAAGAAAAAGGATCTGTTGGAATTCGAATCTGGTGTGGCGTACGTCAGGAAAAACCTCGAAAAGGTAGTTAAAAGAACTAATTTATATTTCGTTTTGTGTTAAATAATATCTCTTATTAGAGAGACGTATGAAAAGCAAATGTTTGAGGGATATTTTCATAATAAGGCATATTATTTCCACTTGCTGGGCAAGTTCTAATTTGATAAAGTTTTGAGCTTGGTACCGGACCTGGTGCATTTACATTTTCTAAAAGAGGGAAAAGAAGTAGGAGGGCACATTCCTCCCATATTGGAGGCCCCCGAACTCGAGCTAACCTTCAACCCGCGCAGCAGGAGATTCATTCCTACGGCACGCAGAAAAAGCGGGGAAAATTTTATTGAAACAATATTAACTTCACCAGGATCCATCTGATCACCGAGAAATATGTTTTAGTATAAGAAAAAAAAATTTTTTCATATAATAAGCGACATAACCCTAGTACCATCCCCCAAAAAGTGTTCTGGCGATAGAGCAGGGTAATCAAATTATTAAAATTCCAGTTAATTCTTATCCAGGAGGCAATGCTGAAGCGCTTCATCGTGCCGAGGATTCACATGTGAGTAATTTTGAAATATTACACTTTGTTTTTTAACATACATATGTATTACACTTCGGTTCCGGCAGTGACTTGCACTGCAGAACCTTTTTGATATGGTTAGTTAATTTTTGCACGTTTTATATATATCTATCTTAAACTTAAGATTATAAGTACATACATATACGTATAGCATTGCAGAACCTTTTTGATATGGTCAAGTTTTGTGCGTTTTATATATATATATCTTGAACTTAAACTTATAATTACATACATATACGTCTAACTTCATGGGTACGCCTAGCTACTTATGTAATTTGGAATCCTGACTTGATTTTGTTAATTAGATTTAGGAGCATAGTTTTGAACTGTAAGATATGCATGTGCCTAGTAGATATGACCGACAAGTGCACTAACAATCCGCGATCTCGAAATTATCGCCAAGTAAGGCTGTCAGAGGAAAGTATTTATGGATTAAGTGTCAAATACTATGATTATTGTAGGATATAAGCCCGTATCTTAAGCATTCGAATTCTCCAACTTTCGGGAGACCTAAAATGCGCTTGTTCCGTAAAGGTGTCCTTCCTAGTCACGCCTTTAAGAGTACCTTCTGAAGACTGTTTTATTATTTCTATTCAAACTTATCAGCGCCACGAAAAGTCAAGTTCAATGTGTAGTGCCATTGAATTTTTGTCGTTAGGATCTTTTTTTTTAAAAATGTGACTTGGATATAGTGTCTGTAGTAAATAGACATGTAAGAAATCAATGCATCATAAACAATGATTTAGAATTATGTAACGACTGAAGCAGTCGGTTAAAGTATTCTTTTATTTTTCTATTCGGGGTTTGTCGCAACGTTCAGGTGTAGTAATAAATTCTTCTCATAATACTTTGAATTATAACAAAAAAAAAAAAAAAAAAAAAAAGAAAAACGGCAGTAAAGCTTTTAAAAAAACATTTATTTTCGGCAATGCAGGTATAAATATTATTATATAAAGAAAGAACAACCATTGAAAACCCGCGCATCTCCTTTGAGATGGCTCGCGTACATATATCAATACCATTTCATATACAAAACGAAAAGTAAGCCATAACTGAAAAGAAAAGAAAACATTATTTATATATTATATACTATTAATACCTCGGGATATATATCATTGAGCGTAGTAAGCCATACGGTGCATAAAAGGTTGTGTCCATAAAATCTACTATGTACATAAGGTCAGAAAATTTTTGTGAATTTAGAAAAGAAATACTCAAGTACGCTGTGGACGATCACTTTAGTAACCCAAAGTATGTACTTATGGAATTGAATTAATAATAGAGAATGTATCTATTTGTAGGTTGATAACAATGTTTATATATGAGCCTATTTTGATCATTATAACGTAAATATGGATTGAATATTTTCTTTCTTCCTTCACATCCTGGAGCCTTTTCAATTCGGGGTCGCATAGGTCCGCTCTAATTTCTTCCACAGGTCAGCCAAAGGGACTTTGCAGATAGTGCCGAGCAGAGTCATAGGGAGGATGGGGCAAGGCCATGAAGGCAGAACATCTGCGCCTTCCACAGTAAGTAGGTAAGTGACGTAAGGGTCCCTTCAGGACCGAGTGTGTGTCGGCTCTTTTGTATGCAGGCATGAAATTTTTTTGATTATGGATGATGACAGCGGCAGGTATTTTCGGGAACTCCCCCACACTCTCCGCCACCCTTAGCCGAGGTGCTAGCATGCCGCCCTGTGCTATCGTTGTCATCAGGCGATCTGTCAGCCCATGCTGGCAGTTTGGACTTAACGTCCTGGTCAAGTCGCCTTCAACATACTTCCATAACAAAATGGCGCCCAACGTGGGGCCACCTCAGTTAGACTTCGGTGGTCTAAATATAAATTTTACTGGGGACTGAGACTTTGAGAGAGATGATCATCTGGTGTCTGCCAGTTGATTGACCTCAGGTCTCACATCCAGTAGAAGATATGGGTGGACCTGAGTCTAATTGGTTTTGTTGAAAATTTTTTTTGTAAAGTAACGTAATATTTTGAAAGTTTTATTGGAAGTCTTTGATATTTTGAATTTTTGGATTAAAGTAAAGTAACGTTTTTTGAATTTAATGAAAGTTTTTTGGAAGTTGAAATCCGGCTTTAGGTTTGACTTCGGTCAAGCCTCAAGCCTGAACAGTTGTTGATTTTTTTTTGAAAGTTTTTGGAAATGTTTTTGGATGATCTTTCCCGCTGGCCTTCTGCCATGGAAATGGTAGGTGGCCTCACGAAATTTTCGTTTGAGCTCTTGTGGGGACATGTCTCTGTTGGGCAACTGGCTGGACAGAGTTATGAATCTGCGAGACAACTTCTTGGCTTCCAGCTAATTAGTTGACCAGACTCATGACTCTGCCCGGCTAGCGAACTAGCTGGACACGACGATTCGGTGAGGAGAAGAGAACGAGTTCTCGGAGGATGGGATTGATGCTGGAGATCTTCAGTGATCAGGAGTTGGCATACTGCTAACTGCCTGGCTGAAGAATCTCTGGCAGCATTCTCAGTCTTTGATACCTCCGACTTTACTCTTCCCAGATTTCTGCAAGAGCTCTGACTTTTTCAATGCACACACTCACGTCACTTGCCTGTATCCTGTTTTTGACCTTGGGGGAGAGAGAGCGACCTGACCTCTTATGTGGGAGTTAGCTTCGGGAGGTGAGGGAGAAATTGTATGATCTCTGTTGAAGGATTTTTTTTTGAAACGCTTGAACTGTTTTCGTGATCTGTTGGATCCTTAGTAATCTTCAGATTTTTTTAATATTTCTATTCGACGAGGCTGTTAACGCTTCCCGAAATTGGTTTTTGTCTTGGAATTCATTCTTTACACTATCTCGATTTGAGAAGCCTTAATTAACTTTTCGAATCCTTGTTTTTCTAATTTTTTTTATTTCTTCGAACGTTTGGGAAAACTTTTGTCTGAATTTGAGTATCTCGCCCAAGGCCTTCGACTTTAAAATAGTATTTAGCCATCATCACATTGGAAGGAGCGTGTCTCTTCCAAACGTGCAACTTCTAGAATTTTTTTTGGGATAACCATCCTAAACCCTGATTTGACAATTTTTACCTGACTTACGTCTAAATTCATTATGGCTACAGTGAGGACACCACCTCCAGCGACAAACGGTATGACAATGCTGCCTGAACCATGTTCTATCTGCCGGGACGCAAGCTGGTCAGTAGATCGGAAGCCGGTCATGACTGTATGCGAGCACATTTTCCACCAGGCATGCCTGCAGCATTGGATAGGTGAACATTCTAGTTGTCCTAACTGCCGTCGTCACATTACGCAACAGGACTTCAGTGAATATTCTGGTGCAATCCCAAAGAGACCGAAGAAGGTGAAGCCCGCGAAATCGACAAGGCGCGACTCATTGCCAACCTTTGATTTGCCTAACTTTGACTTACCACCTTCGAATCGACGATCCTTGTCTCCAGGAATGCCTGACTTACATTCAAGGACTTTTGTAAACCCGAGTCCTCGACGTGATATTCCAGCGCGTACAGCTCAAGACCACAACACCTCAGCTGCTACGGATGCGCTGATAGCAGGCTTGAGCATAAAGATGGAAGACCTAATAAACCGAGGTCTCCAGCAGGGTTTAAATGTTTTGCGGTCTGAGTTAGGAAACGATATCAGACAACAAGTAGCAGCAGCAATGCCGCCAGCAGACTTCACACGACCTCCTTCGTCCAGAAGCAATCAGAGGCCGTCAAACGACTTTCCTACACGGGGAAGGCAATCATTTAGGAGACCATCACCACCGTCTGGTCAACCTTTTGGTCAACCTTTTGGTCAGCCTACAAATCAGTCCAGACCGAACTTTATACCACCTCAACCCCCTCCACCACCTATGCGTGTTCCTGCTAATGTAGGATACCGACGATCAGGCAGTCCAATCAGGAGATGGAACTTGACATATAACGGGAATAACTTGGACCTCTCTGTCGACGAGTTCATCTTCAGAGTCGAAGCGCTCACGCACTCCGCTCTTGAAGGAGATTTTGGATTACTAGTCAGAAATATGCTTACGCTATTGACAGGACCAGCGAAGGACTGGTATTGGTCAGTACTAAGGCAAAATCCATTTCCAACTTGGGACGTCATCAAGATGGGATTGTATAACGAATGGGGGACGCCTAAAGATGATCTGAAGACTAGACTCCAACTGATGTCTAGAAAACAAAAGCCTGGTGAACTGTTCGCAATGTACCACCACCATTTGGGGTTGCTGCGCGATCAGCTACAGAATGCTATGCCAGACCAAGAATTTCTGGAGATTGTCAAATCGAATCTCTTGCCGGAGATTCAAGAAAAAATATGTCTGCATCCTACTGATACGATAGGACAGCTGAGATCGCTGGTCACGCGTATTCAAGCTACGCAGACACGTATCGCAACAGCTGGTAGTTGGAACTTTCACCGGAACCAACGGGTGCACGAAGTTGACAATTTTCCAACCTTAGATCCGGAACTGGCAGCAGCAATAGGCAGTGACAACAGCCTAGGTGAGCTATCGAGTATGTCACACAAAAATGCTATTGTATGCTGGAATTGTGACCAGTCGGGTCACTTTTATCAAGAGTGTAGACAAGAAAGACAAGTTGTGTTCTGCTATGGATGCGGACGCAAGAATGTCTTCAAGCCTGATTGCCGCTATTGCAGACAGAAAAACGAGAGACGGGTCGGGAATACCACCACCTTTTTCCGACCAGCGTCGACGTCGCAAGCAGCAACGACAACGAACCCTCCAGTGCAAGCCTCGAGCAAGGAGGAAAGTCCGCTCCATTAGCAGACACTGACGAAAAACCTCTGATATCATTCAGTGATTCTGGTGATATTGGCGGGACACCGGATGGTACAAGTGCTTCATTATTAGGGGCGGAGAACTTAGTAGACTTCTCCGCAGATCTTCAAGCTCCCATTTCCATTTCTGGGGAGCCCATGACAATACTAGACACTTCCTTAGAAGAGTCTTTACTCTTCGATGTCCCGTTGACACCTATAGCGCGTGTAGCTGACAAGGTTACTGAGCAGGAGATTTGGCCTCCTGTTACTTCTGTATTGAAACGGCCACCAAACTCTGTTATGACGAGCGGGCGTAAGCCAGTTTTACATCCGCTGACGCCGTATCATACGCGTCTGCAGAGATATAACACAGCAAAAGACCGAATTTTCTCCTCAGTAGCGGAGTTAGCGGAGATATTGTTTCCCGACCGGGATATGAGACCGAAAAGGAAAAGATCAACCGTTCGTTGGCGAGAATACTGTCGACGAATGAAACTGGAAAGGAAAAAACTAGCACAGATTTCCGTGTCGATGCCAGACGACATTCGACCGTACGCAGAAGTAAAGCTGCTCGGGCGAACTGAGACTGGATTACTTGATAGTGGTGCCACTGTCAGTATTCTAGGCCAGGGAGCTCTCGAGAAGCTTGCTGAAGCAGAGGTTGAATGGAAGAAGTATCGGACACAGGTCCAAGTAGCTAATGGTGCCATGACGACTGTTCATGGTCATGTGAACTTGGACGTCACTTTCCGTGATAAGACCCAAAACGTGCGTTTTTACGTGGTTCCTGGGCTCACACAGGCACTATATCTGGGAATAGACTTCTGGCGCCTCTTTGGGTTAGCTCCGGATGTCCTAGGTATAGTCGCAGAAGTGAATCCAAGTGGAATAGCTACCTCTGACACCGATGGGCATATCCTTTCTAGTTTAGAACACCAACGCTTAGAGAGCACAAAACAGCTTTTCCCCTCCTTCGCCTCTTTAGGCCTGGGAAAAACATCATTGGTCACTCACAAGATTGATACGAATGACGCCGCCCCGATAAAACAGCGCTTTTATCCGATTTCCCCGGCAGTGCAAAGTTTGATGGATGCAGAATTAGAGCGAATGCTATCACTGGGTGTGATAGAGGAGAGCCAGAGTCCTTGGAGCTCTCCAGTCGTTCTGGTAAGGAAGCCTGGAAAGGTCCGGCTTTGTTTTGACGCCAGGAAGGTCAACTCGGTTACGAAGAAGGACGCCTATCCGCTACCGCAGATAGACGCACTTCTGAGTCGACTTCCTCCGGCAAACTACATAACGAGCCTGGACCTGAAAGATGCATTCTGGCAGATCCCACTGGACACTGATTCCAGAGAGAAGACCGCTTTCACAGTACCTGGTCATCCTCTCTATCAGTACACAGTGATGCCATTCGGCCTATGCAACGCTCCCCAAACGATGTGCCGCCTCATGGATAAAGTCATTCCTTTCGATCTTCGTGAGAACGTTCTCGTCTATTTAGACGATTTATTAATTCTATCATCTGACTTTGACACTCATCTCATGCTGCTAGCCAGGGTAGCGGATTGTTTGAGGAAAGCTGGCCTTACTATAAACGTCGAGAAGAGCAAGTTTTGTATCAAGGAGACTAAATACCTGGGATTCATTGTAGGAAGGGGAGGTATGAGAACTGACCCTGACAAAATATCAGCCATAGTTGACTATCCGTCACCTAAAACTGTTCGGCAAGCCCGACGCCTACTAGGTATGGCAGGATGGTACAGACGGTTTATCCCGAACTATGCTGATTTGACTGCATCCATTACAGACACTTTGAAAAACCCGAGTCAGTTCAAATGGACATCTGAAGCCCAGACGTCTCTTGATCTACTCAAACAAAAACTTACTTCGGCTCCGTTGCTAGTGAGTCCAGACTTCACCAAACCGTTCGTCATTCAGTGCGATGCGAGCCAACAAGGTATTGGAGGAGTGTTGCTTCAGCTAGATGACGATGGCCACGAGAAGCCAATAGCCTACGTCTCGAAAAAGTTGAACTCCGCTCAACGAAATTACACCGTCACAGAGCAAGAATGCCTAGCTGCAGTCTTGAGCGTACAGAAGTTCCGGCCCTTCATAGAGCTTATGCCGTTCAAGATAGTGACGGATCACGCGAGCTTGAAATGGCTGATGTCTCAAAAGGACCTCAGCGGAAGACTTGCTCGGTGGAGTTTGAAGCTTCAGGGCTTCGACTTCACTATTGAACACAGGAAAGGAAGCCTGAACGTAGTCCCTGATGCGCTGTCACGCATTCATTGTGACAGCATGAACACAAACGAAGATCCTGGCCCGGAAGTTGACCTTAGTTCGCCATATTTCAATTCGTTGGAATATGAAGAACTGAGGCATAAGGTTAAAACGACTTCTGGCAAACTACCAGATCTTTGCGTCAGGGATGGCTTCGTTTATATTCGGACTGTTCCGAGAACAGGCGATCCGATCCAGGAGGAAGAAGCGTGGAAGCTTTGGATTCCACGTGGGCTTGTCACCGACGTCATTTCGAGAGCGCATGATCCGCCGCTAGCTTCACACGGAGGAATAGGGAAAACCCTAGAACGTCTGCGAAGACATCTGTACTGGCCACGAATGACAGTTGATGTCAGAAATTACGTAGCCGCCTGTGACGTGTGTAAAGAAACGAAGGCTCCTAATACTATTTTGCGACCACCGATGAAAGTCCAGTCTGTGATAGAACGACCATGGCAAAAGCTGTACGTCGATTTCTTAGGTCCATATCCTCGGTCAGTTAAAGGAAACGCCTGCATTCTGATAGTTCTTGACCACTTTTCTAAATTCCCACTTCTCAAACCTATGAGAAAAGCGTCTACGCTCAATGTATGCCAATTCATTGAGACTGAAGTGTTTCACGTGTTCGGAGTTCCGGAGACCATAGTCTCTGACAATGGAGTCCAGTTTTGCTCGGCTCAGTTCGCCAGACTACTGGAAAAGTATGGGGCAAAGCATATGCGAACGGCAGCTTACTCGCCGCAAGCAAACGCCTCAGAGCGAGTAAACCGGTCTCTGTTGTCAGGGATTAGGGCCTATATCCAGAAGGAACACACCAGATGGGATGAGAAACTGAGCCAAATAGCTAGTTCCCTCCGGAGCTCTTTCCATCAAGCTACTGGTTTCTCTCCCTATCGAACACTCTTCGGTCAACAAATGATAGAACATGGCAGCTCCTATTCCATCTTGAGGAGCATTGGAACTCTTAATGAGCCACTGAGAGTGGACGCAGAAGATAAAATGAGATTGATCCGTGCGAGAGTGCAGGAAAATTTACAACACGCATTCGAACAGGGTTCAAAAGCCTACAATCTCAGGGCAAAACCCGTCGAGTTCAAAGTTGGTCAGGAGGTATTTAGAAGGACTTTTGCCCAAAGCAATTTCCAACAGCAGACTAGTGCTAAACTGGGACGAAAATTTGTTAAATGTCGGGTTAGAGCCAAGAAAGGAAACTCACTATACGAACTTGAAGATCTGCGGGGAAAACTGTTAGGTGTCTATCACGCTAAAGACATCAAGCAGTGATCATCAGTATGAAAACATCGTCGATACTTATTGTCGTTTATTCCTGGTAGCCCTAAGAAGGCATCCAGCCAGCTTAACTGGTAAACTATAGGATATCACGAAGCCCTCCTATTGCCCCGTCAATGGTGGGTGATATACCTGTTGAAAGTCAATCTCATTATAGCACCCCTACCGCTTGTGAGTAGATAACCTTTTATAGTCCCTTCCGGATCGGCCTCATTAGGAGGAAAATTTTTCCTTGTCTGTCCAGCTGCAACATTTCGTTAATCGTCGGACATAGTAGTACTAGATCTATACCTGGTAGCCCTAAGAAGGCATCCAGCCAGCTTAACTGGTAAACTATAGGATATCACGAAGCCCTCCTATTGCCCCGTCAATGGTGGGTGATATACCTGTTGGAATCCATTCCCATATTCGGCTGTCAACATGTCACTACTTCGACGACGCCTTGGAGACACACCCTTGAACAATCGCAGTCTGAGATCAGGGTGAGAGGTTGCGCCGGGAAAGCTTAGCGATCAGTTCTTTAGGTTACTGATCGCGGGGCTTCCTCAGCATCTCGGTGAAGGAAGGCAGAGAGGCATCGACCGGCTGGATTTTTTGGGTTACCAGCTTGTCGATGTAGCTTTGGCTTCCCCACACGGAGAAGGATGTCGAAGTCTGATCGAAGACTGACGAGACTTCAAGGATGTGTCCTCGACGTGTCATCGGAAGTAGAGTCTGAGGATGAGGAAAACATAGGGTCGTGGGTCGTGACACACATTGAGCGCCCGCAGTGATGAGGCCTATGTGTAAGACCGGCTAGCTCAGTCGACCATTTTTCAGCGTCGTCTGAACCACGGGTGGCGCAGACCACTCTGCCCTGTTATGGTCGTAGCATATTGCATATAGCAATATGTCACCACGGACTGAAGCGTGTATGCCCGGCTTGTTGTCGACTACAGCATGAAACCAAAACGCGCCCCGACCGAGAGAAATGCTTTCTCAAGCTCGGTGTCATGTTCAGTGACAGAAAGAAGAAGAAGACCATCGATATCGGTCTGTCATAGTTTGCTAGCAGGAAAGTAAGGTCGTTAAGATTAAAATCCCGCAAGATCAAATATTTCTCGCCGCAATCCGACGAAGAAAAAAAAAACCCTCACGTAAGTTCGAAGAATACTTATAGTTATTAATAAATTTACATCCCCACCTGGTACATTATTCGCACAGTAACCAAAGATTAATCCGCCAACGGCACCCCATAAAACTTGGCGTCTCCCTCCGGAGCCCCATTTATGAAATAAGAAAAAGGATCTGTTGGAATTCGAATCTGGTGTGGCGTACGTCAGGAAAAACCTCGAAAAGGTAGTTAAAAGAACTAATTTATATTTCGTTTTGTGTTAAATAATATCTCTTATTAGAGAGACGTATGAAAAGCAAATGTTTGAGGGATATTTTCATAATAAGGCATATTATTTCCACTTGCTGGGCAAGTTCTAATTTGATAAAGTTTTGAGCTTGGTACCGGACCTGGTGCATTTACATTTTCTAAAAGAGGGAAAAGAAGTAGGAGGGCACATTCCTCCCATATTGGAGGCCCCCGAACTCGAGCTAACCTTCAACCCGCGCAGCAGGAGATTCATTCCTACGGCACGCAGAAAAAGCGGGGAAAATTTTATTGAAACAATATTAACTTCACCAGGATCCATCTGATCACCGAGAAATATGTTTTAGTATAAGAAAAAAAAATTTTTTCATATAATAAGCGACATAACCCTAGTACCATCCCCCAAAAAGTGTTCTGGCGATAGAGCAGGGTAATCAAATTATTAAAATTCCAGTTAATTCTTATCCAGGAGGCAATGCTGAAGCGCTTCATCGTGCCGAGGATTCACATGTGAGTAATTTTGAAATATTACACTTTGTTTTTTAACATACATATGTATTACACTTCGGTTCCGGCAGTGACTTGCACTGCAGAACCTTTTTGATATGGTTAGTTAATTTTTGCACGTTTTATATATATCTATCTTAAACTTAAGATTATAAGTACATACATATACGTATAGCATTGCAGAACCTTTTTGATATGGTCAAGTTTTGTGCGTTTTATATATATATATCTTGAACTTAAACTTATAATTACATACATATACGTCTAACTTCATGGGTACGCCTAGCTACTTATGTAATTTGGAATCCTGACTTGATTTTGTTAATTAGATTTAGGAGCATAGTTTTGAACTGTAAGATATGCATGTGCCTAGTAGATATGACCGACAAGTGCACTAACAATCCGCGATCTCGAAATTATCGCCAAGTAAGGCTGTCAGAGGAAAGTATTTATGGATTAAGTGTCAAATACTATGATTATTGTAGGATATAAGCCCGTATCTTAAGCATTCGAATTCTCCAACTTTCGGGAGACCTAAAATGCGCTTGTTCCGTAAAGGTGTCCTTCCTAGTCACGCCTTTAAGAGTACCTTCTGAAGACTGTTTTATTATTTCTATTCAAACTTATCAGCGCCACGAAAAGTCAAGTTCAATGTGTAGTGCCATTGAATTTTTGTCGTTAGGATCTTTTTTTTTAAAAATGTGACTTGGATATAGTGTCTGTAGTAAATAGACATGTAAGAAATCAATGCATCATAAACAATGATTTAGAATTATGTAACGACTGAAGCAGTCGGTTAAAGTATTCTTTTATTTTTCTATTCGGGGTTTGTCGCAACGTTCAGGTGTAGTAATAAATTCTTCTCATAATACTTTGAATTATAACAAAAAAAAAAAAAAAAAAAAAAAGAAAAACGGCAGTAAAGCTTTTAAAAAAACATTTATTTTCGGCAATGCAGGTATAAATATTATTATATAAAGAAAGAACAACCATTGAAAACCCGCGCATCTCCTTTGAGATGGCTCGCGTACATATATCAATACCATTTCATATACAAAACGAAAAGTAAGCCATAACTGAAAAGAAAAGAAAACATTATTTATATATTATATACTATTAATACCTCGGGATATATATCATTGAGCGTAGTAAGCCATACGGTGCATAAAAGGTTGTGTCCATAAAATCTACTATGTACATAAGGTCAGAAAATTTTTGTGAATTTAGAAAAGAAATACTCAAGTACGCTGTGGACGATCACTTTAGTAACCCAAAGTATGTACTTATGGAATTGAATTAATAATAGAGAATGTATCTATTTGTAGGTTGATAACAATGTTTATATATGAGCCTATTTTGATCATTATAACGTAAATATGGATTGAATATTTTCTTTCTTCCTTCACATCCTGGAGCCTATTCAATTCGGGGTCGCATAGGTCCGCTCTAATTTCTTCCACAGGTCAGCCAAAGGGACTTTGCAGATAGTGCCGAGCAGAGTCATAGGGAGGATGGGGCAAGGCCATGAAGGCAGAACATCTGCGCCTTCCACAGTAAGTAGGTAAGTGACGTAAGGGTCCCTTCAGGACCGAGTGTGTGTCGGCTCTTTTGTATGCAGGCATGAAATTTTTTTGATTATGGATGATGACAGCGGCAGGTATTTTCGGGAACTCCCCCACACTCTCCGCCACCCTTAGCCGAGGTGCTAGCATGCCGCCCTGTGCTATCGTTGTCATCAGGCGATCTGTCAGCCCATGCTGGCAGTTTGGACTTAACGTCCTGGTCAAGTCGCCTTCAACATACTTCCATAACAAACACAAATTGAATTAATTACGAATAACTATTTACTTTTTAAAAATACTTACAGTATTTCCTTATCCAGCTGGATATCGTCTTCATCATCGGCCGTTGTCACAGTTAATGGCATTCCCATTCCAACTTCGACACATTGCCAAAGTATAAATAAGGATAAGTAGAGACAGAGGCGAACAAAAAACGAATTTTTTTCTTTTGGATGAACTTGGCTATACATTATTGTAGTGCGACTGAGACAACGAATTAAAAACAAAAATTGATAAAACGTACGATTACCCGAATAATAAAATCTTCTTGAATACCTTCAAAAATTCTTTCGAACTATTAATAATAGTATACCAACATTATTGCAGAAATATTATGTCGGCTATTTTGGTATTAGTTAATTTTGTAATCAAATGCCTGATCACTTTTGTATGCTGCAGTGTGAGCAGTATAGCAACATTATTGCAGAAATGTTATGTCGGCCATTTTGGTATTGGTTAATTTTGTAATCAGATGCCTGATCACTTTTGTATGCTGCTGTGTGAGCAGTATAGCAACATTATTCCTCCTTCTTTTCCCTTTAGTGTCTCCTCCATTTCGTTTTGCATTTCAGCACTAAAAAAATTAAACACAAATTGAATTAATTACGAATAACTATTTACTTTTTAAAAATACTTACAGTATTTCCTTATCCAGCTGGATATCGTCTTCATCATCGGCCGTTGTCACAGTTAATGGCATTCCCATTCCAACTTCGACACATTGCCAAAGTATAAATAAGGATAAGTAGAGACAGAGGCGAACAAAAAACGATTTTTTTTCTTTTGGATGAACTTGGCTATACATTATTGTAGTGCGACTGAGACAACGAATTAAAAACAAAAATTGATAAAACGTACGATTACCCGAATAATAAAATCTTCTTGAATACCTTCAAAAATTCTTTCGAACTATTAATAATAGTATACCAACATTATTGCAGAAATATTATGTCGGCCATTTTGGTATTAGTTAATTTTGTAATCAAATGCCTGATCACTTTTGTATGCTGCAGTGTGAGCAGTATAGCAACATTATTGCAGAAATGTTATGTCGGCCATTTTGGTATTGGTTAATTTTGTAATCAGATGCCTGATCACTTTTGTATGCTGCTGTGTGAGCAGTATAGCAACATTATTCCAGGAATATTATATCGACAATTTTGGTATTGGTTAATTTTGTAATTGGACGTCTGATCATTTTTGTATGCTGCAGTGTGAGCAGTATACAAATATTATTGTACGAATATTATGTCGGCCATTTTGGTATTGCTTAATTTTGTAATCAGATGTCTAATCATTTTTGTATGCTGCTGTGTCAGAAGTATACTAATATTATTGCACGAATTTTATGTCGGCCATTTTGATATTGCTCAATTTTGTAATCAGATGCCTGATCATTTTTGTATGTTGCAGTGTCAACAGTATACCAACATTATTGCATGAATATTACGTCGGCCATTTTGGTAGTGGTTAATTTTGTAATCAGATGCCTGATCATTTTTGTATGCTATAGTGTGAGCAGTATAGCATCATTATTGCAGGAATATTATGTCGGCCATTTTGGTATTGGTTAATTTTGTAATCATATGTCTGATCATTTTTGAATGCTGAAGTGTGAGCAGTATACCGACATTATTGCAGGAATATTATGTCGTCCATTTTGTAATCAGATGCCTGATCATTTTTGTATGCTGCAGTGTGAGCAGTATAGCAACATTATTGCAGGATTATTATGACGGCCATTTTGGTATTGGTTAATTTTGTAATCAGATGCCTGATCATTTTACATTTTGCCATTGTTTTAAAGTCTAATCTGTTTCATCTGTATGTTATATAAAATTTTAGATTTTTTATAATTTGCCATGAAATAAAATCAAAAATTTTTTTTATCTAATTAATTTTGTTGTATATTAGAAATTGCTTCATTTGCTGCAAATTACCGCTATCAATAATAATAAGAAGAAGATATCTATTTTATATTAATTTTAAAATGGCCGGTCCTGATCGAAATTTGGTATTAAGGAATTTTTCCTACCTCCAATAACGATATAACAATATTTTTATACTCGCAAACCGAGCACAAGCGTCTAATATTTAAATAAAACATCTACTAATTTTAATTTCGTTTATTTAAAAAAATAAATTTAAAATTGCCAACATTAATTATTATATTATTGCTATTGTTTGACATTCCTTGAGCTATACGAAGTGCCGCCTCAGCTTGATTTTGTACGTCCCCAATACCTGCAGCTGCCTCAGCTGCCCCAGCTACTCTTCTCCGCCTTTCACGGCGCCGCCTAATGGGCCCTCCTCCTGGGACTGCTCCTGGAGTTGGTGCGGCTACTGCAGCTCCTACTGGTGCAGGTACTGGAGCCTGTACTTCTACAGGTACTGCTACTGGTGCCTGTACTGCTGGTGCAGCTACTGCTGCCTGCACTCCTTCGTTTTCTCTTTCCTCTTCAATATTCCTAATGTCCATTTTTCTGCAATTGAAATTTCTTAATTTTATATATTTTAATTTATTAAAATGAATATAATTACTTACGCAAACAATAAACTCAACTGCTTCATTCCACTGTACCGATTATAAGAATGACTCATTCCATTTTTTTTTTTTTTTGCTGTTGAGGGGATTGCCAGCTAAGTTGTTTTTTTTATTTTTATACATGGTGCTCATTAGCGGTATAGGCACGATTCATCCCAAATTAATATTGTCAATTATTAAATTATTAATTATAATCATTAATAAAGATATTTAAAACAAATTATATAAATATCAAATAAAGTGCAGTATGATCAACATATCAATAATACTGCAAGCAAATATTTTCCGCCATTTTGAAATAGTTTCATTTTTTATCAGATGGCTCTGCAGTTCTTGATTAACGTTTTAAGCTCGAAGAGGGACAAGCTGAAAAAAATTTAAGAAATTCCAATATTACAACATTTTCATCATTTAGTATTTTATTAAAAACAAAACAGAAACACTTGAATAAAAGTATGTAAGTATTTGTACAGCTATCCGATTACAATTTGGTAATTTTTAAATGGTCGGAGCTAAATTGCTTGCAGTAGTATTAGTATGATGCTATTCCTGATCGAAACTTGCTACTTGCTTTTTGTAATATATTATAATTTATTTTAATATATATAATAACTTACTTTAATGATTCCAATTTTTTGTTTTTATTTTAATTGCTTGCTTGATGGCGATCATATACTGAATGATTCATATTATTAATATGGCAGATTTGCTTATATGAGTATTGCCAGGTAGGTTCGTTTTCTTTTTTTTTTTTTTAATACCTGCCGTTACCTTCCCCGGGCTTTCCATTAAATATAATGATCAGTGCGATTCGAATTTATCAATTTATAGATAGAAACAAATAGCATCATATGACCGGAACAAATAAATTATTTTAGGCATATTAATTTTTTATTTCATTTTATTACTACAAAAAATATTATATGTACAAAATATATATATATGATGCGGTAGCATTTTTATTTTTTTGATTATACTAATCTAATTTTATGGATACTAACAAATAGGATCATATGATTGTATAATTTTTAAATGTATTTTCTTTTATTTTTTTTTTTATTTCCAGAAAATAAAATATCATTTCATTTTAATACCTTTTATCATTATTCTTTTAGATCTATATTGGTTCTGATAAGCTCAGTAAATTACCATTAAAGAGTATAATGAGTCAATGATGGCGACGACGCTGGTTTCATCAGCTGATTTCTATTTATCAGTAGCGTCTTTAGATATTTTGTGAATATGATTTATTAATATTTTATATTTTCATTATATATAAATTATATATATTTGTGGATTATTATTATATATATTGAAGATTAACATTGTTCTCTTATTCATACAGTTTTAATAAAAATTTTATTTCTATATAAAATATTCTCAATTTTTGTATTCATTTATACCGTTTATATGTTCCAGTATGCTTAAATTATCATATGGATGAGAATCATTCGATGACAGAAAAAATTTCTCCTGCATTTTTGTATGCTGCAATGTTAGTAGTATACCAACATTATTGTACGAATATTATGTCGGCCATTTTGGTATGGTTTAATTTTGTAATCAAATGACTCATCATTTTTGTATGCTGCAGTGTGAGCAGTATACCAATATTATTGCAGGAATATTATGTCGTCCATTTTGGTTTTGGTTAATTTTGTAATCAGATTCCTCATCATTTTTGTATGCTGCTGTGTCAGAAGTATACTAACATTATTGCACGAAGTGTACTAACATTATTGCAGGAATATTATGTCGGCCATATTGGTATTGCTTAATTTTTTAATCAGATGCCTCATCATTTTTGTATGCTGCTGTGTCAGAAGTATACTAACATTATCGCAGGAATATTATGACGCCCATTTTGGTATTGCTTAATTAGTAATCAGATGAATGATCATTTTTCCATTTATTGAAATTATATTATCATGGATTTCTTATTAAAATTTCATTTGGATAATCATGTATATACTAAAGCAAATTTTCTGTTTTTATTTCCCTTTATTATAAAAGTTTTTTATATATTTGATATTAAAAATGCAAGCTTTTTTTTCGGTGCCTTTTTTTTTGTCTCCTGCCCCCTCTCGCCACTTTTCGCTGACGTAGCCTTTGCGGACCTGTTGACTGCGGATCTGCTGCTTGAGGACCTGCTGCCTGAGGACCTGCTGCCTGAGGACCTGCTTCTTCATGTTCTGCTCTTCGTGCACCTGCTCTTTGCGGACGACTTCCTACTGCTCTTACTTGGATTCCATTCCCTGTTTTTATATTATAATATATATATATATATATTTCTTAAGATATTCTTATTAAATATACCTGATGCAGGCGCTCCTGCTTTCTCAAGTTGATCTATTAGTGCAGCTACCCGTTCTATTTCTGCCACTTCCAATGGTTCTTCTGTTTCAAATATTGCTTCATTTTCATTCATTCTGAAATTAAATTTTCTTTTTGTAATATATTATAATTTTTTTTAATATATACAATAACTTACTTTAATGATTCCAATTTTTTGTTTTTATTTTAATTCCTTGCTTGATGGCGATCATATACTGAATGAATCATATTATCAATATGGCAGATTTGTGTTATATTTTCTGTGGGAGTATACTGTCAGGGGGTACTTACTGACACACTACCGCTCCGCGTATTCCACTGCTCCGTTTCGCTTTGTAATCCGTAATCCGTGCGGTCTTTCTATCACAACAACATTTCTTTATTTTCTTAACTTTTTATTGCCTTTCCTTAACAACTATTTTTCTATATACCACAACTTTTCTTTATTTTCTTCACTTTTCATTGCCTTTACTTAACAACTATTTTTCTATATCTCACAACTTTTCTTTATTTTCTTAACTTTTTATTGCCTTTAACCGAGACCGCGCCGCTACCAGTATCCAATTCGACTCTCAAAAATGGACTTGTAAAAACTGACTGTAAAAACTGACTATTTATTACTTTAGCGCTCAAAAAACCGACTCTTAAACCGCTCGAGCAAAATGGTTAAAACCGACTGTCCTCGACTTGGATCTTTTTAATCGCAAGTCTAGTTGTTCAGGATAGGAAAGTGCTTAATTAGCATTCCTATCCTGAGAAAATTATTTACCGCTGGGCATGTTTAAACATGCCCAGAATTATCGCGACGAACGATGGTTGGAATTGAAATTTGATATTTTCATAAATATCCAACCATCGTCGTGCTATCGTGCATACATTGTTGCTATCACAATGTATGCAGCTCGCGACAATTTGCTGATAGGAGCTTTTTTCGGTGAAGACTTGATCGTTTCAGTCTTCACCGACGTAAAATTTTATGCGCCCGATATGTATGTTTATATGTATGTACATACATATCGTATTTACGACAAATCTTACTGAAGGTAAAATTTGTCGTGGGGCTTTTTTTTATTGAAACGACTTGGGATGAAATTTAAAACTTTTATTTTTCCCAAGTCGTTTTGTGATAAAATATTTTGGTTGTATGCGAAGGAATTTGAAGAAATCGCTGATGGCGATTTTTTCGCCTTGTTTGGAGATAAGCTAACCATGTTTTAAGCATGATTAGCTTATTTCCATTTATGAAAATTAGATATTTTTTAATGATTTTTTTCAATGATAATTATTACTTATAATTATCATTGATAACCCTTTTTAGGTATACAACATTTGCTTATATGAGTATTGCCAGGTAGGTTCGTTTTTTTTTTTTTTTTAATACCTGCCGTTACCTTCCCCGGGCTTTCCATTAAATATAATCAGTGCGATTCGAATTTATCAATTTATAGATAGAAACAAATAGCATCATTTGGCCGGAACAAATAAATTATTTTAGGCATATTAATTTTTTATTTCATTTTATTACTACAAAAAATATTATATGTACAAAATATATATATATGATGCGGTAGCATTTTTATTTTTTTGATTATACTAATCTAATTTTATGGATACTAACAAATAGGATCATATGATTGTATAATTTTTAAATGTATTTTCATTTATTTTTTTTTATTTGCAGAAAATCAAATATCATTTCATTTTAATACCTTTTATCATTATTCTTTTAGATCTATATTGGTTCTGATAAGCTCAGTAAAGTACCATTAAAGAGTATAATGTTTCAATGATGGCGACGACGCTGGTTTCATCAGCTGATTTCTATTTATCAGTAGCGTCTTTAGATATTTTGTGAATATGATTTATTAATATTTTATATTTTCATTATATATAAATTATATATATTTGTGGATTATTATTATATATATTGAAGATTAACATTGTTCTCTTATTCATACTGTTTTAATAAAAATTTTATTTCTATATAAAATATTCTCAATTTTTGTATTCATTTATACCGTTTATATGTTCCAGTATGCTTAAATTATCATATGGATGAGAATCATTCGATGACAGAAAAAATTTCTCCTGCATTTTTGTATGCTGCAATGTTAGTAGTATACCAACATTATTGTACGAATATTATGTCGGCCATTTTGGTATGGTTTAATTTTGTAATCAAATGACTCATCATTTTTGTATGCTGCAGTGTGAGCAGTATACCAATATTATTGCAGGAATATTATGTCGTCCATTTTGGTATTGGTTAATTTTGTAATCAGATGTCTGATCATTTTTGTATGCTGCTGTGTTAGCAGTATACAAACATTATTAAACGAATTTCATGTCGGCCATTTTGGTATTGGTTGATTTTGTAATAAGATGCCTGATCATTTTTGTATGCTGTAGTGTCAACAGTATACGAACATTATTGCACGAATATTATGACGGCCATTTTGGTATTGCTGAATTTTGTAATCAGATGCATGATCATTTTTGTATGCTGCAGTGTGAGCAGTATACAAATATTATTGTACGAATATTATGTCGGCCATTTTCGTATTGCTTAATTTTGTAATCAGATGTCTGATCATTTTTGTATGCTGCTGTGTCAGAAGTATACTAATATTATTGCACGAATTTTATGTCGGCCATTTTGATATTGCTCAATTTTGTAATCAGATGCCTGATCATTTTTGTATGTTGCAGTGTCAACAGTATACCAACATTATTGCATGAATATTACGTCGGCCATTTTGGTATTGGTTAATTTTGTAATCAGATGCCTGATCATTTTTGTATGCTATAGTGTGAGCAGTATAGCATCATTATTGCAGGAATATTATGTCGGCCATTTTGGTATTGGTTAATTTTGTAATCATATGTCTGATCATTTTTGAATGCTGAAGTGTGAGCAGTATACCGACATTATTGCAGGAATATTATGTCGTCCATTTTGTAATCAGATGCCTGATCATTTTTGTATGCTGCAGTGTGAGCAGTATAGCAACATTATTGCAGGATTATTATGACGGCCATTTTGGTATTGGTTAATTTTGTAATCAGATGCCTGATCATTTTACATTTTGCCATTGTTTTAAAGTCTAATCTGTTTCATCTGTATGTTATATAAAATTTTAGATTTTTTATAATTTGCAATGAAATAAAATCAAAAATTTTTTTTATCTAATTAATTTTGTTGTATATTAGAAATTGCTTCATTTGCTGCAAATTACCGCTATCAATAATAATAAGAAGAAGATATCTATTTTATATTAATTTTAAAATGGCCGGTCCTGATCGAAATTTGGTATTAAGGAATTTTTCCTACCTCCAATAACGATATAACAATATTTTTATACTCGCAAACCGAGCACAAGCGTCTAATATTTAAATAAAACATCTACTAATTTTAATTTCGTTTATTTAAAAAAATAAATTTAAAATTGCCAACATTAATTATTATATTATTGCTATTGTTTGACATTCCTTGAGCTATACGAAGTGCCGCCTCAGCTTGATTTTGTACGTCCCCAATACCTGCAGCTGCCTCAGCTGCCCCAGGTACTCTTCTCCGCCTTTCACGGCGCCGCCTAATGGGCCCTCCTCCTGGGACTGCTCCTGGAGTTGGTGCGGCTACTGCAGCTCCTACTGGTGCAGGTACTGGAGCATGTACTTCTACAGGTGCTGCTACTGGTGCCTGTACTGCTGGTGCAGCTACTCCTGCCTGCACTCCTTCGTTTTCTCTTTCCTCTTCAATATTCCTAATGTCCATTTTTCTGCAATTGAAATTTCTTAATTTTATATATTTTAATTTATTAAAATGAATATAATTACTTACGCAAACAATAAACTCAACTGCTTCATTCCACTGTACCGATTATAAGAATGACTCATTCCATTTTTTTTTTTTGCTGTTGAGGGGATTGCCAGCTAAGTTGTTTTTTTTATTTTTATACATGGTACTCATTAACGGTATAGGCACGATTCATCCCAAATTAATATTGTCAATTATTAAATTATTAATTATAATCATTAATAAAGATATGTAAAACAAATTATATAAATATCAAATAAAGTGCAGTATGATCAACATATCAATAATACTGCAAGCAAATATTTTCCGCCATTTTGAAATAGTTTCATTTTTTATCAGATGGCTCTGCAGTTCTTGATTAACGTTTTAAGCTCGAAGAGGGACAAGCTGAAAAAAATTTAAGAAATTCCAATATTACAACATTTTCATCATTTAGTATTTTATTAAAAACAAAACAGAAACACTTGAATAAAAGTATGTAAGTATTTGTACAGCTATCCGATTACAATTTGGTAATTTTTAAATGGTCGGAGCTAAATTGCTTGCAGTAGTATTAGTATGATGCTATTCCTGATCGAAACTTGCTACTTGCTTTTTGTAATATATTATAATTTATTTTAATATATATAATAACTTACTTTAATGATTCCAATTTTTTGTTTTTATTTTAATTGCTTGCTTGATGGCGATCATATACTGAATGATTCATATTATTAATATGGCAGATTTGCTTATATGAGTATTGCCAGGTAGGTTCGTTTTCTTTTTTTTTTTTTTAATACCTGCCGTTACCTTCCCCGGGCTTTCCATTAAATATAATGATCAGTGCAATTCGAATTTATCAATTTATAGATAGAAACAAATAGCATCATATGACCGGAACAAATAAATTATTTTAGGCATATTAATTTTTTATTTCATTTTATTACTACAAAAAAAATATTATATGTACAAAATATATATATATGATGCGGTAGCATTTTTATTTTTTTGATTATACTAATCTAATTTTATGGATACTAACAAATAGGATCATATGATTGTATAATTTTTAAATGTATTTTCTTTTATTTTTTTTTTTTTATTTCCAGAAAATAAAATATCATTTCATTTTAATACCTTTTATCATTATTCTTTTAGATCTATATTGGTTCTGATAAGCTCAGTAAATTACCATTAAAGAGTATAATGTGTCAATGATGGCGACGACGCTGGTTTCATCAGCTGATTTCTATTTATCAGTAGCGTCTTTAGATATTTTGTGAATATGATTTATTAATATTTTATATTTTCATTATATATAAATTATATATATTTGTGGATTATTATTGTATATATTGAAGATTAACATTGTTCTCTTATTCATACAGTTTTAATAAAAATTTTATTTCTATATAAAATATTCTCAATTTTTGTATTCATTTATACCGTTTATATGTTCCAGTATGCTTAAATTATCATATGGATGAGAATCATTCGATGACAGAAAAAATTTCTCCTGCATTTTTGTATGCTGCAATGTTAGTAGTATACCAACATTATTGTACGAATATTATGTCGGCCATTTTGGTATGGTTTAATTTTGTAATCAAATGACTCATCATTTTTGTATGCTGCAGTGTGAGCAGTATACCAATATTATTGCAGGAATATTATGTCGTCCATTTTGGTTTTGGTTAATTTTGTAATCAGATTCCTCATCATTTTTGTATGCTGCTGTGTCAGAAGTATACTAACATTATTGCACGAAGTATACTAACATTATTGCAGGAATATTATGTCGGCCATTTTGGTATTGCTTAATTTTTTAATCAGATGCCTCATCATTTTTGTATGCTGCTGTGCTACCCGTTCTATTTCTGCCACTTCCAATGGTTCTTCTGTTAAAAAATATTGCTTCATTTTCATTCATTCTGAAATTAAATTTTCTTTTTGTAATATATTATAATTTTTTTTAATATATACAATAACTTACTTTAATGATTCCAATTTTTTGTTTTTATTTTAATTCCTTGCTTGATGGCGATCATATACTGAATGAATCATATTATCAATATGGCAGATTTGTGTTATATTTTCTGTGGGAGTATACTGTCAGGGGGTACTTACTGACACACTACCGCTCCGCGTATTCCACTGCTCCGTTTCGCTTTGTAATCCGTAATCCGTGCGGTCTTTCTATCACAACAACATTTCTTTATTTTCTTAACTTTTTATTGCCTTTCCTTAACAACTATTTTTCTATATACCACAACTTTTCTTTATTTTCTTCACTTTTCATTGCCTTTACTTAACAACTATTTTTCTATATCTCACAACTTTTCTTTATTTTCTTAACTTTTTATTGCCTTTAACCGAGACCGCGCCGCTACCAGTATCCAATTCGACTCTCAAAAATGGACTTGTAAAAACTGACTGTAAAAACTGACTATTTATTACTTTAGCGCTCAAAAAACCGACTCTTAAACCGCTCGAGCAAAATGGTTAAAACCGACTGTCCTCGACTTGGATCTTTTTAATCGCAAGTCTAGTTGTTCAGGATAGGAAAGTGCTTAATTAGCATTCCTATCCTGAGAAAATTATTTACCGCTGGGCATGTTTAAACATGCCCAGAATTATCGCGACGAACGATGGTTGGAATTGAAATTTGATATTTTCATAAATATCCAACCATCGTCGTGCTATCGTGCATACATTGTTGCTATCACAATGTATGCAGCTCGCGACAATTTGCTGATAGGAGCTTTTTTCGGTGAAGACTTGATCGTTTCAGTCTTCACCGACGTAAAATTTTATGCGCCCGATATGTATGTTTGTACGTATGTACATACATATCGTATTTACGACAAATCTTACGGTAAAATTTGTCGTGGGGCTTTTTTTTATTGAAACGACTTGGGATGAAATTTAAAACTTTTATTTTTCCCAAGTCGTTTTGTGATAAAATATTTTGGTTGTATGCGAAGGAATTTGAAGAAATCGCTGATGGCGATTTTTTCGCCTTGTTTGGAGATAAGCTAACCATGTTTTAAGCATGATTAGCTTATTTCCATTTATGAAAATTAGATATTTTTTAATGATTTTTTTCAATGATAATTATTACTTATAATTATGATTGATAACCCTTTTTAGGTATACAACAAATTTCAATTCCAACCATCGTCGTGCTATCGTGCATACATTGTTGCTATCACAATGTATGCAGCTCGCGACAATTTGCTGATAGGAGCTTTTTTCGGTGAAGACTTGATCGTTTCAGTCTTCACCGACGTAAAATTTTATGCGCCCGATATGTATGTTTATATGTATGTACATACATATCGTATTTACGACAAATCTTACTGAAGGTAAAATTTGTCGTGGGGCTTTTTTTTATTGAAACGACTTGGGATGAAATTTAAAACTTTTATTTTTCCCAAGTCGTTTTGTGATAAAATATTTTGGTTGTATGCGAAGGAATTTGAAGAAATCGCTGATGGCGATTTTTTCGCCTTGTTTGGAGATAAGCTAACCATGTTTTAAGCATGATTAGCTTATTTCCATTTATGAAAATTAGATATTTTTTAATGATTTTTTTCAATGATAATTATTACTTATAATTATCATTGATAACCCTTTTTAGGTATACAACATTTGCTTATATGAGTATTGCCAGGTAGGTTCGTTTTCTTTTTTTTTTTTAATACCTGCCGTTACCTTCCCCGGGCTTTCCATTAAATATAATGATCAGTGCGATTCGAATTTATCAATTTATAGATAGAAACAAATAGCATCATATGACCGGAACAAATAAATTATTTTAGGCATATTAATTTTTTATTTCATTTTATTACTACAAAAAATATTATATGTACAAAATATATATATATGATGCGGTAGCATTTTTATTTTTTTGATTATACTAATCTAATTTTATGGATACTAACAAATAGGATCATATGATTGTATAATTTTTAAATGTATTTTCTTTTATTTTTTTTTTTTATTTCCAGAAAATAAAATATCATTTCATTTTAATACCTTTTATCATTATTCTTTTAGATCTATATTGGTTCTGATAAGCTCAGTAAATTACCATTAAAGAGTATAATGTGTCAATGATGGCGACGACGCTGGTTTCATCAGCTGATTTCTATTTATCAGTAGCGTCTTTAGATATTTTGTGAATATGATTTATTAATATTTTATATTTTCATTATATATAAATTATATATATTTGTGGATTATTATTATATATATTGAAGATTAACATTGTTCTCTTATTCATACAGTTTTAATAAAAATTTTATTTCTATATAAAATATTCTCAATTTTTGTATTCATTTATACCGTTTATATGTTCCAGTATGCTTAAATTATCATATGGATGAGAATCATTCGATGACAGAAAAAATTTCTCCTGCATTTTTGTATGCTGCAATGTTAGTAGTATACCAACATTATTGTACGAATATTATGTCGGCCATTTTGGTATGGTTTAATTTTGTAATCAAATGACTC
This sequence comes from Dioctria rufipes, assembly GCA_963924295.1. Taxonomy (NCBI): domain Eukaryota; kingdom Metazoa; phylum Arthropoda; class Insecta; order Diptera; family Asilidae; genus Dioctria; species Dioctria rufipes. The sequence continues at coordinate 251,484,814 of OZ002740.1, read as the reverse complement.
ATCATTTTTGTATGCTGCAGTGTGAGCAGTATACCAATATTATTGCAGGAATATTATGTCGTCCATTTTGGTATTGGTTAATTTTGTAATCATATGTCTGATCATTTTTGTATGCTGCTGTGTTAGCAGTATACAAACATTATTAAACGAATTTCATGTCGGCCATTTTGGTATTGCTGAATTTTGTAATCAGATGCATGTGTCATTTTTGTATGCTGCAGTGTGAGCAGTATATCAAAATTATTGGAGGAATATTATGGCGGCCATTTTATTTGGCTGGAAACTGATAGCCTGTGACGTAATTCTGTGATTAATCTATACACATTTTTATATGAAAGATAGAGAGAGGAAAGAGAGAGTATTGTGCTTAGAATACATAGCAAACAGAAATGGCTGAATCGTTTATAATTCGTGTACATGACCGCAATTTGTCAAGAGCAGGGCATCATATATGGGAGTAAGTGAGATGCGTGGGGCTTAATTGAGCTATGATTATAAAATGTGCTTTTGTTTTGTGAACAGGCTACTTCAATTTAAAATTCTTTTGCGAAATGTAACAAAAGTACGAAATAAATTATTTTCAAAATTATTTATCTTTGAAGTTTATTTTGTGGAAAGGTGTATAGTGTCACTTAGCGCTTCTTAAAATCATCATATGAATTAACAAAACAAAAATTAAGTGTTCCCTCAGCGCTTACAAATATAAATTGCATTATAAACTTGGGAAATCGTGTTTCACGCAAGTGCACTATCTAAATTATCTTTTTTTTAATAGAAGCAAAGATTTATATTGTATATGTGAATTTCAAAATTATGTCGAAAAAGAACATTTTTTACCACAGATGCACCGCTCAAAACCTTTGTTTACATTGTGCAAATTTACAAGTTGCTCTGAATAGGGGATGGCGTGTAAAAATATGTAAACATGTACTACCAACACAACCAGAAATTCATTACGCAAAATCTCGCTTATCACTATTCCTGTTTGCTATATATTCCAAGGTATAGTGTTCTCTGTACCGTGCTTTCTTATAAATTTTCACGATATTACGTCATTAATGGCGGAACGTGGTTCGTAATGGGAATACTTTCTATTCTATATACCTTCGGTGTTATTATGTTGGCTGCAGATACTATAACCCCAGGAAGAATAAGAAGAATAAGGTAAAGATATTGTTTACCATGCTCCGTCTTTCTTGACCATACGCAGGATTCACGTAAAATTAAACTTTGGAAAATTAAAGTCGCAATCACTTTCATTTCTTATACGAGTGCTTATAAGCGATTAAAATATCACTTGACCATAAGAAATATATATTTTTAATTTAATTAGATTTTCGGGTGTAGCATTTCATTTCTTTGGTTTTATTTTATATCTTTTTATGTAATAAATGCTTTAAATGGTGTTCAAACACTGACATAATAATATTTTTTGTGCCACATGAACTAAACAAATCTATCAGTCCATTGTTATAAGTCAGTGGGTAACACCAAGAAGAAGTAGCTCGATGTGGCTCAAATTATATTAAATATTTATAAGAAAACACCGTGTGTAAAATTTCATCACTTTAAGTGAACTATATATAATTGAAAATATCGTATACAAAATTTCAGCACGGTATGTAGGTGCGTTCTCAGGCATATACATTTCTATAGGAAAGCCAGAGAGAGAACAGAGAGTACTTCACTATACATTTTCACGATATGTCGTCACTAATGGTGGAACGTGCTTCATAATGGGGATTATATTGTATATACGTTGATGAAAAAAAAAAAAAAAAAATGCTCCTACTTCTATATGGGCCATTCCATACGAGAAGTATTTAGGGAAGGATTGAATTTCATTGGGTTAGACTTGGCATAACAATAATGTTGTTTTGCGTACTTCTTAATATGATTATCGAAATTAATTGCGTGCATGTTCAATTAAGTCACAGTTTTTGATATAAACAATTACTGTATCATAAATTCACAACATGTAATGATTATTAAATTATTATATTACCATCTCAAATCGTAAATAAATATATGTACAGCCGTCCGATGAGAAATTTCAGAAATTTCGCAATTTCAAAATGGCCGACTTGCAGTAGTATTGGTATGCTGCCCATACTCCCGATCGAAATTTGGTAGCATGCACTTTTTCCTACCCCCGAATACTTCTCACCTTCCAAACTGTCAATATCCTTCCCTTCATCGTAGCAAAACGCATCACAAGCTTAAAATATTTTAAGTAAATATTTTCAATAAAACAATACAATACATTTTATTGGCTTTTATTTAAAAATAGAAATTTAAACGTTCCAACATTGATTATTATATTTCCATTATTTCACGGGCCATATGTATTGCCGCTTCAGCTTGAGCAATCGCTGCAGGTTCTCTATTTGCCGAAGCTGCCTCAGCTATCCTTCTCCTCCTTTGTCGACGTCTAATTGGACATCCTCCTGGGACTGCTGCTGGTACTGGTATTACTCCTTCTGCTGCTCCTGGTGCTGGTGCCGCTACTGCTATTGGTGCAGCAGCTGGTGCAGGTACCGCTCCTGGTGCAGGTACCGCTGGTTCAGCATTCAGCCCTATTATTCCTGGATCCACTCCTACAATATATATGATTCTTTTATTATATGTATATATGTATATATTATTATTGTAATATAGTTAAATTTTATACCTGCTGCACGAGGTTGTAATGCTACTTCTCTTCTTTGCTCTTCTCTTGCATTATCCAGCTGCCTTATATCCATGTTCCTGTAATTTCAATTTATTTAATTTATGTATTTCAATTTATTATAATTTATTTAATTACTTACTCAAGTGATACTGTCAGATCCTTCATTACACTGTAACGTTTATCATAATGAGTCATTCCATTCAATTTTTTTTTATTTACTAATGAGGGGATTGCCAGCTAAATTGTTTTTTTCGATTTTTACACATGGTGCTCATTACCGGTAGAGGCACGATTCATCGCAAAATAATATTGTGAATAATGAAATCCTTTATTACAATCATTAATAAATAAATTGAAAATCAAATAATTAAATATTAAATAAACAATATTCCGTATTTTAAATTTTCACAATATCTTTAATTTACAATTACAAAATATTCATATTTTCATTACGAGCAGTATACCAATTTTACTGCAAGTAATTAGTTTCCGCCATTTTTAATAGTTTCATTTTTTATCGGATGGCTCTGCAGTTTTTGATTAACTTTTTAAGCTCGAAGAAGGACAAGCTGAAAAAAATTAAAGAAATTACAATATTACAATATTTTCATCATTTAGTATTTTATTAAAAACAAAAAAGAAACACTTGAATAAAATTATGTAAGTATTTGTACAGCTATCCGATTAGAATTTGGTAATTTTTAAATGGTCGGAGCTAAATTGCTTGCAGTAGTATTAGTATGATGCTATTCCTGATCGAAACTTGCTACCATGGAATTTTTCCTAAACCGAATACTTTGTACATGTCAAAATTGCCTATAAAATTTCACATGTGTGCTATGGATAAGGTATAGCGCAAACATCAATATACCATAATCCAATAATTTTCATACTGTTAAATTTATTATTGCATGCCTGTTCAATTATTTTAGAATATAATGATTTATTTTATTTGAATTTCTAATATAATTATTATTTATTTTAATTATTATAATACAACTAACGACGCATATATATAATGAATTATATCACAAGAAAATTATTTTGATGATATTTCTAAGTATTATTATATTAAAATTTGTGCGTTTTATCTTGCAATGTCTAATGGTACAAACAGGCACTGAAGTTAACCACAATCTGTCAAACCTATACCGAACTTGGATATGCTTCGAATAGTGACAAGCTGAAAATAATTAAAGAAAGTCCAATATCACAAAATTTGCATCATTTAAGATTTTATTAAAAACAAAAAAAAACATTTCAATAAAATTATGCAAGTATTTGTACAGTCATATGATCTCAAATTTAGTAATTTTAAAATGGCTGCAGATAAAGTGCTTGCAGTAGTATTAGTATGATGCCCGTACTTCTGTTCGAAACTTCGTACCATGGAATTTTTTGTGCTCCGTTTACATCGCACACGTAAAAACTCCCTATAAAATTCCGTATATCAGTATTGTATTTGAATATTTTGTATATATTTACTGTAATTTTATGTAAATTATATATATTTATTATAAATATTTATTAAATACATTTATTTTATGTATTTTTAAGTGTTATTTTTAGTTTTCATTGAATTAAATTAATTTTTGTCGGATATTATAAATTGGTTCATTTGCTGCAAAGTCCCGCTATCAATAATAATAAGAAGAAGATATCTTATTTCTGTTATGATGTTCATGGCGTCGCAGGCATATTTATCTTTCGATTGTAAGTATTCCATTAATATCATTTATTTTTATGGATTTTTAGTATTGTCTTCTCTTTTGTGTTTTTAGGTGTTTTTCCTAATAGTAAATATATATAATACATTGCGATTAATTCAGTACAAAGGGAATTTGTAGTTCAATGTAAGTATGACAAAATTGTTTTTTTGAACATTTTATTATTATAAATATATTTTATTTCAATTTTTAGCTTTAATTAAACAAGACATTAAGTTTTCAACTGACAAATCATTATACATTGTTTGTGGAGGATAAGGTTTTTTGGAGGATAGGTACCTACAAATTGATTTCGGTATTTATTTATTTCTTTCTTTTTTCAAAAATACATATTAATTTGTTAGTGTTTAATACACTACGTTTATTTATTTATAATAAAAGTGCACGCGAGTGAATTGCAAATATAATAAATATATTAAAGATAGCAAATAGGATTGCGGGTAGTTCAGTTCATTTTTGTATATCACTGTAACTTGGATATATATCGAAGCAATTACTTTCACTAAGACAATTAGTACAAAATGGAATTAATGCAAAATGGAATTAATGCATGTAAACTAATGCCAGCATATACAATTGTGCATTTAATATTTATTATTTTTACAGTACACGAATTTTTTGGTATTTTTATGTTTGCACTGTCCTATCATATTATTACATTTAAGCTTAATACATGCATTAAAAAAGCTATTTTCATTTTGCTTTATAAGCATTCCTGTTTGCTGTATAATATATATAATGCAATACAAAGTTAAGCAGTCCATATTATATATGTCAGTGATGTACATTGAACTATAACCAATTTTGGAAACAGTACGGCTGTATTAATTGTAAAGCATTGGAATTGACATAAAAATTGAGATATATGTATTGCTTATATACGTTTATTTCTTACAAGTTCAATGAAATTTGACAACAAATGTGCAGAGGACCAAATTTTTAGTAATATTAAAAATTAATGTTTGGGATAATTAAAACAAGTTTAACTTCCTAAACGATTTTAATTTAATGCAATATTTTATATAAAATTTTCAGTGTTTACAATTGACAAATAATAATAAATTATGAATCGGTGTGTAATTCTACCAAATAGAGGGTAGAATTAGGCTGTTCAATATATGTGCCATTTTTTATTAAGCTCTAAATTTACAAATCTGACATATGGATTGACTACGTTAATATAAATGCACTTCAAAAATTGACCTCAGTACTATATTCCTGACACTTTTGGTCTAAGTCACAAGCATCAACTGAGAAGAACTGTAAACAAAAAAATTATATAAGTGGGTCCGTCGAAATAAAGATTTAAAATTTATTATTTACGGTTATTACTGATATAAATTTTTTACCAAAGTCAATATAGTGACAAGATGTGCAGTTGAAATTCGAAATATTTTATTATAATCGCTTTTCATTTATTTAATTTCCCGAGAATGATTTTTTTCAGTCTTGATACCGGCGTAAGAACTTTTTTTTTATATAACCAACTGAGCTCACATGCAATATAAAGTTAAGCAGTCCATTTTATATATGTCAGTGATGTACACTGAACTGTAATCAATTTAGGAAACAGTAGGGGTGTATTAATTGGAATGCATTGGAATTGACATAAAAATTGAGACAAGTATATTGCTGATATACGTTTATCTCTTACAAGTTCAATTAAATTTGACAACAAATCTGCATGGCAGCAAATTTTTCAGTAATATTAAGAATTAATTTTTGGGTTAATTAAAACGTTTAACCTCCTAAATAATTTTAAGTTATTGCAATACTTTTTATAACATTTTGAGTATTTCAAATCGATAAATAATAATAAAAAATGAATCGGTGTGCAATTGTACGAAATAACTGGTTTTCACAGCCTGTTCAATATGTGTGCCATTTTTCATCAAGCTCCAAATTTACACCACTTGCATGTATAATATGAAATGACTACATTAATACAAATGCACTACAAAAATTGATCTCACTGCTATATTACTGACACTTTCAGTCTAAGTCCCAAACATCAACTGAGAAGAACTGTAAACAAAAAATAAATATAAGTGGGTCGGTCGAAATAAATATTTTTAAATTAATTATTTAGGGTTATTACTGATACAAATTTTTTATCAAAGACTATATATTGATAACATTTGCAGCCGAAATTGAAAACGTTTTATTATAATTGCTTTTCGAGCTATGTGCTCATTTTTAACTTACCGAGAATGATTATTTTCAATGTTGGCACCGGCGTAAGAACTTTATTTTGACATAACCAACTGAGTCCACATGCAATAGAAAGTTAAGCACTCCATATTATATATGTCAGTGATGTACACTGAACTATAACCAATTTTGGAAACCGTATGGCTGTATTAATTGGAATGCATTGCAATTGACATAAAAATTGAGACAAATATATTGCTTATATACGTTTATCTCTTACAAGTTCAATGGAATTTGACAACAAATGTGCAGAGGACCAAATTTTTAGTAGTATTAAAAATTAATGTTTGGGATAATTAAAACAAGTTTAACTTCCTAAATGATTTTAATTTAATGCAATATTTTATATAAAATTTTCAGTGTTTACAATTGACAAATAATAATAAATTATGAATCGGTGTGTAATTCTACCAAATAGAGGGTAGAATTAGGCTGTTCAATATATGTGCCATTTTTTATTAAGCTCTAAATTTACAAATCTGACATATGGATTGACTACGTTAATATAAATGCACTTCAAAAATTGACCTCAGTACTATATTCCTGACACTTTTGGTCTAAGTCACAAGCATCAACTGAGAAGAACTGTAAACAAAAAAATTATATAAGTGGGTCCGTCGAAATAAAGATTTAAAATTTATTATTTACGGTTATTTCTGATATAAATTTTTTACCAAAGTCAATATAGTGACAAGATGTGCAGTTGAAATTCGAAATATTTGATTATAATCGCTTTTCATTTATTTAATTTCCCGAGAATGATTTTTTTCAGTCTTGGTACCGGCGTAAGAACTTTTTTTTATATAACCAACTGAGCTCACATGCAATATAAAGTTAAGCAGTCCATATTATATATGTCAGTGATGTACACTGAACTGTAATCAATTTAGGAAACAGTAGGGGTGTATTAATTGGAATGCATTGGAATTGACATAAAAATTGAGACAAATATATTGCTGATATACGTTTATCTCTTACAAGTTCAATTAAATTTGACAACAAATCTGCATGGCAGCAAATTTTTCTTTAATATTAAGAATTAATTTTTGGGTTAATTAAAACGTTTAACCTCCTAAATAATTTTAAGTTATTGCAATACTTTTTATAACATTTTGAGTATTTCAAATCGATAAATAATAATAAAAAATGAATCGGTGTGCAATTGTATGAAATAACTGGTTTTCACAGCCTGTTCAATATGTGTGCCATTTTTCATCAAGCTCCAAATTTACACCACTTGCATGTATAATATGAAATGACTACGTTAATACAAATGCACTACAAAAATTGATCTCACTGCTATATTACTGACACTTTCAGTCTAAGTCCAAACATCAACTGAGAAGAACTGTAAACAAAAAATAAATATAAGTGGGTCGGTCGAAATAAATATTTTTAAATTAATTATTTAGGGTTATTACTGATACAAATTTTTTATCAAAGACTATATATTGATAACATTTGCAGCCGAAATTCAAAACGTTTTATTATAATTGCTTTTCGAGCTATGTGCTCATTTTTAACTTACCGAGAATGATTATTTTCAATGTTGGCACCGGCGTAAGAACTTTATTTTGACATAACCAACTGAGTCCACATGCAATAGAAAGTTAAGCACTCCATATTATATATGTCAGTGATGTACACTGAACTATAACCAATTTTGGAAACCGTATGGCTGTATTAATTGGAATGCATTGCAATTGACATAAAAATTGAGACAAATATATTGCTTATATACGTTTATCTCTTACAAGTTCAATGGAATTTGACAACAAATGTGCAGAGGACCAAATTTTTAGTAGTATTAAAAATTAATGTTTGGGATAATTAAAACAAGTTTAACTTCCTAAATGATTTTAATTTAATGCAATATTTTATATAAAATTTTCAGTGTTTACAATTGACAAATAATAATAAATTATGAATCGGTGTGTAATTCTACCAAATAGAGGGTAGAATTAGGCTGTTCAATATATGTGCCATTTTTTATTAAGCTCTAAATTTACAAATCTGACATATGGATTGACTACGTTAATATAAATGCACTTCAAAAATTGACCTCAGTACTATATTCCTGACACTTTTGGTCTAAGTCACAAGCATCAACTGAGAAGAACTGTAAACAAAAAAATTATATAAGTGGGTCCGTCGAAATAAAGATTTAAAATTTATTATTTACGGTTATTTCTGATATAAATTTTTTACCAAAGTCAATATAGTGACAAGATGTGCAGTTGAAATTCGAAATATTTGATTATAATCGCTTTTCATTTATTTAATTTCCCGAGAATGATTTTTTTCAGTCTTGGTACCGGCGTAAGAACTTTTTTTTATATAACCAACTGAGCTCACATGCAATATAAAGTTAAGCAGTCCATATTATATATGTCAGTGATGTACACTGAACTGTAATCAATTTAGGAAACAGTAGGGGTGTATTAATTGGAATGCATTGGAATTGACATAAAAATTGAGACAAATATATTGCTGATATACGTTTATCTCTTACAAGTTCAATTAAATTTGACAACAAATCTGCATGGCAGCAAATTTTTCTTTAATATTAAGAATTAATTTTTGGGTTAATTAAAACGTTTAACATCCTAAATAATTTTAAGTTATTGCAATACTTTTTATAACATTTTGAGTATTTCAAATCGATAAATAATAATAAAAAATGAATCGGTGTGCAATTGTATTAAATAACTGGTTTTCACAGCCTGTTCAATATGTGTGCCATTTTTCATCAAGCTCCAAATTTACACCACTTGCATGTATAATATGAAATGACTACGTTAATACAAATGCACTACAAAAATTGATCTCACTGCTATATTACTGACACTTTCAGTCTAAGTCCAAACATCAACTGAGAAGAACTGTAAACAAAAAATAAATATAAGTGGGTCGGTCGAAATAAATATTTTTAAATTAATTATTTAGGGTTATTACTGATACAAATTTTTTATCAAAGACTATATATTGATAACATTTGCAGCCGAAATTCAAAACGTTTTATTATAATTGCTTTTCGAGCTATGTGCTCATTTTTAACTTACCGAGAATGATTATTTTCAATGTTGGCACCGGCGTAAGAACTTTATTTTGACATAACCAACTGAGTCCACATGCAATAGAAAGTTAAGCACTCCATATTATATATGTCAGTGATGTACACTGAACTGTAACCAATTTTGGAAACAGTATTAATTGGAATGCATTGCAATTGACATAAAAATAAAATTTCCTGGTATTGTCTGAGTGGGTTCATTGACCTCTTTTTTTTTCCTTAGTCTGAGTTTCGTATCACTACTTTTAATTACTATGCCTCGCACTTACATGCCACCAGAAAGCCTGCTTGAAGACCGTACGGCTTGGAAGGATGAATGACGGAATTCGAATGCACAAGCAAACAAAGTCAAGGCTGAAAGTCACTGACGTACTATTAATTTGTTTATATTAAAGTAACATTAAGTGGTTATGTTTACTGGTGGACACGTCTTGCTCTGCACAATTTTACCCAATGCACAGGTAAGAACTCCTATCAAAGTGGGAATTGAATTTACTGGAGTAATGTGGATCCAATTATATTTCCAGGGATACCTTCATGGTGGGGAAAATTAAAATATCGAAGCTTAAGGCACCACACAAGTAATTATGAAAACTTATAAAGACCAGAGTCACTAATAAGAAAACTTCCTTTTCAGATCTCCTTCACGGCATGAAAATTACATCGAAGTATACTGCACTACACAGGTGATCATGAAAACTTATAGAAAAAACTAGAGTCACTAATAAGAACATTTCCTTTTCAGACCGCCTTCATAGCATGGAAATTGTAATGCAGTATAAATACACTACACCGGTACTTAAGAAAACGTATAAAAATAAGAGTCACTAATAAGAACATTTCCTTTTCAGATCGCCTTCATGGCAGGAAAATTATCGAAGCTTAATGCCCCACGCAGGTAATTATGAAAACTTTTAAAAACTAGAGTCACTAACTCGAAGACTTTCTTTCAAGATCGCCTTCATTGCATAAAAAAAATTATATCGAAGTATAATGCACTGCACAGGTAATTATGAAAACTTATAACAACTAGAGTCACTAATAGGAAAATCTCCTTTTCAGATTGCCTTCATGGCTTAAAAATTATATTATGTCTACTTAATAACACCACACAGATACGTATCCAAAATTTTCAGATCGCCTCCACGGCGGGGAAATTATATCGACGTATATCGAATCACGCAGGTACGTATGAAAGCTTTTTAATTCCAGAGACTCAGCGCGCTTATGTTGCCTGCCTTCAGCGCAGGTAATCAGGTAAAAAAAAAAAAACGAAAAGAAAACTTGCGGATTCTACGACGTTTCTACAACCAAAAACCCCTATTAACAATTGCTCACAAACTCGAATTAGCACCATACTTCCAGCGCGACATATGGCCAGTTAACCCGCTCAGAATTCAAACTCGACTGCCCAGCCTGCCTGGTTAAGAAGTAGAAATGAGGGCAAAAAAGAAGGAGATAGGAGGGGAATTTGAAAGATTCGATAAACTGCATAAATATGCTTTATTGCACAAACTACATTTATAATGTTACTTATTAATATCACATTAACACAGTTCTCCATATAAACCAACAGAATAAAATGAAAAAATAAAAATAATAATTTCAAACAAATCCTGCGCTTGTCTTCTCCTTTATAGTATTAATTGTATTAATTACTCCTTAATCGTTGTACATACTTACATTGAATTTGTTTCTCATTTCTTTGGTTGGCTTGAAGTTCATACAATTTTAACCCTGCATTTTTAATAAACCTTTTATTTGTAAACACGCTCGAATACTTGAAGTATCAAGTCTATTTGTCTGTGCCGTTTTTATTAACTTTACTTGAGAGAATATTCTTTCCACATTCGCAGAAGAATGAGGTAATGAGAGTAATGAATATACAAAATTTATCAACTCAGGAAAAGCTTGATCGTTGTTGATTTTATATAAAGCCACCTTTTGCCAAAATGCTTCAATTTCAAGTGGTTTATCTTCTTCTAAAATAAAGTTGCTCAACATTCGATATTGATTATCAATTAGCTGAATTTTATCAGGAGGAACTAAATGTGGCATTTCATTTACAAGGCAACAAATAGAGTTGAAATTTTTTTAAATAATATTTTCTGAATTTATTACTTCTAAATTTTGGAAAAATGTTGACTCAAAATTAAATCTTAAAAAGATCTGCTTTATTGATTCTGTATAGAATTCACGGCAATTCAGTTTAAAAGTAGTGATCCTGTGTTCATCTACTTGGTTAGATAATAAGAACAAATTCACTGTTGCTCCCAAATACAAGTTTTTTAAATCTAAAAAATTCTCACTATTTAAATAGTCGATATTAGACAAATCTTTCTGAAATCGTTTTATGTAATCCTTTTTAATATAGCATTCCAGTATTCTTATGGTAATATTTTTTATTTGATAGTACAAGCTATATAACTTAGGACTTTCTGCTTGAAACAGTTTATTCAAGTTATTGAAAAAACGCAATGCGAATTCTGAAAACATCAAATACAGTTTAATTATGGGATCATTCAACATGTTAAAAATTGACAAGGTTGAAGCAAATTTGTCTTTTTTTGTTGCAATGGAAAAAAAAAAAAGCTTTAAGTACTTCGTACTTACTAAGCAATCTAGAAACAACGCTGAGCAATGATAAGCATCGAGTTTGCGACGGGTGCATTATTTTATGAGGCTTTATTTCGAAAAAAACTTGCAAATCTTCAAAATCACGAAGTCTCTTTGAGCTTTTTAAATAATTATAAATAATTCCTCCGCTGAATTCGGTAATTTTTCGCACGCATATGACGCACATAAATGAAATGAGTGACAGACACACTTTAATAGGAAAATGTTCTTAATATCTTTCTTTAACAAAGAGGCAACAGAGTGATGCCTGCCAGTCATCACATTTGCACCATCAGCAGCTAAGCCAATAAGATTATCTACATAATTAATACTGTTTTTGGAAAAACAATTAATAATGGATGTATATAATGAGTCGGCATCAGCTTTTTCAACAGGTATCAGGTCCAAAAAAAAAATCTGATTTTGAATATTGCTTATCAACAAAGCAATTAATTGAAATTACTAATTTGAATTTGTTAATAATTTCAATTGCCATTAGTAATTTTAACTAATCTTTTGCTTCTTTTCTCAATCGAATATTAGTATTTTCACATAATATTACTATTAATTTATCAAATTACTTTTACTGGTTTTATCGATTGTATTTACCAAATCAACAAATGTAATTCGAAGAGTTATATAGAATATTGATTAGTTTACGCATATATAATTTGTGATCAATGATGAAATATTTTGTTGATAGTTTTAATCGTATTAGTTCTTTTATCCAAATTTTTAGTAGATTTTATAAATTAACATCGTTACCATTAGCCAGTGCTAGTATTAAATTTACAAAACTTATTTATTTTTTCTATAAACATATTTTATAAAACAGCAAATACTTATCTTTTGAAAAATAAACTTAATAACTGGCCTATCCATCTATAATTTGTTGTCGACGTCAAAATACTTTTTATTTTTATGGAAATAGAGAAAAAGGTTTAACCAAGAATAAAATGCACTTTAAATGTCTGCATTTACCGTAAAAGTTTATTAAATCGCAAATAATTTAATATGATAAAGTATTACATATTCTATTTTGTATGAATAAAAACAAAATTTTGTATATATATTTTTTTTATTAATTTTTTTAGCGTCATATAAAATCATACAAAATTAAAATTAAATTAAACATTTACTGCTACTATGTTTTCGTTTCCTTTAATGTGGCGGATATCGCTCGTAAATTGTGCGACGTAGTCCAGATGTCTGCTTTGACGTGAACTTCTTTCTGTCTTCGTCTGTAAGGCTCTCGAGTGGCTTATGGTCCGTGAATATTGTAAATTCACGGCCCTCTAATAAATGTCGAAAATGTTTTACCGAGAGGTACATAGCTAGCAGTTCACGGTCAAATGTGGAATATTTTATCTCTGTCGGACTGAGTTTTCTAGAATAGAAGGCTAGTGGCTCCCATAGCTTATCAGAAAATTGTTCCATGACGGCACCAATTGCTATGTTAGACGCGTCGACGGTTAGCCTTAGTCGTGCTCCTTTTTTGGGGTGGACTAACAGTGTAGCCTGAGAGAGGGCGGACTTGATGTCCTTAAACGCATCGTTGTATTGTGGTGGCCATGAAAACGTTTTTTTTTGGATTTACTAGGGCTGGTTGTTGAGTTAAGAATTTGATACAGTGGGCATAATAGCTCTGCTAGTTTTGGGACAAATCTGTGATAATAGTTAATCATGCCTATGAAGCGTTGAAGCTGACGGACGCTTGTAGGTGTAGGGTAATCCACAATTGCTTTCACTCTATCCTCGGAAGATTGGATTCCGTTCCTATTGATTTTGTGGCTTGAAAAGTCGAGTTGGCTTGCGCCAAAATCGCACTTAGATGCTTTAATTGTTATCCCGAATTCTACTAGTCTCTCAAATAGTTTCCGGACGTGTAGTGTATGTTCATTATGATTCCTGCTTGCAACGAGAATATCGTCTAAGTATACAAAAATAAAGTCAAGTCCTCTCGTCACTTGATTCATAAATCGTTGGAAGGTCTGCGCTGCGTTGCGGAGACCGAATGGCATGCGTTTGAATTCGAACATTCCAAACGGGGTGGTGATTGCAGTTTTGTGCACATCTTCCATTGCCACGGGTATCTGGTGATAAGCACGAATAAGATCAATTTTTGAGAAGACTGTGCATCCTCTGAGTTGTGCTGAAAAACTCTGAATGTGCGGTATAGAGTACCGATCCGGGATGGTTACCGCATTCAGTTTCCTATAGTCGCAGCAAGGACGCCAATCATTGGGGTCCTTCTTAGCTACCATGTGTAATGGTGAGGATGTAGGAGATTAGAGGGGTTGACATATGCCGAGTTTGAGCATATATTCGAATTCGTTGTAAGCGATTTTGTGCTTCGCTGGATCCAATCTTCTCGGTCGTGCTACAGGAAGATGTCCTTGCGTGACAATGTGGTGTAACACATTATGTTTCGTCGGTAAGCAGTAGTTTGGAGGCTGCAAAAGCGTTGGATAACTTTTCAGTAATGTGTCATATTCCCCCGTGACCGAAAAAAGTTTTGGAGTGACTTCGTTTACCCTACTAATTGTTCCGCATGTTGATATTTTTGTCATAGGATCGATAAGCATTTTGCGTTTAATGTCTACGAGCAAGTTGTTACTCATGAGGAAATCTGCGCCTATTATTGGTTTACGCACGTTCGCTATTACAAAAGGGAATGTGAAGAGTCGTCGTAAGCGCGAGTTCCATTAGCTGCGGATAAGCAGAATTCGGGTGTTTTGGAACAAGGCGTACCAATGGAAGATTTCGGAATGACGGATACATCTGCCCCCGTGTCTATAAGAAAGCTAAAACCTGTATTACGACATTTGATAAAAAGACGGCTAGAACTTATTGACTGGATGTTCGCCGCGGAAACACTCAGTCTTTCTAGTTTGTTGGATGCTTTTGTTCGCTGCTATTTTTACCGAAGGAACATGGCTTACTACAGTTCTTTGCCTTCTCACCGTAAGTGGTATGATACCAGCAGATTCTGTTGCGACTTGGCGATTTGTTTCTATTTCTTGGTAGCGAACGACTTCTACTAAAGCGGGGATTGTATCGTCTACCATCTCGCGTTGTAAACTGATTGAAAGATTTCGTTAATTCGTTTACCTCGGCTCTTGTTTGTGTTAACATTTTTTCTAAGTTTCGACACTGAGCGCACTTTTCGATGTCTTTGGTGTTCTTTGTTTGAATAAAGCTAATAGTCGGCGTTTGGGTTACCTCCCATATTTTGTCCGCGAGTTCTAATTTATTTTTAAAGTCTGACTCGGATGACACTGCGAGCGGAATAGTTAAAGAAGTGGGTAACTTACGCTCCCACAAAGAGCGTATTAGGTCTTCGCCAATACTAGACATAGATCCGGCCATACTCTGCATATGGCGATATAAGTCTGAAGGTTTTCTATCGCCTAAATCTTTTGTCGAGAGCAATTGCTCTAAGCGTAATTGTTCGGACATCGAATGTCTCTTAATAAGACTTTCTTTTAACGTTTTGTACTTATTCTCGTCCGGTGGGTTGCTTAATATATCTATAACCGAATTAATTGCCTCGACTGGAAGGGACGCTATAACGAACGCGAATTTCGAATCGTCTTTAATTATTTTTTTGACTTTGAATTGAGCTTCGATAGCGATGAACCATGCTGATGGTGCTTTTTCCCAAAATATCGGGAGCTTTATATTAACCAATTCACTATCGTCCATTACTGGGGTTACGTTGGATGTCGGTTTATCCTCATTACCCATTATGGTAAATTAAGCTTAAAAGAACAAATAAGTTGTGGAATATGTCGTACACTGAACTAGTTACGGTACGTGAAGTATTACGATTTTGATTTAAGAAAAAAATTAAATTAAATTTCAGATTCGTTTACAGACTACACTTCTTAAATTCAATCACGAGGCGTATCGCGAATTTATTTTTAAAATGATTCTTCCAAAATAATACTTTGTTATTCCGAAGAGTAATATGAAATGTTATTTTAAATATTGAAATATAAGATTATATATCTGCATTAATTCATATTAACTATAAAAATTAAAAATTATATATTATATCCTTAATTAAATTCAAATAGTAATAACTTCAAATTAATAATTTCTAATTAAATTCAGATTAATAATTTCTAAATAAATTCAAATTAAAAATTTCTGTCAAAAGAAGCAAGAAATAAAATTTTATTCGAAAACCTGATGTTGAGGAACACTGACTTCAGTATAAATGTGTATGATGTAATATGATGTATGCTGGTATGCTCTACTGTTGGTAATACTTTGACGTTGGCGGCGTAATCTGATGCCAAATACAAACGTTGTATTTCTATCTGCTGCTGTTGTATGCCTGTAGCTTGAAATATTTGCATCTACTGTTGATGGGTTAATTAAGCACGGCTTAATTGCGCTATGCACCATAGTAATGCCAATGTGCCGAAATATCTGCTGCTGCTTGCCTGTGTTACAGTATATGTGTAATACAATCGTATGAATTTATGGAATACCAATGTGTCGCAATGTATGTGACCGCCTGACTCTGTGGCAGTGTGTGTGCGATGCAAAATCGTATGAACTTGTGGTACTTGGGCAGTGCTGTTGTGTTGTGCTTGCAAAAGTAAATGCCTCTCCTCTCGCGTGCTGCAGGCAATCTGAATGATGACGTTGCCCTGTTGGAATGTGTTTGCTGTCTATCCCGTTGGGGAGTACCATTTTTGCCAAGATTGGAATGCTCCCAATTATGCGATTTTACAGTTTTTTGTGATTTATCGCAAAATTAAAATTTCAGGCCGATGGTCTTCGAGCTTTTCACCTGCAGTCCCTGCGTATGTCGGGGTCACCAATTGTGGTATTGAGGGCTGAATAGAAATATCCCTTGCCACCACTTTAACTATTGCGGAGGAGAAGGCGTGAAATAATAACACCACGATTACTTATTACACAACAAATACTTCAATCACAATTCGTCAGTTGAAATATATATAATTAATACAAATTCTACTTTAAAGATTTAATTAACTCCGAATCCGAATTTTAATATGTTGCTGCACCAAGTACCACGATAAGAGTCACTTGTTTCGTTCTTTACGCATTCCATTCTAAGCTGATCTCTGCTCCAGTATCAATCAAAAATGTAAGTTTTGGAGCAGAGCAGATGTCGACAGGCAAGGAAAGCGTTAGTGAATTTTTATTAATTTGGACGGGGATACGGATTAATTTCTTGCTGCCTACTTTTCCGTCGATATTGTCTCGGGATTGCTGTGGACTTGTGCTGTAGTTTGTATGTGCGAGGGGCTGCCGAATGACACCCCCCGCTGCATCCAGTTTCCCTGCCTGGATGCCGATGGACTTTTGCTGTCCTACCTATTTGGAGACGGTGATCTAGCTGAGATGGAGTTCGATTCCCTTGGAATACTGGCTGCTGCCAGTTCCTGTTTTGTGGCTGTCTATCAGCCGTGCTTGTTTGCGGAGCTGTGTTTACTTTTTGGAAATTATTCCGATTTCCTTGATTGTCGTTAAATCGGGAATTATTTGCAGCTCTTGTCCTGCATTCTTCAATAGAATAGCCCATTTGATGGCAATATCGACAATTATGGACCTGTGACGGAGATGTAACATTTTTAAAATCTGGAGGACGTTGTAATTGTGCATGTGTTCTTTGGATGGTGTTAAAATTTTCCATAGATCGTTGTATGACTGGGCATTTTGAAGCAGCATGCCGTAGTCTATTACATTTGAAACAGCGAAAACTTGAATTTATTTCTTGCGCAAGTGGAGTTTGATTTACCTTGCTATTTGGTTGAAAATTTTGTTGCTTTTGCTCTATACGTGATGAATGATCTAGAATATTTGACCTTAATAAATCGAAAGATTTATTAGGATGGACTTTAGCTAAAGTCTGTAGTTGTGGATTGGATAATCCGTCTTCAATTGCTCTTACGGCCTGACTCTCATTGTATTTTAGTAAGGATTTTAGGAGCACTTTATCCATTGTGTAAAAGTGTGTTGCCTCATTTAATTAAGACAGAATTGTATTCAGTCTTTGGAGAAAGTCTTTCACACTTTCTTCTCTTTTTTGTCTCGAATTGGTTAGCTGAGATTGCAAGGTAGATCTAGGGATTTTGACTTGAAGCGTTTGAGTCAAAAACGATTTTAATTCGGGCCAATCTGAAATACATACATCATACGCTTCTGCAGATAATTTACTCCTTATTAAACTAAGGAGGGAGTGTTTTTCGTTCGCCGTTGTTGCTGTTGCGTATGAATCGTCACAGCTTGATATAAATTTGTGGAGATCTTTCGGATTTCCATTGAAATTCTGAATTAATGACCTTGCGTCTGATAAAGAGAAATTTGATTGATCTCTGAAGGAGACATTATGGTGATGATTCGTTAAATCATTTGTGGTATTTGATAACTCTTGAAATCGCGAATCCAGCTGTTCCTGGAGCGCAATTATAGTATCTGAATATGTGTTTCCAATTTTATATAAACATCTTCCGTGATGTATTCACTGCCTTTATCTTCGGGGCCAGCATTTGAAATTATTTCAATATGGGTTGTTTTGAAATCTTCCCAATACCCATGCAGCGAGTGTAGTTTTTGTGTTAAATATGCCTGGCTTGCAGTTGGTAGTGAATTAAGCTTGATAGACTGAATAATATGTGTTATAGATTTTTGTCTATCTTCTTGCAGTGTAAATCGTATTGTATTGGAGCGATCATTATCTCCACACTCTTGCATAGTCTCAGTATTGGTACCCTTTTGTGAAATTTTGGGAGCTGGGAAATAAAATGGGTTATTTTCGTTATCCGCATGGCTAGAAATTGATTTCAATCTGTCAGACAATGTTGCTTTGATTAGGTTGTACCAATCCTCTGCCTTGTCAGAGCAGGATTGTTTGAAGTATTCATGAGTTTCATCGAAATCATCATGACTTTGTATGAGGGTTTCTATTTTTTTCAAAGTCGGCCCAGTACTTTTCTAATTTTTTGATCTTTTCGGAAAATAATTCTGGTGTTCTGTATTTTTTATTGGTGCTGTGATATTCTTTTAATATCTTTCTGATTTCTTCTGTTCTTTGGACTTGTGACATGCAAAGCTCATCGAAAGATTTGTTTTCTTCTGTCATTGTGGTTAATTTGTATAAGTCGGAGAATTGGGTTGAAATTTATGATAAAATTTGTCAAAATTTATCAAAATTACTTATTATTTTTTTGTTTTTTTGTAGAAGGAGTAAGTATATAGTAAGGGGTTTTCCAATAAGAGGTGTTATTTTAATTAGCCAGCTATTTCGGTAGATGTCACCTTTGGAGCTGTCATTTTTTGACATTTGACAAGTAGAAACTACGCCATTAATAAAAATGGAACGATACACGATTCAACAACGCACTGAAATTATGAAAATTCACTATAAAAATGGTGAAAATGTGGCAGAGGCGGTTCGTAAAACTCGAACATTTTTGGGTCGTCGTGAAGCACCTTGTCGGACCGCAATACAGAAATTGGTAGAAAAATTCGAGCTTTCGGGACAAGTTAGTGATGTGAAGAATAAAACCCGTGCACGTCGCTCAAGAACAGCCGAGAATATTGCTGCTGTAGCCGAAAGTGTTGAAGAAAACCCAGGTTTGTCCATTTCTCGTCGTTCTTTGGAATTAGGCATTCCATACACGTCATTACACCGTATTTTGCATAAAGGTTTGGGTCTTAAGGCTTATAAAGTTCAGTTAACACAAGAACTCAAGCCGGCCGATCATCAACAACGTCGAGTCTTTGCTGATTGGGTCCTTGAAGTGCATGAAAATGATCCGGAATTCCATCGAAAACTCATCTTGAGTGATGAGGCCCATTTCCACCTCGATGGCTTCGTCAACAAGCAAAATTGTCGCAGCTGGGGCTCGGAAAACCCAAGAGTTATTGTTGAATAGCGTCTCTATCCTTAACGTGTGACTGTTTGGAGCGGTTTATGGTCCCGCGGGGTCATTGGACCTTACTTTTCGAAAATAAGGCTGGAGCAACAGTTACGGTGAATGGATTGCGCTATCGACAGATGATTAATGATTTTTTATGGCCTGAATTGGATGGTATTGATCTGGACAACGTTTACTTTCAACAAGACGGCGCTACGTGCCATACAAGCAACGAAACCATTGATCTTTTACGGGAAAAGTTTCCGGACCGTGTTATCTCTCGAAGAGGTGATCACAATTGGCCACCGAGATCTTGTGACTTAACACCTTGCGACTTCTTCCTTTGGGGCCACGTGAAAGAGAAGGTCTACGCCAACAGCCCAGCGTCGATTCAAGACCTCAAAGACGGAATTCGTGAGGCTATCGAGGACATAGGGCAGCCACTTTGCGATTTGATTATGGAAAATTTCATGAAAAGGATATGGTCCTGTAGGCGTGGTCGTGGTGCTCATTTGGCTGATGTTATTTTCCATTATTAACGGCATACCTTCCTCTTTATAATGAAATAAAGATCCGATCATTTATCTCAAAAAATGGCATTTTTCTTTGAATATCAAAATAACACCTCTTATTGGAAAATCCTTTACATATAAAATCTAAGAGATATACACGGAAATAAAATAAAATAAAAACACTTAATTGCCTTTTTTTTTTTTTAAAGGGTATGGCTGGATATATTGTAACTGCTATACAGCTGCAGTATATGTGTATGTTTTAATATAATTGAAAAAACCAAATCAATCAAATCTACAATTAGATTTTAGAGAATTTGGCTCGGTTGACTCTTAACGGTAATTACGTATTTGGTATAATCATCAAAAAATGCACGTAAGTCTCTTGGGCTAAGTATTATAAGAAAACTGAACATATGTTTTATAATGGGGCTGCCAAGCATGGTAACGACAGGTTATTGAAATTGTTTTTATTATAATTAACCATTTATATGATTAAATAAAAATATAAGACGTTGTAAAAGTTGTATGGAAAGGAGAATGAGTTGTTTATATGTATATACTTTCGTTTAAATGAAATTATACATAAGGAGAGATTAATATAAGGAGAATGAAAAGGGAAAATATAGCAATAGGAAACGGAACTGTTTGTGGGGTTTATTAAAGATGGAAACTGTAATGCAACATTCACTTTATAACAAAATGGAAAAGAATTGCAGCAAGAATCGCTACTTCCAACCAAAATCTTTACTCTGATCAATAGGTTTATGAGGCTCTATTGCAGGGAATCGATTATTGGTTTTCTTCGAAGTCCTCTGGCCAGCAAGCTCACAAAGTCTTGCCGCAGAGGTCGCTTCTAGGACGTGCGTATATATTTTTAAATTTAATAATTTAATAAATGGAAAACAAAAAACAATTTCTTTTAAATTTTTGTGAAAATATAGGGTCCGCCATCTAACGTTTTTTTGTTTTCAACTAGTGCTTATTTCGTGAATGGTAACACTTAGCTCATGTCTGATTTGACAGATAATTAGTTTTATTCTGCCGCTGAACGAATATGGTTGTGTATACGCTTGAACAACGCTGGGAAATATTGCCTGCGATCGACTTACAGAAGATGCCGATTTTGCCAAAAAAATCATCTTTTCGGATGAAGCTCATTTTGATCTTGGCGGGTATGTAAACAAGCAAAATTGTCGCATTTGTGGCACAGAAAACCCGCACGCATACATATAAAAGCCGATACACCCAAAACGAGTCACTGTTTGGTGCGGATTTTGGTCCAGAGGCATAATTGGGCCATTTTTCTTCGAAAATGAGCAAGGAGTGGCCGTTACAGTCAATGGCAATCGTTATCGGGCCATGTTGAACGAAAATTGAAGAGGAGGATATTGGCAACATTTGGTTTCAACAGGACGGCGCTACGTGCCACACAGCCGAAGCTACACTCGATGTTTTGCGCCCTGTTTAAAAAAAAAAGTTATTTGGCGGACCCTATAGAAAGAAAAAAAAATTTAGGTCGACTCTTGTAGTAGCGTCTTCAACGTATACAAATAAAAAATTTAAATTTCAACAAAAATATTAAAAATATTAAAAAAAAAGGAAAGGAAAACCTTTTTCTTTCCCACCTTAGATTTTATCCAAGTATTCGGTATTTGCTTTTGGTAGATGATGTTACTAGAGCTATAAGGTTTAGAATCCTTCGTCAGGCGTTTTCGTTCTTACTACAGTTGCTGGAGATATTGTTGGATTGGATGATACGTCGCGCGTCCGGGACGACGATTTCTTGTTATCTTCCTTCTGGGAACCGTCTTTTTGAGGCACGGATGAAGCCTCGCAAGAGTCCCTCGTTGAGCGCTATGGCGCTTAGACTTTTTGTAAAAGTAATTTTTTTTTTATTTTTTCCTCTAAGTACCCTTTTTGGGTACCCGGGTTTTTTTTTTTTTTTTTTTTTTTTACCACAATTACTTTCTATTGTGTATACTTTTTTATTTTTTGTTTGTTTCGATAAGCTACTGATTTTGTATGGTAGGGACACCAGTTGTTGTAGCTTTGTGCCAGATTTTTATTATAATTTTTAATTTTTTTTTTATTTAGTATTTCTTTATTTTTATTTAATTTTTATTTTATTAACTTTTTCGTTTAAAGGCACTGGATTTGGGGTAGGTACACCGCTGCCACCAAAATGTTGTGTACTATGATGTGCCGTGCTCCAAGCGAAGAGCACATCACTTTTAAGGTTAAGAGCAAGATCGATCCAAGGGTGAAAATTTAAAGCAGTTATTAAAAAAAATACGTAATTTTCTTTATTAAATATTAGCCGATTTTAACAGTTCCACTTTAATTTTCATTTTTTTTACATTATCAGTTTCACATTGATTGGTATAAGTGTGACTTTAATTTGTTTCAAACAAGATTCCAAAATTTTAGTATTGCACTTTTTCTTAAAATAAACTTGGTCTGATTCACCTTAATTGGTTTCAAACACTTTAATAGGTTTCGAAGAGATTTTTTTAGTTTTTGTATTTCACTTTTTTTTTAACTCTGAGATTTCTTTTTTTGAAAAGCGAAACTATTCTCGACGGGCTTGAAAAACGGACTCCCCGAGGTTTGGGCTAGCTGCCCTTGTTGTGTTAGAGTGCCGTGCTCGGTGAGGAGAGCACTCAACCTTGTTAATGTTAATAAATTCGGGTTTTAAGTCACAAAGTAAACTCTCTCTGTTTTTAAAATTTATTATTTTAATTTTATATTTCTTTACACTTTTTGTCGGTTTGGATTTTACAATTTCGACTTTTAATGATTTGGGTTTCGCAACACCCTTTTTTAACACATTTTTTTTTTTTGTAGTTCGGAGTATCTCTTTTTTTTATAACTTCCACTTTTTCGCTTGATAACTTCGCATTTCGACTTATCCATAGTTTCCACAATTAAATTTATTGATCATTTCGGCAATTAAATTTATCAACAATTCTGAGAATTAAATTTATCAACTATTGCGACGACTAAATTAATAATTATTTCAGCACTATAGTTTAATAATTATTTCGGCATCAAGATTCGCAAATTATTTTCGACACTAGAACTTATCAATCTATAGTTAACTTCACAATTGAGTTCACCAATGGTTTTGAAAATTAGATTTATAGATCGTTTCGGCAATTAAATTTATCAACAATTTCTGATAATTTAATTTATTAACTTTTGCGACGATTATATTAATTAATTACTTCAATACTCCCGAACTATCCTACTCGGCGGTTCAAAAACGTACTCTCCGAGGTTTGGGCAAATTGCACCCAGGTACGCATGATATCTTCAAAAAGCTTTTTTTGTCTTTTTATCACCTTCTCACGACGTTAAAAATCGTATGTGAGAAAATGTACAAAAGCTTTGATGCAAGCTATATGTATCTATGCAAAACTGTAACACGATATGCACTTGTGTACGTAGGTAAGTATGCAGTGCATATCGTGAGAATGGTTTGCCTGCCTGATAATTTATGCTAAATTGCATTTTGTTATGGCATGAAAATGCATTTTTAAATGCATTTTAAATTTTAAACGGAATAATTTTTCTTTTTCAGGGTCACTTGTAATGCATCAATATATTGCATAGGGCAATATATTGTTACTTGACCTTATGGTTGTGATTTAAGGCCTTGGTACCTGAGTCACAACATCCCTCCCCCCTGGGGAAAAGAAAGTTTTATTCCCTTTGAGAAAAAAAACTTTCTTTCTAATAAAATGGTAAAAACTTTAATATATACATATATAAAAAAATGTAGTATTCATTTGAATATATAACACATATCTAAATATAAATTTTTTTTCTCTATATAAGTTATCTTAATATTTGAAACCTTTTTCTTATGCCAAATTTTGATTACCATATATCTTTTTTATAGTATATTATTTATAATAGGGTTAACTATTCTAGGAAGTTAAAAAAAAGGGGTTGTTGTTAGTTTACATGGATATTTGTAATGGCTAGGTATAAATTATAGCTAACGATGTATTTTTTTTTTCTTTTTACATAAATTTGAGATGTATAGTAGGTACTAAAAATAATGATATAGGTATATTCAATCCTATAATATTACCATCACTACATTTATCTATTTTCGCTATTTTTCTTCTTATAAATTTTTTTTTCATAAATACCGCATATATGTACATACCTACATGTTTTATGTACTACAGATATATATATTTTTTTTCTAGTCTTTTTTTCTTTATAACCTTTAAAGGGAGTATGTTCGGGGAATAGATATTGTTGTAACCTACGTACCGCCGTGCTTTCGCTATGGAGAAGAGCGGCACAGGGGGAAGATTCAGGACCTTTAAATATATTAAAAACTCAAAGTTATGTGTTAATATAAACTTTCCTTTATTCATCTCTCCTTCCGTTATTCTATTTGAACAATCACTTTTTAGATTAAGATCTAAAATCAGAACTTTTATTCAACAAAGAGAAGATTCACTTTTATTAATAACTATTTTAAAATATAGATCTGAACCAGAACTTTTCTTCCATAAAGGGAAGATTCACTTTTTATTAATAACTTTGTATGATTTAAATCTGAAGCAGCACTTTTCCTTACTCCCGTTCTCTATGAGCGCTGATCCTGAACTTCCTCGATTCTTGGTCAGTAATTATCGTTTACTTCTTTCAAGACACGCTAGCGTCAGCAAAAATATCCCACTCGTTGTATATCTGTGACCAATAAGAAAGTTCTTGCTAACAATGATATAGCAAGAACTAAAAAAAGTACTCTTGATACACTGAATGGACCATTCAAAAGAAAAAATGATATCACACTTCCAGTTTTCGTAATAAGAGGGAAAAATTCACTCAAATCATTACAAATATTTCACATAATTCAGTGAAGCGCCTTTTTGGAAAGGTTTCACTTTGGCATTATCAATCATATCAATAATAATAATCATATATCGGATAAAATAATATTATAAAATTGGTGTCGCTCGATTGCAACATTTACACTAGTATCAAAAATTTTATTTAAAGGGTTTATATTTTTTGAAAAATTAAACTCTGTACTTGTCGGACACAATAACAATATTAATATATCGTATAAAAATATTAATCACAATAAAAATTGATATCACTCAATTTGCAACATATGTACATATACATATATGAATATCAAACAAAGAAAAATGCAAATCTTACTTGTAAATAAAATTTTCATCGGGCTTCCAGGCCGACGTCTCGTAGTAAGTGCAATGCTTGTTGTTGTTGTTTTTTTTTTTGTGTCTTTTTTTTTAAAGTTGCTATTTCCAAAATAAGGGAAAATTGTGGCTCCCAAAAATGCGGTAAAGTTGTAAGTATAGTACTGGAATCCAAATAAAGTAAAGTTGTTGTAATGGAGTTGAGTTTAGCTCCAAAATGGCAAAATTGTAGCTCCCAAAAATGTAGTATGGGATCGGCACCGCTGCCACCAATGTTGTAACCCACGTAGCGCCGTGCTTTCGCTATGGAGAAGAGCGGCACAGGGGGAAGATTCAGGACCTTTAAATATATTAAAAACTCAAAGTTATGTGTTAATATAAACTTTCCTTTATTGATCTCTCCTTCCGTTATTCTATTTAAACAATCACTTTTTAGATTAAGATCTAAAATCAGAAATTTTATTCAGCAAAGAGAAGATTCACTTCTTATTAATAACTTTGTATGATTTAAATCTGAAGCAGAACTTTTCTTTACTCCCGTTCTCTATGAGCGCTGATCCTGAACTTCCTCGATTCTTGGTCAGTAATTATCGTTTACTTCTTTCAAGACACGCTAGCGTCAGCAAAAATATCCCACTCGTTGTATATCTGTGACTAATAAGAAAGTTCTTCCTAACAATGATATAGCAAGAACTAAAAAAAGTATTCACACTGTCTTGACCAATCAAAGAATTAACCAATCAGAAAACTCTGATAATGCCGTAGCAAGAAGCAAAAACGTCATGTGAATATTTGGATTTTCTAGTAACCTGATACTTGCTCTTTAGATTACGAGCATTTTGCTATTTAAAGGCACATAAATTTTGTGCTATGTATACACGTATGGCGTAGTGTTACTTGATATGGTAAGTATTCAATGAAACGAATGACTTTTTTCAGATGTTAAGTGTTTAGGTTTTTCTATAAGGTAATTTATGAAGGCTAGCAATATGAGCCTTTATCAAGTGGAATATTTGGGGTAAGTATATTTGTGCATAGTTGTGATTTATGAATATGCACGAAATGTATGGTATTTCGTGATCACAACAATATATGAGGAAGTTTTTGGGAGGAGTGCGTAGGGAAATGGAATTTGTAAAAATCTTTACACTGTGATTAAATTCGTTGTAACAATGTTTCAGCGCACAGAATAATACAAAAAAAAAAAATTGTTATTGTCAAAAAGATACCAAATGAGTACGATTGTGATCGTTGGTTTTTTTTTTGTGTTCTTATGTTTGGTTTTCTCGGAGTGCTGTATCTCGAGATGAAAGAAAAAAGGTATTCGTATTGGAGTGCGTTCGTATGTATGGATGACTTAGAGATTGCGAGGGCTTTTTATGCTGAGTTTGCTCCTTTTGTTTCGCGAATTTCTTACCTAGAGGCACGGAGATTCATTCTGCGAAATGATTTTCATAAAGCAACTTCGGTCAACTAAATATCAAGTACCGGCTCCGTGTGCCGTGCGTATTACCGGGGTGTACGTGGAGTCCGTCCTACCTGGCTGGCATGGACCTGTGAGGCTTGTCTACTCTTGCGACGGGTTGGATCCCATTACTGTGTGGGGCGCACCCGCCCAGCCTCAGCGGTACCATACTTTCAGCTTGACGTTGTTTCCGGATTATGGGATAGGAGTTCGTGCCTATGGTAGGTTAATTTCCCTTATTTTCGATTCTGACTTTGATTTGTTTGTTTTGGAGATTTAAATGAGGTCCTTTTTTCATTTTTTTCTTTTTTTTTCGCAGGTGGTACTCTGGTTTTAATTGGCGAGAGCACCATGTGACTTCCTCATCTTGAAGAACCGTACCTGCACGAGCCGTTAGGATCGCAAGGCCAGTCTGGCAGAGCGCCTCCTCACACTGATGAATAAATGCGAGCCTATATTTGCTGCATTTCTCAAAGTTTTTTTTTATACATTCATTTTGTTTATGAAATTTTTCATTTATACCTAATCATTACATTGTAATTTGCTATCAATAAAAAAAAATATTTGGCTATAGTTTGATGGCTCGGTTTTCTTTTTTTATTTTTATTTTTAACACTTATAGGCCTCTAACCATTGTCAACTTGATTTGCGCAGATTAGTTAGCTTTGTGCTATTGTTGTTAGTGTCATTTCAGATTTGTTCGCATTTTTTTCTGTTTGAGTTGAGTTCCTAAAATTGCTTAGTAGTATTTTTGTTTGGATGGAGATGGATACAGGGCGACAAAAATTGGGAAAGGAGTGGTTACTGTGTCAGTTTGTCATTGTCTATAAGTTAAACGTTTTCTGTGGTTTTTCTTTGTAGTGCAGGAGTTAATTTGAATTTTGACTTTCTATGTGTGGGTTTAGGCACATCTTCTAACTTAGGTTCCGGCGGAATATTTTTAGCTTTGCGGGCCCTTGATTTATAACTCATGTATAGATATATGCAGAAAATAGATACGATCAAAGACACTGTTAAATATGACAGTGCGTAATGATGAATATGATGACTATTTATGGGATTGAGAGGAATTAATTCTTGATGTTTTTGGAAACGAATGGATTTTAGAAGCTCATCTAGATCCATATTGTTCGTAAAATTTAAAGTATGTATTTTTATATGCGATCCTATTGGGGAGGACGTCATATTCGATATTATATTGGAGATGTTTATCGTTGGGATAAAATTGGAATTGAATTTGGAAACTTTTACGCTATGTGCGTGCAAGATGAATTCAACATTATTCCTGTTCCTTGCAGGGTTCGTGAACTAATGGAATTTTCACAAATAATATCTGTATGGAGGGTATTTTTTAGGGAGAAAAGCCAAGCGTTCTGCTGCGTTAATTGCGTCCAATAATAATCTTGTTTCAATGGTAGGATTTTACATTTTGATGTAATTGGTTCCTTTTTTATGAGATTTACTTCGCATTGATTTGTTTTTGTATTTGCATTAAGGATCGGTGATGAAATCCTGCAATAGAAATGCATATGATCCGACGTTGCGCAATTATGGATGTCATGTAATGTAAGTTCTATATAGTGCTCACAATTGTAGTCTATTAGTATATATTCCTTTGATGGTTCAATATATATGAACGATTCGTTAAGGAGTGTTGGTAATGGCATTGTTTTAAAAATTTGATATGGTTCCTTGAAAGGAATGGGGACTCTGAGTTCTATAATTAATTTGTTGTTGAAAATATTCGCTGCTATTGTACTCAATTTGTAAATTTGTGATAAAATATTGTCTCTAGAATTTATGGGAAGCATCATTGAATTCGGTAATTCTTGCCTGATGTTTAATAAAAATTCCTCTATTTGTTTAGGTGATATAAGTGTCTTGAATCTGTTAGAATGTCTATTAATTTCCACTGGGTGTTTTGGTATCTGAATGCCATTAACGAAACTAGTGAAATAAGAGATTCAAGTTCAATGGATATTTTGTTATCTAATGTTCTGTTTTCCATCAATGATGTGGCTATCTGCACTGATATTAGTTTTTTATGCATAACCATGAATTCCTTTTCAATTGTGGCTTTAGTTTTGTTGAAAACATTTGCGGTTGCTTCGACTATCGCAGTTTGGCTTTTCATAAGTGATAGGAGGGAGTTTTGGTTAGGAGTGAGATTTCGGATTTGTTCATCATATAGCTTGGCATCATCTTCGTCTAATGTGCTGAAAAGGGCTTTGGAGATTGAGCCTATTGCATTAAATAGTGCTCTTTGTTTCCTATTTTGGGTCACAAGTAACATATTCTTATATTTTATGTTTGTTAATATAAGATTTATTTGTAACAACGTACCGTTACAAGTGTGGCTCAAGGCTGAGTGTTTGTCCAGTTTCCGGCAGGTCGCTGCAATTTGTTGGGCTATGAACTGGATGTTGTTGAATTCTGTTTTAAAATTTTCCAGGTCGTAGAATGTCACTAATTTCCACTCGTTGGTGTAGAAATTGGCTCTGCCAATTTCCTCGAAGTATATACCTGCACTGGCATTTAGTTGGTTTACCTCTATTCCTGAGCCGTAGGCGAAAGGGATGCAAATTAAAATTAATGCTATATGCACCATTTTGGAAACCTGGAAGATGATATTGTATTATTCGCTTGGAATGAAGAGGATGATGAAGTTGTTGATATTACTCTGAGAAAAGTTTTAAGTCATTGTTGTGGACTCTTTTATTTTTATTATTGATTCTGATGGTGGAATTTTCGGGGGAATTAATCTCCATTATCTCATACGGATTTGACCATAATGGTGAGAACTTATTATCTCTCACTCTGCTTTTCATTAAGACTTTATCACCAGTATTAAATGATTTTTGGACAGAGTTCTTATCGTATTGCAATTTTGATTTTTCTTTATTTGTCATGGCTATGTCCTTAGTTATTTTGAAGCTATGCTGTAGACGCGCTTTTAACTCGTTTGCATAATTGTCGTAATTATAGCAAACGGTTGGAGAAGATTTCAAATTGTTTGGAATTTCGGCTGGGAATCCGTAAAGGAGTTCGCGAGGAGTATAATTAGTACTCGAATGAGGGGTAGTATTGTATACAAACATGGCATAAGGAATCCATGTATCCCAGTCTTGTGGATCTTGTGCTACATAGGATCGGAGATATTCTGCTAAGGTTCTGTGGTTTCTGTCCAAGGCACTATTCGTTTGAGGGTGATATGGGGTAGTTTTGAGTCTTTTAATTCTCAGCAATTCAGATACCTCGGCGAACATGCCAATTATGAGGTTAGAACCTTGATCTGTGAGGATACTTTCTGGAATACCATGTCGACAAACTATCGTTGTCGTGAAGGCTTCCGCTAATGTCTTAGACTCGGTGTCGACTATGGGAATAGCCTCAGAAAATTTTGAAAGGTCGTCTTGATATGTAAGGATGTATTTGTTTCCAGATTGAGAAATTGGGAGAAGTCCTACAACATCTAGGTACACTCTTTCGAAAGGTTTGGAGCTAATGCTCGAGATTCTCATTGGAATTTTAGGTTTTCTGGATACTTTGTTCACCTGACAAAGTTTACATTTCTTGACATATTTGACCACGTCGTCTGACATGCCAGGCCAGTAATATTGCTTTTTGATTTTTTTAATAGTATGGGAAATACCTTTATGGCTTCCCGTTGGTGATGAGTGAAAATCTTTTAAAACTTGTTCGATGTCATTAATGTCGGATAAATATTTAATCAAATCTTGATGGAGTTTAATGTTTATTTGTTTAGCAGTGAAGACCTTGGTAAAAATGTTTTTAATAATTATTAGATTCTGTGGATCTAATATGGGGAAGGAGATATTTATTTGTTTTAACTGATTTGCTTCTGTGTATGAGCAGATTTCAGTTAAAATCTTTTCGAGGTCTGATCTATCCCTTTGGGATCGACAGGGTAAATTAGTTTTTGAAATGATTATTTTGGAGTCCTTTTTTGAGAAGAAGTTCAGTTCAGTTTCTAGTCTCAGTTATTATGACTGAGGAATTGTTTGTTGGCGATGGAGCTGGGTTTGGAGTAATAATACCCGTACTGGGAATGTTCTGATTCGCCTGAGCCCTAGCTTGATTCCTAGTTACCACATTTACGCAGGTGGTAGGTTCTGCAAAATATTTGCTACTATCTGGAATTGCTCTACCTGAGAGCGTCTGCATTTGTGTTGAGCTTACCTGATTTGTGGACTATTTTGTAGTCATATTCCTCAAGACGTATTCTCCATCTCATCAGTCTTGAGGAGTGATCTTTCAGATTCATGAGCCATACTAATGGTTTCTGGTCAGTTATAATTGTAAACTGTCTGCCATAAACGTATGGTCTGAATTGCTCAACTGCGAAAACGATAGCTAAGAGCTCCTTTTCAATTGTTGAGTAACGAGTTTCCGCACCATTGAGAACTCGGCTCACATAGGCGATTGGATGATCTTCCTGATCATCAACTTGTGAAAGGTCAGCCCCGATGGCCTAGTCACTGGTATCGGAGGTGACAAAAAATTCTTTGCCGAAATCAGGATAAGATAGAATTGGTGCTGAAATTAATTTATTTCGTAATTCGCAAAATGCATCGTCGCAGATTGCGTCGAATTTGAAAGGCGTATCTTTTTTCAAAAGATTTGTGAGTGGTTTGGCTATCTTCGAAAAATTTGGTATAAATCGCCGATAGTAGCCGACGAAACCAAGGAAAGCTTTGATATCTTTTTCCTTCTTGGGTCTGGGATATGACTGAACTGATTTTATTTTCGCAGGGTCTGGTTTGACTCCATTTTCTGTAATTATGTGCCCTAAATACATAATTTCTTTCCTTAGGAAATGGCGCTTGTCGGGTTGGAGTTTCAAATTGAAGTTGCGGAGACGGCTAAATACTGCTGTGAGTCTGGAATTGTGATCTTTGTGGTTGTATCCATGGACTACGATATCGTCCATGTATACGAAGCAATATATGCCTTGAAGTCCAGATAGAACATTGTTCATGGCTCGTTGAAAAGTAGCAGGGGCTCCTTTTAAACCAAATGGCATACGATTGTATTCGTAGTGGCCATAGGGTGGGCTAAAGGCAGTTTTCTCCCTGTCCTTCGAGTCCATTTTTATCTGGTGGAATCCACTGGCTAAGTCGAGTGTGGTAAAATATTTCGACTTCCCCAACTGGTCTAATATATCAGTGATATTAGGCAGTGGGTACGCATCCATTCCATTAACCATATAACGGGATAGATATATACAGGGTGTTCCGTAAATGTCTTTAATCCTTTAAGGGGATGAAAGTAGAGGTCATTTGGGTCACAAAAGTCTAGATACTTTTATATCGAACTCCGCTGGGTTTTCGAGTAAATCGATAATATCGATTTTCGAGATTTTGCATACCTTGTCAGAGTAATTTCGTTATAAGTTCTATTGTAATTAATGGATTGTGACGTTCAAACTTTTATTTAAAAGAACACATATTGGCCTTTCTAAAAATGTATAATAAGTTATAATTGTGTCTTCAATTATTAAAAAAAAAACAGTTATCTCTAGAATTTTTTATTTCACCAAAATTTTTGTCGCGCTTCAGTGTACATTTATTCGAAATATCACCATTGTACGAACTTGGCAAAATTATGAAAAAATTTACGCATTATGTCCCCTTTCCAAAATGGCCTCCCTAAGTGCTATCAACAATAACAATCAAAAGTAATAAGCAAACATTTGGAAGATGTGCCCATCGAGGTAATCTTCAGTTTGTTCGTAGGATTCTATCTCCTCCTACAGTGTTTAACCTACTACAACCATTTATATGTCATTGTACAGGAATCTGAACTGGCTATTAGATAGGGTACTTTTCGATTTCGAATTTCGAAAATGGAGGGGTTAATTTCGAAAAAACACTTTTTTACCAAACTTGATATTTACGTAGATTTCGTTATTCCGCATCTTCATTTTTTCAGGAGGGGCAAGTTCTGGGAGGGGCGGGAGTTCAAAGTTGCAACTTTAAGCGGCTATATTTTCTTAACCAAGCATTGTTCTAACAAGTAAGTCCTAAATTCATAAATGGAAAAGACATTTTTGGTGGTTTTCATTCAAATATGGCCGCTTAAAGTTGAAATTTTGAACCCCCGCCCTTCCAAAGCTCGCCCCTCCCGGAAAAATGAAGATGCGGAAAAAACGAAATCTACGTAAATATCAAGTTTGGTAAAAAAGTGTTTTTTCGAAATTAACCCCTCCATTTTCAAAATTCGAAATCAAAAAGTACCCTATCTAATAGCCAGTTCAGATTCCTGTACAATGACATATAAATGGTTGTAGTAGGTTAAACACTGTAGGAGGAGATAGAATCCTACGAACAAACTGAAGATTACCTCGATGGGCACATCTTCCAAATGTTTGCTTATTACTTTTGATTGTTATTGTTGATAGCACTTAGGGAGACCATTTTGGAAAGGGGACATAATGCGCAAATTTTTTCATAATTTTTCCAAGTTCGTACAATGGTGATATTTCGAATAAATGTACACTGAAGCGCGACAAAAATTTTGGTGAAATAAAAAATTCTAGAGATAACTGTTTTTTTTTTGTAATAATTGAAGACACAATTATAACTTATTATACATTTTTAGAAAGGCCAATATGTGTTCTTTTAAATAAAAGTTTGAACGTCACAATCCATTAATTACAATAGAACTTATAACGAAATTACTCTGACAAGGTATGCAAAATCTCGAAAATCGATATTATCGATTTACTCGAAAACCAAGCGGAGTTCGATATAAGAGTATCTAGACTTTTGTGACCCAAAAGACCTCTACTTTCATCCCCTTAAAGGATTAAAGACATTTACGGAACACCCAAAAAAGTATAATTCGAATTCCATTAACCATATAACGGGATAGATAAATATATAGCAAAAATTATAATTCAAATTCCATTACCCATATAACGGGATGGATATATATATATAGCAAAAAATATATTATTCAAATTTCAGTAATTATGTAGTGTAACAGATATACATATATTACGAAAGAAATTATTATTTAAATGCCACTTTCGACCAAAATACGCGATAAGCGTCATACAACAATCCAACTCATGCGCGGATATAACCTCGTCGCACATGTGTATATCCTTCTGTAAATTCTCGAAATATTCAATAAACCCGTAATTTATCCACGATATTTTCAACAAAACAAAAGGAATCGAGTAAAATTTTCTGCCTACCTGACTCCACAATCAGCATGCGGGTTTTACCTTTTTCAATTTATCCCCTTTTCTTATGATAAAATCTGTCGTGCGTTCTCAATCCAGGACCCACAAGTCACATCCAAGCGGCCGAATTCCTTTCTTTTTCTTTTGCTTTTGATAATCCTTCCGGCGATTTTATTTGATTTTACTTTTATATTTTTTTTCCACAGAATGAGATTTTAATTTTTTTTTTCCAAAATTTTTTTCTTTTGTTAAATCGAACTTTCTTTCCTCTTCTCAATTATTTTTTTATTGTTTTACTGATTCAATGAACTTTTTCTTCCTTCTCACATTGACGCCGACAGACTGACTCTCTGCTTGACCCGCCGGAAAAACAGCATCGCGCCCGCCATTACTGTCACGCCGCTTTTTGGGACAAAGTTTCGATATATAAGTTTTAACGAAACATTTTACGTCCGTGCACATTAGTTTTGCGTGTACGCTGTTTCCCATTTCGGAAACTTCATGAGGCGCAGCGAATGCTAAGTTTATCCATGAGAGGTCGGTCAGCATTACTGTATCGTCAAGATTATTATTACTTTATTGTTACTTGCTTGTTACATATGCCTGCTTATTTATGTTTAGTGGGGGCTGGATCAAGGTTTAAAATTCTGTACATTCCGAATTAAATATTGTTACGATGCTGATTATGAACTGCCATGGTTGGTGGGGGCTGAAAATTATGTAGTTAAAGGTTTAACTTGAGTTGGTATGGAAAGATAGAAATGTTGCCCATGTCGACCAAAGAGGATATACAAGTATACATAAGTTGCGCGAGAAACTACTGAAATTTGATTATGTGGATAAATGACGAAAATGATACAAAATGCCCTACTTAGTACAAGCAACTATAAACTACACATATATCTGGGTAACGATGTTCCAGTTGTATGTTGAAAGTGTGTAGATGTTAAACTGTATGTGTCTCTTCCTGAGTGTACATTGTTCCGGCAGGTTGTGTCTGCGGTGAAGTGGATGCGCGTGGTGCGTGTGAAACGCGCTACTAGGTTGTGCTGCCTGCTCTCGGATCGCTAACTTGCTTCGTTGTGTATTCTGGAAGTAAGAAAATATCTCGGCAGAATCAAGGTATTCTTTGTTTAAAAAGAGACAACACATAACAATGTGTTTCTTTAAAATCGTCCCAATATTTGTGCAACGAGTTTAATTTTTGGTTTAAGTATGCCTGGGTTGCAGTTGCAAGTGAATTATTATCTATAGACTGGATAATATGGGATAATTTTTTCCGTCTATCTTCTTGCAATCGAAAGCGTACTGTATTTGATTGATCCTTGTCTGCGCTGTCTTTGTTATCAGCTGCAGTTGTTTTTTGCGAAGGTTTTGGAGGTGGGACGTAAAACGGGTTATTTTTGCGCTCTGTGTGGACTGATATGGATTCCAACCTATCAGACAGAGTTGCCTTTGTAAGATTGTACCAGTCCTCCGTTTTGTCATAGTAGGACTGCTTAAAATAAGCATGAGTTTCAGTCAAATCTTCATGATCTTGAATCAGGGTTTCCGTTTTTTCAAATGAAGCCCATACGTCTTCCAACTTTTGGAGTTTCTCAGAAGTAAAATCTGAAGTCCTTTTAGGTTTATTCGCTCTGTGATAATCGGCCAGAATTTGTCTAATTTCTGCCATTTTTGGGACTTGTGACAAGCAAAGCTCATCGAAAGGTTTGGTTTCTTCAGTCATGTTTGCGTTATTTTTTTTTTGTTTAAGTTTTCCCAACAACAATAAACAGGTAGCAAGTTGGTTATGCGGAGATAATTATGTTTAAGTAAATTTTGCAAAAGTTGAGGAAAACACAGCGATAGGAATGTGAAGAATTGTGGAATTTGTCAACAAGGGAAAAGTAAAAAAAATTGTTTTATATTTATTTAGTAGAAAGTCTTATGGTTTTTGGTTCCGTCTGTCATGTCTTTAGATACGTGATAGGTGTGATAAATTGGGACTAAATTTGTCAAAATTTCCCGGCTAGGGAGCCAAAAAGATTTAAATAATTTGTTAGGACACGCAATATCAAGGAAAGGGAGAAAGTTGTTTATTAGTATTTTTGTTAAAAAAAAAAAATTGGGAATTACTTTTTTTTTTAAAACAAATAGGAAAAAAGGAGCGATATGGGGGTTAACTAAGATTTTTTCCATTTTTTTTTTTAAAACAAATAGGAAAAAAGAAGCGATATGGGGGTTAACTAAGATTTATGAAATTCGTGAATAGGAGAAAGAAAATTTTTTTTTAGAATTAATTAAAATGAAAGATTCAGAATTGTATCATCGTTTACATTTTAAGCATGTGCTGCAAAATTCGTTTTCTCCAACCAAAATCTTTCTCCTGGCAGGCTTATGAAGCTCTATTGCAGGTGATCGATTATTGATTTTTCTGAAGTGCTCTGGCCAGCAAGCTCACAAGGTCTTACCGCAGAGGTCGCTTCGTGGAGTAGCGTACTTCAGACACACACACTCACACAAACAAAAAACAAACAACTTCAGAAAATATTAAATAATGATATCCACGATATTTTTAAAGAAAACGCTCATGCTTAATAAAAAAAATATAAAAGTTTCAAATATTATGCATTTAATAAAAGAGAAAAAGAAAGCAATGGAATCACTATTCCAAGCTCACATATGTGCAAAAAAAAACTTTTCCCATGTAATATAAAATTCTTCTGCAGAATTTCAGTACTTCAAGCGGGCTGCCGATATTTATTTTTGTTAATTCCGACTGGCAAACCTGTTAAAGCATAGTGAAATGAAAGCAGTTTAATTAGTATTGTCTTACGAAGCCGCGATAAAAAATAGTACTCCAGCCTTCAGAATAATTTACCTAAAATTTTTAATTAATTTTTGGAGAAACACTTTACTAGTTCTGTGATTGGCAAGAAAACACCGACAACCTGTGCCGTATTGTCGTATCACACAGAAAAGAAAACGAAATTTAAATAAATGTATGTACAACATATGTATATAGAAAAAAAAATTTTTTTTGCCTTCTCTTTTTTTTTCTTTAATTTCAAATAGAAAATCTTTTAACTACCTTAACTTT
Organism: Dioctria rufipes; assembly: GCA_963924295.1. NCBI lineage: Eukaryota > Metazoa > Arthropoda > Insecta > Diptera > Asilidae > Dioctria > Dioctria rufipes. The sequence continues at coordinate 251,447,157 of OZ002740.1, read as the reverse complement.
ATCCACTTTGGCTAACGTTTTGGCTTTTGATTGCTTGAGGACGAATATGATAGTGCTGGCAGTGTGTGATTAAATTGTCTGCGTCGAAGGTCCTGGTCAAAGTCTTCTCGTTGTCTTCCTTCTCTAGATTTCTGAACCGTCTTGTTGAGGCAGGGATGAAGCCTCGCAAGGGTCCCACGTTGAGCGCTCTGGCGCTTAAACTTTCATTATCTCCTCTAAGTACTTTAAAGTACCCGGGCTTATTTTTTTTTATTATTATAAAACTTTTTATTATTATTATTTGTTTATTATGTTTCTTTTATTTTTAGGCACTGATTATTTTGGTACGAAATACCGCTGCCACCAATTGTTGTGTTTGGCAGGATTTTATTATTTTAAGGAAAATTTTTTTCTTTTTAAGGCACTGATTTTTTTAAAATACCGCTGCCACCAATTGTTGTGTTAGAGTGCCGTGCTCGGTGAGGAGAGCACTCAATGTTGTTAATGTTAATAAATTCGGGTTTTAAGTCACAAAGTAAACTCTCTCTGTTTTTAAAATTTATTATTTTAATTTTATATTTCTTTACACTTTTTGTCGGTTTGGATTTTACAATTTCGACTTTTAATGATTTGGGTTTCGCAACACCCTTTTTTAACACATTTTTTTTTTTGTAATTCGGAGTATCTCTTTTTTTTTCTAACTTCGACTTTTTCGCTTGATAACTTCGCATTTCGACTTATCCATAGTTTCCACAATTAAATTTATTGATCATTTCGGCAATTAAATTTATCAACAATTCTGACAATTAAATTTATCAACTATTGCGACGACTAAATTAATTAATTATTTGAGCACTATAGTTTAATAATTATTTCGGCATCAAGATTCGCAAATTATTTTCGACACTAGAACTTATCAATCTACAGTTAACTTCACAATTGAGTTCACCAACGGTTTTGAAAATTAGATTTATAGATCGTTTCGGCAATTAAATTTATCAACAATTTCTGATAATTTAATTTATTAACTATTGCGACGATTATATTAATTAATTACTACCAATACTCCCGAACTATCCTACTCGGCGGTTCAAAAACGTACTCCCCGAGGTTTGGGCAAATTGCACCCATGATATCTTCAAAAAGCTTTTTTTGTCTTTTTATCACCTTCTCACGACGTTAAAAATCGTACGTGAGAAAATGTACAAAAGCTTTGATGCAAGCCATATGCATCTATGCAAAACTGTAACACGATATGCACTTGTGTACGTAGGTAAGTATGCAGTGCATATCGTGAGAATGGTTTGCCTGCCTGATAACAAAATGCAGTTTATGCTAAATTGCATTTTGTTATGGCATGGAAATGCATTTTTAAATGCATTTTAAATTTTAAGCGGAATAATTTATCCTTTTCAGGGTCAGTTGTAATGCATGTATTGCATAGGGCAATATATTGTTGCTTGACCTTATGGTTGTGATTTAGGGCATTGGTACCTGAGTCACAACAGCCGCAGGTACCCACGAAAACTTTTAGAAAAAGCTTTTTTCTTTTTGCTTCCTCACGGCGATGAAGGATTGTACGTGAGAATATGCGAATTATTTTATGTGCAATTCAATTTGCGCGACGAAAAATGATATCCGATCACACGGCTTGTAGGTAGGTATACCGTGTGAGCAGAGTGCATTACTGATAACGAAATGCAATTTATGCTAAATTGCATTTCATTACGGCACGCAAATGCATTTTTAAATGCATTTGAAATTTAGAGTGCAAATGAAAAATTTTAATGAAAATTCGAATTTAATGGTTTTTCGTTTTCATGGTCAATTTGTACTACGCCAATATATTGCATAAGGCAATATACTGGCGTATTGACGTTATATTTGTGATTCGGGGTATAGGCACCTGAGTCACAACAATATTAATCAATGCCTTCTGTGACTGTACTTTGTTTTGGTTGTCACTTAGGAGCTTAAAAGCTTTCCCTAATGTGTGGTTAATTTTTTGACGAAAGTGTGCTGTCATTGAACGATTATTTGGCTTTGTGTTGCATACTTTATGGCACCAAAAATAAAGCTTTTTCCTTTTTCATATACTGACATACGATTAGTGTTATACACTTTTGTTCGCACTTGTAGATTTTTATTATGAAAAGAAATTTTGATATGTATTTTTCACAGCACTTACTTTCTTTTAAATTATTCGAAAAAAATAAGAAGCACTTATCTTTATGAACTTTTCCTTGTTGTATTCCGTGTGATCCAAATGGTAAATGAATGAGCGGTACACAGTACACAATGAGCGGCACACAACTTCTAGAATTTTTCTAATTCTTTTCTTCTTTCTCCAATGGTTTTTTAAATAGCTCGAAGGACCATGAAATGAGGTGGCTTTCTGGGATTAATTCCTTGATGAAAGATAAACTCACAGTTTGACGTAATATTAATTATTTTATTTGCGAAGTGAAGTTAACAACTTTGCTGGGCGGCAGATGATGCAGAAGTAACTAACTGTTCTAAAATAACTGAATGATAAGTACATAATGTATATTCAGATATGACTAAACGCAAGTGTGTGTGTGTACATATAAGAGAAGCTATCTGTGCTGACGTTGCCAGAAGTAACCTTGAAATGAATATTTATTTAACTAATGGAAATGCTAGGAAACAAAGGGGTCTTTAACATTTCGAAGCTGCGAGTATGTATATTCCGGATCACTTAGGTTTATTTTCTGGTTCTTCTTTAAAAATTTGGAGATGGGTTTAGCAATTTTGAAATAATTCCTAATGAATTTGCGATAGTACCCTGTTAGTCCGAGGAATTGTTTAATTTGTTTAGGGGATTTCGGTATAATTTCCCCATACACATTCAATCTTCTTTGGGTTCGGTCGAATTGATGTGTTCCAAAAACTCTGTTTGTTTTTTCAGAAATTCGGACTTACCCAATTGTACCATTAAATTCACATCTTCAAATCTTTTGAAGATTTTTATAAATAATCTAAACGTTCCTGTAATGAAGACGAATATACAATAATGTCATCTAGATAAACAAGGCAAATCCGGTTTATGTAATCTCTAAGGACGTTATTCATAAGACTTTGAAACGTAGCCGGTGCCGTCACCAAGCCGAAAGGCATTCTAAGAAATTCGTAGTGCCCATTTTCCACGCTAAACGCCGTCTTATAAATGTCTCTTTCATCAACCCCTTTGCGAGATCTAAAGTGGTGAAATATTGGCATGTTCCCAATTTTCCTAATATCTCATCGATATTTGGGATCGGGTATTTGTCATCAATGGTTATCTCGTTTAACTTTCGATAATCGATAACAATGTGCCATTTAGGCTTACCGCTGGCGTCCGCCTTCTTTGGGACGATCCAGACTGGTGCCGGATAAGGGGAATCACTATGCCGAATAATACCGCTTCTCAACATTTCACTAATTTGTTTTACGACTTCTTGTTTATGGACGAATGGATACCTATAAGATTTTACATGGATTGGTACGTCATCCGTTGGGCGAATTCTATGTTTAATGGCATAAATTCGATTCGTCTTTATAGAAGATTTTTGAAAATCGCTTAACAATATTGAATAATTTTTGCCTCTCTTCTGTATTTAATGATTAACGCGAATTTGTTCTACGAATGGTTTATATTCATGCTCCTCTATTATATTAAAATTGTTATTATTTACTACTTGAAACTGGAGTGGGTTAAAGGTAATTAATTCGTAACCGTCCCTTTGCATCTGTACATTTGCATCGGCTTTATAGTTTTCGACGTTATATATGCCTTCGTGTATAGTTATCTGTCCATCTGAGGACTTCTGATCCTTCAGATAAGTTAAACATTCTTTTTGTAATACTGGAATACTTAACTTATAGTTCCCTTTACTATATAAATTATAATTAAATTTTCTTCTTTGTTGGTTAAATTAAATTTTACTTCTTTTAATGACCTTGTTTTGATAGTCTATCATTGCTTTTAATGGAATTAAAACATGGTTGCCATCATACTGATCATGAAAAGGGTAGAAGTACATTTCCATTGAAGATCTTTGAAATCACCAGAGAATTCAGGAAGTCCATTTAGATATTTATGAGGATGATATTAAGAGTTAGAGGTTAGAGATATTAAAATCTGTGGTTGTATTATTTTTTTTTTGGATTTAGAATCGCTTTTAAAAATTTCAATGTCAAAATACTTGAATAATGATTTGGATTGATTACAATTTCCGATATTATTTATTGTATCGTTTCCTAGGCTAATACTACTAAATAAATCCGCTATAACATTTATTGCGTCACTACTATTCATAACATTTAATTTAGTTTTAAAATATTGGTACTTGCCGAAACACTTTTCTGTTTGTAGATGGAGATGACGGTTTCTGCTATTATAGATGAGTCCGACAAATAAGCAAACAAATTTTTCCGAGTTGAGTTAACTAGGCGGTTGATTGCTGTGGATTTCCTTCTATTGCACTGGTCGAGTGCACTTTTTCCAATTTATAACAAGTTATCGAGAAAAGTGCTGCTTAGGACACTCTTCTTGGTATATATATGTTTAGGAAAAAATTCCACCTTTTATAGTTGAATTTCCATGGGGTTTTATAAATTCCTTCAAAATTAGTAGAACACTTCTTCTGAAGTTTCCTCCAATTTCGTACAACACTTCTTCTGTTATACGAAAATGTGTGTAGAAAAAAATTCTACCTTTCTGCTTCAATTACGGGGTTTCACAATTTCTCCAATGTCGTAGAGCATTTTTCCTGCTATATGAAAATGTTCAGCAACTGGTACTTTTGCTAATACATATGTACATATAAACAAATACTTCTTCTGATTTGCAAATAACAAAATTATTGATATTTTTTTCTTCTTACACTTCACTTAAACTAAAGGTGCTAAAAATTCAGTGAACACAACACGTTAATAGTTCTACTGATCACTTCCGCTGATTTCGTAGAACATTTAATTGATTTCTTTGTGGACGTAGGTGCATCACTTCTTTTGATATCACTGTAGTATACTTTCAATCAAGTTTAATTCACTAATTATTGTACGGAATGTGCCATTAAATGTATAAATATATGACTCCGCCAGTTTCACTTACAACTCCAGTTAGTGTAAAAAAATAAATTGAAACCACCGAAATTTGTTACTTTTACGATTTATTCAAGTTAAACGAAAAATAGATACAAGAACGTTGAATAACTAAATTTTAATAATAATATTTGTTAATGAATTTATCAAGAAAGAACTTTTTATTTGTCGCGACGGTTACCTCCAGACTAACTGTTCTTGGTGCTCAGGCAAATCTTCTTTCCCACAACTTTATTCTATTTTTGCTGACGTAGTGTCTAGCAAAAATAATTAATAAAACCTGATGTTTTTATATTTTTCAGCTCGAGCATTTGTACGTGAGAATATTTGATTATGTAGAAATAAATATGGGAACTAAAATATATTTTGACTTCTGACTGTGGGAATGTAAAATTATGGAGATAGAACAATTAATGGCTTTTTATATAATGTGGCCAGAAATTGATGAAATTGATTGCTTACATGGATTTGGCTTTGTACCATGTATATCAGGGTTTGTATCATCATTAGAATTTACTATATCTATGCCTGTATCAATATTATCTATAACATCTAGTTTTAACGAAATTGAGGAACATGGTTAGTTCGGCAGCAGTTTTTGTGGAGGCGAATAGCAAGTCGCCGCAGGCAATAAACTTTTTAAGACCTTCAGGGTTAATGTCAAATTCTGGAATGATGTCATGCACATCCCTTAAACTCAATTTAAGCTCGGTGAGATCAGGCGCCATAATGTGAAATGGCAATTCAGTAAATAATTCGATTAATCTAGCAGCACATCGCGTGACTGCTCCTTCCGTTTTGGAAGACTAGTTTGAAAGATGGGCAAACAAAATTTAAGCGGACAAGTGTCGTTTCAAAGTACACTTGTCACGCCTACATTTACCAAAATTAAAGAATTAATTTGTTTTTGTACAAAATTACAAATATAACAAATATTTTTATTGTTTATACGATTTGCGTGTTCTCCAGGAAGTCGAGAACAGACAACGGAAAAAAAAAAACACTAAACGCTTATTGCCTGTCAAGTACAAAATTATGACTTCTCGCAGTCCTTCAGCATCCTCTTTCTTTCTAATAAATTAGATATTGAGGACTGATGAATTAACACTGTTGTAGTTCATTAGCATTGCTTCGTTTCTGGTTTAAGATTCTCAATAATGAAATGATTTGAGCAGAAAATGGAAAACTTAGTTAAGATCTCCGAAAACAAAACAAAAAAATTATTCCTTTCGTAGATTACACACCGTCACACCATATTTAAGAATTTGATTTTAAGAACGTAGGGGATTTTCTCTAGCAGATTAAATTTGGAGAGACCAAAAACAAGAAAATTTTATTTCTATTTTTCTGTCCATATGTCTCCCATATGTAAATGAAAACACTTTTGAGCACGTATTAAGGATTGAAGTTAAAAATCTTGACGACGGCAATGAAGTAAATATTTGCATTCTGCTATCTATTTATAGAGATTACGTATTTAAAAGAAATTTGTAAAAAGAAAGGACCGCGGAGGGCAATATAAAATGCTCCTGGAGAAAAATAGAAAGCTTCACATAACAAGAAAAATTCACAAAATTATCACAGGAAGAAGAGTAATACCTTCATAAATTCACCTTCAAAATATATTAATAATAATAAAAACAACATCAAACTTTCTGCGATTCCTCATCACTCACTGGCAAATACCGTGTTCATTATACGTAAAATGTTAAAACAAGGATCAAAAATATGTATGCAAAGGAAAATTGTTTTTTGTTTCAAATTTTAATAAATTTCTTCCATCACACACTTGCCATATATAGTATTCTCATTTAAAAGTGATAGAAGTTAAAATCACTAATTGAAATTATAAACAACCCTCTTCTAATTTCTATAAATTTTCCGTTTAAAAGTTATAAATTCAATCTCTAAATGCGTTCAAACATGTTGGCCATGTGTTTACCTTCGCATCCTTTGTACTTTCTATTAATCAAGGAGAACTTTTTACATATGATCTTTTCCATTCTAATCGTAATTAATTACTCAAGCACATAAATGCAAAAAGAAAGGGAAAGAAGAAAAAAAAATGTGAAATATCCTTACATAAGCGGAATTGCGCTACAGCTCAGTCGAAAATTTTGAATTCACATCATCACCACTAATTAATTATTAGAAGAATTTTAAAACCAATTTAGCCAGTTGTTTCACTTGTTTCTATAAATTTATAAATTTTTATTAAAAAAAATCAATTTTCTAATTTGAATCAAAATGCGTTGTACAGGGATTTATCAAGATTACCAAAAAAATTTTATATATAATTTTAAATTCTGACCTTTTCCACAAGCATCTGGTGGTTATTTTTGTTTCTGCTGGTCCAGGTAAGTAGTTGTATGTCGATCAGTTAAATAATTGAGTGTTAACCAATTGGCAATTCCTGCAATTTTTTGCAATTGCTATTGTTTGTTTGTATGCTGTTGTTTGTATCCTGAATCGCTGCCACCAATTGTTGTAAGCCCGGGGCGTCGTGCTTTCGTTTTGCTCGAGAAGAACGCCCAGGCGGAGTCCAGTGTCTGTCGGAGTCTTGATCTTACTTTATAATTAGTCTGAAAATAATCTTTAATCTTTAGTTAAGAGGAAATAAAGAAAAAAAGTCACTCGATCACGTACAAATCTTTTGATTTTATTATGTTTAATTCTGATAACACTATTAGTATCTACTTTTTCAAAACTTTCAAACTTTTCAACTAGAAATTCTTTTAGATTTTACGAGGCTCGACCGACTCCCATTGAGGTTTTCACTAAACTCCGCGATTTGACACTTCATCGCGACAACAGGATGTAATTTGACTCTTAAAAATGTTACCACAAGTGGAGAGCGAAGAAGTAAACAAGAATTGTTTACTTCTTGATAAAATTTGTACGTTATGCGCCGAACAAACAATGTTGTATCGTGGGAAATGAGTTGTGAATTGCGTCGGTCAAGCACTGTCACAACCAATAAATGCGGTTGTCGATAGGGGGGGGGGGTGGATTTGTTATATAAAAATGTTTTTACATTTCATCTGGGATATAATTAAATAGAATGCATGGACCTTACCTACAATCGCAAGGAATGGTGTATTTGTTGGTATTTTTTTCTGGACTTCCTCCTAGGTTGTACCCCTCTAAATGTTAATTGTATAATTATTTAATATGAATATTGTTAAAAAAAAAACTTGACATATTTATGTACCTCAAATTGTATGTATGTTACATCTGGGGCCGGAGAATTTGGGAGATGAGAATTTCGTTTCTTAGAACCTAGTTCCCTAATTCTCCATTCCCAATTCACTAACATGGTTGGAGAATTAGGGAAAACGTAATAAATGTGAAAAAGTGCGAATCGCCTGGACGATTAAGGGTATCACTTTTTGTTGTAGGGGATTAGACTTTTTTCATATTTGAGGTACATCTGTCTTTTACCTTCTACTGTCGATATAAATTGAAATTGCTTTTTTGTAGGGGTTGTTTTTGAGGGATGTAAGAGTGTAAGTTTTCTCCAGTTTTCCAGGATAACGAGAGAATGGAGAGAAGAAGGAGAATGTAGAGTGTAGGAAAAAAGGCGGGAGAGTGCGGGGTAGAAAAGGGAGCTGATTAACGAAAATTAAAAAAGAAAGACAATATCAGGAGCTGCAATAATTCGCAAGGGTAAGCTCAGGATCTGTAAGCAAAAAAAAACAAATATGAATTCACTTTGGTAAATACGTATGCATGGGTATTAGAGGCTTTATCTTATTTCGATTAACGGTAATTTGCAGATTTGAGTGGCCTCGGCGGTAAATTTTGTTGTCGCAATAATCACGGGCGCCTAACTCTGTGTGGGAGGGCTGTAGAGTATTGGGGTTTTTTCTGATGGATTAAGGGTTTAGAGTAAAAAAAATACAGGTGAAAATTTGTCGGGGGAGGGTGTTTTGGGGGTTGAGGGTCGTACCACCCTTCATAGGGGTTGTCCAAACTACGTCATGTTTGATATCAAGTTGAACAGGGAGGAGAGAGTAATCGAGTGGTATAGTCTGTCTTTGATCGTTTTAATGTGATAGCTGACTTTTGACCGCCGAAAAACGAACGCGTTTTTTGCATTAGGGTCATATACACCCCAGTTCCCATATTTTGTTCTTTGGTTTACATCCATTAGTACTCCGATGTGAACATTTTTGTCATGGGAAGTGAATTTCAAGGATTTACCAGTTCTTCGCAATGATGATATGAAAATATGTCCATTTTTGTACCAAAAATGAAAAGCACTGCTACATTTCTTCCACAGTTATCTCCAAAACCGTTTATCGGGTTCAAAAATTAATTAAATATTTGATTAGGGGACGAAACGTAGATGCGATTTCATCCTACACACAAGCTTTACCGTGTATATTTAAAAATTTTACAGCATCTCTTCTGTACTGGAAGACGACCAAATTGATCATTTTCGCGTGATTTTTAATTTTTAGTGGGTACCTTGAAAGGCAAAATCCATGTCCCTCTGTAAGTATTGCATGGATTTCCATAATTTGTTTTTTTTTTTTTTAAATATAACTAGGATACGCAGTGGATACATAACTCAATTTGAAATTCCTAGGTACCTATCTACATTCACAACATGCAACAAAAGCAGACAATACAAGTTTTACACTTACTTTTCCACTTGCAAAACACCGGAGAATTAACAAGTGGAATGGAGAATTCGGGAATTCTCCACTTAATTCTAAAAGTAGAAGAACACCATTTGCAGCTGTTAGAATTAATTCCGTTTTATTGCGGTATTTTGGGTAAAGTTTCCTTGAGACTATTGAAACTTCGGCTCCCGTGTCTATTAGAAAGAATATTTTGTTGGAGCCATCGTAAATGAAAAGGCGGCGAGGTAATTGCCATATCCTTGCTGCCGCTGGCTTGGAAAGTGAAATTAGTTTTTTGACTGTGAGCTGGTTTGAGGGTTTAATTTACATTCTGGTAAGCACTTTTTGGCTTTGTTGCCAAAGCGTCTGTGATACCAGCAGGTATTTGAAAATTTCTTGCGACTTATTGACCTAGGTCTTGATCTAAATTGCCATATTGCTGGTCGATTACGTCTGATGTTGAAAGATTCCAAATTATTTATTCTTTCTGTAAGCTTATCAATTCGTTCCAATAACTGATTTCTGTTATTGGAAATAGGGTTGCTTTGTACTGTTGCAACTGATGGTTTGGATGCGGAATCATGAATTCTATCTGCTATTGCGAAAGTTTCGTCTTGTAACTGGTTGCTCACTATTTCGATAATGCACGCTTGTATAAACGCTGGCAGTTTATTTAGCCACAATTTATTTAAAAGTGATTTATTTATTAGACTATTAGAGCCATCCAACGATTCCATTTGTCTATATATAACTCGGATGGTTTTAAATCACCTAGTTCAACTTTGTGAAGTAGTGCGTCTAAACGACGTTCTTCAGTATTTTGGCTACGCGTAAGCAAGGCAGTTTTTAAATTATTATATTTATTTTGCGTCGGAGGGTTAAGTAGGATGTCGGCTACAATTTCCATAGTTTCGGCAGATAGCGATGACACCAGATAGTCGTATTTGGTGTTAGGAGACGCAATTCCTTTAACGCGGAATTCTGTCTCTATCTGCAGGAACCATAAATCGGGTCTGTTGGCCCAAAAGGGTGGTATTTTTATTGAAAACATCGTTGAAATGTTTTCCTCTAAATTAATATCCCCGTGTCCTGGAAAGGCAGATTCGATTCGTACTTATATTTTCGATACCACTAGGCTGTGTAGGATTTGTGTTTTGCTAGTCTAATGTACTTGTTTGACTTTTTGTGTCAGTGACTTCTTTTGGCATTGTTACGTTTTTTTTTTTTTTTAAATAAGAAAAAAAAATTTTTTTATTACGATTGACTTCTAACGGATCTAATGCACTCTCACTATAATCAGTTAGACACAGCCGTTCTTTTCTTTTGTAATATTTTAAATGTAATTATTAAATGAATGGTAATTCTTGGGAAGAGAAATATGTCGAAATAGGGATGTAATGTTTACACCTCAATTAATTTTTAAATACGAAAGTGTTAATATATAATATATAAATGTGTATGTACCCAAGTGAGTCGAAAAGCAATACAAAATTTTAAAATAATATTATTAAATTGTACCTTGGAAAGCTAGCTATAGCTAGGATATTTGAATACCTTTACGCCGGTGTATGCAAGTATGTACTGATAAGTTAACTGATCACTGACAAGACCGAACGATTATGAATTTGCATTTATTTTATTCCGTTTTTATTCTGTGTCCGATGTGCTCGCATTTACAAAATATTTTTAAATTTGTTTAAAGGTTTGAAAATATTTCAGCTAAAAGAGAAATGTTTATAAATCTGTTTATAATTATGTTTGCTACTTAATTTTGTGGTTGATCAGCTGATTATGACATTTCCATGACGTGATTGATTAATCGTGGAAGGTAATGACATGTGACAGCCACTGCAAGAATTTGCCTTTCGATTCTCGTTATCGTTGGATGGTTGCTGATTGGATGTTACGAAGAGAAAATCGGCGATAATCTACCTTTCTGCTATAAATTTTTATAGCGAGTATGTGCGTGTCTGGGATTCTCCTTAGATGCGATGTTGCTTGAAGAGATTTCTTGCAGTTTTTGTTGTTTGTGGTAGTAGCGTGGTGGCGAAGTACGGCTATGCGATATGTTGCTATGCGATGTACCGCTATACGATGTGCCGCTATACGATGTGAAGTTATGTGACGATGTGCCGCTATTTGGAAAATGTGTTGCTATCCGTAAAATGCTACGAATTTATCACTTTTCCAGTCTGCGTCCCAAAGTTATACTAATACTGCCAATTATGACACATTCGAAAAATTTATGCGGGAACTGATTAAGTACCTCAGACCTGAGCCGAGAATGCAAATTGCTTTGTTGCGCACTTGTGACGACTTTAGAACGTTTTTTGCAATGATAATTAAACTTCAGGGCTACCAATTATGAGCCGGTCGAGTATAATTAAGACTACCGCACATAAAATCAAATCTTTAAACTTTATTCAACTAAATTTTAATATACAAAAATGAGCTGCTGTTGTAACCCAGGTGCCTATGTCCCGGATCACAACCATAAGGCCGATAAACCAAAATATAGCCCTATGCAATGTATTGGCGTATTGCTGGATGACCCTGAAATCTAAAAATTATTTGGTTTCAAAAATTTCATTTAAAATTTTAAATGCATTTTGCATTTTCCTGCTGAAACAAAATGCAATTTAGCATAAATTGCATTTTGTTATCAGTCATACATTCTGTTCACACGGTATGTATACTTACCTGCATGCCGTACGAAGTACATACATACAAACATATAATATTCCGTCGGCCGACTTGAAATCATTGCTTCGACCATACAAAAGTGCATATCGGATTTCATGCATATGCACTGCGTCTAAACTTTTTGTACTTTCCCACGTACAATTTTCAAAGTCGTGGGAAAGTAACAAGAATAAAAAAAAGAGCTTGGAAGTTTTGATGGGTACCTGGGGGCAACAAGCCCCAATCTCAATGAGTTCATTTTTTAAACCGGTTGAGTTACAACGTGTAAAAATCTCTAACAAATATTAATTTGAATGTAAAGAAAATATTAATTGAATGTAAAGAAAATATTAATTGAGTGTAATCAGTTCAATCTTATCCCAGACCCAAGAAGGAAAAAGATATCAAAGCCTTCCTTGGTTTCGTCGGCTATTATCGCCGCTTTATTCCCAATTTTTCCAAAATTGCCAAACCTCTTACTAACCTTCTGAAGAAGGACACACCTTTCAAGTTCGATGCAATTTACGATGAAGCATTTTTCGAATTACGAAACAAATAATATCAGCACCAATCTTATCCTATCCGGATTTCGACAAAGATGCCAGCGACTACGCCATCGGAGCAGTTCTTTCCCAAGCAGATGATCAAGGAAATCATCCAATCGCCTATGTGAGTCGAGTTCTCAATGTTGCACAGACTCGTTACTCAACAATCGAAAAAGAGCTTTTGGCAATTGTTTTCGCAGTTGAGCAATTCAGGCCATACGTGTATGGTAGACAGTTTACCATCATAACTGACCATAAACCATTAGTATGGATCATTCCTCAAGACGAATGAGATGGAGAATACGTCTTGAGGAATACGACTATAAAACAGTCCATAAACCTGGAAAGCTCAACACGAATGTAGACGCTCTCAGTAGAGCTATCCCACAAAATTCCGAAAAACAAATGTGGGAACCAGGAATCAAGCCAAAGCTCAGGCGAATTTAGATACATCAAATCCAAATATTACTACTCCAAATCCAGATTTATCAGTAGTAAAGAGTTCCTCAGTGATAATAACTGATACCAATTTCCCATTACTTTTAACTAAAAACACAAATCCCAAATTTTTCATCTTGCCAATGCAGGATACAGAACTTGAAAGAGTGCTAAAATCTAAGCTAAAACTTTTAGACAAACCACCTCTACTAGAAAACGAAATGAACTTCTTTAAGAAGACAGACTCCGCAGTAATCATTTCAAAAGTCAATCTACCTTGCCGATCTCAAAGAGATAAATTAGACATTGAAAAGATTTTAACTGAGACCTGCTCATATACAGAAGCAAATCAGTTAAGTCAAATAAATATCTCCTTCCCAGTATTAGACCAACAAAATTTACCAAGGTCTTCGTCAACCAAAAAATAAAAATAAAACTTCATCAAGATTCCATAAAGTATTTGTCCAACAGCAGTGATATCGAACAAGTTCTAAAAGATTTCCATTCTTTACCAACGGGAGGCCATCAGGGCGTCTCCCTTACAATTAAAAGAATTAAAAAACAATTCTATTGGCCTGGCATGTCAGACGATGTTCTAAGATATGTAAGGAAATGTAAACTTTGTCAAGTAAACAAAGTATTCAGAAATCCTAAGATTCCTATGAAAATCTCAAGCATAAGCTCAAGACCTTTTAAAAGAGTTGTAGGACCTCTCCCAATATCCCATTCTGGAAATAAATACATCCTTACATTTCAAGACGACCTTTCCAAGTTCTCTGAGGCTATTCCCATAGTCAACACTGTATCTAAGACATTAGCGGAAGCCTTCACGACAACAATAGTTTGTCAAGATGGCATTCCAGAAAGTATCCTAACAGATCAGGGATCTAACCTCATAGGTGGCATGTTCGCCGAGGTATCAAAACTGCTAAAGATCAAAAGGCTCAAAACTACTCCATATCACCCGCAAACAAATGGTGCATTGGAGAGAAGTCATAGAACTTTAGCGGAATACCTCAGATCTTATGTAGCGAAAGATCCTCAAGACTGGGATACTTGGATTCCATATGCAACAATACCACACCTCACTCGAGTACAAATTATACTCCCCAAGAACTCCTGTACGTATTCCCAGCCGAAATCCCAAATAACTTAAAATCATCTCCGACCGTTTGCTATAATTACGATAATTATGCAAACGAGTTAAAAGCACGTCTGAAATTGCGAAAGACATAGCCATGGCCAATAAAGAGAAATCAAAACTCCAGTACGATAAAAATTCTACCCCGAAAAACTTCAATATTGGGGACAAAGTCTTGTTAAAAAGCAGAGTGAGAGATAACAAATTCTCACCACTCTGGACAGGTCCATATGTGATGGTAGAAATCAATTCTCCTGAGAACTCCGCGGTGAAAATAAATAATAAAAATAAAAGAATCCATAACAACGACTTAAAACTTTTCTCGGACTAATACAAAATTGCATCTACTACAAAATCACCGCAAATGAATAAACAATATCATCTTCCAGATCCTCACAATGATGCAAACGGCATTTTTCCTAATCTGCATCCCATTCATCTCAGGCTCGGGGTTAGAAATATATCAAATAAATGCTAGCGCAGGCATTTATTTCGAGGAAATCGGCAGAGCCAATTTCTACACAAACGAATGGAAAATCGTAACCTACTACGATTTAGAAAACTTCAAATCTCAGATCAGGAACATCAAATTCATCACGCAACAAATTACAGCTATATGTCAGAAACTGGACGGAAATTCAGCAATGGCGCATACTTGTAACGGTACGTTACTACAGATAAACCTTATTACAGCAAATATAGAATACAAAAATATGCTCCTAGTAACTCAAAGTAGGAAACAAAGAGCTTTATTCAATGCTATAGGCTCCATTTCCAAAGCTCTTTTCGGCACATTAGATGAAGATGATGTCAAGTTGTATGATGAACAAATTCACAACCTCACTTTAAACCAAAATTGCCTCCTTTCCCTTATGAAAAGCCAGACCGCGATAATCGAAGCGACAGCTCAAGTATTCAATAAAAGTAAGGCCGCAATTGAAAAGGAATTCCTGAATATGCATAAAAAACTAATATCAATACAAATATCTACATCTTTAATGAAAAATAGAACACTGGATAATAAAATATCCATTGAAATAGAATTATTAATCTCCCTTGTTTCACTAATGGGATTCAGATATCAAAATACACAGTCAGAATTAATTGATCTTTTAACTGATTCCAAACATGGAGAATTTCACCCTACACTAATATCGCCTAACAAAATTGAAGAGATTTTATCAAAGATTAGACAAGAATTACCAATTTCTATGATACTGCCCATAAATCCCAGGAACAATTTATTTTCACAAATTTACAAATTAAGCACAATATCTGCAAATATTTTTAACAACAAAATAATTATAGAACTTCGAATCCCACTTCCTTTTAAAGAACCCTACCAAATTTTCAAAGCAATGCCATTACCGACAATCGTAAACGGTTCATTTATATATATTGAATGAACCATTAAAGAATTATATATAAATTGATTACAATCGTGATCACTACATCGAATTAACACTACAGGAAATCCACAATTGCGCAACGTTGGACCATACACACTTTTATTGCAAAATTTCATCACCCATCTTAAATACAAACAATAGAGTAAATCAATGTGAAATCAATTTAATAAAGAAGGAACCTATTACATCAAAATGTAAAATTTTGACTTTAAAACAGAACTACCATATGACACATCTATCGCAGCGAAATGCATGCCTTTTCTTCCTTGAAGAACCCTTCCATATAGACATCGTTTGTGAAGATTCAATTAGTTCAGAAACCCTGCAGGGAACAGGAATAAGATTTATCTACCCAGGTTGTTATGTCCGCAGTAAAAAATTCATCTTTCACGGACATAACGTAAGAATATCAAAATTTAACTCCCATTTCATCCCAACAACAAACATTTCCAACATAATTGAAAATATGACGCTTCCCTCTATAGAAACGGTATAGGCACGATTCATCCCAAATTAATATTGTCAATTATTAAATTATTAATTATAATCATTAATAAAGATATTTAAAACAAATTATATAAATATCAAATAAAGTGCAGTATGATCACCATATCAATAATACTGCAAGCAAATATTTTCCGCCATTTTGAAATAGTTTCATTTTTTATCAGATGGCTCTGCAGTTCTTGATTAACGTTTTAAGCTCGAAGAGGGACAAGCTGAAAAAAATTAAAGATATTCCAATATTACAACATTTTCATCATTTAGTATTTTATTAAAAACAAAAAAGAAACACTTGAATAAAATTATGTAAGTATTTGTACAGCTATCCGATTACAATTTGGTAATTTTTAAATGGTCGGAGCTAAATTGCTTGCAGTAGTATTAGTATGATGCTATTCCTGATGGAAACTTGCTACCATGGAATTTTTCCTAAACCGAATACTTAGTACATGTCAAAATTGCCTATAAAATTTCACATGTGGGCTATGGATAAGGTATAGCTCAAACATCAATATACCACAATCCAATAATTTTCATCCTGTTAAATTAATTATTGCATGCCTGTTCAATTATTTTAGAATATAATGATTTATTTTATTTGAATTTCTAATATAATTATTATTTATTTTAATTATTATAATACAACTAACGACGCATATATATAATGAATTATATCACAAGAAAATTATTTTGATGATATTTCTAAATATTATTATATTCAAATTTGTGCGTTTTATCTTGCAATGTCTAATGGTACAAACAGGCACTGAAGTTAACCACAATCTGTCAAATCTATACCGAACTTGGATATGCTTCGAATAGTGACAAGCTGAAAATAATTAAAGAAAGTCCAATATCACAATATTTTCATCATTTAGGATTTTAATTAAAAAAAAAAAAACAAAAAAAAAATTATGTAAGTTTTTGTACAGTAATACGATCACAAATTTAGTAATTTTAAAATGGTCGGAGCTAAATTGTTTGCAGTAGTATTAGTATGATGCCCAAACTCCTGATTGAAAGTTGGTACCATGGAATTTTTCCTATTTAGAATACTTTGCACATGTTAAAACTCCCTATGGCTAAGGTACAGTGCAGACATCAATATACTACAAAAACAATTTTTAGATTATTTTCATTTTGTCAAATTTATTATTGTATGCCTCTTCAATTATTGTACAATATAATAATTTAGTTTGTATTATGTTTTGTGAATTTCTCACATAATTACTATTTATTTTAATTATTGTAATACAACTAATGATGCACATATATAAGGAACTATAGCACAAGAAAATTTATTTAATGACATTTATAAATATTATTACTTTAAAATAATCTGTGCGGTATATCTGGCAATATCTGATGGTACAAGCAGGCACTGAACTGAACCAGAATCTGTCAAATCTATACTGAATTGAGATGTGCTTCGAATAGGGACAAGCTGAAAAAAATTAAAGAAAGTCCAATATCACAAAATTTGCATCATTTAAGATTTTATTAAAAACAAAAAGAAACATTTCAATAAAATTATGTAAGTATTTGTACAGTCATATGATCTCAAATTTAGTAATTTTAAAATGGCCGCAGCTAAAGTGCTTGCAGTAGTATTAGTATGATGCCCGTAATTCTGTTCGAAAGTTCGTACCATGGAATTTTTTGTGCTCCGTTAACTTCGCACACGTAAAAACTCCCTATAAAATTCCGTATTCAGTATTGTATCTGAATATTTTGTATATATTTACTGTAATTTTATGTAAATTAAATATATATTTATTATAAATATTTATTAAATACATTTATTTTATGTATTTTTAAGTGTTATTTTTAGTTTTCATTGAATTCAATTAATTTTTGTCGGATATTATAAATTGGTTCATTTGCTGCAAAGTCCCGCTATCAATAATAATAAGAAGAAGATATCTTATTTCTGTTATTATGTTCATGGCGTCGCAGCCATATTTTTCTTTCCTTTTTAAGTATTCCATTAATATCATTTATTTTTAAGGATTTTTAATATTGTCTTCTTTTTTGTGTTTTTAGGTGTTTTTCCTAATAGTTAATATATAATATATTGCGATTAATTCATTACAAAGGGAATTACTTTTCAGTTTGTAGTTCAACGTAAGTATGACAAAATTGTATTTAAACATTTTATTATTATTTATATATTTTATTTCAATTTTTAGCTTTAATTAAACAAGACATTAAGTTTTCAACTGAAAAATAATTATACATTGTTTTTGGAGGATAAGATTTTTTGGAGGATAAGGTACAAATTGATTTCGGTATTTATTTATTTCTTTCTTTTTTCAAAAATACATATTAATTTGTTAGTGTTTAACACACTACTTTTATTTATTTATAATAAAAGTGCACGCGAGTGAATTGCAAATTATAATAAATATATTAGAGATAGCAAATAGGATTGCGGGTAGTTCAGTGCATTTTTGTATATCTCTGTAACTTGGATGCTTTTAGTATATATCGAAGCAATTACTTTAACTAAGACAATTAGTACAAACTGGAATTAATGCATGTAAACTAATGCCAGCGTATACAATTGTGCATTTAATATTTATTATTTTTACAGTACACGAATTTTTTTGTATTTTTATGTTTGCACTGTCCTATCATATTATTACATTTAAGCTTAATACATGCATTAAAAAAGCTATTTTCATTTTGCTTTATAATCATTCCTGTTTGCTGTATAATATATATAATGCAATAGAAAGTTAAGCAGTCCATATTATATATGTCAGTGATGTACATTGAACTATAACCAATTTTGGAAACAGTACGGCTGTATTAATTGTAAAGCATTGGAATTGACATAAAAATTGAGATAAATGTATTGCTTATATACGTTTATCTCTTACAAGTTCAATGAAATTTGACAACAAATGTGCAGAGGACCAAATTTTTAGTAATATTAAAACTTAATGTTTGGGATAATTAAAACAAGTTTAACTTCCTAAATGATTTTAATTTAATGCAATATTTTATATAAAATTTTCAGTGTTTACAATTGACAAATAATAATAAATTATGAATCGGTGTGTAATTCTACCAAATAGAGGGTAGAATTAGGCTGTTCAATATATGTGCCAATTTTTATTAAGCTCTAAATTTACAAATCTGACATATGGATTGACTACGTTAATATAAATGCACTTCAAAAATTGACATCAGTACTATATTCCTGACACTTTTGGTCTAAGTCACAAGCATCAACTGAGAAGAACTGTAAACAAAAAAAATTATATAAGTGGGTCCGTCGAAATAAAGATTTAAAATTTATTATTTACGGTTATTACTGATATAAATTTTTTACCAAAGTCAATATAGTGACAAGATGTGCAGTTGAAATTCGAAATATTTTATTATAATCGCTTTTCATTTATTTAATTTCCCGAGAATGATTTTTTTCAGTCTTGGTACCGGCGTAAGAACTTTTTTTTTATATAACCAACTGAGCTCACATGCAATATAAAGTTAAGCAGTCCATATTATATATGTCAGTGATGTACACTGAACTGTAATCAATTTAGGAAACAGTAGGGGTGTATTAATTGGAATGCATTGGAATTGACATAAAAATTGAGACAAGTATATTCCTGATAAACGTTTATCTCTTACAAGTTCAATTAAATTTGACAACAAATCTGCATGGCAGCAAATTTTTCAGTAATATTAAGAATAAATTTTTGGGTTAATTAAAACGTTTAACCTCCTAAATAATTTTAAGTTATTGCAATACTTTTTATAACATTTTGAGTATTTCAAATCGATAAATAATAATAAAAAATGAATCGGTGTGCAATTGTACGAAATAACTGGTTTTCACAGCCTGTTCAATATGTGTGCCATTTTTCATCAAGCTCCAAATTTACACCACTTGCATGTATAATATGAAATGACTACATTAATACAAATGCACTACAAAAATTGATCTCACTGCTATATTACTGACACTTTCAGTCTAAGTCCCAAACATCAACTGAGAAGAACTGTAAACAAAAAATAAATATAAGTGGGTCGGTCGAAATAAATATTTTTAAATTAATTATTTAGGGTTATTACTGATACAAATTTTTTATCAAAGACTATATATTGATAACATTTGCAGCCGAAATTGAAAACGTTTTATTATAATTGCTTTTCGAGCTATGTGCTCATTTTTAACTTACCGAGAATGATTATTTTCAATGTTGGCACCGGCGTAAGAACTTTATTTTGACATAACCAACTGAGTCCACATGCAATAGAAAGTTAAGCACTCTATATTATATATGTCAGTGATGTACACTGAACTGTAACCAATTTTGGAAACAGTATTAATTGGAATGCATTGCAATTGACATAAAAATTGAGACAAATATATTGTTTATATATGTTTATCTCTTACAAGCTCAATTAAATTTCACAACAAATCTGCAGAGGAGCACATTTTTCAGTAATATTGAAAATTAATTTTTGGGTTAATTAAATCAAGTTTAACTTCCTAAATAATTTTAATTTAATGCAATACGGACGGACAGTAAAAGAAAATGAAATTGTAGGTGTGATTGCAGACGGGCAGACAGACAGAAAAAAAAAGATCTATGAAGGCTTCCTCTTCCTGGTGGAACCTAAAAGCCTAAAAGGAAGACAATTTATTTAATTAAGTGCTGAAAAAAAACGGAACCTCAGTAACGCCGGACAACTTTTATTCCACCTGGAGAGTTTGCTACGCCGGAAGACGAACGATCGAGCGAGAGAGAACAGTCTCAGATGTTGTTGAGACCCCGGTTTTGGGATGAGTTGGGCCCAATTGCCCCCATCCACCCTGGCTAAGCCTCCAAAGCCTTAATTATTTGCTTAGCCCCATTTGTCGGTGTGTGTATGCCCCTCAGCGATGCCCCATCAAGCCTTCACCCTTCGCCTGTTGAAATTATCTAAGCATCTTTAGGCTAGAGTGTGGTATAAAGAATGGAATGAATGAGGAAACAGAGGGAAGTACAGAATATCTACATAAAAAAAGAAAAGGAATATAAAAAAAACTCGCAAGACTATGTCCCGTGTAAAACTATGGATGGATATATTTGTTTATACTTCCAGTCGTTACAAGTTTGGAATCCGTCGTTCATCGCTCGTTACATGAACTAACGACAATTAGATATTTAGGCTAAGATACACCCTACTAAGCCTGACCTTAAACTACTTAATAGTATAGCCAAGTGCCCATAGCACGCAAACAAAAAGAAAAAAAAAAAAAGAAAAAAGAATTGGCAAAGTATGAAAAAAGAAACCTAATATCTAAAATACAACAAAGGAAATGTAATATAACTATATAAATGTAACCTAACAGTATATGTATGTGATCGCAATTAAAATAAAAACGAACTTATTGGGAATGGTATACCACCCATTAGTTTAAAAAATTCGCCCGATGCTCCGTCTGCTGGCGTGGCGGGTGAACCCTTTTCAATCCGGTCTGCTGCTTCAACTATACGGCCTAGTTTTTGTGGTTCTGCTACTTTCCTGGTATTGTCTGAGTGGGTTCATTTACCTCGTTTTTTTCTTTTGTGTGGGTTCATTGACCTCTTTTTTTTCCTTAGTCTGAGTTTCGTATCACTACTTTTAATTACTATGCCTCACACTTACATGCCACCAGAAAGCCTGCTTGAAGACCGTACGGCTTGGAAGGATGAATGACGAAATTCGAATGCACAAGCAAACAAAGTCAAGGCTGAAAGTCACTGACGTACTATTAATTTGTTTATATTAAAGTACCATTAAGTGGTTATGTTTACTGGTGGACACGTCTTGCTCTACACAATTTTACCCAATGCACAGGTAAGAACTCCTATCAAAGTGGGAATTGAATTTACTGGAGTAATGTGGATCCAATTATATTTCCAGGGATACTTTCATGGTGGGGAAAATTAAAATATCGAAGCTTAAGGCACCACACAAGTAATTATGAAAACTTATAAAGACCAGAGTCACTAATAAGAAAACTTCCTTTTCAGATCGCCTTCACGGCATGAAAATTACATCGAAGTATACTGCACTACACAGGTGATCATGAAAACTTATAAAAAAACTAGAGTCACTAATAAGAACATTTCCTTTTCAGATCGCCTTCATAGCATGGAAATTGTAATGCAGTATAAATGCACTACACCGGTACTTATGAAAACTTATAAAAATTAGAGTCACTAATAAGAACATTTCCTTTTCAGATCGCCTTCATGGCAGGAAAATTATCGAAGCTTAATGCCCCACGCAGGTAATTATGAAAACTTTTAAAAACTAGAGTCACTAACTCGAAGACTTTCTTTCAAGATCGCCTTCATTGCATAAAAAAAATTATATCGAAGTATAATGCACTGCACAGGTAATTATGAAAACTTATAACAACTAGAGTCACTAATAGGAAAATCTCCTTTTCAGATTGCCTTCATGGCTTAAAAATTATATTATGTCTACTTAATAACACCACACAGATACGTATCCAAAATTTTCAGATCGCCTCCACGGCGGGGAAATTATATCGACGTATATCGAATCACGCAGGTACGTATGAAAGCTTTTTAATTCCAGAGACTCAGCGCGCTTATGTTGCCTGCCTTCAGCGCAGGTAATCAGGTAAAAAAAAAAAAAACGAAAAGAAAACTTGCGGATTCTACGACGTTTCTACAACCAAAAACCCCTATTAACAATTGCTCACAAACTCGAATTAGCACCATACTTCCAGCGCGACATATGGCCAGTTAACCCGCTCAGAATTCAAACTCGACTGCCCAGCCTGCCTGGTTAAGAAGTAGAAATGTGGGCAAAAAAGAAGGTGATAGGAGGGGAATTTGAAAGATTCGATAAACTGCATAAATATGCTTTATTGCACAAACTACATTTATAATGTTACTTATTAATATCACATTCACACAGTTCTCCATATAAATCAACAGAATAATATGAAAAAATAAACATAATAATTTCAAACAAATCCTGCGCTTGTCTTCTCCTTTTTAGTATTAATTGTATTAATTACTTCTTAATCGTTGTACATACTTACATTGAATTTGTTTCTCATTTCTTTGGTTGGCTTGAAGTTCATACAATTTTAACCCTGCATTTTTAATAAACCTTTTGTTTGTAAACACGCTCGAATACTTGAAGTATCAAGTCTATTTCTCTGTGCCGTTTTTATTAACTTTACTTGAGAGAATATTCTTTCCACATTCGCAGAAGAATAAGGTAATGAGAGTAATGAATATACAAAATTTATCAACTCAGGAAAAGCTTGATTGTTGTTGATTTTATATAAAGCCACCTTTTGCTAAAATGCTTCAATTTCAAGTGGTTTATCTTCTTCTAAAATAAAGTTGCTCAACATTCGATATTGATTATCAATTAGCTGAATTTTATCAGGAGGAACTAAATGTGGTATTTCATTTACAAGGCAACAAATAGAGGTGAAATTTTTTTTAATAATATTTTCTGAATTTATTACTTCTAAATTTTGGAAAAATGTTGACTCAAAATTAAATCTTAAAAAGATCTGCTTTATTGATTCTGTATAGAATTCACGGCAATTCAGTTTAAAAGTAGTGATCCTGTGTTCATCTACTTGGTTAGATAATAAGAACAAATTCACTGTTGCTCCCAAATACAAGTTTTTTAAATCTAAAAAATTCTCACTATTTAAATAGTCGATATTAGACAAATCTTTCTGAAATCTTTTTATGTAATCCTTTTTAATAAAGCATTCCAGTATTCTTATGGTAATATTTTTTATTTGATAGTACAAGCTATATAACTTAGGACTTTCTGCTTGAAACAGTTTATTCAAGTTATTGAAAAAACGCAGTGCGAATTCTAAAAACATCAAATACAGTTTAATTATGAGATCATTCAACATGTTAAAAATTGACATGGTTGAAGCAAATTTGTCTTTTTTTGTTGCAATGGAAAAAAAAAGCTTTAAGTACTTCGTACTTACTAAGCAATCTAGAAACAACGCTGAGCAATGATAAGCATCGAGTTTGCGACGGGTGCATTATTTTATGAGGCTTTATTTCGAAAAAAACTTGCAAATCTTCAAAATCACGAAGTCTCTTTGAGCTTTTTAAATAATTATAAATAATTCCTCCGCTGAATTCGGTAATTTTTCGCACGCATATGACGCACATAAATGAAATGAGTGACAGACACACTTTAATAGGAAAATGTTCTTAATATCTTTCTTTAACAAAGAGGCAACAGAGTGATGCCTGCCAGTCATCACATTTGCACCATCAGCAGCAAAGTCAATAAGATTATCTACATAATTAATACTGTTTTTGGAAAAACAATTAATAATGGATGTATATAATGAGTCGGCATCAGCTTTTTCAACAGGTATCAGGTCCAAAAAAAAATCTGATTTTGAATATTGCTTATCAACAAACCAATTAATTGAAATTACTAATTTGAATTTGTTAATAATTTCAATTGCCATTAGTACTTTTAACTAATCTTTTGCTTCTTTTCTCAATCGAATATTAGTATTTTCACATAATATTACTATTAATTTATCAAATTACTTTTACTAGTTTTATCGATTGTATTTACCAAATCAACAAATGTAATTCGAAGAGTTATATAGAATATTGATTAGTTTACGCATATATAATTTGTGATCAATGATGAAATGATAGTTTTAATCGTATTAGTTCTTTTATCCAAATTTTTAGTAGATTTTATAAATTAACATCGTTACCATTAGCCAGTGCTAGTATTAAATTTACACAACTTATTTATTTTTTCTATAAACATATTTTATAAAACAGCAAATACTTATCTCTTGAAAAACAAACTTAATAACTGGCCTATCCATCTATAATTTGTTGTCGACGTCAAAATACTTTTTATTTTTATGCAAATAGAGAAAAAGGTTTAACCAGGAATAAAGTGCACTTTAAATGTCTGCTTTTACCGTAAAAGTTTATTAAATCGCAAATAATTTGATATGATAAAGTATTACATATTCTATTTTGTATGAATAAAAACAAAATTTTGTATATATATTTTTTTTATTAATTTTTTTAGCGTCATATAAAATCATACAAAATTAAAATTAAATTAAACATTTACTTAATCCTTAAATTAACTTTTATAAACTTCCGCTTTACTTAGCCAAGCCACGTTTTTGAAAGAAGTGAATTAAATATATTAGATTATTGTACCTATATTTGAGGTATATTAGTAATATTAGTAATACCTTTAAAAATTTATTCGAAAGGTTCTCTAACTTTAACAATATGTAATCCATTAGGCAATTTCCTGTTCCACTATCAGTTTTTGTAGTGAAAATTTGTTCGACGTTAACTCGAAAACCTCTTGTGTTCGCGAAAAAGTGTCTGCTACTATGTTTTCGTTTCCTTTAATGTGGCGGATATCGCTCGTAAATTGTGCGACGTAGTCCAGATGTCTGCTTTGACGTGGACTTCTTTCTGTCTTCGTCTGTAAGGCTCTCGTGAGTGGCTTATGGTCCGTGAATATTGTAAATTCACGGCCTTCTAATAAATGTCGAAAATGTTTTACCGAGAGGTACATAGCTAGCAGTTCACGGTCAAATGTGGAATATTTTATCTCTGTCGGACTGAGTTTTCTAGAATAGAAGGCTAGTGGCTCCCATAGCTTATCAGAAAATTGTTCCATGACGGCACCAATGGCTATGTTAGACGCGTCGACGGTTAGCCTTAGTCGTGCTCCTTTTTTGGGGTGGACTAACAGTGTAGCCTGAGAGAGGGCGGACTTGATGTCCTTAAACGCATCGTTGTATTGTGGTGGCCATGAAAACGTCTTTTTTTTTATTTACTAGGGCTGGTTGTTGAGTTAAGAATTTGATACAGTGGGCATAATAGCTCTGCTAGTTTTGGGACAAATCTGTGATAATAGTTAATCATGCCTATGAAGCGTTGAAGCTGACGGACGCTTGTAGGTGTAGGGTAATCCACAATTGCTTTCACTCTATCCTCGGAAGATTGGATTCCGTTCCTATTGATTTTGTGGCTTGAAAAGTCGAGTTGGCTTGCGCCAAAAACGCACTTAGATGCTTTAATTGTTATCCCGAATTCTACTAGTCTCTCAAATAGTTTCTGGACGTGTAGTGTATGTTCATTATGATTCCTGCTTGCAACGAAAATGTCATCTAAGTATACAAAAATAAAGTCAAGTCCTCTCGTCACTTGATTCATAAATCGTTGGAAGGTCTGCGCTGAGTTGCGGAGACCGAATGGCATGCGTTTGAATTCGAACATTCCAAACGGGGTGGTGATTGCAGTTTTGTGCACATCTTCCATTGCCACGGGTATCTGGTGATAAGCACGAATAAGATCAATTTTTGAGAAGACTGTGCATCCTCTGAGTTGTGCTGAAAAACTCTGAATGTGCGGTATAGAGTACCGATCCGGGATGGTTACCGCATTCAGTTTCCTATAGTCGCAGCAAGGACGCCAATCATTGGGGTCCTTCTTAGCTACCATGTGTAATGGTGAAGATGTAGGAGATTAGGGGGGTTGACATATGCCGAGTTTGAGCATATATTCGAATTCGTTGTAAGCGATTTTGTGCTTCGCTGGATCCAATCTTCTCGGTCGTGCTACAGGAAGATGTCCTTACGTGACAATGTTGTGTAACACATTATGTTTCGTCGGTAAGGAGTAGTTTGGAGGCTGCAAAAGCGTTGGATAACTTTTCAGTAATGTGTCATATTCCCCCGTGACCGAAAAAAGTTTTGGAGTGACTTCGTTTACCCTACTAATTGTTCCGCATGTTGATGTTTTTGTCATAGGATCGATAAGCATTTTGCGTTTAATGTCTACGAGCAAGTTGTTACTCATGAGGAAATCTGCGCCTATTATTGGTTTACGCACGTTCGCTATTACAAAAGGGAATGTGAAGGGTCGTCGTAAGCCCAGGTTTACTTTTAAAACTTTCGTACCGACTGTTCCGAGTTCCATTAGCTGCGGATAAGCAGAATTCGGGTGTTTTGGAACAAGGCGTACCAATGGAAGATTTCGGAATGACGGATACATCTGCCCCCGTGTCTATAAGAAAGCTAAAACCTGTATTACGACATTTGATAAAAAGACGGCTAGAACTTATTGACTGGATGTTCGCCGCGGAAACACTCAGTCTTTCTAGTTTGTTGGATGCTTTTGTTCGCTGCTATTTTTACCGAAGGAACATGGCTTACTACAGTTCTTCGCCTTCTCACCGTAAGTGGTATGATACCAGCAGATTCTGTTGCGACTTGGCGATTTGTTTCTATTTCTTGGTAGCGAACGACTTCTATTAAAGCGGGGATTGTATCGTCTACCATCTCGCGTTGTAAACTGATTGAAAGATTTCGTTAATTCGTTTACCTCGGCTCTTGTTTGTGTTAACATTTTTTCTAAGTTTCGACACTGAACGCACTTTTCGATGTCTTTGGTGTTCCTTGTTTGAATAAAGCTAATAGTCGGCGTTTGGGTTACCTCCCATATTTTGTCCGCGAGTTCTAATTTATTTTTAAAGTCTAACTCGGATGACACTGCGAGCGGAATAGTTAAAGAAGTGGGTAACTTACGCTCCCACAAAGAGCGTATTAGGTCTTCGCCAATACTAGACATAGATCCGGCCATATTCTGCATATGGCGATATAAGTCTGAAGGTTTTCTATCGCCTAAATCTTTTGTCGAGAGCAAGTGCTCTAAGCGTAATTGTTCGGACATCGAATGTCTCTTAATAAGACTTTCTTTTAACGTTTTGTAGTTATTCTCGTCCGGTGGGTTGCTTAATATATCTATAACCGAATTAATTGCCTCGACTGGAAGGGACGCTATAACGAACGCGAATTTCGAATCGTCTTTAATTATTTTTTTGACTTTGAATTGAGCTTCGATAGCGATGAACCATGCTGATGGTGCTTTTTCCCAAAATATCGGGAGCTTTATATTAACCAATTCACTATCGTCCATTACTGGGGTTACGTTGGATGTCGGTTTATCCTCATTACCCATTATGGTAAATTAAGCTTAAAAGAACAAATAAGTTGTGGAATATGTCGTACACTGAACTAGTTACGGTACGTGAAGTATTACGATTTTGATTTAAAAAAAAAAAAAAAATTAAATTTCAGATTCGTTTACAGACTACACTTCTTAAATTCAATCACGAGGCGTATCGCGAATTTATTTTTAAAATGATTCTTCCAAAATAATACTTTGTTATTCGGCCGAAAAGAATTCCGAAGAGTAATATGAAATGTTATTTTAAATATTGAAATATAAGATTATATATCTGCATTAATTCATATTAACTATAAAAATTAAAAATTATATATTATATCCTTAATTAAATTCAAATAGTAATAACTTCAAATTAATAATTTCTAATTAAATTCAGATTAATAATTTCTAAATAAATTCAAATTAAAAATTTCTGTCAAAAGAAGCAAGAAATAAAATTTCATTCGAAAACCTGATGTTGAGGAACACTGACTTCAGTATAAATGTGTATGATGTAATATGATGTATGCTGGTATGCTCTACTGTTGGTAATACTTTGACGTTGGCGGCGTAATCTGATGCCAAATACAAACGTTGTATTTCTATCTGCTGCTGTTGTATGCCTGTAGCTTGAAATATTTGCATCTACTGTTGATGGGTTAATTAAGCACGGCTTAATTGCGCTATGCACCATAGTAATGCCAATGTGCCGAAATATCTGCTGCTGCTTGCCTGTGTTACAGTATATGTGTAATACAATCGTATGAATTTATGGAATACCAATGTGTCGCATCGCAATGTATGTGACCGCCTGACTCTGTGGCAGTGTGTGTGCGATGCAAAATCGTATGAACTTGTGGTACTTGGGCAGTGCTGTTGTGTTGTGCTTGTAAAAGTAAATGCCTCTCCTCTCGCGTGCTGCAGGCAATCTGAATGATGACGTTGTCCTGTGTTTGCTGTCTATCCCGTTGGGGAGTACCGTTTTTGCCAAGATTGGAATGCTCCCAATTATGCGATTTTACAATTTTTTGTGATTTATCGCAAAATTAAAATTTCAGGCCGATGGTCTTCGAGCTTTTCACCTGCAGTCCCTGCGTATGTCGGGATCACCAATTGTGGTATTGAGGGCTGAATAGAAATATCCCTTGCCACCACTTTAACTATTGCGGAGGAGAAGGCGTGAAATAATAACACCACGATTACTTATTACACAACAAATACTTCAATCACAATTCGTCAGTTGAAATATACATAATTAATACAAATTCTACTTTAAAGATTTAATTAACTCCGAATCCGAATTTTAATATGTTGCTGCACCAAGTACCACGATAAGAGTCACTTGTTTCGTTCTTTACGCATTCCATTCTAAGCTGATCTCTGCTCCAGTATCAATCAAAAATGTAAGTTTTGGAGCAGAGCAGATGTCGACAGGCAAGGAAAGCGTTAGTGAATTTTTATTAATTTGGACGGGGATACGGATTAATTTCTTGCTGCCTACTTTTCCGTCGATATTGTCTCGGGATTGCTGTGGACTTGTGCTGTAGTTTGTATGTGCGAGGGGCTGCCGAATGACACCCCCCGCTGCATCCAGTTTCCCTGCCTGGATGCCGATGGACTTTTGCTGTCCTTCCTATTTGGAGACGGTGATCTAGCTGAGATGGAGTTCGATTCCCTTGGAATACTGGCTGCTGCCAGTTCCTGTTTTGTGGCTGTCTATCAGCCGTGCTTGTTTGCGGAGCTTTGTTTACTTTTTGGAAATTATTCCGATTTCCTTGATTGTCGTTAAATCGAGAATTATTTGCAGCTCTTGTCCTGCATTCTTCAATAGAATAGCCCATTTGATGGCAATATCGACAATTATGGACCTGTGACGGAGATGTAGCATTTTTAAAATCTGGAGGACGTTGTAATTGTGCATGTGTTCTTTGGATGGTGTTAAAATTTTCCATAGATCGTTGTATGACTGGGCATTTTGAAGCAGCATGCCCTAGTCTATTACATTTGAAACAGCGAAAACTTGAATTTATTTCTTGCGCAAGTGGAGTTTGATTTACCTTGCTATTTGGTTGAAAATTTTGTTGCTTTTGCTCTATACGTGATGAATGATCTAGAATATTTGACCTTAATAAATCGAAAGATTTATTAGGATGGACTTTAGCTAAAGTCTGTAGTTGTGGATTGGATAATCCGTCTTCAATTGCTCTTACGGCCTGACTCTCATTGTATTTTAGTAAGGATTTTAGGAGCACTTTATCCATTGTATAAAAGTGTGTTGCCTCATTTAATTAAGACAGAATTGTATTCAGTCTTTGGAGAAAGTCTTTCACACTTTCTTCTCTTTTTTGTCTCGAATTGGTTAGCTGAGATTGCAAGGTAGATCTAGGGATTTTGACTTGAAACGTTTGAGTCAAAAACGATTTTAATTCGGGCCAATCTGAAATATATACATCATACGCTTCTGCAGATAATTTACTCCTTATTAAACTAAGGAGGGAGTGTTTTTCGTTCGCCGTTGTTGCTGTTGCGTATGAATCGTCACAGCTTGATATAAATTTGTGGAGATCTTTCGGATTTCCATTGAAATTCTGAATTAATGACCTTGCGTCTGATAAAGAGAAATTTGATTGATCTCTGAAGGAGACATTATGGTGATGATTCGTTAAATCATTTGTGGTATTTGATAACGCAATTATAGTATCTGAATATGTGTTTCCAATTTTATATAAACATCTTCCGTGAAGTATTCACTACCTTTATCTTCGGGGCCAGCATTTGAAATTATTTCAATATGGGTTGTTTTGAAATCTTCCCAATACCCATGCAGCGAGTGTAGTTTTTGTGTTAAATATGCCTGGCTTGCAGTTGGTAGTGAATTAAGCTTGATAGACTGAATAATATGTGTTATAGATTTTTGTCTATCTTCTTGCAGTCTAAATCGTATTGTATTGGAGCGATCATTATCTCCACACTCTTGCATAGTCTCAGTATTGGTACCCTTTTGTGAAATTTTGGGAGCTGGGAAATAAAATGGGTTATTTTCGTTATCCGCATGGCTAGAAATTGATTTCAATCTGTCAGACAATGTTGCTTTGATTAGGTTGTACCAATCCTCTGCCTTGTCAGAGCAGGATTGTTTGAAGTATTCATGAGTTTCATCGAAATCATCATGACTTTGTATGAGGGTTTCTATTTTTTCAAAGTCGGCCCAGTACTTTTCTAATTTTTTGATCTTTTCGGAAACTAATTCTGGAGTTCTGTATTTTTTATTGGTGCTGTGATATTCTTTTAATATCTTTCTGATTTCTTCTGTTCTTTGGACTTGTGACATGCAAAGCTCATCGAAAGATTTGTTTTCTTCTGTCATTGTGGTTAATTTGTATAAGTCGGAGAATTGGGTTGAAATTTATGATAAAATTTGTCAAAATTTATCAAAATTACGTATTATTTTTTTTTTGTAGAAGGAGTAAGTATATAGTAAAGGGTTTTCCAATAAGAGGTGTTATTTTAATTAGCCAGCTATTTCGGTAGATGTCACTTTTGGAGCTGTCATTTTTTGACATTTGACAAGTAGAAACTACGCCATTAATAAAAATGGAACGATACACGATTCAACAACCACTGAAATTATGAAAATTCACTATAAAAATGGTGAAAATGTGGCAGAGGCGGTTCGTAAAACTCGAACATTTTTGGGTCGTCGTGAAGCACCTTGTCGGACCGCAATACAGAAATTGGTAGAAAAATTCGAGCTTTCGGGACAAGTTAGTGATGTGAAGAATAAAACCCGTGCACGTCGCTCAAGAACAGCCGAGAATATTGCTGCTGTAGCCGAAAGTGTTGAAGAAAACCCAGGTTTGTCCATTTCTCGTCGTTCTTTGGAATTAGGCATTCCATACACGTCATTACACCGTATTTTGCATAAAGGTTTGGGTCTTAAGGCTTATAAAGTTCAGTTAACACAAGAACTCAAGCCGGCCGATCATCAACAACGTCGAGTCTTTGCTGATTGGGTCCTTGAAATGCATGAAAATGATCCGGAATTCCATCGAAAACTCATCTTGAGTGATGAGGCCCATTTCCACCTCGATGGCTTCGTCAACAAGCAAAATTGTCGCAGCTGGGGCTCGGAAAACCCAAGAGTTATTGTTGAATAGCCTCTCAATCCTCAACGTGTGACTGTTTGGAGCGGTTTATGGTCCCGCGGGAACTTACTTTTCGAAAATAAGGCTGGAGCAACAGTTACGGTGAATGGATTGCGCTATCGACAGATGATTAATGATTTTTTATGGCCTGAATTGGATGGTATTGATCTGGACAACGTTTACTTTCAACAAGACGGCGCTACGTGCCATACAAGCAACGAAACCATTGATCTTTTACGGGAAAAGTTTCCGGACCGTGTTATCTCTCGAAGAGGTGATCCCAATTGGCCACCGAGATCTTGTAACTTAACACCTTGCGACTTCTTCCTTTGGGGCCACGTGAAAGAGAAGGTCTACGCCAACAGCCCAGCGTCGATTCAAGACCTCAAAGACGGAATTCGTGAGGCTATCGAGGACATAGGGCAGCCACTTTGCGATTTGGTTATGGAAAATTTCATGAAAAGGATATGGTCCTGTAGGCGTGGTCGTGGTGGTCATTTGGCTGATGTTATTTTCCATTATTAACGGCATACCTTCCTCTTTATAATGAAATAAAGATCCGATCATTTATCTCAAAAAATGGCATTTTTCTTTGAATATCAAAATAACACCTCTTATTGGAAAATCCTTTACATATAAAATCTAAGAGATATACACGGAAATAAAATAAAATAAAAACACTTAATTGCCTTTTTTTTTTTAAAGGGTATGGCTGGATATATTGTAACTGCTATACAGCTGCAGTATATGTGTATGTTTTAATATAATTGAAAAAACCAAATCAATCAAATCTACAATTAGATTTTAGAGAATTTGGCTCGGTTGACTCTTAACGGTAATTACGTATTTGGTATAATCATCAAAAAATGCACGTAAGTCTCTTGGGCTAAGTATTATAAGAAAGCTGAACATATGTTTTATAATGGGGCTGCCAAGCATGGTAACGACAGGTTATTGAAATTGTTTTTATTATAATTAACCATTTATATGATTAAATAAAAATATAAGACGTTGTAAAAGTTGAATGGAAAGGAGAATGAGTTGTTTATATGTATATACTTTCGTTTAAATGAAATTATATATAAGGAGAGATTAATATAAGGAGAATGAAAAGGGAAAATGTAGCAATAGGAAACGGAACTGTTTGTGCGGTTTATTAAAGATGGAAACTGTAATGCAACATTCACTTTATAACAAAATGGAAAAGAATTGCAGCAAGAATCGCTACTTCCAACCAAAATCTTTACTCTGATCAATAGGTTTATGAGGCTCTATTGCAGGGAATCGATTATTGGTTTTCTTCGAAGTCCTCTGGCCAGCAAGCTCACAAAGTCTTGCCGCAGAGGTCGCTTCTAGGAAGTGCGTATATATTTTTAAATTTAATAATTTAATAAATGGAAAACAAAAAACAATTTCTTTTAAATTTTTGTGAAAATATAGAGTCCGCCATCTAACGTTTTTTTTTTCAACTAGTGCTTATTTCGTGAATGGTAACACTTAGCTCATGTCTGATTTGACAGATAATTAGTTTTATTCTTCCGCTGAACGAATATGGTTGTGTATACGCTTGAACAACGCTGGGAAATATTGCCTGCGATCGACTTACAGAAGATGCCGATTTTGCCAAAAAAATCATCTTTTCGGATGAAGCTCATTTTGATCTTGGCGGGTATGTAAACAAGCAAAATTGTCGCATTTGGGGCACAGAAAACCCGCACGTATACATTTAAAAGCCGATACACCCAAAACGAGTCACTGTTTGGTGCGGATTTTGGTCCAGAGGCATAATTGGGCCATTTTTCTTCGAAAATGAGCAAGGAGTGGCCGTTACAGTCAATGGCAATCGTTATCGGGCCATGTTGAACGAAAATTGAAGAGGAGGATAATGCCAACATTTGGTTTCAACAGGACGGCGCTACGTGCCACACAGCCGAAGCTACACTCGATGTTTTGCGCCCTGTTTAAAAAAAAAAAGTTATTTGGTGGACCCTATAGAAAGAAAAAAAAATTTAGGTCGACTCTTGTAGTAGCGTCTTCAACGTATACAAATAAAAAATTTAAATTTCAACAAAAATATTAAAAATATTAAAAAAAAAGGAAAGGAAAACCTTTTTCTTTCCCACCTTAGATTTTATCCAAGTATTCGGTATTTGCTTTTGGTAGATGATGTTACTAGAGCTATAAGGTTTAGAATCCTTCGTCAGGCGTTTTCGTTCTTACTACAGTTGCTGGAGATATTGTTGGATTGGATGATACGTCGCGCGTCCGGGACGACGATTTTTTGTTATCTTCCTTCTGGGAACCGTCTTTTTGAGGCACGGATGAAGCCTCGCAAGAGTCCCTCGTTGAGCGCTATGGCGCTTAGACTTTTTGTAAAAGTAATTTTTTTTTTTTATTTTTTCCTCTAAGTACCCTTTTTGGGTACCCGGGTTTATTATTGTTTTTTTTTTTTTTTACCACAACTTTACTTTCTATTGTGTATACTTTTTTATTTTTTGTTTGTTTCGATAAGCTACTGATTTTGTATGGTAGGTACACCAGTTGTTGTAGCTTTGTGCCAGATTTTTATTATAATTTTTAATTTTTTTTTTTATTTAGTATTTCTTTATTTTTATTTAATTTTTATTTTATTAACTTTTTCGTTTAAAGGCACTGGATTTTCGGGTAGGTACACCGCTGCCACCAAAATGTTGTGTACTATGATGTGCCGTGCTCCAAGCGAAGAGCACATCACTTTTAAGGTTAAGAGGAAGATCGATCCAAGGGTGAAAATTTAAAGCAGTTATTAAAAAAAATATGTAATTTTCTTTATTAAATATTAGCCGATTTTAACAGTTCCACTTTAATTTTCATTTTTTTTACATTATCAGTTTCACATTGATTGGTATAAGTGTGACTTTAATTTGTTTCAAACAAGATTCCAAAATTTTAGTATTGCACTTTTTCTTAAAATAAACTTGGTCTGATTCACCTTAATTGGTTTCAAACACTTTAATAGGTTTCGAAGAGATTTTTTTAGTTTTTGTATTTCACTTTTTTTTAACTCTGAGATTTCTTGTTTTGAAAAGCGAAACTATTCTCGACGGGCTTGAAAAACGGACTCCCCGAGGTTTTGGGCTAGCTGCCCCTGTTGTGTTAGAGTGCCGTGCTCGGTGAGGAGAGCACTCAACCTTGTTAATGTTAATAAATTCGGGTTTTAAGTCACAAAGTAAACTCTCTCTGTTTTTAAAATTTATTTTTTTAATTTTATATTTCTTTACACTTTTTGTCGGTTTGGATTTTACAATTTCGACTTTTAATGATTTGGGTTTCGCAACACCCTTTTTTAACACATTTTTTTTTTTGTAATTCGGAGTATCGCTTTTTTTTTCTAACTTTGACTCTTTCGCTTGATAACTTCGCATTTCGACTTATCCATAGTTTCCACAATTAAATTTATTGATCATTTCGGCAATTAAATTTATCAACAATTCTGACAATTAAATTTATCAACTATTGCGACGACTAAATTAATTAATTATTTGAGCACTATAGTTTAATAATTATTTCGGCATCAAGATTCGCAAATTATTTTCGACACTAGAACTTATCAATCTATAGTTAACTTCACAATTGAGTTCACCAATGGTTTTGAAAATTAGATTTATAGATCGTTTCGGCAATTAAATTTATCAACAATTTCCGATAATTTAATTTATTAACTATTGCGACGATTATTTTAATTAATTACTTCAATACTCCCGAACTATCCTACTCGGCGGTTCAAAAACGTACTCCCCGAGGTTTGGGCAAATTGCACCCAGGTACCCATGATATCTTCAAAAAGCTTTTTTTGTATTTTTATCACCTTCTCACGACGTTAAAAATCGTATGTGAGAAAATGTACAAAAGCTTTGATGCAAGCTATATGTATCTATGCAAAATTGTAACACGATATGCACTTGTGTACGTAGGTAAGTATGCAGTGCATATCGTGAGAATGATAATTTATGCTAAATTGCATTTTGTTATGGCATGGAAATGCATTTTAAATTTTAAACGGAATAATTTTTCTTTTTCAGGGTCACTTGTAATGCATCAATTAATTGCATAGGGCAATATATTGTTGCTTGACCTTATGGTTGTGATTTAGGGCATTGGTACCTGAGTCACAACATCCCTCCCCCCTGGGGAAAAGAAAGTTTTATTCCCTTTGAGAAAAAAAACTTTCTTTCTAATAAAATGGTAAAAACTTTAATATATACATATATAAAAAAATGTAGTATTGATTTGAATAGATAACACATATCTAAATATAAATTTTTTTTCTCTATATAAGTTATCTTAATATTTGAAACCTTTTTTTTATGCCAAATTTTGATTACTATATATCTTTTTTATAGTATATTATTTATAATAGGGTTAACTATTCTAGGAAGTTAAAAAAGAGGTTGTTGTTAGTTTACATGGATATTTGTAATGGCTAGGTATAAATTATAGCTAACGATGTATTTTTTTTTCTTTTTACATAAATTTGGGATGTATAGTAGGTACTAAAAATAATGATATAGGTATATTCATTCCTATAATATTACCATCACTACATTTATCTATTTTCGCTATTTTTCTTCTTATAAACTTTTTTTCATAAATACCGCATATATGTACATACCTACATGTTTTATGTACTACAGATATATATATATTTTTTTCTAGTCTTTTTTTCTTTATAACCTTTAAAGGGAGTATGTTCGGGGAATGGATATTGTTGTAACCTACGTACCGCCGTGCTTTCGCTATGGAGAAGAGCGGCACAGGGGGAAGATTCAGGACCTTTAAATATATTAAAAACTCAAAGTTATGTGTTAATATAAACTTTCCTTCATTGATCTCTCCTTCCGTTATTCTATTTAAACAATCACTTTTTAGATTAAGATCTAAAATCAGAACTTTTATTCAACAAAGAGAAGATTCACTTTTATTAATAACTATTTCAAAATATAGATCTGAACCAGAACTTTTCTTCCATAAAGGGAAGATTCACTTCTTATTAATAACTTTGTATGATTTAAATTTGAAGCAGAACTTTTCTTTACTCCCGTTCTCTATGAGCGCTGATCCTGAACTTCCTCGATTCTTGGTCAGTAATTATCGTTTACTTCTTTCAAGACACGCTAGCGTTAGCAAAAATATCCCACTCGTTGTATATCTGTGACCAATAAGAAAGTTCTTGCTAACAATGATATAGCAAGAACTAAAAAAAGTACTCTTGATACACTGAATGGACCATTCAAAAGAAAAAATGATATCACACTTCCAGTTTTCGTAATAAGAGGGAAAAATTCACTTAAATCATTACAAATATTTCACATAATTCAGTGAAGCGCCTTTTTGGAAAGGTTTCACTTTGGCATTATCAATCATATCAATAATAATAATCATATATCGGATAAAATAATATTATAAAATTGGTGTCGCTCGATTGCAACATTTACACTAGTATCAAAAATTTTATTTAAAGGGTTTATATTTTTTGAAAAATTAAACTCTGTACTTGTCGGACACAATAACAATATTAATATATCGTATAAAAATATTAATCACAATAAAAATTGATATCACTCAATTTGCAACATGTGTACATATGTATGAGTATCAAACAAAGAAAAATGCAAATCTTACTTGTAAATAAAATTTTCATCGGGCTTCCAGGCCGACGTCTCGTAGTAGGTGCAATGCTTTTTGTTGTTCTTTTTTTTTTTGTTGTGTCTTCTTTTTTTTAAAGTTGCTATTTCC
Source organism: Dioctria rufipes (assembly GCA_963924295.1). NCBI lineage: Eukaryota > Metazoa > Arthropoda > Insecta > Diptera > Asilidae > Dioctria > Dioctria rufipes. The sequence continues at coordinate 251,408,782 of OZ002740.1, read as the reverse complement.
AAAATAAGGGAAAATTGTAGCTCCCAAAAATGCGGTAAAGTTGTAAGTATAGTACTGGAATCCAAATAAAGTAAAGTTGTTGTAATGGAGTTGAGTTTAGCTCCAAAATGGCAAAATTGTAGCTCCCAAAAATATAGTATGGGATCGGCACCGCTGCCACCAATGTTGTAACCCACGTACCGCCGTGCTTTCGCTATGGAGAAGAGCGGCACAGGGGGAAGATTCAGGACCTTTAAATATATTAAAAACTCAAAGTTATGTGTTAATATAAACTTTCCTTTATTGATCTCTCCTTCCGTTATTCTATTTAAACAATCACTTTTTAGATTAAGATCTAAAATCAGAAATTTTATTCAACAAAGAGAAGATTCACTTTTATTAATAACTATTTCAAAATATAGATCTGAACCAGAACTTTTCTTCCATAAAGGGAAGATTCACTTCTTATTAATAACTTTGTATGATTTAAATCTGAAGCAGAACTTTTCTTTACCCACTCGTTGTATATCTGTGACTAATAAGAAAGTTCTTCCTAACAATGATATAGCAAGAACTAAAAAAAGTATTCACACTGTCTTGACCAATCAAAGAATTAACCAATCAGAAAACTCTGATCATGCCATAGCAAGAAGCAAAAACGTCATGTGAATGTTTGGATTTTCAAGTAACCTGATACTTGCTCTTTAGATTACGAGCATTTTGCTATTTAAAGGCACATAAATTTTGTGCTATGTATACACGTGTGGCGTAATGTTACTTGATATGGTAAGTATTGAATGAAACGAATGACTTTTTCAGATGTTAAGTGTTTAGGTTTTTCTATAAGGTAATTTATGAAGGCTAGCAATATGAGCCTTTATCAAGTGGAATATTTGGGGTAAGTATATTTGTGCATAGTTGTGATTTATGAATATGCACGAAATGTGTGGTATTTCGTGATCACAACAATATATGAGGAAGTTTTTGGGAGGAGTGCGTAGGGAAATGGAATTTGTAAAAATCTTTAAACTGTGATTAAATTCGTTGTAACAATGTTTCAGCGCACAGAATAATACAAAAAAAAATTGTTATTGTCAAAAAGATACCAAATGAGTACGATTGTGATCGTTGGTTTTTTTTTTTTTTTGTGTTCTTATCTTATGTTTGGTTTTCTCGGAGTGCTGTATCTTGAGATGAAAGAAAAAAGGTATTCGTATTGGAGTGTGTTCGTATGTATGGATGACTTAGAGATTGCGAGGGCTTTTTATGCTGAGTTTGCTCCTTTTGTTTCGCGAATTTCTTACCTAGAGGCACGGAGATTCATTCTGCGAAATGATTTTCATAAAGCAACTTCGGTCAACTAAATATCAAGTACCGGCTCCGTATGCCGTGCGTATTACCGGGGTGTACGTGGAGTCCATCCTACCTGGCTGGCATGGACCTGTGAGGCTTGTCTACTCTTGCGACGGGTTGGATCCCATTACTGTGTGGGGGGCACCCGCCCAGCCTGAGCGGTACCATACTTTCAGCTTGACGTTGTTTCCGGATTATGGGATAGCAATTCGTGCCTATGGTAGGTTAATTTCCCTTATTTTCGATTCTGACTTTGATTTGTTTGTTTTGGAGATTTAAATGAGGTCCTTTTTTCATTTTTTTTCTTTTTTTTTCGCAGGTGGTACTCTGGTTTTAATTGGCGAGAGCACCATGTGTCTTCCTCATCTTGAAGAACCGTACCTGCACGAGCCGTTAGGATCGCAAGGCCAGTCTGGCGGAGCACCTCCTCACACTGATGAATAAATGCCAGCCTATATTTGCTGCATTTCTCAAATTTTTTTTATACATTCATTTTGTTTATGAAATTTTTCATTTATACCTAATCATTACATTGTAATTTGCTATCAATAAAAAAAAATATTTGGCTATAGTTTGATGGCTCGGTTTTCTTTTTTATTTTTATTTTTAACACTTATAGGCCTCTAACCATTGTCAACTTGATTTGCGCAGATTAGTTAGCTTTGTGCTATTGTTGTTAGTGTCATTGCAGATTTTTGCGCATTTTTTTCTGTTTGAGTTGAGTTCCTTAAATTGCTTAGTAGTATTTTTGTTTGGATGGAGATGGATACAGGGCGACAAAAATTGGGAAAGTAGTGGTTACTGTGTCAGTTTGTCATTGTCTGTAAGTTAAACGTTTTCTGTGGTTTTTCTTTGTAGTGCAGGAGTTAATTTGAATTTTGACTTTCTATGTGTGGGTTTAGGCACATCTTCTAACTTAGGTTCCGGCGGAATATTTTTAGCTTTGCGGGCCCTTGATTTATAACTCATGTATAGATATATGCAGAGAATAGATACGATCAAAGACACTGTTAAATATGACAGTGCGTAATGATGAATATGATGACTATTTATGGGATTGAGAGGAATTAATTCTTTATGTTTTTGGAAACGAATGGATTCTAGAAGCTCATTTAGATCCATATTGTTCGTAAAATTTAAAGTATGTATTTTTATATGCGATCTTATTGGGGAGGACGTCATATTCGATATTATATTGGAGATGTTTATCGTTGGGATAAAATTGGAATTGAATTTGGAAACTTTTACGCTATGTGCGTGCAAGATGAATTCAACATTATTCCTGTTCCTTGCAGGGTTCGTGAACTAATGGAATTTTCACAAATAATATCTGTATGGAGGGTATTTTTTAGGGAGAAAAGCCAAGCGTTCTGCTGCGTTAATTGCGTCCAATAATAATCTTGTTTCAATGGTAGGATTTTACATTTTGATGTAATTGGTTCCTTTTTTATGAGATTTACTTCGCATTGGTTTGTTTTTGTATTTGCATTAAGGATCGGTGATGAAATCCTGCAATAGAAATGCATATGATCCGACGTTGCGCAATTATGGATGTCATGTAATGTAATGTAGTCTATTACTATATATTCCTTTGATGGTTCAATATATATGAACGATCCGTTAAGGAGTGTTGGTAATGGCATTGTTTTAAAAATTTGATATGGTTCCTTGAAAGGAATGGGGATTCTGAGTTCTATAATTATTTTGTTGTTGAAAATATTCGCTGCTATTGTACTCAATTTGTAAATTTGTGATAAAATATTGTCTCTAGAACTTATGGGAAGCATCATTGAATTCGGTAATTCTTGCCTGATGTTTAATAAATTCCTCTATTTGTTTAGGTGATATAAGTGTCTTGAATCTGTTAGAATGTCTATTAATTCCCACTGGGAGTTTTGGTATCTGAATGCCATTAACGAAACTAGTGAAATAAGAGATTCAAGTTCAATGGATATTTTGTTATCTAATGTTCTGTTTTCCATCAATGATGTGGCTATCTGCACTGATATTAGTTTTTTATGCATGACCATGAATTCCTTTTCAATTGTGGCTTTAGTTTTGTTGAAAACATTTGCGGTTGCTTCGACTATCGCAGTTTGGCTTTTCATAAGTGATAGGAGGGAGTTTTGGTTAGGAGTGAGATTTCGGATTTGTTCATCATATAGCTTGGCATCATCTTCGTCTAATGTGCTGAAAAGGGCTTTGGAGATTGAGCCTATTGCATTAAATAGTGCTCTTTGTTTCCTATTTTGGGTCACAAGTAACATATTCTTATATTTTATGTTTGTTAATATAAGATTTATTTGTAACAACGTACCGTTACAAGTGTGGCTCAAGGCTGAGTGTTTGTCCAGTTTCCGGCAGGTCGCTGCAATTTGTTGGGCTATGAACTGGATGTTGTTGAATTCTGTTTTAAAATTTTCCACGTCGTAGAATGTCACTCGTTGGTGTAGAAATTGGCTCTGCCAATTTCCTCGAAGTATATACCTGCACTGGCATTTAGTTGGTTTACCTCTATTCCTGAGCCGTAGGCGAAAGGGATGCAAATTAAAATTAATGCTATATGCACCATTTTGGAAACCTGGAAAATGATATTGTATATTCGCTTGGAATGAAGAGGATGATGAAGTTGTTGATATTACTCTGAGAAAAGTTTTAAGTCATTGTTGTGGACTCTTTTATTTTTATGATTGATTCTGATGGTGGAATTTTCGGGGGAATTAATCTCCATTATCTCATACGGATCTGACCATAATGGTGAGAACTTATTATCTCTCACTCTGCTTTTCATTAAGACTTTATCACCAGTATTAAATGATTTTTGGACAGAGTTCTTATCGTATTGCAATTTTGATTTTTCTTTATTTGTCATGGCTATGTCCTTAGCTATTTTGAAGCTGTGCTGTAGACGCGCTTTTAACTCGTTTGCATAATTGTGTAATTATAGCAAACGGTTGGAGAAGATTTCAAATTGTTTGGAATTTCGGCTGGGAATCCGTAAAGGAGTTCGCGAGGAGTATAATTAGTACTCGAATGAGGGGTAGTATTGTATACAAACATGGCATAAGGAATCCATGTATCCCAGTCTTGTGGATCTTGTGCTACATAGGATCGGAGATATTCTGCTAAGGTTCTGTGGCTTCTCTCCAAGGCACTATTCGTTTGAGGGTGATATGGGGTAGTTTTGAGCCTTTTAATTTTCAGCAATTTAGATACCTCGGCGAACATGCCAGTTATGAGGTTAGAACCTTGATCTGTGAGGATACTTTCTGGAATACCATGTCGACAAACTATCGTTGTCGTGAAGGATTCCGCTAATGTTTTAGACTCGGTGTCGACTATGGGAATAGCCTCAGAAAATTTTGAAAGGTCGTCTTGATATGTAAGGATGTATTTGTTTCCAGAATGAGAAATTGGGAGAGGTCCTACAACATCTAGGTACACTCTTTCGAAAGGTTTGGAGCTAATGCTCGAGATTTTCATTGGAATTTTAGGGTTTCTGGATACTTTGTTCACCTGACAAAGTTAATATTTCTTGACATATTTGACCACGTTGTCTGACATGGCAGGCCAGTAGAATTGCTTTTTGATTTTTTTAATAGTACGGGAAATACCTTTATGGCCTCCCGTTGGTAATGATTAATCATTAATGTCGGATAAATATTTAATCGAATCTTGATGGAGTTTAATGTTTATTTGTTTAGCAGTGAAGACCTTGGTAAAAATGTTTTTAATAATTATTAGATTCTGTGGATCTAATATGGGGAAGGAGATATTTATTTGTTTTAACTGATTTGCTTCTGTGTATGAGCAGATTTCAGTTAAAATCTTTTCGAGATCTGATCTATCCCTTTGGGATCGACAGGGTAAATTAGTTTTTGAAATGATTATTTTGGAGTCCTTTTTTGTGAAGAAGTTCAGTTCAGTTTCTAAAAGTGGAGATTTATCTGAAAGTTTTAATTTCGAATCCAATACTCTTTCAAGTTCTGTATCTTGCATTGGCAAGATGAAAAATTTAGGATTTGCATTTTTAGTCCGTAAAAGAGGAAAATTAGTCTCAGTTATTATGACTGAGGAATTGTTTGTTGGCGATGGAGCTGGGTTTGGAGTAATAATACTCGTACTGGGAATGTTCTGATTCGCCTGAGCTCTAGCTTGATTCCTAGTTACCACATTTACGCAGGTGGTAGGTTCTGCAAAATATTTGCTACTATCTGGAATTGCTCTACCTGAGAGCGTCTGCATTTGTGTTGAGCTTACCTAATTTGTGGACTATTTTGTAGTCATATTCCTCAAGACGTATTCTCCATCTCATCAGTCTTGAGGAGTGATCTTTCAGATTCATGAGCCATACTAATGGTTTATGGTCAGTTATAATTGTAAACTGTCTGCCATAAACGTATGGTCTGAATTGCTCAACTGCGAAAACGATAGCTAAGAGCTCCTTTTCAATTGTTGAGTAACGAGTTTCCGCACCATTGAGAACTCGGCTCACATAGGCGATTGGATGATCTCCCTGATCATCAACTTGTGAAAGGTCAGCCCCGATGGCGTAGTCACTGGTATCGGAGGTGACAAAAAACTCTTTGCCGAAATCAGGATAAGATAGAATTGGTGCTGAAATTAATTTATTTCGTAATTCGCAAAATGCATCGTCGCAGATTGCGTCGAATTTGAAAGGCGTATCTTTTTTCAAAAGATTTGTGAGTGGTTTGGCTATCTTCGAAAAATTTGGTATAAATCGCCGATAGTAGCCGACGAAACCAAGGAAAGCTTTGATATCTTTTTCCTTCTTGGGTCTGGGATATGACTGAACTGATTTTATTTTCGCAAGGTCTGGTTTGACTCCATTTTCTGTAATTATGTGCCCTAAATACATAATTTCTTTCCTTAGGAAATGGCACTTGTCGGGTTGGAGTTTCAAATTGAAGTTACGGAGACGGCTAAATACTGCTGTGAGTCTGGAATTGTGATCTTTGAGGTTGTATCCATTGACTACGATATCGTCCATGTATATGAATCAATATGTGCCTTGAAGTCCAGATAGAACATTGTTCATGGCTCGTTGAAAAGTAGCAGGGGCTCCTTTTAAACCAAATGGCATACGATTGTATTCGTAGTGGCCATAGGGTGGGCTAAAGGCAGTTTTCTCCTTCGAGTCCATTTTTATCTGGTGGAATCCACTGGCTAAGTCGAGTGTGGTAAAATATTTCGACTTCCCCAACTGGTCTAATATATCAGTGATATTAGGCAGTGGGTACGCATCCATTCCATTAACCATATAACGGGATAGATATATATAAAGCAAAAAAAGTATAATTCGAATTCCATTAACCATATAACGGGATAGATAAATATATAGCAAAAATTATAATTCAAATTCCATTACCCATATATATATATATATATATATATAGCAAAAAATATATTATTCAAATTTCAGTAATTATGTAGTGTAACAGATATATATTACGAAAGAAATTATTATTTAAATGCCACTTTCGACCAAAATACGCGATAAGCGTCATACAACAATCCAACTCGTCGCACATGTGTATATCCTTCTGTAAATTCTCGAAATATTCAATAAACCCGTAATTTATCCACGATATTTTCAACAAAATAAAAGGAATCGAGTAAAATTTTCTGCCTACCTGACTCCACAATCAGCATGCGGGTTTTACCTTTTTCATTTTATCCCCTTTTCTTATGATAAAATCTGTCGTGCGTTCTCAGTCCAGGACCCACAAGCAGTGATGCCAATCGGAATAATTTTTTCGTAGCAAAAAAGTGTAGCCATTATTGAAAAAATGTAGCCAAAAATGAATGACTTTGTTTTCGATACATACATACATATATATTTATTTTTTTCATTTTACATAGTAGGTACATATAATATAGCAAATAACATTAACAGGCTTTTATATCGCTCTTACAAAAACAAAAGTAAAAAACACAACAGTTCATAAAAATTCTTAAAACAAAAATTAATGTGATATACTTTTAAAAATGAATGACTTTATCACATTTTAATTTTAGAAGTTTTCTAAATTCGGAATCCAAAAAGTTTTAATCTTTGGAACTAAACTCTTTGCGGCCATTATGGAATCTATGGTTTCAATTTTGAATAAGTTTGATTTTTTGGTTTTGATGTTATTGAGATCGGAAAATTGTCTTTCCGCGGTTGCACTGCTATGTGGCAAGCAAAGTAATTTTTTTATGAACCTTACCAGTTCCGAAAACATTGGGTTACCCAATCCATCCCTCATTTCACCAACTTGAACCCAATATTCAACAATATCACTTTTCATTTCTTTTCTGCAATCTTTTAACAAACGCCACTGGCTGTTTATGCTTTCCCAGTCTTTGCTATCCGTCAAATTAGGAAAAGCTTTAAGTAGAAGTAAAATACTAATTTTTTCATCATGTATCAGCTCTGGATTTATATATGAAAGTAAACTTAACTGTTTGTTTTCAAAGTTTACCCTTTTCAAGATCTGTTTGCATAATTCTATATAGAAATTTAAAATGTTTCTTTTTACAGAAATAATAATATCTTCATTTATTTCATTTTCTAAAATGAAATTTTCTAAATTGATTCCACCATATATTTCGTTTACCGGAATGAAATTGCTGGGATTAAATTCGACTGTATTGACATGTTTTACATTTTTAAGATAATTGGTCTTAACAAAATTCCTTAGTAAAGTGCAATAAAGAGCTTCTAAATTTCTTAATAGTTTATGAATTCTTACTTCCGAGCTTTGAAATTCGACGTTCATTTTATTTACTATGTCTAAAACATAGGATAAAAAAAAAAGATACATTTTGGTTTCATCATTCATTTTCTCTGCAATAGCTTTAGTTTTATCAGAGTGTTCCTCAAAAAAATGTGATACGAAAAATAGCTTGAGAGAGTTCCACTGTTCAAGCAATCTATTAACCACGGCCTCTAAAGAAAGCCAGCGCGTTTGGCATGGACGAAGAATTTTATGTGGTTTTACATTGCAGTAATCTTGAAATTCTTTTAAATCTGTAATCCGTTTAGAGCTGTGAGCAAAAACATTATATATATCTCTTGTTAATTGCTCAATAGAATGAGGAAGTTTTTGACAAGCGTAGCTTGCACAGAGGTGAAGCGAGTGACATATGCATCCCATAAAAAACAGATTTGGATTCCCTAATTCTTTTTTAAGAATTGCTTGAACACCATTAAATTCTCCAGACATTACGCTAGCGTTGTCTGTTGCTAGACCTATGAAATTGGTAACAGGAATGGAGTGTGTTTCGAAAAAGTTTAAAACAGCAGAGCTAATGCTTTTCGTGTCCGTCTTTGCTAGCTCAATAAGCGCTAAAAATCGATCTTCAATAGAATTTTTCACATCGTTGAAAAATCTAACAACTAAAACTAAAGCCTTACTACAGCTGACGTCTGTTGTTTCGTCAATAACTAAAGAGAAACAGTTCCGTTTTAAATGTTTTATAACGTCTTCTCTACCTTTTTTACCAAGCACATCCTTAACTACGTACGATGCTTTAGTTTTTCCGCAATGAATTCTGGCAATAATCTTCGAATCGGGAAAACATTCCTTTATAAAAGGAACAAAAGAATCCATCAATGAAAATGGAAGATTATGCATTATAAAAAACATAACAATGGCATATTCTGCAATTTTAACCTTATTTTTAAGAATAAAATCATCCGAATTTTTAATTAAGCTGACAATGGAATGTTGGCCGCTCTTTGCACTATAATTTTTTTTGTGATAATCTGAGCGCTCATGCCTTTCAATGTGACTCTTACAGTTTGTTATCGTCTTTTCACAAACCTGACAAAATGCTTTCCCATCAATATCCTTTAACCAATTGAAGTTATCTTTCCACTGAGAGCGAAAGAAACGAGAACGATTGCTTGTCGTAGTACTACTAGTACTATCTTGCACTTGCACTTCACCTAATACTTCAGATTCAGTTTCAGAGTCTACAATTTTACTATTGTTATTGCACCTGTAATTTTTTTGCATATGAGAAATACAAACAAATACTATCAATTTTCAAAAAACCTAACCTTATTTGATTTATCGCCAAGCCTTCATCATTTGAGCTTTCCCTGTTATGATGATTATTATGACCTTCTACTTCTAAGGATGCGTTATTTTTCTGGTGACACAATTTAGGTTTTTTAATTATAAATCTGAAAGAGCTCAGTTACTAGAACCTGTCAAATTAAAATGAACATTGCAAAGATCAAATACCTTTCCATTATGGTAATATTCACTATGAAATGGACGTGGACCACCTTACAATAGTTAAGTTAACGTCTTTTCAAATTAGACAACCTTTCCATCAATATCCTTTAACCAATTGAAGTTTTTTTCCACTGGCTGCGAAAGAAACGAGAACGATTGCTCTTCGTAATACCTTGCACTTCACTTAATATAATACTTCAAATTCAGCACAGTCCACAACACAATTATACTATTGTAATTGCACTTTGTAATCTGACACAATCTCGGTTTTTAATTATAATTATAAGCCTGTTTATGCTTATTACAACTTGGCAATGACAAATTAAAATGCAAATTAATATCCACTTTTGATATGCATATGGACGCAAACGCAACGCCAAGTCAACGCCACCGCAAATTCACACAATACTAAGCCACACCAACTGAACATGTCTAAAAGTCTAAAAAAAGCGGCAATATTTTGCTTTTACTACTTAGATCGAGGTGTCGTTCGCTTCGCTGCATGAATTTTTTTTCGCGAAAACAGGGTTGGATAAATTTATTTTGACATTAAATTGAAATTTCCGGGGCATAGCTAAAATGTAGCAAATCGGATGAATTTTCGAAATGTAGTAGCAAAGTAGCAAAACCTTTTGATTTTAAAAAAACGTAGCCAATTTGCTACGATTGTAGCCAAGTGGCATCACTGCCCACAAGTCACATCCAAGCGGCCGAATTCCTTTCTTTTTCTTTTGCTTTTGATAATCCTTCCGGCGATTTTATTTGATTTTACTTTTATATTTTTTTTTCCACAGAATGAGATTTTAATTTTTTTTCCCAAAATTTTTTTTTTTTTGGTAAATCGAACTTTCTTTCCTCTTCTCAATTATTTTTTTATTGTTTTACTGATTCAATGAACTTTTTCTTCCTTCTCACATTGACGCCGACAGACTGACTCTCTGCTTGACCCGCCGGAAAAACAGCATCGCGCCCTCCATTACTGTCACGCCGCTTTTTGGGACAAAGTTTCGATATATAAGTTTTAACGAAACATTTTACGTCCGTGCACATTAGTTTTGCGTGTACGCTGTTTCCCATTTCGGAAACTTCATGAGGCGCAGCGAATGCTAAGTTTATCCATGAGAGGTCGGTCAGCATTACTGTATCGTCAAGATTATTATTACTTTATTGCTACTTGCTTGTTACATATGCCTGCTTATTTATGTTTAGTGGGGGCTGGATCAAGGTTTAAAATTCTGTACATTCCGAATTAAATATTGTTACGATGCTGATTATGAACTGCCATGGTTGGTGGGGGCTGAAAATTATGTAGTTAAAGTTTTAACTTGAGTTGGTATGGAAAGATAGAAATGTTGCCCATGTCGACCAAAGAGGATATTCAAGTATACATAAGTTGCGCGAGAAACTACTGAAATTTGACTATGTGGATAAATGACGAAAATGATACAAAATGCCCTACTTAGTACAAGCAACTATAAACTACACATATATCTGGGTAACGATGTTGCAGTTGTATGTTGAAAGTGTGTAGATGTTAAACTGTATGTGTCTCTTCCTGAGTGTACATTGTTCCGGCAGGTTGTGTCTGCGGTGAAGTGGATGCGCGTGGTGCGTGTGAAACGCGCTACTAGGTTGTGCTGCCTGCTCTCGGATCGCTAACTTGCTTCGTTGTGTATTCTGGAAGTAAGAAAATATCTCGGCAGAATCAAGGTATTCTTTGTTTAAAAAGAGACAACACATAACAATGTGTTTCTTTAAAATCGTCCCAATATTTGTGCAACGAGTTTAATTTTTGGTTTAAGTATGCCTGGGTTGCAGTTGCAAGTGAATTATTATCTACAGACTGGATAATATGGGATAATTTTTTCCGTCTATCTTCTTGCAATCGAAAGCGTACTGTATTTGATTGATCCTTGTCTACGCTGTCTTGGTTATCAGCTGCAGTTGTTTTTTGCGAAGTTTTTGGAGGTGGGACGTAAAACGGGTTATTTTTGCGCTCTGTGTGGACTGATATGGATTTCAACCTATCAGACAGAGTTGCCTTTGTAAGATTGCACCAGTCCTCCGTTTTGTCATAGCAGGACTGCTTAAAATAAGCATGAGTTTCAGTAAAATCTTCATGATCTTGAATCAGGGTTTCCGTTTTTTCAAATGAAGCCCATACGTCTTCCAACTTTTGGAGTTTCTCAGAAGTAAAATCTGAAGTCCTTTTAGGTTTATTCGCTCTGTGATAATCGGCCAGAATTTGTCTAATTTCTGCCATTTTTGGGATTTGTGACAAGCAAAGCTCATCGAAAGGTTTGGTTTCTTCAGTCATGTTTGCGTTATTTTTTTTGTTTAAGTTTTCCCAACAACAATAAACAGGTAGCAAGTTGGTTATGCGGAGATAATTATGTTTAAGTAATTTTGCAAAAGTTGAGGAAAACACAGCGATAGGAATGTGAAGAATTGTGGAATTTGTCAACAAGGGAAAAGTAAAAAAAATGGTTTTATATTTATTTAGTAGAAAGTCTTATGGTTTTTGGTTCCATCTGGCATGTCTTTAGATACGTGATAGGTGTGATAAATTGGGACTAAATTTGTCAAATTTTCAAAATATATATATATTGTGTTAAGCTAGTATGGAACAGACCGGCTAAGGAGCCAAAAAGATTTAAATAATTTGTTAGGACACGCAATATCAAGGAAAGGGAGAAAGTCGTTTATTAGTATTTTTGTTAAAAAAAAAAATTGGGAATTACTGTTTTTTTTTTAAAAACAAATAGGAAAAAAGGAGCGATATGGGGGTTAACTAAGATTTGTGAAATTCGTGAATAGGAGAAATAACAAAAAAAAATTTTTTTTTTTTTAGAATTAATTAAAATGAAAGATTCAGAATTGTATCATCGTTTACATTTTAAGCATGTGCTGCAAAATTCGTTTTCTCCAACCAAAATCTTTCTCCTGGCAGGCTTATGAAGCTCTATTGCAGGTGATCGATTATTGATTTTTCTGAAGTGCTCTGGCCAGCAAGCTCACAAGGTCTTACCGCAGAGGTCGCTTCGTGGAGTAGCGTACTTCAGACACACACACTCACACAAACAAAAAACAAACAACTTCAGAAAATATTAAATAATGATATCCACGATATTTTTAAAGAAAACGCTCATGCTTAATAAAAAAAATATAAAAGTTTCAAATATTATGCATTTAATAAAAGAGAAAAAGAAAGCAATGGAATCACTATTCCAAGCTCACATATGTGCAAAAAAAAACTTTTCCCATGTAATATAAAATTCTTCTGCAGAATTTCAGTACTTCAAGCGGGCTGCCGATATTTATTTTTGTTAATTCCGACTGGCAAACCTGTTAAAGCATAGTGAAATGAAAGCAGTTTAATTAGTATTGTCTTACGAAGCCGCGATAAAAAATAGTACTCCAGCCTTCAGAATAATTTACCTAAAATTTTTAATTAATTTTTGGAGAAACACTTTACTAGTTCTGTGATTGGCAAGAAAACACCGACAACCTGTGCCGTATTGTCGTATCACACAGAAAAGAAAACGAAATTTAAATAAATGTATGTACAACATATGTATATAGAAAAAAAAATTTTTTTTGCCTTCTCTTTTTTTTTCTTTAATTTCAAATAGAAAATCTTTTAACTACCTTAACTTTATCCACTTTGGCTAACGTTTTGGCTTTTGATTGCTTGAGGACGAATATGATAGTGCTGGCAGTGTGTGATTAAATTGTCTGCGTCGAAGGTCCTGGTCAAAGTCTTCTCGTTGTCTTCCTTCTCTAGATTTCTGAACCGTCTTGTTGAGGCAGGGATGAAGCCTCGCAAGGGTCCCACGTTGAGCGCTCTGGCGCTTAAACTTTCATTATCTCCTCTAAGTACTTTAAAGTACCCGGGCTTATTTTTTTTTATTATTATAAAACTTTTTATTATTATTATTTGTTTATTATGTTTCTTTTATTTTTAGGCACTGATTATTTTGGTACGAAATACCGCTGCCACCAATTGTTGTGTTTGGCAGGATTTTATTATTTTAAGGAAAATTTTTTTCTTTTTAAGGCACTGATTTTTTTAAAATACCGCTGCCACCAATTGTTGTGTTAGAGTGCCGTGCTCGGTGAGGAGAGCACTCAATGTTGTTAATGTTAATAAATTCGGGTTTTAAGTCACAAAGTAAACTCTCTCTGTTTTTAAAATTTATTATTTTAATTTTATATTTCTTTACACTTTTTGTCGGTTTGGATTTTACAATTTCGACTTTTAATGATTTGGGTTTCGCAACACCCTTTTTTAACACATTTTTTTTTTTGTAATTCGGAGTATCTCTTTTTTTTTCTAACTTCGACTTTTTCGCTTGATAACTTCGCATTTCGACTTATCCATAGTTTCCACAATTAAATTTATTGATCATTTCGGCAATTAAATTTATCAACAATTCTGACAATTAAATTTATCAACTATTGCGACGACTAAATTAATTAATTATTTGAGCACTATAGTTTAATAATTATTTCGGCATCAAGATTCGCAAATTATTTTCGACACTAGAACTTATCAATCTACAGTTAACTTCACAATTGAGTTCACCAACGGTTTTGAAAATTAGATTTATAGATCGTTTCGGCAATTAAATTTATCAACAATTTCTGATAATTTAATTTATTAACTATTGCGACGATTATATTAATTAATTACTACCAATACTCCCGAACTATCCTACTCGGCGGTTCAAAAACGTACTCCCCGAGGTTTGGGCAAATTGCACCCATGATATCTTCAAAAAGCTTTTTTTGTCTTTTTATCACCTTCTCACGACGTTAAAAATCGTACGTGAGAAAATGTACAAAAGCTTTGATGCAAGCCATATGCATCTATGCAAAACTGTAACACGATATGCACTTGTGTACGTAGGTAAGTATGCAGTGCATATCGTGAGAATGGTTTGCCTGCCTGATAACAAAATGCAGTTTATGCTAAATTGCATTTTGTTATGGCATGGAAATGCATTTTTAAATGCATTTTAAATTTTAAGCGGAATAATTTATCCTTTTCAGGGTCAGTTGTAATGCATGTATTGCATAGGGCAATATATTGTTGCTTGACCTTATGGTTGTGATTTAGGGCATTGGTACCTGAGTCACAACAGCCGCAGGTACCCACGAAAACTTTTAGAAAAAGCTTTTTTCTTTTTGCTTCCTCACGGCGATGAAGGATTGTACGTGAGAATATGCGAATTATTTTATGTGCAATTCAATTTGCGCGACGAAAAATGATATCCGATCACACGGCTTGTAGGTAGGTATACCGTGTGAGCAGAGTGCATTACTGATAACGAAATGCAATTTATGCTAAATTGCATTTCATTACGGCACGCAAATGCATTTTTAAATGCATTTGAAATTTAGAGTGCAAATGAAAAATTTTAATGAAAATTCGAATTTAATGGTTTTTCGTTTTCATGGTCAATTTGTACTACGCCAATATATTGCATAAGGCAATATACTGGCGTATTGACGTTATATTTGTGATTCGGGGTATAGGCACCTGAGTCACAACAATATTAATCAATGCCTTCTGTGACTGTACTTTGTTTTGGTTGTCACTTAGGAGCTTAAAAGCTTTCCCTAATGTGTGGTTAATTTTTTGACGAAAGTGTGCTGTCATTGAACGATTATTTGGCTTTGTGTTGCATACTTTATGGCACCAAAAATAAAGCTTTTTCCTTTTTCATATACTGACATACGATTAGTGTTATACACTTTTGTTCGCACTTGTAGATTTTTATTATGAAAAGAAATTTTGATATGTATTTTTCACAGCACTTACTTTCTTTTAAATTATTCGAAAAAAATAAGAAGCACTTATCTTTATGAACTTTTCCTTGTTGTATTCCGTGTGATCCAAATGGTAAATGAATGAGCGGTACACAGTACACAATGAGCGGCACACAACTTCTAGAATTTTTCTAATTCTTTTCTTCTTTCTCCAATGGTTTTTTAAATAGCTCGAAGGACCATGAAATGAGGTGGCTTTCTGGGATTAATTCCTTGATGAAAGATAAACTCACAGTTTGACGTAATATTAATTATTTTATTTGCGAAGTGAAGTTAACAACTTTGCTGGGCGGCAGATGATGCAGAAGTAACTAACTGTTCTAAAATAACTGAATGATAAGTACATAATGTATATTCAGATATGACTAAACGCAAGTGTGTGTGTGTACATATAAGAGAAGCTATCTGTGCTGACGTTGCCAGAAGTAACCTTGAAATGAATATTTATTTAACTAATGGAAATGCTAGGAAACAAAGGGGTCTTTAACATTTCGAAGCTGCGAGTATGTATATTCCGGATCACTTAGGTTTATTTTCTGGTTCTTCTTTAAAAATTTGGAGATGGGTTTAGCAATTTTGAAATAATTCCTAATGAATTTGCGATAGTACCCTGTTAGTCCGAGGAATTGTTTAATTTGTTTAGGGGATTTCGGTATAATTTCCCCATACACATTCAATCTTCTTTGGGTTCGGTCGAATTGATGTGTTCCAAAAACTCTGTTTGTTTTTTCAGAAATTCGGACTTACCCAATTGTACCATTAAATTCACATCTTCAAATCTTTTGAAGATTTTTATAAATAATCTAAACGTTCCTGTAATGAAGACGAATATACAATAATGTCATCTAGATAAACAAGGCAAATCCGGTTTATGTAATCTCTAAGGACGTTATTCATAAGACTTTGAAACGTAGCCGGTGCCGTCACCAAGCCGAAAGGCATTCTAAGAAATTCGTAGTGCCCATTTTCCACGCTAAACGCCGTCTTATAAATGTCTCTTTCATCAACCCCTTTGCGAGATCTAAAGTGGTGAAATATTGGCATGTTCCCAATTTTCCTAATATCTCATCGATATTTGGGATCGGGTATTTGTCATCAATGGTTATCTCGTTTAACTTTCGATAATCGATAACAATGTGCCATTTAGGCTTACCGCTGGCGTCCGCCTTCTTTGGGACGATCCAGACTGGTGCCGGATAAGGGGAATCACTATGCCGAATAATACCGCTTCTCAACATTTCACTAATTTGTTTTACGACTTCTTGTTTATGGACGAATGGATACCTATAAGATTTTACATGGATTGGTACGTCATCCGTTGGGCGAATTCTATGTTTAATGGCATAAATTCGATTCGTCTTTATAGAAGATTTTTGAAAATCGCTTAACAATATTGAATAATTTTTGCCTCTCTTCTGTATTTAATGATTAACGCGAATTTGTTCTACGAATGGTTTATATTCATGCTCCTCTATTATATTAAAATTGTTATTATTTACTACTTGAAACTGGAGTGGGTTAAAGGTAATTAATTCGTAACCGTCCCTTTGCATCTGTACATTTGCATCGGCTTTATAGTTTTCGACGTTATATATGCCTTCGTGTATAGTTATCTGTCCATCTGAGGACTTCTGATCCTTCAGATAAGTTAAACATTCTTTTTGTAATACTGGAATACTTAACTTATAGTTCCCTTTACTATATAAATTATAATTAAATTTTCTTCTTTGTTGGTTAAATTAAATTTTACTTCTTTTAATGACCTTGTTTTGATAGTCTATCATTGCTTTTAATGGAATTAAAACATGGTTGCCATCATACTGATCATGAAAAGGGTAGAAGTACATTTCCATTGAAGATCTTTGAAATCACCAGAGAATTCAGGAAGTCCATTTAGATATTTATGAGGATGATATTAAGAGTTAGAGGTTAGAGATATTAAAATCTGTGGTTGTATTATTTTTTTTTTTGGATTTAGAATCGCTTTTAAAAATTTCAATGTCAAAATACTTGAATAATGATTTGGATTGATTACAATTTCCGATATTATTTATTGTATCGTTTCCTAGGCTAATACTACTAAATAAATCCGCTATAACATTTATTGCGTCACTACTATTCATAACATTTAATTTAGTTTTAAAATATTGGTACTTGCCGAAACACTTTTCTGTTTGTAGATGGAGATGACGGTTTCTGCTATTATAGATGAGTCCGACAAATAAGCAAACAAATTTTTCCGAGTTGAGTTAACTAGGCGGTTGATTGCTGTGGATTTCCTTCTATTGCACTGGTCGAGTGCACTTTTTCCAATTTATAACAAGTTATCGAGAAAAGTGCTGCTTAGGACACTCTTCTTGGTATATATATGTTTAGGAAAAAATTCCACCTTTTATAGTTGAATTTCCATGGGGTTTTATAAATTCCTTCAAAATTAGTAGAACACTTCTTCTGAAGTTTCCTCCAATTTCGTACAACACTTCTTCTGTTATACGAAAATGTGTGTAGAAAAAAATTCTACCTTTCTGCTTCAATTACGGGGTTTCACAATTTCTCCAATGTCGTAGAGCATTTTTCCTGCTATATGAAAATGTTCAGCAACTGGTACTTTTGCTAATACATATGTACATATAAACAAATACTTCTTCTGATTTGCAAATAACAAAATTATTGATATTTTTTTCTTCTTACACTTCACTTAAACTAAAGGTGCTAAAAATTCAGTGAACACAACACGTTAATAGTTCTACTGATCACTTCCGCTGATTTCGTAGAACATTTAATTGATTTCTTTGTGGACGTAGGTGCATCACTTCTTTTGATATCACTGTAGTATACTTTCAATCAAGTTTAATTCACTAATTATTGTACGGAATGTGCCATTAAATGTATAAATATATGACTCCGCCAGTTTCACTTACAACTCCAGTTAGTGTAAAAAAATAAATTGAAACCACCGAAATTTGTTACTTTTACGATTTATTCAAGTTAAACGAAAAATAGATACAAGAACGTTGAATAACTAAATTTTAATAATAATATTTGTTAATGAATTTATCAAGAAAGAACTTTTTATTTGTCGCGACGGTTACCTCCAGACTAACTGTTCTTGGTGCTCAGGCAAATCTTCTTTCCCACAACTTTATTCTATTTTTGCTGACGTAGTGTCTAGCAAAAATAATTAATAAAACCTGATGTTTTTATATTTTTCAGCTCGAGCATTTGTACGTGAGAATATTTGATTATGTAGAAATAAATATGGGAACTAAAATATATTTTGACTTCTGACTGTGGGAATGTAAAATTATGGAGATAGAACAATTAATGGCTTTTTATATAATGTGGCCAGAAATTGATGAAATTGATTGCTTACATGGATTTGGCTTTGTACCATGTATATCAGGGTTTGTATCATCATTAGAATTTACTATATCTATGCCTGTATCAATATTATCTATAACATCTAGTTTTAACGAAATTGAGGAACATGGTTAGTTCGGCAGCAGTTTTTGTGGAGGCGAATAGCAAGTCGCCGCAGGCAATAAACTTTTTAAGACCTTCAGGGTTAATGTCAAATTCTGGAATGATGTCATGCACATCCCTTAAACTCAATTTAAGCTCGGTGAGATCAGGCGCCATAATGTGAAATGGCAATTCAGTAAATAATTCGATTAATCTAGCAGCACATCGCGTGACTGCTCCTTCCGTTTTGGAAGACTAGTTTGAAAGATGGGCAAACAAAATTTAAGCGGACAAGTGTCGTTTCAAAGTACACTTGTCACGCCTACATTTACCAAAATTAAAGAATTAATTTGTTTTTGTACAAAATTACAAATATAACAAATATTTTTATTGTTTATACGATTTGCGTGTTCTCCAGGAAGTCGAGAACAGACAACGGAAAAAAAAAAAACACTAAACGCTTATTGCCTGTCAAGTACAAAATTATGACTTCTCGCAGTCCTTCAGCATCCTCTTTCTTTCTAATAAATTAGATATTGAGGACTGATGAATTAACACTGTTGTAGTTCATTAGCATTGCTTCGTTTCTGGTTTAAGATTCTCAATAATGAAATGATTTGAGCAGAAAATGGAAAACTTAGTTAAGATCTCCGAAAACAAAACAAAAAAATTATTCCTTTCGTAGATTACACACCGTCACACCATATTTAAGAATTTGATTTTAAGAACGTAGGGGATTTTCTCTAGCAGATTAAATTTGGAGAGACCAAAAACAAGAAAATTTTATTTCTATTTTTCTGTCCATATGTCTCCCATATGTAAATGAAAACACTTTTGAGCACGTATTAAGGATTGAAGTTAAAAATCTTGACGACGGCAATGAAGTAAAAATTTGCATTCTGCTATCTATTTATAGAGATTACGTATTTAAAAGAAATTTGTAAAAAGAAAGGACCGCGGAGGGCAATATAAAATGCTCCTGGAGAAAAATAGAAAGCTTCACATAACAAGAAAAATTCACAAAATTATCACAGGAAGAAGAGTAATACCTTCATAAATTCACCTTCAAAATATATTAATAATAATAAAAACAACATCAAACTTTCTGCGATTCCTCATCACTCACTGGCAAATACCGTGTTCATTATACGTAAAATGTTAAAACAAGGATCAAAAATATGTATGCAAAGGAAAATTGTTTTTTGTTTCAAATTTTAATAAATTTCTTCCATCACACACTTGCCATATATAGTATTCTCATTTAAAAGTGATAGAAGTTAAAATCACTAATTGAAATTATAAACAACCCTCTTCTAATTTCTATAAATTTTCCGTTTAAAAGTTATAAATTCAATCTCTAAATGCGTTCAAACATGTTGGCCATGTGTTTACCTTCGCATCCTTTGTACTTTCTATTAATCAAGGAGAACTTTTTACATATGATCTTTTCCATTCTAATCGTAATTAATTACTCAAGCACATAAATGCAAAAAGAAAGGGAAAGAAGAAAAAAAAATGTGAAATATCCTTACATAAGCGGAATTGCGCTACAGCTCAGTCGAAAATTTTGAATTCACATCATCACCACTAATTAATTATTAGAAGAATTTTAAAACCAATTTAGCCAGTTGTTTCACTTGTTTCTATAAATTTATAAATTTTTATTAAAAAAAATCAATTTTCTAATTTGAATCAAAATGCGTTGTACAGGGATTTATCAAGATTACCAAAAAAATTTTATATATAATTTTAAATTCTGACCTTTTCCACAAGCATCTGGTGGTTATTTTTGTTTCTGCTGGTCCAGGTAAGTAGTTGTATGTCGATCAGTTAAATAATTGAGTGTTAACCAATTGGCAATTCCTGCAATTTTTTGCAATTGCTATTGTTTGTTTGTATGCTGTTGTTTGTATCCTGAATCGCTGCCACCAATTGTTGTAAGCCCGGGGCGTCGTGCTTTCGTTTTGCTCGAGAAGAACGCCCAGGCGGAGTCCAGTGTCTGTCGGAGTCTTGATCTTACTTTATAATTAGTCTGAAAATAATCTTTAATCTTTAGTTAAGAGGAAATAAAGAAAAAAAGTCACTCGATCACGTACAAATCTTTTGATTTTATTATGTTTAATTCTGATAACACTATTAGTATCTACTTTTTCAAAACTTTCAAACTTTTCAACTAGAAATTCTTTTAGATTTTACGAGGCTCGACCGACTCCCATTGAGGTTTTCACTAAACTCCGCGATTTGACACTTCATCGCGACAACAGGATGTAATTTGACTCTTAAAAATGTTACCACAAGTGGAGAGCGAAGAAGTAAACAAGAATTGTTTACTTCTTGATAAAATTTGTACGTTATGCGCCGAACAAACAATGTTGTATCGTGGGAAATGAGTTGTGAATTGCGTCGGTCAAGCACTGTCACAACCAATAAATGCGGTTGTCGATAGGGGGGGGGGGTGGATTTGTTATATAAAAATGTTTTTACATTTCATCTGGGATATAATTAAATAGAATGCATGGACCTTACCTACAATCGCAAGGAATGGTGTATTTGTTGGTATTTTTTTCTGGACTTCCTCCTAGGTTGTACCCCTCTAAATGTTAATTGTATAATTATTTAATATGAATATTGTTAAAAAAAAAACTTGACATATTTATGTACCTCAAATTGTATGTATGTTACATCTGGGGCCGGAGAATTTGGGAGATGAGAATTTCGTTTCTTAGAACCTAGTTCCCTAATTCTCCATTCCCAATTCACTAACATGGTTGGAGAATTAGGGAAAACGTAATAAATGTGAAAAAGTGCGAATCGCCTGGACGATTAAGGGTATCACTTTTTGTTGTAGGGGATTAGACTTTTTTCATATTTGAGGTACATCTGTCTTTTACCTTCTACTGTCGATATAAATTGAAATTGCTTTTTTGTAGGGGTTGTTTTTGAGGGATGTAAGAGTGTAAGTTTTCTCCAGTTTTCCAGGATAACGAGAGAATGGAGAGAAGAAGGAGAATGTAGAGTGTAGGAAAAAAGGCGGGAGAGTGCGGGGTAGAAAAGGGAGCTGATTAACGAAAATTAAAAAAGAAAGACAATATCAGGAGCTGCAATAATTCGCAAGGGTAAGCTCAGGATCTGTAAGCAAAAAAAAACAAATATGAATTCACTTTGGTAAATACGTATGCATGGGTATTAGAGGCTTTATCTTATTTCGATTAACGGTAATTTGCAGATTTGAGTGGCCTCGGCGGTAAATTTTGTTGTCGCAATAATCACGGGCGCCTAACTCTGTGTGGGAGGGCTGTAGAGTATTGGGGTTTTTTCTGATGGATTAAGGGTTTAGAGTAAAAAAAATACAGGTGAAAATTTGTCGGGGGAGGGTGTTTTGGGGGTTGAGGGTCGTACCACCCTTCATAGGGGTTGTCCAAACTACGTCATGTTTGATATCAAGTTGAACAGGGAGGAGAGAGTAATCGAGTGGTATAGTCTGTCTTTGATCGTTTTAATGTGATAGCTGACTTTTGACCGCCGAAAAACGAACGCGTTTTTTGCATTAGGGTCATATACACCCCAGTTCCCATATTTTGTTCTTTGGTTTACATCCATTAGTACTCCGATGTGAACATTTTTGTCATGGGAAGTGAATTTCAAGGATTTACCAGTTCTTCGCAATGATGATATGAAAATATGTCCATTTTTGTACCAAAAATGAAAAGCACTGCTACATTTCTTCCACAGTTATCTCCAAAACCGTTTATCGGGTTCAAAAATTAATTAAATATTTGATTAGGGGACGAAACGTAGATGCGATTTCATCCTACACACAAGCTTTACCGTGTATATTTAAAAATTTTACAGCATCTCTTCTGTACTGGAAGACGACCAAATTGATCATTTTCGCGTGATTTTTAATTTTTAGTGGGTACCTTGAAAGGCAAAATCCATGTCCCTCTGTAAGTATTGCATGGATTTCCATAATTTGTTTTTTTTTTTTTTAAATATAACTAGGATACGCAGTGGATACATAACTCAATTTGAAATTCCTAGGTACCTATCTACATTCACAACATGCAACAAAAGCAGACAATACAAGTTTTACACTTACTTTTCCACTTGCAAAACACCGGAGAATTAACAAGTGGAATGGAGAATTCGGGAATTCTCCACTTAATTCTAAAAGTAGAAGAACACCATTTGCAGCTGTTAGAATTAATTCCGTTTTATTGCGGTATTTTGGGTAAAGTTTCCTTGAGACTATTGAAACTTCGGCTCCCGTGTCTATTAGAAAGAATATTTTGTTGGAGCCATCGTAAATGAAAAGGCGGCGAGGTAATTGCCATATCCTTGCTGCCGCTGGCTTGGAAAGTGAAATTAGTTTTTTGACTGTGAGCTGGTTTGAGGGTTTAATTTACATTCTGGTAAGCACTTTTTGGCTTTGTTGCCAAAGCGTCTGTGATACCAGCAGGTATTTGAAAATTTCTTGCGACTTATTGACCTAGGTCTTGATCTAAATTGCCATATTGCTGGTCGATTACGTCTGATGTTGAAAGATTCCAAATTATTTATTCTTTCTGTAAGCTTATCAATTCGTTCCAATAACTGATTTCTGTTATTGGAAATAGGGTTGCTTTGTACTGTTGCAACTGATGGTTTGGATGCGGAATCATGAATTCTATCTGCTATTGCGAAAGTTTCGTCTTGTAACTGGTTGCTCACTATTTCGATAATGCACGCTTGTATAAACGCTGGCAGTTTATTTAGCCACAATTTATTTAAAAGTGATTTATTTATTAGACTATTAGAGCCATCCAACGATTCCATTTGTCTATATATAACTCGGATGGTTTTAAATCACCTAGTTCAACTTTGTGAAGTAGTGCGTCTAAACGACGTTCTTCAGTATTTTGGCTACGCGTAAGCAAGGCAGTTTTTAAATTATTATATTTATTTTGCGTCGGAGGGTTAAGTAGGATGTCGGCTACAATTTCCATAGTTTCGGCAGATAGCGATGACACCAGATAGTCGTATTTGGTGTTAGGAGACGCAATTCCTTTAACGCGGAATTCTGTCTCTATCTGCAGGAACCATAAATCGGGTCTGTTGGCCCAAAAGGGTGGTATTTTTATTGAAAACATCGTTGAAATGTTTTCCTCTAAATTAATATCCCCGTGTCCTGGAAAGGCAGATTCGATTCGTACTTATATTTTCGATACCACTAGGCTGTGTAGGATTTGTGTTTTGCTAGTCTAATGTACTTGTTTGACTTTTTGTGTCAGTGACTTCTTTTGGCATTGTTACGTTTTTTTTTTTTTTTAAATAAGAAAAAAAAATTTTTTTATTACGATTGACTTCTAACGGATCTAATGCACTCTCACTATAATCAGTTAGACACAGCCGTTCTTTTCTTTTGTAATATTTTAAATGTAATTATTAAATGAATGGTAATTCTTGGGAAGAGAAATATGTCGAAATAGGGATGTAATGTTTACACCTCAATTAATTTTTAAATACGAAAGTGTTAATATATAATATATAAATGTGTATGTACCCAAGTGAGTCGAAAAGCAATACAAAATTTTAAAATAATATTATTAAATTGTACCTTGGAAAGCTAGCTATAGCTAGGATATTTGAATACCTTTACGCCGGTGTATGCAAGTATGTACTGATAAGTTAACTGATCACTGACAAGACCGAACGATTATGAATTTGCATTTATTTTATTCCGTTTTTATTCTGTGTCCGATGTGCTCGCATTTACAAAATATTTTTAAATTTGTTTAAAGGTTTGAAAATATTTCAGCTAAAAGAGAAATGTTTATAAATCTGTTTATAATTATGTTTGCTACTTAATTTTGTGGTTGATCAGCTGATTATGACATTTCCATGACGTGATTGATTAATCGTGGAAGGTAATGACATGTGACAGCCACTGCAAGAATTTGCCTTTCGATTCTCGTTATCGTTGGATGGTTGCTGATTGGATGTTACGAAGAGAAAATCGGCGATAATCTACCTTTCTGCTATAAATTTTTATAGCGAGTATGTGCGTGTCTGGGATTCTCCTTAGATGCGATGTTGCTTGAAGAGATTTCTTGCAGTTTTTGTTGTTTGTGGTAGTAGCGTGGTGGCGAAGTACGGCTATGCGATATGTTGCTATGCGATGTACCGCTATACGATGTGCCGCTATACGATGTGAAGTTATGTGACGATGTGCCGCTATTTGGAAAATGTGTTGCTATCCGTAAAATGCTACGAATTTATCACTTTTCCAGTCTGCGTCCCAAAGTTATACTAATACTGCCAATTATGACACATTCGAAAAATTTATGCGGGAACTGATTAAGTACCTCAGACCTGAGCCGAGAATGCAAATTGCTTTGTTGCGCACTTGTGACGACTTTAGAACGTTTTTTGCAATGATAATTAAACTTCAGGGCTACCAATTATGAGCCGGTCGAGTATAATTAAGACTACCGCACATAAAATCAAATCTTTAAACTTTATTCAACTAAATTTTAATATACAAAAATGAGCTGCTGTTGTAACCCAGGTGCCTATGTCCCGGATCACAACCATAAGGCCGATAAACCAAAATATAGCCCTATGCAATGTATTGGCGTATTGCTGGATGACCCTGAAATCTAAAAATTATTTGGTTTCAAAAATTTCATTTAAAATTTTAAATGCATTTTGCATTTTCCTGCTGAAACAAAATGCAATTTAGCATAAATTGCATTTTGTTATCAGTCATACATTCTGTTCACACGGTATGTATACTTACCTGCATGCCGTACGAAGTACATACATACAAACATATAATATTCCGTCGGCCGACTTGAAATCATTGCTTCGACCATACAAAAGTGCATATCGGATTTCATGCATATGCACTGCGTCTAAACTTTTTGTACTTTCCCACGTACAATTTTCAAAGTCGTGGGAAAGTAACAAGAATAAAAAAAAGAGCTTGGAAGTTTTGATGGGTACCTGGGGGCAACAAGCCCCAATCTCAATGAGTTCATTTTTTAAACCGGTTGAGTTACAACGTGTAAAAATCTCTAACAAATATTAATTTGAATGTAAAGAAAATATTAATTGAATGTAAAGAAAATATTAATTGAGTGTAATCAGTTCAATCTTATCCCAGACCCAAGAAGGAAAAAGATATCAAAGCCTTCCTTGGTTTCGTCGGCTATTATCGCCGCTTTATTCCCAATTTTTCCAAAATTGCCAAACCTCTTACTAACCTTCTGAAGAAGGACACACCTTTCAAGTTCGATGCAATTTACGATGAAGCATTTTTCGAATTACGAAACAAATAATATCAGCACCAATCTTATCCTATCCGGATTTCGACAAAGATGCCAGCGACTACGCCATCGGAGCAGTTCTTTCCCAAGCAGATGATCAAGGAAATCATCCAATCGCCTATGTGAGTCGAGTTCTCAATGTTGCACAGACTCGTTACTCAACAATCGAAAAAGAGCTTTTGGCAATTGTTTTCGCAGTTGAGCAATTCAGGCCATACGTGTATGGTAGACAGTTTACCATCATAACTGACCATAAACCATTAGTATGGATCATTCCTCAAGACGAATGAGATGGAGAATACGTCTTGAGGAATACGACTATAAAACAGTCCATAAACCTGGAAAGCTCAACACGAATGTAGACGCTCTCAGTAGAGCTATCCCACAAAATTCCGAAAAACAAATGTGGGAACCAGGAATCAAGCCAAAGCTCAGGCGAATTTAGATACATCAAATCCAAATATTACTACTCCAAATCCAGATTTATCAGTAGTAAAGAGTTCCTCAGTGATAATAACTGATACCAATTTCCCATTACTTTTAACTAAAAACACAAATCCCAAATTTTTCATCTTGCCAATGCAGGATACAGAACTTGAAAGAGTGCTAAAATCTAAGCTAAAACTTTTAGACAAACCACCTCTACTAGAAAACGAAATGAACTTCTTTAAGAAGACAGACTCCGCAGTAATCATTTCAAAAGTCAATCTACCTTGCCGATCTCAAAGAGATAAATTAGACATTGAAAAGATTTTAACTGAGACCTGCTCATATACAGAAGCAAATCAGTTAAGTCAAATAAATATCTCCTTCCCAGTATTAGACCAACAAAATTTACCAAGGTCTTCGTCAACCAAAAAATAAAAATAAAACTTCATCAAGATTCCATAAAGTATTTGTCCAACAGCAGTGATATCGAACAAGTTCTAAAAGATTTCCATTCTTTACCAACGGGAGGCCATCAGGGCGTCTCCCTTACAATTAAAAGAATTAAAAAACAATTCTATTGGCCTGGCATGTCAGACGATGTTCTAAGATATGTAAGGAAATGTAAACTTTGTCAAGTAAACAAAGTATTCAGAAATCCTAAGATTCCTATGAAAATCTCAAGCATAAGCTCAAGACCTTTTAAAAGAGTTGTAGGACCTCTCCCAATATCCCATTCTGGAAATAAATACATCCTTACATTTCAAGACGACCTTTCCAAGTTCTCTGAGGCTATTCCCATAGTCAACACTGTATCTAAGACATTAGCGGAAGCCTTCACGACAACAATAGTTTGTCAAGATGGCATTCCAGAAAGTATCCTAACAGATCAGGGATCTAACCTCATAGGTGGCATGTTCGCCGAGGTATCAAAACTGCTAAAGATCAAAAGGCTCAAAACTACTCCATATCACCCGCAAACAAATGGTGCATTGGAGAGAAGTCATAGAACTTTAGCGGAATACCTCAGATCTTATGTAGCGAAAGATCCTCAAGACTGGGATACTTGGATTCCATATGCAACAATACCACACCTCACTCGAGTACAAATTATACTCCCCAAGAACTCCTGTACGTATTCCCAGCCGAAATCCCAAATAACTTAAAATCATCTCCGACCGTTTGCTATAATTACGATAATTATGCAAACGAGTTAAAAGCACGTCTGAAATTGCGAAAGACATAGCCATGGCCAATAAAGAGAAATCAAAACTCCAGTACGATAAAAATTCTACCCCGAAAAACTTCAATATTGGGGACAAAGTCTTGTTAAAAAGCAGAGTGAGAGATAACAAATTCTCACCACTCTGGACAGGTCCATATGTGATGGTAGAAATCAATTCTCCTGAGAACTCCGCGGTGAAAATAAATAATAAAAATAAAAGAATCCATAACAACGACTTAAAACTTTTCTCGGACTAATACAAAATTGCATCTACTACAAAATCACCGCAAATGAATAAACAATATCATCTTCCAGATCCTCACAATGATGCAAACGGCATTTTTCCTAATCTGCATCCCATTCATCTCAGGCTCGGGGTTAGAAATATATCAAATAAATGCTAGCGCAGGCATTTATTTCGAGGAAATCGGCAGAGCCAATTTCTACACAAACGAATGGAAAATCGTAACCTACTACGATTTAGAAAACTTCAAATCTCAGATCAGGAACATCAAATTCATCACGCAACAAATTACAGCTATATGTCAGAAACTGGACGGAAATTCAGCAATGGCGCATACTTGTAACGGTACGTTACTACAGATAAACCTTATTACAGCAAATATAGAATACAAAAATATGCTCCTAGTAACTCAAAGTAGGAAACAAAGAGCTTTATTCAATGCTATAGGCTCCATTTCCAAAGCTCTTTTCGGCACATTAGATGAAGATGATGTCAAGTTGTATGATGAACAAATTCACAACCTCACTTTAAACCAAAATTGCCTCCTTTCCCTTATGAAAAGCCAGACCGCGATAATCGAAGCGACAGCTCAAGTATTCAATAAAAGTAAGGCCGCAATTGAAAAGGAATTCCTGAATATGCATAAAAAACTAATATCAATACAAATATCTACATCTTTAATGAAAAATAGAACACTGGATAATAAAATATCCATTGAAATAGAATTATTAATCTCCCTTGTTTCACTAATGGGATTCAGATATCAAAATACACAGTCAGAATTAATTGATCTTTTAACTGATTCCAAACATGGAGAATTTCACCCTACACTAATATCGCCTAACAAAATTGAAGAGATTTTATCAAAGATTAGACAAGAATTACCAATTTCTATGATACTGCCCATAAATCCCAGGAACAATTTATTTTCACAAATTTACAAATTAAGCACAATATCTGCAAATATTTTTAACAACAAAATAATTATAGAACTTCGAATCCCACTTCCTTTTAAAGAACCCTACCAAATTTTCAAAGCAATGCCATTACCGACAATCGTAAACGGTTCATTTATATATATTGAATGAACCATTAAAGAATTATATATAAATTGATTACAATCGTGATCACTACATCGAATTAACACTACAGGAAATCCACAATTGCGCAACGTTGGACCATACACACTTTTATTGCAAAATTTCATCACCCATCTTAAATACAAACAATAGAGTAAATCAATGTGAAATCAATTTAATAAAGAAGGAACCTATTACATCAAAATGTAAAATTTTGACTTTAAAACAGAACTACCATATGACACATCTATCGCAGCGAAATGCATGCCTTTTCTTCCTTGAAGAACCCTTCCATATAGACATCGTTTGTGAAGATTCAATTAGTTCAGAAACCCTGCAGGGAACAGGAATAAGATTTATCTACCCAGGTTGTTATGTCCGCAGTAAAAAATTCATCTTTCACGGACATAACGTAAGAATATCAAAATTTAACTCCCATTTCATCCCAACAACAAACATTTCCAACATAATTGAAAATATGACGCTTCCCTCTATAGAAACGTACAGAAGAACAAATCCTTTAAATATCACAAACAACATGGACGTCGATGAAAGTTTAAAATCCATTCATCTTCAAGAAGAACGGGAAGCAAATCCACTAAACCGAATTAATAAGCATCATATCCATCACTATGCTCTATCATATCTAACAATAGCATTAGTTATCGCTATTGTAATCACCTACGTGTACATAAAATACAAATCAAAAGTCCACAAAGGTAAAAATATACCTCTGGAACCGGACCATATACTTGCAGATGGGCCCACGGCGGCACCAAGAAAGTCTATTTTCATCATAACCCCTGTTTCCAACAGAAGAACTGCAGATAGTTCACCCAATTAATTTTGATATATTTAAATATATGTACTACATATAAGCATATATCTCGTGGACTCTCCCTCCCAGTAGACATAAACCCAATGATTTCAAGCACGGGGACCTTTTATAGAAAACACAGACATTAACAAACAAAACAGATACAAACAGAGGGCTATTGTTATGACAAACAAAAGAACTGAACAACTGTAATTCCTTCTTACGTAAATTGTACTCATCGTAATGAAAAAAAAATAACATCGAACGACACAATCCCAAACAAAACAAATCCGATTCAAATATAAAACGACTGGCAAAACCCCTTCTGGTACATACATTCAAAACTCCGAACACAAAATATACTAAAAACTGGAGAAACTACAGAAATAGCCACCTATTTGTACAAAATTGGACTAATGTACAAAGACAATAAGAATCGTTTAACATTAATAACCATGAACAATAGCAAATACAAATACTTTGGCCAACCAACCTACATATTTTATCAATTAGGTACGCATTGGGTAATCTTAACCAATCTCCCTCACAAATAAGTGTCACACATGAAATATGTGACAACAAAAAAAAAAAACAAGATCCGACTCAAATCACAACAACTAACAAACACCACAAAAAGGCAAAAGTAGAAAACCACAAAATAACTCATATATATATTGAATTTTAAACTTTATTTAGTAAAAAAAAAAAAAAAAATCCGTAAGTATGCAATATTATATCATAATAACAAAAAAAGAAAAGGATTAAAATTTATAATTCCTCTGGGTCTGAAACCGTCAAAGGCAGCGGCAAATGTAGCTCCACCGGATTAGGAGAGGGGTAATCAAAAGATCTCCCAATCAGTATAAGATCGGCACCTTTAAAAGAAAATGAAAGCATAATTACACCATGCAACAATCAAACATTGATTTTAAGTTAACTTACTTAAAGCCGACACCGACATTTCATAATTAGGCCAGAGCGAGAAGTGAATCGGATGAACTTGAGCCGTATCGCCCCCTTACAGCGAGGCCAAATACGCTCAACATAGATCCCTTCAACGAGGACAATATAATAAGCAGGAGCCCGGTAGGCCTGCCTCGATACCCTCATGGCGAAAATCATCTTTGCAACTGACCAAAAATTACGAAATTTGTGACTTACTCCAAATGCCAAAAGAAATTGCATCTAAAGCAACTCCTACCCAAACAAAACACCCAACAATTTTGTTTTATTGTTTTTAAATATGCCAATATTAAACACTCAACTTAATATGTGGAAACAATGTACCAGAGACGATAATATCTGTCGCATTTGATGACGACAATATCCACACAATTTGTCTTTGAAACACAACACCATTAAGATAAACAACTTCAGTAAAGCGATAAGTAGACAAGTATAAAATTGTGATCGGAACAAAAAAAAAAAACAAGGGGAATCAAAACCCATACCAACCGATAAATGTACATAGCAAAAGGATGGACCTCATCTTCAAAACAATCACATTTCAAACAATAACGAACAAAAAACTGACACAGTAAGATTTTCCGTCCCTTTAATTTTTAACTCCACTCCCACACAAAATCCAATAAAAAAGAAAATTTCCAAGCAAAATCTAATAATAACGACATGAAAAATAAAACCATGTATTCGAGATACTACGAAGTAAAATATTAATAAAAAGAAAAAAAAAACATATTTATATATATGTGCGAATAATATATATAAATAAAAATTAAAAAAAAAAAAACAAGTAAAAAAGCTAGAATTGGTCTAAGACCAATTCTTATGATACCCTAGATGAATGCCCGTATTAAATTTCGTATGGTCACCGATCTATTCAAGTATTGATTTTGAAGATGTTTTGCGCATATATTTCTAGAACAGTTTGTCACACAGAAAAAATGGTAATAACCAATTTTATAGGATTTCGTATTCTGCAGAAGTTCTTAGTACAATAAAAATGTCTTGGACTGATCGTTTTCAAAGTATACGTAAAAAACCGAAATTTGTATATGGCAACACCAAGAAGGAGTTGCCCGATTTAGTCCATTTTTGACATTTTATTTGCTAATGTAGTAAAAACATCATGTACGAAATTTTAGCTCTCTACGTCGATGCGTTCTCAGGCAGTGTCCAAATATATAGCGGAAAACGAAATTTTTATATGGCAACCCCACGAAGGAGTTGCCCGATTTGTCTCATTTTCGAACTTAATTTTACTTTTTTTTTTAAAGTCCGTGTACAAAATTTCAGCTCTTTACGTATACGCGTTCTCGAGTTATCGTGCGCACAGACGGACGGACGGACAGACGGACGGACTGACAGACGGATGGACGGACAGACGGACGGCCGGACATGCAAAAATCGAAATAACTTTTAATATTATGAATGGGTGTCCAATCCATTTTGCTCTACCATCATTATTTCGAGGTGTTACAAACGGAATAACAAACTTAGTATACCCCTATGATTTCATCTAGGGTATAAAAAGGAGAAATTCCTAGAAATTTCTTTTAGGGAAAACGTTTTTTATAATAAAGATTAACGTTTTTTTTCCTCGTTGGATTTTATAACATATATATATAATGTAAATAGGAAATAGAAATACATATATAAATATAAAAATAAATAAATATATATAGAATATGGTAAATAAAATAAAAGGGAAAATTTAATATCCAAGTATACAAAATAAGTATCCTAAATAAGTAAATAAAATAAAACTTAGATAAGTTATAAAATTATAAAAAATTTCCTTATCTATATTATTGTTATTAGCTCCTATTCGTTTTATAAGTTAAGCTAGAGAATCGCAGATACTAAAATTACAAATTTTTGTTTTGCAATCAATGCCATAAACACAAAACTGGCAGAGATCACCCAGTTACGACAAAATAAAAGAAACAAAATCAACAAACAAACCGCATACATATATATGTATCCAGTATTCCTTATAAAATTTTAGAGGCACTCATATCAAAACTCGAAAAAAAATGTGTGTCTTGTTAGGATCTAAACCTAAACACAGTAATTAACCGTAGCATAACATAAATAATTATCTCTAGATTACGTGATTTATAAACAATTAACCACTATTTGTATATATATATATATATGTATATAGTATTTATAAAAAAAATAATAAAAAAAAAACTTAATGTATGAAAGAAAGTTTTACTCTAGAATGCATTAAACTTTCTTCTCCCAAGGGGGGAGGGATGTTGTAACCCAGGTGCCTATGTCTCGGATCACAACCATAAGGCCGATAAACCAATATATAGCCCTATGCAATGTATTGGTGTATTGCTGGATGATTTGGTTTCAAAACTTTCATTTAAAATTTTAAATGCATTTAAAAATGCATTTTCCTGCTGAAATTCAATTTAGCATAAATTGCATTTTGTCATCAGTCATACATTCTGTTTACACGGTATGTATACTTACCTTCATGCCGTACAAAGTACGGAGCGAAAAAAAGAGAGAATACAAAAGTTGCTATAAAGAGTGCGTTCGTGAAAATTACTGAGGAATGCGCTCGTAAATATTTTGATAGTTCATAGTGTTTTACAATTCAATACTTTTAAAGCCAATGATACGGCACAATGTCCTCGTTTCATTTTGGGGTTGTATTGTTGAAAAGGTAGTGTTTTTTCGATAATTAGAATTTGGGGCCTTGTTGAGGTGGTCTTGTATTTGAGGTAGTACATTTGTATGGGGAATTTCTGCTTGATTTCTGAAATTTTGAGCAACTGGGTTCGTGCTTTGTTTATAAAAACTTCCATGGTTAGATATTCTTGCCCTGCATACTTCTAGGTTATGTCCTAATTTGTGACAATACCTAAATGTAGGAGAAGAGTTCTTGAAGGTGCTAGCCTGTTTAGGAGGATTGCTTTTGTTTAGAGTATTGGGGAAGTTGAAAATTTGTTAGATTTGTTTATATTAAGAGATTTTCGATTTATTTTTATTGGTTGGATATGAGGTGTTTCTAATAAAAAGAATGCTAAGAATTTGATATATATATATATATAAAAAACTGATTATTATTTATTTATTTTAAATATTTCTGTTAATTTTTGCGGGAGAACTAAACTTGTAGGAAAAAATGTTTTATCACAACACAAAAAAAGGAATTATTATTAGGTAATGACATCAACGAACCTTTAAATGAAGTGCGTATTTCCAATAAAGTATAAAAAAAAATTTAGATATTATACACATATGTATGTATGTAATAAAGAGGAAAGGTACTTTGTTATCTGATCTGCAAATTTCCAAATTGTTAATTGATGCCTTTTCTAATCAATATCTCTCTCCTGACCGATAGTCTCACGAAGTCCTACCGCAGGGGATTGATATTTGATTTTTGACGAAGTCCTCTGATCAACAGGCTCACGAGGTCTTGCCGCAGAGGTCGCTTCTAGTTTTTCTGTATTTTAATTAATTTAATTAACCGAGAATTGTAATTGTTCCGTCTCGGAACAAAAAACTAGAAATTAAAACTAAAAACCAAAGATTCAACTTACATAAACTCAATTTTTACGTTGCATGCATATAAATAAAATAAATTGTACTACGAGGATCATGAACAAATAATCAGGTACACAGTGTCTCAGACAGCTTGCCCTCCTGTTAACATGCTAAAAAATAAATTAAAAAAGGGTTATCACTAAAATGTGCAAACAAATGGTAAAGTCTCAGATCATTTTTTTTTTATCTGAGATTTTAACCACAAACAAAACTTTCCTATTATGCGAATTTCCTTCCCACGCTGTGTCACGATCTTCAAAATATCTTTTTCACATCCTCCTATCAACAAAAATTAATTAGAAACAAATAAAAGTTCAATATAAAACAAAACCTACCTATAGAAGGCAGCTGCCACAAAGTCTTTTGACATATTCAATATGACAGCTCACAAAACAGAAATATTATTCTCATTAAGATGCATGATGACATAGTTTCGTGCCTTAATGTGTGCATTTTCTCGAAATGACGTTATTAAAGTCACCGTTGTTAAAGCCACCGGCAGACACAATTCCCATTGTTTTTCTGCCCATAAAAAGCGAGCTGCTATTAGCAGAAAATCACTCTCGTATTGACTGAGTGTTATGTTGTTAGATAGTGTACTCCTACCTGTTTAATCCCTTTTTAGATATACGTGCAGGTCTGTTGTCCCGACGAATCACACACAAAAAAAAACACATTCATAGGTTTACAATAACTTCTTTATTGCGTTCTCTTTTTACACTTATCTATTACTCTCACTCATAAAAGTACAATAAACTTTTTATTCCTTTTTGATTTAAATCACAATAACTCCCCTTTTTCTTTTTTAAGATCTTCTTCAATATTTTCCGAAAGAAACCAACCACACATAGGTTTTTTAACACCGTCTCGGCTTTTTAGTTTTTACTATTTTTCGTTAATCTGGGATTCTTGCTTCTATTCTTTCAACGCGACTCTCCTCACGACTGGCGGAAATCAACTATTTTTCTTTTTTATTCGCCGCTCGTAATTTACCCGACAAAAACGAAAACCGGACTCAACTCACTCCAGAACTCAGCAACTCCCGTTGTTCAGGGCAGGAAAAATGCTTAATTCACATTTTCCTATCCTGGGAAGATTTTTTTTTTAACATTCTTTCTGGACAAGTTCAAACTTGTCCAGAATTATCGCAACGGACAGTGGCTTCGAAAAAATGTAATCTTGTACTTTAAAAAACATCAGCCACCGTCCCGCCGTTTGAAATCGAGGCGTGCATATACATACAATGCATTTATGCGGCTCGTACATATGTACATATTGTATTTCTCGCGGTAAATCGTACTGAAAGTACGATTTGCCTTTTGATTTCTTTTTTAATCTAATTATTTCCACTGACAAATTTCTGCTGAAGGCAAAATTTGTCATGGCGATTGTTTCTATTAAAACGACTTGGTTGAAATCTGAAACTTTTGTTTTCCCAAGTTGTTTTATGGGAAAAATTTTATAAGTTGTGTTGAATATGAAGAAAATTGCTGATGGGAGATAAACTAATCAGTTTATTGGTATTTTATGATTTATGTTTAAAATTCCCAATTTTAGGTTTTTCGTATTTTGAAAAAGGCGGGAAAAAAGCTGTTATAGGCCATGTAACAAACTTTTGAAGGTATTGTATAGTATACCTTTCGAGGTTTTGGATGCATATACCAATTCAGGTCCTATGAACACACATGTACCCTAAGGTTTTGTGTATACATACCTACATACCTACATACTAACCTAGACTTTGTATATACCATGAGACACCAAGCAGATCGGCAGTTCTGATATATGAATGATATATGAATCCTTCATTACTAACGCATTTAACAAGCTTAATTATATTAGTTTTAATTTTTCAGCATCATACATTGGGAGTGTTACGTATTATTTGGACACCCTTTAACGTAACCACTTTACACCGATTACTGTTGTCACACCTCAAGTCGTGCTCATGTCTTTCAGTTGCGGGGCGAGGGCTTTTTGTAAAACAAAACACCTTTCAGCTGCTTTTTACTTATTTCGGTATCTTTATTCACTAATATTTAAGTTGGTATATATTACTTTGATTTTTATATTTTTATACAATCCAATAAACCAGCGAACCTCCGTACACGAATTTATTTGTTTACAATTATAATAGCACGCATAATTTTACCACTCAGAATTTGTTTACAAGAAATCTGGATTTGATTTAAATGCGTCAACTCCCAGGCATGCCCGACGGTAATCTACTACTCACTCGTCGCCAGATGTCTTTCTAAAAAATCCTTTTGAATCGGCGGGTTTACCCGACTCGTTTGTTACAGCTCGGCCATCCTACGAATTCGCTGTCCTCAGCGAAAGTATGGCGCCACTAAAACTTTCGCTAGTTATATCGCACCACGAAGGAGTATGCCACTCAGAGTTTCATCCGAAACCTATATTGCCCACAAAGGAACAATCATGCCACTCGGAGTCTCACTTGACCAATATCACACCAGGAAGGAATATTCCACTCAGAGTTTCATCCGATACCAATAATACACTCACAAAGGAATAAGCATTTCACTCAGAGTCTCATTTGAACAATAGTATCAATAGAAGGGATATACATGTGGGAATCTTTTGATAAATTATAAACTCCGATTGATACAAATAAAAACAACTTTAATTAAATGAATTCAGTGGTATAAACGTTAATTTAATATGATAATAATACTGATGGGAGTGGATGGCGGTGGCGGCGATGACGTCTGCTGCTACTCCTTCTGTTGCCGGTACGAGAGTCTCTCGTGTTCCCCGTTTCTCTGTTCCCTCAGCCCAGCAATGCCATATCGGCGGGTACGGTCAGCAAATGGGTGATGTGGGATTTACAATTTTGGAATCCCACAGTTCGACCGTCCTGAAGAATGTTCGCCCTCGAACATCACGCCAACAAATAAGCTCCGAATAGTTCAAATAAGCTGAACCGAAAATAGACAAGCATAGTTCTGTCGTGTTTTAATCGTATCGTCAAAATGTCAAGTCAGTCCTTGTACCTCAGTACCTTTTAGTGTCAGTCAGATTTATCGATCTCGTATCTGTGCGCTTCCGATACACATTCAAGGTGCTAATGTATCTCTACTGCTACTATTTCTCTAATTAGCTCTCTCATCTGAACTCACTCTGATACCTCTGTATCAAATGCTCCCATTACATGCTTATGGTGTCTTCAACCCTTACATTCTCGTGATACCTCGGTATCTGAAAGAGCTTCTTAGCGCTTTAACCAACTAATGATATCTCCGACCTTCAAATCCTGAACAGGTACTTCCTCGGTTATTCTTCGCAGGGATAAAAATGTCACATCTGGGTTTTAAATTTTGGAGATATTGCTATGAATTCTCTTGCTGAACTTCGTCATCGCTCGAACTGTCGTCGTTAGAGTTGTCATATATCTCTTCATACAATGTCCATGGCTTCATGCAGTCACAGCTTACGGTCGTTTTTCTGGGTCCCTCGTGATTTCCAATTTTAGTGACGTCATAACGATCATGAATGTTTATCCTTGACACTCTATATGGACCTAAGTATTTGGGTTGAATCTTCAACTCGTACCAAACTGTGTCCTCCTTATCGCAACTAGATCTCCAACTTGATACTTAATCGGATCTTTTCTTTTTCGATTAAATTCTCTTTTGTTTTCTTCCTGAATTCGTAAAATATTTTGCTTGGATTCTTCGCGAATTTCGTCTAGTTTTTGATTAAATAAGTCTAATAACTCTTCAGCAATAATTTCCTCAAGGTTAAAGTCTTCGACGTTCCGCATCTTCACTCCAAAAAGAATTTCAAATGGGGTTCTTTTGATACTGCGCTGCCAGGTAGAATTTAAACAACGCTGAACACCTCCAGTGAACTTGTACCACTGCTCTGGATTCTTGATACTGAGTTTTGTCAAGACTGAAATTATAATGCGGTTGATCCTGTCAACCTGACCATTACCTCGTGGCACACCTGTGGTTACAAGAGTATGTTGAATCTTCTCCTTCCTCTATCGGATATTATTTGTTCTGGGCATCCAAAAATGTTCTTTTGCAACTCTAACTACTCGATTACCTCTTCTGATGTAAGCGTTTTGACCGGATAAATCCAGGTGAATTTGTTAAAGCTGTCAACAATGTTGAAAATATATCGGTATCCTTTTTTAGTTGCTGTTAAAGGACCAAGGTGATCCACATGATAGCATGTTAATGGATGATCATCTTTCGGTAAAGGATTCAGACGACCTTCCTGTTTACCTGATTTCCTTTCAGCGAGAATACAGGGTATGCAATTACGTCGGCAGTCTGCAATCTTTTCCTTTAGCTTTGGGATGTAGTATTCTCTTGAGAGAAGTTCCTCCATTTTTTGATGTCTGAAATGACCTTGCTCATGCGCTGATTTAATAACTTCTTTTTGCATTCCACTAGGGACGCACAATAGTTTAACTCCATATCTCTCCTTGAATATGACTCCGCGTTCAATGATATAATTATCTTAGGGTTCCTTTTCCAAAATTTGTGCTATAATTTTCAAGTGCTCATCTTTCATTTGGGCGGCTTCGATTCGGTTTATGATCTCATTACTTACAATCATGCTCACAGGATAATGACTTAATGAGTCGACATGCTTCATTCGTGTTCCAAGTCGATGTTCCAGCTCGTAGTTAAAATCCTGAAGGTATAAAGCCCATCTGGCTACTCTCGGTGGTAAGTCCTCTTTTCTCATCGTCATCTGGAAGGCCGAGCAATCCGTAACAATCTGGAAGTGAATTCCAAGTAAGTAAACACGCATTATCTTCAACGCCAATATGATCGCTAGCACTTCCAGCTCGTAACTACAGTACTTTTCTTGTGCAGGTGTTGTCTTTCTACTGTAGAACATTACAGGATGAAACTGTTGGTCGTCACTACTCCTCTGTAGGAGAATTGCTCCAAATCCCTGCTTTGATGCATCACAGTGTAGCTCGGTTTCGGCTTGTGGGTCATAGATTTGCAATGCTGGTCTATCTGTTAGAGCTTCTTTTATCTTTGTAAATGCTTCAGCTGCTTCTCTCCAAAGCTCCAAAGGTAATCTGTTCATAGTAGATCACTTAAGGGTTTCGCTTTGCGGGCGTAGTCTGGTATAAATTTGCGAAAATATCCTGACAATCCCAGGAAGCTTTGTAGTTTCTTAATGTCAGTTGGTTCAGGAAATTTTCTCACTGCCGTAACTTTCGTACTTGATGGCTTAATTCTCCCTTCTGATATCTCATATCCTAGATATTCTATGCTTGTGCAAAGAAATTTACACTTACGCCATCTGATACGCAAGCCATGTTTGGATGCTGTTTGTAAAGTCAAGTTCAACCTCTGAAGTGCCTCATCTTCATCTTTCGCAAGAACGATGATATCATCCATGTAGACAAGTATGAACTTCTTCTGAATTAGACTCTTGAAAATGAAATTGACAAATTTCTGAAATATCGTTGGTGAAGTGCATAGCCCGAATGGCATCCTCAAGAACTCATATTGGCCACTTGGGGTAACAAAACTTGTATATTTTCTCGAATTCTCGGAGACTGCAACATGGAAGAAGCCATTTTCCAAGTCCAATGTAGAAAATATTCTTTCTCCTTGTAACTGATCCAGGTGGTCTTCGATTAGTGGAAGAGGAAATCTATCTCGTATAACCTGTTTGTTTAATTTACGATAATCTATACAAAGGCATTTACTTCCATCCTTTTTGTCGACTAAGACCACAGGGCTTGAGAATTCGGACTCACTAGGCTGGATTATTCCTTCATTTAGCCAATTGTCAATCTGCTTCTCAACATCTTCCTTTTCGGCTGGTGCCAGCCTTCTAGGCCTCAAACTGATGGGGCTTTCATCTTTCAAAATTATTTTCATTTCGAAATTTATCGCCTCTGTTTGCTCAGGTTGATAAGTCTTAATAAGTTCCAAAATCTTAGATTTGTATTCGGATGCACCTACTTCCGGTTCGCTTAACTCTTCGTTGAAGTATGTTTCATTGGTCAAATTCTCTTCCTTTGTTACCAAAACTGATCCTCCCTTAAGCAGAATATGCGTTCCTTCTAGTATGTCACGTCCAACAAGCATTTCAGATCGTAAGTATCTCGCAGATACAACATGAATGGATGACTGAAATATTTGGCCGTCTATACTCACATCAGCAACAAAAGTACCTAAAGTTTTTACTGGCGCCTCTGAAAGCCCTCGTATGCTAGTATTCGTTCCTATTACGCGCGGCAGTCCTAACTCCACATAGACATCAGCTCGTAATAATGTGAGGTCACTATCCGTATCGATTATACCTTGCACCGGCTTCCCGTTAACAAGGATTTGTTTGAGTGGTGAGCTACATAAGTATGTTTCAGGTCACGAAGCCTTCACGTGATTACTCTGTTTATGTTTTTGTGGGCATTCAGCCGCCTTGTATCCTTGCCCTTTGCAATAGAAGCACCTAAATCCGGCCTCTCGTTCCTTACAATTTTTTGCTTTATGCCCTCTCATACCGCAGTTAAAACACTTTTCTTTTTCTGTCTTTTTATTATTCTGGAGTTTCGATGTATTTGTATCATTGCATCGTGAGAGTTGTATTTTCTCTCTATAGTTTTTATAAAGGTCCAACCTACTTTTAAATTCTTTATAATTTGCCACTCCGTACAATAGTACCTTATTGTGATGACTATCATCAATGCCATCAATGACGTATTGAATTATGGCTGATTCTTCTACTTGTCCCTTCGCACCTATTTCACGCATTTTCAAAAAATATTCGTAAGCTGACTCATCCCTATTTTGTTTACGCGCACTCAATTTCCGATGGATATCTGCACCACTTATTACTTCAGAAAATTCGCTCAGTAAAAATTGTTTTAATTCGCGCCATGAACTAAGATTTGGCTGAGATCTAATTGCCAATTTCGCGGAACCGGTCAGTAACCTCTTCGCATACAATAAATATTCGAGATCAATCCAACCTATAAGCGCACCCATATTTTCTAAATCTTCTACCCAATTTTTAATGCTATATTCGTCACTACCCGAAAATTGTGAAAGCGTATTCGACACATCCTGCGAGGAAAAGTTTAATAACCGCGATCGATCGACTACTGTTCCTGAATGACTCGCCATGTTATCATCTCGTTGTCTTAATTCTTCAAGTCTTTTTTCTCTCAACAATAAAGCACTTTCTCTACGTTGTAACGTTGCTTCTCGTTCCGCGAATAATTCCTGAATTTCTTCAGTTAAATGTAGTGATTCGGGAATAGAATTTTGTAGGGTACTTGATCTAAGCCTCTTTTTATTTTTAGGCATTTTATACAATAGTCCTTCTCGATTTATTAGTAAAAATCAATAACGACACTAAGCTATTATTTTTCGAACTAAAAATGTATATTACAATTTAATTGTTTTATCTTTTAACTTAAATAGAAAGTCCAACAAACTACAAAAAGTTTTTAGAATTAAAAGGTCATTTACTTCAAAATGGTTCTCTGTGAGCGCCTAAGGGTATGCAACTATTTGACAAGTCTGTGTAATCAATTATTTTTGATCGTTACTGTACCCGAACTTTATGGTTTGAACACTGACTAAAGCTCATTTAGTACAAAGAGCGTACTTTGACAGTTTTCGGAGCATCCTGAGACTTCTTGGTACCCTGCTCAAGACCAATCTAATGTGCAGCTGTAGAAAGTAACAACCAAAGCACTTTTCACCGCTGATAAATCAAATGGCCAACCTTTAGAGCACTTATTTCAGCAATAACTCACTTCTGTGAACCAGCAACAATTCGTAATTATACAAAATACCTGTTTTTTAATTTTCCCCTTTGACAATTTGGTTTCGCTATAAACGTTGATACTCCAACGCTGAAATTTTTATTCAGTTCTACACAAGTGTACGATTCCAATGCGTATCCCACTTTGGTTTCGATGCCTTTCTTAATTGCAATTCCTCCGTGCAATTACTCGAAGTTTTTATGTCGTATTCCTACGATTTATCCCTTGCGTTCTTGCGGCAGATTAACTCGCGTCTCGCCCCTTTCCATCCATCCCGGTTAAGCCGCCAAAATTTGTGGGAATCTTTTGATAAATTATAAACTCCGATTGATACAAATAAAAACAACTTTAATTAAATGAATTCAGTGGTATAAACGTTAATTTAATATGATAATAATACTGATGGGAGTGGATGGCGGTGGCGGCGATGACGTCTGCTGCTACTCCTTCTGTTGCCGGTACGAGAGTCTCTCGTGTTCCCCGTTTCTCTGTTCCCTCAGCCCAGCAATGCCATATCGGCGGGTACGGTCAGCAAAGAATAACGAACTGTGGGATTTACAATTTTGGAATCCCATATACATACCACTCAGAGCATCATTGGAGAGACCAGTATTACAACACGAAGGAAGATTTCTACCACCGAGAGTCTCATCCGAGACCTATAATGTACCACGGACGATTTTCAATGAAGACCATATTAATGTATAATTTACCACTCGGAGTCTTAATTAAGACCATTAATGATCACAAGAAATTCCGTTTTTCTTAACTTTTCCCTGTGGATAACTACTCTCTGCAGCCACAGTTCGTTATTCTTCACAAACTTCTTCTAGATCTTCTTCGTCGAATGCCACTTCTCCCAGCGAGCACCAAGGCTTTATACGATCTGCGGCTTGTACGAATTCATACGGCTTCCGACTGACTTGAGTAGAGTTGGTATCGGTCACACGTATCGGTCATTAGGTAATACAGTTTTAATTTTGGTATGGACCTCTATATCGTGGTTGAACTTTTCTCGATTGTCCTGTTGACACTGGCTCTTGTTTAATTAATATCAGTTCTCCTACCATATATCTTTTAGGAGGTTTATGAGTTTGATTGTATTTCTCTGCTTGTTTACGTTGTTTCTCGTTGATGCGTTGCACAACTCTTCTTCCCTTTTTCATTTTTTTCATATAACCGATTATCTTCTAACTGGTAGATTCCTTACTCCATCCATATCTTCACCGTTTAACATCGTTCCATCTAAAATTTTGCAAATTCGAATTAGTGTCGGGTCTTGGGATTGGAGAGTGGCTATCCAATCTTCTTTCTGCATTACCACAATTAATATATTCTGGGTTACTGGTTCCATTTCCTTACCTTTCTCGTGGGGGCAACGGATGAGAGCATCTGCATGGCCCATTTGAGTTCCTGGGCGGAATACTAAATCGAAGTCATATTCTGATATCCTAAGCCACCAACGAGCGATTCGTGGTACTAAGTCTTTTTTTATCCTAAGTAAGTTTGAGGGAATTGCAGTCTGTAACAACTTGAAGAAGCTTATGTAGAAGATAGTGCTTAAAGCGTTCAAGGCTTTCCACAACAGCCAACGCTTCGAGCTCATATCTGTGTTATCGCGTTTCACAATCAGTTGTTGCTGGACGAAAATATGATACGGGCCTAGCGTTTCCGTCCGATTCCTATTGCATTAGGATGCCTGCCAAACCATGACTGCTGGCGTCCGTATGCAGTTCGTGCTCTGCGTTGAAGTCATATAATGTTAAGAGGGGTCGCTGACTAAATGTTTCTTATAACTGCCTAAAAGCTCCTTCCTGTTTCTCCGTCCACGTAAATTCGACTCCTTTTCTTAATAATTGACTGAGGGGGAATCCGCGGACAAATCGCCGAAAGTAACCTGCAAGACCTAAAAATTGCTTCACCTTTTTTGTTGTCTGTGGTCTCTTGTATTCCTTAACCACTGCTGTCTTCGTTTCACCTGGTTGAACGCCTCTATTTGAAATTTCATCACCTAGGAATGTTATTTTACTTCGTAGAAATTCACATTTTTTTATGTTTAATGTTAGTTTCGCCTGTTTTAGTTCATTCAGAAATTCCTTCAAGACTTCCACACTTTTTTCTACAGTATCGGTCGCAATTAAAATA
Source organism: Dioctria rufipes (assembly GCA_963924295.1). Lineage (NCBI taxonomy): Eukaryota > Metazoa > Arthropoda > Insecta > Diptera > Asilidae > Dioctria > Dioctria rufipes. The sequence continues at coordinate 251,364,357 of OZ002740.1, read as the reverse complement.
TCGTCCATGTATGAAAATAAATCTTTTGATCCCAATCGTCCCGTAATTTCTGCCATTAGTCTCATAAAAACAGCTGGTACGTTGTGTTATATATTTATATATATATGTACGTACCGGGGCGGATTTTCGTATATTGCCTCTGGATTACACTTCAAAACACTGTTCCTTTGTTTTTTTTTTCTCTTTTTATTTTAAAATTCCACACAAACTTGCCTTTGTTTTATAACAATTTTCTTTATACTAAAACTTCTTTTGATTTTTAACCACTTCTTTTGAATTTTAACCTACCGCACCGTAACCGAGACCGCGCCTAACCAAACTTTCCAAACAACTTATTTTTCCTTTTTTTTAAGAACTCGCCTCTCGTTATTTTAATTATATATCAAAACTCCTTTTCCTCTAAAACTCCGCTCGACTCCAGCGTATGGCACTTTTTTTTTATAACGCAACACTAATTTTTTGTAATTTTCCGCCGCGAATAATATTTTCCTGCATACGCTCTTTGTTTTCAAAATTCAACTCGGCTCTTGATCACTTTCAATCAAATTATCGAGTTCTACGGTTACAGCTTTATCGACGCGCGTACCTAGTATAAACACAAAAAAAAATAAAAAATAAAGGCTTCTATACCGAACTACAATGTAGACAACCCGCCAGCACGCCCGATGTACAGATAGCGAATGCGATGTATTTCTCAGATGCTAATTTATTCCTTTTAGTCCTTACTTTCCCTACTTTCCTTCTTTGATTAGGAAAATGGAGAGAGATCCGACTTCTTGGAGTTATACACGTACATACAATTTACATGTGAGCTATCGCAATCCCCTCTCACCGTGCTGACGGGCTGCCAATGCAAATCTTCAGTTTATCCACTACTTATTACCCCGGGATTTTGGCCGATGTTAATACTCACTCACGCTTACAGCTCGGCCATCCTTTTCTACTCGCTGTCCTCAGCGACATGCATTCTTTATAGTTAATGTTGTTATAGGGTAAGTTATTGTTGTTAGTTGCTAGTAACATTCACTACAGCACTCATTCAATCATACACCTAATTACACAGCATTCCTATATGAATTATTTGGATAAGGTACTCCCTTATCCCAGGCGTGTAGCCTTTATGAAAATTAGATAAGATACTCTCTTATCGCAGGCGCGTAGCCTGTTTGAAAATTGGATAAGATACTCTCTTATCCCAGGCGCGTAGCCTCTTTGAAATTGGACAAGATACTCTCTTATCCCAGGCGCATAGCCTTTATGAAAATTGGATAAGATGCTCTCTTATCCCAGGCGCGTAGCCTGTTTGAAATTGGACAAGATACTCTCTTATCCCAGGCGCATAGCCTTTATGAAAATTGGATAAGATACTCTCTTATCCCAGGCGCGTAGCCTTTATGAAAATTAGATAAGATACTCTACTCAAGGCATCTACGTGCGACATTTGCGTCCCAGCGCGGTGATCTAGAGCGAAGTCATATTCCTGTATACGAAGCCACCAACGTGCTATCCTTGGAACTCAATCCTTCTTTTGCTGCGTCATCTTCAAGGAGTTACCATCCGTTACGACCTTTATTCGTTTTCCAAGTACATAAAATTTAAACCATTGTAATGATTCAACCACCGCAAATGCTTCCAGTTCGTAACTATGAAATTTCCACTCTGCCTCCGTTGTAGCTCGACTATAATATGAGACGACCCGTTTGCTTCCGTCCGATTCTATCTGAAATAAAATTCCTGCAAGTCCACTGGCACAAGCATCTGTGTGTAATTCATGGTCCAATGATGGGTTGTATATCGTCAGTGCCGGTTGTTTAATTAAGTGTTTCTTCAATTCCTCAAATGCTTTTTGTTGTAGATCCGTCCATAGAAAAGTTTTGCCTTTCCTAAGTAATTCATTCAGTGGTGCCGCTATTGCCGCATATTTCGGTACAAATCTTCGGAAATATCCCGTCAAACCCCAAAATTGTCTAACTTCTCGTATATTTCTGGGAACTGGGTAAAGTTTTATTGATTCCGTCTTTTGCATACCTGGTCTCAATCCATCTCGTTCGATTATATACCCAAGATACTTGTCAACATTCAGTGTTAGCTTTGCCTCTTTGAACACATTTAGTAACGCTTCCATTATTTCGAGACTGTCATTAAAAGATTTCGCGACAATCAAAAGATCATCCATGAAGCAGAAAACTCCCTTTCTATTTATTTTTTTCATCACAATTTTCATCAGTCTCGTAAATACTGCTGGAGCATTCGTTAGCCCGAAAGGCATTCGACAGAACTGGTAGTGGCCTTCGGTGGTCACAAATGCTGCATACTGTCTTGATTCCGGCTCAACAGATACTTGATAGTATCCGCTCATCTTATCTAGACTTATGAATATTTGTCCTCCTCCCATCTCATTTAATTGTTCCTCAATATTTGGGGTGGGAAAGCTCTCTCTTTTGGTTATCTCATTTAACCTCCTATAATCGACACACATTCCGTGTGATCCATTTTTCTTGCGCACCAGTAATGCTGGACTTGCGTACTCGGAGGTTAAATCTTCGATAATGTTGCTATTCTTTAAGTCATCTATAATTTTCCCCAATTCATTTCCTAAATGAATTGGTACCCTGTAGGGCTTATAATTTATCACATTTTCTTCGTTAAGCTGAATTTTCATTGTCACCCAATCTGTTTGCCCAATTTCTTTAGTTTTTGTAAAAAAGCAGCTTCTGTAATTTTTACAAGTTCTATGAATTGCTTACGCTCAGTTTCTGTGAGATCGATGTATACATGGAGATCTTTTTCTGTCAAGGGTTGCTGAATAATTCTCATTTGGTTCCGCACCGTCGCCCGCCCGAATTCTGACTCTCACTGCCTTCCTCGAAGTTATCTATTAATATCTCGAGTCTTTTCCATCTTTTGACCACCTTTACACCTGGTTGTGACAAAAGACTTTGTCCGATAATCATAGCGGTCTCCTGCATGTTGTCTTTTACCACTATAATCTCCACTGGGCATTTTATTTCTCCAACTTTTACAATCTTCTTTAATTTTCCAATTGCTGTACATTCACCTCCTGCGAAACCTCGTAAAACTAGGTTAACCTCTTCATACACCCATCCGTTGGTGACGCAGTCTTGCCTTCTAATCGTGGAGCAGTCACTACCCAAATCTATAAAAGCTGATATGGGTGTGCCATCCACCGTTACTGTTTAATAAAATTCCCCGTCGTCCGCTTTTAAACTGCACATCCTTTTCGTACCGATAATATGTTTCTTATCGCTGGAGCTTGCATTCGATGTTTCTATTCTTGCTCCACACACTGAAGCTCCCGCATCGGTAACATTTACCTTCAAATGTTCTTTTACCTTCCGCTCTCACAAAAGATTTAGCTTGTTCTCTGCCTGAGGTTGTATATTGTGTTGTTGTCTTGTATTCCGCTTGTCGTTGTACTTTTGGAATGTATAGTGCACTCGAGGTAGTAGTAACTTCAGCTCTTTTTGCCAATTTAATTCGGTTTGTCTCTTGCTCCTCCATACTTTCGAATGCCTTTATCTTAGCCAACAACTCATTCAGGGTCTTACAGTCCGCTGCCGTTAAAACTGTCATTAAATTTTTATTGCCTAGTCCCGAGATTACATATCTAATAGCGATTTCGTCATTTAACTTGGCTCTTTTGCTAGAGACACCACTTCATAGAAATACGCTTCTACCGTGTCTGATAATTTACGCTTCCTTGTCAGAAGTTGCATGTGTATAGATGACTCATCTGTACTTGCTGGAAAACCTTGAAGCAATGCAGTCTTAAATTCACTCCAATTCCGTAATAGCTGCTGCTGCCCCTGATACCAAAATCGCGCTGCTCCTCAATCTCAATGTTGCATATAACAGGGTTTGCTGATCCGTCCAATTATAAATGTTCTTCATGTTTTCTACTAGTTCTATCCACTGAATCGTATTTAGATGCGAATTCGTAACAAAATTAAATTCAGGAATTAAGCCACTAATTACCGACATGCCTAATTTACATTCACCTTGTACTTCCATGACACTTTCAGGAAACGATCCATTTTTCATGGCCATCAATTCATCTCTTATTCGCTCATTCTTTTTCTTTTGCTCATTCAGCTCTAATTTTAGTGCTGCATTTTTACCTAGATCCCTTTTTTTTTAAATTACGTCTTCGCTTTGTAAAGTTCTTCTCGCTTCCCCCAGATTCCTCTCTGGTACTCATTTTCTCCAGTTATTTTTATTAAGGATATATATTGTTGCAATTCTTCCAATTTTCCTCTGCAGGTGATCCCAAATGTGCCGCCAATCTTAAAAACTGCTTAAATTTGCTGAGCAGCAATGCTGTAACTGTTCTGCATATTGCCTATAATTGGCGCGCACCAAGTAGCGATGTAAATTTTTGACGGAATTGGCGGGCCGCCTCCGTTATGGATCCCGTTACCTGGCCACCCGGCCGAGCGGTCGCTAGGGAGTCAGGTTAGGTCCAAGTGTGACAATAGCGGGCCTCTCCGTCACGATTACGTGGAAACAAGCAGGAAGTTTTCCGCTACTTACTGTTTTAACCTCCGCTTTCCTGGATGATTTATTGCTCGAACTCTCTGGCTTGGCTGAAACTCACACAAAAGATCTCTTTGCAACGTGGAAAAGAAAAAAAAACTCGACTTTTGTTTTTAAGAGAGAGCACAAATTTTATTTAAAATTTTTCTGCGTTCCTACTTGGCGTCTTACCACACAAAAAAAACCTCTTTCCTAACAACTCGGCTTACCAAAATGGCCGGGTGCCTATATCTTATCCTATTACAAAAATTTCATGACTCTTCTACTAAGTTGGAATGGTCCGACCTCTATCTTTACAAGTGTATATCACGCAAAGCGTGGTCTTAATAAATTTTAAGTCTTTTTACAAGTTTATTTTATCTACCTTTAAGTTCACGTTAAACTAAAAAAAATCATTTTAACAATTTTCTATTTCTTTTTCTTTTTAGATTTTTAACTACTTTTAAGTCTACGTTAAATCAAAAATTCATTTTCACAATTTTTATTTTATTTTTATTTTTTCAGGTTTTTATCTACTTTTAAGTCTACGTTAAATCAAAAATTCATTTTCACAATTTTTATTTTATTTTTATTTTTTCAGGTTTTTATCTACTTTTAAGTCTGCGTTAAATCAAAAATTCATTTTCACAATTTTGATTTTATTTTTCTCAGGTTTTTTATCTACTTTTAAGTCTTTGAAGTTATGGACTTTACTTCCTATATCTGTCAAGGCCTTATTTGCTCTCAGCTCAATAAATGCTCAATTACTTATTGACTTTAGTTTCCACATTTGTAAGTTTTATTTGCTTTAATAAATGTCAGATTCCTTATGGATTTTGGTTTCAATAATTCTTTTAATTTCTTTTAAACGTAGTGAAGGTGGAAACTATTTATTGACATGTATTTCTATGGGTCAGGATTTTTGTTTGACGTTTAATCACTGCTGAACCGGTTCAATGACGTTTTATTTCGTATTTCTATCAAGTGGTTTACGTTAAAATTCATCCGGTGTCAAATTTATTCACGGGCGTTCATTTTCCATATTTGCAAGACTTTTTATTTAATTTTTACTTTCGATATCTTTTAAAGTTTTCGACCAAGCTCCAGATCTCTATACCTGTCAAAGTGTTTACTTGAATTCCAATTTTCTACCTTTGCTTTCGAATTCAATAATAATAATATTTCAATTCTCTATATTTGCTTTCAAATTCAATAATAATAATATTTCAATTCTCTATATTTGCTTTCAAATTCAATAATAATAATATTTCAATTCTCTATATTTGCTTTCAAATTCAATAATAATAATATTTCAATTCTCTATATTTGCCTTCCACTTCGCTAACCTTTCATTTTCACAAGTGTCAAAATCTATATTAGCTTCTTAAATTCAATAAACTTTAATTCTTCATATCTGTCTAAATTCATATTGGCTTTTTAAGTTCAGTAAGCTTTAGTTTTTTTCACACTTGTCGAACTTTATATTTGCCCCTTTAAATTCGATAAGCTTTAATTTTTTATCTGCGACATGTCCAAACTCGACTTCCTATTTATGATGACACGTCTAAGTACACGTGCAACAAAAATTCGGGCTTCGTGTTGGTACGTGTCGGTTGCCCTCTATTACCATCAGTTGAAGTGTTCTCTGAATTGGAGTAGATTCTATTCGGGAATGTAATTTCGCACTTGGGTTAGCATAAGAGCGTGTCTTTAATCTGGTTTGAGGTTCTGCTATTGTGTGGTGTCTACCTTCTGACAAGAGACAGCTGACCGAAGTGTCAAGTCTGCTTAAGTGATCAAATCTATTGTTTTGAATTATCAGGAAATGATTGGTCACGAAATTTAGTATGCAAAACAACTCATTGTTGGATTACTTAAATTTCCGGAAGAATCAGAATCGGATTCATTTGATTGGCATCAACTTGAAGAAATTTATCATGAAAGTCGCTGCCATGCAATTAGTAGAGATTTCTGTAGCTGTTCTCCCGAAAGTCGTCATCCTATGTGCGGCTGATGCCGATTTTATTTTACGAATATTTCGCAGTGATTCAGAGAATTGTGATACTGTTCAGCAACTCAGAGGACATTCCAGCTATGTAAATGATGTTGCCTGGGAACCGGGAGGTGAGTTTTTCTTTCCATGATTCTGTTACACTACCCCCCCCCCCCCCTCACAAGCTTGTAGCTCCGTCCAAGCTAACTCATCTCCTTAGGAGTGGGCACCCGGTATAACACTTGTATTGGGCAGTAAAGGAAGTCGGGGGCCAGGAATATAAAATCGTTCTAAGAAGGCTAGTTCAGAAGGAGTTAGTAGGGAACTTATCTAATCTCCTAATGTAGAAACACTTGAACAAAGATCTTGTCCTTATAAATTTTATTCAGCTACCATGTATTATGGAAATAATGAAGAAAGGATGGGAAAGTTAAAACCTTCAACGAAGGCTAACTCAGAAGGAGTTAGTGAGAAATTATCTGCTCATTTAAGGCAGAGGCAGGTTAAACAAGGATCGTGTCCTTATAAATTTTATTCAGCCACCACGTATTTTAGAAATAATGAAGAAAGGATAGGAAAGTTAAAACCTTCAACGAAGGCTAACTCAGAAGGAGTTAGTGAGAAATTATCTGCTCATTTAAGGCAGAGGCAGGTTAAACAAGGATCGTGTCCTTATAAATTTTATTCAGCCACCACGTATTTTAGAAATAATGAAGAAAGGATAGGAAAGTTAAAACCTTCAACGAAGGTTAACTCAGAAGGAGTTAGTGAGAAATTATCTGCTCATTTAAGGCAGAGGCAGGTTAAACAAGGATCGTGTCCTTATAAATTTTATTCAGCCACCACGTATTTCAGAAATAATGAAGAAAGGATAGGAAAGTTAAAACCTTCAACGAAGGCTAACTCAGAAGGAGTTAGTGAGAAATTATCTGCTCATTTAAGGCAGAGGCTGGTTAAACAAGGATCGTGTCCTTATAAATTTTATTCAGTCACCACGTATTTCAGAAATAATGAAGAAAGGATAGGAAAGTTAAAACCTTCAACGAAGGCTAACTCAGAAGGAGTTAGTGAGAAATTATCTGCTCATTTAAGGCAGAGGCAGGTTAAACAAGGATCGTGTCCTTATAAATTTTAGGCAGCCACCACGTATTTTAGAAATAATGAAGAAAAGAAATCACTAAGACTTTGTCCGGCTTGATCGGTGCATGGCGACTCAGAGACACATCTCCGAAGTCACGCCGATCCTTGGTCAGAGCTCGATCTCGGTATCGAAAACCAAAGGTGCATTCACAGCCCAGCAACCCACACCAAGACCAGTCGGAGAAGCCTCTGCAACCAGTAACCTAACCAACTGATTGCAGGACCTCTTCCGCACGGGCATCTCCCTCTGACCGCAGATCGACATTCGTTTGAGGGTGTGCGTCAAGGTCCCCAGCAGGGGTTAAAATTTCGAAGACAATCTTTACTGTGGAATTCCTACGGCAGCGCGGCCTACGTAGGGTACCATGTGGGAGGAGTTTTGACTCATTGTCAAGCAAGGGAGTGTAAAAAAAAACAAAAAATTGGACTACTTTACAAGAGGTATACCAGCCGCTGGGTTGGGTAGGTCCTAAGCGGCCCATTGGTATCCTGTAGTTACCAGTTAAGCTGGCTGGATGCCTTCTTAGGGCTACCAGGAAACATTAGTGGTTATATGGAAAGGTCGTTTCTTTCGCGGTGCGGGGCCAGTCTGTCGACGTGGACAGTTCGCATGTTTCCACCGTGACACTTTTTTATCTTGAACACCACTTCGGTTACAGCCTCGGTGATCTTGTATGGCCCAAACCAGTCGCACTGAAGATTTGGGCACTGCCCAATTACGCGTCTTGGGAAGTATAACCAAACAAGTTGATCTACTTGGAAACTGGGTTGCTTCGATCGCATAGTATGTCTTCATACGGGGGCTCGCAGTGTTCAGCATAACTCGATTATTCTCATGGATCGCATTCAGTGTCATGGTCAAATTGTCCATGTACTCACTAACTGACATAACTTCGGTAGGTGGGCTTCCCAAGACCATCACCAGTGGTAAACGAAGTTCTCGACCAAAAAGGAGTTTAGCCGGGGTTTGTTTAGTGCTATCCTGTACACTTGCGCGATACGATAGCAGTAGGTAAGGCACATACTGGTCCCATTCCCTTTGGTGCGAATTCAAAAATTTCGCCAGGTAGTCAAGAACTGTTCTGTTAAATCTTTCGACCAAACCATCTGACTGTGAGTGTAGGGCTGTTGTGCGAGTCTTCTCTACTCCGAACCTCTGCAGTACCTCTTGAAAAACGGCACTTTCAAAATTTCTACCTTGATCCGAATGGAGCTGTAATGGAGCTCCATGTCGACTGAATACGGCTGATATGAGTGCATCGGATACTGTTTCGGCTGTCTGATCGGGTACTGGAATTGCTTCGGGCCACTTGGTGAAGTAGTCCATACAGACTACTAAGTAGCGATTACCTTTATTTGTCCTTGGAAGTGGTCCCAATATGTCTACACCAACTCTTTCGAAAGGTGCGCCAATGTTACATACTTGAAGAGGAGCTCTCCTCCTCGGTCGCGGCTCCTTCCGTGCTTGACATTGTAGACACCCAGCACACCAGTCCTTTACATCGGTACTGCTACCAATCCAATAATACTTCTGCCGAAGTTTACCTAACGTCTTATCGACGCCGAAGTGTCCGCCGCTTAGAGAATCGTGCACCTGTTGGAGAACAAGTTTCCGAAGAGATTTCGGGACCAAGATTTGTTTAATAGTTTCTGCGCCTTGGCTGATGATGCGGACGGCGATGTTACCTTCCAGTTTCAGAAGAGACCACATTGACCAATACGCCTTAATTTCGGGGCTCAAGCTTTTGATGTTATCTTTATTTGGGCGCTGACCTGCGGTCAGCCAGCCACGGATGCAATGTAAGGCGATGTCATCCTCCTGCTGCTGAGCCATATTCTCTTGGGTGGTGACTAGGCGAATTATGATTGTGTCCTTCTCTTCGAGCCGTTGACAATATTGACACTCATTTGTTGAACAAGGTCGACGCGACATTGCATCTGCGTTACTGTGATTTTTCCCTGGGCGATGCACGATTTCAAAATCGTAGGCCTGCATGCGTTCTATCCATCTTGCTACCTGTCCTTCGGGACACCGAAAGTTCATCAGCCATTTTAAAGATGCATGGTTTGTTCGAATTGTGAACTTTTTTCCCAGTAAGTAGGGCTGAAAATGTGCGCAGGCTTTGACTATCGCAACCAGTTCCTTCCTGGTGACACAGTAGTTTCGCTCAGGCCGACTGAATGTTTTGCTGTGATATTCCACCACGTGTTCCATCCCGTCTTTAACTTGGGAGAGAATAGCTCCCCAAGCGTGTTGGCTGGCGTCTGTGTCCAGGATAAAAGGCAGGTTTTCATCAGGCTGTGTAAGTATAGGTGCAGTTGTTAAGCGGTCCTTCAATTCCTCGAACGCTTCCTGACAGGCATCTATCCAGAGGAACTTTCGACCTTTCTCCGTAAGCTCCGTTAATGGTTTCGCGATAGCTGAGAAATTTTTAACGAATCGCCGGTAATAAGCACACAGCCCAAGAACTGACTGGATATCTCTTCGTGTTTGTGGTGGAGGCCACTTCTTGACAGCATCTGTTTTGTCGGGGTCTGTCGACAAGCCGGTGTCACTGATGACATGTCCTAGGAATTTCACTTCCCTCTGACACAACTGACACTTCTTTGGTGACACCTTTAGATTTGCTACTGTTAATCGGGCTAAGACAAGGCGGAGATTTTCTACCATTTGTTCAAACGTGGGGCCATGTACGATGACATCGTCCAAATATACTAGGCACGCCTGAGGTGGAATTCCTTGGAGGACGATTTCCATGAGCCTCTGAAAAGTCGCAGGGGCATTGGTTAGCCCAAATGGCATAACTGAAAACTCCCACAATCCACTGCCTGTAGTGAACGCGGTCTTTTCGCGGTCTTCTTCTTCCACTTCTACTTGCCAGTAGCCCGACTGTAGATCTAATGTCGAAAGCCAAGTTGAACCGGTGAGTGCATCCAGGGTCAGATCAATACGTGGCAGCGGATATGAATCTTTTTTGGTGACCTCATTTAGCCGCCTTTAGTCGACGCAAAATCTAGTCGAGCCATCCCTCTTCTTCACTAGGACGACTGGAGAAGTCCAAGGGCTACTAGATGGATTGATAACGCCTTGGGTTTTCATCTCGTTTACTAGATTTTCCGCTTCCTGACATTTAGCCAATGGAAGCCGCCTGGGAGGCTGTTTAATCGGTTTGTTGCTGCCTACGTCGATCTGATGCCGCATTATTGTGGTTCGGCCGAGATCAGTTTTGGTTTTCGCAAAGACGTCTTGATGTTCCACGAGTAGCTTTTCCAGTATTATTTTTTGTTGATTATCAAGGTGTATAGTTGTGGGTTCCAGCAATAGGTATAATTCAGGTGGTAGACTTTGCAGGTTAGGTATTATATCCTCGGACGAACTGACAATGTCTGCATTCACTTCAAACTCTGCTAAAGAGGTGTTAGCTTTGAGCTCGATTGGGTTTTCCGTGATGTTAGTTACCCGAACTATCATACTTCCACTATGTGAAAGGCAGACCGCCGGTTCCATCCAGAGAGAAGGGGGAACCTTATTTGGAGATAGAAAAACTTTTTCCTGTTCGCCGACCATCGGGTGGAAAAGTGCTACGAAACAGGTTGATTCGGCTGGTAATGTACAATCTTGTATGGTTCTGGCGAAGAGGTCACTCTTTTCTTCCATTATTGCCACGATCTCGTGGGCAATCTGAACAAAGCGTTTCTCCAAGTTAATTGAACAACGGTAACCCGCAAGAAAATCCATTCCAATAATGCAGTCGTCGAATACTTCTGCGACATAGAAAGTATGTGTGGTGGAAAAGCTTTTGATAACTATGCGCAGGTCAGTGACTCCATCTACGATGCTAGTTTCTCCTGTGATATTCCGAATTTGCGTAAAGGAGGGTTTGAGACAAGAATGGTTCCGCAAACGAGCGAGTATTCTTCGATTAAGTATGGAATGTGTAGCTCCGGTGTCCACAATCATGTGGCAGACAAGTCCTTCAATTTTACCTTCTATCTTGATTGTACTACAAATCGTTCCCTGACTCACAGTTATTATGGGTGGAGGTGGTAGCCTCGAAGCTGCCGATCTCGTGGTGTTCAGCGTTTCCACGTTACCTAGAGATATCGGTGTGGCGGGGATTGGGGTCCTATTTTCTGGTGTATGATGGGTGATTGATGTGTGAGTGTTTTGTGTAGGGTGGTTTGTTTGTGTGTTAATGGAAGGTGGGCGGGGTGTTAGTGAGTGTTTTGTGAAGGTGTTAGTGGGAGGAGGAGGGTTCATTAGTGTGTTAGTGGGAGGAGGAGGGTTCATTAGTGTGTTAGTGGGAGGTGGATGGCTTGTTAGGGGATTAATGGGAAGTGGGCGGAAGATTAGTGTGTTAGGACGGAAGGAGGAGTTTATTAGTGTGTTAGTGGGAATTGGATTGTTTCTTAGGGGATTAGTGGGAAGTGGGCGGAAGATTAGTGTGTTAGGACGGAAGGAGGGGTTTATTAGTGTGTTAGTGGGAATTGGATTGTTTGTTAGGGGATTAGTGGGAAGTGGGCGGGAGATTAGTGGGTTAGCGCGGAATGAGGAATTGTTTAATGTGTTAGTGGGAAGTGGATGGTTTTTTAGGTCGATTCGGGGTTGTGTGTTAGTGGGAAAAGAGGAGTGTAGTAATGTGTTAGTGCTTGGGGTGTGTTTCTTATTACGTGTGCTGGTACTGGGTGTAGGTGTGCTCATGGGTGTATTTGTGTTTATGGTATTTGCGACTATTTTGGTAAGGGTTGTTAGTTCTAGAAAGCTGGTTATTAAAGGACAGTTGGTACTTATGTGGCCAGGGACGTGCTTGCGGACTGTACGTGGAGCGTTCGTGAAGTATGCTGGTTTCTGCTCCCCGAAATCAGCGGACTTATGATTAAATTTTCCTTAGAGTTCGATGGACTGATGTTCGTACTATTTCCTCTCTTTCCGGAGGGCTGCTGCAGTTGGGTTAGGTGCGAGCTCGAGTGAGGTGTGCCTCGTGAGAACTGAACTGTTTCAGGAGATCCTACTATACTCTCTCCTATCTCCACAGGTACCAGACGGATATGAATAGCTCTGTTTGTAGGATGCCCTTCAATCAGGTCGAATTTTACACGATTTCCAGGAACTAGTTCGGCTTCTGGATTCACAATCGGGTTCTGGATATTTTCGAAGTGAAAAAAAACATCTACTTGAGTGTCATCACGCACAATAAAACCGTACCTGCGTCGAAAGTCGCACCTGCGGATTGTTCCCGTGACATCTCGGGCTAGCAAATTGATTTTGGGAGAGGTGTTGGCTGAGTTAGGAGCTATTGGATTGGACTGAGCTAGCTGCGGCTCCCTCACGCTAGCTCGCTGGCGTTTCCCGGCGACATCCGTGCTAAATTTCTTCCCATCGGTTCTCTTCTGAAGTCCGGCGGTTCTCGTGGTGGCGGTCTAGTATTGATCGTTGCAGCAGCGACTCTTATATTTCGTCTCGCAGCCCTTGTAGCTCGATGATTTGCTTCGATTCGGAATGCTGTTTGTACTGCATCTTGCAGCGTAGGCGGATTGAAATCTCGAACCCTCTCCTGGACGTCTAAGTTATAAATTCCATCTAGGAAATGTTCCAAAGCGATCTGGTCTCGGGTATCCTCTGGACACGATGGAAATTTGAGCCTGGTCAGCCGTAAAAGTTCCGTGGAAAATTCCGAAAAACTCTCCCCGTTCTTTTGAAATCTTGTGCTTAGTTGGGCATGACCAACTGATTGACTATACTCCGCGCCAAACTGCATGGAAAGCGAATTCCTCGCCTTAGTATACGATCTCCGAGCCTCCTGACTTAATGTCTCATAAAAACCCAAAGCCCGGCCTCGTAGAGATGCAGCTCAATATAAAGCTTTGGTACCATCATCCCAACTATTAGTTTCTGCGATTGCCTCGAAATGTATCTCATAGTGGTTCCAAGGGGCTTTTCCGTCGTACTCCGTTGGTGAAAGCGTTGGCTTCCTTAACTGTCCGTCCTTCTTTCCCGGCTGTGCGCCGCATGATGTAGGTGCCTCTTTTGATGGTTTTGGCCCCACAGGGCTAGGACATACACCCACGGATGCGTTCACTGCAGTCGACGGATTTTCGCCACAGTCTGAATTTTCCTTGGGGGTTCTAGTTGGGGACGGTGTTGAATGACCACTCGGTGGCGGATGCCCAGTCACCTTGTCGGAGGTTGGTGCATTCGGTGTGACCTCAGTTTCGTCCATGACCTTATGGGCGAACGCAGAGGCGCTCAGGACGGACATATCGGACACCTGCCTTCGTAACGTGCCCAACTCTTCTCTCAAGAACGTATTCTCCCCCTTTAGAGTTCTCATTTCGTTGCCGAATTCTGCCATTGCACTTGACTGTGCGCTGCCTTTGTCGTCCAACTCTTCGAGTTTTCGCAGAATCTTCTCGAGCTGTTCCTCGGCCATGTTGCTCGATCGCTACTCCCTTCCTCGTCCGAATGTTCACGTGGAATAGAGTCGAATGCAGAAACCCGAGACAATAGACTGCGTACTTTATAGAGCCCGAGTTGCAAATAGCGGAAATATTTCCTTTCCTTTCCTTTCAAGTCGTTGACAATCAACCGCAGAAAATTTGGAAAATATTTCGTGAACTATGTATGGCCTCGGCAAAATATCGGAGATATTTCTTACTTTTCCCTGTAGGGATCCCAGTCGTTGATACTCTGACGTGGAGAATTTACGAAATATTTCGTGTACCGTACACGGCAAAAGGCAAAGTACGGAAATTTCCTTCACCCTTGAAGTAGGAAGTTCGAGTCAATCTTTCGATTCTATTTACAAGGTAGAACTGAAAAAATTCTTTAGGAATGGTGTGAAACGCTTCACGTACCTCTGACAAAAGTCGAAAAGCCGGGCGGTTGCTTAGCCGTTAATCAAAACTTTGAATGGTTGATAAGTATACTTAGAACTTCGGCAGATCGTATGGCTTCTATTAATCGTCAGGTAGCAGACGTAAGGTGAGTCTAGAAAATATTTGGTATTTTATAATGGGTTGATGAGCAGAAATCAGACCACTTTGCAGATATTTAACACTTTGTATAGAAAACAAATATAAGAAACCCTTTGACTTTTGCGGACCGTTGATCAGCAGATACGACGCAAATTTATAAAACCTTTTGTGTTCGGTAGACCGTCCCTCACAAAATACAAAGCAAACTTAGAAAACCTTCTGTCTTCGGTAGACCATCGATGAGCAAATATATAGCAAATATGTACGAATCTTTGGAATTTTACCGTCCGTTAATTTTCAAATATAACACCGATATAGAAAATCTTTTGTCTTCGCTAGAACGTCGATTAGCAAATTTAACGTGAATATAGAAAATTATTTATCGCTTTATTGCTCGTTAATTTTCCAATATGAGACCAAGGTGGAAATCTCCTGTACTTTATAATTCGCGGATAGTCCACTACTGAAAAATTATTGAAAGTGTTTTACAATTCGTTGCTCGCTGGTCAGCAAATAATACCTGGCAACAAGTGTTAAACCAATCTAAAACCGTTTGTCCTTTGTAGCCCGTCGATCAGCTGATATGAAGCTTAGCACTTAATTTGCACGGTAGCGGAAGTTAGTTAACAAATATAATAAAATTTTAGACGATATTCTGTAGTTTGTACTTGTTTAATGCCAAATCTAGAGAATTTAGCATTTAATTCCCACTACAGCAGACGCCAGCTAGCGAATATAATAAAATTTGAGACGATATTTTGTTGTTTGTACTTGCTTCATGCCAAATATAGAGAATTTCGTATTTAATTCGTACTATAGCAGATGTTATTTAGCAAATTTAAGAAAATTTAAGACGATATTTAGTAGTTTGAACTTGTTTCGTGCCAAATATAGAGAATTTTGCATTTAATTTGCACTATAGCGGACGTTAGTTAGCAAATATAATAAAATTTTAGACAATATTTTGAAGTTTGTACTGGCTTCATGCCAAATATAGGAAATTTAGCATTTAATTTGCACGATAGCAGACGCTAGTTAGCAAATATAATAAAATTTTAGACACTATTTTGAAGCTTGTACTTTGCGGCTGCTAAACATAGAAAGTTTATCACTCACTTTGCGCTGCAGGCATCGCTCGCTACCGATTATCGAAATTTGTTCATCGAATTTGAATTTATACGAGTTCTAATTCATTAATTCTACGAATTTATGGCCACTTGGAAAGTCCCGATTCCGTCCAATTAAGAACTTCAACGACAGAAAAGAAAAAAAAAACGATTTAGCATTCAGCTCGTCTATTTTCGGTGGTTAAAACCAAAAACACGTACCGTCCAGAAATTATTTGAGACCTCTTAAGTCCTTGATATAGGAAATTTATCAAATTTACGATGATTCAGACCTCGACCTGTGTGTTTTCAACTATTCACGACCGGATACCATACCTTGTCAGAAATTATTTAAGATTTCTGAAGTCGTTGACACCAAGTAAAGAAAATTTAACGAATTGAAGACAAATTTAGAGCTTATTTTGTGTATTTTTCAGAGTTGCTTAAGACTTCTTTAGTCGTGGACACTCGATGTAGTAGATTTATTAAATTCCAGAAGGATTCATAACTTATTTTGGTTCTTTAAACTATTCCCGACCAAATATGGAAACTTTTCAAAGATTGTCTGCGCTTCGCGAATCCGCGCGTGACAATGTAGAAACTATTTTGTGGTTTAAAACGTGTCGACCAGCAATTATACGAGTAATACAAATCGAGAATTTATTTATTTGTTACTTTATTCATTTACTTCTCCGTTAGGCAGTTTCCCTGATCGTTTATTATCAAATATTGGAATTTTAACAACGCTTTGTTCTTTATGAATAGCTCGAACAACGAATGTAGGACGTTTAGCTGGTATTCCGATGTCTCTAGCTCGTTGGCTAGCCAGTATAAGAAAAACGTAGCATCCGTTTGTGCGTGACTATCGTTAATGTCAAATATGAAAACCAAATATATTTCGTACTTTTCTAGTCGTGCATTAGTAGATAAAAAGACTGTTTTGTGTTGTAGATGGAAAACGAAATGGAAAGTACTTCTTAAAACTTCCCAATCATGTATTGGCAATTGTAAAAGAAATATAGCAAATTTAGCGAATATCGTGAATATAGTAAATGTAGCAAATATAGTAAATATATTAAATATAGTAAATATAGCAAATATCGTGAATATAGTAAATGTAGCAAATATAGAAAATATAGAAACTCTATGGTACATATAGCAAATACAGCCACTTAGTTAATTCAGCAAATCGTAGAAAATCTCTTGTGTCTTATAACTCTCCTTTGGTAAATATGGAAAATTTACACATCACCCTTCATTCCTTGACGATTAGCGGATATCGAAAACCTGAAAAATTGATTGAATTTTTCGCTAGCTTAACGCTACTAATACCGCAAGTTGAAAAAAAAATGGCGGCTCGTTTGACGTCACCCGTAGATCAAGTCTTTGAGTTATCTATTTTGCCGCAAATATAGAAACTCTGTTAAGTACACTTTCCGCCGTAGTTAGAACGTTAATTGCTTGCGGGAATACTACCAAAAATGTAGAAGACCGGTTGGTATTACGCCAAGTAGTATAGACTGATTGTCCATCAGGTCGAGCTTTAATTTATTTGTGAAAATTTATGAGCGGTATAGCGAATTTCTAACTAGTCGAAACTATTGTTCGCACCCAGATTAACGCCTTCGATGAGTTAAAAAAAAAAACAAAACAAAATTCACTGAACGTAGAAAATCCTGAGCCCCTAGAAATACGGCTCACTATTTGGTGATTGCCTTCAATTATTTATTAAAATTTGTCAAACATGTTTTTCAGTTTACCAACTCAGTCATGAGCACTTCTACTAAAAGTCTCAAATTTATTTTGTGCCTCATAGCTTGTTCATCGGCAAATATAGAGACCGTATTACAGAAAAAAAAAATAAAAATATCCACTTGCGGACACAAAATTCTGAAAGTATTTGCTATTTTATAATTCATGTGTGAACCAAAATGGGAGGTTCTCGAGCTGCCTTGTGCCTTAATAATGGCGGCCTTAAAAATATAGGAAGTATAGCAAATAAATTTTATTAAAGCCTCGACAAATATAAGAAGTATAGCACAGTTTTTTTTTTTCTTTTTTATCAACCTAATAATCAAATTTAATATTTAAATACTTAATATCACCAATTTAAAAGATATTATTTTATGCTTTTCACTAACTTTGCAAGCAAAGAAAAAAAAACAAAGAAATAAGAAAAGAAAAATATTGACTAACCAGATAAGACGCCAAACTAATTCTTCTCGACTTGATGAACTTTGCTGGGTAAACTTCACGTACTAAGTCCAGTAGAGCGCCAAACAGACTTCTCGTATAGCGTTTCTCGACTTGATGAATTTTGCTGGGTAACCTCTGTGTAAACTCGGCTAATGGGAGTTAGTGGGGCCCCTTTTATGGGAATGAAGCGACCCCACACTTGTCACCAATTGTTGCAATTCTTCCAATTTTCCTCTGCAGGAGATCCCAAATGTGCCGCCAATCTTAAAAACTGCTTAAATTTGCTGAGCAGCAATGCTCTAACTGTTCTGCATATTGCCTATAATTGGCGCGCACCAAGTAGCGATGTAAATTTTTGGCGGAATTGGCGGGCCGCCTCCGTTATGGATCCCGTTACCTGGCCACCCGGCCGAGCGGTCGCTAGGGAGTCAGGTTAGGTCCAAGTGTGACAATAGCGGGCCTCTCCGTCACGATTACGTGGAAACAAGCAGGAAGTTTTCCGCTACTTACTGTTTTAACCCCCGCTTTCCTGGATGATTTATTGCTCGAACTCTCTGGCTTGGCTGAAACTCACACAAAAGATCGCTTTGCAACGTGGAAAAGAAAAAAAAAACTCGACTTTTGTTTTTAAGAGAGAGCACAAATTTTATTTAAAATTTTTCTGCGTTCCTACTTGGCGTCTTACCACACAAAAAAAACCTCTTTCCTAACAACTCGGCTTACCAAAATGGCCGGGTGCCTATATCTTATCCTATTACAAAAATTTCATGACTCTTCTACTAAGTTGGAATGGTCCGACCTCTATCTTTACAAGTGTATATCACGCAAAGCGTGGTCTTAATAAATTTTAAGTCTTTTTACAAGTTTATTTTATCTACCTTTAAGTTCACGTTAAACTAAAAAAAATCATTTTAACAATTTTCTATTTCTTTTTCTTTTTAGATTTTTAACTACTTTTAAGTCTACGTTAAATCAAAAATTCATTTTCACAATTTTTATTTTATTTTTATTTTTTCAGGTTTTTATCTACTTTTAAGTCTACGTTAAATCAAAAATTCATTTTCACAATTTTTATTTTATTTTTATTTTTTCAGGTTTTTATCTACTTTTAAGTCTGCGTTAAATCAAAAATTCATTTTCACAATTTTGATTTTATTTTTCTCAGGTTTTTTATCTACTTTTAAGTCTTTGAAGTTATGGACTTTACTTCCTATATCTGTCAAGGCCTTATTTGCTCTCAGCTCAATAAATGCTCAATTACTTATTGACTTTAGTTTCCACATTTGTAAGTTTTATTTGCTTTAATAAATGTCAGATTCCTTATGGATTTTGGTTTCAATAATTCTTTTAATTTCTTTTAAACGTAGTGAAGGTGGAAACTATTTATTGACATGTATTTCTATGGGTCAGGATTTTTGTTTGACGTTTAATCACTGCTGAACCGGTTCAATGACGTTTTATTTCGTATTTCTATCAAGTGGTTTACGTTAAAATTCATCCGGTGTCAAATTTATTCACGGGCGTTCATTTTCCATATTTGCAAGACTTTTTATTTAATTTTTACTTTCGATATCTTTTAAAGTTTTCGACCAAGCTCCAGATCTCTATACCTGTCAAAGTGTTTACTTGAATTCCAATTTTCTACCTTTGCTTTCGAATTCAATAATAATAATATTTCAATTCTCTATATTTGCTTTCAAATTCAATAATAATAATATTTCAATTCTCTATATTTGCTTTCAAATTCAATAATAATAATATTTCAATTCTCTATATTTGCCTTCCACTTCGCTAACCTTTCATTTTCACAAGTGTCAAAATCTATATTAGCTTCTTAAATTCAATAAACTTTAATTCTTCATATCTGTCTAAATTCATATTGGCTTTTTAAGTTCAGTAAGCTTTAGTTTTTTTCACACTTGTCGAACTTTATATTTGCCCCTTTAAATTCGATAAGCTTTAATTTTTTATCTGCGACATGTCCAAACTCGACTTCCTATTTATGATGACACGTCTAAGTACACGTGCAACAAAAATTCGGGCTTCGTGTTGGTACGTGTCGGTTGCCCTCTATTACCATCAGTTGAAGTGTTCTCTGAATTGGAGTAGATTCTATTCGGGAATGTAATTTCGCACTTGGGTTAGCATAAGAGCGTGTCTTTAATCTGGTTTGAGGTTCTGCTATTGTGTGGTGTCTACCTTCTGACAAGAGACAGCTGACCGAAGTGTCAAGTCTGCTTAAGTGATCAAATCTATTGTTTTGAATTATCAGGAAATGATTGGTCACGAAATTTAGTATGCAAAACAACTCATTGTTGGATTACTTAAATTTCCGGAAGAATCAGAATCGGATTCATTTGATTGGCATCAACTTGAAGAAATTTATCATGAAAGTCGCTGCCATGCAATTAGTAGAGATTTCTGTAGCTGTTCTCCCGAAAGTCGTCATCCTATGTGCGGCTGATGCCGATTTTATTTTACGAATATTTCGCAGTGATTCAGAGAATTGTGATGCTGTTCAGCAACTCAGAGGACATTCCAGCTATGTAAATGATGTTGCCTGGGAACCGGGAGGTGAGTTTTTCTTTCCATGATTCTGTTACAATATATTTCTGACTACTGCTTAAACTTAATATTTATGATCTTTACGAATAAGTATACTTAAATATTTTTTTTTGTTAAAAGAAGAGCAACGTACCTTTACTCACTCACATTCATGCAGGTGTAAAATTTGTGCAGCTATATCAATTCTGTCCTTTTTCAGCTTTTTAAAGATTTGTGTTTACTCCAAACCAGTTTACCCTGTATGTGCCTGTTCAATTTGGCTGGCCAAGTTCACTACTCAGTACTTAGTACACCAACACAGGTTCATTTACACAGATCACTTTACAGCATCCCTAAACAGGTAGTACCGGTTCTGCCTGTTAGTTGTACTACTTCCTTATTATCCCTTCACTTTTAATTTTCGATTTTGCGATCAAAACTAATGTTTACTTTTCAACTTGTAATATCACTATTATTTTTAATATCACTATTATTTTGCTCACACAACAAAATAGAGTACATCCCACTTCTGAAGATATAAACACAAAAAATACAGATAGTGAATGCGATGTATTACTCAGATGCTAATTTATTCCTTTTAGTCCGACTTCTTGGTGTTATACACGTACATACAATTTACATGTGAGCAATCGCAATCCCCTCTCACCGTGCTGACGGGCTGCCAATGCAAATCTTCAGTTTATCCACTACTTATCAGCCCGGGATTTTGGCCGATGTTAATACTCACTCGCTTACACTAGTAAAACCCCACAGCAGAAACAGCAGGAGTATCTTTATCCCGTCCGTTAAAATTCAATCAAGACACTTAAATGGTCTCTACTTCAGTCTGCACAAAAAGAGAGTGTTGGAGATCTCTTCCGTATGGCTCCAGGTGAAAGGACCAGACGCCAAAAGGAAGAAAACAAAAAAAAACAATGTTTCTCCCCAGCAGGTTACACTTTAAGTTGTTTGTTCGAAATTTATCAATTATGTTTTTTTCTGTTTTTTTTTTTAATAGTTTCTTTACTTATTTATTTAATTTATTAATTAATCTAGAAAATCCTTTAGATACTCTACCCACCTGGGGTTCGAGTGCCAATCGTATGGGAGACTGTAGCAAAAATTTAGAGAATCTGTTCGGTATGGTGTCAGGCCAATAGGAAAATCGCCGATAGTAGTGCTCACCGTTAGACTGAGAGTTTGAATTGTTTATCGAAGTTTATGGGCTATGTGGCGAGAATTTTCCTACCGTGAGATTAATGTCCAAATTGTTTACTTAAGTGTATCAAACAGGGAGGAGATCTTGTTGTTACTGCATCGAGCCACTAGACCGATTGCCCAAAAATTCTGCTCATCCCGCGACTAAAACGTAAATTATTTAAGAAAATCCTTCAAAGCTATCAAACCTTTTTAGCAAATCACTGCTCACCATTAGGTCGGCACTTTCGATTATTTGTTAAAATTTATGACAGTATAGAAACTTTTTTTAGCTCATAGAAAATATTTTATTACTCGCCGATTGAAAATATAAGAGGAATCCGTAGACAATTGCAGGTTCTTAAATTGCTTCACTTTCCAATATAAAATTCTGTGAAATTATTCTGTAGCTTGTCAATAAAAAATAGAAATTTGTAAATTGCTCCAAGTTTTTAAATTGCTTCACCTTCTGATATAAAATTCGTTGAAATTCTTCTGTATTGTTAATTAAAAGCATAAGAGGAATTTGTAAAATTCCAGATTTTTATTTTTTTCCGATAGCAAATACTACAAAAATATTTTGCAAGCAAGGTCGGTTAACAAGTATGGAAAATCCCCTTACTTATCATGTGCTGAAAGAAAACCTTATCACTATCAACTAACGGTAGTCCGACCATATACTGTAATTCACCGTTTACTGCAACTCCTCGCAATGACGTCGGCTTGTTGAGAGTTAGTGGGGGCCCCTTTACGGGACGGAGGCAGACCCCACACTTGACACCAAATTGTTACCAACCTTGCCTTCCTTCTTCCTGGAAATATCGCCAGTCGCCGAGTTTGGCGCGCACTCCAAATAATAAACGCCTTCAGTTATGGGGCCTGTTGGATCCACCACCTGGCCGAGCGATCACCTTGGGGGTGGAAAAGAGTTCGGGTTCCCCAATTGTATGCCAGCGGGAATGGGACGCTCGAAAAAAATTCACCTTTTGTCTGGGGATTCTTGCGGCCGAGTTTGCTGAACCTTCCGACGAACTTGCGTCCTTTGCTTGCCAAGGAAATGAATTTGACCTTTTAAGTTTGATGATACCTGCCTTTCGTTCGCGCTGAAAATTGGTCTCTTCGTCTCGGTTTTGGTTTATGTTTAAATTAAACGTGGATTTTGACGTTCAACAACTTTTGAACTGAACACAAACAAACAAAAGATTAAAAAGGAAATCTTGACTATTTGGCTCTTCAAATTTTTATTTCTACAACTAATTCACAATTCTTGCCTAGCCAAATGCAGACTAACTATGGCGGACCACCTCCAACTTTGTCTATCTGCACTTTCTTTTTCGTGGCTCACAATTTTTCTAGTCTCACTTACTCTACTCCCTAACTGAACGTAGCGACCTCTATTTATAAAAGTTTACGTCATTTTAAGCTCTTTTGAGTTTTTTGATTTTAATTAATTTAATTTTTTACGAGTTTCTTAATCTAGTTTCCATTTGATCATTGCTTTAGAAATTCATTTTAATCTGTTACAAGTGATTACCTATTTCTAAATTTACATTTGATTAAAGTTCATTTCGATAATTTGTAAGTCTCTAGGTTCCCTGTCTAGTCTTAAGTTCATTTTCCATAGTTGTTCACCTTTTCGTTGTATTTTATAATCCAATAACTGTCAAATGGACTTATTAGTTGCGAAACGTCAAATGGATGTATTCGTTTGGACTTCTCTTATCTTTGTCACGGTGGTGCAACTTGAGAAACGTCAAACAGATGAATTAGTTTAGACCTCTCTTATATTTGTCAAGTTGGTGCAATTTAAGACCTGAGAAACGTCAAACGGATGAATTAGTTTAGACCTCTCTTATATTTGTCAAGTTGGTGCAATTTAAGACCTGAGAAACGTCAAACGGATGAATTAGTTTAGACCTCTCTTATATTTGTCAAGCTGGTGCAATTGAAAACTTGAGAAACGTCAAACGGATGAAGTAGTTTAGACCTCTCTTATATTTGTCAAGCTGGTGCAATTTAACACTTGAGAAACATCAAACGGATGAATTTGTTTCGACCTCTCTTATATTTGTCAAGCTAGAACATTTGCTTCCAAATTTCAGCAATTGTTGCAATTATTTACTGACTTCACGTTACTATATCTGTCAAAGCTTTCGTTTAATTTTTATCTCTATCTCTGTCAAAGTTTCTATTTGATTCCAACTTTCCATATTTGCCACATTTTTATTCAATCCCAAACTGTTGTGACTCAGGTGCCCAATGCCCCGAATCACAATCATAATATCGTATTGGACGATATATTGATGTATCATTAATTGACCCTGAAAATAAATAATTACTTCATTTTTAAATCTCATTCAAAATTTAAAATGCATTTAGAAATGCATTCCCATATTATAACAAAATGCAATTTAGCATAAACTGCATTTTGTTATCAGACACACATTCCACTCACACGGTATGAACACTTACCTACACTTACCTACCTTCTTACTTTTTTTCCGTATGTACGCTGTACATACGTACATTACTTACCTAATCCAATCTAATTGTATGTACACACATACATACAATTATTACAATTATTCGCGCCCTCTTAAAATTAATATTTCAAGACGGGCGCACAAGTGCATATCGGATTACAGTTTTGCATTGATGCATATATGTAGCTCGCATCAAAAAACTTTTGCATTCTCTCACGTACGTTTTTTCAACGTCGTGAGAAAACAATAAAATAACAAAAAAGCTTTTTGTGAAGATATCGTGGGTACCTGGGTGCAATTCGCCCAAACCTCGGAGAGTTTTTTTTCAACCCGCCGGAGAGATAACACGCGAAATTCTTTTCTTATTTTTGGTGTCTACGAATAATTGTGGTAACTAAGTTTGTCTCGAATTAAAAAAAAGTAATTATAATTGTGTTGAAATCAAAAATCGTGTAAATATTCAAAACTTGTTTAAAAAAACAGAAATTGTGCAAAAATTGCAACAATTGGGTTAATACCCTAAAATTGTGAAAAGAAACAAAAAATAATTAAAATTGCGTTGAAATCAACTAATTGTGTAAAACTTCAAAAAGAAATTTGTGTTGGAACCAAGTGCAGTTTCAATAAAGTTAATTTTATTTCTCACTAAAACCAGTATCGAGTATAATTAATCGCCATAATTAAAATCCTAACTCCCTCTCCGATCTCTTCTTCAAGAAAGCACGAGAGATCGGCCGCAACGATTATTTTCGTTATCCGCATGGCTAGAAATTGATTTCAATCTGTCAGACAATAGGTCTGTCTGTTTACTCGAAAGTTTTTACTCGGTGTAAAAACTTTTACGCATTTTTACTCACAAACCGTCTGTTTACTTTTAACTAGTAAAAATCGAGTAAATTTTTACGTTTCCCCTCTTGCACAAAGTGGCACATTTTTACTCATGATCAAGAGGATGTGTAACTTTGATATGCAATCAGCTGACTGTCAAAAGTATTAAATTTGAGGTTAAGCCGTTTGTTGGGTTATCGAAAGAATGTAAAATGATAATCTAAAGAGTCGAAATTAAAAAAAAAATATTAAAGAGGGTGGGTTTTTTAAAACGTATTTCAAATTAATTAATTGTTTTCTGTTTCAGACGGAAAGGTAGCAGCCAAATTTTTGACACATACGAAGCTAAACAAAATTTACTCGAAAAGTGTCTGGTAACTTTTCTTGATTTATCCCCTCTACCGCATAAAAGTTTTTACTTGATTTTTATGCAAAGATTTTTACTCAAAAGTAAACACACAGACCTAATGTTGATTTGATTAGGTTGTACCAATCCTCTGCCTTGTCAGAGCAGGATTGTTTGAAGTATTCCTGAGTTTCATCGAAATCATCATGACTTTGTATGAGGGTTTCTATTTTTTCAAAGTCGGCCCAGTACTGTTCTAATTTTTTGATCTTTTCGGAAACTAATTCTGGAGTTCTGTATTTTTTATTGGTGCTGTGATATTCTTTTAATATCTTTCTGATTTCTTCTGTTCTTTGGACTTGTGACATGCAAAGCTTATCGAAAGATTTGTTTTCTTCTGCCATGATAGGTTCGTGAAGTAAAAGGCGGACAGTTAAGTGGAAATATAAAGAGAAATTATAAGATAGAGTGTGTCTGATATTATTATGGAATAATTTTGGTTTTAGATTTGTTTAAATTTGGGGAACTATAGGAGATGTGGCAAATTTGTATGGACCAAAGAAAAGCAGACAAGTAGAACACAAATAATTAAATTTCTCAAAGCAGCTGTTCAGTTGGTTATGTGTAAATAATTATGTATAAGTAAAAGTGATTCAGTATTCTGTAGTATGTGGGAAAAACACAGCGATAGGAGAACTTTTGTTAGATTTGCTTATAGGAAAAATTCTGAGAAAATTTTTTTTGAAAACGATTTTTGTTTTTTTGTTAATTGTATTCATGATATGGTAATGAGGAGTAACTAATATGAGAGAAAGAAAAAAAATTTTTTTGAGAATGTGCCGTATATGTATATACGTATTGTCACCAATTACGAAATAATTTTAATCAGATGTTTCATTTATGTTTTAGCAATATTTTGAAATACCTATGACTGATTTCTGACAATCTTGGCTTCCTCTTATTCTTTTTTGATTTATTACATAATATTCTTCACTTTTTAGTAAGCATTTTTCGTTAATTTTTTAAAATACCTGAGCGCAAAATATGCTATATATATGTATATATGTTTCTTTTTTTTGTATGTTGCTAATTGTGTATAGAGACCACTCCCTCCGACCAAGATCTTTCCCCTGATCGATAAACTTACGAAGTCTATCGCAGGGGATCGATATTTGATCTTTCCGAAGTCCTCTGACCAGCAAGTTCACGTAGTCTTACTGCAGAGGTCGCTTCGTGACGGAGTGATTTCACAACAAAAAAAATAGAACTAAATTCTATTATATTCTATTAGAAAATATAAATACCTTAATTATTATTCCTTGTCTAATATTCGTGTGCCGTTTTGACTGGTTTGGATTTCCTTCTTCCTAGATTACGTCTCCTTCTCGCTGAAGATGTTGATGAAATCTATTGTTGGTATGATGATGGTGATGATATGCCTAGATGTCTTCCTTCCTTCTTTACCACGTCTTGGTGAGGCAGGGATGAAGCCTCGCAAGAGTCCCACGTTGAGCGCTATGGCGCTTGAACTAAATACCCTTTTTAGGGTATCCGGGTTTATTATTATTTTTTTTTTTTTTACCACAAATTTACTTGCCACCAGTTGTTGTATAGATTTATATTAAAAAAAAAAAACAAATTTTAGCACTGCCACCAGAAATGTTATATCGTTGCGGCCGATCTCCGATCTCTCGTGCTTTCTTGAAGAAGAGATCGGAGAGGGAGTTAGGATTTTAATTATGGCGATTAATTATACTCGATACTGGTTTTAGTGAGAAATAAAATTAACTTTATTGAAACTGCACTTGGTTCCAACACAAATTTCTTTTTGAAGTTTTACACAATTAGTTGATTTCAACGCAATTTTAATTATTTTTTGTTTCTTTTCACAATTTTAGGGTATTAACCCAATTGTTGCAATTTTTGCACAATTTCTGTTTTTTTAAACAAGTTTTGAATATTTACACGATTTTTGATTTCAACACAATTATAATTACTTTTTTTTAATTCGAGACAAACTTAGTTACCACAATTATTCGTAGACACCAAAAATAAGAAAAGAATTTCGCGTGTTATCTCTCCGGCGGGTTGAAAAAAAACTCTCCGAGGTTTGGGCGAATTGCACCCAGGTACCCACGATATCTTCACAAAAAGCTTTTTTGTTATTTTATTGTTTTCTCACGACGTTGAAAAAACGTACGTGAGAGAATGCAAAAGTTTTTTGATGCGAGCTACATATATGCATCAATGCAAAACTGTAATCCGATATGCACTTGTGCGCCCGTCTTGAAATATTAATTTTAAGAGGGCGCGAATAATTGTAATAATTGTATGTATGTGTGTACATACAATTAGATTGGATTAGGTAAGTAATGTACGTATGTACAGCGTACATACGGAAAAAAAGTAAGAAGACACTGTATGTAGGTAAGTGTGCATACCGTGTGAGTGGAATGTGTGTCTGATAACAAAATGCAGTTTATGCTAAATTGCATTTTGTTATAATATGGGAATGCATTTCTAAATGCATTTTAAATTTTGAATGAGATTTAAAAATGAAGTAATTATTTATTTTCAGTGTCAATTAATGATACATCAATATATCGTATTGGACGATATATTGATGTATCGGTATTATGGTTGTGATTCGGGGCATTGGGCACCTGAGTCACAACAAAACCACTATATCTGCTAAGATTTTCGTTTAATTTTATTTTCCGCACCTATCAAAGTTCTAATTTTAATTTCACTTTTCGGTTAGGAATACTTCATAGTTCATTTACGTCATTATTTTCATTATCTGTCTAAACACAAGTCTAGTACAATGTGTCTTGCTACTACGTGTGGGTTGCCCTTTATTAAATCGGCCTGCGCAGTTCATTTGCGACGAACTAGGTGTCGCGCGGAATTGGAGGGGTTAGTTTGGAATTTCGCTATGGTTCAGTGTCTGTTTTCTGACGTGGAATCTCTCGCAGATGTACATGTACACTTCGCGAAATGTCTTAATAGGCATAATTTATGTTTGGTAGTGCTCTATTATCTAACTTTCCGCCGGGAACATTGAATTTACCGTTTTGAAGAGTGTGAAATAAACCTAGGCCTGTGATAATTTCTGCCAGGAGACTTCCTTCCGCATTTATTTGAATTGAAATAGATTGCAGGAAATTTTCAGTGATGGGCTCACCCCACCTTCCAAAATCCTTCAAGCAACAACATTCCCAGCAGAGTTTTAAGGGAAGCCTTGGTGATCGTGTTATCCGTTTGTTTAATTCACTGTTTGTTGTAGGTTGCCTGGAAACTTGGACATTCAGCGCATACGGCTTTACGTGAAAGACGTCCATTACGTTTGCACACTCCTCAAGCATAGAAAAATCCTAACTGACATTAGTTTAACTTAGGGTTTTCTTTTTCATGGACGTGGCGTTTGCAGTCAACCTTATACAAGTGACTAGCCAGGCATGTAGTTTTGTAACAGTACGGTGGAGTCTGCCTTGCCTCTGCTCGGGTCTTATTGGGCTCGCACGCGTCACTTATTTGGGTTCCTAGTTGAGATAAGAAATTGTATCTAGGAATTTAGGAACTTGAAGTCTTATTTGGCTTAGGCTCGGATTCTGGAAGCTCACTGTTGTTTATGTTGATCGTTTGCGATGTATTCGGCTAGAGAACGTTTTGTATATCTGTGGCTTCTCCTACTGGGATGACGGCGTACTCATGAGTAGGTAGCAGTTGTAATAATAAACTGGAGATGACTACTTCGAAATTATTAATGTTGAGTATGGCAACGAGCACTATTGCTCTTCCAGTGGGGAGTAAACTGTTGGCCAGGAAGACTCCATCGCCTATTTCTTTTGATAGAGTATTTCTTCCTTCACTCGCAACGGGACTGTGGTGATCATTTGTGACCTAGCGGGTATGCATATTGGTTCTTCTAAGGTAATCAGATGCTGCCTCATTTCGCTGGTCTCTTGATCATCCAGACAGCTCTTTTTGTATTCCAGTGGCTTTCTTTGAAACTGGCAGCCAGCATTACTCTTTTAAGTTGCCTTGGAGGCACTGAATGTAGATAGCTTAACCTGTTTAGGTTCCATCTTTTCTGCCAGTGATCTCACTTCAACTGCTTTTCTGGAGTACAGCTTGTCCTTTTTGTATGACAAGGGCACAGTATACTCTTCGCAATTCGTTTCCGTGCACGGGAACTTGAGTGCTTTGATTGGGCCTTCAACATTACAATGATTTGATAAGAAATC
The DNA here is from genome assembly GCA_963924295.1 of Dioctria rufipes. Taxonomy (NCBI): domain Eukaryota; kingdom Metazoa; phylum Arthropoda; class Insecta; order Diptera; family Asilidae; genus Dioctria; species Dioctria rufipes. The sequence continues at coordinate 251,334,769 of OZ002740.1, read as the reverse complement.
ATTTCCTAATAGGCCGTCATCGGAAAGACCTGGAGGGTTTTGTACCACCTGAAACTTGCAGGGAATTTTATTTTTAAAATTAAAGTTGCTTTTGCAAATTCCCAATGTCTTTCCGGTTCCAAAAGGGGTATGTAGAGTACATGCCTCACTTGAATTAATTATTTTGAGGTCTTTAATTGCTTTCTTCTTAATAATACTGACCTCTGCGCCAGTGTCCAATTGCAGCCTTAGTTTTATTGAATATTTGAGCTGTTGTTGCGATTATCTCGGTTTGGCTTTTCATAAGAGAAAATATGGAGTTTTGGTTTTACGTAAGGTTATGAATTTGTTCGTTATACAATTTGGCATAATCTTTATCTAATGTGCCGAAAAGGCCTTTGGAAATTGAGCCTATAGCGTTTCCCACTTTGAGTTACTAGAAGCATATTTTTGTATTCTATATTTGCTATGATAAGATTTATATGTAGTAACGTACCGTTTCAAGTATGTGCCATTGCTGAATTTCGGTCCAATTTCTGGCATGTCGCTGTAAATTGGTGGGTGATGAATTTGATGTTCCTGAAATCAGATTTGAAGTTTTCTAAATCGTAGTAGGTTAGGATTTTCCATTCGTTCGTGTAGAAATTGGCTGTGCCGATTTCCTCCACATAAATGCCCGCGCTGGCACTTAATTACTTCTATCCCCGAACTGGATATGAGACGGATGTAAATTAAAAAGAATGCCACTTACATCATTGTGAGGACCTGAAAGAGGATATTGTTTTATTCATTTGTGAATATGTTTCCTTGAAGGGAATGAAGCTTTTATATTAATCTGTAAAAAGTTTCAAAGTCGTTATTGTGGACTCTGTTATTTTTATTATTTATTTTTACAGTGGAGTTTTCAGGGGAATTGGTTTTTATGATCACATAGTGGTGAGAATTTGTTATCTCTTACTCTGCTTTTTAGCAAGACTTTTTCTCCAATATTGAAGGTTTTCGGGGTAGAATTTTTGTCGTACTGAAGTTTTGATTTTTCTTTCTTGGCCATGGCTATGTCCTTCGTAATTTTATAGCTGTGTTGCAGACGTGCTTTTAACTCGTTTGCATAACTATCGTAATTATAGCAAACGGTCGAAGATGCTTCTAGATTGTTTGGGATTTCCGCTGGGAATCCGTACAGGAGTTCGCGGAGAGTATAATTCGTACTCGAGTGAGGGGTGGTATTATAGACAAACATGTGTAGAACATACATGACCAACATACCGTAACGGTAAATGCATATACGAGCACCTCAACAGTAATCAATAATAAAAAAAGAAAAGAAAAGCAAACGTAATACACAAAAGAAATACGACCGGAATAGCCACGCGCCATTCTACGATCCATTCATGAAATATCAAAGTAAGAGTTGTAAAAAGTAATATGATCATCACTGGTCACCGTTGTACCGTGATAAACCATATTACGTATTACTCATTGAACTATATAAAAGTAATGAGGAACAACGACTATTTTAGTTAATTATGAAGATTCATACTCGAAAAAAAAACTTTAATTCAGTGAAAGAATTATTGAAATCGGGTAAAAAACGACGAATTTATAGCGATTTTAGTGCCGCATTCTGAAAAACGCGTCTAACATGATCGATCGGCTGATGACGTTACGATACACGACAATTCGCGGTCTACGCAACGCGAGTGTAGTCGCTGCGCTGCCGTGATAGAAAGCGCTCTGGATTGGATTTGTTTTGGATTTATTTCATAAAATGTCGTTTTATAAATATTATATTGTGCAGACTGTTTTAAACTTTAATAACTTTGTCATTTTTTGGACGGATTTGAGTCATTCAAAAAGAAATATGCTCAGAAATGTATATTGCTTTTGATCTGATATATTAAATTTGAGTATCTTGTAGTAAGATTGTTCTCCATTGCGCTATGACGCAACCGATGACTGTATGTCATTTTTATTTCATTTCACTTAGCACTCTTTCAATAAGAAAAGATCGTAATGTAAGCATTTAACCATTATTGTTGCTTGTTTACATAGAGGTCAATATGCATGCATTTATCGATAATATTAATTTTTATATATGAGTAAGCTAAGCAATTTTCTTAAAGTATTTGTAATACTCTTGATCTTTCCCATGAGAAAGAAGTTTTATTAAGGTTTAGCAAATTAAGCACTTTTAAAATAGTATAAATGTAGTGCTATTGATAATAAATTTTTAGAGTTTAACCAGAAACTCTCGTGGTGTTTTAATTTCTGCCAGATATTGAACTCCTCAGCTCTAACATGGCTAACACAAGTAATGAGCTTCTCAGCTCCTGTTAAGAGATACACTGACACCAGATATTGAGCTTCTAGCTCTAACTTAGTGGATTTTCGGAGGATTAAGCTTCTCAGCTTTAACGAAGAAAATCGCTAACATCTCGTTCATTCTTATTAACGATATCAAGAAGTTATCCACACCCTCAGGTAGAGGTGATAAAACTACATTGGGGTCATTAGGCCAGATGGCGCCTGAAAGAAAAAATTGTCATTATTTCAATTTTAATTTAATTTTCGTCATACCTATAAGTAATGATAAATGCTTCATGAACTATAGTGATAAAATATGTACTTATGTAGGCGGCTTTGGTAGGCCAATAGAGTACCTACAAGAAAGACATACCAATATATCAAGTGGAATTTAATTTTCATTATATATTAACTAGTACTATTGAACATTTCGTGAATGATATTAATACAAAGTTATACTGACTTTGGTGTCGATAGGACGAAGTAGTGCCTGAATACAAATTGGGGCATTATTCCGGGTTTGCAGATTGGTTTTCGCGGCATACATCAGTGTTATTCAACATCTCTCAAAGTCTATTACAAATAAAAGAGATACGGCCAAGTGAGTGCCTCAGAGGAAACCGTACCATTAGTTCAACTTGCAACTTAATCTTGGCAATACATAAGTATTATTAAGGCATTTCGTTAGTAATTTTGATAAAAGGAGAATATTCGTTATTCCAAACTTAATTTATTCTTCGCTATACCTTTATACTGATATGAATTTTAACATCACCGATAGTTTGCTGGGCAAAGCCATCAGCCGTCTGAACCGAAGTGTATAAAGGTTGAAGCCGAATATTTTTATGTTGGCTAAGGAATTGTTGAGCATTCTTTCCCAGACAACTGTCCAGTAGGCATATCATATGTATACCTTGTAGTGAAACATTCACATAACGTCTATTGTCTGAAGCATTACTCAATACAGATGAAAAAGCGGTCTTAATCTTTTTGCTTCTTTTTCTTCGATAGGGGTCTAATATTGGGTATGTTTTTATTTATTAACTTTTCATTATTTGAAAATATTTTACCTATAACATTCTTATAATTCTTCCATCTATTAATGAAATAAGTTTTCACAAATTTGTTAGGATACTCTACTTGAGGGTCAGGTATGGGTAATGAATTGTCACAACTGTTTGAGTCACTTGATGAGGTATCCGATGTGGTACAGTTTAGTGCGGATGCGTTATCTCGAAAGAGTTCGAATCCTTTAACTGGTTTTCCAAATAGAAGGACACTTTGGCGTAACCACTCCAGGTGTACCACACTTATAACAAAGCATTTTCCGAAATTCCGCAGGACATTCATAAAATGGATGACCTTGTTATTTGCAATTCCAATCTGTCAGTGGTATACGGAAAGTAAATTTATTTTGAACTTGTACCTCTTCCACCTAGGCATAATACTGAGCACCAGAAGAAATTGAAAAAGACAAAACAGGGAAAGACGCTGTAGGAATATTTAGATATAATTGATCAACTTGACGGCTCATATCCATTTCATGCACTTGAAAAGATGCCACTGGTCTACGGTCAGTTCAGTTGCCAATATACCATTGTGCTGCCTTGATACATATTTTGCGAAAATCATAATACAGAAACAATATTATGACCCACGGTAAGAGGACCCAGACGCGAATTCAGATTCTGAACTATAACACTAACGTATTCAGATTCTTTCATGGGTTCCTTCAAGAAATTATGCAATGATATCATTTTATGTATAAATTCGTCGAATGAATCGAAACCCTGTTTGAGTTCCAACATTGATTTTATAAAACTGAAGTCATTACTTAAACTATAGAATTGAGTCAAAAAGCCAACACGGAAATCATTCCAGGTAGGTGGACGACAAGCTCTTCTGAACTAAGACCAATACCATTCCAAAGCTCGGCCGTGAAGAGGAGACACTAATTACTACAGACTTCCTCATAAGGAATGTCTGAGTCCAACGCTATAAGTTCAATTCGATTTATAAATTCCTCGGCTGACAACTGGTCATTGTTTGCTGGAAAACGAAGGTTCCAGTGTTGAACCAAAGAAGGACGTCGATATGGAGTCGTGAAGCGTGTCACCCCTCTTACAAGAGCCCTACATAATAATGCATCATTTAAATTATTATGTGGGTTGGGTGGTTGTGAAGGTGTTGATGATCGAGAATTGTACAGTTTGGATCCAGATAATTTGGACAGCAAATCACGTTTATCAGGAAGTTGATCCAAGTCCAAAATCACTAAGGCAATCAATTCGTCGCATGGCAAATGAACATTTGTCATTGAAGCCAGACGAGAGCGAACCGTGTCACAAAGAAAAACTAGTACACTAGGGGCGTAAAAAAAATAATTTTTAGGAATAATTTCACATATGGGTTTAAGATGTCAAGGGTTCTCTCCGCTAGAGATTTCAAATCAGAACGTTGACCTAAACCAAACGAACATTAGTCGTTTGAAGCTAGTCAAAGAGGCACCAAATTGTTACCTCCATTCGCAGAAGAAGCAGCACATCTTACAAAATTGGAAACTTCAGCACAATAGATGACTTTCAACTACAACATTAAAAAATTAAATCGTAAACTAAAAAAAAATTGAATTTCTGTGGATAAGGCCACAGAAACTACTGACTACTGATTGCCATATTTCTAGTACGTACAATCACCAAAATACAAGAAAAAGATATTTTAGAAAAGTGAAGCTTGACCAAAAGAGAAACCTTTCATTGGGCGTCAATTCGTAATTGTTTAATTTGACAAATATGCTCGAGCGTCAACGTGCTCCCATAAGCGCACCGTTGGATGACATATTTGTAACTGTCTGACATGACAGATTAAATTCAACACATCTCGAGGAGATATTCCTCCACCGTTTCATCTGTCAATAACCCGAATTATGTCAATTTGACATTGACATCCTTCAAATTTCGGCATGATTTCACTTAGGAATCCCGTCACTATGAAGCTCCACCTCAACCCCTATGTATAATTCAGACTTCCAAATAACTTCTGAAATCTAAAAGCAATACGTGTGAATAAATGATTACATTTATATACCAATATTAGTTATTTATTTAAGATATACAGTACACAGTAGTTATTTGGCACGTCTGCCGTGCTCTTGAGTTGACTTGACAGTAGTCATGACAACCATCGCATAAGGCAGATGGCGCATGTATTCTTAAGGCTAGTTTACACTATACATGTTTCAAACTTAGCTTACATATGCTACGTACATCCCCGTTCTTTTAGAGATAAAGTCGGTTTGCTGGCTTTACTATCCTTCCTGGTCGGGTGAGAAATGTGTCTGGTTGATTGTTTTCCTGTTGATCTCTAGACTTCGTTGGTCGGGGCGAATGATTTAATATAGTCCTTGGTAATTCTTGGGACTCGTTAATTGTGCTTGATTGTGATGATAATGATTCGTCAATGTTGATAATTTCTGCTTCCGTTGGTTTCCGTTTATCTATAAAGTTTTGATCGACTTCTATGATAATATTAGGATGTTGTTCAACGTTTGATTCCGTTTTCTTCAGATGTGTTGTATTTCTTCTATACAGGTGACCTTCTACATCTTTGATTAGATAAGACCTGATATGAATTTGTTTTTGGATAACTGCTGGTTTCTACTCTTTGTTATCTATTCGTGTTATGATTTTATAGCCAATGTTAAATGGTCGTCGTTTCATTGATCTGTGATTGCTATAATTATTTTGTCTTTCACGCCCTCGTTTCAGTTCTAGCGGAACCTCATTAACAGGTAACTGGCCAGGTAAAAGTGATAACGTTGTTGCTGGTATTGGTTGTACAGGTGTCTTAACTAGAGTGGTAGTGCTGGTGTACCCCTCTGTATTCATACAGTACAGAATTGACAGTTGATAGTCGGTGTTGTCATAGTAACATTTCTTCAAAATGTTTTTTGATGTCTAAACCGCTCTTTCTGCAAGGCCATTGCCTCTCGTATGATGCGGTGAACTTACTTGGTTGTTTGGTGATCAAACTTCCATTCTTTACAATAGTTTTAAAACTCAGTGACGTGAAATGAAGACCATTGTCCGATTCTAAAATTCTCGGGATTCCATGTGTTGAGAAAATATTTTTTAAAAACTTTATGACGTTAGTTGTCGCTGATTCTTGTAGTTTCTCAAACTTGATATATCCTGAGTAACTGTCGCTAATTACGATATATTCGCCCCCTTTGAAATGGAACAGGTCGGTGGTGGCAATTGCAAATGGATAAGCTGGAGTTTCTTTATCCCCAATTGGTTCCTTGTCATTATTTTCTTGATGTGCTTGGCAGAAACTGCATTGCTGAATGTAGTCATAGATATCTTTATTTGGCCAGAAGACACATTCTTTGGCACGTTGTACGCATTTTTCGTAACTGAAGTGTCAGCTGTGAAAATGGCTCAGCAGACCAGGTCGCATTTTTTCTGGTATTAGCGCCTTATTTGATTTATATATGATTTCGTCATAAACTGATAATTCATCCGTGAAGTACCAATATGGGTGTACACATTTTGGTGTATCTTTTATATTGTTAGGCCAACCGTTGAGAATGTATGATGCTAATTGTCTTTGTTCATCATCGCAAATTGGTAGTACAAGTTGGACATGTAATTCACTCTCCTCTGGATCGTTGTTTATTGGATTTTCGCAGTCACGACTTAGTGGATCAGCTAAAAGCATTGTGGACCCCTTTTTGTAGATTACAATTGGGTTATATGTTAATATGTTCAATCTAATTCGTTGCAAACGAATTGGGGATAAATGTAGTAGCTTGCGAAATATTGATTCCAATGGGTTGTGGTCAGATTCTACTATTTATTGCATGCCCCATACGTATGTATTCATGAAATTTTTCACATCGAAATTTTATTGCTAGTGCTTTCTTTTCCAGTTAGGAATACTTGTGTTGACATTCGGTCAATGATTTAGATGCGTAGGCAACTGGTTGCTCTTTTTGAAGTAGTACCGCCCCAGTTGAGCTTGCATCAACTTGCACTTTGGCGTCATCGTTGACATCATATAATTTTAAGACTGGTGGTTTTATTTTTATTACTTTTAAATTGTTAAACGCGTTTTGTTGATCAATATCCCATATCGACTGCGTATTTTTTCTAGCAGTATTCGTAGTGGTTTTGTTATTTTAGAGTAATTTGGGGGTTTCAGACGGGAGATTGCTTCTTTCTTTTCTGAATCCGCTGACATTACATCGTTCCTAATGAAATGGCCGAGAAATTTTATTTGTGTTTGTTCGTGCTTTTTCTTTTTTTTTAATTTTAGGCCGTTGTCTCGGATTATTTGTAACACTTCATTGATTGTATTACGTAACTCGTTCACTATTTTAGCATGTATCAGAATATCGTCTATAGAAACTTCGAGGTTTTTTAATTTTGAAAAATAATGATTGCATTATTTCCTGAAATACTTCTGGAGCTGATGATATGCCAAATGGTAGAAGTTTTCAGCAGTATCTACTCCATGGTGTAGCAAATGTCAATATCTTTCTTGTCCTTTCCGTAACGCGAACCACGTTTGTAATCTAGAACGGACGGAGTATGTTTACGTTGACATTTGTCGCATCAATACAAATTCGAGTTTTGTAATTTATCCTTACCACAAACGTTGGTGACACTGATGGTGTCGGCCCTTTTATAGACTCTATCATTGATCATTTTGTCTAGCTCGTTTTTTACTTCGTCCATAATTTTATATGGTATTCGACGAGGCGGACAAATTTCATTCACTATTTTAAATGCAATCCTACGTGTTGTGTTTGCAATTACATATTTAAGTACAGTTTCACCTAGTACTTTAATTTTATGATTACTTACAGATATCAAAGACTTAACTCTACACTTTGTAATTCTGTCTCCGTGCTTTTAATTAAGCTTTTTGGGATCACATTGCATTGTGCTCCTGTATCTAGTTACATTTTGCAGTCTTTACCAAAATTGAATTTAACAGTTTCCATCCACAAATTTTCATTTCTTACTTTACTAGAAATTGTACCAACATACATAACACTGGTATCACTGTTGTTCATCACTACTATCTCTGGGTTGTTTAACTGTATGTATTGGTTTTGATGAATTTTTATTATCATACCTTTTCTTATTTTGTCGACAAAATGATTCCCAATGATTCTTCTGTTTACACTTTTTACATATGTGCTTGTTAGCTGGGCAATTACGAATTTCGTGATTCTTACCACAATTTCTACAGTCAAAGGCTTTAGAGCTTTTTTGTGATTTAATAGAATTAATTAATCGCTCAACTTTAGTGATTTGCGCTGACTGTAATTGTGCGGTATCAGTGGCTTTGCAAATTTGTATAGCTTGCTGCAAGGTTATATCTTGCGACAATAGTTTCAGTCTTAACTCTTTATTACTAATACCTATAGTGAGTTGATATCGTAAGATGCTATGGAGCAGTTGTTGAAACTCACAATTCTTGGCTTGGAAACGAAGTCTTGATAAAAGTTCGTCGATTTTTTCTCCATCCTCGTGTTGGATTTGATGAAATTTATAGTGCTCAAATGTAGTGTTTACCCTTGGTGAAAATTAATCTTGGAAGATATTTTTTACTTGATCCAAGGATATTTCCAGTGCATCAGCTGCTGGAAATGGCTGCGTGAACTATATACTTGGATTGGTGCAGATCCTATTGCGGCAATAAAAGTCGCAATTTGAATAGTTTGCTGTTTTTCCGTAATTTGCGTTGAAATTTCAAAATATTCATATTGGTGTTTCCAAAACATCCGTTGTCTCGACATGTCCTTATCATGCTCGATGACTAAAGGTTTTTGCGGACGCAATAAATTTACGCTATTTTCAGCCATTATCAACTGATTTTGCACTTTTCAACTTCAAACTAATAACTATACGGAATTTGTCAGGTTTAATTGTTTGATTTAGTCGAGTTCCGGCACCATGTGAATAAATGATATATATTTATATATTTATATTTATATATATTATATTTATTTACCAAGATTAGTTATTCATTTAAGATATACAGTACACAGTAGTTATTTGGCACGCCTGTCGTGCTCTTGAGTTGACTTGACAGTACTCATGGCAACCATCACATAAGGCAGATGTCACTTATATTCTTAAGGCTATTTTACACTATACATATTTAAAGCTTAGCTAACATATTGTAACACTTTTACTATTGCATATAAAATTGCTCCGGCCGAGCGGTAGCGAGGGAGTAATTTTATTCGAGTTTTTGCTACATACTAAAGGGCGTAATTTTTGTGAATTTCGTCCGCTATGCGCTCCACCTATCCGTTACTAGGACGATGTCCGGGGAGCATTCCGATTTTATTTCACCACAGCTAAGAGGTGGGAAGTATGCGTTTCCACTAAAAGCTGCGCACATGGAGAATGACAGCTTTCGCTTTCACTTTCTGTTCGCGAAGGCTCCGCTGGTTGAAGAACGCGACGAAAACAACTGCGAAACCTTACAAGCGAGATGTAGTTGTGGAAAAGCTCGCAAATTGACGAAAGAATTCTTCGTCAAATTTATGTAAGGTCAACGGCACCATTGACAGTGAAAGGGAACTGATATATCAGCTGATCGACTGTTGACACCGAGTCTGATTATCTCTTTGAATAATTAACTAGTTAGTTTATTTATTCCCTGGTTTGTCTTCTCACCTAACTGGTTCGGTTTGTGTATGAACGTTGGTAACTTTGTTGTTTCGCGTTTGATTCCTGCAATTTTTTGTGAATTATCTAATAGAAATTGTACAAAACTATTAGAAGAAAGTAAGCCGGTTTATTTGCCGTGAAAACATCTTCGGATTTTGTGAGAGTGCTTCCGTGTAACTAATTCGGCTTGTGTTTACTTATGTGTGCCAGAGTTCTAAGTTTCCGGACGAGGTAGGTATCGACCTACAGTAAGACAGCGGCGACTATTGAAGTCCACAGAGTGTCTTCGATCAATGCCGGGTTCTATTGTGACTAGTCTCTTAGGAAGTCGGGCTCGGGGGATCTCTTTTTGATAGCCTGGTAATGGTAGTCGGGTTGTCTATTGCGATCCCTCATGAACGCCTCCTAAAATACCTCCTGAAAGTGGAACTTGGCTCCTGAAACCTTTCTACATTCGTGAAAGTTCTTTATACACTGGGATTAGGTTTTTGATTCCTTTCTTTGTAGGTGCTCGGCCCACTTGCTGGATACAGCACGAGAGACAGGCGGAAATGTGAAATTACTTGATATATAACTCCGTACTTTCAGAGAGAGTTATAGCTGGAAAGGCGTTTTACGCTAAGAGGATTCTCGCTTAGAGGAGCACTTCTCTGGTTTTTGCAAGCTACAGTTTCGGAAAAAATTATAATTGCCACAACAATCTTCGTGGTTCGCAGGCTCCTCTGAAATATTCTTTTTAGTATAAATTAAGCCCGCAAAATTACGGGTTAAATCGGATAGAAATTTAAGAAGCGAAATGTCAATAATTACTTGAAATATAACTCTGTAACTTCAACCAGAGTTACACTAATTTTCGTCGTTTGCAGGCTCGTCTGAAATATTCCCTTCAGCACGGATAAGCCGGCAAAATAACAGGTTAAATTAGACAAAAATCTAAGAAAAGAAATATATAACTCTGTAATTTCAAATAGCGTCACAATAATTTTCGTAAATGTGATATCCAAGCAATACTCCCTCAAGTAAGCTTATAGATATCGCAGAGTTCGGGTGTGGCGGATAGTGATCGTTCTGGTACCTATGCAGTGCCGCCTAAGTGCGCTTGGTAAATAGCACAGCTTACAAGGATTTGGGAACCCAAAGCAGGTTTTCAAATTCAATGCGTGAAATTGCTAAATCGTAGTTACTGGATAGGAGAACTTATGCTAATTTTAGGAATTAAGGTAGTTTTAAAATGCAATGCGTGTAAAGACTAAAATGTAGTGATTGGATTCAGTAGCTTATACTAATTTTAGGAATTCAAGGCAGTTTTAAAATGCAATGCGTGTAAAGACTAAAATGTAGTGATTGGATTCAGTAGCTTATACTAATTTTAGGAATTCAAGGCAGTTTTAAAATGCAATTAGTATAAATACTAAAATGTAGTGATTGGATTCAGTAGCTTATACTAATTTTAGGAATTCAAGGCAGTTTTAAAATGCAATTCGTATAAATACTAAAATGTAGTGATTGGATTCAGTAGCTTATACTAATTTTAGGAATTCAAGGTAGTTTTAAAATGCAATTCGTATAAATACTAAAATGTAGTGATTGGATTCAGTAGCTTATACTAATTTTAGGAATTCAAGGCAGTCTTAAAATGCAATTCGTATAAATACTAAAATGTAGTGATTGGATTCAGTAGCTTATACTAATTTTAGGAATTCAAGGTAGTTTTAAAATGCAATTCGTGTAAATACTAAAATGTAGTGATTGGATTCAGTAGCTTATACTAATTTTAGGAATTCAAGGTAGTTTTAAAATGCAATTCGTATAAATACTAAAATATAGTGATTGGACTCAGTAGCTTATACTAATTTTAGGAATTCAAGGTAGTTTTAAATGCAATTCGTATAAATACTAAAATGTAGTGCTTAAATCGAACAACTTATACTAAGTTTACAAATCCAATGTAGTCTTTGTGTACTTAGAGTGCAATACAATAATTCGATGGTATAGATTATGTCGCTTGGAGAATTCGTTGCGCCGTTTGTGAGACAAGGAATCTTCACTGTAGCTATGTGCAAGTACTGCATCTAATTTCAATTCTAGAATTCGACGTAATTCTAGAATTCCACGTTTATTGATGCTGTAATGCAATGATTTGATCTAATAAATTATATCGCTTTGAGGACTCGATGTGCAGTTTACGAAGCAAAGAGTTTTCACTGTAGTTACGTACAGATACTGTATGCGATTTCAATTCCAGAATTCGATGTACTTCTAGAATTCAACGTTTACTGAGGCTGTAATGCAATGATTTGATCTAATAAATTATGTCGTTTTGAGGACTCGATGTACAGTTTGTGAAACAAAGAGTTTTCGCTGTAGTTACGTACAGATACTGTATGCGATTTCAATTCCAGAATTCGATGTACTTCTAGAATTCAACGTTTACTGAGGCTGTAATGCCCTGATTTGATCTAATAAATTATGTCGCTTTGAGGACTCGATGTGCAGTTTGTGAAAGAAAGAGTTTTCGCTGTAGTTACGTACAGATACTGTATGCGATTTCAATTCCAGAATTCGATGTATACTTCTAGAATTCAACGTTTACTGAGACTGTAATGCAATGATTTGATCTAATAAATTATGTCGCTTTGAGGACTCGATGTGCAGTTTGTGAAACAAAGAGTTTTCGCTGTAGTTAAGTGCAGATACTGTATGCGATTTCAATTCCAGAATTCGATGTACTTCTAGAATTCGACGTTTACTGAGGCTGTAATGACCTGCTCGCTTTGAGGACTCGATGTGCAGTTTGTGAAACAAAGAGTTTTCTCAGTAACTGTGTATAGATACCGTAGCTGATTTCAATGTCGAGATTCAACGTAATTTATATTTTAATAAAGGTGTTAAAATTTGTTAAATTAATATGCAATATAGATAAAGTTTCATAAAAGAAATAAGACCACTAAAAAAGATAATGTGAAGCGCTACTTATCCCCTTCATCCAGACAAACGGTACTCCAAATTCCTCTGAGTACCCGGTCCCGTTCCTCGGGCAGTTGCTGGAACCTTCCTAATTTATGTAGGGCAAGATGTTTAACGCGGTTTTTCTTTCTTTTGTCTTAGCTACTTTATTAAAAATTGATAAAACGAACAGAAACTAAGAGTTTTCGCTGTTTCAATTCCAGAATCCGATGAAATTTTAGAATTCAACGTTTACTGAGGCTGTAATGCAATGATTTGATCTAATCAATTATATCGCTTCGAGAACTCGATATGCAGTTTGTAAAACACAGAGTTTTCTCAGTAACTGTGTACAGCTACTGCACTTGATTGCAATGTCGAGATTCACGTAATTTATATTTTAATAAAGGTGTTAGAATTTGTTAAATATATATAAAGTTTCCTAAAAGAAATAAAACTACTCAAAGAAAATAACGTGAAGCGCTACTTATCCTCTTAATCCAGACAAACGGTACCCCAAATTCCTCTGGTTACCCAGTTCCGTTCCTCGGACAGTCACTGGAACCTTCCTAATTTATATAAGGGCAGATGTTTAACGCGGTTTCCTTTCTTTTGTCTTAACTGCTTTATTATAATTTTATAAAAATAACACTTTACAAAAGCAAAAAAGAAGAGAACTTTAACAAAAAAAACAATTTCGGATTCAATTCTAAAAAAAACTTCACTGCTTGACTTTGACTTCTTGTCCTCGTGGTTTCTCTAATCCAACTTGCCTCGTTCTCTCGCTTGTCATCCGGGCGATTTTTCTTTTGGGGCCTGCGTTGCCAGATAAATTGGGGACGGAATTCGCCGCATTGGGGGGCAGCCGCGCCATCTCTTGGGTTTCTTGGGTCCCCGCTCGGATGCATTGCTTCGTTTCCGTTTAGCAAGCATTTCTTTTCTTCATTGCGGGAAGAAACATGGAGATTTCGCAACAATATGCTGCTTACAATACGAAAATTATAATCTCCAACATGCTGCCATGTATTAGCTGAAATCTTAAACTTTACAAAAATAATAAATATTGAACAAAAAAACTTTGAGTGTATCGGTTTTGTTATTTCTAGCTTGTGTGGTCTTTGCATTAGCTAGCTAATCTTTGGGGTGAGTACGTGATACACTCTCGATATTTGTTGACAGTTACATTAGAATTTAAAATATATTATAGGCTATTTTCCTATTGAAGCCCATTATCTCATTCGAATGGACGGACCTCACAACAACAAAATTGAAAACAACCGCCACACATCGGACATTAAAAGGAGGAAAGGGAAGGAGGATCTCCCGCCATCACCACTACATCACGCCTCCAAAAACTCCTCTTTTATCACATTATAATGATATTTTTATTCAACAAATACTAGAAAAATTCTCTCATTGACTATTCTTTCTGGGCACCAAATTATAAACAAAAAAAATATACGTCATATAGTTGTTCAAACAAAATGCGTTTTTGTTTTTCGGTTAGAAAACTGCCCATTCGTATGATAAAATTAATCCTTAATATAACAAACAACCTTGGAATATCCTTTATTTTCATTTTCAGTTCAGGAAATTACTTTTCAAAAAAAACAAAAACAACAAGAAGATGTTTACAACAATTATTATGTGTTATACTCTAAGAGATTCATAAATAAACAAATAATATACTTTCTTTCTCATTATTTCTCCTTCTAGGTGGATCCTTTTACTCTTATTTAAAAAACTTTTTCTTTTAAATTTGCTTCATAAAATTCGCACTAATATAAATTTGTCTTGACAGTACAGTGAAATTTATTAATAATAATTTTTTTCTTTTCTCTTTTTCTCGTTTCTTCTTATTTTACTAATTTAATTTCAGTACAAAAAAAAATTCAACAATTTCTTACCTTACACACACTATCATTACAGTATTTCATTTTATTTAATTAAATCTTTTCAGACCAAAATCTATTGATAAAGTTTATATTTTTCCTTTATTTTAACTTATTTCTTTTCTTGTTTTTTTCCAGCGACGAATCTGCTGTCAAGATTTACAAAATTTTTAGTTTTACTGGTACTGCACAACCACCATTGAAATTTAGGATTCAATAAAAATTCTTAAAAACTTATAACAATGAACGCCAAATTAATTATTGAAATTAGACGCCATAAGACGCTTGAATTCTCCACTCAAGCTTTATTTGTCTTAATGTTTATTTATATTTCATTTGATTTCTGCAAGTAATTCAATTAATAAATAACTTTTTGTGAAAAACACTTTTCTTCCTTTTCTCTCTATAACTGGTCATCATTTTATATCATCTTTAAAAACAACGCATGCTTCATTTTACTATCTTTTACTTGGCTATTTTTCAGATATTTCTTGTACAACAAAACTTCTGCTCCTCAGCACTAATCATAGACGACTTGTCTAATCAAATCTCTAGATCATTCCTTTTTTCTTTTTGTTCGTTCCACCTCTCATTATCTGACACGACGATTGCATCTTCCTTTGATTAACATCATCTCTCCTCTTTTTCCTGACAACATTAGTTGAAACGACTGTGATGGCCATCTAATTAAACTAGCCGTCAGCCGTTCCTTTCCAGATGTATATTCCACTCAAAAGGGTTAAGGCCACGATTAAATATTAGCCGTTTCTTGACAAACTTCAACCACGTTTATGCGGACGCCGTCTGATACCTACTGTATTAGTATATCTTGGGGCGTTTATAAAAACAACTGATGTACTGGACTCAACTTTATTAGGCAGACTGAACTCTAGCTTACTTTTATACTTTTACTAGATTAGAGAGCTGGAGTCTGCTCCCCTACATCAGACTTACCAGCTCTAATGATTTAAGCAAATCTAAATCACTACATCTCCCCCTATAAACTTTAATTAACAATTTTTTTTTTTTTTTTTTTTTTTTTTTTTAACTATTCAACTAGGTTTCTTTTCTGACCAATCTGCTTAACTAATTGATACCCTACTCCAATTCAATGTATGTACACAGTTCCTTATTCAAATAGACTGCAGCATGTACCTACTTAATCTACATTTTTTTTTTTTTTTTACTCTAGTATTTATATATATATATATATATGTGCGGGCTAGAATTGATTGTTCTTATTACATATATAAATTTTGTTTTTTTTTTTTGTTTTTTGTTTTTGTTTTAATTTTAAACTCGTGGACGTAGAAAGAATGCATTGCGCCGTAATGTGCTACCATTTGCTACAGTAACTAAATACGATCTAGGGCTGCTATGTTCATCGTTTATGTGACCAGGGACCCACCGCTTGTCCTTGTTATGTTGTACCCATACTTTTTCCCCCTTTTTAAAACTTTCTCTATACTTCGCATGCTTATCATAATACACTTTATTTTTATTATTATTATTTTGTAGCGTTGTCATTATTTCAGCGCTCAATCCTTCATTCTTGTAGAAGCTACTTCTGCCTGGCAGCAGTGTTCTTGTTTGCCTACCCATAATTAACTCAGATGGTGCAACTTTCGAATTCTTTATTGGTGTGTTTCTATATTCTAATAATGCTACCCATAGACTACTATTATCTTCTTTACATTTAAGTATGAGTCTTTTAGCTACTTGTACTAAACGTTCTGCGAATCCATTAGATTTTGGGTAGACTGGACTACTTGTTATTATTTCTACATCTATGCTATCGGTAAATTTTTTGAATTCATATTACCCAAAGGGTACATTATCCGCGATAATTTGTTTAGGAATACCGAAAGTTGAAAACAAATTTTCCAATTTGTTGATCACTCCTTTCGCTGTTTTTGAACTTAGGGGTATTATATCTAAATACTTCCCCTACCACCAGATATGTGATTCCCATGACTTCCATTAAATCTATACCAATTTTTTGGAATGGTGCTGCTGGTATTTCATGATTAATTAGTGGCTCTTTTATATTTGAGGCTCGAAATTTTTGACATATGCTGCACTTAGTAATCATATTTTCAATATCTTGATTTAAATTAGGCCAATATATTAATGTTCTCGCTCGCTGTTTGGTTTTTTCAATGCCTAAGTGTACTCCGTGTAAGTTGTTTAATACTGTTTCTCGTAATTTTGTTGGTATAAATATACGATTTTCAAAAAATACTAAGTTGTCTTCAACCGTCAGATTATTCCGATCTTTCCAAAAAACGTTGTAGGTTATCTGGAAGTTTATTTTTATGATGAGGCCATCCGTTTTTGATTATTTCTACTAATATTTTAAGATCCCTATCATTATTTGTTTCCTCTTCAAATAATTGCTTTCTTGCTGGACTAACATTAATGGAGTGGATGAGCTCATTCATTCCTTTAATTTCGCCTTCTTCATTATTATTTTGGCTAATATTCCTTGACAATAGATCAGCCACATATAAGAATTTACCCGGAAGGTAAGTTAATTTAAGGCGATATTTCTCTAGCCGCAGTTTCATTCTTTGTAGTTTCGGTGAGGGAATTTTATGATACTCCTTCGATATTATTCCGAGCAACGGTTTATGGTCTGTAACAATTTCTATGTCCCTTCCATAAATTAATGTATGCCATTTTGTACATGCAAAAACTATTGCTAACAATTCTTTTTCAATTTGCGAATAATTTTGTTCCGCATTATTTAAACTCCTGGATGCGAAGCTAACCGGTCTTTTATTTTGCATTAAACAACACCCTACTCCTGTTTTTGAAGCATCTGTCTGAATAACTATTTTATGTTTTTCATCAAAAGCCTTTAGTATGGGAGCGTAAGTCTCTAAAAGGTGCCGATTCTTCAGCTAAATTCGGTATATATTCTCTTACATAGTTAATAAATCCCAAAAGCTTTTGCAACTCCTTTTTAGTCTTGGGCGCTTTTAGGTTTTTTATAGCTTCAATTCTATCATCTTCTATAGCAATGCCTTTCTCAGAAATCCTATGTCCTAAAAATCTCACTTCTGCTATTTTATATTGTATTTTTTCTGCGTTAAACTTAATATTTCTTTCTTTAGCCCTCTCCATAACCATTTCCAATATTTGGTTGTGCTCTGTTTCATTTGACGTTGCTATTATTAGATCATCTATGTAAATTGTGACATCTGGAATATCCCCGAAGTTACTTTCATTCATCTTTTGAAACACCTCTGGCGCAATTTTTATTCCAAATGGTAATCGCCTAAACCTGAAACAACCAAATGGTGTGGCAAATGTACATAGTGTTTTCGAGTATGCGTCTAATCCCACCTGCCAGTACCCACCTTTCAAGTCTAATACTGTGAATATACTTTTGTTTGAGAGCTTTGTCTTTATCTGATCAAAACTTGGAATTTCATAATAATTTTCCTTAATGCATAGGTTTAAGTCCCTTGGATCCAGACAGATTCTAATATTTTTATTTGGCTTTTCCACTATGACAATATTTGACACCCAGTCACAAGCCTCATGCACGGGTTCTATTATTTCCCTTTCACATAAGCTTTCTAGTTCCATCTTTAAAGGTTCACGTAAAGAGAGAGGTATCCGTCGGGGAGGTTTCGCTACTGCTTTGCTATTTTCTTTCAATTCAATGTGGAAATTGTTACAGAAACATCCTAGCCCCTGAAATACTTCGCGGTATTTTGATACAAAATTCTTTTTAAGTTCTGCAGTAATATTATCAATACGTTTAATTAATTCTAAATCTATACACCCTTGTAGACCCAATATTGGTGTGGTATTTTCCTCAATAATAAAGAATTGTTGCACTGAAATAATGTTTCTGGCCACACATTGTAGTTCAATAGTTCCTACTGTTTGAATTTGTGACGAATTATATGCTTCTAAGTAACTTTCATTTTTTACAATTGCATTATATTTATTTTTGTTCAAATATTTAATTGGTAACACATTAACTTGGGCCCCCGTATCTAGTTTAAATTTAATAAATCGATTATCTATCTTTAATATTTCAAACCACGCGCTTTGATCCGCAGAATTATTTCTTTCAATTACATCAATATAAAACGAGTTATCTAAATTTGATTCTTGATTGGTAACACATTTAACTTCATGCATTGCTTTCTTTGTTCTACATACCAGTGCGAAGTGGTTATTTCCATTACATTTGCTGCACTTTTTCCCAAAAGCCGGGCAATTACCTCTCACATGAATTTTACCGCAATATCCGCAATCAATGCTAGCCGCTCCTATTGTTGTATTTTGGTCTGTTTTTCTATTAGTGCTGTCGTGCCTGAAATTAGACTGATTTTTATTTATACTCTGTTTTTGCGAAACCTGATTAAAATTTTTAAAACTCGATAAATTTTGTTGACTACTGCCCTGCTTGTTGTTATTTATTGTATCTATTGCTGACGATGATGGTCCCTGCATAGCTGTTATCTGTTCACGTGTTATTTCTGCTGTCCTCGCCAGGTCAATAGCCTTCTGAAGAGTTAGATTCTCCGTCTCCAACAATTTTTTCTGCAATAGTTTGTCTTGAACTCCTAGTACAATCCTATCCCGTACCATGCGGTCTTCGTCTTGAAAGTTGCATCGCTTTACGATTTTTTTTATATCCATTAGATAGTTGTTGAATGGCTCTCTGTGACTTTGGTCTCTAGTATGAAAGACGAAACTTTCATATACTTCATTTTGCTTTGGCATGCAAAAGTCTTCAAAAGCTTGCACTACTTTCGTATAAACTTGCTTATCTTCTGCTGGTAGGTTAAATCCGTTAAATGCGTCCACTGCATCTGGCCCGACTGCATTTAGAAAAATCGCAATTTGCACCGGCTGAGATTTTTTATTCATTTCAATCGCAGTTTGGAAAATTTCAAAATTTTGCTTAAATTTTTTCCAATTGTCTGCTACATTACCGTCCAGCCGTAGTTCTTCTACCTTCTTAATGTACTCCATATTTTGGTTTATATAGATATACCGTGTTTTTGGTGGTCTGCCTCGTGGTTTCTTTACTGATCTGTCCAGTCTTTTACTTACGCCCATAAAATATGTACACTTGTTTTCAATCCGTAAACCTTTATTCTTCTATTTTCCACTTTTATATTTTTATTCGCACAATGTCACTTTTTACGAGACAGTTATTTTCGACCGTTCGACTGCACCATGTATTAGTATATCTTGGGGCGTTTATAAAAACAACTGATGTACTGGACTCAACTTTATTAGGCAGACTGAACTCTAGCTTACTTTTATACTTTTACTAGATTAGAGAGCTGGAGTCTGCTCCCCTACATCAGACTTACCAGCTCTAATGATTTAAGCAAATCTAAATCACTACACCTACGTTTTGTTACAGTTTTCACGACTCTTCTCTGTTATGGTAGTACTTTCGAGTGAGTACCTTGGGACATGAAGTCCCTCCTTTGATCGTGAGCTGACGGCTCATTCCCATGATCAGCGATAACACAGGGCGGTACGCTAACTCCTCGTCTAGTGCGGGAGAGTTACAATGGTGGGGGTTAGCATAAACCTGCCCGTTGTCACGAATTATAATACAAAAAAAATTTCATGCGCGCACAATTAAACGAAGCCACACATCCGGTCCAGAAGGGACCCTTACACCACTTATCTTAACACACCTTGAAGACAAGGATGTTACCGTCTTCCTGCCGTGCCCCATGCACCTTGCGACATTTCCGGCAAACTTCTCACAATGTCCCTGTGATAACCTGGAAGCAAAATCGAGCGGAGTGCGATCCTTACACGACCTTCACAGTTAGAGGGAGAGTGAAAAAGAGCAGCAAAACCTATGTTTCCTTTAACGGTATTACCCCTTTTTCAAGTTAACATTTGACATTAGTTATATATAAACTCTTAGAACGACTTGAATACAAAAATAAAATACTAGGAGGTAATCCTCTTACAGGGAAGTCAAAATGAATGACAAAAATAACAAGTTAACTACTGCTCCAATAAAGCTGAGATACTTCCAATAACGATAATTTGTTTATGGTTCTCTCTTTTTATTACGTTTCAAAGAATTTTATGTTTCAAAGAAATTTAACTTTCAAAGAATTTCAAGTTTCAAGACATTCATTAAGTTTCAAAGGGTCCCGTACGTTCAAGTATGCGAGGTTTGACAATTGTTCACTGTCTACTTCAAATCTTTCTTTTTCTGTTTTGTTTATGCTTATCTGACTGGAAGTTCAAGAAAATGTCGACATTAATACACCGAAGTTACTTTCATTTACTGCGGAGAAATGAGAACGCGTATATGCAACAGTAATATCGAGAATACGTAAATTTACAGTAATGTGCAAAAATATATATGGCAATGCCTTACGTTTTGTGCTGGGGTCCACCGCAGAGGCACCTGCTTCGATGATCCACTGGGTCACTGTATAAATATTTAGTATGCATTTGTTTACGAACGGCTGATTAATGACGCAAGGTAAGACGCAACTAAAATTTTCGAACTCCCAAGCAACTATCGTTGTCCTGAATCATTGTACAAAATCGAGTAATACATAATTCTCGCGATATGTTTTAATAACTGCTCTAGCGAATTATTTCGAAGCCATAGTCGTATTTGTTTCTATTCTATTAGTTCAGCAAACTATTCTACTAAATTTCCTTTTAGATTACCTCAGCAAATGTCTAACCAATTCTTTCAGTTGTCTATTGTAGCTATTTTAGCGAATCATATTCGCCGTCATTAGACCCAAGAACTTAAGTGCACTATTATGACTACCGTAAATTCTTTGAATCCCTAAATTAACGAAGACAATTATTTTAACAATTTTCTGGCGATGTTTATACGCGCGATTGTCTCAGCAATTTGTTTCTAACTTTCAAATTTCAGATACTGAATCTAGCAAATTATTTCAGTAAATTTAATCAAATTAAATATTTCAGCAACTATTAGTATACTTGAAGGTGTCCTGTCTTCTGTATGTGATGTATTCACCTTCACCTCTCGCGTGGACACAATTTACGATTGGATTAAAACAGTGAAGCACTTCATAAAAAACTGC
The DNA here is from genome assembly GCA_963924295.1 of Dioctria rufipes. NCBI lineage: Eukaryota > Metazoa > Arthropoda > Insecta > Diptera > Asilidae > Dioctria > Dioctria rufipes. The sequence goes on along the minus strand of OZ002740.1, from coordinate 251,312,881 downwards.
TTTATTCACTACTTATAAAATGAATTAGTCCAAATAAATTTACAACTTAATTTATGTTCAACTTGACAATTTGGGGAGCTGATAAGCAGCCGCAGCGGAATTCAGATCGTGACTGTTTGCCTGACTGACCCTCTACGTAATTAGCAGACCAACCAACAAGTAGCAGTTCAGCGTTGCTGATGATGTGATGATGGTAATGATGATTATGAAGTTGGTTAGTTGAGCATAGTGTCTTACAGAATTGATATTTTGTAATTTTATATTTTGTTGTGATATGGTCACTACACACTCCCCCTCCAGCGTAGCGTTATTATATGAGAGTTTTTATTTATACTTTAAAGGAATGAAACGCATTTCTTATTTATTGGTTGATTCAAGCTCGAAGATACCGTGGATGCAACAAAAGTGGGTTTCAATCTATCAATCGATATCGATTGGTTCTTTCCGTTTATGTCCAGCACGAAATTTTTTTTTAGTCTTCGGATTACCTTAAAAGGTCCTTCGTATGGAGGACTTAAGCCCGTTAGAATTTCATCAGTTCTCATGAATACAAAATCTGAGTCATTTAGTAACTTAGGCGTGTATAAATTGTTTTGACCGTTTATTCGCGTTTCTTTTGGATTGACACACCTCATGGTCTTTTTGAGTTGTTGAGCGAAGGTAGTGGAACTGATTGAGTTGTTGTCAGTTTTGGGCACGAAATATTCTCCGAGAACTTTCAAGCTTTGTCCATATACAAGATCTGCTGGCGAGCACTGCATGTCTTCTTTGACAGTTGTGCGGATACCTAGAAGTACTAGTGGTAGCTCATCACTCCAATTAATTGTGTTACCTCTGGCCATTAAAGCTGCCTTGAGCTGACGATGGAGCCGCTCTACTATCCCATTAGCCTGCGGATGGTAGGCTGTTGTCCGAATCCGGGTAGATCCCAAGATGTTAGTAATTTCGCGGAGTAGTTTCGATTCAAACTGCCTGCCCTGGTCAGTTGTAATTGTTAATGGAATCCCAAAACGTGAAATGTAATTTCTGATGAATGTTCTTCCGACAGTTAAAGCCGTCATATCTTTAATTGGATACGCTTCTGGCCAGCGTGTGAATCTGTCAATGATTGTTAAGACGAAGGTCTTAGCATTTGACGGAGGTAGCGGTCCTACTAGATCCATGTGAATATGTTCGAATCTAGCTGAGGGAAGCTGGAATCGGCCAAACTCGGATCTTGTGTGCCTATGAACTTTGGATTTTTGGCAACCCAAACAAGACATGGTCCAATGTTTTGCGTCTAGGTTCATTGCCGGCCAAAAATACCCTGCCGAGAGCTTTTTCCGAGTTGCTTTAATGCCTGAGTGGGATAGATTATGTTGGGATTCAAAAACGATTTTACGTAGTTGTTTTGGGACGAATGGTCGATTCTTTCCTGTGCTCGTTTCGCACCATATTTGTTCCTTCGAAACAAGTACAGTTAAAAGCTCAAACTTGAACTTTGACTTTGTGTTGTTTGAGTTTTTTAAAATGTCTTTCAGCTCAGGATCAAACTTTTGATGTGTTTCGAGATTTTTAATACTCAGTTATGTTCCATGAATTTCTGGTTGAATGCGAGAGAGCATGTCGGCAACCACATTATGTTTACCACTTATGTGCCGAATGTCCGTCGTGAATTCAGAAATATAATTCAGATGGCGTGTTTGACGAGGACTTCGATCTGTTTTTGTTGTGAGGGCCTTGGTTAGGGGCTTGTGGTCAGTATATACAATGAAATGCCTTCTTTCTACAAGGTACCGAAAGTGCTTTATTGCTAGGTAAATAGCTAATAGCTCTCGATCAAAAGCAGAATATTTCTTTTCGGTTTCGGTTAACTTCTTAGAAAAGAAGGCTAAAGGCTGCTGGTGTCTATCGTTAATTTGTTGCAGAACTGCTCCTACAGCTACGTCCAAGGCATCTGCTGTAACGCTATATAATGCAGAGTCTATTGGATGTATCAGTAGTGTAGCATTAGCAAGGGCTAGTTTGATGCTTTATCACAGCTTTCTGGCCAGGAAAATTTTGGTTTGGTATGACATAATTGTTTAGGTACTTTTGATGCTCGTATATCGGTACCAGCAATTCGGCTAGATTGGGTATAAAACGATGGTAATAGTTAACCATACCCACGAATTGCTGTATGTGTCGAATTGATGAGGGTGCGGGTAAGTTTTTAATTACTTCTACTCTTTCTTTGGACGGGAGTATACCTGTCGCAGTAATTATGTGACCGAGGAAATTTAATTCTAATGCGCCGAATATGCATTTTGATGCCTTAATATTGAGACCGTATTTAGTTAATCTTTCAAATAAGAGCGTGAGGTGTGTTTTGTGTTCATTCTCATCTTTGCTTGCGACAAGAATGTCGTCTATGTAGACAAACACAAAGTTAAGATCTCTTACTACCTCGTTCATGAACCTCTGAGAGGTTTGACTTGCGTTTCGGAGCCCAAAGGGTATACGCGTGAACTCATACAAACCGAAAGGTGTTATGATAGCCGTTTTATTTACATCTTCAGAGGCTATGGGGATCTGATGATAGGCTCTTACTAAATCGATCCTAGAGAAGATCTTGCACCCATTTAGTTGCATAGAGAAACTATGTATGTGTGGGATAGGATATCTATCGGGCACTGTTATTGCGTTGAGGCGACGCTATCTTTTTTGGGTAACGGTGAAGCTGCGGATGAAGCAGATGGTCGACAGATACCTATCTTCACCATGTGTTCAAATTCTAGTTTTGCAGTTTTATGATTAGTGGGGTTAAGTCTCCTAGGCTTTGAAAATGGAAGTTGGCCCTGTGTTAATATGTGGTGTACAACATTATGTTTCACTGGATGACTGAAATCTTGTGGTTGTAGTAATGACGGGTATCGCTTCAAAAGTGTTCCATAGTCACTCTTAATTTTGAAATGTAAGGGCGTGAGGCTATCTGTTTTGATGAATACAGTCTTTACTTTTAAACTCGTGAGATTATCGATAAGCCTTCTTTTACCTAGGTCTACTAAGAGTCCAAATTTTGTCAAAAAATCGGCACCTAGGATAGGTTTGTTCACCGAAGCCATAATAAAATGATGGAAAAATTCGCGTCGAAGTCCTAAGTTGACTTTAAGCAGTTTGGTGCCGTAAGTTTTGATTGAGCCTCCATTGGCTGCGGTCAAAATTAAGTCCGAGTTTTCCTTATTTGGACCAAATGTATGGTGTGGAATTAAAGATACATCTGCTCCGGTGTCAATTAAAAAAGTGAGATTGTTGTTGCAATCTTTTATGAATAGGCGGCCAGAGATTTTGTTTTTTCCGCCGTTTGCCGCTTCACGACTTATCTAGTTTTTTTGATTATTTTCCGCACCGATTTCGTGACTTGTTTGAAATGTACACGGTGATTGACAATTGCGTGCTTTGTGTCTGTATGTGGCATGATACCAGCAAATTTTTTTGGGATTGGTCTGATTCCTGCTGCCATGCTTACTGTTAGACCGATTACGCGCTGAACTTGTTCTGCGAGTAGGTTGGCGATTGTGATTGGTGGTGAGTGTTCTAATTCTGGATTTAAGTTCGAAAATTTCTTTCTCTAGCCTCTGAATGTCAGCATTGGAGAAATTGTTTGATGAAGTGAGATTAAATCTCGAACCAATTGACGATATGTTGTTTGGGCTAGGAAGGGCTTCCCAGATTTTGTCGGCTAATGATGTTAATTCATTAATTATTTTGTTTGTCTGGGGTATTAGTGCAATATTAATTGACTGTGGTAATCTACGCAACCAAAGCTTCATAACAAGATTGTCACTTATAGGGTTGCAAGAGCCTGCAAAATGCGCCAAAGATCTATAAAAATCTGAAGGTTTTCGGTCCCCTAATTCTTCGTTTGACAACAACTTTTCAATTCATTTCTCTTCGCTCAAGGAATGTCGTTGCGTTAATGTGGCCTTGAGATTAGCGTAAAGATTCGCGTCAGGTGGTTTCTGTATAATATCAATTATAGTTTCAATCACGTCTTGAGGTAAAGCCGCGAGGACATGATTGTATTTCGAAATATCTTTAACGATTTTACCGATAGCGAACTGCGCTTCGGCTTGAATAAACCAAGCTGCTGGGGAGTTGGCCCAGAATGAGGGTAGGCGAAGCGCGATAGATTCGACTACGCTGGAGGTTTCGCTGTTATCTTTAGAATCATTTGTCATTTCAATATTTATCTTTGTAAGACACTGCTTTAGTAACACAAAAGTATCTTCAAAACTAACTCAAAAATGTTTTAACAGTACTATCTCGTACACGTATATATGATTTCAATTTGTGTTATTATTATTTAAGATACCGAGTCTAAATGATTATTGAGTTCGATTCAGTCAATCTGAATATACTTAATATATATTTTATTTATTTTTTTATCTGTAATTGTGTATGTGTATATATTGCGAATTAAATCTTAATCACATCGAAATTTATTTATGTTAAATTGTTTTAATGAATGCAGAATAGAAAATGAAAATTTTATTGCTTTGTACTCACTGACTGTTCTTGCCACTTGTTGGTTCTCCGCTTTATTTCATGCAAGCATTAATCAATTGAAATTGTTTTTTTTTTCTTCTTTAGAAACTTTGAAATCACATACAATTGTATTTAATTTAATTGTTTACAGAGAATACTTGAATTATTTATAGGTTAAATATCCTAATATAGCTGATTTAAGCTGGTAGAAGTACAGTTGGTATAATAATGCCGGGAACCGTTATTGCTTCGAGATTTGGTCCATGCGGTGTTTGTTTTAGAATAATGTTGCTGCTTTGTCGTTCTGCTGCTGATCTTGGTTGTATTACTCCTTTTACTGTAGTTTTATTGTCTGATATTATGTTATTGTGACGTCAGTCGCATAATTTCATAAAATTTCCGGATTTGAGGTTTCTGAGTAGAAAGTTCCAATTTTCTGCACGAAACTTGCGTTCTATGAATGTTGTCCATATATTTAGCGTGATTATCGTATTTTTGTGATATTGATTAGTGATCACGTGATTTTTATCACTAGTTGGTCGGGGTCACCAATTGAAGGTGTCTTGTCTTCTGTATGTGATGTATTCACCTTCACCTCTCGCGTGGACACAATTTACGATTGGATTAAAACAGTGAAGCACTTCATAAAAAACTTCTTTATTCACTACTTATAAAATGAATTAGTCCAAATAAATTTACAACTTAATTTATGTTCAACTTGACAATTTGGGAGCTGATAACCAGCCGCAGCGGAATTCAGATCGTGACTGATTGCCTGACTGACTCTCTACGTAATTAGCAGACCAACCAACAAGTAGCAATTCAGCGTTGCTGATGATGTGATGATGGTAATGATGATTATGAAGTTGGTTAGTTGAGCATAGTGTCTTACAGAATTGATATTTTGTAATTTTATATTTTGTTGTGATATGATCACTACATTTTTTATATTTAATATGCTCTGTCTTCTTATCGTTAAGTAATTTGTAATTCTGATAGATTATGTAAAAAACTTCTGTGAATCACACACTTTTGGTGATATTATTTTAGAATAAATTCTCCAAATCAATAATAAAGAAACTAAACTATAAAAATTATTATTATTTTAGGATACTATTTCAGAAAATTTTCTTTAATTCAATAATATAGAATACTATAAAAATTAGATCTACTTGGTTTTACCCTTTTCTTACGAGACGGATCTACTGAATTCTTTAGATACTCCTGTTAGTTAGTAATCTTCTCAACAAATTTGTATTTCGCAGATCATCCTCGAACTAGATCCTAGTTGATTATGCCAATAATTTATGTCAACACCTGAGATCAGCCAATTTATACTCAGGAACATCACGCGATTACAGTGGCTTCTTTATAATTTTATTCCAAGCAATCGGTTTTTTTCCTTTGGTTAAAATGTCAAGAAAGCCCAAATTTTAATTCCGATGAGGCTCGAATTTCAGAAAACTTGAAAATTTGCTATTTCCACCACCCGTGCGATTTCTACCTCTGTTTTTGTATGCGCTCTTTGATTCTTCACAATTGTAAGGTACCGAGAGGACCTTACTAGGTTGAGTCCGGGAAAAGACTCACTTGTTAGGCCTTGTGCTGGGACTTATATACCCTTGGAAGCTTCAAAGCTCTAAAGCTTCTCTCAAAGCTTGGTTAAGTAGCGGGGCATATATAACTGGGAACTTGTCGAATGGCGAAACGAATGCAACTGGAATCATATGTGAAGTCAGGGATGTACCTGGTAAAATAAAGTCAGGGCCGTATTTTGTTTTACAAGAAAATTAGATATTAAATTATGAACGAATCAAATGGTTCGTTACACTATGTTATAATGTTTGTCTTTAATTTCATATGGAGCTACCTCTAGATTCAACCTGTACATCGTTTACCAGAGGTCTGGACTCTTAGACTCATAAAATTCTACCCGCAGCTGCCCATTACAAGTGCTCCACAAAATTTCGCAATATGGGCTCACATGAATTCAACTGAATTATCGTTTCATAATTTAATGAATTATTCTTATATACCTCAGTCTAAGTTATTGTAAAAAGTTGATTGAATATATTTATACTTGGTACTATGAAATTTCCCAGTATGTACCCATATAAATTAATCTGAGTAATTTCCTTATAAATAAATGAATATTTCTATATACTTCAGTCTAAGTTATTATTTAAAAAAACTTTTAGTCTAGGTTATGTTTTCAAAAATTTAGTGAATGTATTCTAGTAGTAGTAGTTCAAAAAACTATGCACTATAATATGTGCCCATATAAATCTATCTGACTTGTTTCACTTTTAAATGAATATGTCTATGTACTTTAGTCAATCTAGATAATGCTCATTATTCATCTCCTTGACAGCCCCATTATATCACCAACTTACTTCATCAAATTATATTGACAACACAAATTAAGAGAAAAAAACTTACATGAGGCTCCTCATTGGATGTTCCGCTGGACTATTATACACAAAAATTATTTAGATTATGAACGTACAATGTGGTGTCAAGGCTCACAAGAACAAAGTGCCTGAAGTTTATCGCCTACCAGTTAACGTAAATTCTATAATTCCACCAACAAAAATAAACTATTACTGGGCATCAACGGTGTCAGTAGTCCATGCTGATGTTGCAATGCCTGGATATCACTGATAAAACGAAATTTTGTTGTACAGGTATAAAATTTGTTGCTAGACCAAGACTGGATATCTTATTCGTCCAGAAAAATGACTGGATGTCCTATCTGTCAATGAAGAATAACTGGATGTCACTGATGAAACGAAATTTCGGTTGAATAGTTATAAAATTTGTTGCTAGACCAAGACTGGATGTCCTATTGGTCAAAGGAAATGACTGGATGTCTTGATGAAAAGCGATTTCACTCGACCCAGAAATATGAAAAATTGGATGGAAACCTGTAGGGTGCCCCGCTATCTGCCGGTGTCATCGAGGACACAGAGAACAGTGTAAAACTTTATTTTGGCTGATATATGAACAGGCAGGTGCTTAGCTGTCTGCCGGTCTCGATCGCCTGACCCTAGGATTTTGTCGAATTTAATTCCGAGAACTGATGTTTTCCTTGATATCTCGTCTATGTGTGCTTTTTATTACTTTATTTTATTTTTTTTTTGTTTCTCTTGATTTCTCAGATTTCTCTTTAACACTTGATATTCTCGGATAAAAAAATTTCTTATCACTAGTTCTGTCACTCTATCTCGGATCTCTTGAATCTTCCGTTGGTCTTCAGCCCATCTTTCTTCACCGTTCATGACCCATGAAGGCATTCCTTAGCACTCAAGCCAGGCGGATGCGACGGATCGTCTAAGACAATCTGATATGCTCGACAGATGACGCATCGAAGACACATCCCTGACGTTCCGCTAGTCTTTGATCAGCCCTCGACATCATTCTCCGCGTCGGGAACAAGAGGTGAACTGGCAAGTTGGTAACCCAAAAATCCAGCCGGTCAGTCCCCCTCTGCCTTTCTTCACCGAGATGCTGAAAGAACTCCGCGATCAGTAACCTAACCAACTGGTCACAAACCTTTCCCAGCCCTGTCATCTCACTCTGATCTCCGACCGATGCTTGTTCAAGGGTGTGCCTGCAAGGCGTCGTCGAGGTAATGACATGGCCGATTTTCTTCCTGAAACTCATAAAGACCGTAGACAAGGTTGAATTCCAACAGGTATATCACCCACCATTGACGACGCGATATCCTATAATTTACCAGTTAAGCTGGCTGGATGCCTTCTTATGGCTACCAGGATCTAGATTTGGTTCTATCATGGCAGACTGTTGCCGATTGGAGAAATGTTGATGGAAGACAGACAAAGAAAAATCCTCCTAATGAGGCCGATCCAAGAAGGGATTAGAAAGAGTTTATCTACTCATAAGGGGTAGAGGTATGTTGACGAGGTTGAATTCCAACAGGTATATCACCCACAATTGACGAGGCAATAGGAGGGCTTCGAGATATCGTATAGTTTACCAGTTAAGCTGGCTGGATGCTTTCTTAGGGCTACCAGGATCAAGATCTACAGCAGGTAAGTATAACCGTTATTCCAGTAAAGTTAGTCTCGCTCAGGGCTTGATGTCCTTGGCGTGATAGATACCCAATGTTCTTTCCTGCAGATCTTGAAGTTCATATAAAGAGTTTCCTTTCCTTGACTTAATTCGACACTTCACAAATTTAGGTCCTAGTTTAGCACAATCTGCTGCTGGAAATTGCTTTGGGCAAAATTCCGTCGGAATACTTCTTGACCCAGTTTGAAATTAACAGGCTTCGTTCTGAGATTATAAGCCTTTGAACCCTGTTCGAATGCGTAGTTTAAGTTCTCCTGCACTCTCGCATGGATCAATCTCAATTTCTCTTCAGCATCTACTATCAGCGGCTCATTAAGAGTTCCAAAGCTCCTAAGGATGGAATAATAGCTCGTATGATCAATCATCTGTTGACCGAAGAGTGTTCGGAATGGAGAGAAACCAGTTGCTTAGTGGAAAGAGCTTCTAAGGGAGCTAGCTATATGGCTTAACTTCTCATCCCAATTGGTATGTTCCTTCCGGATGTATACTCTAATCCTTGACAATAGAGACCTGTTCACTCGCTCTGAGGCGTTTGCTTGCGGCGAGTAAACTATCGTTCGCAAGTGCTTCACCCCATACTTGTCCAGTAATCTTGCGAACTGAGCTGAGCAAAAACGGACTCCATTGTCAGAGACTATCGATTCCGGAGCTCCGAACACGTGAAAGACCTCAGTCTCGATGAACTGACACACATTGAGAGTAGACGCTTTTCTCATAGGTTTTAGAATTGGGAACTTCGAACAGTGGTCAAGAATTATCAATATGCAGACATTTCCTTTCACTGACCTGAGATATGGACATAGAAAGTCGATGTACAGCTTTAGTCATGGTCTTTCTGTCACAGACTGGTAATGATTGGACGTCTCTGGGATGTTCTCAATCACTATATCAACATTCTTTGAACTGGTTCAATGTTTGGCGAGCGAGCTCAGCCTATATCTCTCACTTGAGAGTATTTGGCGTCTTGCGGCTGCCTAAATTGTAGAAAGGGGGGGAGTGTTAGTTACAACTGAAACTACTGAACTTCTCCCTTCACAGGTCAAAATTATACTCTGCTTATTCGATATGAAGTCATTCAATTTATACAAAATTCTTACCCTTCCTTAACATAATTTCGTTCACTTCACAAAACACAAAAAAACGTGAAGCAATATAACACACAAATAACTTACGAAACTACTGACACAAAAATATCATCCAAAAATATTCTTTGTTTACACATTCATTGTGTGCAACAGTGACCCATATCAGCAGGCGGCTTTACTGAGGGTCAGTACATCGTAAAAAGCGAAAATGCAAGAATCAGCTGGCTGGCGCTTGAGTGCATTTAATTGCTCAACGCATTGTTTATCTTTTTCAGGTCTTCATGCTTCATGCATGAAAATCAATTACTTAATTCTTAAGCCATATGTGCTGATATGCGGAAGTGAAAGCATTTAACTTATTCGCACAGAATTTCTTCATGATTCTTTGGTTCAATTGTACTTCCCGCTCTATGTAAATTCTGCCTGCATGATATGCGTGTTTTTTAGCATGTTATGCTGAAATTATCTTTTCTTATGCATGTACTTTTGTAATGCATCTTTTTGTTAGATTATTCTTACTATGTCTAGTTATTTTATTGTAGATGCATTACACTGGACTCCCATAGGTGGTCCAGGAATAGTATTGGGGGCCTTGGTTTCTTTACACACGTCACAGGCGCTTACGTAGTTTCTGACATCAACTGTCATTCGTGGCCAGTACAAGCGTCTTCTTAAACGTTCTAGTGTTTTCCCTATACCTCCGTGAGAAGCTAGTTGCGGATCATGCGCTCTTGAAATGACGTGGGAGACAAGCCCACGTGGAATCCAAAGCTTCCAAGCCTCTTCTTCCTGAATCGAATCGCCTGTTTTCGGAACAGTCCGAATATAAACGAAGCCATCCCTGACACAAAGATCTGCTGGTTTGCCAGAAGCTGATTTAACCTTATGCCTCAGCTCCTCATATTCCAATGAGTTGAAATATGGAGAACTAAGATCAGCTTCTGGGCCAGGATCTTCAGGTGTTGTTAAGCTGTCACAATGAATCCGTAACAGCGCATCAGGAACGATATTCAGCCTTCCTTTTCGGTGTTCAATGGTGAAGTCGAAACCTTGAAGCTTCAAACTCCACCGAACAAGTCTACCGCTGAGGTCCTTTTGAGACTTCAGCCATTTCAAGCTCACATGATCAGCACTATCTTAAACGGCATAAGCTCTATGAGGGGCCGGAACTTCTGCGCACTTAATAAAGCTGCTAAGCATTCCTGCTCTGAGACGGTGTAATTGCGCTGTGCTGAGTTCAACTTTTTCGAGACGTAGGCTATTGGCTTCTCGTAGCCATCGTCATCTAGTTGCATTATCACTCCACCAATACCTTGTTGGCTCGCACCACACTGTACAACGAACGTTTTGGTGAAATCTGGGCTCACTAGCAACGAAGCAGAGGTAAGTTTTTGTTTTAGTAATTCCAGAGACGTCTAGGCTTCGAGTGTCCATTAGAACTGACTAGGATTCTTCAAAGTGTCCGTTATGGAGGCAGTTAAGTCATCATATTTCGGAATGAATCGTCTGTTATATATTTTCTTGTTACTCTCACCTTGAATTCGGCTGTTGAACTGGTAATCCACGTTTAAGTATTGACAACAGCTGTTTTGCTTTTTTTTCACTTTTTATTTACTTTTTTTTTTTACACCACTCTTACTCCACATTACTTCTTCAAACTAAAAACTTTCTTTAAAGCTAAAAACTTTCTAATACAAATTTTTCTTAAAAACCGAACATTCAAAGACTATATTCAAAAACCAAAAAACTTTCTAATACAATTTTTTTCTTAAAACCGAACATTCAAAAAATCTTTCTTAAACTCAAAGCCTTTGTTTTTTTATATCCTCTCCGTTTCTAACCAAAAAACCAACTCAACTCTTGATCACATTCATCGTGATCAAGAGCCATTGTTCAGGATAGAAAATGCTAAATTCCATTTTCTTATCCTGAGAAAATTTTACTTTTTTAATTCTGGACTTGTTCAAACATGTCTAGAATTATTCGCGTTGGACGATGGCTTCAAAAATGTAATCTTACACTTCTAAAAACATCAGCCACCGTCCCGTCGTTTGAAATCGCGGCACGCATATACATACAATGCACTTATGTGGCGCGCATTTCTTATCATGGGAGCTTTTATCGTATATGTATGTACGTATGTACATACATATTGAATTTTTCGCGGCAAATCTTACTGAAGGTACGATTTGCCATTTGATTTATTTTTTGATTGTTTGAGTGGCGAAATTTTTAAGTAAAACGACTTGGGTTGTAAACTGAAGCTTTTGTTTTTCCCACGTCGTTTTATGGGAAAAATCTTATGAGTTGTTTGGAATGTGAAGAAAATTGCTGATGCAATTTTCTTCACCCTTTTTGGAAGATAAGCTAATCATGTTTTGTGCATGATTAGTTTATTGGAATTTATGATTTCTAATTTTCTTTTTTAAATGCCCCACTTTAGGTTTTTCAAAAATATAGGGCTTATTAATTTTTTTTTGGAAAACTTTACATGTTAGGTCCTAAAGTTTTATATGCCTACATATTTATACATACATATATGTACTTATGGTACATATATGTACCTAGGTTTTTTATACGTAACATTTCTTCCCCCCTCGAAAAAGAGAATTATTCTTTGAAGAGGAATAATTCTCGAAAAATAATTGTGTGGGTGTAGATTCTGTATGGGGTGTTTTATCAAATTTAAATGAATTTGATATCGTACACCTTAAAAGTAATTAAAAAAAAAATAAACAGAATGCCATGGGTCTGTAGCGTCGGGGTCTGATACATTAAAATGCATCTTGCACGGGCTTTGAAAATAGAGAGAAAGAAAATATTTGAGATCTGTGTTCTTGTAGCTACATACATACAAAATGCATAAATTGCAATTTGTGTCATATGGAGCTCATATTTTGTGATCTGAAAGAATGCCAAAAATAAAAACAACTACCTTTGCTACAGGGGTTGCGTGGGATTCACCGAGATAAGGGCCTGACACATTTTAATCGTATCTCCATTGGTTTTTGTTAACGTTAGGGGTTTTGCCCTTTATATGGAGCGATTTCTGTGATTATTTTCACAGTCTTGCTAAAATGGAATTCGGAGAAATAATTGGACCGCGTGCTCCCTACGTCTGTTCCAGGCCCCATTGTGTTAGGGTGCTGGCTATTTCAGTAAATAGTGTGGCTCCCCGGTGGAGGGGATCAATCCGGCTGTTGCTGCGCAGGGATGGGAGCCGAGATATTTGCATCTGGTCCGCTCTTGCCGAGGTGGATAGCTTTCACCGGGTGGAGCTCTGCCTATCTCCTCATAACGGGAGTTCCTGGGTGCCTTTAGGTAAGTTTATTTTGTGGTGAACAATAACTCTTCATTGGTTCTAACTACTGTTCTTTTTTTTTCTTTTTAGGAGCTACCCTAGTATTGTCGGGAGAGGTCGGCTGATCTGACTGCCTGGTGTGTAGGACCGACCCGAGCTACATGCTACATGGCGATGACGTGATCGCTTAGGCCAACAATCCTACTGGGTTTGACTGGGATGTTCCAGGTGCAGTGTCTAGCCCGGTTTCTAGGGTAGAGAACTGGGACGTGTCGCCTGCTAAGGCGGATTGGGGTCCTCCAGGTGAGGAGCTTGGCACTGGCCGAGATGGCGCAGATCTTCCAGCTGGTCTTGGTTATGAGGAAGACTGGGACGCTCTCCCGCCCTATGAGGGCTGAACTGGGTAATTTCTTCTTTCATTTGAATTTCTCTTTTTTTTTTTAAATAATATTTTTCTTTTCTCTTGCAGCAACCGCAGACAGCCCGGATCGTTTGTCCTGACGGCTCCCCGCGGCAAAAGAGAGAAAAAACTTTCTTTAATTAAGTTTTATTAATAACTTTTTTGTAGTTTTTGTTTTCTAAATTTTGTTTTGCCTTAGTTTTGCTCTATAAATAAAAAAAGTTGTAAATTCTAGGTCTATTGTTTTTCTGTGATGTTGTCCCTATATCTATTGTTTTCAGGTAGCTACTTATGTAGCTTGGGGTTCTTCGCAGGGAATTGAGTTTTTTTTTGTGTTGTATAGCGGTATCGGTGTTGAGACTGTTGTTGGCTTTGTTTTTTGTCCTTCGAGAGAACTGAATACTTGGTCGATTTTTGGTTGGGTCTTTGCTCTTGCTTTGCAAATATATACATATGTATATATAATTTTTGGTTGTTTTTACCGGAATGTATAATGCTATTATATATTTTTCTAAGCGTTCGCCAATTCCATTCTTATGTTGTTTTCTTTTTTGTAATTTAGTGTTTCCTTAATCCTATTATCTTATCTAGTTCTACTTATTGATTTATTTGTTTATATCTACTCTTGAAGCCTTGTTTCTGTTTCAGGTACTTTTGTTTAAATTTACATATATCTAATGCCGTTTAAAAATAACTTTTTTTTTAATTTTATGAATGATTTGAATACCGATAATGTTATAGAAACTAACTTTTTAGATAAGAAGGGAGATTTTATAATTTTTGTGCTAGGGGGTCGTTCTGATTTTGATTTTATGAGAGTACCCATATATGTATAATTTCTTTCTTATAGGCATATATTGTTTTTAATTTTACCCTTGTTAATAAACTATCGTAATTTTCGTGTTTGTAACATTTTCGCTAAGTTTTTATTCTCACCTGTTTTATTAATTAAAGAATTTTCGTTTATCCCTTGGTGGGTATCGGTTAATTCTCGTTTTCATTTTGCTTTCCTTGCAAATATAGTATGAAGTTTCCTTAATCGTATAGTCTTATCTATTCCTATTTATTATTATATTTATTTATTTATATCTACTTTTAAGGCCTTTTTTCTTTAATTTTACTAATGCGTTTTTAATGACGCCTTAATTTTTTCTTGCATAGAAATAAATTTTTTTTTATATTTTCTCTTCTACTATTTTTAGTCGCTCGTTTCTATTTATACTTTTAGTAAGTTACAATTCTAGTCTATTTCTATTTAGTATAACCTAGGTATTTATGTCTATATCTTACTAGTTAGTTAATTATTCCCATGTACTACTTAATGTTACTGAATATTAGTTATTTATTATTTATTACTATTAATAAACTGTTTTTTTTTGTAATTAAGTTTTGATTATATTTTACCTGGTTATATGTTTGTTTTAATTCTATTATATTATGTTTTCCTTTCTTTTATTTTCTTAATTCCTAGAGCTTTGTTTGTATCTTTTGAAATATATTTTCTATCTCTTAATGTCTAGTGTTTTATTTCACTTATTTTTTATCAGCCAGTGTAGTAAAAAGAGAGAGGGCTGTGCTTGTAACAGAACAATAGCAAAGAAAAAGGGACAAAAACGGGTATTGCGGTGCTTGACTTACACTAATTGTATAGATCTCGCTTTAGAGAGACTTTGGGTACGTTCTAATTTTTTTTTTGGGTGTTGCGTAAACCGGTTCCATGGGGGTGTTTTCAGTTGTGGGCTGTCGTCTACGTTTCGAAACCCATTCCATGATTGCCGGTATGACATATTTTGCTATTGCCACCACTGATGCAATTAGCAACAAGAGTCCGGTCATTGATAAGAATGTGATAGGGAGTATATGAGGGATCTTGGCCTTTGGTCCAAAGTGAATGTTGTTCACTTTGGTACGGATTTCGTCTAGAGATTTTGTATCTAGGTGGATACGTTGGTTTGTATCATCACCGAGGAGTTACGTTGGTTGTTTCTCAGGGTTTTTAGGAGCGGATATCTTGGACATATATTCTGCCAACTCATCCTGAGTTTCGTTTGTGCCTGGGAAGTAGGTTGGTTGGAAAACTTTTAGCGGATGCAGATTTTCTCTTCGTAATACAGAGTGTGAGGCCCCATTTGCAAGGAACATGGTTCGTTGACTGTCATGATTCCTTGTCCTGTAAGACGATGAGTGAGTAACTGTTGAGTACAAGTTATTTGTACTATAGTGGTTTCGGTTAAGGAGTACAGCCACGAATTTGGTCTATTGCGTTTAATTATTGTATCACTTGGGGCAATTTGAGCTCTGATGCTACACTGTGGGTGTTTGCCCAGTGGATTGAATAGAAGTTTAATAACACATTCATCTGTTTTTGTACCCTTGGTGATTGGTGTATTCAGCTTACCAACCCACGTATCTTCATTGATCCCTTTTGAAATCGTCCTGAATGATTTCAGGTTTTCTGGCTTAAGCAGCAGAAATTCCTGGATCTGGATTTAACTTGCCAAATGGGAAAATCCGATATCAGGTATTAATGAGTGGTCTGAATCCACCCGTATGGGAAAACATCTAATCTGTTGGATTTTCATCTTGGGTATATTAAAAATCGGAATTCTGATTCGAATCACCAATTTTTCCTGTAATAAATGTGTCTTGATTGCTGCTGTTTGATACAGAACTGATAAGCAGTCCTGCAGATTGGGGCAAGTGGAGTGAGATTTATCATAAATCTCTAGCAAATGATTTGGGGAAATTAAAAGCGGATGAATTTTATTATTTCTACTGGACACTATTATGTCCAGTAGAGCTTGTTGTCTAGATTCCAACTCTATTATTTGTAGTATCAGACTGGAGACGATTTCCTGCCTTATTTGATGGGCTGTCAACTCGTCTGTTGTATTCTGTAGATTGTTAATCTGTTGGGTTATCTGACGCTGTCGTTCAGTCAGCGAAGATAGGGGTTTCTGAATTTGTTCGAACGTGGTTTTTATTACGCTGATCTGTTACTTTTCCAGATCAGCTAAGGTTTGAGTATTTACCTTTAATTCGCATAGTCGGCTGTACACCCGCTCGTTCTCCAAATCTAACTTCGCCGCATTAACGTAAAATGTGTTTGCTTCGGACACTGCCGCCATATTTCTGAGAATTTTTGTCCACAAATACATTTTACGTTAATGCGGCGAAATTAGATTCGGAATTATTTCTGAGAATTTTCGTCATATATTTTCCGGTATGCATATATTTATTTACTCTTGTGACTCAGAGCAGTGTGAATATCTTTTTTAAAGCAACCAATAGTGGATTTGTTTGTGAATATTTTAAACTTGACAAAATGAGAGTTCCGGAAAAGCTTAAGTCAGAGAGAATTGAAAAGCTTACAGTATAATTTTATAAAATTATTGGCGAATTAGAGCTTAGTAAAAACTATACAGTTAGTGATTTAGAACTGACAACTTTTAATAAATATATTCAAGAATGTGAAAGTGAAACGGCTGTCTCCGCATCTATTTTAGGTGGCATCCGAAGGTATACGTTAATATTAAAGGATATGTCCAAAAATGTGGTTGGGGCTTCTAAACAAGTAAATGCTTCCGAATCTAATAATTTACAAGAAGAAAATCATCAGATTGGGTCCCGAGAAGTCCCAGAGCTAATTCAAAATTCTACTACAGTTCCGGAAATTCAAAGCCTGGCTGAAGAATCTATAGAACGACCTTACTTGGAGCCGCAGGTAATACTTGATAGTGATAGTTGGGATATTACTGATGACGTCGAAATATTCCTTACAAATTCATATTTATCGAACGAATTGGAGCTGATTGAGATAAACCTAACAACCCAACGTGAGAGCAAAGCAACATTTGTCAAATATGAGACAATTAATGGAATTAGTTATGGATGTCAGTTTACAGTAAAAAGGAGAAACAAAGGAAGTATACGATTTGAATGCAAATCATGTCGAAAAATAATTGATAAAAGAAGCCGCATAGCTAAGCATGAAATCCTGTCAGAAGAAGAAGAACGTAGTCCAGCCTCATTTTTATATGCTGAACGGAAATCTCAGAATGGAGGAAAATAAAGCACCACGATCAATGTAAATTAAAACCTATTGGAACCTCCGTGGCTAGATCTAAGAAAAACCAGGCTGTTATATTTCGAAGTAAACATACTGGAACAGCAAAACGGGTTTATGATAATCATGCCAGAATATTAGCTGTTGAGGCAGAAACATTAAAAATTATTGCCACTGATTTTGCAGATGGCTTTAAAACCTTCAAAGTAGCTCAATCTGCATTAAAAAAAGGTCATTTACGTAAAAATGCCCTTAATTCAACAAAAATCATTGATGAGAATGGCTGGATTATAAAAGATGCCACACAAATAACAAAATCTCTTCCGGAGGAAAATAATGATTACTTTTTAATAAAAAAAGATAAAGAAACAGGCACCGTAGTTCTTGGTACATTATTTATGATCAGATGTTTCTTTTCTTCAAAAAAGGTTATGACCGATGGCACTTTTAAAATTGCACCTACTGGTTACAAACAATGCTATATATTATGGTATATACTAGAAGTTGAAGTCCAAAATGAACCTGCAAATAGATCAAAGGCTATCCCAGCTATTTACATTCTCTTAAAATGAAAAACAGAAAATTTGTATCAGAATGCATTTGATATAATAGAGCAATATAGGATGGACAACTTTATTAGCGACCCAGAGTGGACCGAATATATTATAGATGACGAAAGGGTAGTTCAAAATGTTCTGAGGAATTGCTACCCAAATGTTAATATATCATTCTGCCTTTTTCATATAAATAAAAATGTTGTTAAATGTCTTTCTGAGAACAAACTTACGAATTATGTCCGGAATTGTTCCACGGATGAACAATTGTGGTTTTATGGAAAACTAAAATTAATATTAGCTCTACCGCTGCTTCAAAGTTTCCAAATACCAGAAGCGTTTAGAAAACTTAAGCGAAAGGTATTCGATGTAATATCGGGTAAATTCAACCGATTTCAAAATGAGCAATTTGAATCTTTTTTCTCAGCTATTGGTAGAAGATATTATGAGTCAAGTACTGCAAAACTTAAAAAGATTTCGAAATATAAGAAAACAATTCGTACTACAAACCTTATAGAATCAGCACATTCAGCATTTAATAAGTCAACAATATTACCTCGACACGGATCAAAATCATCAATTGTGCAAGCATTTCAGCAAATTGATCTACAATATAGATGTATTGCTTTATAATTTAATAAAAAAAAAGGATTGACGCACTGTCCAAAAAAAAAAAAATTGCATATCAAAACAAAGAAAGCATATTACATGACCTTTATGATGATATTGAAAATGGCACTATTAATATTGAACAATTTTTGGAAAAAGCTGCCGGATCAATGATACATCAAAATTATTATAAAATTATTAAAGAGGCAACTTCAAGATTAATGGACATTAGTGAACAAAATGAAACAGGCCAAGACATCGATGATTTAATTGAAGCAGTTTTTCTTGGAGAGAATTCTAATAAGCGAACTCGAGCTCTTAGCTCTAAGTATTTTGGCAAAGAATGGGTCAACTCATGGTGAAAATTAAATAAAAATAAAAAATTTACATACAAAAAACGCAATATATAACCTCACCTATCGACTTCTGTCAGCAATCGTATGATCTACAGATAATGTTGTCAATGTCATTTAAACTAATAATATTAATTCTATGTTTTAGATTATGCATTATGCCGTTCAATATATATATTTAATTATAAATACTCTAATTTACAAATAAAGTTTATTTTCAAAAGAAAACGATACATAACTTAACTAAATTCAAAGTTAATCACTCACGTAAGCATTGCTTGTTCGTGAAAATTTCGAAAGAAAAATATGTATTGAAATAACTCTACATTATAAAAATACAAAAGAAAAAGACAGAAAATGACTCGATTTGATACTAGTGATTTTCTTTTCTTAATTTTTAATATTGCACTAACAAAAAAACTGAAAATATACTCCTTTAATTTAAATTTGTAATTTAATGAATTCAGAATAATCTTAAGATCATTTGGAAATCTACTGTACAAATTTGGTCTGATGTAGTTAACGCGTGTGTGCATTAAATTTTTGTCAATTTTTTTCTTTCTTAGAGCTTGACTCCGGTTATTGTGACTTGACTGATGAAGAGGAAATCTTGTTACATTTTAATAAAAAATTTAAGACTAGCAAAGGTATAGAATTGACGCATTGTTATTAATTTAAACTCTTTAAACGCCTGTCTAGTGGAGTAGAATTTAGATTTTTTTATATACATCTGAACTATCTTCCTTTGTAAGTTTGCTTATCAGGGGCATAAGACTTGCTGCATAAGTGGCACTAAACTTCATGCTATTATTTCACTTTAAATGATTGACTGCGTTAAGGTAAAATACACGATTCGCATAAATTGTATATCTATAAATCCATGATAGTCAGTATCTTATACAGTGCAGACATATATAGCGCAGGCCTATCCTATTTAAAATTTTCTTCCATTATGGCACCAAGGCATCACCAAAGCATTTAACTTCAGCGTATATATTTTATGAGAACTATTTTTTCGCAGTTTGATCTTAATTCTAGGTGGAGACTTTTTGGCTCCAAATATTACAAAACTATTGTTTTTGTTATTGAGATAATTTATTTAGACTTAGCCAACGTTAAATAATACGCAGGAATTCATTAGTCCAGGAAGTTACTGACTGAGTCCCATTTTGTACTGCGAAATAATAAAACAGTGTGTTCTGCATGTTGAGCTAATATTCCATTCTTAAAAAAATTATAGCCATTACCTGACAGCCATTGAAAGTAGTTCCCGATTTAGATTTTATTGCTTATACAGTTTTACCAAACTTTTTCTTGTACGTAATAATTTTTTCCCACAATTTGGATCATTTCTGGAATTCTGAATCTAATTTTAATTTTAATTTGATCTTGACATTTTTAAAAGAGATTTTAGTTTATTATTATACACATTCAGGTAAATTTTTAGTTCTATATTAAAGGGTTGTTGTTTTAAACGACTTGCCAATTTATTTCTGAGCTTAATAGATGTTACTAATACCACCGTTACCTATTGTTTGATCAATTTTATTTCCGGCCTTTAAACAAATTTTTCAGTTTTTTTGGCCCCTTGGTTATAGGCTGCAATATTTCAAATAGTTTATACCTACATACAGTCTTCAGTATTTATTTTACTGTGGACTTCAGAACAATCTTGTAAATTTATTTCAATTGCTTGTTTGTTATAATAAAAGCAAAAAAAAATTAGAGGTATCATCTGAGCCAGTATAATTGGACTTCAACAAAAACTAATTTCGCTAAAGCGCTATAGTGAAGTATAAGTATCTGTGGCTTAAAATTAAAGATATTGTTATGTTTGTTATGTTTGCAGAATATATGGTCAAGACAGGATTGACTTGTTTTGCTATCTCTTGTGGCACATAACAAATGTTTCAAGAAACCATTTTTAGTCAGTGTATCGAAATAGTCATGACTAGAGAATATCAATGATTATTATCCCCTATTATACAGTGATTCGTGGATTTTTCAGTTTTGTACAAATATTCGCCGAGAGATGAGATGAAGTCGTTTAGACTAGCATTAAGAGTTCTATAATATATAGCTCTCATGTTAACTGATAATTTTCTAAAACATTAAGATTATGTCTACTTCCAGCGCATTTGTTGAAGTAAATATATTTTAAAGGTATGCATGGTGTATTCTGATTTAACGTAAACATTTTGTCACATTTATTTAGTTTGGAATAAACATATCTATTTAGATAAAAATAGTCTGATGCAATCAAACATGTTTTAATAAGTACATATAATAACATCCATATCCCCTTCTACTTTATTTAAAATTATTAATAGCTCATCTAAATTCTTCGCCAGACTACGAATATTAATGTGAAACATTTTTAAAGACTTCTTTGAGACAACTAGACAAATTGTTATTCCGCAACTTCATTACTCAAAATCACAGTAAATTCATTTTAAAAGATTCAAATAGTTCAGCCATATAAAAACCTAAAGCTATCTTATCAACTAAAAAGACAATAATGTGTCTCATTTTTGCCTACAATAAAGCTCTAATCTAATATTAAATTCAATGTGCTCACTCATGCTCTTCTGTTAATTTACTAAATAACTACATATATGTAATCGAGAACTTGTAAATCTTTCAAAACATGACGTAGTTCTAAGCTTAGGTTATTAATAAAATATTTCTGAATTTGAATATATCTATAAATGTACATGTGCAGGCTGTTCGGTAAATTAGTAGATTGGAGTATGCCTATGGATTCCTTAGAGAATCTTCGCTCTGAAAATCACGTTTGAAAATTTTTCATTTTTCTAATGGAGTGTAGTCATTTCAATATTCAGAAATCCTTTCAGGTATATAGCAGGATCAAACTAGAACCCATTGAGGACATTTGATTCTTTTTAAAAATAGCCAACATCGAGACTTCAAATTGAGTTCTTGAAATTCTTAACCCTATATATGTATATGCAATGTTTTAATTGTAAATTACTTTTACATCAAACTCGGGAAACAAATACCTTCTCTATTGGAAGAGATATATTCAAAGGTTAAGAAAGAAAGTTTGCACTCAATTATAATTGATACATATACTAGAGGGCTATATCTCTCAAGCTGCAAAAAATTGCATCTATACGATTCATACCCTGCTTAAAGCAGAAGGCTATTACTGGAACTACCAAAAATTGCAAGTATAAGATTCGCACCCTGTTTAAAGTATTAGACTATAGCTCGAATTTTCAAAAATTGCACCTGTAACATTCGCACCCTATTTATAGTAGAAGGCTATCGTTCGTGGCAAAAATTGTACCTGCAACATTCGCTCTCTGTTTAAAGCAGATGGCTATTACTTGAACTGCCAAATATTGCATGTGTAAGATTCGCGCTCAGTTTAAGGTTGAAGGCTGTCGATCGAACTGCCAAAAATTGTTTCCGTAAAATTTGCACCGTATTTAAAATAGAAGGCTATCACTGGAACTGCCAAAAATTGCATGTATAAGACTCCCACCCTATTTAAAGTAAAAGACTATCGATCGAATTTTCAAGAATTGCACCTGTAACATTCGCAACCTATTTATAGTAGAAGGCTATCATTCGAACTGGCAAAAATTGTACCTGCAACATTCGCTGTCTGTTTAAAGCAGATGTCTATTACTTGAACTGCCAAAAATTGCATGTGTAAGATTCGCACTCAGTTTAAGGGAGAAGGCTATCGATCGAACTGCCAAAAATTGTTTCCGTAAAATTTGCACTGTATTTAAAATAGAAGGCTATCACTGGAACTGCCAAAAACTGCATGTAGAAGATTCACACCCTGTTTAAAGTAAAAGGCCATCGCTCGAATTTTCAAAAATCGCAACTGTAACATTCGCGCCCTGTTTAAAGCAGAAGGATATTACTGGAACTACCAAAAATTGCAAGTATAAGATTTGCACCCTGTTTAAAGTAAAAGACTATAGCTTGAATTTTCAAAAATTGCACCTGTAACATTCGCACCCTATTTATAGTAGAAGGCTATCATTCGAACTGGCAAAAATTGTACCTGCAACATTCGCTGTCTGTTTAAAGCAGATGGCTATTACATGAACTGCCAAAAATTGCATGTGTAAGATTCGCACTCAGCTTAAGGGAGAAGGCTATCGATCGAACTGCCAAAAATTGTTTCCGTAAAATTTGCACCGTATTTAAAATAGAAGGCTATCACTGGAACTGCCAAAAATTGCATGTATGAGACTCCCTCCCTATTTAAAGTAAAAGGCTATCGATCGAATTTTCAAAAATTGCACCTGTAACATTAGCACCTTATTTAAAATAGAAGGCTATCACACGAACTGCGATAAATTGCATGTATAAGATTCGCACCCGGTTTAGGTTAGAAGACTGTCATTCGAACTACCGAAAATTGCACCTGTAAAATTCGCACCCTATTTAAAATACAAGGCTATCATTCAAACTGCCAAAACTTGCATGTATAAGACTCCCCACCCTGTTTAAAGTAAAAGGCTATCGATCGAATGTTCAAAAATTGCACCTGTAACATTCGCACCCTATTTATAATAGAAGATTATCACTCGAACTGCCAAAAATTGCATGTATAAGATTCGCATCCTGTTTAAAGTAAAAGGCTATTGCTCGAATTTTAAAAATTGCACCTGTAACATTCGCGCCCTGATTAAAGCAGAAGGCTATTACTTGGACTGCCAAAAATTGCATGTATGAGACTCCCACCCTGTTTAAAGTAAAAGGCTATCGATTGAATTCCCAAAAATTCCACCTGTAACATTCGCACCCTATTTAAAAGTGAACGCTATCACACGAACTGCGAAAAATTGCATGTATAAGATTCGCACCCTGTTTAAGGTAGAAGTCTGTCATTTTAACTACCGAAAACTGCACGTGTAAAATTCGCACCTTATTTAAAATACAAGGCTATTATTCAAACTGCCAAAAATTGCATGTATACGATTCACACCCTGTTTAAAGTAAAAGGCTATCGCTCGAATTTTCAAAAATCGCACTTGTAACATTTAAAGCAGAAGGCTATTACTTGAACTGCCAAAAATTGCATGTGTAAGATTATCATCCAGTTTAAGTTAGAAGGCTGTCATTCGAACTACCGAAAATTGCATCTGTAAAATTCGCACCCTATTTAAAATAGAAGGCTATAACTTAAACTACCAAAAATTGTACCGGCAATATTCACACCCTGTTTAAAGTAGAAGGCTATTACTCGAACTGCCAAAAATTGCATGTATAAGATTCGCACCCTATTTAAAGTAAAAGGCTATCGCTCGAATTTTCAAAAATTGCACTTGTAAAATTCGCACCTTATTTAAAATACAAGGCTATCACTCGAACCGAGAAAAATTGCATGTATATTACTCGCACTCTGTTTAAGGTAGAATGCTGTCATTAGAACTACCGAAAATTGCACGTGTAAAATTCGCACCTTATATAAAATAGAAGGCTATCACTCAAACTGCCAAAAATTGTACCTGCAATATTCGCACCCTGTTTAAAGTAGAAAGCTATTACTCGAACTGCCAAAAATTGTATGTGTAACATTCGCACCATGTTTAAAGTAAAAGTCTATCGCTCGAATGTTCACAAATTGCACCTGTAAAATTCGCACGCTATTTAAAATAGAAGGCTATCACTCGAACTGCGAAAAATTCCATGTATAAGATTCGCACCCTGTTTAAGGTAGAAGGCTGTCATTCGAACTACCGAAAATGGCACCTGTAAAATTCGCATCCTATTTAAAATACAAGGCATTTATTCAAACTGCCAAAAATTGCATGTGTAAAAATCGTACTTGTAACATTCGCGCCCTGTTTAAAGCAGAAGGCTATTACTTGAACTACCAAAAATTGCATGTGTAAGATTATCATCCTGTTTAAGTTAGAAGGCTGTCATTCGAACTACCGAAAATTGCACCTGTAAAATTTGCACCCTATTTAAAATAGAAGGCTATAACTTAAACTACCAAAAATTGTACCGGTAATATTCGCACCCTGTTTAAAGTAGGAGGCTATTACTCGAACTGCCAAAAATTGCATGTATAAGATTCGCACCCTATTTAAAGTAAAAGGCTATCGCTCGAATTTTCAAAAATTGCACCTGTAACATTCGTACCCTATTTAAAATAGAAGGCTATCACACTAACTGCGAAAAATTGCATGTATAAGATTCGCATCCTGTTTACGGTAGAAGGCTGTCATTCGAACTACCGAAAATTGCACCTGTAAAATTCGCACCCTATTTAAAATACAAAGCTATTATTCAAACAGCCAAAAATTGTATGTATACGATTCACACCCTGTTTAAAGTAAAAGGCTATCGCTCGAATTTTCAAAAATCGCACTTGAAACATTCGCGCCCTGTTTAAAGCAGGAGGCTATTACTTGAACTGCCAAAAATTTCATGTGTAAGATTATCATCCTGTTTAAGTTAGAAGGCTGTCATTCGAACTACCAAAAATTGCACCTGTAAAATTCGCACCTTATTTAAAATACAAGGCTATCATTCAAACTGCCAAAAATTGCATGTGTAACATTCGCACCATGTTTAAAGTAAAAGGCTATTGCTCGAATGTTCAAAAATTGCACCTGTAAAATTCGCACGCTATTTAAAATAAAAGGCTATCACTTAAACTGCCAAAAATTGTACCTGCAATATTCGCACCCTGTTTAAAGTAGAAGACTATTTCTCGAACTGCCAAAAATTGCATGTATAAGATTCGCACCCTATTTAAAGTAAAAGGCTATCGCTCGAATTTTCAAAAATTGCACCTGTAACATTCGTACCCTATTTAAAATAGAAGGCTATCACACGAAATGCAAAAAATTGCATGTATAAGATTCGCACCCTGTTTAAGGTAGAAGGCTGTCATTCGAACTACCAAAAATTGCACCTGTAAAACTCGCACCTTATTTAAAATACAAGGCTATCATTCAAACTGCCAAAAATTGCATGTGTAACATTCGCACCATGTTTAATGTAAAAGGCTATTGCTCGAATGTTCAAAAATTGCACCTGTAAAATTCGCACGCTATTTAAAATAGAAGGCTATCACTTAAACTGCCAAAAATTGTACCTACAATATTCGCACCCTGTTTAAAGTAGAAGACTATTTCTCGAACTGCCAAAAATTGCATGTATAAGATTCGCACCCTATTTAAAGTAAAAGGCTATCGCTCGAATTTTCAAAAATTGGACCTACAACTTTCGTACCCTGTTTTAAATGCAAAGCCATAACTCACACCATAATAATTGCTCTGGTAAAGTTCGCACATAGGTTAATCTTCTCGATTATAAGCTGAACTGCTTGAGCTTGAAGCTAAAGCTACTTACAAGATAACGTTCCGTTTTTGTTAACATTCTTTAAGGTATAGAATTCGGAGCTCGAAAATCATATTTTGTAATATTCCTTTACTCTATGTTATAAATTTGTGATTTCTGTAAAAAAATTTACAGCGGGCGAATTTCCCCCCTATAGGGGGGAAATTCGCACGATCATTTTTTCGACTTTTTATACTGTATTAGCATTTTTAGTTAAATAAAATGACGGTGCGAATTTCCCACCTATAGGGTGAAATTCGCTCGGGTGCGAATTTCACTTTTACTAGGCGTGCAAGGGAAATTCGCACTATGGGGTGCGAATTTCCCCCCAGTCGCCTGCAACACATCAAGAAATGGGATGACGTTGAATGGGTGAATCGTGTATAATTCGTGTACATGAGCGTAATTTTTCAAGAGCAGGACATTATACGTAGGAGTAAGTGAGATGCCGGAAGGAACGTTTGTAGTGAATGGTTGTCAAATGTGCTTTTGTTTTGTGAACAGATTTACTCAATTTAAAATTCATTTGTGAAATTTAACAAAAGTACGAAATCAATTCTTTTCAAAACTATTTATTCTTGACGTTTATTTTGTGCTGAGTTTTATAGTGCCACTAGTTCCTGTTAAAACCTTCATATTAATTAAAATAGAAATTAAGTGTTCGGTCAGCTTGCAAATATAAATCGTATTATAAATTAGGGAAATTTTGTTTCAGGCAAGTTTAAACTTAGCCGAAACCACATAAAATTGAGCGTTTAAACTCAGTTTATCTTTAAATGTGAATAAAGTGACATTTCGATTTGACACTTACTCAAGTAGATTGGTTTTTAGATAACATTTGTGTAATGAATTCAGACCAGGAAGACAAAGGACAATGAGAAATCAACCAAATCATTTTGAAGTTTAACTAATCCAGAGTTTAAACTCGAACTGTGAAACCGGCCCTAAAAGTCCTTAGCGTGCCGGGTACAGCATGTAGTAAGAACTCACTCTCACTGCTTTTTGTATACTAGTCATGGAGGAAAAACTAAAATTTCATCTTAAACAGGTCGTAAAGCCCAAAACTGTCGCTCCCACAGCAAAATGAATGGTTTTAATTCACAATGGCAATTTTCCTTTAAAAAATGCACAATTACAGCAGTGCTGACAACTTGATAATATTCATCTGCGTCTTAACTAAGCCTCAGATTGAGTACTGTGGAACCGAGTAGGCTCAAATTCAGGGCTTAAGCCACACCCGTGGCTTAACTATGGGCTGGCTTAAGCCTGAACTGTGAAACCAGCCTTAAGTCTAGTATGGAGTTCACGTATTTGTAAAGCCCAGTATCGAGCTCGAATAAAATGTAACACTTCCATACATATTTTAGTGTCGGCAAGATCGTAAGCAAATATTTTATGTTGATGATATTAGTACTGTGCTATGAAGTTTGTTATGGAATTATGTAAGAGCGATTGGCTAGGACGTTAAGTCCAAACTGCCAGCATGAGCTGACAGATCGCCTGATGACAGCGATAGCACAGGGCGGCACGCTAGCACCTCGGCTAAGGATGGCGGAGAGTGTGGGGGAGTTCCCGAAATACCTGCCGCATGTCATCATCCATAGACAAAAAAAAATTTTCGTGCCTGCACTACAAAAAACGGCACACACTCGGTCCTGAAGGGACCTTTACGTCACTTACTTGCTTACTGCTGAATTGAAGGCGCAGATGTTATGCCTTCTTGGCCTTGCCCCATCCTCCCTTTGACTTGGGGGGCACTATTTCCAAGTCCCTTATTGACCTGTGAAAGAGAGAAAACTAGGACGAACCTAGGCAACCTTCATTTCGTAGAGGGGGGCTCCGGGATAGGACGGAAGAATTAAAAGTCAGCACATTCTTAATACGTTATAAAATCCTTCATTAAAAAAAAACTTGCTAACTCCAAAATACATGACTTAAACTTATGACTCTCTATATTCTAGTATACGGAACCATGAACTAAATTTTCCAGGGAAAATGTCCCCGCTACTGGAGTGACATGTTACGGAACAACGTTTCGTAGAATTGCTTAACACCCTGACATCCTGCCTTAAATGGTTCTTATTTGACACTGTCTACACGTTGGGATTGGTGTTTTGTCTTTTCCTACTTCTCTTTCTTTTTTTTCTTTTTAAGCAAAAATATTTATGTTTTGAGTGTCAATCGATACATAAAATAAAGATTTCATTATTTAAAAACTAGCATAATATGATTATGATTATTAAAAGTAAATTTTTATCTGATTTTTGCTTTCCTCGAAACTTAGATGATAAGAAATTTTCCGTAAACATATCTGAAAATCTACTTCATTCTGATATATGTAATTAAAAATTCCATATCAGTTGTTGTAGTATGTGTAGTACTTAATATAGTAAAATTAAAATCATCACAATTCGATTTCAATCAATTCTAGCACTAATGATAATAAAAAATCTCTGAATTATTTTAGATTCCATTTCATAATAAAACTTGCTTTTTCAGTTCAAAGATTAAAAATAAATTATATTCGCAATTCATAACCTTCCTCATCCTTAACTTTTGTTCTTATTATCTTTTTTTTTTTTCAATTAACGTTAGATCTGCTAAAAAAATTTTTTTTCTTTTAGTTTTATAAAAAAAAAATTTTTACTTAAATAATTCGCAATAGTTGGCAATCTTTCTCTTTGAGTTGTCAAAAAAAAATTTAAATTATCTTTTGTCCGTTCAGTATATAGAAAAAAAATTCCTTTAAATGTGATTATAGCACTGGATACAAACAAATCCATTTATATGAAGTAGAAAGGAAGAAAAGTTACTCACTCTGGTATCAGGGTCCACCGCAGAGGCGCCTCCGTGTATGTTCCACTGTGTCCCTGTTTAAAAAGTTTAGTTCAGATGTATAACACAAAAAGTTTGCCACTACTGAGACTGCTCGAGCCGAGAGTTGTACCAAATTCCGGCGAATAATTCGAGAAAGTTCCGACCGTAATATGTCCTCTCACAAGGTGTTATGACCTTCGAATTTACTCTGACTTATATAGAAATCTATACTAGTTTGACTTCATGATTCCGTTAAACTAAATAACTGGGAAGGGATAATCAACGAACAACGTGGGTCGTCATTGGTTATACCTCCCCTTTTGAATGTGGCTGAATTTCCGCAAGGACTACTTAGTTGATACTATCGCCTGTTATCGACTGATTCGCGAAGATCCCTCATTGGACAAGTGTGTTATAATTATGAGTATTAAACGACTATGACGGGATCTCGCCAAGGAATTTGATTGACAAGGAAAATGCCGCTACCACTGCCGTTGACACGATTACTATGCTATGCACTGCTTATACCTTGAGTTGTCTCAATTATCTGCTCCATCCATAAATGTTACAAGTTTCGGGCAATTTCATGGAGGCACCTAAATATCATTCTCAATTACAAGTGAACTATTTAAATTTATAAAATTTACCAGATGCGTCTGTTGTGTCCGGACGATTGACTTTCCGAATTTTCGCGGTCAGTTTTCCCTTTTATTATTTAATTAACTAATATTGCCGCTGTTGCCGCAGGGTTATTGAATTAGCGTCATCACTTTCCGTTGCTGTTATTTAACAATGGAAGCTACGGCAGATCCGCTTGGCCTGGTTTGCTTTGTTGGGTGCTGTGCTCGATTTGAGGATTCCAATTTTTTCACTCACAATATTCCTATAGAAAAATCGACCATCGGAGCAGTTCTCGTACTTGCACCTTTAGAAAATCTACGGATGTTCCAATGGGGATGTTTAGTTTTCCTTAAAATCCACTTAACCCGCAAAACTAGGACGAAACAGTATCACATACCTTCCAGTTTCCTCGATCGCAGACCAGCAAAACTTTTCACAACTTTCAGACAAGGGAAGACAAAACTCTTCTTCTTCCTTGTCATCGACCAACACGTCACTTCAACTTGAGTAAGGCATTACTCTCGGTCGGGGTGCGTTCACATTGTCCGATATGGACAGCAGCTGACATACACGCTACAGTAAGTGTAGCATATCGCTGTATGCAATATGCTACGACCATAACAAGTTCACAGGTAAAAACTTATATTTATATACAGGTTTTACCGGAGAACTTCGTGCTGCACTAGTAAAATCACCAGTTACGTTTTCGCTTACGATTTACCGGCGGTAAAATTTGTTTGGAAATGTCAAATTGTACTGATACTATGCTTTATGCAAATAATAAACCAGGTCCCATACCCGGCAGATTATAGTCAGTTTTTACGGGTGAGAAGTAACTTATGGGGATAGGAAAAATTCCAAAATGCCAATTTCAATCAGGAGGACAAATAATTAGCCACGGCTAATACGCAGCAGATTATAGGCAGATTTTACTTGTGAGAAGTATCTAAGGGTAGGAAAAATTCCAAAATGCCAATTTCGATCAGGAGGACAGTAGCATACCAATCCTACAGAAAAGGAAATTGATTTGGCCATTTTAAAATTGCGAAATTTCTATTCAGTCGGTTGTACAGTAATTTATCTGCGATTTGAGGTGGTAATTTAATAATTTAATTATCATTACGTGCTGTGAATTTGTGATACAGTTATTATTTATATCGAAAACTGACTTTATTGAACACGCACACAATAAATGTAGGTAAACGCCGAGCGACATTATTGTGCGGTACGTCTAAGCACAGGGGAGGAAAATCCTTCGTTCAATAAAATATTCTCGTATGGGTTGACCCTTCAACCAAGAAAATTTACACAAAGTGTAGTATAATACTGCAACTTTTTCGAGTAGTCATTAGCCGAAACCATATGTTGCAGCATCGTATTACTTTCCTTGGTTGAAAAACAACAATTTTCTTTCCACTCAATTCTTGTTCAAGCTTGAATAGTGTTAGCATGCCGCAGCGTGTTATTTCACCCATTGTAACCATTAACATTTATCGATCGCGTAAGCGAAGTTATCATAAGTAGCCTTCATGAAATTTAATATTTCAAAGTTGAAATGTACCGCCAATTAACAAATGTATATTCCTTCAGCAGGAGCATCTTTTCAACAATGTTGCCATCTAGTGCTACCTAGCGTAGATAAATAAAATCATGGCTGTCGGACTAAAATCTATTCCTTTTCGTATGGTTCACCAACACCATTCACCTTCCACACTTAAGACGTCACATTTGCTAATGTAAACAAACAGTTTGAAGACTTTAACATCACATTTCACATAACAACTGATGAGATCATTCCGATTCCTTTGCTATAAAATAAAACGAACTAAACTAAAAAGTGCGGTAATAACCGAGTACATTTAATTATGAAATAAATTAGTATTTGTTGAAAGTGCTGAGATCTATTCGCGGACATAATAAATATTTATTTCGAAGTAAAAACCTTAGATTTTGCGTCTGATTTGGGGCAAACATCTGAGAGTTTTAAGTGACCGGCCGGCCGGTGTTGGGTTTTTGATCTTTCAAAATTAAACCCTGAGAAACAAATCGTTTTGTTTATTCTTTCGTGGAAGGTAAAAAGATAAGCCTCCACCTGCGTGCGTTGCGTTGACTAAACAAGAAATTCTTGTGGAGGAAGGGCTGACGGTAATGTATTTTTGTATATTGAAAGAGCTTTGTGATTGTGAAGCTACTATTGAATGACGGAGAAATGAACAAGCGCAAATCCGTTTATCAAATTAATTCAGCTAACGGTTACCTTTAATTGATTCAAATACCTCCGCGTAAAACATCTTCAATGAGTACAATGTACAACATAATTGCAATTGCTGTATGCATTTGTGTAAATTTGAAATGTGTTATCTTCCGAAAACTTTTCCAGTGCATCGGTGATAATGCTCGATTGGCTTCATTAATTCATTGTTGGTGATTTTTCCTTAGTTTACTACTGCCTAATAAAATTTGAATGGATTACCTTTTCATATCGATGATTACACTTTGCAGGTAGGTGGTTCCTTCTTCTTAAACATAAACATTTATTTATTTGAGTACCCCTGCCAAAGGCACGCATAGCGCTGGGCACATCTTAGAAAGTTACATAGTAGATTTACATATTGGCAAAACAAATAATAAAATAAAGCGGATAACATTAGTCTTAATATATAGTACAGTATAAAATATAGAATATAAAATATAAAATTTAACAAGATAGAAGTAGTAGCTCAATGTACAGCACAGTACAGTACAATATAGTATAGTCCAGTGCAAAGTGCATCTGGCAAATAGACCTGCATAGCTTAAGAAGTAAAGCAAGACAAGATAAATGTGCAGCACAGATAGTTGAAGCTTCTCAGTGATGGATATCCGGTAACCAGTCCAAGCCTGGGACCGGAGGCTGTGAGGCAACTGAAGTTTAACTTAATGAAGGGATTAGTGATAGGATGGAAGGCAGAAGGGCATTAGATATTTATTTGTTTCTTAGTCAATATTAATCACTTAATACTTACTAGCATATAATATCTGCCATCATTCATGTATAAAGTGTGTCCAGTAATCTGTACCTAATTTTCAAGTAAAAAGTCCAGACTTACAAAAATGCTTTCGATTCAGGTTGTGTTCACGCGATATGCTAGATTTACAACACTCGTACATTATTTCGTACATAATTCTGTACTCACTTACTGTAAGTAAGATCTTGTTTCAAATAAAACTTGTTTATTGATGCTGCAAGCCATTTTTGCACTGATTTGAACACCAGAAGAAATACGAGATAAATTGCAAGGTTATCTTTGCATTTGTTTTGTTAGTAAATATGACTTCTGTTTACTTATAGCTAAGGATTTGGTAATAGCTGCCGAAAGTTATCATCTCGTCAGACAATCTGCTGCAATATTGCTCGTTAAGTCTTGTAGCGATGTGATCTGATCAAGATATCAAAGTTTTCAAATTAAAATTCAAATTCAAAATTTATTTGCTACAAACCCCGGCATTAGCGTCACGCAAACATGCGTTGGGTACAGCGAATAAGGTATTAAGACATTAATTACAGAGATGCATAAGATTAGGACAGTATAATAATAGATAATTAAGATTAGCATAAGTGTAAAGTATATAGCGTTTTATCTTAGGTTTACATTACAATGTAGATAGTTTATGTGCTAATAATAATATTAAATTTAGTCATTTATTTATCCATTTACTTCTTTGACAAAAACGAGTGTTGCTTACTTATATATTTATTTAGGATCACTGACTATATTTCATATTCAGTCAGGGCTAACTTACTGAACTATTTTATTAAATTTGCAATAAAAAAATGTAATACTTATTAGGATCACTGCGCCATCAGGGCCAACTTAAAAATTAACACTATAGTAGGTGAGAATTCAGACAAGGTGTGACATTGTTTGTCAATAATAGAAATAAAAATAAATATATGCGAATGACCAATAGGCCAAAAGGGAAAAACTATTACAGAATCATTTATATAGTTATATATATAGTTACACAGAATAATAAATAGTAATGTTTGAAAACCTGTCATGCCTGACTAAAGTCCACAAGAGGTTAGTAGTATTAGTTTCAACAGCTTAAAAGTAATTTGTGTAAATACAAGTAAATATCTTGAGAGAGTAGTAAAAGTAATATGATAAATTAAGCAACAAGTAAATAACAGTCTTATAATCTATTAGATTTAGTATAGTAGTATAAAAATAAGGTACTTCACCGAGTCCAAATAATTGGCATAAGGCCAATCACATGTAGGTTCAGAAATCAGAGCAGGCCCAAAATGACACCACCATAATGGCTGTAAAAAGTTCAAAATGGGAACCAGACGTGGGTAGCACTTACTATAGGATGATTGGATATATGATGGGAAGATATTATCAACAAGGATGTTATGGGATGAAAATGCGAGAGATAGATTAGTCGCTTAAGGCGACCATACAATCTAATGCCAGAGCTTTAAAGCTTCCTAGAGTATTTGATTTCCAAACAAGTGCAGGCATGCCTGTTCCATAGTGTGATCCCCTGCCCATAGATGCTTCCGGATCCAAAGTGAGTGCGGATGCGGGATTGCGTGATACGCGCAATGCTTCTGCTACTGCAATTAAATTTCACATTTCCATACTCTGGAAGCAGTTTGAGTTTTGATCGCATAATGAATGTAACTACACGAGTTGTGTAGAGTTTGTACAGAGGGCATGGAAGGAATAGTTCCATGAACGGCGAGATATGTTCGGAGCGTCTGAGTCTATAAACAAATCTGACACATGTCTTAAGGGCATGCAAAATTTTATCCATCATACCATTACTGAGTGGAAACGTTACTATGTCAGCATTAAAGAAGTGAGGGACAGCCAGGGATTTGACTAGCATTAGATTCTGGATTTCTAAGTGCTGGCCAATTTGCTCAGCAATAATTGACTCAAAAGCCTTAGAGATTGCAGGCAGTATGGCAATGGACCTCCAGTCAGCAAGAGATCTCGGTGTAGTTTTAGCAATTAGGAAAGTAGGAAGAGGTGATAAGCTTATTAAACAAGCTAGAATGCATCTCATACGTAGAAATTTGATGGATTAAAGCGTGGCGATCTCGGAACCATTTTATCTAGTTTTTTTCGGCCGATAAAACATAAAAGTTGTGTTTTTTATAAAAACCTGAGATAAATATACTATTTTATTAGTAACATTATTAGTTTATGCTGTTTCCCATGATTTTATTAATCATTGGAGAAAAAATCTTGCTTTTAAGTTGAACAGATTATGTATTTCGGTTTTTCAGTTCTTGTTTTTAATGTGAAAATTTTTTTGCTAATATTAGTATTTTTTTTTTTCAAAAAAATTGCATTATTCACTAGTGAGATCTTCTAGAACTTTTTTTTCCTACTTTATGTTGAAATTAGAAACCTTATCTATCTATGCACAAAAAATTGCGATGGAGTTTGGCTTCGTTTTTGAGATATAAATTTTTTAAGTCACCGTATACCCAAAGTAACCTGCATTGGAGCAAACCACCTCACCTAAAATCTCAACTAAATATTTTCCAATTTCCAAAACTATTATTGCTGCTTTTTTTTTTTATTTTTTTTTTTTTAGTTTTTGAGTATATTATCCTTCCCCTCCCAAATTCGTTGCAAAAATTAATTTTCGACGCCAAACTTTCTGTCTGAAAAATTCATTTCGAAACTTACTTAAACGAATTGTCGTTGACTCCTATTTTTTATTTTTTTTTATGGATGCACACTTGTTAGTAGATTATCTATACGAAATGTCAGAAATATCAGATGTCATTTATCTATCTAATAATAATGAAAACTATAAAATGAAAATTATAAAAATCCAAATATCTTGTCTGTAGTTGGCATTTTATCCGAATGATTTTGGCGCTTTCGATCAAATTCTACGACAATTTAACAGCGACAACTTATTTTCCTCGGATTATAAACCCCAAAAGAGAATCTTCAACGATAGAGTATCAAAGCTTCATCTAAAGTTCCGCTCCTGAACCGCTAACAGGTTTTATGAGCATAGACGCTCAGATAAGCATTCATTTGTTTTTAGAAATTTACAGAAAATGTTTCGAAAGAATGCATAAAAGTTTTAAGGAATAAATTTCTAAGAAAGGAAAATAGAGGTCAAATTACAAAAAAAAGTCAGAAAATCTTAAATTTTTAGTTTAGACCAAATAACTCCTGAGCGGAGAGGGTACGGGGTTGGTTGTGCAGTCGTTGGAAAGCTCATAAGTTGTGCATGCAATGAGCTCTTAACTGTGACTATACGCCATGTACTTTTTAAGATACAGGGAGTTTTGTGAAAAACTCGTTTTTTTTAATCACCCTGTGACTCCTAAACGGTTGATTGACCCCCCCCCCCCCCCGCCATAGAATTTTTGTTTGGCTAGGTGAGTACTATCACCTTCTGTTCTATTGGCCTCTTAGGCGGAAACAGCCTGTATAAATGTGCATTTAAAATTAAGTTTTTTGACTTAAACCATATCTAAGTATTTCATTTCTTCTACATTCTATTGTCTCACAATTAATTTCAATTTCAGTATCACAATTCGAGTTCATCGTCATTACCTTTGTTTTTGACACATTTAACAATACCTTATAATTTTTTAGCCACTCACATAACTTGTCTAAGTCTTGTTTAAATTGAAATTTCACTTGGCGGAAATCATAGCCAGATAAATAAATTAAACTGACGTCTTCAAATAAAACTGATTCTAACGGTACACATAACGTAGTTTCCTCTACTGTTGATTTGACATACTGAATCTTTGTTTTTTGTGTTCTCCCAGATAAGTAACTTTCAAACCTGTCGACCATTTATTCTAAATTTAATTGTTTCAAAAGCTCGTCTGAAATCTAAAAACACTACTATTATGAATTGCTTTTCATGTATTGTTTCGTTCCACTATTAGATTTAATGGCGTCTCACAACTCTGTTGTTTTCTGAAACTCGATTGTTGTTTCATTATTAGCTCATTATCTTCCAAATATTTCCAGTTGGCTTTGAACTTCAATAATTTTTCAAAAATATTTAGTGTGCTGATAGGTCTGAGTTAGCTCTTCACATTTTCTAGTATTTCTTATTTTTGGTACTAATACCATTATTGATTCTTTCCAAGAGTTTGGGCACTTTCCGTCTTCTCTAATATATCGCCTAACATATTCCAATTATCTAATATTATTTTATTATTGATACCATTAAAATCGTTTTTATTCATCGATTTGGAAATTACTAAATCTAAACCTACTCGAGAATTGATGTAAATTGCTAACATACTCCATTTGTGGAATTGAATTATTCAGCTGGTCCACACTCTCAATAAAATAAATATTCATCATATGTATTTGCTATTTCTTGACTATTGCTTACCTTAATATCACTAAATTGTATTTCAATAATTTTGTTCCTTGTCTGTTTCAATACTGTTCGTTTGATAACCTTCCATTTTTTCCTTTGTGAGCTTGTATCGTATATTTATCCTTACATATTTCACATGCTTTTTCTTATACTCATTTCTAACTGCTTTACATTCATTACAATCTCTTAATTCATTTGTAAACTTAGCACATATATGTATGTATTTATTAATTTTTCACTTCTTAGCAGGGACTGAAAATAACAATTAATTTCCTTTTTTTCTAACCAAATTATTTAGAAAAAGTCATAGGAGGATTGATTGGAATGTATCATTATGATTCTTATTACCGAATCTTGACAAATTTCCTACACTTTACAAATTTTTTATTCGAAATTATAAAAAGTAACTTTCTTTTTGGATTTGTATTTTAAAAATCAGAAATTATAATTAAAAATTCATTTTGATTTTAAAAATAAAAATCAAAACCTGATTTTTATTTTTAAAATCATAATATCATTTAAATTTAAAAAATCTAATATAAAAATCAACAAAAAATCTCGACCATACTTATGATACCTTAGATGAAAACCCGTATGTAATTTCCATTAACTCCTATCTGTCGTACAATCTTCGGCATATTTCGACCCATATTTTAAGTATTTTTCATCCGAAAAACAATTTTGTGAAGTGGAAATCATTTTATGATTGTTATTTTCGACTTTTAGGGCCTGACCGAATCCATGTCTTCATCTTATTATTACAGCGAATGTCGTAATACAACAAGCTCAGCTATTATAATAGTTAGACGAAGACGAAGTTAACCCGGCCGAATTCGTGTGCTTAGCTCGATAACGTCTTGTTAAAAGTTTGTGCTGTTTTACCCCGCCGTGCATAATCAACTTGAAAAAAAGTTCTCTTGTTTATGAAATGCTAAATACGTTAGGGTTATATTTATAAGCCAGTCATATATTTCTTGACCATCATAAATGCAGTCAAATGCACCAAAAAATTTAAAAAAGTTTTGGTGACATGATTTATGTTGTATCTACTTATTACGATAAGCTATAATGCAAAAAATAAAGATTAATATTATTAATCAGAAAAAATTGCCATATGAACGCTCATGTCCATTAATAATTTTGTTTTTAAAGGAATTAAAACAGTAAAAACCCTGCTTAATATTTAGACTTATTTTATCAGCGTTCGCCATTTTTCTATCGAGCTAAAGACGAAGCTAACCTGCCCGAATTTAAAATACTCAACTGGAACCTTGACTCAATGATCAAGCTAACTAGATATCTAAACTGTTATACAAAGTAGCAAAGCTCGGTGGCATAGACATGGATTCGAATAGAGCTTGACTCGATGTTACGTCACTAGCTGTAATAACAAGATGAAGACGAAGACTTGGATTCGGACAGGCTCTAAAATAAAAATCATTTGCCGATTTTTATTTTTGATTTTTAAACTAAAAATTAGTTTCTAATATTAATTTTTGATTTTTATAAAGGAAAATCAGAAAATAATTTTTTGCATATGATTTTTTTTAAAACATTCATAACCGTAACGGTCTCTGCTTTTTAGAATTTTCAATTTCTCTGTAAATCATTCATTTCTGTTTTGTACTAAGTATTTATATGCTTTCCTACTATAAATTTTTATATACATGTCAGAATTTAAACCAGTGTTTCCCAACCTTTTTTGTGCTATGCCCCACCGTAAGGCTTTCTGAAATTCTTATGCCCCCCCCCCTAACATTAACATAATTTTTGATATTCAAATATTGCTTGCAATTTCACTAAAGGAACTTTAATGATAGGTTTTAAGAAGAAATCACTAGGATATTATTGAGCAAACACAGTAAGTAAATTTTCAAAACATATAATGGAAAGCTGAAATTCAAGTACAAAATAATTTTAATGAAAGATATTATTTTAATTATTAGTGATTATTTATTATTTAAATTTAGTGAGATCCTTGCGATTGATGCTTACTGCAAAGAGATTTTATGTCAGGTTTCAATTTAGTTAATTTCAGTCTCAAGTCTCCGCGTTTTGTTATATCCAGCCGATTTATTTTTTTTAGCACCAAATCATTTATGGCACTAAATCCGCATTCAGCTAAATATGAAGATGGAAACGGTAACAAGAGTTCTCTTGCTTATTTGGTTGCATTTGGATATTTGATTTCGGTTTCCTCACAAAGCCATGCCATCGCTCCTTTTATATTAAATAAAGTTTTAATTGACTCATCACTTTGCATTTCTGCGAGTTCTTCTTGATACTGCACATTTGAAATATCAGACAAATCCACTAACATTGGCTGCATCATCCAAGTTGGGAAATCAATTTGTTACAAATCAGAAAATCTTTCTTTTAAATCAGCCGATAAAGTTTTCAGATGTTCAAAGATTTCGACTAAGTAACTCACAAATGCCTTACCATCGGGCATCGACCGTTAACAGTTTTTTCATTTCAGGTTTGTCGCTTAAAAAATAACTAAGAATATCAAATAGTTCCATAAATCTTTTCAAGCAGTTCCCTTTCGAGAGCCATCTTACTTCAGTGTGAAGTATAAGTCTCACATGGTCTTTATTTTGTTCTTCACAAAATAACTTGAAGAGACGTTCACGTTTGGCACTAGCTTTAATAGCATTGATAGACTTTATAACTAAATTTAATACTTCATTTAGAACAGGCGAAATGTTTTTAGATATCAGGTTTTCCTGTGGATAACATAATGCACAAGAATCATTTCTGGATTCTCATCTTTCATCAATTTTAAACAACCATTTTTCTTCCCCATCATATTAGGAGCACCATGTGCAGCACAAGATGTTATACTTGTCATTGGTATAATATTGAGATCTAAGTAATTTTTTAGCTTACTATATATATCTTTGGAGGTAGTTGTGCTTTCTAATGATTTACAGAACAACATTTTTTCAGCAAAATCACCTTTATCAATATATCTTACGCAAGTTATAAGTACGGCCTCACTGTCTCTCAAAGTTGATTCATCCATTTGCACCGAGAATTTTCCTGTTTTCAGCTTTTCAACAAGTTGTATTTCAATATCCTCACTCATTTCGTCTATTCTTCTGCTAACAGTATTGTTACTTAGTGGCATAGCTTTAACGTCTTTGTCATCTTTTTCCTTAACCGTTTTAAGAAATGCTGATATTGATGGTTTAAATAAATTCTCCATTATAGTTTTTCCCAGATTTAGCGACGAGTAATGAATGTCTTCGTGCTTTTCTCCCACTCTGGGCTTTTATTCTTTTTACTGTTGATGATTTTGATTTTTATCAATGTTCGAACCAAATCGTTTCGAATATATTTTTCTTAACAGATACCTTCTGAAAAGAAAAAAATCCTGAAAACAAAGCATGAAATTTTGTATAAAATTAAATCTTATCTAATCACTCTCATTCAAAACACAGATACATAACCAAACAATGTATTTGTCATCTATATAACATATTGCACAAGTACAATACAAAAGTTTAGCTTCATCAAGCAAATCACATTAAAATCATTATCATATGTTTTAACCTTTAGATTCGTGCTAAAAACAATTCCTGAAAAGGGAACATTAAAAATATCATGCTAAACTTGAGTTCTAACAAGACAATAAATTCAGTCTAATTGCAATTCTCCCAAAAAATAGGTGAAACATCTAACAAAAGCATGTGTTGTCATGTATTATACAATGCATGGCACAAATATAATCAGATCAAGCCGATCAATTTGCAACTCTATCATTATCATCATTACAAGTAATATCCAACGGGAATTTGTTCGCTACGTGATAGACAGAATATTTTTGGCAAATATAATTCAATTTAACACAGCAGCATGTGTTGCTCTGAATTTCTTGTTGTTATGCATTTTTGTTCGTTGCTATGCTAATTTTATCGCTAGTACCGTAAGATCACAACTGCACTGCCAATTCTTGCAATCATGCGCCTCTTCTACTCCATCAGTGGTGTCGAGTGCAAGCAAGGGCTATATAAACGACAAGCTGACTGATCTCGATCTCGTTTTGTACTTGGCATCGCTTGGGGTAAGTTGGCTGTTAGGGACTAACATTTATATCGGGTATCGACTGATAATGCACTTTTAACAACTAACAATCATTTCTGGTCTCGACGGAAATAAACGCATCTTATTTCGGGTCTCGACTGAAGATAAGATAACACTTTAAGCCGGGTCTCGACTGACTTAAACAATATTATCTCGGGTCTCGATTGAGATAATTTTTTACTAACAATAATTTCTGGTCTCGACGGAAATAAACGCATCTTATTTCGGGTCTTGACTGAAGATAAGATAACACTTTAAGACGGGTCTCGACTGACTTAAAGAATATGATCTCGGGTCTCAACTGAGATAGTACCTTACTAACATTAACACTTTATTTCTGGTCTCGACGGGAATAAAGAATTGTTTTAACCCATGGTTAGAACAAAGGGTATTAACATTAGCTTAAAGCCAGCCCTCAAGCGTCATGTTGTAGATCGGTGAACTTTCGCTCCATATATTCAATATCTATTTACATATCTATTAGTAACAATCTCGAAGTGTATTTCTCCAAATGTTTGAATCGTTTACCTACTAAGTTTTACACATAATCTGATCTTTACAGTGGGAAATACTAAAAATAAGTGCAGTAGTTACTTGAAAGTTAAAATAAAGTGAATAGTGTTGATTCGTAGACTACTGATCTTGATCCAAATTCACCAGTGCATTCATTTCAGTCACTTAATCAAATTTGCGTGTACGTTCTATTAACGGATAGTACAATCAATATTATTTTTTTACTTCCTTGGCGACTTGATGCTCCTTGCTCTGATGTCGTCACAAGCCAAAAAACAAAACAATATAGCCTTTTCCCCTTTGTAGCAGACTAGGGAGGGTTCAGCAGGTACTGCTAATTAGGCTACGTGCACATTGGGATGTGGTTACTTATTCTTCGTAACGTGATTATTTATTGAAATGTGCTGAATTTCTACTTATTAAGTTCTATTATATTATATTTTATTTTATCAAATCCTTACATTATTTTATTTTTATTAATTCACTTAAGATACAAAAGATTCCAATCTTTCAATTAGGGTTCTCTTAAAAGAACATGAAATTGATTTATTTCAAACAAATATTAGACGCGTCCGGAGGTATGCGTTATAAGCTGCGTCTCAGTCTAGTTTGAGCGTCCATAGCTGC
Organism: Dioctria rufipes; assembly: GCA_963924295.1. Lineage (NCBI taxonomy): Eukaryota > Metazoa > Arthropoda > Insecta > Diptera > Asilidae > Dioctria > Dioctria rufipes. The sequence continues at coordinate 251,270,542 of OZ002740.1, read as the reverse complement.
TGTAGAAATATTTTTGCTTTTACTTTTCGTACATTTTGGGGGTATACACATATCTATAATCAATTTACCAAAAATTTTGGAATTTTTTATTGGATTCCTTGAAAGTAGCCCTTTCAAATAATACCTGACAAGATACAAAAAAAAATATTGGTTCCGTTTTTCCAGTTTGTTGTACGGAACCTTAAAAATGTGGTAAATCGGTAACCCTTTCGTGGCATTGCCATAAAAAACTGCGGTTTTCACTTTATTTAATTTTAATTTCATATAGATATAATATTATTGGTCCAATTATAAGTCTTTATCTTATAATAATTTGAAAGTTTCATTATTTTATGTTTCTTGAATTCATTGACACTTCTTCTACAAAACGTTTATAAATTGTTATATCAATAAAAAAATTAAAGTATTTTATAATTTAGAATGTTAGCATTATATTCTATATTATGCTAATTATTAATTATGTTTTTGCTTACAAAAAATATTTTTATCTTTCAGGTAATATCGTAAAAATTAACAACGAAATAAGGTAAGTGAATATACTGATATTATTTTATACGTTTTACTGGCGGAAATATTGGCAATTACAACACGAGAAGGGATGAAAAAGCTTCACCATGTTCAAGCACACTTTTTGCAAAAATGTCCAGAAAATGCTTTTAATTATTAAAAATATTTTAATATCTTTTGAATAACTTTTTGTAAGTTACTTTTTATAGTTATATAAATATTTTATATCTATGTATTTACATTTATGTAATCGTTTCTGATAAGATTTTATGAGAAGTGTAGAACATATTTTTAAACTCTGAAGAAACGTTAACTAAAGCAAACTTATTTTCTTAAAATATGTATAAGTTTTAAAATCTCTATACATTGTTTCGATCATTTAATATAATTATGAATTTAATTGCATCCTTAAAAACTCCTCTGCTTTTGTATGTATACATTCGTGCAGGTTATTTATCCGGTCCCAGTGTATAAGATTCAACTGCGTGTTGGGGTCTTCCCCCGAAATTTTTTTTAACTTGCAAAATGGTGAGCCTTAAGGCTTTTGAGGCCATTTTTACTTTCAAGGCAAATAGGTATAATAAGCTAAACAAAAGAGCAATTATTTGATATTTCATTGTTGCTTGGTGCATTCTCAAATTCGCTAAAATATTATAAGCATATGAACATTTAATTTGATTTTAGATAATGTAACATTTAACATAAAATCATATCACACTGTTAGTTTTAAAAGTATAGAGCCAGGCTCTCACTATAAAAATTAATTTTATTTTTATTCAAGAGAATACATTTTATTACGAGAATCACAAAACTAGTTGTTAAGAAATAATATTTAAATCAAAATAAATCATTCAACTCAGTAATACAACTTAATTCAGTAATATGAATTCGTATGATAATTCAAATGAACAGTTTATTGCATGACAAACTGCAATTTTCTGCCCTTCTGGGAAGCGAATTCATCAGTGACAGGAGCAGGGTGGTTGAGAAGTTCATACCTTGTTTCCTTTTCAATGGATAATATTCCCAAACTATTCAGTCTCTTCCCAGTCATTTTAGCTCTCAAGTTTAATTTTATCCTCCTCTTTGTAGAGAATGTTCTTTCAGCAGTCGCTGTAGGACGGGCATTGTCACAAAATTGTCATAATATGTTGTCATTCTATAAATAATGAGAAATCGGATAAATCTTTCAACATATCCATACTACTCAGTACACTTTTAGGGTAGATGTAAAGCCACTATCCTTGTCGTGAAGTGCTGCAAAATGCGACAAACTTTCTGGATTTAAGAAATCTTTTGATTTTGAGTCACAGGCTGAGTTACAAGCCACTTAGATGTCATTATCTGTAAACCTTTTGCCCATTTCGCATAATATGTTATCGAGTACATTAAAATACCCTGCTTTCAATTTTGTCTGGTGATCACTTTCACTCTCTGAATCAGATCGTTCCTTTTGCCAGTAGTTTTCATTACGAAATAATCATCAAGGCTTGCCGTTGACTTTTGTTTCCCGTGCTCAATGTCACAGTTTTTGTATAATTGTACTGAATTTTGGATAAATTCTTCAAATTTTGAATTCGTTCGTAACTGACCTAATCTATCTATTGTTGCTCTTACGAGCTTAAGACATTTGCCTACATTTACGGTCGAGGACTACAGTTGTTTTGATAGGATATTAACAATCTGGAAGATACCCTTAAGGGTTGCTAGAGTGAAAGCGACGTCAAATGATTTGATTTACGCCAAAAGGTCTCTAACCTCAACAGCTTCTCATTGCTTTTAGCTTTACGCACATTTTTGCAAAGCATTTATTACAGAACTAAGTTGGTTCTTAAACAACTGTACCCCTTTATACTTCGCTACCCATCTAGTATCGCTGTTTTGAGGTACTGTGATGTAGTTTCTCCTCGTTTTAGTCTCTGGAAAAAATTAACAGTTTATGGCGACGCGCAGAGTAAGATTGGTAAGCATAAATTGCTTTTAAAAGACCCATAGTTTTCCCAACTGTTTGTACATTTTTATCTACGTCAACCAAGACCAAGTGCAGTCTATATGCATGGCCATGCACGTGCGGGCAAGGATTATTAGCCATTTCTTAATGACTGCAACCCATTAAATCTTCCCGATTTAACAGACGCACCATCAAACGACTGGCTTAAACAATTCTTCATTTCTAGACCAATTGATTCCAAAAAATGTTTTATCTTGATAGCTAAAGATTCAGCGGTGAGTTCTTGCATTTCAACAAACCCAAGAAACCTTTCTAACATTTTAGACTGCTAAATGTAACGGCAACAGATACTCATTTGCTCTTTTTGTCCTTCATCTCGAGCTTCTTTAGTTATAATGCTGTACATATTGATAGTTTTTATTAACTATGCCGCAGGTGTAAGTTTGAAGCTGCAATTAAAAGGTCATTTTGTATATCTTTAGATGTACATATACTGTGCATTTCCAGACATGTTTTTGAGATTGGTATTAAACCGGCTATTTTCCAAACAAAGTAAATTCACCAATTCTTGAAAATTTCCATGATATTCTGGATATTGCTCCCTTACATCATCTGAGTCATCACTATCGCCTAAATTATCATCTTGATCTTCGTTATGAAATTGAAACTCTCTCTCTCTCTGTCCTCTCAAAGCAATGTCTTGGCGGGCACAAAATAACACGCTTCTAATAAGTGTCTTCAATGTTTCTCTATTTTTCTATTGTTTGGGCCATATCTTCGTTGATTTTAATTGAAACAGCGCCAGTTTTCTGAGAATCCAACTATACCTACTTGAGTAAACAAAGTTTATGAGAGTTGGAATTTTCGTGTTTGTCTGCCATTTTACTTATAGATTTCCTGTCATTAAATCCGGTAGTAGTAAGGCTTTCCTTTCCTGTGACAGAGAAATGCCTCCAGAAGAAACAAAATATAGCGTCATTTCCACCCGAGTATTCTATCAACGGATATTTATCATACCAGTTACTTCGCATAGGAAAATTAAGCTTAGGTTGTTATTGGGAAGGGTTACTTTAAATTCAAACTCAACTTTATGTATCATATGTATTTATTTGAAATACAGAAAAACTACACGAGACTAGATTATTTTAAACTAAAACTTATCCTACCTAACTATACCCTTGAAAATATTAAATCTGGCTAGCAGATGTTTCAAAATATTATAAAGAAACCCCTTTGTTCTTTATTTAAGTGTTTTCACGAGAAATTCGTTGTCCCTTATTTTATTGCTTTACGGAAAATTTCAAAGTGAAATTTTCCGGGCTACTTTTTATTGCACCTAGAATTCAGCTTAAGTGAAACTGCATACATCTTTTAGCCATAAATGATATCTTTAGTAGATTTATTTTTGTAATTTTAGAATAAATATTTCAACAGTTGTTTTGGTTCATCATTCCCACATGCGCTAATATCAAGTGGTCGTTTCAGTTGATTAGTTGTGGAAGGTTCACATACTCTTAGTTTTGAGTATTAGTTTCTTCTAAGTTAGAGTTATCCCCATTACCACATGTATTTTATTGTTCATCGTTCGTCTTTGCAGAAGATTTTTTGAATTTCACTAAAAACTTTTCCATGACACAGAATTTTTCACAAATTTATAAAAGAACAAAACGGTAAAAAGCGCTCTTTAAATTCAATAATCAAAATACAATCTTGTATACTATTCTATCCAGCAAATCATCAATTAATGGTAATGGATATGGAATGTGGGGGTTAGAGGTAAATTAATAACACCGCACTTATTTAACAATTAAATTCTTTAATTAATTCACTTAATCTATAGTAATCCAGAACAAGCTTCTGAGAGGTGACGTGTAGGAAGGCCGGAATGAAAAATTAAACTCAACTTTTGTCTCCACGGTACGACACTTTATTACAGACTGTTCTTTTCTAGAATGCGACAAGATCACAATCATCAATATTTGCAAGCGAACTCCGTTAGGCAGATAGAATACAACACAAATGCGCTCGCATGTGATAAGAGCACAATTAGTGCTTGTAGATGTAATTATCTCCTACAATTCGGCCAGACTGACATATAATCGCCTCGATTACTAAGAAATGCTACAAAAAATTACATTTATTTTACAAAAAAAGCTTTAAAAGTAGCTACCGCGTCGACCTCTAGTTCAGCTATCAAACCTCCATCCTTATTGGGGTATTTGGCTGATACCGCAGACTTAATCTGGTCCAGCACCTCCATCATCCGATCCGCAAACTCTCTAATATCCTCACTAGGTCTCTGCCTACAGGCTAACATTTCAGTGCGTAATTCACTGAAAGATTTCCGTGGCATGTAGGCTGTTTTAATCGCCTGCTGCAAAGATGCAAAGTCCTTTGGCTTATGTGAGCTTATTAGATAGTAAGCGCCATCGGACACACAGTATTTTATGCATTTAATAAAAATGCTTTGCTCTGCTGCTTCCAGTCGATCGTGCAAGTCTTTGATGCAACTGAGGAAACGAAAAACTTCTTTTGCCAACTTTGGAGACCTTTCCCCTGAAAACATTGGCACGTATTTAGAGACCAAGTCCATAATTTTATCGTATGCCTCTGCCATGTTGCTCTTTAGAGGTGCTTTTGACTTGACAGATTCTGTTCCGGGTTTATTTCGACCTTGTTCCGTACTGTTACTGGACGTTTTTTGCTGTGTGTCTTTAAACGTCCCAGAGGTCCCCTTTTTATCCTGTTGCTGGTCCCAGAATACTAATTTCCTTGGATTCCACCTCTTACTCGTGTTCGCTTTATTAACTCCTTGATTAGAACCTTCTTGTGATGATTGATCGAATTCCAATTCTTTCTCTAGTTCCGCTGTAGTTTCCTCAGCCTCCTTTAGCTGCACCTTTAGCGAGTCTATATTCTTTAAGAGCCCTTTTTTCTCCTTCTGGATTTCTTCCAATGCTTCTTCTGCTTCTATTTCACGACTCTGGATAACTTCGAATGCTGCTGTCACTAAATGATCTAAAGCTTCGCCTTTTGTACCTTTTTTAGCACGCTCGTTCAATTCCTGTCGTCCTTTTTTGTAACTCTCCTGTTATATGCTCCCCTATATATTGCCAGTCCTGTTCATAATTCTGCAATATTGCCTGACATTCCTTAAGTTCCTGTGTTTTGAGCTCTAATTACATTTCCTGGGCCTGATAGCATGCTAATTCTTCCCTAGTTAAGATATTACTCCTACCTGTGGACATTTAAGTTTTATGACCGAGCTATTATACTAATAATATCGATACCCCGGCGAAGAAAGTCTCCTACAGCTCTTATCTATGTTAAAAGTTAATGCGACGACCCGACCATATTCACATTTCTACCAAGATTATTCCCGATATTTAAAAACTTAACTTAACATAACCCTATTCGAGCCCATTAAACCCGGACAACATGTCGATTAAATACCCTTACTATGTATTAATGAGAGCAGCAAAAAAAAACGAAAACAAACCCCACAAATCTATATTCGGTCAGCTAGACTCTCACTCTCACCTAGCTAGCACATATCTATTTTAATTTACTTGCACCATATAAAATTATTAAATTTTGCGTGAACTCAAATAATAAAAGAAACTTTAATACATCTTAAAATTAACTTAACTTTATCTGAAATAAAATTCTAGCAAGCGATAACTCGCCGAAATTTGCTAGTTAATGGCGTCTTACGACAGCCGATGTTTTTTCATTAAACAATTAAAATTAAAATTATTTAAAACAAAATTATTTTTATTAAGTAAAAGGTAAAACACATATAAATTCAAATAATTTTTGCCTTAAATTTACCGGCTGCGCCAAAATGTCGTTCCCAAAGCAATCGCACAACGAAAAACTTCTTCTATAAATCATAACACATGAATTACTTGAACATAGGTACTTTATTTTACTCAAAACTGACCTATCCTAATATATTAAATAAAGCTAACCCGAACCGAACTGAATGGAACTTGAGACCTTAAAACCAAAAAGATAAAACGCGACTGAACACTGAACGGCACGCGCCAGACCAGTCATTGGTCTTTTATGCCCCGATATTCGGAAGTACTTTCTTTGCTCACAACGCGGATGTAAACAAACGACGACAACCTTGTCGTTTGTTCTACCGGTTGCAGCACCTGAGTCGCTTAGTAGTAAACAATCGCTTTACATAACAATTACCATGCGAGGTTAATTGTTATCGTAATCGTCGATTGCTCCACTAAGCGCTCATCGTAGCCAGCTGTTGAGCTAATCAGCGAAATAACCGGCAGTTGCAGAACAGTACCATGCGAGGTTACTGTTTAGCAATTGCTAATTATTTCTCTAAAATGCGCCCTTGGCTGCATGAAGAATCTTCCTCATATTGGGCCATAACAGGCTTACACGATTGGTCAAATGTTGAATGAGCTCTTTTATATTTTCGATCGCATCATTTTTAGAAACAGTAGCGATGTTTTGAATAGTAGAGACTTTCATGGATGACGTAGCATTATAGATTCGGTCGGCTATTTCGAAAATTTCTTCTAGAGAATGTGAATTCTCAATTACTATTATGCAGGCTTGGATTGATTGGGGAAACTTATTTACCCAAAATTTTTGCAGTAATTGTTTTTAATGAGACTGTTTCCACCTGCGAGAGATTCCATTTGACGAAAAAGCTCTGAGGGTTTATAGTCACCCAATTCGATTCTATTTAAGAGAGCATCGAGTCTCGACTTCGTGAACTAAGCAACTTTTTTAAATTTTCGTATTTATTAGAAGCAGGTGAATTAAGGAGGGCGTCGGCGACAATTTCCATTGTTTCTGGTGGCAGTGATGCTACTAGATGGTCATATTTTGTGTTTGGGGACGTTATACCCTTTACCCGAAATTGTTGTCGACTTGCAAAAACCACAAGTCAGGGCAGTTGTTCCAAAAATGTGGCAATTTTAAGCTTGTAATATGATATGGCTGAAGAGCAATTGTCTCAGAATCATTACCACTTGTTTGGGTACTTAGTGTATTGTCGTTTTCACCCGGCTCGCTCGTGTTTGCTGCTTTATTGTTATCGCCCGGCATTTTTTTTGTTCTTTTTTACAAACAGTTTTTATTCATAATAATATAAGATGTTTGTTTTGTTTTTAATTTTATGAAATGATTATTTTAGTATCAAACTAAATTTAATTTAATTTGTTTTCAAATATCGTAACTGAAGTTTAGTAAGAGTGTACACTGCGTGACTCACCCTTCGTTTCTGTATTCATCTGTGGTGATGATTTTCATTTAAAATTATCTTTTTTTGTTTTATTATTTTTGACATTCCGATTTTACATTTCTTTGTCTTTCAGCATTCGTATTGAACTTAGAAACATCAGAACCATTAATTTGATATGCATGTAACCTAAAATGTGAATATTGATTCTTTAAAAAAAATGTTTTGCTCAGAATTTATATAATAATATCTTAAAAAAATTCTTATCTTAAAAATGATGATCTGCAGTCCAGTTGAATTCTGAAGTCTCTATTACGGTTTTTATTTAATTTTTTTTTTATTTTGTTGAATTCCGATGTGATGTTCAAATTGATTCGAAATCTATACGTCTCCGGACTTTATGTATGCACGCCAGAAGCCATGTGGGGTTGTGCAATAAAATCTTTCTTTATTTTAGCGGGATTGTGGTCATCCAGTAATTTTTCTCATTTTGCATGAATTTGGAGGCCTTGTATTTGCAATTACTGATATTATTTTGTGGTAAATGAAATTGTTTGCAGGTCAATGTGACACCACGAAAAAAAAAATATTTTCGTTCAATTTGTTTAGGTCACAGTTATTTGAATTAATTTGTTTCTTTATGTGCACTCTTTGTTGGCCTTGCAACAAAGATTTTATGATGTTGAGAATTATGAAACATGCGCTCGTTCTTTTGTTATGCTCTTTTAAATTGATTATAATTTGAACACTTTTTAGTTTTTATCGGGGTCACCATTTTGTGGGGGTTAGAGGTAAATTAATAACACCGCACTTATTTAACAACTAAAATCTTTAATTAATTCATTTAATCTATAGTAATCCAGAACAAGCTTTTGAGAGGTGACGTGAGCGGCAAGATATATAATTACCTTTTACAAAAATATATTCTAAATTTCTTACATATTCATAATTGATTTCATCCTTGTCGATATGATGAACTTGACACTGCGCCATCTCGTCTCTCTCTTCTGATTGGTCAATATTATAAACTTCGTGAGTTTTCTTCTTGGGACACTCAACTGCGTGGTGATCCATTGCGCCGCATATATGGCACGTTCCTATTTCTCGCTTCGGTTTACAACACTCACCTGCCATATGTCCGATAGCATTGCAGTTGTAGCATCTTATGATTTTCACTGACAGCTGCTCATCGTTCAATGCTAATTTTTGAAGTACTCTCATTGATTGTCTTTCATTTGGGGTCTCTCGTCGTTGTGTTGTTATTGGCTTGACAAAAGATTTTGGTGGTGGCTTCTTCAATTTCTCCAATTTTACGCTGTTAAATGCCTCCAGCAATTGTTCCTTACTGCTGAAACACTGCAGTAGTTTGGAATACCTTCGATTAGGTATTCAAGAAGATCATCATCATTAATTTTTATTTTATTAGCCAAAATTATTTTCTCATGAAAATATTCTTGGAATGTTTCAGTGCTCAACGACACTCTCTCTTCAAATTGTTGCTTCAACATTAGTCGACTGGAGCGATCTTTGAAAAGTGCTCTCATTTCACTCAACAAACCTTCAACGGGAACTGTCATAAGGTCTGATTTCGAGTGCAACCATTTTAGAGCTTTACCCTTTAGTTTGTTTGATATGGGTGCTCTCACATTGTTTTCGTCGAGCCCACAAGCTGTCTGAACACTCCTGAATTGGATCTCCCAATGCTCGAAACAATCATTACTTCCATTAAATTCGCCCAAAAAATCCTTCGCACTTGTAAAATTTCCTTTATTAAGGTTTATGTTAATAGCACTCGTATTTTCCCCGTTTTTGGGTTACTTTCTTCATTAATTCATTTCATTTCATTAATTCTTTTAAAAGTATCTCGTTTTCTCTCTTCTGTAGTTCCATTTCTTTTTCCAACAGCTTTAGTTCCTTTCTCAGCAGTTTCAGCTCATAATTATATTTTTTTTTCATCACTCGTCGTACCGCCATTTGCATTTGCATCAACTGTGTCACGGCTGTATTCCTCGATAGTAGGTAAACTATGCGGGTTCTGGACCAAGTGCATGTGTACTTGATGTAGTACGTGGTCTTGTAGGGTACAATGTGACCTTTGTTTGACGTTGAAAATGGGGGCGTGGTCTTGTAGGCTACAATTTGACCTTGAGGGTTTAAAGATGGCGGTGGTGTTGTGTGTGGTGATGTAAGTGGGGTTTGGCCAATGTGGTGGTGGTGGTGGTGGTGGTGGTGGTGGTTGTCGGTATTTGGGGCGTGGTCTTGTAGGCTACAATTTGACCTTGAGGGTTTAAAGATGGCGGTAGAACGTGATCTTGTAGGGTACAATGTGACCTTTGTTTGACTTTGAAAATGGCGTCGGTGTTTGGGGCGTGGTCTTGTAGGCTACAATTTGACCTTGAGGGTTTAAAGATGGTGGTGGTGTTGTGGGTGGTGACGTAAGTTGGGTTTTGGTCAATGTGGTGGTGGTGGTTGTGTTGGGTGTGTAGTAAGTGAGGATCATAAGAGGTGGGGGTGGCATGGGTTCGTGGAAAGCATTCGACCAATGAGGGCATGGTTGCGCATACACATGTCCATGCATGAATCGTTGTAATAAATGCACGAATTTATTTTGGACAAACAGAAAATCGATTATTCAGGTGTATGGAGGAAAGAAAATGTATAAATATATTTTCATTTTTTAACACCTGATCATTGGTAATCTGACAAAAGATAGGTTAACATAGTTTCAAAGGGTTTTGGGTTGATTCTATATGGGATGAAACGCATTTTTGTACCTGTCTGAATGGTTGGATGTATATGAAGATTGTGCATTCAGTTGTAAGATGTGACTTAATGAAAGTATATATGACTGCTGAAAATGGTAAAAGATGCAAGGTATTAACTTTGACTAGAGGTCAACCAATTCCCTCAAATTTTGGGGAGATGCGCATCAATCCATTTGAACATGTTAAGATTGAAGTCAAGGGAGGAAAAATAACTGTAGTAGGCTGGCTACAAGATGGGACGATCAGACGTCCAAGTACCAATTTCTTCCTACATAACTGCCCGTTTGCAGGTGAGGAGGAGTGGTATCGTAAACCAATAAAGCAACAAGAAGCAAATAAATCAGAAAAAATAAAAGATGTAAAAGAGTGTGAAAGCAGTAATACCCAAACAAATTCTGATATGAAAATTGAGTGATAGGGTGGAATTGTATATAATCAATTAAATTACCGTAATAATGCATAGTCTTTGTCAACGTTTTGAGCAATCAACAACTAAACAAATAAAGAGATATTATGTCATTAAAAACTTTTATTTCATTTACATTTGCGTGCTCTTTATATGCAAACTGCTTAGCACTCCCAATCAATTTAAACTTAGGACAAAAATCAAGCGATAATATTGATTTTAATATACAGTTGCCAAATAATGATTCCATTCAAATTTCTTTATCATTTCGGCTACTTACACTAAGTAATGCTACTTATGATGCATTACCTACAACAACAACTAATATACCCTTAAATGATGACGATTCTTCTGTTATCTCTTCAGAAAATGGAACTGAATCACCTAAGGAAACTGATGTGGAATTAATACCAGAAAATAGTGTAGTGAGTGTTGAGGAGGCAATTGAAGGATTTAGGCAAAACTTAATAAACAAAGAAAAAGATATAGGTGGAATTATAGAGAGTGATCGTGTGTTTTACAGGCATTTTAAATTAAACTTTGAGGAGGACAAATCAATGAGAGTTCGATGTACATATGATAGCAACTATGAGCATAGAACTCTAAAAATATCCTGTTATGAATATCATGAACTTGAAGGAGAACGAATTTTGAGTAATGGTGAAATTGAATACTTCCGAGAAAATGACTCCACATATAAATCTGATATTACATCTGTTGATTTGAGGAAAATGAAGCAGACTTACAATATGGACATTTCATAAACTGTAGAGTTCCAGTTGAAGTGAATAAAAACAAAAGTTTATAATATTATGTGAATAAAACAATTGATTTTTTTTAAAAAATTGTATTTTATTAAAAATTATCCATAAATTTCTTATACAGGAAAACATTTTGTAATGCACATACACCATTATGTATCATACATCGTGGTACATCAATATATTTTTTTCTTAATTCTTCTGATATAGGACATCCCTTTTCATCTAAATTGTAAATTGGTGCATTATTTTCCAACTTTAATATATCGGTAATCCACTTGATTTTTTCATTTCCTTTCACATATATGATTTTGTCTTGGAGAATATCTTTAAAAAGGGTAGTGACACTATCTTGTGAAGTAAATCCTCCATTCCAAACAAATCCATGGTGATATTGATTTAGCCATCTTGCTTGATTTTGTAGTTCCGGAGGTAGATTTTCAAAGTTGTATATTGGTTTCAAAATAAAGTGCTGTAGTTGATTATTCTGAGTTATAATGGCAATTTCCTTTAAGATGAACGTATTTCTAGGCCCTTTGAACCCTTGAATATCAATGATGCAATTCATTTTTACAGTTTATGAACTTCACTAGTTAGAGGATTGTACTGAACTATTCTATCATGTATAAGTAGACAGTATGCTGCAGTATTTTTCGGTATAATCACAGATGTTTGAAACTCTATGCTGACATCTACAGGACCAGTTTTGAGATATTCATTTTGGCGTGAGCAATCAATAACAACTAAAGGAGCCAAATTTTTGAACTGCTCTTTAGTGAGTAATGGTTCAGATCGGCGGTTGTAATATGACTGTTGGAATTTACAATACATCTCATATAATATAGCGTATTGATCTATGTTATATTTTATATTCAAATCATTGTATGGATATTTTTCAGAATTTAGATAAACTTTTAGGTCTGTTAGGTTGCAGTGATCAAATTTGGACGCATCTTTTTCACTCGAATCTTTACGGTCAGTTTGTAAAGCAAAAATCACATATCTTGGTTTTTCTAGTTGATTAACTGTTTTAACAGCCCATGTATGTCGCGTGGACTGCGGTGGTGATGGATATTCATACAAATCCCAACTTCGAAATACCATTTCAATCGACCGATTACTTTCGGTAATTTTCAATAGAGACAACTTTTCCATATCAGCTACAGTAACATGTGGCAGATGCCATTGTAATTTAAGTATATTTACTGAGCCATCACAATCTTTGGCATAAATTGCATTTAGGTCCGTTCTGGAACGAACCAAAACTAGTTCATGTTTGGCATTAATAACTATTTTCTTATAATCCTCAGCAAATCCAAGAAGATATTTTAGTGGTATGCAAAAATTAAAGTTTCTTTCTGTGTTAAGAGTTATATTGGTGAGAGACCATCCTGAATTTAGAAGCATTTTACTTTCACTTTCGTTTAATGAAAGCTTATTCTTCATCGTTGAAGTAAGACCAACATTTTTATTTCGATCAATTTGTACTCCATTTATTTCATATCGGATCTCCTCAAATAAAAATGCCATCGCATTATTAGTTAACTTTACATCGGGAGTTTTGTCAGCCGCCCTAGGAGTACATTCCAATTTTCCTTCAATGTAAATAAAACTTTCACTTGGAAGTACATAGATGTCTTGATGTTGAATAGCTATACGTATTTCATCATTGTTTTTGAAAGAGTTCGTAAAGGGTGAGTAACTATGATATTCAATTTTTGCGACACTATTATCATAGTTTACAGCATCCTTGATACTCAAAACTTCACTCATTGCTCGTCTTTTATGATAAATCCCAAAGATCTCAAGTAATACCAGTTAATATAATTAAAGTTAATGCAATAAGAGTGGAATGCAATATAATAAGTGGATCATTCATGAATGATACACGAGTACATACAATACATGAGTTCTCCCCAAAGGTGGGGCCTGGTTATAAGATAATTGAGGTACCAAAGAACGTCATTTATTTACCGCTAACCACTCGAAGAATTACTTCCATTAGCTTAAAGCTCCTTGATCAGGACGGTGATTTAATAAATTTTAGAGGGGAGACAATAACAGCTCGATTACATCTTAAACCGCAACATGATAATATATAATAAGGATATATTACGTACATTAGTTACCCTCAACAACAGTTCTCCTACAACTCTCACCGAAATTAGACCTCAAAGAGAAAAAAGGTTCAAACTTACCACCATGTGGGTGGGAAATACTCAGTTGTTAATATAGATGAATTTCCGCTTAATGTAAGTGTTAATGACATCGTGATGTAATTTAAAATGACGCAATTATCTGGTTTCCTCCCCCATTTATATATATATATATATATATATTTGTAAAGGCAATGATAATCATTTCAGTTTTAACCACAGGTGGATTCAGTAGTACAAGAAGGAAATAAAAAAAAATGGAAAGATTAAATGATGAAGTGCAAATATTTCTTAAACATTTCGATATTAGCAGATCCTTGCAAGAGTATGACAAGTTGTTACTAGAAGAACATAAGGAGGAAATAGAAAAATCCTACCGCTTTTTGGATGAATATAAAGAAATGAACATTTTGACTTCAAAATATGGGGAGCATTATGAATCCTGCAGTTGGGCTTACAATACTTCAACATCGGGTCCAGATACTTGTAATTGCCGGCATGTTAAAAGAGAATTTTTGCGAATATCCAAACTATTGAAGTTATATAATAGAATTAAGGGGCCTTGTTGTTCCTATAAAGGAAATATTTTAAATAAATAAATAAAAATACATACATATTCTTTTATTTTTCGTAACAATCATACAAAAATTTCAAACATAAATGACCACATATTACAGAGTTATATGTTTGATATGGGGAATAATTATACCTTACAGTACTAGTTAAATATTTTATAATTTCTAATGGTGGTTGTAGATTTCCAAAGCTATCAAAGTACTGAATATCTTCATCATTTTTATAGTACGCCACCCAATGAGTTCCTGGACCGGATGATATATCCAAGTTGATAATACCGCATTCCTTCTTGTTAAGTTTCTTTGGAAGCTTATCACGCATGAAAACTCGAAAATGTGGTAGATCCTTTGCATATTTAAGTAAGTCTACCTCAGTTAGCGGTCTTTTAGGCAGCGTTTTCAATAGTTTTTTGGTTCTGGGTTTAAGTACAACCCCAATCCTTTTTTATGAGGTTTTAAGTAGCCTTTTCCTACTAGCTTGGATTCCATTTCTTCATTATGCCTCTTACTCTCTTTGAGCTGCTCTTTTGCATCTTTAACAGAATTAACAGCGTTTACAATAGCTGATGCACCTCCTCCTAGCGATCCTAAAGCAGAAAGACCTGCAAATAAAGGAACGAGGAATGGTAAAATACCGCCAGTTTTTGGTATAGGTATGACTCGTGGAACTTTCACATATTTCTTCCTATATTTAATTGTATCTCCTACTTCCTTTCGTGCCAACGCAATGGCTCTTTGCAAAGAATCAGGTTTTTGCCTTTGAATAGATTTTCGCACCTTTGAGATAACCGCTCTCAGGGTAATGTTTTTCTTAACTTTTTTATTTTTCTTTCGTGTGCTCATTTTCTTCTTATTCCTCATTTTCGCCATACCCATCCCGAATTTAGCCTTAGCATTCATGATATTGGTAACTAGCAATGCGTTTGCACGCTCACCTAGGTTTGCGTCAGTAGATTTAACTCGACTCCAAGCCTTTTCAGCCAAAATCCGATCTGCTATGTTGCGATCTGGTGTACTTTTAAATTTAGAGTAGGCAATATCGTGTTCTTTACATGCGCTATCTAAAGGATTAATACCAGGATCACCCCGAGCTAATCTTTTTGCTAGTTTCGTACCAGGCCCGCAATATTGGTAGCCTGGTAAGTGTAATTCAAACGGCAACCTATTAATGAGTGTGTTAATTACCCCCGCTCCTTTCTTATTATGCTCAAGCATAAGTAAAATGTCTTTAGCCTTCAACACTCAGATACAAACTAAAAAAGTATTTAAATTCAGTAAGCATTTATAGGTTGTAGTTAGTATTCAAAATGAAGTTCATTAAGCAAAATCTATCGCTGCCAATAAGAAATAATGATTTTCAGAGCAATGTTAAAGAAACTGGAAGACATAGTTCATTATTACCCAATAGTATACGTGCTCTAATAGTTGGTCAGTCCAATTGTGGAAAAACAAATGTTATGATTAGTTTGCTGGAACATCCTAATGGTTTGAGTTATGAAAACGTTTATGTATATTCAAAATCACTCTACCAATCAAAGTATTTATACTTAAGAAAACTTTTGTCACCCATACAAGGATTAGGCTATTATACATTTTCTAATAATGATGATGTTATACCATTTGATGAGGCAAAACAAAATTCAGTTTTTATTTTTGATGATGTAGCATGTGGGAAACAAGACAACATACGCTCTTATTTTTGTATGGGTCGACATAATAACATTGATAGTTTCTATCTTTGCCAGACTTATACTCATATACCAAAACACTTGGTACGAGATAATGCCAACTTTCTCATTTTATTTAAGCAAGATGATACAAATCTTAGGCACGCTTATGATGATCATGTTAATACGGATATGAATTTTGATACTTTCCGAGATATGTGTGCTAAGTGTTGGGGGGATAAATATGGGTTTCTGGTAGTAGATAAAGACAGCCCCTTAAGCAAGGGACGTTATCGTCAGGGATTCGATACATATATTTCTGTATAAATATAACAGACCCGTTAAAGCAGTCAACAGACCAGTTAAAGCAGTTACGTGAGCAGTTAAAGCTGTTAACAGACCAGTTAATAAAGCCGTTAACAGATCAGTTAAAGCAGTTAACAGATCGTTTTAAAAATAAATATCATTACAAATGGGTAATAAGAGGGAAATCATTACGAATAAGAAGGAGTTAATCAAGGATATTATTAAAACTAGGAATGCTATCAAGAAAAAGTATCGAGCTATAAAAACGGGGCGAATCGATGTTGAGTCTCAACTTGAAGAGACATTTAAGCCCATAACAAAACCACTTAAAGAGCTTGTAAGTGAAACAAAAGTAAAACATCATGCTGATATCAAATCAGAACCTAAAAAGGAAAATAAAATAAATGAAGATGATGATTATGACAGCTTCGAGTTAAACCCAAAACAAATGTGTATGAAAATGGAACCAACAAGCACACCGCTGAAGTATAGAGACTCTTCTTTAATGTCATCACAAGATGAGTATGGAACACCAACTCATTCAAGAACCTTAGCTAATAAATCAGACTCCACCCTCAACTTATCAACTGGCTTAGTTAATAAATATTTAGAATTGTACCTAGACAAAAGCCCTAAAATTGACTACACTTACGGTGTTTATATGGATGATGGGAGGTGGAAAATTGGAAAATATAGCATTGACATTGATGAACAAAATTTAATTATTAATGGGAAGCAATATAACGTAACAATGGGCTTATGTGAACTTCTTTTTATGAAAGAACCATCAAAGAGTTTATATGATGAAAAAGATTTAGCTCATTATCGAGAAATCTTGGAAGATTCTAATGCCCATAGACGTGAATATAGTGCAGATGGACAAATAAAAGGTAGTAGAGGCTCCAAATATAAGGATATTATAAGTAAATTTGGCAGCCATAAAGGTATTGGACTCATGAAGCTGCCCAGAGAGGCTATTGACTATGTTTACTGGGATAATCCAAATGAATTGGTAGACAGATTACGACTCTTAATTGGCTCTCAAGTAGCTGGGAATAATAGCCATAACAATGAAATTGTTTCCATTATTGAGGAGTTAAGGGAGTCTGATTTAATTTTATAAAAAGCTTCCTTCCGCTTTGTATATATTTATTCATGAAATGACTGTTGATAAGTTCGGACGATCGCTAAGAGATGGTAATATTGAACGAGGTTCTCCTGGACCTCGAGGAGAACGCGGTCCCTCTGGGCAACCAGGCGAAAGAGGCCTCACCGGACCTGCAGGAGTAGGTTTTCTGCTAACATCAGATAATAACTATGATATGCAATTCAGCAATATTAAGAATCTCAAAAATCCAGAAGAAGATAGTGATGCTGTAAACAAGCTATATATAGATGAGGCAATAGATAAATATTTAGACCTCTGCAAATCCCATAGTAGTTTAGAAACAAAAACAGCTAAGAGTGAATTAGAGGAAGAGCTTGCGAATGTACATAATATTATTAAAATAACTAGAGAAAAACTGGAAACATTGACCCAATCGCACATAAATAAGTCATTTGAAAAGTTAAAAGTTTATATTGATACAAAGTGCGAAGACATTGAAAAGAACTTACGAGGGTTAATAAATGTAGAATCTCTTATAGTCAAAGCTAACAATGAGTAAAAAGGCCCTTGTGAGTGAGCTGCACAAAGCAGCTCGTCGAAATTTTCCCAGGCGTCGTGTCATTATGAAAGATTTGGATGATCTCTGGCAAGCAGATTTGGTTGAAATGGGTGCTTATGTTCGTGAAAATAATGGCTTCTACTATTTGCTAACAGTGATTGATACATTTTCCAAATATGCTTGGGTAGAACCTATTAAAAATAAAACTGGAAAACAGGTAACGGCAGCAATGGAAAAAATTCTAAAAAGCGGCCGGGTACCTAAACATTTGCAGACAGATGATGGTAAAGAGTTTTATAATAAAACATTCCAGACACTAATGCTAAAATATGGAATCAAACACTATTCGACTTTTAGTATAATGAAAGCCTCAATAGTTGAAAGATTTAATAGGACGTTGAAAGGCATGATGTGGAAAGAATTTAGTAAGAATGGTTCCTATCGTTGGATTGATTTTGTACACAATCTTGTTTATGAATATAATAATAAAAAGCATAGGACAATTAAAATGCGACCCTCTGATGTTAATCACATTAATAAAAATCTTCTACTACAAACAGTATACAATCACATAAAAATGGTGGAGAGAGCAAAATATAAGGTTGATGACTATGTTCGCATCAGCAAGCACAAACATATATTTGAAAAGGGGTACACACCGAACTGGACGACTGAGATCTTTAAAATTAAAACCATACAAAATACGAATCCGGTGACATATCTTCTAGAGGATTATGAGGGACATCCAATCAAAGGAGGATTTTATGAAAAAGAACTACTAAAGACGAAATATCCACATGATTACCTTGTTGAAAAAGTATTGAAGAAGAAACAGAATAAATTTTTTGTAAAATGGCTAGGGTTCTCTGCAAAACACAATTCATGGGTCGATAAAAATGAAATATTATAAATAAAAATAGCATTTTAAGTTATCAAACCATCTTTTATTGCTTTATACTAAAATGCCCCCAAGCAAGTGTGTCTGCTGAATTTTCTTTTAAAAACCGCTTATTATCATGAGAGCTTAATGCAATCTTACTTTGTCTTATGCTATATACATTGTGCTTATCTGATCGTATGTATTGCTGGGTTCTTATCTGTTCAACAGAGTTATTCAGACATGTTAAGTAATCATCAAAACTAATACTATTTTTTATTACATTTAATTTGACGCCTTTGGCTTTTTTTATCGAATCTTCATTATTTACTCTTATACTATACATTTTTGATCTTAATCCTATAAATTCGGTCATTACTTTCCCATTCAATTCATCTTTCATAACCCCAGGAACTTTTTTATTTACTAAAGGTATATTATATACATTATTCTGTGGATAATCGCTAGTATCAAAATAATTGACATCAGATCTTATGATTCTATAAATATCATCACACTTAAATTCATAAATTAGAGAGTCGGTATCAGTATATAACAGTTTACAATTTTTATCCATTTTTGGTAAAATATAATCATAATGAAATTTATAAACACATGTTTTAGAGATATCAAGTATACACATTCCTATATAAATGGGTTTATTAAAATAAACTTCAGTCTTATTTAATTCAACGGCAACCAAATTTCTATCGAAAATAGATCTGCTGTGGAAGTTCGGTTTAGCTATCATAACTTTAGCTCCATATCGACCTTCCCACTTAGTAAGCAATTTTACTATTGAATGTTTACGTACGTTTTCCATGGTTTTGCCAAAGACCGCATTATTCATAAGCTTATATTTGTTTTTATCAAATTCATTTCTAGCTTTCTTACGCATTTCCGTATTTAAGTCAATATATTTCTTTAACCACGGAGACTGATTGAATTGAAGAACTCGATGTATTTTTTTCAAAATAAGTCCATGAGCTATGCACTGCTTCAGATTTTTATAATGAAGGACATACGTTTCTTTATTAAATAATGTAGTCATCAGTTTTTGCTCCTTAGATCCAGTAAGGTGCTTCATGTGTTGGACAAAATGGTAAATCTGAATGCTTATCATGCAAATGTTGTGGGTACTCGAGATCGACTTCTAAGATGTAACCTAATGGAGATTCATCCGATACATGAGTAATTTCTATATCCGTATTCACCCATTTGAAATCATGTGTTGGAAGATACTGGGACATTGCCCAACCATATAAATTATTAACATCAAAGTACATGAGATATTTGGAATCCTCTTGATCGTTATAGTTTATCATATAGCTATTATTCGCTTTACTATATCGATTTGAACACTGACTTATTCCACCTCGAATTCCTCGTTCTATGAACATAACCATATCGACATCGGTTAACAACTCCAGCTCTATTTTGGTATATTTCAGCATAGCATCCCATGTTAATCCTGGTAGAGTAAAATAGTGCGCAGGATCCAAACCATATGTTTTTGCACATACCTTTCTAAAATTCTCAAAAACGTCGGCTAAAAGTAGAACATCGATCTTTAAATACAAATCTGAATATTCACCAAGAGTTTGTATGCGAAATGTTTTCCACACAGTTTGCATGTAAGTAATCATCATAAGAAATATCAGACTCATTTAATTGACTATAAAACGCTTCCTGGGGTGGTAATGTTACCTCATCCAATTTTCCCCAGTCGCTGGTGTAATCATAAGGAAATACACCTTTTCTCGTTACTAGCTCAAATTCTGAAGAATTCAAATGGTTCCACTCCTTTTTTGTTATAAGCAACTGTTCTTTAGGTAAATATGACGCCAGTTTATCTAAAGATGATGCCATAAATTTGAATGAATCAATAAAACGGAATTTAATTTCACTAGCTTTAACATTCTTTGTAAATGATATATATCGTTCTTTATTAATTGGCAAAAGAACCACTCTGCCTTCAAATGCAGTTGCAACTTCCTTTATTATAAAGTGAGCATCATAACCGCTTAAGATTACATTCTTCATGAGCTGGACCTCTATATTTTCCAGTTAGATGGCAATGATCTCGTACACGTTTTATTCCAATTGCAAAAGGTTGTTCACAAATATGACAATATCTGCCTTGTGTAAATTGCACTTTCTCATCTTCAGTTAACCTAATGAGCGGTTTAATCTCTGAAAATATGTCCTCTACCTTTCTCAGAATCTGCTGTAGTTGGTCTACGAACCAATGCTGACAATCAGCACCTCTATAAGAACGAAAGGCACTCAGGCTACTATTAAAAGAACAGTTGAAATAATATCCCACACTGTAGACCTCATGTTTTTGGTATCTTGTTGTTTTCCCCAACTCATCATTAGAAACAGGTTTCAACAAACATTCTAAATCGGCATATATTATAAAAGGTGCGCTTTCCTTAAAATTAAAATTTTTAAATTTCAACCATTTATTGTATTCTGTTGGCAAGAGAATTTTGCACTCATTCATTTTCGCACAGTCATCAACATGTGCAGCTAGTTTTTCTTCTGAATAGAAGTAATGAAGGCATCTATCACAAATATACTGTTTTCTATTTGTTTTAGAGAGTTGATACGAAACTAGGCGTGACAAGTCTTTAATCCAACAATAATGGTATTTAATTTCAAAGTTAGAATCCTCCTCCTCCTCATCATCTTCATAATAATTCTGAATTAATAATAAATTAACGTGTTTATCTTGCCGGTCTTTTGTTAGACGAACTGCAACTGTGTGAAGTTGTTTTTTTCTTTTTTCCAAAGCAAATATGTTTACGGATATAGCATTCACCTTTTCAAATTTAGTTATTTCATTTAATTCAGG
This sequence comes from Dioctria rufipes, assembly GCA_963924295.1. NCBI lineage: Eukaryota > Metazoa > Arthropoda > Insecta > Diptera > Asilidae > Dioctria > Dioctria rufipes. The sequence goes on along the minus strand of OZ002740.1, from coordinate 251,248,832 downwards.
AGGTAAACCAATTCTATTCAAATTCAAGATCTCGCTGTAATGTGGATAACTTGATACTCTATTTGAATGATGTTCGGCTGGGTAAAGTGCTGAAACTATAGCCCATGCAAAGCATGCAGAATCCTTATTATTAATGTTAATGCACGCATGTTTACACTTTATTTCAGGTGGTAAGTCGATATATGATGACCCTCGAAAGGGTTCGTACTTATTAATATTGACGGCTAAATTAATAATACTTGATAAAGCCCATCCACTATCACGCTCTTGAAATTCTTCTAGTTGAACTAATATATTCTGTTGAATATTTTCAAAAAACCATTGCTTTAAATCTGTGCCACGATCTACTACCACATTCTTTGTATTAAAATATTTAAATTCAAGTGCATCATCATCCTTTCGAGTAATTTTAAACTCTCCACAGAACGTAGTATTAATTTTAAGTGTGTTATACTTCTTTAAAATGTTTTGAATTCGTCGTGAAAATAAATGTTGAGCATCTTCTAAAAATATTTTGGGGTCCTTATGAATTAAATTAACTACTTCTCCTGTCCTGATTCGATCCATAAATGCTGATTCCACATCCTCCCAAACTACACGAGATTTTCTAGACTCTCCTTGAGAACTATTACCCCGACCACGGTGCAACAGTGAATGTAGCTTTACTTTAAATCCCTTGAGTTCTATAATACACCTTTGAAGACACCTTTTAGTTCCCATATTGGAACTCATCCTTAACACTGAACACGATCGCTGAATATATAATCTGCATTTTTTAAGAACATCATTGATTTGGTCATCCGTAGGACCCTTTATATTTCTCAAAGCCATTTTAATTTCATCAACCATATTCACTACGTTCTTTTTAATTGAAGCCATTGTTGTTAAACAAAATGAAAAAATTGCACCAATAACGGATTAAATACACAAATAACCTTTGGCTTTAGGTATTATCACAAACTTTGATAGTTGATATATGATAGTTAATTGTTTGTAACAACGAATTGAATGCACAAATAACCTTCTGCTTTTATATATATTACCACAAACTTTGACAATTAGTGCATGAGCGCCCTGTTTTATACAAAAAAAATGTTGAAATATAACCACGCCCTCTAATACTGCAAACACCTATACAAAAAATGTTGAAATATAACCACACCCTACACCAATTTCTTAGGTAAAAAAACAACAACTTTTTTTTATTTTTATTTTTATTTTTTTATATAAAATACATATTTAATATGTTTGGTTATAAAAATTCACTGGCTCAATGAATTCACTTAATTCAACAGGATGTGAAATCTTAAGATTAAACGATTTTCCAAATTCACCTCCATTAACTATGTAGAAACTTGCTTCTTTGTTGATATCTTCGAGAACCTCATCAGATAAATTATTAAAACGCTGTGGTAGGTAAATGACATTCGCCTCCAGTTCCAATAAAATCCTTTGGCCATATTGGGTTGAACATCTACGTGCCTTTAATACCGTATATGCTTTATTAACCGGCATATCCTTTACTTTCAAAATTTCCTTATAGGTGCTGCAAGCGTTGACATTGTTTAAAACTCTATTTATTCTTTGTTGCTGGTCCATTATTTCTTCTAAATCAGATAAATTTAAAAATAAACGTTGATGTAGCTTCCGAGGAATCTTATCTGATACTGATAAAGTTCAAATTATATCTTTACCTTATATACCTTATTCCAAGTTAAAAATAAATCATACACGCTGTTTTTTTTTTTTTTTTTTTGCTGATAAGCTTTAACGCGAGAAAAAATCTCAATTTAGCTAAAAATAACCGCCTAAATCAGATAAATTTAAAATAAAATAAACGTTGATGTAGCTTCCGAGGAATCTTATCTTATACTGATAAAGTTCATATTATATCTTTTACCTTAAAGTACAAATTATATCTTTTACCTTATATACCTTATTCCAAGCTAAAAATAAATTATACACCCTGTTTTTGTTGATAAGCTTTAGCGCGAGAAAAAGTCCCAATTGAGCTAAAAATAACCGCAATATAAAATTTTCTATTTTTAGAAATACTATACATCATTCCCATTTAACTAGCAACTAAAAGCTCACAACTTGTATAAAAGAACTATGTGTGTGTGTGTGTGTGTGTGTGTGTGTGTGTGTGTGTGTGTGTGTGTGTGTGTGTGTGTGTGTGTGTGTGTGTGTGTATGGATGACACGTGCCACCTGTTATTGTTTCTGGTTATAAACCCTAGCGTGGGAAAAATTAATTTTTGGAGTATCGCAATTTATGCGCCAACTTCTTAATATAGAGGGAAAAAAAAAAACATGTTTCTGTTTCTGTTTCTACTGATAAGCTTAACGTGAGAAAAATTAATTTTTGGGCATCGCGATTTATGAATTATGTACGAATTTCAGGATATATTCTAGAAAAACTTAGCGTGAGAATTTTAATATTTCCTGTTCTGTAATTTTTCTGTATAATAGTTTAGCGTGAGAATTTTTATATTTCCGATCCTGATATTTTTTCTGTATGAAAGCGGTGGTTCTATCCAGAGGAATGAATTTCAAATTTCTTTGCACATTGAAAGCATCATAATGGAAGCTAAAGAGTAAGTATTATATACAATACAATAATTATATAACTTCTAAAGTTCTCTTTTTTCTATTTTCAGCGAATGTCTACAAACGCTACTTATAATCAAGGAGGAACTTGGATGGGTAATCCAGAGGATTAACAACAATGAGACCCTCCAATGTCAGGACACGGTGTGCATCCTAACAAATTTGAGGAAAGTTCTGGACGCACTCTGTGTGTCAGGGTGGGGTGAGGATGACGAATTTGAAGAATTAATAAACTTACGGGAAGTGCTCCAATATGGTTACATAAACATAAATAAAGATGACCTGCTATTCTTAAGAATGTGTAAAAATATTGTAAATAACATTATAACCACAGTAGATAACCATGATGTTGTTATAGATATGGGGGTACTCACTAATCAGTCGGTGCTTCAGGTGTCAATACCTTAGCAGCACCTTATCCAATTTTGTTGTCACACGAAAACCTCGGGTGCTGACACTTTCTCTGTTAGGTTCAAACTTTCTATTTCACAACTTTTCGTTATTGTTAAAACACTACTTTTTTCCTTTTACAACCATTCTTTATTACTTTCTCTATTCACTTCTAACTTTCTATTTCACAACTTTTCGTTATTGCTAAAACTCTACTTTTTTCCTTTTACAACCATTCTTTATTACTTTCTCTATTCACTTCTAACTTTCTATTTCACAACTTATCGTTATTGCTAAAACTCCGTGACCGCCCGATAATATGCCAATAAACCGACTGTACTCGACTTGGATTTTCGTAATCGCAAGTCTAGTTGCTCAGGATAGGAAAGTGCTTAATTAGCATTCCTATCCTGAGAAAATTATTTACCGCTGGGCATGTTTAAACATGCCCAGAATTATCGCGACGAACGATGGTTGGAATTGAAATTTGATATTTTCATAAATATCCAACCATCGTCGTGCTATCGTGCATACATTGTTGCGATCACAATGTATGCAGCTCGCGACAATTCGCTGATAAGAGCTTTTTTCGGTGAAGACTTGATCATTTCAGTCTTCACCGACGTAAAATTTTATGCGCCCGATATGTATGTTTGTATGTATGTACATACATATCGTATTTACGACAAATCTTACTGAAGGTACGATTTGTCGTGGGGCTTTTGTTTTTTTTCTAATGAAACGACTTGGGATGAAACTTAAAACTTCTATTTTTCCCAAGTCGTTCTTATGGGAAAATATTTTGGTTTTGTGCAAAGGAATGTGACGAAATTGCTGATGGCAATTTTTCGCTTTGCAGAGAGATAAGCTAACCATATTTTAAGCATGATTAGCTTTATACTTATGTATGTTGGTTAAATAAATTTAATCAATTATAATTATTTTTAAAATATCTATTTTAGACAATTTAGATATATAACAATCCTTCCCCCTTCGAAAAAGAGTATTATTCTTTGAAGAGGAATAATACTCAGGGGAAGGTGTAGACGGAAATCACTTTGTGCACGTCAGCGCAATTGCATTGACCAGATGTTTAGGTTTTAACTTTCTTGATTAATGCCGTCCGTCTTATCTCAGTTGAGAAAGATTTTGTTTATATATCGATGGTCGGGAACATATAAGAAATTTGGGCATTGCACTAAGATTTTTGGCTCATTCAACATGACGTTCCGAGTTGCGCTAGGTCGAAATCCCTGGTATCCCCCGAGCCTACTAACAGCCCGAATTACCAGTATTTGTATCTCCCGGGTAGCTCGCAATTGGCAGGGACCCATCAAGCTTTTGTTACACGAGCGGGATGCCGAGCCCGCGGTTTCCTGGATGGAGCCTGCTGAGGCCGGTCATACTTATATGGCCAATTTGTTTACCATTCCTCATGGCGGTATGGGCTGGTCCGCTTCAGGTAAGCTGAGTAAACGAAAGAGAAATAAAATCCTTGGGTTTTAGCTAATGCTTTATTTTAAACTTTCAGGTGGCACCCTTGTTATTAGTGGGGAGTATGGTTTTTGCGGATGTTGCATGTTTTCTGAGTCTGACCCCGTGGCGGCGCTTTATGCCATGTTCTTCGCAACTCCACCTGGCTCTCCATCAGGATCAGAAGAGGACGCAGATCATGCTGAGCCACCACTTGGATATGGCGAGGTCGCGTTAGAACCCGCGGCTTCCGACGATTGGGACTCTGAAGATTTTGTCGGCGACGTGACAGGTTCAGAGAACTGGGATCTTGAAGAGCCAGCCATCTAAGTGCATCAATGTGCCCCCTTCTTTTTTTTTTTATTTTTATTGAAAAATTTGTATCTATCCTATCCCTTCTTCTTCTTCATAATTAATAAATATAAGTTTCTTCCCTTTAAAAAAAAATGAGTTTTATTTTAATGTTCCTATTCACCTTTCAGGATTTTTTTGTGTTTGGCTCTTAATTTAGTCGGCGCGGTCGTTCGGTTCTTGATCGGATTGGCACTGGTTTTTGGCTTGACATTTTTTCTTATTTTACAAAAAGGGATTTTGTCATCTTATTTTCTAAAGTTTGTTTTCAAATATTCATTCCTATTCTATTCTTATTTATTTACTTATTTTCTTTATGCAAAAAAAATTTTACGTTTTATTCTAATGTTAGTGGTTATATAGTTTCTATGGTATGTTATTTTTGTTATATATTTATTTTATTAACTCTATTTATTTTCTATTTGTTATCTCTATCTACTATCATTTATTGTATTTATATTGTTTATTGTTATATTTATTCGTTAACGCTAGCGAGGGAGAGTATCTTTTTTCTTTCCCTTGGGGTTTGTATTATGTACTTATGTTTTTAGTACCCTAATTTATCTTACTCTAATTTATTTACTATATATATATATTTTTTTTTTCATTTGGTTTTTATTCTTACATCTCTTTTTTAAATTATTTATTAGGGTTTATTGAAACCGCTTACATTTATTTTCTAGGTGCTCTACTATTAGTGATAGAGCTTATGACCGTTTGAAGTGGTGACACTATACCACTTGCACTGACCTAGTAGGTGGTAGGGTGCGGGTCCTTTTTAGAGGGGTAGGTTCGATTATTTCGAATTGTTTGCTTTGTTCCTCCGCCTCTGGGGTTTTCTTAGGCTTGCGTGAACGGTAATTTTTTATGAATGGGACTAGCCATTTGGCGACCAGGTACAGTACCATACATGTGATGACAACACCAGTTAAGGATACTGATGTTGCAGCTAGGACATGTGTAGGGTGGTGACTGATATGAGGAACTATTTTTTCTAATTTTTTGTCCAGTTCTTTTAATGACTGGGTACCTTCTAGGATGATGCTGTTAGTGTCATCTCCTGAATATAGTTCTGTCTGTATTTCTTCCGACGGTATTTTTTCTTTGGTTTCATTAAGATATTTTTCTACCATTTGCTCTAATGGAGCGATATTTGGGAAGTAGTTGGGTTGTTTGAGACTCAATTGCTGGATATTCTCTGCCTCATAATGTAGGATTTGTGATCCTACTTGTAATTGACAGGGATGGTTGATAGTAATTATTCCTTGGCCTTCTATTTTTGAAGTTAGGAATTGTTGGGTACACTGAAGGTGTACAATTGTTGGTTCTATCAACGAGAATATCCAAGAATTTGGTTTACTTAATTTAATAAGTAGGTCTCTGGGAGGTATTTGCGCTCTAAATTGACACTGTGGCTCTTCCTTTAATGGATTAAAGAGCAGCTTCACTACGCATTCTTTGGACATTGTAGCCTTTGTTATGGGAATGCCTAGCTTAGCGATGTAAGTGTCCTCTTTGGAAGATTGAGTGATCTTTTTGAAGATTTTAAGATCTTGTGTTTTTAATAATAGAATATCCTGTGTCTGTACCTGGTGCGCTACGTGCGAGTACTGTATTTCGGGTACCAATGATTGTTTTTTATTAACATGGATAGGGAAACTATGTATCCTATACAACTTCATTCGTGGTAAATTGAAAATCGGAAGTTGTATTCTAATAACTAATTTGTCTTGGACTATACGAGCCTTTGTTTCCGTTGTCTGATATAACAGGGAGAGACAATTTTGTGCATCTGGGCAAGTAGCGTGGGACTTGTGGTATATCTCTAATAAACTTTTGGGAGACACCACTAGCGGATGCAACTGGTGATTTTTACTGGAGATTATTATGTCGAGTAAGGCTTGTTGCCTGTACTCAATTTCGACAATTTGTAAGGTCAGGCTTGAAATTATCTCCTGCCTTAATTGTCTCATTAGTAAATCATCAGTGATATTTTGCATTCTATTTACCTGGAGATTTATTTGACGTTGTCTTTCTTGTCTTTCCTGCAGAGATGTCAGTGGCTTTTGAATTTGTTGTAGTGTAGTTTTGACTACACTGATCTGCTGTCTTTCCAGGTCGGCTAGTGCTTTTGTATTTGTTTCGAGCTCCTCGAGTCGACTGTATACCTCTTGTTCATTAGTGCTGTCCATGGTCCCGAATAGGTAGTGCATTGCATTGCCTATTCCATCGAAGATGGATCTTGTTGATCTTGATTTGGGGACCACTTCTCGAATGACACTTGTTCTTCTCTTGATATTTTCTAAGAGAGAATGAACGTGTTTTTGCTGTACCAGGCATAGCTCATCGGTTTGAGAGCGATTCGAACATAGTCGGTGAACTAAGTGCTCCGCCTGTTCTGCCATAAGCGTTTGGTTGTCCAGTTCCCTTAGGTTGATCTCCGTTAGTATATTCCATGTACTGTGGTATACTTGTAATTTTCCTAAGTCCTCATATAGTATTCCTGTATTGTTCAGGGGACTTATTGTGTAGGCTTCCGTTTGAGTTTGTCCCATTGCCAGATGGAAGCAGCATATTAACACCAATATGTGCTTCATGCTCTGTAGAAAATGAAGGATAGGCTTCTTTAGTCAGTTAGTTATACTAAATAGCATATAACATTTAGGTATAGTATTGCTTAATTAAATCGTTGATAATTTGTATAATGGGGGCTTACTTGCTAAAAGAAAGACGAGGTAGAACAGGATAGGAGGACTGTAAGCCGGTTCCTGCTAAATCTCGTCAAAAGATGAGCATTGCATTCTTTCAAAAGTTTAATTAGGGAATTGGTTAATTTACAACAATGAGTAAAAAGTAAATCATGAAGAGGAATACGAAACTCTCAAGGCAAGGTATGAAGGATGCAAGTCAAGGCAAGCAAGAAAAATTTTGTTGGTAGAGTATTTAATTCACTCAGAGAGTAAGGGTTTATTTGTTATATGTTCAGTTTTATTTACGTAGCGTATTTTTTATTAATTTAAATAAAATTTAGGTAAAGTTTGACTTCATGAGTCATAGGGAGTAATCCCGAGTACGGAACCTTTAAGTAGGTAGTTATTAGTTTAACTGGCGAAAATTTGTTTCAGTGGGACTTATTTTCTAAAGGTGTATGTACCAGTGTACTACTCGTAATAGGGCTTTAAACGGTTGTTGTGTACTACAACCTGCCGTTTGCCTATTTTTATGGTAGTGTTTGTTGGACTAGGTACGTTGATTACCAGATATGGGCCAACCCAGATTTGAGACAATTTGTGTTTGCGGCTTTCACTTTTGAGGAGGACTTTGTCTCCTAGGTGGAAAGTGAGAGGCCTGACTGTTTTGTCGTAATATGCCTTTGAGCGTTGTTTGCTGGCTAAGAGATTTTTACGAGCCGTGGCATATGATTTTTGTAATCTGTATTTGAGCATATGGTAATAACTTTCGTGGTTATATACGGGCTCAGGGTCCCGTTTTAAATCAGTTGGGACATCCGCTGTGAAGCCGTAAAGGCAATCCATCGGGGTTAGTTTAGTACCCTCGTGTACACTGTTATTGTACACGAATGCAGCGGTTCGTAGGAATTGATCCCATGTTTTGGGATTTTCGTCTACGATTGTACGCAGATATTCGGGGGCGGTGTTTCAGCGCTGGAGCTAGTATTGGCCTCTTGGGCTTTTTGGTTTTGAGCTCTGATCACGGCGAAGCAATGAGCGGGTTTCTTTGTTTTCTTTTTACTTGGGGAAATGTTTTCCTCCACATCTGAGTCCATAGTGTGGTGGACTTGGGCTTGTACCGTTAAAGTGTTGCCTGTATTGTCTTCGATTAATACTTGTGGAATGCGGCTTAATGCATCCGCATTGGTATTATACTTCCCTGGTTTATATTCGATGGTATAATCGAATTCTGATAATTTGTGGTGAAATCTCACCAAACGGGAAGTCGGGTCTTTAACGTTAAAGACACCTTTGAGAGGCTTGTGGTCAGTATAGACCGTGAATTTCCTGCCTTGGAGGTATCATCGGAAATTCCTAGTGGCCCAGACTATAGCCAATAACTCCTTTTCAATGGTGGAGTAATTTCTCTCGGCTTTGTTCAGCGTTCGGCTTGCATAGGCGATAGGTTGGTCTTTTCCCACTTCTCCTTGGGAAAGTACAGCGCCTAATGCTTCGTTACTGGCGTCCGTTGTGAGGTTGAAGGGTTTAGAGAAATCTGGATAGATTAAAAGTGGTGGGGAAATTAGAGCATTTTTAATGCTTTGAAATGCTTCTTGGCATTTCTCGGTCCAATTGAATTTTACGTCCTTGCGGAGTAAATTCGTGATTGGACGAACGATTTTAGAGAAGTCCGGAATGAACTTCCTGTAGTAATTGGCGAGTCCTAAAAAGGACTGAACTTGCCTTACTGTTCTGGGAACAGGAAATGTTTGGACGCAGGCCGTTTTGCTGGGGTCTGGTAATGCACCTTCGCTAGAGCATTTGTGACCTAGGTAAACAACTTCTCTTCTCAAGAACTGGCACTTCTCTGGCTGCAGTTTGAGGTTGTTCTCTCTCAATTTGTCGAAGACTTTGCGAAGTTTATCATTGTGGTCATTTAGGTTTTTCCCGTAAATGACGATGTCGTCAAGATAAACGAAACATTCGAGGCCTTGTAGGCCTGTCAGAACGAAGTTCATGAGGCGTTGGAATGTAGCGGGAGCTCCTTTGAGTCCGAATGGCATACGCTTAAATTCGTAGTGCCCGTAATTAGTGCTAAAAGCGGTCTTATGTCGATCTTTTTTGTCGACTAAGACTTGATGATAGCCGTTGGCCAAATCGAGAGTGGTAAAGTATCTGGCATGACCTAGTTGGTCAAGAATATCCTCGATTCGGGGTAGCGGAAATGCGTCGCCAATTGTCTTTTCATTCAATTTACGAAAATCGACAACGACGCGCCACCTTTTTTCACCATCGGGTCCCGCATTTTTGGGGACAACTAATAAGGGTGAATTCCAAGGGCTTTTGCTAGTTTGGACTATCCCGTTGTCTAGCATTTCTCTTAATTGCTCGTTGATTACTTGTCTCTGGGTCTCTGGTAATCTGTAGGCCTTTTGGTTTATGGGCGCTTGATCTTGTATTAAAGGGATATTGTGGGTGATAGCATTTGTGTATGTGAGCTTATCACCTTTTAGAAAGAAGATATCGTTGTACTCGTAGCAGAGTTCGGATATCGAAGCCTTTTCTTCCGCATTTAGATTTGGGTCTAGGCTGAGCTCTTGGTCTAACCTGTTGACTCGCGGAGTATGTGTGGGATCTTCATGATCCGGAAATAAGTATTTTACGTGTTGTAAGATAGCTGTGTTTTCCGAAAAGCTTATGTTAGTTTTAGGTTGTTGTAACCTTTTTTTGTGATTATTTTTACTTACTTTACTAGTCGGCAGGGCATGTGCTTCCTGCTCTTTTATTGGTGGAGTACCGTAATTTAGGGGTACTTTACATTGGTCCAAGTACTCGCACGCTTTTGTATTTTGGCTAATAGGCCGTGAAAAATTGGTTCTCTTAATACTATTTGACGGTGGAGCCAACTTTGCCTTCAATGAGGTCTTACGGATCTCGCACGCGTCTTTTATCGGGCTCAGGGGGCACCTTGTATTCTTAATACTAATTTTATTAAGTGGTGGAGTCGACTTTGCCTTTAAGTAGGTCTTACTGAGCTCCCACGCACTTGTGATAGGGCTCTTGGGCCACTGTTGTTTCTTAACACTAACTTGGTTGGGTGGTGGAGTCGTCTTTGCCTGAGAGTAGGTCTTACTGAGCTCACCCGCACCTGTTATAGGGCTCTTTGGCCTCGTATATATCTTAAATCTAGGTAAACTGGACGGAGGAGTCCTCGGCATCTTGTTTATCGGCTTCTGGATCTCGCTCGCATCTTTTATAGGGCTCTTGGGCCTCGAAATTTTTTTATAATTTACTCTATTGGACGGTGGAGTCATTGCTGCCTCTGTTCGGGTCTTACTGAGCTCGCACACGTCTTGTATGGGGCTCTTGGGCCGCGTTAGTAACTTATATCTAGGTATTCTGGAGAAAGAAGTTTTGCTTGACTTCTGTTCTGCCTTGGGAGGCTCACTGATGTTTGTGTTACTCGCTTGCGATTTATTCGGCTTGAGAACGTGTTGTGTATCAGTGGCTTCTCCTATTGGGATGACGGCGTAGTCATGTATAGGGAGCAGTTGTAATAATAAACTGTTGATGTACAACTCTGAACAAAATGTAAACTTTGTTTGCTTACCAGAAAACTTTTGATTGATTATATGTCAATTCCTGTAATTGACATATAATGATCTACGTTTACAAATCACAAACTTCGTCGATTCTGCTAAGCAACGTGGACATTTGTGGTGTTCTGAAATTTAAAATGGTAGTAGGTAATGTAGCGATTGAAAAGATATCATTTGATTATCATTCACTTTTAATCACTGAGTTCAGTAATCTAACAAAATTTAACTAATTCTACACTTAAAAATATTAAATTTAGCACAATTGAATTTATCGTTTTTTAGTTTTCTCAAAAAAAATGCAACAAAAATTTACTCAAATATAGTTCTAGTTTACTGACAAGTCAGTCCGTTTTTGTTTTAATTTACTCTAGGTTTTCCCTTTTTTTTTTTTTAATTCAATACTTAGTTACCTAATTAATATTTATAACTAATTATTTATTTTACAAACAATTACTCTGTTTGAATTTTATTGTTTGAGCATGGTTTGCAAAATATGCCATACAGGCATGTTTTTCGCAAAATGTCACAACACAATAAAATTTACAATTCAATTTATTTATAACAAAAAAAAAATTCTGAAAAAGAAAGGAAATTTATTTATTATTAATAATCAATTTGCTTAGGTTAATTGTGACCCGTAATTATATCCTTATGACATGCTATTACATATGTCCCATAACCTCAAATTGATTAAAACTGAAAATATAATACCTTTGCGAATATTTATACACTATCCTTCCAAAAAATTTAGGTGTTGTTGCTTGCTGCTATTTCGCAATAAAAAACTTAAATGGAAGTGATACGAAATTCACTGACAGACTTATCTCAATTTGAGCACTCAAATCCTTATGAAAAACTTCTAAGTCCAAACCGTAGACAATAATTTTATGAAAAAAAAATCGCAAGTCCAAAAACTACAAAAAAAAACTCTAAACTCTTGAAAATATTTGCATGAACTAGAAAATTATGCTTAGCATGTGTTTTCTAAATGACAACTCGATGAAAATAAGAGATCGAATGAAGGAATGACACGCCTTTTATAGACAGATTTGTTTCAATTTCACTATCCATAAAGTGAAATTATCAAATTATTGGCCTTTTGTGAATGAATTAAGGATTTTAATTATTATTGGTGTATGCCAAAATGAATTTTACATTTTTTGGCATATTTACCATAAAGATTTAATATTAAATTTCTTGATTTTCATTGATTTTTACGACTTTTCTCATCTACATTATCGACGCGCCATTTTTGATTCATTCTAAGTAATTCCTCTCTAGATTTTTGCTGTTTTGTCTTGCTCGCACCGTGCATCTCTTTCGCACTCGTTAGTGCAAATTGAAATTATAAATATCGCGAATTACGCGAATCCCGCGAAAAATACCGCGAAACGAACGGCACCATTAAAATCGCGCGACGATTTTACCCCAATTTGACGTATCGCATGTCATGGGAGTATGAAGTTCACCGTGAAAATTTTAATCCGAACTGTCAAACGCGCGCGATTTGTTTTTATTAGTTTTTTAGTGTTTTTATTATTTTGTGCAGTGTTTTCCTGATATTATCATCGCTGGATACCATATAGTACAGGTAACTATAATAATTTATTGGATTTATTGTGAGTTTCTGTGTTTTTGAGATTGGTGGACACCTGTACAGGTGAGCTTTGTTTTGGGTGTTTTCTTACCTGAAGCGTCCACCAATCTCCTAGATGTACCTTTATTTGCATGATTAATTACCCTTTGTGTGTTTCTTTATGTTATGTGCATGTTATTGCAGAAAATCATTCTTAATTTCCTGCTTCTTTGTATGTTACATTTGTCTTTGTTTACATGAAATGAAAGACTTGCATGTACCTTTCTAATGGGTTTTATTATCCTGTTTGTTCTGTTTTTAATTCAATATTAATCTAATTTATTAAAATTCATTTGAAAACTTCTAAATCTATTCTTTTTTTGTTTCATGTCATCGAGGGACTGTCGCACCTGTGATGCACTCCAGGTGCAGGTAAGATGCTTTAATTAAGTTCATTTTGATCGAGGTACATTGTTATTTTTCTTTTTCAGGTTCGTCGAACATTCTCCCCCCCGTTGAACAGCCATGTTCAACCGTTCTCTTATTGTTTTAATGCCTCTCTTGTGGTATTTAAAAAATTTTAGGGTTCCATCAGCAAGTACTCGCAGATGTACTTGATATCGATCAGGTAGATTGATCATCTTTTCTCTATTTCGTCTTGTTTTTATGTTCTCAAAATCTATTTTTTTGATGACATGCCTTGGTAGGTAGATGTCGACGTTTTCGCGTGTGACGAAACGTTGGAACGAGTTTTCGGCACGCATTTTTACCTCGTTTATAGTGGAAGAAACCTTGAGTTTTTTCAGATCATAAACCTGTGCTCCATTGATTATTGCTGGTTCATTTAGTGTTGGCGCTGTTTGGGGGGTCGCTGAATGCAACAATTATGTTAGTTGAATTGTTGTTGATGCTGCTGTCGTGGATGTCCTGGAAGGCCCTTTTGGTTTGACAGTAGATGGAACAGGACTCTTCTCTGGCTGTGATTCTGCAGTAGCCTCTGTAATGTCCGATAGTAGCTTGCTAATATCATCATCTGGGTTAATTGGACTACCCGGGAGCGAGAAGTTGAAATTCAGGTCATCGTATATGTCCAAAAGGTCCTGATCGATCTGGTGACTTGTTGATGGCACCGGGCCTGTTGATTCCGTCATTTTTTTTGGCTGACCAGTCAAGACGTCACATCCTTCTTCTACATACCAGCTCGCATCAAGAGGGCTGCCTGGAGGAACTAAATCCAAGTCGAACTCAAAATCATAATTAAGTTCTAATATGTCTTCATTTAATTTGTAATCAGACATCTGTAAAAATAAATGAATTAGTACTTTGTTTTTTTGTATGGGACAACACAACAATTAACAGATGTGTTAGGACACCACATGTTTGTTAACTAACACTTAATTGATTGGAAGACGACAAATTTTTGTTACCGGTCTTGTGAAAGTGCTCCTCTGAGTTCTGACTTGTACTACTCTTACCAATCCATCGGCTCCAGGATACACTTCTTCTATTATTCCCAAGGGCCATAGGGTTGCTGGTGTGTTGTCACACTTTAATAGTATTACTTCTCCCCTTTTTAGATTCGATTCTGCTCTACACCATTTGGGCCGATTTTGTAATTGATTAAGATAGTCCTTGGACCAATGTTTCCAGAATTGTTGAACCATTTGCTGTACGTGTTTCCATCTAGTAGAATAATTTGATGTAGTAGTCGTGTAATCTGGTTCTGGTATCGCGTTTAAAGACTGTCCAATTATAAAATGCCCAGGAGTTAGTATTAATTGTTCATTTGAATCGTTACTGACCCGACATAATGGCCTTGAGTTGAGACAAGCTTCCACTTGTGCTAGTAGCGTAGCATATTCCTCAAAGGTGAAAGTAGCATTTCCAATGGATCTGCGCAAATGATATTTGGTGGACTTAACACCGGCTTCCCATAATCCTCCGAAATGAGGTGCCGCTGGTGGATTCATATGCCAATTAATGGACTTCGATGTCAAGTATTCCGCAGCTTCTGGCCATGCTTCTTTTATGGCCCTTTGAAGTTCCTTATCTAGAATAGCTTTTCCACCAATGAAGTTGGTGCCACAGTCCGAATAAATATCATTGCACAGACCTCTTCTGCTAACGAATCTTTTCAATGCTGCAATGAAAGCTTCCGATGTCAGGTCAGATACTAACTCAAGATGTATGGCCTTTGTAGCCATGCAGATGAAGAGGCAAAAATATGCCTTTTGTAGTTTAGCATTTCTTAAATTTGATGCTTTGATGGTTATCGGGCCCGCATAATCGATGCCGACCTTGGAGAAGGGTCTGCTAATGTTTACCCTTACTGATGGCAGATTGCCCATTAATTGTGTCGTCGCTGCTTGCTTCTGTCTAAAGCATTTGACGCACTTATGCAATCTTGTTGTAATGCAACGTCTTCCGTCTAAAATCCAAACTGAGTTACGACTAGTATTTAGTACTAGAGCAATGTTTCCATGTAACGTTTCTAAATGTAGCTTGTCAATCAGAATTAGTGTTACATGGTGATCGCGTGGTAAGATTGTCGGGTGTTTCCTACTATAAGGTAGCAGGGCGTTATCCAATCGTCCTCCGACTCTCATTAACCCATCCTTGTCCAATATTGGATTGAGCCTTAAGAGCCTGCTATTTTTGGATAAAGTTTTGTGTTGTACTAAATTTTCATATTCCTCTGGAAAAGTTGTTAATTGTACTAGTTTGAATATGGTCCTTTCTGCATGCTTGCATTCATCGTTTGTGAGAGGCTGAACTCTCTTGCTTTTGGAATTTTTGCAATTGTAACAAAATCTTAGTATTGTTGCTGTGATGCGCACTAAGCGTGTGAATGATGAATATCTTTGCAGAATGTTGTCTTCTATATTTGCTAGAAAACTAATTACTGTCGTTGCCCGTTGTTCTAGTGTGGTTGACTGTGTAATCTGACTGTGCTTTGGCCACTTGTTTTGTTCTTGTGTAAGCCAACTTGGACCGTGCCACCATAATTTGTTGCTGACCAAGAGTTTGGATGAGATGCCTCGTGACGCTATATCTGCCGGATTTTGTTCGGATGAAATATGTTGCCAATGATCGTATTTTAGTGTATCTTGTATTTTTACGACCCTGTTGGCAACGTAAATTTTCCATTTCGAAGGATGCTCTTTGATCCATTGCATCACGATTGTAGAGTCTGTCCAAGCAATTATTGGAATGTTTTGAAAATGCATGCCTTGTACTACTGTTTTTATTAGCTTCACGAGTAACAATGCACCATTCAATTCAAGTCTTGGAATTGTTGTGGGCTTAATAGGTGCCACCTTAGTTTTTGCAGTTAGTAAGTGTGACACTATTTTACCATTTTCTTGCTCTACTCGCAAGTATATTGCTGCAGCATAGGCTTTAGATGAGGCGTCACAAAATCCGTGAATCTGCATCTGTGCACCTGGAGAATAGTGTACCCATCTTGGGATTTGCACTTGTTCCAGCGTCTGCAAATTGCTTACGAATATTCGCCATTGTTGTCCTAGCATGTTTGTTACCGGTTCATCCCATGACGAGCCTGTGATCCATAGGTTCTGCATTAGTATTTTTGCTTCTATCACAACCGGGGCTAGCCAGCCTAGTGGATCATATAGTGAGGCAATTCCGGACAATATGCTTCTTTTCGTTAAAACTTCAGGTTCACACAATGGTTTGATTCCGAAGGTGAAGTAGTCTGACTTAGGGTACCATTTAATACCTAATGTCTTTATTGACTCAGTGTCTGAAAATATCGTTGAGTCTTTTAGCTCTCTGTGCTCTGGAGGAAGATCTTGTAGAAGCCTATTGTCATTGCTGGACCATTTTCGTAGATTGAATCCAGCTGATTTTAACATTTCAATGAGTTGATATTGTAAGGTCATTGCATGATTCACGTTGTCAGCCCCAGATAACAAATCATCTACGTAAAAGTTTTTATATACTGCTTCTGCAGCTAAGGGAAACTTGTGACGTTCATCTTCAGCTAGCTGCTGGAGTGTTCTGATCGCTAAGTACGGAGCTGATGTGGTACCAAAGGTCACTGTTTTTAATTTATAATCCTTTAGTATGCCCGTTTTTGGATGGCGCCATACAATTCTCTGATACGTTTGATGATCAGGATGTACTTGGATCATGCGATACATCTTCTCTATATCTGCATTCATAACAATTTTGTATTTTCTCCAGTTTAGTAATGTCGTAAATAACGTAGGCTGCAGGGTTGGTCCATTTAATAGATATTTGTTGAGCGACATTCCATTTGTGGTTTTTGCCGAGGCATCAAACACGACGCGTAATTTAGTTGTGGTGCTATCCTTAAACACGGCATGGTGTGGGATGTAGTAATGTTGTTCTTGGTCCTGTGGTAGATCTACTTCCTCCATGTGATTTAGTTGTATGTATTCATCTAGACATTTTTCGTATTCTTCTTTAAATTCAGAGTTTTTTGAGAATTGACGTTGTAGGTTCTCAAAACGCCTGATTGCCTGTTGTCTAGATTTGCCTAATATGGGTATCGGGTTATCTACAAACGGTAGTTTCACTTGATACCTTCCTGTGTCTAACCTGATGCAAGTGTCCTTATATATTGTTTGACACAGCTGTTCATCCTTTGTTAGAATTCGATCTGTAGAAACTTCCTCCGTTTCCCAAAATTGTCTGAGCTGCATCTCTAGCTCATTTGTGGTAGCCATGAAAGTTTTGACATGTGTTTCATGTGTTCTGTTTTCTGCAGTTCCGAGTAGTATCCAACCGAAGATGGTTTTGACCGCGGTTGGACTAGTGTCTGTGCCTTGTACAACTCCTTCTTGTACAATTTTTGCATATACCTTGGCACCCAATAGAGCGTCTATTTTGCCAGGCTTCCAATAGGTGGGATCTGCCAGTTCTAGTTTCTTTAAGTGGTGATAACTTTCCTTGGAAATTGTTCTGGTTGGTAAATTATCGGTAATGTTGTTGATTACCAGGAAATTTTCTTCGAATGTTGTCTTGTTTAGACCGCAGGATTGTAGCGTTAGTTTGGTATGCTTGTCTAAATTACTCATTGATCCTTTGTTTAGTCCAGTTACCACTACTAATGTCGGCATACAATTGGCTTGTAGTTTGTGGCATGCTGCTTGTGTAATGAAGGAACATTCTGAGCCTGAGTCAATAAGACATCGCAGTATTTGTGTTTTTCCTGATTGAGCTTTAACCTTAACTAAAGCCGTTGATAATAAGGCGTATGATCTCTCCCTATTCATATAGGTTTGAGTCACTTGTGATGAGTCAGTATTAGTACTAGTTACTGGTCTTGTTTGCCTGGCCTCATTATCAGTGTTGTTGTGTAGATTGTTTGCCTCTACATTCCTGGGATGCAAATTGTTTGCTTTTGCATCCTCGTGCAGTGTGGTATGATGCCTTTTCTTGCATTTGAGGCACCTATACCTGCTTGAACATTCTGTGACTGAATGCTTTTTTGATAGACAGTTATAACAATGTTTGTTTGTTGTAACTAGCTTCCGTTTGCTCTGTATATCCATTTTTTGGAATTTATTACAATGTTGTAGAAAATGATCTCCATTACATGCAGAACATTTTTGAGAACTTACTACGTGATATGTCTTAGTTGTAGTAGTTGGTTTGGAGATACTCTTGGTTTGATTTGACTTGTGTACCAATGTATCAGTAATTGCTTCTAATACTTTCAATCGAGTGTCTAAAAATGAGTTGAAGTCTTTATATTTAGGAAGCTCCTGTGATGCTCCTTGATGTTCTTCCCATAACCGTAACGTTATAAAGGGTAGCTTTTGTACAATTAGATAAATAAGTAAAACATCCCATGATGACGTATCTACTTGTAGGCTCCGTAATTGCTGCATACACTCTTCAGTCGTATCAATCAGCGATTTTAGACCAGCGGCTGTTTCTGTGTTTAACTTTGGTTGACTTGTTAATAACTTTAACTGATGATGCACTAAGATTTTTTTGTTTTCATACCTCGCCTTTAATTTATTCCATGCGGGTAAATAATCTTCATTAGTAATTGGGGTATGCCGTAATAGTTTTTCTGCATCTCCGTGTAATGACCCCTTTAAATAATATAACTTCTGAACATCTTTTAGATTTGTGTTATTGTGTACTACAGCTATATACAAATCGTGGAAAGTACGCCAGCTATCATAATCGCCACCATATTTTGGTAAAGCAATCTTTGGGAGAACATTCTGTTGTTGTTGTTGTTCTATCCGTGTTTGCTGTGTTAGCAACAATGTAGAATCTGTCAATTCTGTTGTATGATGGATTGCATCATACAGTCCACCTATATATATACAGTAATCTGTCTCTAGCTTACTAAATGTCTCATCAAGAATGTATTTCGGTGTGGTTTTTGGAGGATTTTCAATAATGTATTCATTTATCACCTGATCAATCTGTTCATATTCTATCCACACTCGTCTGATTTCGGAGAGCTTTGCTTCAAAATAGCCCTTTGAGTGTGTTTCGAGTAATGTTCGTTTCCCATTCTCGATCGTTTTTTGCAGACGACTTCTCAATGCCTGTTCCTTATTTAATATCGTCTTTAATTCAGTCATTGTAAACTTTGTACTAATATTTGAGTGTTGACGTAACTTGAAATTGTCAATTAACTGTAACTAACCAGAAATTATCTGTGCTAAATTTAACTTAAGTTTCGTTAAATGTAGAAATTACTTGATCTTTCTAAATATTGCCCTAAATCTGATTATCTTCAACCAATTTATAGTGCAATTTGACTTGACACATGCAGCTAAAATCGAAAAGTACTAGATTCACCTCTGTATAGTTTAAGACTATTGTGAATTATCTTAATACCCACAATGCAATGTTCAATGGGAATGAACGAAATGAATGAACTGATGAACAAAAATGAATGAGTCAAACGAATTCCTGGATGGAACCACCAAAATGTACAACTCTGAACAAAATGTAAACTTTGTTTGCTTACCAGAAAACTTTTGATTGATTATATGTCAATTCCTGTAATTGACATATAATGATCTACGTTTACAAATCACAAACTTCGTCGATTCTGATAAGCAACGTGGACATTTGTGGTGTTCTGAAATTTAAAATGGTAGTAGGTAGTGTAGCGATTGAAAAGATATCATTTGATTATCATTCACTTTTAATCACTGAGTTCAGTAATCTAACAAAATTTAACTAATTCTACACTTAAAAATATTAAATTTAGCACAATTGAATTTATCGTTTTTTAGTTTTCTCAAAAAAAAATGCAACAAAAATTTACTCAAATATAGTTCTAGTTTACTGACAAGTCAGTCCGTTTTTGTTTTAATTTACTCTAGGTTTTCCTTTTTTTTTTTTTTTAATTCAATACTTAGTTACCTAATTAATATTTATAACTAATTATTTATTTTACAAACAATTACTCTGTTTGAATTTTATTGTTTGAGCATGGTTTGCAAAATATGCCATACAGGCATGTTTTTCGCAAAATGTCACAACACAATAAAATTTACAATTCAATTTATTTATAACAAAAAAAAAATTCTGAAAAAGAAAGGAAATTTATTTATTATTAATAATCAATTTGCTTAGGTTAATTGTGACCCGTAATTATATCCTTATGACATGCTATTACATATGTCCCATAACCTCAAATTGATTAAAACTGAAAATATAATACCTTTGCGAATATTTATACACTATCCTTCCAAAAAATTTAGGTGTTGTTGCTTGCTGCTATTTCGCAATAAAAAACTTAAATGGAAGTGATACGAAATTCACTGACAGACTTATCTCAATTTGAGCACTCAAATCCTTATGAAAAACTTCTAAGTCCAAACCGTAGACAATAATTTTATGAAAAAAAAATCGCAAGTCCAAAAACTACAAAAAAAAACTCTAAACTCTTGAAAATATTTGCATGAACTAGAAAATTATGCTTAGCATGTGTTTTCTAAATGACAACTCGATGAAAATAAGAGATCGAATGAAGGAATGACACGCCTTTTATAGACAGATTTGTTTCAATTTCACTATCCATAAAGTGAAATTATCAAATTATTGGCCTTTTGTGAATGAATTAAGGATTTTAATTATTATTGGTGTATGCCAAAATGAATTTTACATTTTTTGGCATATTTACCATAAAGATTTAATATTAAATTTCTTGATTTTCATTGATTTTTACGACTTTTCTCATCTACATTATCGACGCGCCATTTTTGATTCATTCTAAGTAATTCCTCTCTAGATTTTTGCTGTTTTGTCTTGCTCGCACCGTGCATCTCTTTCGCACTCGTTAGTGCAAATTGAAATTATAAATATCGCGAATTACGCGAATCCCGCGAAAAATACCGCGAAACGAACGGCACCATTAAAATCGCGCGACGATTTTACCCCAATTTGACGTATCGCATGTCATGGGAGTATGAAGTTCACCGTGAAAATTTTAATCCGAACTGTCAAACGCGCGCGATTTGTTTTTATTAGTTTTTTAGTGTTTTTATTATTTTGTGCAGTGTTTTCCTGATATTATCATCGCTGGATACCATATAGTACAGGTAACTATAATAATTTATTGGATTTATTGTGAGTTTCTGTGTTTTTGAGATTGGTGGACACCTGTACAGGTGAGCTTTGTTTTGGGTGTTTTCTTACCTGAAGCGTCCACCAATCTCCTAGATGTACCTTTATTTGCATGATTAATTACCCTTTGTGTGTTTCTTTATGTTATGTGCATGTTATTGCAGAAAATCATTCTTAATTTCCTGCTTCTTTGTATGTTACATTTGTCTTTGTTTACATGAAATGAAAGACTTGCATGTACCTTTCTAATGGGTTTTATTATCCTGTTTGTTCTGTTTTTAATTCAATATTAATCTAATTTATTAAAATTCATTTGAAAACTTCTAAATCTATTCTTTTTTTGTTTCATGTCATCGAGGGACTGTCGCACCTGTGATGCACTCCAGGTGCAGGTAAGATGCTTTAATTAAGTTCATTTTGATCGAGGTACATTGTTATTTTTCTTTTTCAGGTTCGTCGAACAGTTGATGACTACTTTAAAATTGTTAATGTTGAGTATGGCAACTAGCACTGTTTCTTTCCCAGTAGGGAGTAAACTGTTGGCCAGGAAGACTCCGTCGCCTATCTCTTTAGATAAACAGAGCATTTCTTCCTTCACTCGTAACGGGACTGTGGTGATAATTTGTGACCTAGCAGGTATGCATATCGGTTCCTCTAGAGTAACCAGATGCTGCCTCATATCGCTGGTTTCTTGATCACCCAGACAGCTCTTTTCGCATTCCGTCGGCTCTTGTTGAACCTGGCAGCCAGCATTACTCTTTTGAGATGCCTTGGAGACACTGCATGTAGATAGCTTAACCTGTTTAGGTTCCATCTTTTCTGCAAGTGACCTCACTTCGACTGCTTTTCTGGAATACAGCTTGTCCGTTTTGCATGACAAGGGCACAGTAAACTCTTCGGGATTTGTTTCCGTACAAGGAAACTTGAGTGCTCTATTTGGGCCTTCAACATTACAATTGTTTGATAGGAAATCGTTTCCTAAAAGGCCGTCATCGGAAAGACCTGGCAGGTTTTGTACCACCTGAAACTTGCAGGGAATTTTATTTTTAAAATTGAAGTTGCCCTTGCAATTTCCCAATGTCTTTCCGGTTCCAAAAGGGGTCTGTAAAGTGCATGCCTCATTGGAATTAATTATCTTGAGGTCTTTAATTGCTCTTTTCTTAATAATACTAACCTCAGCGCCAGTGTCCACTACTAGTTTTGTATGGCCGTTAAGGCTTATGTCCAGTGGAAGTTTCACTGTAGGGACACCGGATTCGGGCGCTTGAGGTGACCCTTTTAATTTTTTAGTTGGGTTTATAGTCGAGCCGGGGAGTTTTGGGTCGACTGCATGTCGTTTCCCTGACTCCGGGCTTCCCATTTTTTCTTCTGGCGGCAGTCTTCGTCTGCATGTCCTCGGCGACCACAAAAGGTGCATTTGAGTCTTATATTGAAGACTTGAGGACTCTTTGTGTTGTGTTGATCCTGTGTAGGTCTGTTGGAGAGGCGTGGAGGAACAATTTGTTGGGTCTGTTGACTTTTTCTGCAATCACGGACGTCATGTCCATAGATTTTGCAGTTTGAGCAGAAAGGGGTGTTCTTGCGCTTAAGGCAATCTGTATATGTATGACCCTTTCGCTGGCAGAAATTACACGTGATGTTACGGACCAGTGCATCTGTATCCGAGTTTCTGGCATCAGTGTTTGTAAATGGTCTTTGCCGTGCCTGTGATGGACCTGGGTTATTCACATTGCGTGAAAACTGGGTTGGATTTGGAGCTCGAGGTGATGCGAACATAGGTGTTGATGGCATTTGATAATAAGGAGTTCTATAATACGCTCGCACTCGTAGATCTGGATCTACTGGCGCCACTGGAGGAGCTTGTACCAGAGGAGTCTGGACGAATGTAGCACTTTGTTGTAATTTCTCCATGTCCAGGGCTTTTTGAATTAGTGACTCTAGATCGCCTTCTCCCTGCGTGAGCAAATATTGACACAGGTGTGGGTTAGTTACTCCACTTTTCAGAGCGTTTTTGGCGAAATCCATCAGCTGTGTTTTCACAGCAGGGACTGCCTCAGCTCCATACTTCTGTGTCGCTGCCTCGTTGCAAATCGTCAACAACTGTTTCAATCTTGTAATGAACACAGTGAGAGATTCTAACGGGTTTTGTCTGGTGGTAATTAATTTGTTCACCAGCTCCTGGTATGTCTCGCGGGGGAGATACGTTCTGTTTAAACGTTCCTCTACTTCAGTAAATGAAGCAGGGACGTCTGAAGCGAATAATTGGTATGCGTCACCTCTGAGTCTTGTAGGAAGGACCTGAATGAAAGCCACTTTTTCTTCATTATTAAGGCACTGCATAGTTTGTTTGCAACAGCCAATGAAGGTTTGTAACTCTCGTCCCAATTGTGGGGTTTCACCCGAAAATAAGGGAACGAGTTGAGCTGTGAGCTTAGCTACTTTAGCGTAATCCACCATTATGTGTAGTCTATTGACTGGAAATTGAAATTTGGGTGGACTAGCTGGGCTTGTTTCTGGGCTGATTTCCGTTAAGGATGCTTCGAGCCAATCGATTAGCAGGTCTTCGGGAGTTGGTTCAGCTACTTCACCGTCACTGTCGCTATCACTATCACTGTCACTTAACCTAACACTCTTATTCTTTCCTAGATCTAAACTGAGTGAGCGCCGAGATTCGGAAAACTGTTCTAGTTCCTTTCCGAACTGTATTGTTTTTTCTTTTAAGGTCTTTAACTTGACGAGTCTGGTCTCACGCTCTGTTTTTAATTTGTGATCTAAGGCGTCACAATGGGTAATCGTCAGTTTATCCGAATCCCGCGCTCTCTCGTATAATTTATTTAAAAACTTAGCTAAACTTACTTGACTATTCAGACCTGGCAGAACGGTTCCGCTTCGAAGTCTAGGTCCTGTTGGGGGTAACTGTGGAGGTTTTTCTCCTGAGCGGATGATGTACCTTCACCGGGGTGCTGTGTATTGGCACCTGGGGTTAATCCCGCGTCGGCTAAAGATGGAGACTTTTCCCTCGCTGCTGTTTCTGGTTCCTGCTGAGGTAGAGCAGGATTGTCGGCTGGCATATGATGCGCTGTTCAGTGAAAGGGGGGCTCCTTGCCTGCTTAGGTCCCTTTGCTGTAATTGAGAGGGGGGTTCCTTTAACCGCCTTCGAGTTCCCTCTCAATCCTTTGTCGGTTGATTTCGGCTTATTTTTGCAGCTGGGGGGGCACTGGGCCGTCTTAACTTGCCCTGGATCTAGTTGAAAAGGGGGCTTATGAGCCGTCTTCGATTTCCTCTTCAACTCAGGATCGTTGTACTTCAAATGGCTGATGATTTGCTTCCGGGAACTTCAAGCTGGTTGTCAGGCTAATTCCAGCTGGCTTAATGTTCGTCCTTCTGGGAGATTTTGGATAGTTTTGCACTTCCTTCGGTAGACTTGTTCACTTGTATCCCTCGGTGGTGCTTTTGCACTAATGGGGGTGAACGTTTGCCCGCCTGGAGCAGAGGCGCCTAGAGATGGTATCTATCCGAGTGTTGGGGGTGACTTGGCCTAAGTGGCTTAGTCAATGGGACCCCTTCGGTTCGCAGGATAGCGGATTTTAAAGCTCTTATGCCTTTCTATTTTGACTTTAGAAAGCAGGCTTCCACTATCCTACCGGCTGCGCCAATTTGTTATAGATATGGGGGTACTCACTAATCAGTCGGTGCTTCAGGTGTCAATACCTTAGCAGCACCTTATCCAATTTTGTTGTCACACGAAAACCTCGGGTGCTGACACTTTCTCTGTTAGGTTCAAACTTTCTATTTCACAACTTTTCGTTATTGTTAAAACACTACTTTTTTCCTTTTACAACCATTCTTTATTACTTTCTCTATTCACTTCTAACTTTCTATTTCACAACTTTTCGTTATTGCTAAAACTCTACTTTTTTCCTTTTACAACCATTCTTTATTACTTTCTCTATTCACTTCTAACTTTCTATTTCACAACTTTTCGTTATTGCTAAAACTCCGTGACCGCCCGATAATATGCCAATAAACCGACTGTACTCGACTTGGATTTTCGTAATCGCAAGTCTAGTTGCTCAGGATAGGAAAGTGCTTAATTAGCATTCCTATCCTGAGAAAATTATTTACCGCTGGGCATGTTTAAACATGCCCAGAATTATCGCGACGAACGATGGTTGGAATTGAATTTTGATATTTTCATAAATATCCAACCATCGTCGTGCTATCGTGCATACATTGTTGCGATCACAATGTATGCAGCTCGCGACAATTCGCTGATAAGAGCTTTTTTCGGTGAAGACTTGATCATTTCAGTCTTCACCGACGTAAAATTTTATGCGCCCGATATGTATGTTTGTATGTATGTACATACATATCGTATTTACGACAAATCTTACTGAAGGTACGATTTGTCGTGGGGCTTTTGTTTTTTTTCTAATGAAACGACTTGGGATGAAACTTAAAACTTCTATTTTTCCCAAGTCGTTCTTATGGGAAAATATTTTGGTTTTGTGCAAAGGAATGTGACGAAATTGCTGATGGCAATTTTTCGCTTTGCAGAGAGATAAGCTAACCATATTTTAAGCATGATTAGCTTTATACTTATGTATGTTGGTTAAATAAATTTAATCAATTATAATTATTTTTAAAATATCTATTTTAGACAATTTAGATATATAACAATGTGTAAAAAAAAAAAATTAAAACCCATATACATATTGGGGAAGTGGGTGAAAAGTCACAAATATATTTATACATTTTCTTTCCTCCATACACCTGAATAATCGATGTGAATAACCCATATACATATTGGGAAAAATGGGCGAAAAGTAAAACACACAACTTATTCTTATAAATTGGGGAAATGGGTGAAAAGTAAAAAAACACAGAACTTTTCTTATAAATTTACTATCTGGCTGAAATGTAAAAATACACACTGTTACATGCAAAAAAAAAAAGAAGCTTTAAATTTAAAAAAAAATTATAAAATATATTCCCAATTACAAATTTTCGCATAAGCTAACCATGCCTAAAACATGGTTAGCTTATCTATTCAATCAGTGAAGAAAATTGCATCAGCAATTTTCTTCACATTCCATGAATTAAAATAATATTATTCCCATGGCAAATTTTGCCTTCAGCAAAATTTGCCAGTAGAAATATTTAAGTTGAAATATAAAACAACAGACAAATCGTACCTTCAGTAACTGCCTCTGTTTGCAAAACACGCAGCCACCCCCTCATCAAAGCACAAAGTGCCAACGTGGGACAATAGCGGGCTTCATCCCAGCCCAGGATATCAGTAGTTCACAACCAAAAGTGCTAAAGCTACACTTGAAGGAAGGAAGAATCCTCAACCGTCAATCTGCGATCCGGAGTTGAAAGGGACTTCGAAGTAGGCAACGCGCCCCCCTTTCAGCTTTTATCCAGGGGAATTTAAGCAGGCCACGGGCCCCCCCGGCAGCAAAAGAACTTCAAGAAACCGAACCAACGATCCTGAATTGAGAGGGACCTCGAAGAAGGCAATAAGCCCCCCTCTCAATTTGAACCAAGGGAATTAAGACGGCAGAAGCCCCCCTAGCTGCAAATTTCACACACGGTGGTCCATGAGCGAGGAAAGCTCCCACCAAGAAATACCGCCGGAAATCCAACTTCCATCAACTCCTCAACAATCTTCCTCGCCGGGCGACGCACAGGAAGATCCGTCCCGGTACGAAGGAGGCAACGCGGGAGCAACATCCGCAACAGAGGGTGCTACTCAAACACCCCCAACAAATTCAACAAAAAAAGGGGTAACACTCAGGAGTGGGACAATCCTTACAGGTCCCCAACAAGTAAGACCTTCTACTTTAAATTTAGAAAATTATTTAAAATATCTAGAGGGGAAAGTGCGAGACTCCTCCGAACTTTCTATTATACAGTGCGATTCCATCGATAAACAGCTCAAAAAGTCCCGTGAACGGCGGCTTGAGCAAATCGCGCAATTCAAAGAAAGTACGGAAAAATTTAAAGAAAGCTTAAAGCAGTTTGGGGAACTCTCGCACTCTCTCGAAACAGAAATTACAAATAACAGTGTAGAATTAAGAGAAGGTGCCATTGAAGACAGTGTCAGTGATTCCACCGTAAGTGAGGTCCTTTTGAATTGGCTGGGCGACTCCCTTCTGGAGACCAGTCTAGAAGAAACTAGTTCCCCAAAAGTGTCAAACTTTAGCTTCAGAATCCCCAATATAAACATGGCAGATTACGCGAAAATCGCCAAGCTAACTGCCCAGCTGGTTCCCCTATTCTCGGGAGAGCAGCACCCAAAATTGAGCCTTGAGCTCCAAACGTTCCTAGGATGCTGCAGGCAGGTAATCCAGTGCATTTCGGTGGATGAACTAACAGCATTTTTGCAAATCTTTCCCACCAGACTTCGAGGCGAAGCTTACCAGCTTTTTGCCTCAAATATGCCCACTACTTTCAAAGAAGTAGAAGAACGGCTAAATCGCACATACCTGCCTAGAGAAACTTACCAGGAACTGGTAAATAAATTAATCACTACAAGGCAGTATCCTTTAGAGAATCTCACAGCCTTCACGGCACGAGTAAAACAAATGCTGGCACTCTGCAATGAAGCAGCAGAATCCAAATACGGAGCCACAGCAGCACCAGCTGTTAAAACGCAGTTGGAAGATTTCGCGAAAAACGCACTGAAAACAGGCGTAAATAACCCATATATGTGCCAGTACCTTCTGACCATGACAGGCGGCACGGTGGATGACCTCGTACAAAGAGCACTCGACATGGAACGTCTCCAGCAAAGTGCTCTATTCCTGCAACCTTCAGGGCAATTTCAGCCAAATGTGATGCAAAATCCGATACCCCATTCAATAAGTGCAACAACACCAAATAACGCACATTTTAACCAATTTAATTCATCAGCTAATCACAGCGTATTTACTCCCGGCATAATGCCACTCGCTCAAGTTCCTCAGACCCTGCCAAACACAAATAGTCACATTCAGCAGCCGCAGTTCACACAGGCAAACACATTACCATACATCAAACAGGAGCCAAGATCTCCTAATAAAAATTATAATGTACAAAATAAAAATAATTATTTAAATAAAATCAGTTGTAGTTTTTGTAATTTAAGAGGCCATACATATGTCGATTGCCTCAAAAGGAAAAATACGCCTTATTGTGTGAACTGCAAAATGTATAATCATGACGTGCGTGACTGTAGAAGGAACAACAATAGTTTTCAAAGACCCCAAAACAGAGAAGCACCAATCCAACGTCCTAGAGAGCCTCACAACCCCAATAACAACTCAAGAGTATATAATGTGCGAAAAAAGTGCGAATTTTGTGGTCGTTCTGGACATGCAGTAAATAACTGCCAACAAAAACGAAAATGGGAAGCCCGGAGTCAGGGAAACGACGTACAGTCGACCCAAAACTCCCCGGCTCGACTATAAATCTCCCATCTAATAAAATAGGGTCTCCTCAGCAGCCCGATTCCAGTGTCGCTACAGTAAAACTTCCTTTAGACATAGGCCTGAACGGCCAAACTAAACTAGTAGTAGACACAGGCGCTGAGGTAAGTATAATAAAGAAAAGGTCATTAAAAGACCTCAAAGAAATTAACCACAATGAGGCATGTACACTTCAGACCCCATTTGGTACGGGAAAGACGCTGGGAAATTGCCAGGGAAACTTCGTTTTCAAAAACAAAATTCCCTGCAAGTTTCAAGTCGTAAAGAACTTGCCTGGCCTTTCCGATGATGGACTTCTAGGAAATGATTTCCTAGCCAAAAACTGCAACGTTGAGGGTCCTAATAAGGCACTAAGGTTTCCTCGCACGGAAACTAATCCAGACGAATTTGCTTTGCCATTAGAGTTTGACACGGACAAGCTACATTCTGAAAAAGCAGTCGAAGTAAGAACACTTGCAGAAGAGGTAGAGTCTAAACAGGCTGAACTATCCACCTGCAGTGTCTTCAAGGCTTCTCAAACGAGAAAAGCTGGCTGCCAAGCTCCAAAAGGGCCCAAGGAATGTGAAAAAAGCTGTCTGGGCGAACAAGAGACCGATGAAGGCAGGCAGCAATTGGTTACCTTTAAGGAACCAATCTGCATACCTGCGCGCTCTCAAATTGTGGCCCCAGTGCCGTTACAAACTCAAGAAGAAATGCTCTGTTTATCCCAAGAGATAAGCGATGGAGTCTTCTTGGCAAACAGTTTGCTGTCATCTGGAGAAGAATTAGTGCTGGTTAGTATTCTCAACGCTAACAGTCATCAAGTAGTCATACATAGCTTAAAGGTACAGCTATATCCCATAAACGACTACACCATAGTCCCATTAATACACACAAAAAACCACAACCATACGCACATTCCAATACCAAATAAAGAGGCAATACCAAACAACACAAGAGACGGAACTGAGTGTCTAAAGCCTGCCAAAAAGGTGCATATAACTCTTCCGTCCAAAATCCCGAGGCATAAATCACAATTAAACAAACAACGGCCATATAAGAACGGGAGCGAGTCGCTAAAGCCTATATTAAAGGTGCATATTACTCCACCGTCTTCTAGCATAAAAAATCCTACATGGCCAAAAAATACTAGCATCGGCGCGCATGAGTATTCCACACAACCTAAGGCAAAGACCGCACAGGTGTATCAAACTCAGCCGTCGGCGAAGCAGGAAGCAAGTACCCTGCTACATGCTAAATACAACAAAATAAAGCCTCATAAGGAATTCATTAAATCCAATCCAATTTCAGGACACAAATTTACAAGGAATAGGAAGTCAAACCAAGGTTCAGCCGACAAAACGGCGATATTACAACATGTACGATATCTATACCCGGATAAGGAGACTCCGGACGACCCAAAACAATACCCGCGTATTTCTAGGCTAGAGCAAGAACTCAGCCTAGACCCTAATTTAACCGCGGAAGAAAAAATTTCGATATCGGAACTCTGCGAAGAGTATAACGATATCTTCTTCCTCAAAGGTGACAAACTCACCTATACAAATGCGATAACGCATAATATTCCGTTGGTGCAGGATCAAGCACCAATCAATCAAAAAATGTACCGCTTACCTGAAACACAGCGGAAAGTAATTAACGAGCAGCTAAAAGAAATGCTAGACAGCGGGATAGTCCAGTCTAGTAAAAGCCCTTGGAATTCACCTCTACTAGTTGTCCCCAAGAAAGCGGGACCTGACGGTGAAAAAAGGTGGCGCGTCGTTGTCGATTTTCGTAAATTAAACGAAAAGACAATTGGAGATGCATTCCCGCTACCCCGAATCGAGGATATTCTCGACCAACTAGGTCACGCAAGGTATTTCACCACACTCGATTTGGCCAACGGCTATCACCAAGTTCTTGTCGACAAAAAAGATCGACATAAAACTGCTTTCAGCACAAGCTATGGGCACTACGAGTTCAAGCGTATGCCATTCGGGCTCAAAGGAGCCCCCGCCACATTTCAACGCCTAATGAATTTCGTCTTAACAGGCCTACAAGGCCTCGAATGTTTTGTCTACCTAGATGACATTGTCATCTATGGAAAAAATTTAAATGACCACAACGAAAAGTTGAGGAAAGTCTTCAATAAGTTGAGAGAGAACAACTTGAAACTGCAGCCAGAGAAGTGCCAGTTTCTACGAAGAGAAGTTGTTTACCTAGGACATAAATGTTCTAGCGAAGGAGCCCTACCAGACCCAAGTAAGACGGCCTGCGTCCAAACATTTCCTGTTCCAAGAACAGTAAGGCAAGTTCAGTCATTTTTAGGACTTGCCAATTACTACAGGAAATTCATTCCAGACTTCTCCAAAATTGTACGTCCAATTACGAATTTACTCCGAAAGGATGTAAAATTCACTTGGACAGAGAAATGCCAAGAAGCATTTCAGAGCATAAAAAGTGCTTTAATTTCTCCACCACTTTTAATTTACCCTGATTTTACAAAATCATTTAATCTTACTACGGACGCAAGTAACGAGGCTCTAGGAGCTGTTCTTTCTCAAGGAGAAGTCGGAAAGGACCAGCCCATTGCCTATGCAAGCCGCACATTAAACAAAGCCGAAAGAAATTACTCTACTATAGAGAAAGAGTTATTGGCTATTGTCTGGGCTACCAAGAATTTCAGGTGCTATCTTCAAGGCCGGAAATTCACGGTCTACACTGACCATAAACCTCTCAAAGGTGTCTTCAATGTGAAAGACCCTACTTCCCGTTTGGTGAGATTTCACCACAAATTATCTGAATTCGATTACAACATCGAATATAAACCAGGGAAGTACAACACTAATGCAGATGCACTAAGTCGCATCCCTCAAGCATTAAAGGAAGACAGTTTAGGCAATACCTTAACGGTAAAAGCCCTAGTCCACCACACGATGGACTCAGATGTGGAGGAAGACGATTCCACAAATAATAAAAAGAAAAAGAAATCCGCTCATTGTTTCGTCGTGACTCGAGCTCAGAAGCAAAAGGCTCAAGAGACATTAGATAGCTCCAGTGTGGAGACAGAAGAGCACACGAATGCGGACCAAAACGAAATTCAACATACGGAGGCGGAAAAACTAAACCCAGCATCGCTTGAGCATAAAGTAAGTACAGGCAAGACACCCGAAGTTATCACGAGCCCTACGGAAATCCGAACAATCTTAAAAGATTATCACGATTCTCCATTTGGTGGCCATCAAGGTGTCATAAAAACTTACAAACGTATAAGACGCAAGTATTGGTGGAGACACATGCTTAGCGACATCAAGAAATACATAAAAAAATGCCCAAAGTGCCAGACGATGAAAGCTTCTCCACAATATAAAATGCCAATGGTTATCACGGACATCGCAGAACAACCGTTCGACAAAGTTTACCTCGATATTGTAGGTCCATTAGAAGAGACCACATCAGGAAACAAATATATCTTGACCTTCCAAGATAATTTAACAAAATTTGTCGACTGGTATGCCATACCTAATGCAGAAGCAGTCACAGTAGCGCAGGTTTTCTTTGATGAAATCGTTACGCGCTATCGCATACCCAAAAGAATACTCACCGATCAGGGAACAAATTTCCTGAGTGAATTATTCAAAAGAGTATGTAAGCTTCTAAAGGTAAAGAAGTTACAGACTTCGGCATACCACCCGCAGTCTAACGGAGCACTAGAGCGTGCCCACAGACCGCTGATTGAATACCTGCGAACAATCGTAGACGAAAATCCCAAAACATGGGACCAATTCCTACGAACCGCTGCATTCGTGTATAATAATAGTGTACACGAGGGTACTAAACTTACCCCAATGGACTGCCTATACGGCTTCACAGCGGATGTCCCATCAAATTTAAAACGGGATCCCGAACCCGTTTACAATCACGAGAGCTATTATCATATACTAAAGTATAAGCTCCAAAAATCGTACGCCACGGCAAGAAAGAATTTATTAGCCAGTAAACAACGCTCGAAGGGGTACTATGATAAGACAGTACGACCCCTAACTTTCCACATAGGAGATAAGGTCCTCATTAAAAATGAAAGCAGGAAACATAAGCTTTCCCAAATCTGGGTAGGACCTTATCAGGTAACTGCTATACCAAGTGGAGTAAACACCACAATAAAAATTGGTAAGCGTACTGTAACGGTACATAACAACCGTCTAAAACCATTCTTCGAATGAAATAAACATGTTGCCACAGAACCAGGTTGACTCAAATTCCTACTCAGTTTGTTTCAAATTAATCCCATTTTAACGGCTCTCAGGAACACTTGCGGTGGAGCCACTCCACTGCCTGGTCTAATAACGACACGAAATAAGTAAAGTCATACTTAAAGGATTATTTTTTTTTTTCCTCCGAATTGTCCACAGAAATGGCGCTAAAATTCATCGCAATTGCCCTCCTCATCCAGTACACGATAGGAGAAATCGCCGACAAACCCTATGCTATAACCAAGCTAAATAGCTCGGGCATATTTTTCGAGGATTTAGGAAGCCTCATGGTGTATCATAACACTTGGAATGTTCTCACGGAGATAGACTTGGATGAGTTAGACTCACAGATAAAACTAACGAAACAGGCAGAATATTTAGTGCATAAACTCTGCATAAATATCACAGATAAAGAAGACCTGTGCAACGTGCAGCAACTACACATACACGCTATAATAGATAGCGTACAAAATCGCACGAGAACCATTAAGGAATTAGTTCCAGGAAGGCGTAAGGCCAGATCACTATTCGACGGAATAGGCAATGCTATGCATTACCTGTTTGGTACCATGGATAGCAACAACGAGAAGGAAATATACAGTAGATTGGATGAAATTGAATCAAATGCACAAGCCCTAGCTGAGCTAGAGAAACAACAAATCAGTGTTGTTAAAACTACCTTGGAACAGATTCAAAACCCATTGGCTATGCTAATGGATCGTCAACAAAACATAGCACATCAGATTAACGATCTGCATACTGTAACCGAGGAACTAACCAGAAGGCAGCTGAGACAAGAAATTATATCGAGCTTACTGCTCCAAATCATCGAAGTCGAATACCGACAACAAGCCCTTCTTGACATAATAATAGCCACTAAAGGCAATCATATTCACCCACTTCTCGTGTCCCCAAAAAATCTGCTGGATGTATATCGAAAATCAACTTCAAAATGTCTAAACGACCAAAATTGTTTATCGATTCTGTACCAATCAGCAGGAGCTCAGTCACGTCTCATGCAAAATAAATTGGTGGTGAGAATAACTCTCCCAATTTTTGATTCCCCCAAAATGAGGCTACGGCAAGTCCGATGCTTTCCAGTACCACAACCAGCAAATTATTCCATAATCCCTGACCCTGGATACTCTTGTGTGGCAAATAGCGCTCGCACACAGGAATTCCTCTTATTAAAAGACGAAGATATGAAAAGCTTCAAGAAAGTCACTCATAGCATGGAGGAAAATACATATATAGGTCGACTAAATACCCCCATAATTAAGGCAACAACCTCAGATGAATGTATAGTGAAAGTGTTGTACAATCCTTTAAATGAAGTGCCCAAGTGTAAGTCTAGAGTACAGACTCCTCAAAAAGACATGTTGATAAAGTTAAACAAGCCCAACGCGTGGCTATTTTCGTTCATTACCTCCACGGTACTACATATAACTTGTCGAGATCACTTTGCCATCTCAAAATTAGAGGGGCAGGGGATACTAGAGATAACGGAACCATGTCAGATGCAAATAGGGGAAAAGGTGCTAAGGTACGAAGGTGAAAATAAACACCCTCTCAAAATTACTCAGCCTGAACAATTTCCTGAGCTGAATCATTCAATACTCAACCTGAATCTAGCCGAAATTTTACCCAAGTCTCAAAACCAAAGAGTGCAAACCGAAATCATAACAGGGGACGATATCAATAAATCAATCTATACTGGCACACATTCGCTGGAAGATATCCAGCACAAATTAGACCAGTATAGTAACAAGGTATCAAGCAGACAATCCCATATCCTGTCCACAACTTCTCTATCATTTACGAGCCTACTAGTTCTGGCCATAATGATCGCTGTGGCAGTAAGATATCTTAAACCTGTTGTCCTCAAGATAAAACAACAGAGAAACCAACCACAAGGTAACCCCGAAGTTTTATCAGAGGGAATTCCTTTAGAAGAGCGAACTAATGCTCCCCAACCCAGTTTAAGGCGAGCCAGAAGCCTCCCCAAAACAAAATCAGTCCAAATAGTGTAAAGGCGCGAACACGGACACTGTCAATATGGACAACTAATCAATCTAATTAAGGACATAAACGGTAGGCCTGGTAAAATATGTACATTAAGTACGTAGAAAAATTTAATTAAAAAAAAAAAAAAAAAAAATGTACAAGCCTGAGGAATAGTAAAAATAAATAATAAATATGAAACTATATATATATATATATAAATAAAATACCACAAAAAAAAAAGGGCGGTAGTTTATAAACATAGAAATAGTAAAATGTAATTTAGAATAATACATAGTTAATAAAAAAAAAAGGAAACTTTAAAAACAGAATAAGTTTCATCAGGCTCCTACCAAAACAAATAATTAGAAAAGAAAGATTAAATTATTAAAAAAAAAAAAAAAATAAAGAATAAATAAATAAGGGTATATATTAAACCAAAAACAAAAAATAAACAAATCACTAAGGATAAGATACCCAAAAATGCATGGAGTAAAAATAAAATTAAATGTATTAAATTCATAAATAGATAAAAAGAAAAAATTAGAGAAAACATGCCTTTGCAAAAGGAAAAGAACTAAATAACATATTAATAGGTAAAAATAGTAGCATTGAAGAAAAATGAACTAGAATTAGACATAACGAAAGCAAAACGAAATTTGTTTAAAAACATGAGCACCTATTTAAAAAAAAAAAAAAAAAAAAACAACATAAAATTATATTAAAACTAAATAATAAATAAATAACAAAATATGTTATAGCAGAAATAAGAAATAAAGCAGACAAAGTTGTCAAAGAAAAAAAAATTTTTAAAATTACGTAACGAAATAAGTCAAAACAAATAAACTAAAGCTAGAAATAAAAATAAAGCTAGAAATATAAATAAATTAAAGATAAATGCCCTAGAATTACAATAAAATACTAAAAAGTGTAATACAAAAAAAAACGAGGTAATTCAAAACCCAAGAAAAGTTTTACCAGGTTAGATTATCAAAAAATAAAATAATAATAATAGATCTAGAAATTATTATATATTCATAGATTAAACATATTAACAAAAATGTTGTAAAACTCGACCGAGACCCGATCCGCCAAATTAGTATCAGACCTAATAGACCTAAAAACAAAACAAAAAGAGAAAGAAACCGAAGCGATGCGTCCTTGTCTTCCTTTTAATTACACCAGTTAAAAAAAAAAAGAGAGAGAAAAAAAAAAACTGAAAAATAACAAGGGGAAGGGGGATATAAATCAGAACAGGTTAACGTTTTGTTTCTTTTAATAATTTTTTTTATTATTTCATTTTTTTTTTAATATACAAGCAAAAAGGAAACAGAAGAAAGACAGGAAAGGTAAAAGCGAATCAAAAACATTAGAGAAAAAAAAAACACATAAAATAGAAGCGAGAGAAACCACTCTCACTCCCAATCCTCGTCGGACTCTTCCTCAACTCCTAGGGGGGGAGGGGTGGCCATCAAGGGCCGGATGATGGCGGTGATGGCCGGATCGAACACCGGGTGGCAACACGCACATAACCCATATCGCCCGGTAATATTAAGGGTACCTCCTGAAACAAAAAACAAATTATGGGTAAGCGGGGTGTCATGTGAAAATCATAATTATCAACACTCACCTTTGACAACCCAGGACTGCCCTTGGTGTGGGTAGATGGGTAAGTCCACCGAGTAGGTGCGGCCGGCCACGGCCTCCTCGCCCCACATGGTAAAGGGACGCTCACCTCGGCGTAACAATACTAGCCGGATCGGACCACGCCACCCGCGAATTACGTGCAGCACAAAGATCGAGCAGGCCACGAAAGTAAGGCCAGGCGGGCTGTGCATAGGCACGTTAGATAATTTTTTAGTACATAACATCAGGTCAGCTACTTAAAATTGGGTTAGTCAAGAAAAAATACACGACTTGAGCTCGATGAAGACTAATTCACAAATAATCAATAGCCCAACAATTCATGAGTAGTCCCCCCATAACACTTTCCTGCAACAAAGTATTCGGTGCACGGTAAGCAGAATGGAAATCGAACACCAGAAGATAAGAATTCCTACTTGGTACACAACAATAGTAAAAGCTAATTCTGGTCAAGACCATCCTCCCTCCCCCGAGAGTTATTCCTCTCCAAAGAATAACTCTCTTATTTGCGGGGGGAAGGAATGTTACATGCAAAAAAAAAAAGAAGCTTTAAATTTAAAAAAAAATTATAAAATATATTCCCAATTACAAATTTTCGCATAAGCTAACCATGCCTAAAACATGGTTAGCTTATCTATTCAATCAGTGAAGAAAATTGCATCAGCAATTTTCTTCACATTCCATGAATTAAAATAATATTATTCCCATGGCAAATTTTGCCTTCAGCAAAATTTGCCAGTAGAAATATTTAAGTTGAAATATAAAACAACAGACAAATCGTACCTTCAGTACGATTTGTCGTGAAAATTATAATATGTATGTACGAACGTACATACATATCACAAAAAAAAGCTTTCGCGATAAGAAATGCGCGCCGCGAGATTACATTATATGTATACGCGCGCCGCAATTTCAATCGACGGGACGGTGGCTGATGTTTATAAAAACATCAAATTTCATTTTTTCATGCCACCGTCCAACGAAAAATATTCTGGACTTGATTAATCAAGTCCAGAATAAATGAAAATTTTTCTCAGGGTAGAAATGCAACTATGCATTTTCTACCCTGACCGACGGCTCTTGATCGCGATGAAGGTGATGAAGAGCGCAGTCGAATTATAAAAGCGAACGGAGTTGGATTTTAGATTAAAAAAAAAAAGAAAAAGAGAAAAGTTAAATTAAAAAAGTTTGAAAAAAGCGAGTTGGTTTTGAACATCTTAATTGAAAAGGTGACAGTGGAGTTTTATAGAAAATTAGATTTGGTTTTTTGGAAATTCTTTTGGAAAAAATCGGGTGGATCGGTCTCGGTCGCGTTGATAACGAAAATTAGTGAAAAACTAAAAAAGTTTCTAGATAAGGAAAAGTGGTGGAGTTATCATAAAGTTTCCAATAAAGTGCAGAAAAGAAATAAATAAAATAAATAAAGTTTATACGAAAAATAAAAGGGTGTTTTGGATTAACTCCGCTGCCAGAGCCCCGCTAAAGGTAATTATACAACAACACACAGTTTATTCTAATAAATTTATTGATGAAATATAAGATTCTAAAATATTTTTGCAAAATTCCAGAAACTCTGAATCTTCGTTAGCATTTAAATCAGCGTAGCCAAATGTCAAAACTTCTAGTAAGTTTTGCATTTCTTCGTAGTCATCATCATCTTCTCCAAGGTTCATTGTACATAATAAATCCATAATCAGCTCTATGTTGGTGACGATGCAGTCTGCCTCCTCACTATTCACGACTCCGCCATCCTTCAGCTTTTTAATGATGCAGGTGAGCTTTTCCACGGAAACAAAAAGAGCCTGTTTGAAATCCCTATAAGAAAAATCAATTGAAAATATTAAGAAATTCTAAATAGAAAATGCATTTAATACTTACTCATAAAAATTTGCCATTTTCTCCTCTTAATTTCGCTGCTTACTTCTTACTTGGAAATATTTTACAAGACCTCGCTATTATATTCAAAATCCGTACATCGTGGATTTCCTGTGTTGTTCAATTCGAATTCGCACACATCGGACAGCCCCGTTTGTTCAGCCAAACATTTCTTGTCCCCCCCAATTCAAACCAGACGCACACACATACATTTCCTGTTTTGTTTAAAATAAATTCGCGCAAAAATCCGGCGTCCCCTTTTGTACACCCACACATTTCCTGTTATTCCCAATTCAAGCTTTGAAAATTGTCCAAAATAAATTCGGGCAAACATCCGGCGGCCTCGTTTGTACACCCACACACATCCTGTTATTCCCAATTCAAACTTTGAAAAACATCTGGTGTTGTTCTTGCACAATGTATGAGTCATAGCATGAATTTCGCAACAAGTGGAAATATTGTGCAGGTGTTCCACCCACACATTTCCTGTTTTGCCCAAAATAAATTCATGCAAACATCCGGCGGCCCCGTTTGTACACCCACACATTTCCTGTTATTCCCAATTCAAACTTTGAAAAACATCCGGTGTTGTTCTTGCACATTATCGCGGCCCAGGTGTTCCACCCACACATTTCCTGTTTTTGTTTAAATTAAATTCGTGCACACATCCGGCGGTCTCGATTGGCTGAATGCCCCTCAAGGTCAAATTGTAGCCTACAAGACCACGCCCCAAACACCGACGCCATTTTCAAAGTCAAACAAAGGTCACATTGTACCCTACAAGATCACGTTCTACCGCCATCTTTAAACCCTCAAGGTCAAATTGTAGCCTACAAGACCACGCCCCAAATACCGACAACCACCACCACCACCACCACCACCACCACATTGGCCAAACCCCACTTACGTCACCACACACAACACCACCGCCATCTTTAAACCCTCAAGGTCAAATTGTAGCCTACAAGACCACGCCCCAAACACCGCCCCCATTTTCAAGGTCAAACAAAGATCACATTGTACCCTACAAGACCACGTACTACATCAAGTACACATGCACTTGGTCCAGAACCCGCATAGTTTACCTACTCTCGATGTTGTTGTTGCCGCTGTCGGTATCTTTTTTATTTTGTGTACTTTCATCTGTATCCTGTATCTCAGGTGTCTTGAGATGCATTTTGTCGGTGCCAAATTTCGATGAGACAATGTTTCAGGGGCACACCGCCATTAATCGCAACACCTGTTCACTCTTCTTTCCTGCTTTGTTAAGCCCTATTGCACGCAGCCAGCCCTTCAATTGGGCGACTGTATAAGTCTTAAAACTGTCCTCACTATTGTTGGGAATAGCTAATCCCACTTCTGAATTTTAGTCGCGTAAAAAATTATAACACAGAGAACACTCATTGAACATTTATTTATTCTTTAACTTTTCCCTGTCATGGACTACGCGCCTTTTACAATTTCGTTTGACGGCTTACTTCTTCTTCTTCTTACATTTAAGATCTTGAGCATGCATGGTAGCCACAGTAGTAGCTTTGTGGGCCAAGTGCAGGGTGCGATTCTCAGCTTCCTTCTTTTGACTGGTGGATCCAAAATCTCAGTGGTTTTTGCCTAGTGGTGCCTGAAGTAATTCTGTCAAAGTGTTCAGGCTTCAATCAAAGTTCAGGTTCTTGATGCTTTGTAATTGTATGTGCCCTTTCGCGGAAAATATGGTCAGCTTTACACTTATTTAGAGTTATTGATGCGGTGGCAGCTTTGATTTCCGCGGCGTCATTATCTTGGTTGTATATT
The DNA here is from genome assembly GCA_963924295.1 of Dioctria rufipes. Classification (NCBI taxonomy): domain Eukaryota; kingdom Metazoa; phylum Arthropoda; class Insecta; order Diptera; family Asilidae; genus Dioctria; species Dioctria rufipes. The sequence continues at coordinate 251,208,555 of OZ002740.1, read as the reverse complement.
TCTATGGGAAGCTGGCATAGCTTATTGATTGGTCGTTTTTTACTTGATTCTTATATTTCACAGACACGATACGAACGATTTTGTCTTCTCCAGAATGCATTATTCGTCCGAGTGCCCATTTCTGTGGAAGTAGGCTCTCCTCCTTAACCAGAACTAATTTGCCTATAGTAAGATTTTCTTTTCTTGTCTCCCATTTGCGTCTTTGTTTCAGCGTGTTCAAATATTCTAGCGACCACCTTTTCGAAATATCTTGTGTCCTGGAGTTAAAGCCTCAAGGTCTCTGGGGTCACTTGACTGCTGTCCAATTGGTCTAGATTTCAGACACGCTTCTAGTAGTATTTCATCAAGCACACATTTAAGATGGTTTGTACAGATTTTACCCCAACCTTCCATAAGCCTCCAATATGCAGGCCTGCATGTGGAATGAAGCTGCATTCCGTGCCATCACTTGCAGTTATTTGTGCGGCTTGTCTTTTGTACCTCTTCTTTTCATCTCTTTGTGATAAAGAGTCCAGCATAATCAACTCCACAATGAAAGAATGGTGTGGATGGGGTTACTTGCACTGCTGGTAAATTGGCCATTAATTGGTATATAGGTTGTTGACGATGTCTCAAACATTTGATGTATCCATGAGTTTTTGATTGCACCAAACGCTTGGAATTGATAATCCAATATCGGGATCTTATTTAGCTTAGGGTGAGCCGTGTTCCCTCATGCAGGGTTTGTTGATACGCATGGTCAATTATGAGGTTGGTTATGTGGTGCTCTTCTTTAAGCAGAATCTGGTGTTTTGAATCCTGCGATAATTTTGAGTGTTGTAATCTTCCTCTAGCACGTATTATTCCTTGAACATCAAGTACTGGGTCGAGAGAGAGAAGCTTACTGGACTCAGCAAGGACTTGTTTTTCTTGTTTCTTTACTCGTGAAAAGCTTCTTTTTGTACAATTCTCACAATGCAGAAGTTGCTTCTTGTATTTCCTCAGATGTAATATATTTTGATGATGTTTTTTTCGGCTTTCTACAATGTTTTATGAACCTCCTGCAATATGTGATTGTTTTTATTTGTCGAATGAAGGAGGGACAGTTGAAAATTCCTGAATTGGACACTTGTGTAATGAGGACTTGAAACGATTTATTATTTTCCTCCTCTGTTGTAAGTTTAAGTTTTTTGGAAGGACATGTTTCTGGTGGATGAGTTAACCATAAAGGACCTCTCCACCAGATCTTGTTAGCAACCAATTTTCTGGGACTGATTCTTCTAGTGGCACTATCTGCAGGGTTATGCTGCGAGGGTACTTATCTCCAGACATTGTTCGGTAATAACTTCTGAATCTACGAAATCCTGTTTGCTACATACGTTCGCCAGGAATTTGGCTTTTTTGCTATCCAAGCTAGTGCTATTTCTGAGTCACACTATGTAAAAACGGCAGGCGAGTGTATTTCCAGACTGGCAATTGTAGATTTTATAAAGCCTGCTAGCAGCACGACACCAGATAACTCCAATCGTGGTATAGGCATTTGTTGTTTTAGAGGTGCCACTTTTGTTTGTGCTATAAGTAGCGTGATGTCAATATTTCCAAATAAGTCAATAGTTCTTGTGTAGATTACTGAAGCGTCGCAAAACCCATAAATTTGGATTTCGTTGTGTGCATGGTAATATATCCACCGGGGAATTGCAATAGTCTGCAGTTCATTTAATTCACTGTCCAGATGTTTCCATTCATTAGGTATATCGGAAGGTGCCTCTTGATCCCAATCAGTTTTTGTTTTGCAAAGAGTGCATTATTTGTCTTGCCCTTATAGTCATAACCGCCAGCTAGCCTAAAGGATCGATAATTGGGGCGATTTTGGATAATATAATTTTCTTTGTTAGGCTATGACATCTTTTATCTGTTTTCAATGTAAACCGGAATTCATCCATGTTACGTGATGAAGGTCTTTTATGAATGAAAAATTGATGATGCTTTTTATAAAATATTTATTAAATTATCTTTATGACATCTTGTCAGTACTGCTGTCTTGTGGGAACAGACTACTTAAAAGCTTGTCTATATGGATGGCAACCTTTATGTCTACTATTCAAACTGAATTATTAGCTATATGGACTTACCATAATACTAATTTATATTTCCTAATATTGCATGTATATCACAACATCTCCCTTTTTTTTTGTATTATTCTTGTTATTTATTGATAACAATCTTAAGAATAGATTTTTACCAAATTCATTAATACATGAAATTTTGTATTAAATTTCAAGTATCAGATATGTAGCCTAATTCAATTCGATTTAATTATAGTTATTATGTAAATTACAACTTATCGTAGTTGCTTCATTAATTTCTAGGAGACTGAAGTTAGGTAATGCAGCGCGAGCTAATGTATCTGCAATGAACATTTTTTTACCAGGTTTATAAGTGACTACCAAGTCATATGCAGCTAATTTGGCATAATTCTTTGAAGTAGAGGTGGGACTTTGCATAATGGTTTAGAAAATATCCAAACAAGAGGTTTGTGGTCAGTTTCGACTGTCACAGTACGACCATAAATTTATTGATGGAATTTAGTGCAACCAAACAATATAGCAAAAAGCTCTTTTTGAATCTGTGCAATCTGTGCATCTGTTAATCTCGCAGATCCATAGGCGGCAGGCCTTTCTTCCTGTATGATCACTTTGCCTACAGTGTTTTTTGATGCATATGTACTTAATGTCAGTGGCTTATTAGAGTCAAAATATGCAAGTGTAGGAGCATTAGTAAGAATACTTTTTAGTTTATTGAATTCACGGTAATGTATGCATCCAAATAATGTTTTTTTTAGTAGTTCCCTTAGATTATCTACTTGTTTCTGCTGACAAGTTTTTTATGAATGCTCGTAGATAGTTCACCATCCCGAGAAGTCTTTGTAACTCTGACTGACTGTTTGGATGTGGCATTTTTTGTATAGCGTTAATCTTGGAAGTGTCTGGCCGTACCCCTTCACTACTAAATAAATGGCCATTATAGGAAATTTCTGGTACACTAAACTTACATATGGATTTATTGAATTTCAAGCCCACTTCTTTGGTTCTATTAAAGACTTTATTTAAAGCAATGTCGTGTTATTGTTTGTTTTTTCCATAAATGCGGAAATCGCCTACATAAATGATCAAGTTGGGTATATCACTAAACAAATTAACTATTGTTGCATGAAAATTCTCAGGTGCCACTGTAATTCCGAACGGCAGTATTAAAAATCGATATTTCCCAAATGGAGTTATGAACGTACATAGCTTAGATGAATCATCGTCAAGCGATATAGCCCAAAATCCTGAAGTTGTATCTAACGACGTAAAAATGTTTACATGTGTTAACCTTGCAACGACATTCGGAAACTGAGAATGTGACCGTATTATTACTTTATTCAAGTTGCGCGGATCTAAGCAAATATGAATATCGCCGGTACGTTTTTTAACTACAACAATAGGACTTACTCATTCTGTTGGTTCATTGACTTTTTTAATTATATTTAACGACTCGGGACGATTAAGCTCTGTTTTTAATTGCTCTGCTAAACTAAATCGTATTCGCCTAGCTGGGACAGCGTTAGGAACGGCATTAGACTTAACTTTTAAATGGCATATCATCTTTAAACATCCTATTCCTTCGAAGACTTCACTGAAATTAATTAAAGGATTGCAATATTGTTCACTACAAGATAAAGATATATTATTCAAATAACCTGACTTAGCTTTATTTATTCGTGCATTAACTTCATTTTAATGCTAGTTGATATGCCTAGAACTATTTGGCAATCCATATTGACTATGTGAAATAAGATTTTCAGATTGTTTCCATTATGTTGACAGCTGATGACACATTGACCGATGAGATTGCTCGCCACTGAATGTTAGAATTTTCATTGTTGACTGCGATATTAAAGAAGAGTCCAGCTGTAGTCGATGAAATTCAGATAAGCTCATAACGTTTGGCTGCGTGCCCGTGTCGATTTGGCAGTTAATACCAACTCCGTGAATATTGTAACAGGATGACTTACCTCCCCTTCCACTGCCCTCCTCGATAATTCGTCCTTAACGACTGGCTTTAAACATCCCCATAATTATCAAGCTCCATACACCCGATATGCTTCAATAATAGCGGGATGACCATATTCAACTTCTGGCAGAGTCTCTAGACCATCTAGCAATCATCTACTAATGGTAGATTGTACAGAGCGAATAATGAAACCTCTATCTCAATTAAGGGAGAATCCTGGCAAAACTAGTACTATAGAGAGGGTACACTGTTTCTTTTTCTTCCTGTATGTTGGCATTTCGTGTAATCTGAAACGGACAGTGCATTAAATGGAATGATACGGCGGGTCAGCATTTGGAAAGTTCTCACTTATGACATCTGCTGATGATCTTTCGTTGCTTAAAGGACACCACGACGAATTCGCAGCAGTCCAGTGGGAGGTAAATAAGTCCGGATAAAGGAATCCCCTTTCAAATTTTTTCAACCTCCTGGATTTTTTTGCACTTTTCCAGAACTGGAAATTGGAAGTACTCAGCGCCAATTAAGCTACCAAACAATGGCAAGACTATGAAGCACCCGCACCAGTTCCGTAAGAAATTACCCAAATTTTCTTAAAATGCACGAATTCCGAACAAGCAGAAACTAAAAACTCGAAAAGTTTAAAATGCCGACTTGTCATTTCAGTAGAAAAAATTATAACACGAACTTGACATTCCAATCTGTCAGATGACCCATGCCAGAAAATGAACATCGAGAGTCGGGAGGAATCTCGAATTAAACTAAGGGCGCGTTCCAATGCCAACCCAAGTCCACCATTACAATTCTAACTAAAATCTAGCTCGATGCGAATAAACTGCCTCAAATCGAGGAGCACGCGTAGGAGCACAAAGCGGAAGCAGTTGCTAAACTCATGTCTAAACACAAAACCACAATAATTTCCGCAAGCGAACTATTTTGAAATATCTCAGGCCAAAACATTAGTATTTCTAATCGGAAGAGAAGAGAAGCTTTCGAGCTTTGGTAAGTGAGAGAAAATTATAGCAACTTTTACGTTCGATAAAATAAAAATCAAAGAAATCTTTCGACATTTTTATAACTAAAGACACTAGAAACATTTCGACATTTATTAAGAAGGCAAAATGATAGAAACTCTTGACGTTTGGTAAAATAAAAATCAATGAATTCTTTCGACATTTTTATAAATAAAGACAGTAGAAACATTTCGACATTTAGTAAGAAGGCAAAATGATAGAAACTTTTGACGTTCGCTAACATAAAAATCAAAGAGGCCGTTCGACCTTGTTATAAATGGAAATAGTAGAAACACTTTAGCATGAATTAAAATAGAAAGAGAAAAAGAAAAGAAACCTTGTGACGTTTATTAAAATAGAGCTGAAAGAAACAGTGCGACATGCATTGAAGGAAAATGAAAGGTGATTATACAAGTAAAGATTTAACCTGTCAAATTTATGGAGAATGAAATGTTGAAGTGTTCAAAATTTAATCTGTAAAAAATTAAACAAAATGAAATGTAATTAGATAAGAAGGAAAAGAAATTTAATCTGTCAAAATTAGCTAGAAGAAAATGAAGTTAAATAAGTGAATGTGGCCTCACCACAGGAGCTGTTCACACCTAGGGGTCAGTGAGTAGGCTCGGCCAGGAGAATAGTAAAAGATCAAAAAAAAAAATTTGTAGTAGAAAAAGATACGTCGAGATAGAGTCTCGGCCAATTTTTGGATTGTGAAAAGAAAGAGGTTGATTCAAGTTTGGTTAGAGTAGCGAAAAAGACGCAGAGTTAAGAAAAGTTGTAAATGGAAAGAAAGAAATCTGAAAAAGAAAGTGCGAATAAAGTAAAATTGTCCAAAAAGTTCATTTTTCTTCTTTATTTTGTCCTAATTGCCACGAAATGTGTATATCCAACACGAAAGAGGAAATTTCGAAGAAATTAACCAGGCAATTCGTCGGCTGGAATTTTTGGCGTTCTAGATCTGCTGCGATAATACTCAGCGTCCCAAGTGGGGCTTCCAAGGATCCAGGGAGTAGCCCGAAGTATATAGGCCACTCAGCAGAAAAGGTAACGTTTGTTTTTTTGTTCACGTGTCGTCAATCGGAACGCCCGAACCCGACCTGATTCAACTGGAGACCGCTCGGCCAGACGATAGGGTTAACGGGCTCCTCCAAGAAAGGGAACGTTAAAAAATTGTAACAATATATAGGGTGATATACCAAAGATGCCTGTTGGTTTTTGCTGACACTAAAGAGCCCATGAAAAGTACTTCGTCGTTAAATTTTTTTGCAGTATTACATGTGTCGATACTCTTAATAAAAACACTGGACCTGCACATGGCAGCAAAGTGATTTTTTTTATAAACACATGCGACACGTCAAGTCAGGCAGCGATATTTGTGCACTTGACCACAATTTCGACATGGCGATTGTACTTGTTATTGTTTATTGACTAGATCTTCATAGGTTACCGTATCCACGTCTTCGTTGAATGAGTTGAAGATGTGTATAGCACCTGGTCTGTTGTATGTCTGTACACCGTGCTCCTGAGGGAGAGCGCACAGCTATTTTCGTGTGTGTGAAATACACTTCGTGGACACTGATTAGCGAAAATTTATTTTTACTGGTAACTCAAATTAAAAGAAATAGCACTCTCTCTGTATTTTTATTTATTTATAATAAAAAGATAGAGGACTAAATTTTTTATACACAAGGCTATATGTATATATATAAAAAGTAATAACTTCTGAATTTTTTTTATACTCAAGATGAATTTTTTATACACACGACAAATTTTTTATACACAAGACGAATTTTTTATACACAAGATGAATTTTTTATACACAAGATCAATTTTTTTTACACAAGACGAATTTTTTATACACAAGACGAATTTTTTATACACAAGATGAATTTTTTATACACAAGATGAATTTTTTTTACACGAGACGAATTTTTTATACACAAGACGAATTTTTTATACACAAGATGAAAAAAAAATATCTCTACCGACGACTTATACTATCTTCTCCGCGGTCTCCAAGAAAAAAAACTCCGATCTTGCCTTCTTGGCGGACTTCAAACAAACTCCCCGAGGATTGGGCTCGCCGGCCCCAGGTGCCCATGAAAGCTTCTTTTCCTTCTTATCACTTTCCCACGACGTGAAAAATCGTACGTGGGAATGTACAAAAAATATAGACACAGTGCATATGCATGAAATCTGATATGCACTTATGTCTTGAAAAAGTAATATCTTTAGGTGACAAGAATAATCATGTGTATGTATGTACATGCGATTAAGTTTTATGAATTTAGGAAAAAGAAACTGTATGTATGTATAGTACATGCAGATAATTTAGCAGAAAAGCTGTATGTAGGTATGTACATAGTACTGCATGTAAGTAAGTATACATGCCGTGTGAACGGAATGTATGACTGATAACAAAATGCAATTTATGCTAAATTGCATTTTGTTGCAGTACGTAAATGCATTTTTAAATGCATATGAAATTTAAATGAAATTTTAAATGAATTTTATTTTTCAGGGTCAAATTGTAGTACGCCAATATATTGCATAGGGCAAGATATTGGCGTATTCGTTTTATTGTTGTGATTCGGGGTATAGGCACCTGGGTCACAACATCCCTCCCCCCTGGGGAAAAGAAAGTTTTATTCTTTTTAAGAAGAAAACTTTCTTTCAAATAACTAAATTCATTATTCATATACTAAAATAAAATAGTATGTAGCTTATTATAAATAATTACAAAATTCTAGATTTACTATATATTAAAAAATAATTAAAATATTTAAATTAAAACTGTTTGCATCACTAATTATATGTAATTACAAGATATCCTTTTTTTTTATTTGTTGTTATATAGTACCTAATTAATAGTGGAGTTATGTTTAACAAGCAATATTTTTTATTTAATTTCCTTATTTTATTTGCATAGGCTTTTTTTTTTACTATATTTATTTATTTTATTTCCTTTATTGTATTATATATAAAAGATAATTTGTAAATAAAAACTATGTTTATTTTTATTTCTCTTTAGTTTGCTTTTTTTTTTTTTATATATATATATATAGATATTACTACATTATTAACTATTTTAACTTTTATTTATTTATTAATTTCTACCAGAAAAGAAAAAAAAATTAGTCCTTATTGTAAGGACTATTTTCCACACAGGGAAAGAAAAATTTTCTATTTTTCTTTTGAATTTTTTTTTCTTATGTAAAAAAAAAACTTTTGTCTATTCCTTCTAATTTTTATTTATTGGTTAGTTTCTGTCAGAAACGAAAAATATTAATCCTATTTAATGAAAAAAAGGTAAAAATTGATATTTCACAAAAGAAAATAATTTTGGCATCTTCAAAAATGTTTATGATTTTTGGGGTAGTTGATAAATGGGAAAGGTTGCTTTGTCAGTTTTTTGTTCGTTATAGTTTGTTTTGTCCCTGTTTGTATTAATGAGCAATTGCAATTTTGTTTTTGTTTTTCTTCTAATAAGCTGATCCTCTATTAATCACCATTTACTGGTCGCTTGGCCTCACTTCTTTTTCATTGTTGTTGTCTAGATAACATTCTGCTGACCTAGTCTTTTTGGGTTTAATTCTGTTGCGAGTTGCTTTTATCTGAAGACTTTAAAGTGAATATAATATCGTGTGGGATGCTGGTATGCGAAGGGAAAATTTTTTTTTGTTATGTTTCTGTTTGGTATTTTGTTTGTAATTGCCTGCTTTAACTTGGATAGAATTGGAGTCAGTTCTCATTTTCAAAATGATTTTCATTCAAGAGGTTGGTCGCGAGATTTACCGTGTGCTGGCGTATTTTTGTGTCCGGGTCACCGGGGTGTATGTGCTCCATGTTTTCCCTGGATGGAGGGGGCCCCTTCGGATGGTGTGGCACGCCAATGGCAGGTGGAGTTTGCCCATTTGGGGTGGCCCACCCATTTCTGACATGTACCATAACTGTCAGTTTGTACTGTATCCGGACTACGAGATGGGAGTCTCTTTTCTAGGTGAGTAATTGTGTTTGACTGTTATTTTACAGAACTTCGGATGTTGTGTGATATTTGGTTATATTGCTTGTTTTTTTTTATTTATATAGGCGGATATGCCGTGCTCGTTGGAGAGTCCTTCCCGCTTCCAATATATCCTTGGATGTCTGGTTCCTCTACTACGGCCGATTGGGACGCTCAGGATAGTTATTAATATAAAAAAAAAAATTTTTCTTTATATATGTAGGTCTAAGTTTTATAATGTTTTACTTATATTTTTTCAATATATATATATTTTACTTTATTTTTTTGTTTTAAATGGTTGTTGTTCAAATCGTTTATAGTTTTTTTTTCTTCTTCCTCTTCTTCTTTTTGTTAACTGTGATGGGTGTCCGTATATTTTGCTTTTGTTTTGCTTTCCGTTCGGGGCATTGATTTCATGGAATTTTTTTTTTATATATATTGAGCGTCTTGGCTCTTTTGTTTTTCATAGTGATAGTTCTCTGTTTACAACTGTTCTGTTTTGTAATGTCTGTATTTTCTATAAAAAAAAAAAGTCCTTGTACTCGAAACCATTATGTCCATTGGGAGCGTGAGTCTACGAGATATACGATAATATATAGTACATACATATATTTAAATATGTCTAAATTAATTGAAGGAACTCTCTGCAGTTTTTCTTCTGGGGGCTGGAGTTATATTGAAGTTCGACTTTCTTAGTGCCGCACTAGGCACATTTTCTAGTTGATGTTGAGCGGATATTTCGTTTGATTTGGGATCTTTTGGTCTGTATTGTAGCGAAGAGCGCGCCCGTTGTCAGCCCTACCTATATCCATTTTGCCATGAACATAGATAGGTGCTGCAACAGACCCCTCTTGCTGCAAAATCATCTTGGGATTGGTGCGGGTGGCCGCACAGCATATTGCCGCTAGCGGTTAGCCGGCTTGGGGAGGTTCTTGCCACCCACATCCCTCGATGCTTGAAAGCTGTGCGAAAAAAACACACAAAAAAAATACCACCACTGTGTTGCCAGACTTCAGACGGACGGACAGACAAAACGAACTTTCCGTGTCTCATGGTGCTTCGCCTCCATTGGTGCAACCTGAAAACCTGAAAGGAAAATTTATGAAGAATACCATACCAGCGTTGCAGAACTGAAAGGATGAAAAAAAAATCAACGCCGTACAAGTGGCTACCACCCGGAGAAGTTCGACGCCGAGAGAGGTATTTAGAGAGAGAGGGAGAAAGAGAACGTGGACTCCTGATGTAGGCGGAGTCCTGACTGGACTCTGATTGGGCCCATCGCCCCCATCCACCCTGGCTAAGACGTCGCAGTCAGTGTAGGATTCTTAGCCCCATGTATAGTTGTGTGTGTGTGTGTGCCGCTGACCTACCTGAGCGTACTCAGAACCACCTCCGTTGTGTTCAGCAGTCACTCGCCCATGATGCTCAAGGCCTCATATATAAACAAAAAAAAACTGTGCAGAGTGGAATGACAAGAAAAAAAACCCGAGAACAGGCCAAGGCTGGCAAGAAGCCGCCGACGTGTCCCGTCGATGCTAGAAAAGGAAGTCGCCAGAAATCAAAAGGAAAATTATGCGTGTATGTATACGAAGAGACTTTACTTCAGGTGGTTCAAAACATTATATTATATTTCAAAAGTCTACAACAGTGTGAGGAGAGGAAACCCGATCACATAATTTATAAATATACATCGGAATGAGCTTACACTTAATTATAGAAAACAAAAAGCGCTTTTCCTGCCTTGAACTTATCTAGCCCTGACTCCTGCTCCTTAAAATTAACTGCAACTACCTTACGCTCAGAGGGAGGTAGGTATATGTATATATATCCGAATGTTCCTATACTTACTGGTTAGGCCAGTCTATTATTCTACACATCTTATATATGTTTTTTTTGTTCTTTTTGTCGTACTTTCTTTTTTTTTTTTTCAAAGCCTGTCTTAACTAGGGCATCTAATTCTAATACAAATAAAACGCTCAACTAACCTTGGGATACACTTGGGACTTACTCTCACTGTATTCAGGCTCTAGGTTTCCTCTTCTTGTTAGCCGCAGGGATGGTATTCAAGCTCTAATCCTTTCGTTTCTTTCCGGTTTCAACCGTACTTCGGGCACGCTTTCCCACAAGGTTTCTTTTTCTCTTCTTTTATAACCCTTTGAAGGTAATTTATGCCGGAGTCGCAGGTAAGTGGGTTTAGTTCACAAAATCGGAAGGACTTTTGACTAGTCCTTAAATTTCTTATCCACAGTTTCTTTATGTAGGTACAAGAGAAGATTTTGCTCAAAAACCACAAGTAAGCAAATTTTATTCACAAGAAAACTTTCATTAATTCTTACAGTTTCTTCTCCGTAGATCTTCACACAGTATATATGGAGATATTCTTCAAGGATCACAGGTGAGTGAGTTTAATTCAACATAACGAAAATTTTAATTATTTCTCAAAAATTTCTTCTCCACAGTTTTTCACATACATATATATATAGAGATATATATAAAAAAAAAAAATAATTCACAGGGTGAGTGAGCTTAATTCACCATAAAAACTTTAATTATTTCTCAAAATTTCTTCTCCACAGTTTTTCACATACATATGGACGAAGATTGTCCGCACAAATTGCAGGTGGGTAAATTTTATACACACGAAAATTTTCATTAATTCCAGATTCTCTTCTCCATAGATTTACGCACTAATGTATATGAAGATATTCATCACAAATCACAGGTGAATGAGTTTAATTCAACATAACGAAAATTTTAATTATTTCTCAAAATTTCTTCTCCACAGTTTTTCCCATACATATGGACGAAGATTGTCCGCACAAATTCCAGGTAAGTATGTTTTATGCACACGATAACTTTTCATTAATTCTAGAATTTTCTTCTCCATAGATTTACGCGCTAACGTATGAACGACGATTTTCCGCACAAATTTCAGGTACGTACCATTTACTTCGCGACATGCTACTGCTTTTATATTTTTTACTATTCCACTTTTACTTTAATTTTTGGAAGATAAAGAAAAGAATCTCAACGCGCTCATAGAAAATAACAAAGATAATTCCCAAAAAAAAACCCAGATACCGCGCACACACTTAGTACTCAGTACTGTCCTCTACCATTGCTCAAGACGAACTCCCCTAAACTGACTCAGCCTCCCTACATCGCAGCCGTTCCATGCTTAGCCACCGGCAGGCGCACATTTTTCTTGTTCGTTCGTTGGATCCCGATAATTCTTCGTTTCCTCTCGACTTACAGGCAAGAATCGTTCGTACCAGCGATTTGCTGTGTAGCGACAAATTTTTTCCTGAGAAATTCGGTCGGGCTTGCTGTAATGCATGGCGTTGGTATCGCGTGATGTTTTACAGCTGGGCGAGTTGCCGTTCGTTCGTTGGAATTTCTGATGACGAGCGGTGCCTGCCTGGAAATCTTTTGTTGCGCTGATGCCTAAGTTATGATTTTAGATTTTCAGGTGGATTTGGGAGTGAGCAGATTTTTGCTGCGTTGCCAAATTATTTGTTCGAACAAATTTTATGTTTTTCTGGCTTTTTGGATTTTTATATTGTTGCGTCTTTTCAGGTTTGATAAGATTTGTTTTCTTCGCTTTGGTATGCTCACTTGTGGATTTTTTTAGGAAAGATCATGATTTGTGCGTGTTCTGCACGAATTGGGATCTTTCCTTTCCTGTTTAAGTCTGCATGGAGAAGTAGCAGAGGGCTACTTCTCGGATGTTATATAGGTAAAACTTTTGCCCCTTTTTTTTTTTGCAGGAATTTCAGGTCCTCATGAATTTTTATAAAGTTTCGTCATTTCAGGGATTTATGCGTCGTATGGAAAAGTAGCATAGGGCTACTTTTCGAAAATTATAGGACCTTTTCCCCCCTTTTCAGGTACCCTTGTAGTTAAAATGGACAAAGGAAATTGTTAATGTTGAAAACGCTAATTAGGATAGGACAGACCGAATAAAAAAAACACATATGATGAACCGTAGAAGAGAAGAGGAAGTAGCGTGAGGGCAGAACGCTACAGTATTTAATGTACAGATAGATAATTAGAATGGCTATTATTAATGCTAATGTTGAGTATGATAGCGCATAGTGGTGGACATGGTGTTTGTTTATAGGATTTAGGGAATTTGATTCTTGTTCTTTTTGAAGGTGGATGGATTTTAAAATTTCATCGAAGTCCATGTTGTTTGTGATATTTAAAGGATTTGTTCTTCTGTACGTTTCCATAGAGGGAAGCGTCATATTTTCGATTATGTTGGAAATGTTTGTTGTTGGGATGAAATGGGAGTTAAATTTTGATATTTTTACGTTATGTCCGTGCAAGATAAATTCTTTGCTGCGGACATAACAACCTGGGTAGATAAATATTGTTCCGGTTCCCTGCAGGGTTTCCGAACTAATTGAATCTTCGCAAACGATATCTATATGGAAAGGTTTTTTGAGGGAGAAAAGCCATGCATTTTGCTGAGATAATTCTGTCATATAGTAGTTCTGTTTTAAAGTCAAAATTTTACATTTTGATGTAATAGGTTCCTTTTTTATTAAGTTGATTTCACATTGATTTACTCTATTGTTTGTATTAAGGATGGGTGATGAAATTTTACAATAAAAGTGAGTATGGTCCAACGTCGCGCAATTGTGGATTTCCTGTAGTGTTAATTCGATGTATTGATCACGATTGTAATCAATTAATATATATTCCTTTAATGGTTCAATATATATGAATGAACCGTTTAGGATTGTCGGTAATGGCATTGCTTTGAAAATTTGGTAGGATTCTTTAAAAGGAAGTGGGATTCGAAGTTCTATAATTATTTTGTTGTTGAAAACATTTGCAGATATTGTGCTTAATTTGTAGATTTGTGAAAATATATTGTCTCTTGAATTTATGGGAAGCATTATTGAACTCGGCAGCTCCTGCCTAATTTTTGATAAAATTTTTTCAATCTTATTGGGTGATATTAGTGTAGGGTGAAATTTTCCATGTTTGGAATCAATTAAAAGATCTATTAATTCTGACTGTGTATTTTGATATCTGAATGCCATTAGTGAAACAAGTGAGACGAGTGATTCTAATTCAATGGATATTTGATTATCCAGTGTTCTATTTACCATTAGCGATGTAGATATTTGAATCGAAATTAGTTTTTTATGCATATTCAGGAATTCCTTTTCAATTGCGGCCTTGGTTTTATTAAAAATTTGAGCTGTTGCTTCTATTATCGCGGTTTGGCTTTTCATGAGGGAAAGGAGGGAATTTTGGTTTAAAGTGAGGTTGTGAATTTGTTCATCATATAGCTTGGCATCATCTTCATCTAATGTGCCGAAAAGAGCTTTGGAAATTGATCCTATTACATTTAAAAGTGCTCTTTGTTTTCTGCTTTGAGTTATTAGGAGCATATTTTTATCTTCTATATTTGCTATGATAAGGTTTATCTGTAGCAACGTACCGTTACAAGTGTGTGCCATTGCTGAATTCCCATCCAATTTCTTGCAGATAGCCGTAATTTGCTAGTGATGAATTTGATGTTCCTGAATTCTGACTTGAAGTTTTCTAGATCGTAGTAGGTAACGATCTTCCACTCGTTAGTGTAGAAATTGGCTCTGCCAATTTCTTCGAAATAAATGCCTGCGCTGGCATTTATTCGCTTTATTTCCATCCCTGAGCTGGAGACGAAAGGGATGCAGATTAAAAGGAATACTATTCGCATCATCGTGAGAACCTGGAATAGGATATTGTTTTATTCATTTGCGTTGATTTTGAAGTAGATGAAGTTTTGTACTAGTCGGAAAAAAGTTTTAAGTCATTATTATGGACTCTTTTATTTTTATTATTTACTTTCACAGTGGAGTTCTCAGGAGAATTGATTTCTACAATCACATAGGGACCTGTCCAGAGTGGTGAGAATTTGTTATCTCTTACTCTGCTTTTTATTAAGACTTTGTCCCCAATATCGAAGGATTTTGGAACTGTGTTTTTGTCATATTGGAGGTTTGATTTCTCTTTGTTGGCCATGGCTATGTCTTTCACAATTTTATACCTGTGTTGTAGACGTGCTTTTAACTCGTTTGCATAATTATCGTAATTATAGCAAACGGTCGGAGATGATTTCAAGTTATTTGGGATTTCGGCTGGGAATCCGTACAGGAGTTCGCGGGGAGTATAATTTGTACTCGAGTGAGGTGTGGTATTATAGACAAACATGGCATATGGAATCCACGTATCCCAGTCTTGAGGATCTTTCGCTACATAAGATCTGAGGTATTCTGCTAAAGTTCTATGACTTCTCTCCAATGCACCATTTGTTTGAGGGTGATATGGAGTAGTTTTGAGTTTTTGATTTTTAGCAGTTTAGATACCTCGGCGAACATGCCACCTATGAGGTTAGATCCCTGATCTGTTAGGATACTTTCTGGAATGCCATGTCGACAAACTATTGTTGTGGTGAAGGCTTCCGCTAATGTCTTAGATTCAGTGTTGACTATGGGAATAGCCTCAGAGAATTTGGAAAGGTCGTCTTGAAATGTAAGGATGTATTTATTTCCAGAATGGGAAATTGGGAGAGGTCCTACAACATCTAGGTACACTCTTTCAAAAGGTTTTGAGCTTATGCTTGAGATTTTCATAGGAATCTTAGGATTTCTGGATACTTTGTTTACTTGGCAAAGTTTACATTTCCTTACATATCTTACAACATCGTCTGACATGCCAGGCCAATAGAATTGCTTTTTTATTCTTTTGATTGTACGGGAGACACCTTGATGGCCTCCCGTTGGTAGGGAATGGAAATCTTTTAGAACTTGTTCAATATCACTGCTGTTAGATAAATACTTTATGGAATCTTGATGAAGTTTTATATTTATTTTTTGGTTAACGAAGACATTGGTAAAAATGTTTTTAATAGTTGATAGATTTTGTTGGTCTAATACCGGGAAGGAGATATTTACCTGATTTAACTGATTTGCTTCTGTGTATGAGCAGATCTCAGTTAAAATTTTTTCAATGTCTAATCTATCTCTTTGTGATCGGCAAGGTAGATTGACTTTTGAAATGATTACTGTGGAGTCTTTCTTCTTAAAGAAGTTCAGTTTGTTTTCTAGTAGAGGAGGTTTGTCTAAAAGTTTTAGTTTATGTTTTAACACTCTTTCAAATTCTGTATCCTGCATTGGCAAGATAAAAAATTTGGGATTTGTGTTTTTAGTTAAAAGTAATGGGAAATTGGTCTCAGTTATTATCACTGAGGAACCGTTTACTACTGATAAATCTGGATTTGTAGTAGTAATATTTGGATTGGGTGTATCTAAATTCGCCTGAGTATTGGCTTGATTCCTGGTTACCACATTTACATGGGTACTAGGTTCCGTTGATTTTACGGAATTTTCTGGGATAGCCCTACTGAGAGCGTCTGCATTTGTGTTGAGCTTTCCAGGTTTATGGACTATTTTATAGTCATATTCCTCAAGACGTATTCTCCATCTCATTAGTCTTGAGGAATGATCCTTTAGATTCATTAGCCATACTAATGGTTTATGGTCAGTTATGATGGTAAACTGTCTACCATAAACGTATGGTCTGAATTGCTCAACTGCGAAAACAATTGCCAAAAGCTCTTTTTCGATAGTTGAGTAACGAGTCTCTGCACCATTGAGAACTCGACTCACATAGGCGATTGGATGATCTCCTTGATCATCTGCTTGGGAAAGAACTGCTCCGATGGCGTAGTCGCTGGCATCGGAGGTGACAAAAAATTCTTTGTCGAAATCCGGATAGGATAAAATTGGTGCTGAGATTAATTTTTTTCTTAATTCGCAAAATGCTTCATCGCAAATTGTATCGAACTTGAAAGGTGTGGCTTTTTTCAGAAGGTTAGTAAGAGGTTTCGCGATTTTAGAAAAATTGGGAATAAAGCGGCGATAATAGCCGACGAAACCAAGGAAGGCTTTTATATCCTTTTCCTTCTTGGGTGTAGGATAACATTGGACTGATTTAATTTTTGCCGGGTCTGGCTTGACTCCATTTTCAGTAATGATGTGCCCTAGATACATTATTTCCTTTCTTAGGAAATGGCACTTGTCGGGTTGTAATTTTAAATTGAAATCCCGAAATAAATAATAAATAAATACGTTTGCGAGCCTAATATTGTGGTCTTTAAGATTGTATCCATGGACTACAATATCGTCCATGTATACGAAACAGTAAATGCCTTGGAGTCCGGAAAGGACATTATTCATGGCACGTTGGAAGGTTGCGGGTGCACCTTTTAATCCAAATGGCATACGGTTAAACTCGTAATGACCATAAGGAGTGCTAAACGCAGTTTTTGCTCTATCCTTCCCGTCCATGCGAATTTGGTGGAATCAGCTGGCGAGGTCTAGCGTTGTGAAATATTTAGACTTACCCAATTGATCTAATATGTCTGTAATATTAGGTAATGGGTAGGCGTCGCCGATAGTAATATCATTTACTCGGCAGAAGTCTACAACGACTCGCCATTTTTTGTTCCCATGCTCGTCCGGCTTTTTGGGAACTAGAAGTAGGGGAGAATTCCACGGACTATTTGAAGGACTTATTATCTCTGAATCCAACATTTCATTTATTTGCCGAGTAATTTCTCTCCGGCTTGTTTCTGGAAGTCTGTACGGTTTAGTATATATGTGTGGTTTATTCGGGACTGTTTCGATTTTGTGCTCGGCTGCATTTGTAAATGTTAGGAAATCCCCTTCTAAGTAGAAGAGATCGTTGAAATCCTTACAAATTTTCCGAATACTCTCGGCTTCTTTCAAATTACAGTGATCCAATTTAATCAGGGTGTGCAGTTTCTTTATTCTGAACCTAATTGGATCTCTGTTGGAATCCGTGGAGATGCAATCGAAGTCATTAAGGTCATGGCATTCTGGATTCATGTCATGAATTGCCAGTTCGACGACCTGTTCATTCGTGTTGAGAACTAGGACTTTTGCCATTCCTTGTGATGGGTTGACTATGGTATTACCTATGAACAACCCTGGCTTTACCTCTTTTTTAAAATATACTGATTCCGTAGTTGACAAAGTTGGAATTTGAATTATGGATTCAGAGCGAGCGGGAATTGTAATAAGTTTATTATGTAATTTGTCCGATTCGTTTCGGTTTTCATTGGATTGTAAAATATATTCCGTTTTTTGTAGGATATTTGTGTTGGAGTACTTTTCACGTTTGGTATTTAAATCCCGTGAAGTACTGGGAAACTTGCTTTTATCAGCACTTGCATTGTTTGTTTCGGAGTTCTTGTCATTGTTAGCATATCTAAGATACATATGTATTTGGATAATCTGAGCGATATTGCTCTATGGGATAGGATGAATGACATTGCTTCACCTCTAAGGAAATGTAATTGTTTTTATAATAGATACAAGCGTTGTATCTAGACAAGAAGTCGTGGCCAACTAGGCCGTCATATGCTAAGGTTGCGTTTTCTCCTACTATTTGGAAGGGATGTTCTATTATACATTCTTCGTTTGATGTATTTGCCAGTTTTGCTAATATTAATCCTTCTGTAGTTTTAGATTCCGAAAATAAAGTATTTATCTTGCAGATTGCATCTTTATAGTAAGTGCTACCTGCTTTCAGTGCATTGAACTTTATGAGACTAATTTCTGCTCCTGTGTCTACGAGGAACTTTGTTTCTTTATTGGAGCACACATTGGTAAATAGAGAGATAGTAATGGAGTTGGAATTGATAATAATTGGAATTTTCAGCGTTATGTGATCATTTAATAAATGTGCATTATCTAATTTGGGTTGGTGTGTATGTCGGCTTTTGTTTGAATTTGCGAGGGGCTGCCGACTAATTCCTCTCGCCTTGATTTGTTTTCCGAGTGTGTTAAAAATATTCTCGGATTTTGTACGTAATCTTTGTTTGATCTTGGTTCATTTTGGGGTTGTATTGTCGAGGAATGGGAATTTTTTCTAAAATTTGGATTTGGAACCTGGTTGAAGCTGACCTCTTTTTGGGGAATTGTAGTTCTATTGGGACTTTCCGTTCGCTTTCTGAAATTTTGATCAACGGGATTTATATTTCCTCTGTAGAAATTCCCGTGGTTTGCTATCCTTGCCCTGCATACTTCTATGGTATGTCCTAATTTGTGACAATACCTGCATGTAGGAGTAGTGCTGTTGGACGTGCTAGCCTGCTTAGGAGGATTGCCTTTGTTTAAATTATTTGAAAAATATTTATTTGGGGTTGGGTATGTACGAATATTTTGTGGACAATTTGGGGCTAAATGTCCCTGTGCTTTGCATTTATAGCAAAAGGGGCTCTGCACTTGCATTGATTGAGCAGTGCGAGAAGAGTTTGTTGCTAATTTTGTTGCCTTTGATTCTAGGCGTAATGCTTGCTCGCCAATATATGACGTTTAGCCAGAGTTTGGAGTTGCTCGCTTATTAATCCATCCTCTATTGCTCTAATAGCTTGTTTTTCGTTGTCCTTTACGAGAGAGTTTAACAGTAGTTTATCTGTTGTATATGAATGCGTGGCTTCGTTCAATTGAGCATGTGTCATATTAATTCGTTGCAGGAATTCTTTGACAGGCTCTCCTGCTCTTTGTCTTGTGTTTTGGAGTTTTGATTGGAGTACAGACTTTTCTAATTTTACTTCGAATGTTTCGAGTAGTATTTGCTTCAAATCTGACCACCTGCTTGTATCATTGTACTTAAGTACATTGTAGGCATCTCCAAATAGCTTACTTTTGATTATTGAAAACAGGGTTGTTTGGTCGGTATTGGGATAAAGTCTATTAATATCATCGCAACATGACACGAATTTATGGAGGTCTTTTGTATCGCCGTTAAAATTAGGTATTAACGATTTAATTTCTGATAGAGAGATATGTGAAATTTTGACTTCTGTGCTTTCATTGTGAAAGTGTGATGAGTTATTTCGTGTGTCATGTTGGTAATTAGGGAAGCGCGTATCTAGCTGTTCTTGAATAGCAATTACAGTTTCTTCATATTCTGCTTCTGTTTTACCGAAAACATTTTCAGTAAAGTATTTATTTTCTAGGTCTTGTGGCGTAGATTGCATTTCGATTGTATTGTTGAGTTCTTCGAATTCAGCCCAATGCTTATTTAGGATACTCAGTTTTTTTTCTAGGTATGTTTTACTCACTGTAGGTAAAGTATCAGGGTTTAATGATTGTATAACTCTTGTAATTGAGTTAATTTTTGTATTTAGACTTCTGAAAATACTTTCATTTTGTGGACCTTCTGTTTCCTTATTAGGTTCTGTAACTTGTGATTTGGTTGGAATTCTCCACGAAGCTCTGGGTGATGGGATATGAAAGGGTTTTTGCTGGTTCATAGTACTTTCTGAGATTGATTTCAATCTTTCGGAAAGTGTTGCTTTCGTCAACATGTACCAGTCCTCAGTTTTATCTGAGCACGATTCTTTGAAATAATCGTGGTCGGTCGTGAAGTCTTTATGCTGAACTATTTGTTCTTCTGTTTTTTCGAAGGCGCTCCATATTTCTTCGAGTTGCTGTAATTTACCTTTCACAAAGGTATTGGTACGCTTCACTTTACCGGCTTGGTGATAAGCCCCTAGTATTAGACGAATTTCCTTATTTTTTCCTATTTGGGATGAGCAGAGCTCATCGAAAGAAACGGTTTCTTCAGTCATGACTGATTTCTGAAGTAATAGACGGAAAAATTAGTACAAGTATGATGTATAGTTTTTTAATATTAGGAATGTCTGTTTCGAGCTTCGATTTGGTTGATCTGAGGGGAACTATGGAAGATGTGACAAAATTGTATGGAGTAAGTAGAAGTCAGCTAATTACAGGAAACACGTTTACGTTTCCCAACAGCAATAACCAGAGAATCAGTTTGTTATGTGCTGATAACTATTTTTTTTTTTTACAAAACAGAGAGACGGAGAAAGAAAAAAAACATTAATTTTTGTGAAGGAATAGGTAAATAATAATAATAAAAAAAATAAAAAAAAAAAAATTTAATTGAGCTAGGAATTTCAATTTATTAACTATTTGTTTGTTAAATTCAATAAATGAATAGTTGTAATTACTGTTTTTACTTATGTAGTCGTATCGCTTGTGGGTTTGTCCGTCGTGTTGTTATGTATATTATGCGTGTAAATTGGGATAAGGTATGTAAGTTAACAGAAAATTGATATTGTGCACACAAAGGAAAAATTAAATCACCCTTTTTCTTTTTTTATGGATTATAATCATACTCTAAATTGTTATTATTGCCACTTTTCTGATTGATTGAAGGGATGTGTAGGGATTGGGAATTGCTAATATGAGAAAAAAAATTTTTGTTGTGAATATTCAATTTCTGAAATAAAATGGATTGTAGTACAGATCGCTGCTTCCTACCAAAATCTTTCCTCTGATCAACAGGCTTATGAAGCTCTATTGCAGGGGATCGATTATTGATTTATCGAAGTCCTCTGGCCAGCAAGTTCACGAAGCCTTACCGCAGAGGTCGCTTCGTGGGGCAGCGTATTTGCACACACAACAACCGCAAAAATAAATTGTTTCTAGAAATTTATAAATATCAGCAAATATTTGCAGGTATATATATGAAAAAGCATAGGACTAAATTTCGTCTACCTTATGTTTTAATCCAAATTGTAGTTTTTTATCTTGAAAATTAGTTGCGTCGTGCGTCCTGGCTGACGTCTTCTTGGTATTGAAGATGTTGCTGGTGAGTGTGCGTAAAAGTTGGAAGTTTGGTAGTTGTTGCTTGGATTAGCCAATGCCAATAGGATTCCCTGGTAAAAGGTCTTCCTTCCTTCCTTCCTTAACGAACGTCTTGTTGAGGCAGGGATGAAGCCTCACAAAGGTCCCCCGATGGAGCACTATGGCGCTCTAAACAATTATATTATCTCCTCTAAGTACTCTGTATTAAGGGTACCCGGGCTTATTTTTAGTTATGTATATTTATTTATTATTGATTCAATTTGTTATTTGGTTATATTATATGCTTCTTGTTATTGTTGTGTTTACGTTATATTTTAGTTGGTAAGAAATGCTGGTCGTTAGGCTGTATTTATGGATTTATGTAAAGCACTTATTATTTTTATTTTTGCACAAAATATTGCTTTTTATTTCGAATAGTTAATTAATGAATTAATTAGAGGAGCGAGAATTTAATTAATTAAATTTATTGACACTGATTTGGGTTGTGTTTTTTTAAAAAAAACACCGCTGCCACCAGTTGTTATGAAGTCGTGTGCCGTGCTCTGGGAAAGAGAGCACACAACCGTTATAATTGTGGGAAAATTCAAAACACTATCTGGGATAATCATTAAATAAACCTTTTATTTTCACTTTACCACTTTTTGTATAATTTGATTGATTTCTTTTGCTATACTCTGGAAATTTTTTTTGTAACTTCACTTATTAAATAGTTCTAATTTTCTTTTATATTCTTCACACAGTAATTGATTTACAACAATTATAAATTATTTTCACTTAGTAGAAATAGTAAACTTTTTCTTTTGTGCAGCAATTTTTCTTTTGAGCAGCAACGAATTTATTAAAGCGATCAATTTTTATAACAATTGATGAGCACTTTTATATTCTTCACACAGTAATTGATTTACAACAATTATAAATTATTTTCACTTAGTAGAAATAGTAAACTTTTTCTTTTGTGCAGCAATTTTTCTTTTGAGCAGCAACTAATTTATTAAAGTGATCAATTTTTATAACAATTGATGAGCACTTTTATATTCTTCACACAGTAATTGATTTACAACAATTATAAATTATTTTCACTTAGTAGAAGGAAAGAGCGACGTTTACCTCGCGACGGGTGAAAAAACCAACTCCCCGAGGTTCGGGCTAGCTGCCCCCAGGTGCCCATGAAAGCTTCTTTTTTCTTCTCATCACTTTCCCACGACGTGAAAAATCGTACGTGGGAATGTACAAAAAATATAGACACAGTGCATATGCATGAAATCTGATATGCACTTGTGTCTTGAAAAAGTAATATTTTTAGGTGATAAGAATAATCATGTGTATGTATGTACATACGATTAAGTTTTATGAATTTAGGAAAAAGAAACTGTATGTATGTATAGTACATGCAGATAATTTAGCAGAAAAGCTGTATGTAGTTATGTACATAGTACTGCATGTAGGTAAGTATACATGCCGTGTGAACGGAATGTATGACTGATAACAAAATGCAATTTATGCTAAATTGCATTTTGTTGCAGTACGTAAATGCATTTTTAAATGCATATGAAATTTAAATGAAATTTTAAATGAATTTTATTTTTCAGGGTCAAATTGTAGTACGCCAATATATTGCATAGGGCAAGATATTGGCGTATTATTGTTGTGATTCGGGGTATAGGCACCTGGGTCACAACAAAAGTGACGTTTGAGTGTGCATTTGCTGATAAAAAAAGGTAAATAGCTTTGAAGTAAATACTCGCCTGGAGCTACATTTATCTGGATTTGCAGTAAGGTACAGCCACAGACAAGAAATATTCATATATCGACGGTAGTACTAAGAAAGTGATGTATGGAAGAGTTCATAGCATACCTCAATAACGCACTGATCTCGGCTAAATACATCATGGGAGTAGTTGTTCTATGTGAGTTCTGGCGCACTTTTTAAGGATTTTGCCACAGATGGCGCTACCGTCGCTAGATGGTTTGAGTCCATACTAATGTAGGGTTGTGTCTCGGCTGTATTGGTTTGTGTCTGCTGTGTTGGTTTGTGTCATGGATACACCATTGTACCTGGGATGCACCATTGAGTCTCGATTGTGCCCTAGCGGGATTAATCGGTACTAGCAGCATGCTCTGGGATGTGTCATTTGGTCTTGACTGCACCCTAGCGACATTAGCCGGTACTACCAGCATGCTCCGGTACTACGGTTTTCTTGGATAGATATGTGGTGCGCCTAAATGTAGGCTTTTGGTTTTGAACTAATATTAGTAATAATTAAAGTTAACGCTAGGAAATTTTAGTTCATGCCAATGGATTCTAGATGGTTGGGGTGGGGTACTAGGGGAGACGAGATTTTCATCAGAAATCCTCTACGTGCTCTGGTTTTCGAGATATTAGCGATTTTACCTTTTTAGATATAGTTAATATCCATAATAATTCAAGTTTTTTTTTGCTCATGGGGGTGCTGCGTCTAAATGTAGGCTTTTTATTATGATTGTTCTTGAGCGTCTAAATGTAGGCTTTTGGTTTTGAACTAAAATTAGTAATAATTAAAGTTAACGCTAGGCAATTTTTGTTCATGGCAATGGATTCTAGTTGGGCGGTTTGTGAGGGGGTATTATAGTATGGGATAGGGAGGGGGGTAATGAAATTTTCATCAGAAATCCTCTACGGGCTCTGGTTTTCGAGATATTAGCGTATTAATAATTCAAGCTACCTAGGATAGTTTTGTTCATACCAATAGATTCTTGGCGGTGTGGGGTGGGAGGTGGAACGAAATTTTCATCAGAAATCCTCTACGGGCTTTGGTGTTCGAGATATTAGCGACATCTGTTTGGGCGCAAACGCCATTGCTTGAGTAAGGTACCCTAGCGGCCTTAGCCGGAACTACCAGCATGCCTTGGTTTTGCTGTTTTCTTTTATTAGCGGGAGAGTTCTAGATATCAGTATGACGTCATCATAGTTTTGCTGCACCTAAATAAGTTTTCTTAGCAGGGAAGTTGTAGATATCAGCATTATTCGAATTTCACAACATGACATCACCATGAACAGATTCTAGACGATGTCAGTGAGGGTTCTGGGGTATGTGTATTGAAAAGTCTTATGTTTTATAAACATTTGTTTTTATTTCCAATAAAATTTCTTATTATGAAAGTATTTCTTATAGCACATTGTCCAATATGAACTTAGCAAGATGGCGCATTTGTGTTAATCTCTATCAGTTTTCCACAGTTGAATTCATCTTCGAGGTTGATAATGATTTCACCCTCTCCAACTATCTTCTGCATCCAATGAACTTTTTCAGCTCCCTTTACATATATGGTTTTGTTTCGAAGCAGTGGTTCAACTATAGTGTACAGCTTGTGATACGGTATGTAGCCATCATCCCAGCGGAATCCATGAAAATTGTGTTGAAGCCATTTTACTTGTCTCTTTTTTGCTGAAGTCAAATCTTTGTATCTGAACGGTGGTTGAAATATAAAGTGCTGCACCTGGTTTTCATTGTTTAAAATTGCCAGTTCTTTAGTGATGAATTCATTGAGATTTGTTTTGAATCCTTGGACGTCTACGATGACAGCCATCTTCTTAATTTAACTTTCTAACTTCACTTGTCAGCGGACTGTATTCCACTATTCGATCGTGTAGAAGCAGGCAATATGCTGTTGTATTAGCTGGTATATTTTCAGATATCTTGAATTCTAGCCTTATGTCAACAGGTCCAGTTTTTATTGTTTCATTTTGATGTGAACAATCAATGACTGCAATCGGAGCATCGGTTTTGAACTTCTCCCATGTGAGGAACGGCTGATACTGATGACCATAGTATGCTTGTGTAAACTTTATATACATCTCATACAGCAATGCGTATCTATTCAAATCAAATTTCAAATTCAAATCATCGTAGGGATATGATTCTGAGTTCAAATGAACTGTAACATCGGTGAGTTGGCAGTGATCAAATTTGCTAGCATCCTTGGTTTTATCATTCCTTCGATTCGTTTGTAATGCTAAGATAATAAATCGAGGTTGCTCCAGTTGAGTGGAAGTCTTAACTGACCAGGTTTGATGCGTGGATTCCGGTAGTACTGGATACTCATATATGTCCCAGCTGCGGAATGGTATTTGTATCGGGCGACCTCTCCCGATAATTTTAAATAGTTGTAGCTTTTCATCATCGGATACTGTAACATGCGGAATGCTCCATTGAAGTTTGGTAATTTCAATTTTCACCACATCTGTGGGTGATATAATGGCATTATCGTCTGTCCTGCTCCGAATCTGAGTTCATGTTTGGAATTTATCAGAATTTTCTTGTAATCTTCAGCGACTCCCAATAAATATATCAGAGGTTCCCAATAGTTAAACACTCCATTGGCTGGTATAACGGATGAATCTGGTGACCAACTGCCGTTGAGTAGTATCCTGCTTCCATTTGCATTTAGCGATACCGATCTATACCTGAAAACTGATGTCCTTCTATTGGTTGATGTCTTCGAGAACTTTCGAGATGTCTGTATGAAGACGTACAATTTAGATCCTGTACATTATTACACCATGCCAGGTCTAACATGGGATGCAATGTTAAAATATACCAAAGTGAAACTGGAGCTGATAACTGATGTTAACATACTGCTATTCGTAGAGAGAGGTATTCGAGGAAGTATAAGCCAATGTTCCAATAGATACAGCAAAGCCAACAATAAATATATGGATGATTTTAACCCAGATGAAAAACAAAAATACTTGATATATTATGATGTTAACAACCTTTATGGATGGGCCATGTCACAACATTAACCTACCAGAGGATTCAGATGGGCTGATAGTCTCGATTTTGATGTTTTTCAAATTCCTGATGATTCACCAACTGGATACATACTCGAAGTTGACTTAGACTATCCACCACATCTGCATGATAAGCATAAAGACTTACCGTTTTGCTCTGAGCATACAGCACCACCAGGTTCAAAATTAGAAAAACTTTTAACAACATTACACCATAAAGAAAAATATATTATACACTATCGAAATCTGAAGCAATGCTTATCACATGGCCTCATCCTAAAAAAAGTACACCGGTCCTGCAATTCAACCAGTCAGCTTGGCTTAAACCATACATTGATTTGAATACATCCAAACGGAAACAGGCTACCAGCGATCATGAAAAAGACAGCTATAAAAAGATGAATAATGCTGCGTTTGGTAAAACCATGGCAAATGTACGCAAGTATAGTGACATCAAGCTTTGCGTAAAGTGGGAAGGCCGACATGGTGCCAAAGCTCTGATTGCAGCTCCCAACTTCCACAGTACGAAAATATTTGATGAGAATTTAGTTGCTGTGGAATTAAGGAGACTGAAAATGTTGTTTAATAAGCCACTCTATCTCGGCATGGCAGTCTTAGAAATTTCAAAAACATGCCTCTACGACTTCCATTACAGTTTTATGCAGCGCGAGTTTGATGATAAATGTAAAGTCATGTATACCGATACAGACTCCCTATTATATGAAATTGAAGAGAGAAACATATATGACTTATGGCTGCAAATATTGATAAATTCGATACAAGTGTTTACCCTGTAAATAATCAGTTCAATATACCGTTTATGTGTAAAAAGATTCCTGGTCTTATGAAGGATGAGCTGAACGAGAAAATCATGTGTGAATTTGCAGGCCTCCGCTCGAAAATGTATAGCCTACGCATAAATGATGGTAAAACTGTAAAAAAAGCCAAGGAAATAAAGACAAATGTTGTTCAGAGGCATATAAAGTTCCAAGACTACGTTCAATGCTTGAACAACAAGCAGCTTTTAACTGCAAATCAGAGCTGCATACGATCGCATAACCACAATGTCAACACTATCAACCAAAAGAAGATAGCTTTAAGTCGACATGATAACAAGCGATATATTTTGAGTGGTACAACGGATACTCTACCATGGGGACATTACTCAATTCCACCAGAGCAACAAGGAACAAGCACAGAAAGTTCAGTTCCAGATCAACAAGGAACAAGCACAGAAAGTATAGAAATCTAAGCTCATTATTGTAAATAAAAAACATGTATTATAGTTTTAGTTTCATTTATTTAAGTACTTTGTTTTAATTGTAGTACAGTCTAAGATATTATAATTATAATTATAAATTTATTTTTAAATTATATTATAGTTGTTTTTTCAACAAATTATAAAACATCTTTGTTATTAATCCAAGAATTGTGTTTTGATGAAAATCCGAGCCATTTAACGTAAGCTTTATCTCCACTCTTCTTTAAGATTTTCTCTACGAGATATAGGTTTGGGTGTTTAACTTTCAGCAGCTCCAATTCATAAAAGCCTCCTGTGATTGGATTTCCTTGATAATCTTCCAGACGATATGTGATGGGGTTTGTGTTTTGAACTTTAATAATTTTAAAAATCTCAGCTGTCCAGTTTGGTGTATAGGCTTTCTCAAATATATGCTTGTATTTGCTGACGCGTACAAAATCTCCAACTTTATACTTTGCAGGAACAGCAATTTTTAAGTGATTGTATATAATTGAAAGCAGTTGTTTCTCATTGAAGGCGTTGATATTACGTATTCTCATTTTCGTAGTTCGATGTAATCTTGAGTTGTATTCAGTGAGCAGTTTCTTTACCATACCAATCCACTGATAAGTTCATTCCACTATTGATGCTTTGAGGAAACTGTACGTAGAGTAATGATTAATTGCATGCTTCAGTATTAGATTTTTTTGTTGTAGAATTCCTTTCCATCATCAGTCTGCAGGTTTTTAGGTATTCGTCCCTCGCTTAATATAGATTGCATGGCATCTTTTACTTCTACACCAGTTTTTCTTTTAATTGGAATTGCCCATGCATATTTGGAGAAGGTATCAATTACTGTCAGCAGATAGCGGTAACCCTTGTTCACATACTTGTAGGGATACATTTCAACCTGCCACAAGTCATCTAGTACTTTGATAATCACACGACGTCGTTTAAAATTTTTTCTCGCTGGTTTATGCAGCTCATTTACTACTTGTCTCTTACTCATCGTAATTATAAATGAAACAGATTTCTCAAAAGTTTTTACTCATATACACCATCTTCTGGTGTCTAGTCTTTCTTATTTATTACTGAAGTAAACAGATAGTTTTATACACTTTGAGTTCAAATCGTAGTCTCCGTTTATCGTTAAATAAAATCCAATACCCCGCTCTCCTTGCTCACCAGCTGGACCCTGAGCTCCTTGTTTACCAGCTGGGCCTTGAATTCCTTGTTCACCAGCTGGCCCCTGAGCTCCTGTTGGTCCACGTTCACCTGGTTTCCCAAGATATCCTCGCTTAGAGAAACGTCCAAACTTGTCAACGCTCATCTGTAGATTGTGTAGAAGTATGGTAATGAAGTAGTACTTAAACTATAATATCTGCTTCTCGCAACTCCTCCAGGATAGATACAATTTCATTGTTGTGACTGGTGTTACCAGCCTGCTTTGATGCCATTAAAAGGCGCAGTCTATCCACTAATTCATTTGGATCATCCCAGTAAATGTGATCAATGTTTTCCTTAGGCAGACGCATTAGTCCCATGCCTTTATGCTGTATAAGTTTACTGATTATAGCTTTATACTTAGCCGCTCTAGTACCTTTTATTTGCCCATCTTCAGCATAGTCACGTTTATATGCATTGGTATCTCACAAAATAGATCCATAATTAGTTAAATCCTCTTTAGTATATAGACTTTTTACAGGATATTTCATAAATAGCAGCTCACATAACCCCAAAGTTGTTTTATAGCTCTTCCCCTTGATAACAATATTTCCTACATCATCAACATCAAACGTTGAATTACCGATTCTCCACGCGTTGTAATCATAGTAAACTCCATAGGTTGGATCAATTTTAGGGCTATTATCAGTGAATAACTTTAAATAGTTTGAAACTATGTATCCAGACGTATCGGCGGAGGTGACAGGAGACCTTCCTGTCAATGTTCTTGAATGTTTAGGTGTTGCGAATTCTTCTTCAGATGTTAAGGAATAATCTCTTTGGTTCCAATCTGACTGGTGGCTCGTTTTTGACTCTGGTAACAAACTCTTTTAACAGCTTTTAAACAGGTCAAATAACAGCTTAACAGCTTTTCAAACAGGTCTGATAACAGCTTAACAGCTTTTCAAACAGCTCTGATAATAGCTTAACAGCTTTTAAACAGTTCAAATAACAGCTTAACATCTTTTAAAACAGCTCTGATAACAGTTTAACAGCTTCTAAACAGCTCTTATAACAGCTTAACAGCTTTTCAAACAGCTCTGATAACTTTCAAACAGGTCTGAAAATAGGTGAACAGCTTTAATCTACTCAGCAGGTCCACAGGATTCGGTGCGCCTTCGACTGAGTTACAACTTCGACTTATGAAGATTTCAAATGTTTAACCCTTTTATAGTACAATGAAGGTATCTAATCCTTTACGGTAGCGCCGCTTGTTTAATGAGCTATCCTTATCAATCATCAAGAACCCATATTCATCCTTCCAACACTCAGCACAGGCTCTTCGAAATTTATCAAACTTCATGTCTGTATTCACATGATCATTATAGATATGTTTCAAATACAAGTCATCTGGCTTGAATAAGATGATTAAATTAGCATTGTCACGTATTAAGTGCTTTGTTATATGCGTATATGTTTGACAGAGATAGAAGCTGTCTATATCTTCATGACGACCCATGAACAGCTTTTCAAACAGCTCTAGTAACAGCTTAACAGCTTTCCAAACAGCTCTGATAACAGCTTTTTAAACAGCTCTGATAACAGCCTTTAAAACAGCTCTGATAACAGCTTTTAAAACAGCTCTGATAACAGCTTAACAGCTTTTAAAACAGCTCTTATAACAGCTTTTCAAACATGGTGTTTGGTGTTATTTGGTGTTTCCAGGGTGTTATTTGGTGTTTCCGGGTGTTACTTTGGTGTTGATTTGGTGTTAGTTTGGTGCTATTTGGTGTTTCCGGGTGTTGCTTTGGTGTTAATTTGGTGTTAATTTGGTGCTATTTAGTGTAATTTGGCATTACTTGGTGTTTGCATGTGTTGCTTTGGTGTTAATTTGGTGTTATTTGGCATAATTTGGTGTAATTCGGCAATATTTGGTGTTACCCGATGCTGTTTTGGTGTTCTTCTGTTATTATCTGTTGATCGGTTATATATACCTGTTTCAGCTGTTCTGTGTGTGTTTTAGCAACCGCCAATATGTTTGAATGTAAAGAGTGTAACAAATCATTTAGTCGTGGTTATAGCCTCTTACGACATAAGAAACGGCGGACACATTCACTTAAAAGTGAAAAGCGTGAAAAGAAAAATACACCTGAGGATACTTTATTATCAACGTTCACCGATGAAAGCGGTTGTAGCCCCACAGAAAATATTCAGAACAAAATGATAGCACTGAGAAAAACCTAAGAATTTTTAAAAGCGCGGCTACCTTTTAAAATAATACCACAACACACCAAGCATGATCATAATTTTGGTAACATACTCCCCGATCAAATAAAAGAGGAAGACAGCGAAGGGGAAAAGAAGAATGATGATGATAATAATAAATCAGTTGAGGGAAGTGAACAAAGCTATGATACCGGTGATGGTGATGATAATGATACAGGTTCAAAATATACGGAGCCAAACATACTCGTGAATGAATTGCGATTCTTATTACCATGTAGAAAGGCTGCAAAAAGAGTTTTTGAAATCATACAGCAGTTAAAGAATCAGGGGGTAGTTCAAAACTAAGCAACACATACATATAAAACAAACATAGCACAATAGCTGAGAAATAGATATCTCATACAAGAAAATGTAAGGAGAAAATTCAAAAAAAAATAATTAAATTCTTCATTTAGATAATTCCTTTTATTTTCAGCAACTCATATCGGTCAACGTCCATTTTCTGCGTGGTGCTCCTTTTTAGGGAGAGACATTGATGGTGATGGGACTTCTGTGCAAAATGTATGGTGTGAGGCGGACACGAAGAGTAGACTAATATCCCGTCTTTTTTAATGCTTTTGCACTATATGTAGTTTAATAAAAAATTATATGTTTTAAAAAGTTTTTTTTAATCATTTTGTATAGAACATAAAGTTACCAGATTCTTATAAGATTTTCTTCTGCTTATTAGATTTTGTATAGAATATACTCTTACCAAATTCTTGTACTAGATTTTTCTGCCTGTTGGATTTTGTGCAGAACATGCCGTTACCAAATTCTTATAACATATACATGATAAGTCTATAAAAATCATATTATATAGAAACTTCCGTCCAGTAAATTTTCCCCGCTTTACTCTTTCAATTTTAACATATTCAATGATAAATTCAATATCTTAGGGTTTGCTGACTAAATAGATAATTGCTGGTTTTCTAATTCCAGCAAAGTACTGGTTTTGCATGTGGCTAGAAGAGATTGTGGTATACCTACCTACATACCTACATACATACATAAATATCTACATACCTACCTACATACATAAATACATAAATATCTACATACCTACCTACATACATAAATATCTATCTACATACCTACCTACCTACAAACATACATACATACCTACCTGAATTCATAATATTGTGACATACTTATTGTTCTAGCACAATAGGTAATCATAATATTAAAACACAACCGATAAAGAATAGTCGTTCATGTAGAATCATATGACACAGCAAAATTACACTGTACATTGCATGAGTAGGTCACCCTTACCCAATACACAAATTGCATCGATTAATGTGACCCACTAAAGCGGCACGCAAATAACAAGCGCAGTGACGAAATATCGATCACTGACCGCGTCTCAACATGAGGGCTTCGATGAAGCAATAATAATAATGTAAGTAATCATAATAGCAATTATTGTTACCACTAAGCTAATTTTAAGTTGTATAAATAAGCTAAGAGAATTAAAGAATACAATTCATTATCTGAAGTTCACTCATCGCGTTTTCTTTCAACCTTAGGTGGAGTTCTGCTCTCTAGCTGCTCCCCATATATAGATCACAGGAGTTAACGCTCTAATATCTGCTCCTATTTAAATCACGTTAAGAGTAAAGCCCATAGGCTGCTCTTCGTGTATTTAACTTGATAAACCAGACAACGAAATTAAAGGTTTATCACAAGATACTCAATTTCTTTGTTTGTCTAATACCATACGAAAAACTTTCAGTTGATATCACTTTAATTATAATATTATCGAGGATTAGTATACCCATCAATTTTCAGTTTCATCGTTGCTGGTGTCTACTTTGAGTGATGCAATCTGTAAAATGAATTAATGCTTAAATGAATACTTATTCTTTTAAATAACACAACAGCTTAGTCATGCCGTTCGGAATACATCTGACTACCAAAAATTTACTTCTACTACTTACTCACAGCTAAGTCGAATCTCCCATACAACTTTCACTATTCATCTAAGACATCGTCAAGTGAATTCTTAGTTAACATATCCTACTAGTTTAATATCATATCAAACCAAAGCTTGAATTTAACGCAGCTTTCACGGCAAGAAAATACTGTGCCCATCTGAATATTACCATGCTCTTAGCAGTTTCGCATGATCTATTTTTAGATATGTATTCGCCCAACCCAGCTCAACACATGATAGCCCCTGACGGCTAGAGCATATAAAGCAAACAACTGATAACACCAAGTTCCAAGCTAGCAAGTAAACGATAGCATATTGTTGCTAAAGCTCTCATCCACCAAGTATACATAGCAGCCCAACACAAGCATGATAATTTTAGGCAGCCATAGCATATCAATCAAGAAACTGATAACACAAAGCTCCAAGGCAGATGTTGTGTGTTAGAGCAAGATGGTTGAAAAGTATGGTATTCACTAAAGTTTCCTACTAGATTATGAGCACCCTCCGCACATAAAAGAAACTTCATTCACCACCAAACTTAACTGCTCCTCAAAATATTTATTAATCCCAGACCGAAAAATATAGGGAATTGTAAACAAAACCTATAGGCTTCCTCATTGATCAATATCCATAAGATAATTTCAAGCTATCATGCGCACCTAAAATATGAACACAGATTTATGTTAGAGCGACACAGATGTTTTGACAGAGTCAGCTGGTTGAAAAGTATGATATTCACTAAAGCTTTCTACTATATTATGCACACCCACCACCCATAAAATAAACATCGAGCACCACTAAGCTTAACCCAATCTCAACCGCCACAATCTTGGCAAAAGGTAATATCAAGTGACCTGCTAAGTCATGCCATTACACCTGACAGCCAAAAATTATTCTTTTACTGCTCCCATACAATTTCCATTACTTAATATCATAGCACTATCTTCTATCATCAATGCTTTTAATTTAACCCACTCTTAACCTAACTTAAGATTTAACGGTAAACATATAATACTATCCTCTTACACGCTCTTCACTAAAGCTTTCATATCCTACTATATTAATATACAACACAATTAATATATACACAACTTACAGTACCCACGCTCAACCTCCACCACGGTCTTCACTATAGGCTTGAAGAATTATCAGTTTTTTCTTCGTTCATACAACACCATTCGGATGATGCTTTAGAGAGATAAATATGAAGCGATATTGCTGATAACTTCCACTACTCATCTAAGACAACATATCATACAACATTAATGTCATAATACCGCCTTCTTTCATCAAAACATTTAATTAAACCCACGCTCAACGTAATGGTTAGAAAATATGTGCTCAATCTGATAGTATGAAGATAAAATTATCATATTCTTATCAGCTTCATGTGAACTATGATATCATGGTTAATAACTCTGCCAGCTTCCTATGCTCACCAGCCCTAGACACAAAAAAAGAAACATAAATCAATTTGTTTATTTTATTCGAATGTATTTGTTTAACTACGCAAGAAGTTATATTATATTTCAAGCTCATTACACCTGGTCACCGAAAATTTTACTAATTTATATTACTCATCTAAGTCGGCATATCATCCTACATTAATATGATAGCTCGTTAATGCTGTTAATTAACCCACTCTCAAGCTCAATCACTTTCAGGCTAGGCTAACAAGGTTGTAGAGGTAGGTATATTTCTTTTAGGATGGGAATGGTTTTAGAAAAAACAACCGAAAAGTTTTTAATTTTATACGTGTATTTATCAGGCTTTTTCACTTATTTTATTAACAAACGACTTTTCTATCTTATCACTTTATTTTCCTATAAGTTTTTTTCCATTTAATTAATATCTTCTACAACTTTTTTCACTTATTTGTTTTATTCATTCATATTTTCCATAACTTTACGCACTTATTTGATCTATTCCCGTTACACGCTTTCGATCTCAAATTAAATCCTCTCCGTTTTATCACTTGCTCGATGTATCTTTTTTCGACCGTCTTCAATCGCCCGTATTCAATCACTCGCCCTCAGTTCTTTCCAAAACCTTTCTTCATGCTTTCGCACTGACCTACTTTCATTTGTTGCTTCATATTGTAGGATCAGCGGAATTAGCGTATTTTATAAATTTAAAGTTGATCAGCTATTGCGAAAGTAAATAATCGATGCCTTATAGGTCGATACCCTTAAAGAATTGAATTGTCTCGCAATTGCTTTTCTGGGTTATATATTTTGCAATAACTGATCAGCACTTAACGGTAACCACTTTTACATTACAAGGTACTCTAGAAAGATTTCGTGTTGCAACACTGGTCATGCCATTACACCTTATCACCAAAAATTTGATGAAAAATCTTTTACTATACCCATACAACTTTCACTACTCATCTAAGTCAACATATCATACTATATTAGTATCACCTCACATTGATGTCATAGGTGATCAAAACTTTAAATTTAA
Organism: Dioctria rufipes; assembly: GCA_963924295.1. Lineage (NCBI taxonomy): Eukaryota > Metazoa > Arthropoda > Insecta > Diptera > Asilidae > Dioctria > Dioctria rufipes. Next base: position 251,172,964 of record OZ002740.1, on the reverse strand, counting down.
CCTGCCCAAAATAGGAATTTTATTGAAATTAAAAAAACAATTTTTCATATAACCTAAGAATTTTCAATACATACACATACACACACCTGCATCGAAAATTTTCTGATAAAGCTTTAATTTCTATTACTTCATGTTTCTTAACATCCGAAGCAGCCGTGATCTATTTTTAGATATCGAATATCATAGCATGTTCCCTCTTGTTTATAAAAGATTTTGAATCCACAAATTACGTTATAGTTGTTCTTGTTTTTTTTTTTAGCAAAAGAAATATTCAATTATAAGTTCCATTACTCATCTAAGACATCATATCCTACAGATTAATATCAGTTGTTGTTGTTTTCAACTAAAGAAATTAGGAATCTGTCATAAATCGCTCAATTTATTTACTTTACTCGGCCGCTGTCCGAATTTGTTTACATTATTCGACTGCGAATTTGTTTACTTTACTGTACTGTACGAATTTTTTTATGCAAGGAATCAAATTAGAAGCATTACACCTGAAGAGCAAAATTAAGCATTTACAAATTTCCATTACATATCTAAGTCAACATATCTACCTACATTCACCCCAACCAGCTTCGCCTGATCTATTTTTAGATATATGGTTACATGGTGCAATCATGTTTATAAAAGGCATCTACAGATTAATATCATCAAATCTTTAATCCACAACTTAGGTTATAGTTGTTGTTGTTTTTTTTGTTTGTTTTTCAGCTACTAATATTAATTACACCTGAGAAGGTAAGATCGGTGATATCTTGAACCATAGCCCGTAGAGGATTTCTGATGAAAATTTTACCCCTCTAGTACTAATACTATTGGCATAAACAAAAAATATCCTAGGGTTAACTTGAATTATTACTACTATTAATTATACCTGTAAAGATAAGATCGCTAATATCTCGAAACCCATAGCCCGCGGAGGATTTCTGATGAAAATATTGTCAACCTCCAGGACTAAGACCTCCACTGACACCTTCTAGCATCTATTGGCATGAACAAAAATATTCTAGAGTTAACTTGAATTATTAATAATACTAATTACACTAATTCACTTAGAGAATTTCATAACATTTCTTATCCACATAAATACACAGCTGCATACATCTACCCTCGCCTTGGGTAATGTTTCCTCAGCCCAGCCCAACATACCACAGGCATACTAAAGTAAACAACTAACACCAAACTCAAGCTGACAAGTATATAGCTCCGATATAAATTCGCATAGGGTATTTCATATCATTACTCAATACAAATAAGCCGCACACATTTTACCCAAGCCTTGGTACAGGTAACGTAGCCCAGTCCAACATACCCCAGACAATCCTAGTCATAGTATCAGATATTTTCACTAAAGCTCCTCAGCCAACCTCCAGCACCCAGACACAGGAAAGGTCAAAGGTCAAATTGTAGCCTCCAAGACCAGACCAAACAAAAAGTTGGCGTCATCTCCAGGTCAGACAAACGGTAGTAAAGGAATTCTTCAGGCATGCCCTGTGACGTATACCACTAGACGGAATCCCTCTCAGTGGCCCAGAACCCCAGTCCAGAGCCACCAAAATAGTTGGAATTTTCCGGACACTTTTTGTATGGAAAAAGTGTTCCAGAACTCCCATAGCGTAACTACTCATGGGTACGAACCAAAAATATTTTTCAATATAGGCAGGCATTGATTATAAAGTATATAGATATGCCAGTTTGTTGATGGCTTACCTCGCTAGATGGACACATCTGTATCATTTTGAGCATATTGACTTATAGCATTGATTATAATAAAGTATATAGATACGCCAGTTTGTTGAAGGCTCATCTCGGTAGATGGACATAGTTGTGTCATTTTGAGCATATTGACTTATAGTTATACAACTTAGAACAAATTTATTCCTTTTAAAGTTTTTTATTACAAATTAATATTTTTATGTCATATACATATGTTGATATATGTACGAGTAGTTACATACTTCATCGGTATCGGGCATACTTGGGCGGGCAGTCTCGTCACTTTATACTTTATAATGAATGGTCATGGTTATTATACTTTAGAAAGTTGGATGTGAGTAGGATACCCACGGGAGAGGGAATAGCTCTGCATTCATTTCATACTTATTTTCATCTAGCGACAGGCACTTGTTTTCTGAGACATTATTCTTAGAACTGGGTTTGGTTGGTCGGCTGTCTGTCTACTGCCTGGCCTGGCAAGGCAAAGTGAGAATGTTTTCTTTAGAATTCTTTGTTTTTAGTATATTATGTTAACAGTTTTGCACATTCGATGTGGGTTTTATGTTTTTTTCAATTACAATTCAATATTTTTAAAGCTTTGCATGCCATATAAATTTATTGACATACGTATGTAGTTACATCGTCAACCTTTGACAACTAACGATCAGGAATTCATGTGAATTATTTCCTTATTTGGGTAATTCATACTTAATTTGCCTTCCTGCTACTTTAATTTTTAACCGTGTCTTTTTTATGCTCGCGTCCAACATCGTCACGCGTTCACGGATTTCGATTATTCTTTTTTTGTTGGAGTACATTTTGGTTTACGGGTTACAACCCGGTTCGGGGGAGTTTGAAATATGGCATGTTTGAGAGTACTGTCGATTGGTGTACAACTGTTTTTCGATGTGATAAACTTATAGGCATTTAGAGTTTGTGGCAATTCATTTCTCTAATTTCTTTTCAACATATAGTTTTATTTTCATGATTCAAAATGTCGAAGCTCTGGCAATTCATATTGCTTGATTTTATTTTTAGGCTAAAACGATTTTCATTTATACAATATATTTCTAAATTTGAAATGAAACTCATACGTCAATCAAATGTATGCTCCCTAATATACTTTTCCCAAGACTCTGCTCTTCCTAACGGTAAGAAAACTGGCTTTTAGCAATAAATTGGCACAGAACCATGATCGCATAATCATGTGCATATTACTAATGCACACATTTCTACACCACCTTCGAGGTAAAGTGCAAAGTGCAAACTCTCGATATTTCTTGCAAAATATGTCGACGTTGATTTTATTTTATTTAGCTTTGAATATAGAATGAACTTATCTCGTATTTCCTCGATTTCTATAGATGATATTAGTCATATCACTTGAAATTGTGGTTGTATCCAGTGTAGATGGATCAAAAATGTTGATGCAAATGTTGATGAATAAAACTAAACCTGGTGAACTGAATGATACTTGATCTTTATTGATTATAATTTTCTGTCAGTACTGTAATTGCATTGATTGATTTTTAAAGTGGACTGTAACTAGATGACTATGAACTTGTGAAGCAAACTATGAGTTTGTGATACGAACTGAGAGACTGTTGATTAGTAAATGAACTGAAAATTAAGAGCTTCTAAGGCAATTTTATCCAGAGAGAGAGAGAGATTATCTTATATATGTGAGAATAGAATAGACCACGGAAATAATTTTCACAGATCAAATAGGTACATTATAGGAATAGAGCTACAATATTTAGAATGTTTTCTAATTCAAAATTTATATCATTCAAAACTTATTACTATACATTAGAATATTATATTCATAACAGGCAGCTTGTGAGTAAAATAATAAACTATACCAAAGAAGAGACTACAATTACCAATAAAAATATCCAAAAGTCAAAATAATCGCGGATTATATAATCTGAAAATCTATACTTTCTCTTCTTCTATATTCGCTTGACATAAAACCGGTTTTGCTAGTAGATGATTTTCTAAACACAGAATACCTACTAAAATTAGAATTTTTACCAAAATTTTAAGTAAAATATTCTAAACATTATTTCCAATGTAAAGATCACTGGAGATTGATATCAATGGAATAGTTGAAGTACATATACAATACAGCACGAATCGAACGAGCCGAAAGGCAGAAAAATTTAGGATCTTTAGGAAGAGCTACTTATCCAAGGAAACCGCTATTTTCTAATGCTAATAAGTTAATTTTTTTATTTGCGAGGAAACTAATGTTATGTGTGTGATACACCAGATAGAAGAAAGAGTTTACAACTGCACAACTGATAATGTATTTTTGACAGTTTATAGCTTGCACTTTTTGCTTAGTAATTACATAGTATACATACAGTAAAACAGCTTAGAACAAACTGCTGAAAAGTGAATTTTAAAATTTTAATTACAAAAAAAAAACCTCAAAATTTCTCCTATAAGAAGGAACTATTAAGTACGATACGGAAGTAAATGGGAGAACGGCAGCTAGTTGCGCAATATACAGGAAGAAGTATTAGTTTTAAGTAAGTACACATATCGACAATATACTTACAAATGTATGGTTCCATAAACTAAACAGCTGTTTGACCGTAAAGTGGTGTTCGTTCATAGAGATGCCATGGACAGTGATAGGTAAAATGGCTGGGTGATAGTTTGACAGTTCTACCAAGCCAAATGGCATGGGAATTGGAACAAATTGTTATTACCTTTCTTGCTTGTCATTTTGGCCCTTTTCCTCTAATGCAAGTTTGTGCATGCTGTAAGTTCTCTTTCTTCCACTTTAGATTTACATAGGAATCTTTGCATTCAAAATTGACTAGTGTGAGAGCTAGTCTCGGACGTGGTAGGGAGTGCCGGTTTATAAATGACAACTCAGTCGATTTAACAATTCAAATATAAAATTTTATTAATAAATACTTCAATGCTTATAACTATATCACAATTCATTTACTAAAAGAAATTCAGAACTAAACTAACCTCCTTTAATTCGTGTTATTCTAGAAAAATGAAGAAGAAGAATTAATCGTCTATGAGAAAAGTATTCCTATATAAATTTAAGAGTGCTATTTTTAGGCACACGGGCAGCAAATGCTACTATAAAAAAGAAGAAGATTGCAGATTATTCTCTGCGGCAGAATTAATCTTCTGCTTAGGTGTGGGCAGTAAAATGCTATTATAAAGAAGAAGATTGCAGACTATTCTCTGCGGCAGAATTATTCTTCTGCTTATACGTGGGCAACAAGGTGCTAGTATAAAAAAGAAGAAGATTGAAGATTATTCTCTGCGGCAGAATTATTCTTCTGCTTAGGTGGGCAACAAGATGCTAGTATAAAAAAGAAGAAGATTGCAGATTATTCTCTGCGGCAGAATTATTCTTCTGCTTAGGTGTGGGCAGGAGATTGCAGATTATTCTCTGCGGCAGAATTATTATTCTTCTTAGGTGTGGGCAGGAGATTGCAGATTATTCTCTGCGGCAGAATTATTCTTCTGCTTAGGTGTGGGCAGGAGATTGCAGATTATTGTCTGCGGCAGAATTATTCTTCTGCTTAGGTGTGGGACGGAAATTGGAAATAATAGGAATTTGAGATTATTCTCTGAAGTATAGAATTATTCTTCTATTTTGGAGGTTGGGAATAATATTCTTGTTAATCGGATTATTCTCCGAATCAGATGAGCTCTGAACCAAGAATGATTTTCTGCTGCGGCTCGTCGGCTTTATATAGCCGCCGCATCCAGTTATGAGTTCTCGCCTTTCGGTGTTGCCCTAGCGACGTTTATTGAATTTGATGAATGAGGCGAAATCAAACGATTTGACGTAATGTCACGATTTGACGTAATGTCACGATGTGACATTACAAAACGTAAATATACTGGAGGGATGTATAATTTAGGTAAGTTTATGATATTTTTATAGAATTTTGTTATAAATGATAATAATTTTGTATGTTTTAGGCGTTAAATCTCTTTATTGGAGTGTTTAGAAGTCACTAGGCCAAAGGAAAGGAGTTCCCAACAATCAGATAAGCGGTTTTTCTTTTAATATATTTTAGTCTTGTATTCTTTGTGTTTTCTTTTCTTATCTGTTTAGGAGATATTGTTTTGGACTGCAGCGAGGGATCAAGGTGTTATTGATGATTTGACTGGGAGATTCTACGAGGGATTATATACTTGTAGGTGGACTGAACATATACTTGTAGGTGGACTGTGTTAGTTAAAAATGTTCAAAGAGAAAGTATAGTCACATTATACAAGCATTCTATTCACGTAACAGGTTTGACAGAGCTGTTCTACTGTATGAATATACTGTGGTAATTACGAACAAACAATATACCTATATATATGTCTACTGGTTATGTAACGCTGCTTAAACTTAATTTAAGCCCGTTAACCGTTGTGATTTCAAAGTGTTTTACTAGTTAAAACTCCGGCGGCTTGTATTAATCATTAATTCACGTTATTTCTAGTTAGTCCGGGTTATACATATACAGGGTGTTTCCCCTTAGGAGGTCCATAGAGCGGGAGGTGATAGTACTCACCTAGACGAACCAAAAATTGTATGGCAGGTGGGGGGGCAATATCAACCGTTTAGGAGTTACAGGGTGATTCATAAAAAAAGCTAGGTTTTTACAAAACACCCTGTATCTTAAAAACTACAGAGCGCATGGTCACAGTTAAGGGCTCACTGTATGCAGAACTTTATGGCCTTTCCAACGACAGCTCAACCAGCCCCGTACCCCTCTCCCCACAGAAGTTATGATGGTCGAAACTAAAAATTTCGGATTTTCTTTCCTTTTTTTTTACTTTGACCTCTATTATTTTTGCAAAAAGGTCGTTAACATAACTTTTTTTTATAAAAACTGTAAACTGTGGAGCCTCCTCTTTAATTTGACCTATTACACCCTATGTGTTATCTGTAGCCGTTAAACAGTTATTAACTCATAACCTATTCCGGTCACACCGAAATTAGACGATATTTTATAAAATGACGTACTAAGGGAACAAATTATCGTTGAGGATAGGTTTGAAAATAGGTTTGAGAATAAGTTTAGAGCTAATAACTCTTTAACGGATACAGATAGCACATAGGGTATAATAGGTCAAATTAAAGAGGAGGCTCCACAGTTTACAGTTTTTATAAAAAAAAGTTATGTTAACGACCTTTTTGCAAAAATAATAGAGGTCAAATTAAAAAAAAAGGAAAGAAAATCCGAAATTTTTAGTTTCGACCTTCATAACTTCTGAGGGGAGAGGGGTACGGCGCTGGTTGAGCTGTCGTTGGAAAGGCTATGAAGTTCTGCATACAGTGAGCCCTTAACTGTGACCATACGCCCTGTAGTTTTTAAGATACAGGGTGTTTTGTAAAAACCTAGCTTTTTTTATGAATCACCCTGTAACTCCTAAACGGTTGATATTGCCCCCCCACCTGCGATACAATTTTTGGTTCGTCTAGGTGAGTACTATCACCTCCCGCTCTATGGACCTCCTAAGGGGAAACACCCTGTATATAATGTCTAACATAAACACCTACTGATATTTACTATATAAATCTACCATAAATTATTGACTGAGTACTGGGTACGCGGTGGAGATGTTAACGTGATGCAAGCTGGCTGGCGACTCACGGCTGACTAACTCTTCTGACCTGCTCACAACGATGGTGCTATGAAGATGCTATTGACGATATATACATTGGCAAAAGAAAAAAATTTAAAGGAATGAATGAATTTACTATACCAACGTGACTTATCGTGACTTATCACTAGTTTTTATTTTATTTATTTATATTTTTTTCTCCATTAAAAGATTATGTCAAACGATTATATATTGACTTCCAACTTTAGGAAAAATTTGGTAAAAAAACCCAAGTACTTATCTCGTAACAGTACCCGCGGGTACTGTTGCTTTTTCCGATGCTTGCCGCACGTGGACGCTGAAACCATTTACTAACGGGGCTCGCCAACGAGGCTTTCTCATCGAATGCCAGGAAGGAATTCTCTTTTCTTTTCGTTCTTCTTCCGTTCTTCTTTATACGCCTTGCTTTCGTTTTTTTTTCTTCGCGGCACTACTTTACTTTTCCTTTCCTTTTCCGAATCTCACTAATTTTTTTATTTATTGACTTTCTCACTGCCTCGTTACTTTTCAGATCAAACAACCAATTGAAAATCCCACCAGCTCACTGACGTCTTCTCGACCTCCTCCTTTTTCCCACTTTTTCCTGACCTATACTTCGTTCAGTCAGTCGCCGTAATTGATGGGATCGGCGTTGGGTGCGCTAGGAGGTTAAGGGTTAGTGTCATTGCCGACCATAACAATTGGCACAATTGTTATGATGCGATATATCCTACACAAAGATTTTTTGAAACCGAAGAGTCTTTAAACACAAAAATTAAATGCTTACATCTAAGAAAAATAATTTATTGGCCCACAATACATTGACCCATGTTAAGCAACAACATTTTATTTACGCTACGTTCATTGAGCTATTGAGTGCAATGAGTGCGGAATTTGCTCACAAAGAACAAAACTTATTAAATATTTTTGTTGCCACTTAGGTTAATGAATCGAGAACAAAAAATTTACAGAGCTATGCAGTTGTGAAGTAGGGTAGTTGTATTATTGTAATTTGTTTGTTCAAGTATGAGCAAGTTATAATCTCTCAATTACATGAATAAATACAGACAAAACAAATGAAGGTAAATTATGGTTGCAGACACAAAAATTAGAATAATAATCATTAACTTGGAGATAATATACAATTTTAGTTAAGTCTTCTATATTCTCATTCCTCTGAAAGAATGAAGTCCCGGAAGGCACTAAGTATATAACTTTATAACAGATAACGAAGAATAAATATTCGAGCTCAGGATCGGTGTATAAACTTGTTCAGTGAAATATAGCAACCATTTTATTTTATATTTGGAGCTAAGCCCAACGGATAGTTTGAGTCAACACAACTAATCCACCAACACTACTTAATTAGTACCTACCATATCGACGCCATTTTTATGAATGTAAGTAATATCCAATATGAAGTGTTTTATTTGTTATTATTTATATCCTGAGTGTACACATGACAGCTTTATTTGGAAGAACAGCAACGTTCTTCTGGCGGTACAAGCTCTTTACAGAAGTTTTCCTGAGCAGTACTTTCTATTGGGTAGTAAATTACAAATTTGTGTTCCCAAATGAGTTAAACAAATAAATTTTCTATTCAGGTGATTCAGGATACGCTTTGAGTCCATGATTACTGACACCTGACTTAAATGCAATACCAGGTAGAGCCGTGAGTAATTATAACGCTCAACAAATGGCAGTACGAAGAACAATTGAACGAGTAAACGGAGTTTTAAAGATGCGATTTCGATGCCTTTTAAAACATCGTGTTCTTTATTACCGCCCAAATGTGGCATCGAAAATAATTAACACGTGCTGTGTACTTCACAATATATGTAGGATTTCCAAATAAAACGAATGAGATTGGTGTTAAAATATTTTATGTGGTCAAAATTCACGATGCCACTATTTTATTTTACACGATTTAAATTCATTACATTGGAAAGCTACGTACTATGATTTTACTAATTAATATACAACAAATGAAAGTATTTACTAAAGGTAAGTTAAAGCAAAAAAATGTAAGTATAATTATTAATCTGGTTCTTCGTAAAAACTTCTTCACTCTTTAATAGGTTATATTGTAATGGCGTCTTTCTTGAGCTTTTTGTCATCTTGTCGAATGTCAGAAAAGTCAGGGTTGTGAAATGTGGTTAGCGCTTTCAGTGTTACCACATATATGCATGACAAATAATTTAGAAAGGTGTACCCTGACGATGGTGATGACCCCTTGGAAGTAATGTTCCCGAATCAAACGCTAGAAGAAGATGATATGAACAAAGGAACTTCTTCTACTAATGCTCTACTTGCAGCGGGAAACGACGTCGTTCGAAAATAATTAGGGATTATTTTCAATAATTACATTCTTAAAAATATATTTATTATTATAAAGTTTTCTTCATATTGTTTTATATATTTTTATATATATGGCATTAGCCATTAGGAACATTTTTTGCTGGTGTCTGATATGTTTACATTATATGCTCTATACAAACGACATTGATATTTTTGTGAGTGCCTGTGCAATTTCCTCCCTAGCTAGGGTGTCGCTTTCCATTATCGCCAGTTTCTTTTCCTGTAATTCTAGTTTCTTTTCCTGTAATTCCATTTTTTCTTGTAGTACTCCTTTTTAATTTTGATCTTTTTAGCAGCAGCACTACAAATCTCCTGCGCTGTATCAACAGAACACCTTTTATGAAATCGTTGGGCTGTAAGATTAATATAAATTCGCTTGCATAAACATTTTAATGTCAAAATAATTACCGTTTTTGCGCCTCCTTCCATTTAAAGGAAGTCTATTTTCGTGTAATACTTTCTGATAAGCAATATTCTCGGGGGGATGATCACTAGCTTCAATGACTATTGTGGAGGACTCGGAATAAGAAGTTGTTGGCCGCGGATCCTCATTATTAAACATTGGGGAAGTGTTCTCACCTACGTCCTGTTTGATTATATATATTTGAATAAAAACTCTTAAATTTATATACATACAACTTTCTCACCATTACAATCTCTATCTCGAGTACATCCTCATGGCCTGAAACTTGGTTCTGGTTTATCAACTCCTGCACCCTTAATTCCTCGCTCGTTAGAAACGATTTTGCAGGAGGACCTACACCAGTGCCATACAAATGTTTTTTGCCGCTGCCGATTTGCTTTTTACAACACATTTTAAATCGTGCTAACTCTAGGAATTTAATATACGTAATATCAATAACAAAAAATTAATGACTTTATATTCATACCTTTCTCCAACTTTTCCAATCTTTTTTTGCTCCAGGTATTGAATTCAATATTTCTGTCAGTTATTGCCACAACTCCGTGGCATTTTTTGAAGTGAAGGAGTTATCAAAATTCCCCCTTTCAGCTTGGCGTTGTCCTCCAAAATTTCTATAATTTTATTTTTTTGCGCCCACGACATTTTTCCACATCTTCTGTTCATCATTAACAAACGTAAAATATCAGCCGGCTCACTCTTCGTTTAGAATAACGAATGGTTGAACCCCATTCGTTAAATAACGAAGGGTTCGCGTTCAGTATATAACGAATGCGGATTTCAAGAATACGATTCCGAATGGTTTTGACAGTATAGTATAACGAATACGGAATCTGTCTTCGTTATTCAAGAATACGGCCACAGAGCTACTAATAACAGAACTTCTTCATTAGAACGAGAGTACATTTGGATAAAAATCTGCCGCTCCCGGTGTTAACCGTCGCATGCCGCCGCGCCGCTCCCGGTGTGACCAGGACTTTATAATGAATGGTCGTGGTGATTATATGTACTTTAGAAAGTTGGATATGAGTAGCAGACCCAAGGGTGAGGGAATAGCTCTGCATTCATTTCATGCTTATTTTCATCTAGCGACAGGCACTTGTTTTCTGAGGCATTATTCTTAGAACGGCAATTTCTTCAAGGCAAAGCGAGAATTTTTTCTTTAGAATTCTTTGTTTTTAGTTTATTATGTTTAACGAGTGAATTGTCTTGTTTGGGTAACTCACACCTAATTGTCTTAAAATTTTCCTTCCTGCGGCCTTAATTTTTAACCCGCCACGAATTGGGGAGTTGAAATATGGCATGATTGAGAGTACTTTCGATTGGTGTACAACTTTTTTTCGATGTGATTAGCTTATATACATTTAGGGTTTGTGCCAAATCATGTTTTTAATTTTTTTCAACATTTAGATTTATTTTCATGATTCAAAATGTCGAAGCAATTCATATTGCTTGATTTGATTTCAATGATTTCAACATTATTTTCATTTATACACCATATTTGCAAGTAACATATTTGAAAAGTAACTCATACGTCAGTCAAATGTATGCTCCCTAGTTTACTTTTTCCCAAGACTCAACTCTTTCTAAAATGAAAAACATGTGAACAGTAAGTAAACTTGCGTTTAGCAATGAATTGGTACACAACCATGATCGCATAATCATACGCATACCTAATAATAATGTACACATTTCCACACGACGTTCGAGGTTAGTGCAAGACGCGTTTTTTTTTAACGTGGTAACCCCTGTAGGCCTAATCCATGTATTCTAACCATTTAAAAACTGAAAATAATGCATCTCCATCTTCCGTTAAAGACAATTCTGTTGCGCTCCCCTTTGATCGCAACTAGGGATCCCGTCGATGCCTGTCCTAGCTCAGCGGTTGAGCCCGCGGATCATTATCAAAAGAATACTTATCGCAATATCTTTTTCTCTACCCAGCCCTAAATCTTCGTAACCAAAAATTATATCATCCTTAACATTGTATTCAATTTCCCTTTTTGTTGACATCTCATTATATAAAGGTATGCACTTTTTGTCTAAATTACTCATTTAATTTAATTTTGCTTTAATTAAATTTATAATACTCTCAGAAAGACCGGTATCGAGTCTTAGCAAAAATGCCACCGTAAACTGCATCTAACAGAAGGCAGAATGAAACCCGAATTTAGCATTTTTTGTATAAGGCAGGTGATAATTTTTGTAAAATCTGGTTAGAATTGTCAGGACTAATTTTAAGTTTTTTCGGAAAGAATATATTTGTCTTACTTCCGAAACTTTCTCGAACTGTTATCTGAGGAAGGAACGTTTTAAGCGAAGGAAACTGTCAGAACTATATCAGTTGTTTCCGGGATTTATGGTATCCTGTAATTTCTTATAAGTGTTCTTAAACTAGTAACTGTCAATTCCTAATATTCCAAAGTGATGCTATTATCTTCATCTTTTTCTAAGCATTCCCTGGTAGTATCTTCAACTTGGTCTTTCACTGCTCTTGCTTTATAAAGTGTTTTTAGTGCAGACCGATTGATCTTTTCCTGCTTATAGAATAGACGAATAGAATCTAAAACTGATTCTGAGCAAGCATGTTGTGATTCAGGTACATTTGCCCCGAGTCACAACCATATACAGAGAAAATATACACACCTGAGGTCATTGCTTTACCATATCAATACATTGTGATTCATTCAGAAATTGTGTGATCAAAAATGCTGACACCACAATTCTGATTTTTAATTTTATGTATTGCAATTCTGCAATAATCCCCCCTTCAGAATTATAAAGAAATTCTGATTCCTTTGTAATAATTTTATATAAATAAGCAGCTTTGCTCAATAAAAATTAGAATTTATCTGACCATCTTTTAATTCTCAAAGTTAATATCGGCATACTATACCATCATACTACATATAACAGTGGCATACTCTGCTATAGGAAGAACTCTGGCATATTCTGCCATTTAAATAGTACGAAGGATGATATCAGCGGCTTCTTAGCCATCGAAAGTAAGTTCGGCAGCCTTCTGCCTTTTCAATATATTTGAATTGTCCGGACATAGGGTTATGTCGGTTGTATGAAGAAATAAACTCTTGCTTCTTAAAGATAATTAAATTACTTCACTATGAGCAACGAACTGACAAGACTTCCCAAGTAACCAAATGAAGTTGTAAAACTGTTGAAAAACTGTTCCGAAACCATAGTTGCAAAAACCAATTAGTTTCAAATTGGTGTATAAAACCGTTCTGAGACGTGCCAGACACTTCATTGCAACTGTATTTGGACAGGTTTTTTGTAACATGGTGAGAAAAAAACACTCTGCGACAACTGTCAACTAAAAAGGTTTTGCAACTTAACAGTAACGTTGATCTTTTACTATAAATTTATTACGGTTACGAATACACTGACCTGTAACCCATGCATTAAAACTGTTGTGCAATGGTTTTTTAGTACCCACGCTGAAACGTTGACGCTACGAAAGAACTAACTGGTGCCTTGGAAACCTGTCCTTAATTTAGAAATTTATTTAAGTTATGGAAATAAGAAAAAAAAACATGAGCGCATTAGTTATAGATAAATATATTTCGATTAGTTATTATTTAAAAATAAAACAAAAACAATTCTTTGAACTTAAAAATAATATGTAAGTATATCACAACTATACATATACAGTATTTTCATAGTTATAATCATAGTCAGAGAAAAATTTATTATAGGCCGCGGCCACGGCCATGTCATATAACCAGGGGTGTGTTACCAAGAATTTAACAACCGGCTCGCTAAAAAAAAAAAAAAACAGTAAAGACAAGATAAACTCAAAACTAAAAGTATAAAAATTTTTTTATTATAATGAATATAAGTAAGTAATATTTTGATAGTATACATTAGTATACTTATTTAATAAGAATTAACATAAGCTCCATATGTCTACTTCATTATCCGAAAACTATTTCTGGGCACTTTTTCTAATTCTTGTTTCGGTTGCTAATTTATGATTATTGTTTATCCAAGATTTTACATATGGAGTAGCATTATAATCCTCTATTGGCTTCCCCAATAAATTAATTGTCATTAAATCAGCAACATGATCCACTGTTAAACTTGTTCTCAATTTTGTGGTAATAATATTCATTAAACCGAAACCTCTTTCCGCATCTGCACTACTAATTGCGATGGTGGTTGCTATTCCTTTTTTTTTTTTTTTGATTTTAAAATTATATTTGACACATGAATATTTTTATACCCTAGGCAGACGGACGAAATCAATGATCATTCATTCGTAATTGATTTTTTTCAAAAACCAAGTTACCCAAGATTTTGTGAATTAAAACGAAAGTAAAATCAATTTTATATGTAATTGACAGCACATTTTTAATAATTAAAATTCAAATTCAAAGGTAAAGCGATTTTTGAAAAATTCAATTACGAACGAATGATCATTGATTTTGCACGTCTGCCTAGGGTATTAGACTCTAAGTTTGAATCAACGGAATCACGGAATTAGTTAATATCAATTTTATATTTTAGAACTTCCTCTAATTTTAAACCTTTTTCTTCCCCTTCTAACCAAGGTGAAACGATTTTATCTATTGACCACGTGCAAGGATCTAAAATTTCGAAAAGTTTTATAAAATTATTATACTTATCGTTATCATCCGTAGGTTCTTTGTTCAAATTTATGTGGGTAGCAGATAAAAGTTCCAAAATTATTTTTTCGCAATTCTATTGGTCTTATTATACGTTTATTTAATTTATCGGCAGCGCATTTGATAGAATGGAAAGTTCTTCTAATATGTCTATCATCAATTCCAAATCTTCAATAAAATTTGTATTTGCTAATCTTCTATTCTAGAATGTGTTACAGAGTAGGCAAAATGCATGTATAGCGCAGTATATGCTCGCCAGACCACAGTAGCAGATCTTAAGCTACAAACTGCCCACCGAGGATCTAACACGTGACCAATCTTAATTATTTCGATGTTCATTTCTTTGGTTTCCAATTCAGTTTGGTTCTTGTTCGATTGATGATATATCGAACACACTTTGTCTAAGAAAATTTTAAAGTGGTTGACCTGATTTATTTCTTTTATAGAATCATCTGGTGCTAGTTGTAAATGGTGGTTTAAATAATGCCACACCACTAAATTAGGAAACATTTCAACCAATTTAGTGGCTACCCCAGACTTCCTACCTAACATGGTCGATGCACCATCTGAACAGAATGCTATTAGATTTATTTTTTAAATAATCGTTATTAAAACCATATTCCTTCAAACACTCTATTAACGTCTTAAGAATATTCTCTGCCGTTGTAGATGTCACGTCGTTTAAATCTGCAAATATCCTTACCGGTTCACCTGCAGATTCGATTTCACATTGTAACATATGATTAGAGTACTTTTTCTAGAAAACGTCGATGCTTCATCGATTATTATACAAATTATTGAATTTTATTTGATAATATTTTAAAATACCGTTACTTTAATTTCGTTTGCAATATGTGTTGCTATTCGTGTGGCACTAAATCTGGAATGCAAACAATTTCCAACATCAATCCCATTTTTTTTTTGTAATTCTAAAGCGCCTCTTTATCCTAAAATGGACGCTTACAAGACTATAAATGGTATTAAAAATTTTAATTGTAGTATTAATTGCTTCTGAATTTAGAACGTCAGCTACTGTAAGCAAATTTGTTTATCGCATTTACTAATGGTCTCCTGAATTTTAAGATGTGCATGAGACCGGGAATGCTCTTTAATTTTTTTGCGAAGAGAAGCTTGTCTAGGTTCTTTTTTTAACCCGCTAGGAACAATCAATCCTGCTATCCATTCTTTCGAAACAAGTACGTGTTTTTCGCTTTCAATACCCAAGTTTTTTATTTGGGAACAATCTTTGCAACCTAATTTTCCATTTTTCTAAAACATGAAAACGATCTGAATTTTTATTCGCGTAATAATTTAACAACCGGCTCGCGCGAGCCGGTGCGAGCCGGCTCCAGCACACCCCTGCATATAACGGTGTGCTTATCGAAAAAAGTTACAGGAATATACAAGCGGATATACAGGTCATCAAGTAAACATACAAAAATTAGCGAACAGAAGTATACATATATATGTAGACGGTTAGAGCTGCCATACTTAGTTAGATTTAAAGACAAATACAATTCAATAATACAGAAAAATACAGGTAGTCTTTCAATTTTCCTGTTTAGTAACCTAGAAGGCATATAATACATATAAAACTCAATATATTTTTCAGAAACAACTATTGCACTCGTAGGTGCAATGCACAAAATAAAATAATACTGAATTCCAGCCAGGTACATAAGTTTAAGATTAAATCAACACCATCGAGTTCAGGTGTACAAGTAGTTAAAGCAAACAAGACAATAAGAAAATAAGCTAATTATATGACTGGTTATACAAAACAATAATTTAAATTACAGCCATTGATACATATCACTTTTATATAACTTTTTTTCAAATAAATTGCAGGTTATTGGTTGCTGGTGTTGGTTTCAATTGGTGTCAAAGTCACACTGAAATATTACAATATCCAAACTTTAATGGGTATTTATTTCATTGCTATATTAATACTTACTTTTTTCTTTTAATTCTCGTTCCAGCATGTTTCAAATATTCTTTTAAGAACTTAGAGCCATCGTGTTCTGTAAAATTTGGGTGCGTCCTTCTAACAGCTTGTATGATTAAATTAAATATATCTTTGTAAGCACAAAAATTTCGTTTGGTTGAGGTTCCACTGCAGGAGAAATGCACCAGCAGCTTGTCTGCGAAAAGGAAATTCACCACAGTCTTTGCAGTCCTTGCGCAATCAGAACCCCCAAATCTTGAAAACCTCCGCAGCTTTAATATTTTTTTTTATATCTAATTTCAGAAAAATTGGAATAGGTTAACTTTAACATACCAAGCTTTGTTTGTAAAATGCGTCGCTTCTTATTTTCATATCGCATTCGTCTAACTGGTCTAATATTTCTATAGGAAAATTGTTCAATTGTTCTTGTGAAATATTTTCCTTCTGCGAATCTTCCGATATAGCGCGAATGATAATATATTCGGTCGAATTCGGTGAACAATTGACTGACACACAAAAATTATAAACTTCATAGAAGAACGCAGCAATATATAGCACTTATAGAATACAACTGATTATTAACACCACGTTAAAAAACGAAAAACTGTAATTTTTAATTTTATCCGAAAATAACTTGCTCGCTTCAACTTCTTCCAAGGAAATGAGCATTATTCTCATGGTTTCAATAAGTCGGCGTCATTAGTTGTATGTTGGTAATATTGAGACTATTCTGCAACTTGCAACGATGTATTGAGTTGCTAGACAACCTGAAGCTGATAGTTGTATGTTGGTCTTATTAAGACTATTCTGCAACGAATGTATTGAGTTACTAGACAACCTGAATCTGGATACTTATAGTTGGACGTTGGTTATATTGGAACGATTTCACAACGTCAGTGAAAGTTTTTATTATTGCAGTGTCATCATAACTGACTCAAGTAGTTGGAAAATAACTTGTGTATGAACAAAACATAAATTGGTTGCAAACTAGTTGCTTATAATAAAGTTTGTTAACGATGAGCAATATCGTAAAAACTCTTTTTATATAGAAATGGTTGCAGAGAGACTCTTTTGTAATTTGTACAAAATGTGGTGATATTATTACCACAAAGTAATGAATCTGTAGCATTTCAACTATAGAGCAACGCTTTGATTTAAACATTCATAAATTGGACAAGAAATGACCATAAAGACACTTTAATTTTTATTAAAATTTTTACGGTCTTGAAACAATTTTCGAATAAACCCAACTACAACTCTGAAGCAACAACAAAAGATATTTCCCTGCAACCGCGGTTGCAAATTGTTACTTGGGTTGGGTAGCGGAAGGAAGTCACTTTTAGAAGAAGTACAAAAATTCTCTGTAACTATGTAGACTGATCTGATTATATCAAGCTTGTACATGCATTTGTATGAGTTAAATAGACATTGGGAAGTAGAAAAATGACAAGAGTTGCCATACTAAAATTAATTACTATTAGTTTATAATATACAAAAAGGGAAATTATTAGTTTACAACGTAACAATATTCTTGGTACAAATCATAACGAATAAATAATCATGGATAGAAGAGCATTGTGTGACATCAAAGCAATCTTATTACAGCAGCATTCTTCATCGCATGGCTTGAGTATCGCATATCTGTGAGAAGTTTGTTCGTTGACTGAGTTTTTATATGGTTTTCACAAAAATTATTTTCACGAAGGTACAATATCTGAGTTTTGTCACTTCTAATTTGTAGGTAAAAATTCCCACAATACTCAATAAAAATTGGGGTTTTTTATAAAATTAAAGGAACGAGCCCGGCTTATACACCATTTCAATACCCTTGATAACAGCAAGTACGGATTGACAATATTTCGTATTACGACTCTACCAACCAATTACAATAAAAAAAGAACACAGAATCTGAGTACTTTTAAGTACCAATACCTATAAAAAGTCAATTTTGAAGACTAAGAACTTAAATAGCTTATTTAAAGAAATTTTCAACTGCATATATTATATCTTTACGTACATATACAGGATGCTTCCCCTTAGGAGGTCAATAGCGTAGGAGGTGATTACACTCACCTAGACAAACAAAAAACAATGTACGGCTGGGGGGGGGGGGGGATATCAACCGTTCAGGAGTTACAGGGTGATGTTACAGGGTGATTAAGAAAAAAAGATAGATTTTCACAAAACACCCTTTATCTTAAAAAGTACAGGGCGTGCGATCACAGTTAGGGGCACATTGCAGAATTTCATAGCCTTTCAAATGTCTAAACTAAAACTTTCGGATTTTCTTACCTTTTTTTTTTTTAATTTGACCTCTGTTTTTTTATAAATAGATAGTTAACATAACTTTTTTTTTACAAAAACTGTAAACTCTTTAATTTGATCTATTACGGCTATCACTAATCGCCACAAAATAATTGGATTTTACATTTTTTGGTTTTCGTATTTAAGAAAAATGCAAATTTCAAAAAAAAAATGGACTCGAAAGATATTGTTTCGCACATCAGAAATGTTTTAAATATGATAAAGTTTTTATTGGGGTAAAAATTTCATTGAAGTTGCATTAAAATTGCAAGTAGAGAAAATGTACGGCATACCAGTAGGAAGATTAGTAGGAAGTTAATGCAAATCGATGATAAAATGCGAGTGCACAGTGAAATTTTAATCTACTCCAATCAATTCAGCTCGCGGAATGCAACTAACGACAGTGCGTATGTACCTACTTAAGTGCAGCCAAAGAACGAATAATTTCAAGAACTCTTAGCGGTTTCGGCTGCTCTGTCTGAAATATGAAAATAAATATCGGGATTCAAACTAAAACCCCCCCCCCCCCCCACCGACCCATCACACAAACCAATCCCTCAAGACGACAGGCAGAATTAGTTCGGGCCGTCTATAGCCACCAATAATGCACACGAATTGTGAAAAAATATGGTCGACTTAAATTCTCAGATAGAAATGAATTTTGGCCTATTCTGTCGATATTTGTATATTGCTTGTCGGTGGTACAGCTAAGATTTACACGATTGTGCAAAAGGGTAAAAGGGTGAGCAGTTAGCTGGCTGACAACCACATGCTAATAATCATGGTCTCCTTACCTACACAGAGTCTTAAATGAGGAGCTCACCGATCAAACCTCAGAGATCTAGCAAAAAAGAGACAAGATGGGTCAATAAAGACATATTTGAAAGATGAACTTATGAAAAGTTCCATCTACCAGAGATTTCGAACTATTTTATAATCAACTAACCACAATATAATAAAACTAAAAAAATTTAAAATTGTCCTTTCATATAACTTCTAGTCTAAAAGCTAATTGTCGTGAATTGATGGAAATACACAATTAGTTCGATATTTTGTGTATGAAACTTTGTAACTTGCTAAGCTAACTCTTTGAGTAATTTCACTAGTACAGTTGTTATCAAAATAAAAGTTTACTCCAAATTTTTTAGTATTCTGCAAAATTCTAGGGTATGTAAAAATATTCCTTATCCCACATACGAACTTACTATAAACCTTTTATAATTTTTTTCCCTAATAATTCATCTTTAAGCACTATTAAGCCAATGAAGAAACAGACACAATAATAAAAAAGGAATTTTTAATGTTAAGCCTTTGAAAGAGTGGCTTTTGTATGACTCTTACTTAAACTGATCGCAATGATTTATATTATATTTACTAATAGTTAAATTCTAAGTGATATTTTTTTTTCAGTTAGTGTTCTTGAATATCTACATATAAATATATTTCAATATTTAAGAGACTATTTAATACTTACCATAAACTTCCAATGATGTTATTCGGTCAGATTGCCAAGACATTTCAGGTGAAGATCTTTTAAGCAAAGCTTGTTTGAATTTCGAGGTTTTAAAAGGTGGCCAGTTGCATAATTCTTTATTTTTTGATACCCATGCTGAACTTATAATCTCTACTTCATTGCTTTCAATAAATTTTACGACTTTTTAACTGCTATTCTGTATTATGTAGAGGATAACATATGATGTTTCGTCCCTGTGCCAGATTTCCTCAAAGCTTGCTTCTCTTAAAATCGATGATCTTTTAGTTAAAACTGCTATGCGCAGCTGAAGAGAGGAACATGGATAATTCTACAGTTCATTTTTCGCCTCAAATAACTGTTTCTGACCAACTTTAATAAAATCTTGTACTTGCGCTATAGAACCATTTCTCAGACAACATATGCTATTACCAAATTTTAAGGTAAGTGAAAACTTCTCAAACTGTACTTCACTGTACTGTCGAACGTTGTACATAGTCGTGTTGCACGCCACTTGGTGTACAACAATCTTTTTCAAATAATTTAACTCCTTTTAGTTTTTAATAACCTTTATCGTTTATTTGGTATAGTTTTCACAGAATAATTCGCATTAGCAGACTTACATACACTGCAAACTATTTAGAATAAATACACTTAGTAAAACTTTTTGGAATATGTACTTTGTAAAAACTTTTAAGATAAAAATAAAACTCTTCAAAATTAATTGATCACTGGGAAACACTGGAGGCCTTACTGTTCAGGAAACTACTTCACACCTGAATCGAAAGTTGTATAGGCCGTGGAGCAGTTGTGTTGTGCCTGCCTCTTGACAAATGTTTATATCAATAAACATAGTCACTCATAGCATTGGGTGTATGCAGTACTTAAATACTCTCATTACTGCTATGCTGCACCGGTCCATCAATCCTGAAACAAAAACAAACAAACCACAAAGAATCATTTCATTCAATAAAAATATAAACTTATTACCTAATTGAGTTTTAAAGGTTTCCATGAAGTAAAGCCAGCAGATATAAAATTTTCCCATGTCAGCTGTCATGTCAATATAACTATATCACACAATGTTGACAACTTACAGAAATGAAACACTCTTCAAGACAAAATGGAAGGACGGTACGTAGTGGAACGAAATAGTGCCATCTACATTGCACTAGAGACATCGAATCTAACACAATTCCATGGATCAATCAAATTTCCCTATTACCATGAATCAAGTTCGAGGAAGTAAATATGATTCGCAATCTTATTCGATTCTAGTAGCACATACTGTACAAATTAATTTGTTTTCGTTGCAAGTAAGTATATTTAACATAGCCAAAATCAAAAATATGGTACTCATTGAAATTAATATAAATCAGTTTAAATTATTTTTAAAGACATGTAGCCAAAAACAGCTTGATAGCAGCAATGACTAAATTGGTAACACTGTATAAACACATGATGAGTTGCAGTTGCTATGCTAGGTTATTGTTGCTATGCCAATTATAGTTGCCATGCGCCTTTGATTACCGTTATTTGGTGCCGTGTGCAAACCATGGCTATATAAACAGCAATTTAACTTGACTCGATCTCTTTTTCAGTTTGGCAGTGCAGTGAGTGACTTGATAATTTTTTAGTGGTATTTCCTAGTGTTGTGAATTTTTATTAACAGTCTAACACTTTGTTTGGTTGACAATTAAAATAAATTTTTCTTATTCTGGGTTGCGACTAGATTAGGAGATTTATTTGAATAGCGACTACAATAAAGATTCTTATTACGGGTAACGACTGTAGTAAGAAAATTACTAACAATAAACACTTTATTGTGGGTAGCGACTACAATAAAGAACGACTGCAATAAAGATTCTCTGTGGGTTTCGACTGCAGTAAGAATTACTCACCTCACTTTATTCTGGGTATCGACCTATTCCCATATGGCCGGCGGAAACATCATCGTGATTCTCGAAGAGGATCTTTTCTCGCTGCGGTGTCGGAATACATAATTTACAGGCAGTGTCGGCATTGGATTTGTCGAAATCCATTCGGTCGTATATGTGCCGGTACAGCTGACCAGTTGTAATGATATAGTCGGAGTATTTGTCTGGATGCTGACTGACTTCTTCAAATTTGCTCTGGTACCATCGACAAATTTGGGGTGGCGGTATATTACAGATGTCTTCTGGTAGGCACTCGGCGGTCGGATTTCTGGACAGAGCGTCGGCGACTCTATTAAATGTGCCTTTCCTATATCGGACGGAAAAATCAAATTGCTGTAATTCTAGTGCCCAACGTGCTAGTCTTCCGGACGGGTTCTGTAAAGAGTTCAGCCATTTGAGTGCTTGGTGGTCAGTGATTACTTCGAATGTATATCCTTCTAAATATGGTTTCATTTTACGTATACCCCATATGATTGCCAAGCATTCCTTCTCCGTAGCCGAATACTTCTTCTCTGCTTCGCTGAGTGTTCTACTAGCATATGCTATCACCTTTTCTGTCTCGTTGAACTTCTGAACTAATACGACACCTAGTCCATCACCACTTGCGTCAGTTTGTAGTGTAAATGGCAGGTTGAAATCTGGGCATGTTAATACTGGAGCCTCGGTGAGCTTCTTTCTGAGTGCCATGAATGCATTCTCTTGGGCAGTACACCATTCCCATTTTCTTCTCTTTTTGAGTAGCATATTCAACGGGGCTGTAATTTTAGCGAAGTCTTGAATAAAACGTCGGTACCAGGATGCTAATCCTAGAAATTGTCGCAGTTCTCTTACGTTTGTAGGAGTTTTAAAGTTCCATACTGCGGAGACCTTTTCGGGGTCGACTGTGATGCCTCCTTGTCCTACTATGTGTCCCAGATACTTTATCTCTTTCTGGCAAAAAGAGCATTTATCTGGATTGAGCTTTAAATTAGCCAATCGGAGTTTTTGTAAGACTTGCCGCAGATGATTTAGGTGCTCCTCAAGCGTTCGACTGAATACGATGATGTCGTCTAAGTACGCTAGAGCGAATGAATCCATTTCTGGGCTGATAACTCGGTCGAGTATTCGTTGGAATGTTGCTGGTGCGGAGTGTAACCCAAAAGGCATTACATTGAACTGAAACAGTCCGCGGCCTGGTACTGTGAAGGCAGTCTTAGGTTTGCTTTCGGCTGTTAGTGGTACTTGCCAGTACCCATGCTTTAGGTCTAGAGTAGAGATAAATCGTGCTCCTTTCAGTTTATCCAGTGTCGGTTGTACTTGTGGAAGCGGGTAGGCATCTTTTACTGAGATTTTGTTGAGTTGTCGGAAATCCACGCAGAATCTGTTTTCGCCATTTTTCTTCTTAACTATGACTACGGGTGAACTGTATGGACTGGTTGATGGCTCGATAATCTTGTCTTTCAACATTTTATCGACCTCGGTATTTATTATTAACTGGATTTTCGGATTTCGAGATTTGGTAATTTTACGTCTAGGAATATTCGGTTGTCTTCTTGTGTACGTTTTATTTTGCTGTTCTGTCTGACAGTTTGATTACACGTTGGACACGTACTGACTATTGGATTCCGTTTGCACACGTACTACCAGTAGCTCTCCGTTTTTCACGTACTTGCTTTATAGGCAGGGGTGGAGGTGAAGTAGGAGTTTCTAGGTCTCCCGGACAGGCCAGTTTAACTTGCTAGAAATTCGGATAGGCGGAAGAAGGTGTCTAGTGAATCTACATTGCCCTACTTATAACATCAATTCAAAAAGCTATTGTGAATCACAAGAAGGAAAATTTTCTATATAAAACTTCACTCATACATTTCTAAATATCTATCTATGTACAGGTTCGTTACATGACAAAAATCGAATAAACAATTAAAAATCACAATTCTGATTTTTGTTTAAACGGAAACGCTCAAATAACAAAAATCAGAAAAAATAATTAAAAATTGGCTTTTCGTCTTGAACGGAAACGCTCGAATTTCAAAAATCGATCAACAATTGGCATATCACAAAAACAATTAAAAATGACAAAAACAATCAGAGACAATTTTCAGTGTCACCAGTAACGTATGGAAAATGATAAACAAATTTTAGATTACATAAGAGCGCTAGCCCGATGGTCAGTACTCAGTAAGGATCGTATATCAGGTTTTCGTTTTGGTGAACGGTAGCTACTTCGCGGTGACGTGTTTATTTGATTGTCTAGCGGGTACCCCGAGGAATGTTGAAATAAAGCACCTGTTTCTGAGTGTGCTAATGGGTTAAGGTTTTTGTATGTTGGAAATGAGCTTGTCATGATATCATGAATAGTATGTTAGGTTTATTTTTGGGTTTTTGTAATATGTGGAAATGATATATGTAGATATTGCCTTTTGGCTATTGAATAATGCATTTGGATAATTAGAGAATGCAATTATTGGAATGTGCGTTATGAATATGGAGGAGGTGATGTGGATTCATGACAGTCGCTTGAATGCAATTTTTTAAGTAATGGTGTTTTTGTTACGTTTTGTTTTGAGGTCGTAACTTTTTCTTGTTCCGAAAGTCGTTTTATAATTTGTTGTAATGGTTTGGAAGGAGTTTGTAATATTCTTCTTAACTTTCAAAGGATTTTTTCAAAAGGAAATCAACTGAAGGTGTCAAGTGGTTCAAATTTTTCAACATCTTTTACTAAATGGATTAAACTATGCACGTTATAGGAGCAAAATTCCTTTCCACAAATTTCAATTGAGTGGACGACAAATAAACGAAGGTAATTCTCCACTAAAGCAAGAACATTTACGTTATGTATCAATTAAAATATCGATAAGTGCAACAATAAAAAGTCAAAGTAAATGGCTTTAAGAACTTTGTCTTTTAAATCCACAAGTCCCAAATAGAGCAGAAATTATCCCAATTCTGTAGCCTTCCATCATTTTATTTCTTTCAATGTTCTAGGTTTTTGGCTGAATTCGCATGGGAAGTTGGAAGTAAAACCAGTCATTTCATTTGAAATTTGTTCTACATTTCTGGTTGACAATCGTACTGTTGGTTTGTTATTATTCAGCCATTCCATTAAGAGCTTTTTAGTTACTCCCAAGTATACGAGATGCATGTAATCCAATGGAAATTGGGTTTCCATTACAAGCCCCTGAATTCGAAGTATAGGTGTAATAGCCACGATTTATTAGACATTTTCAAATTTCCTAAATTCACGATCAGTTCGTAATTATGAATATAATTCTGTAAAAAAAATCTATTTTTATACCATATACTCCTTCAATTTTGGTTTTTTCACAAGCTTAGTATCTCGTATGTCCTTTGATGCATTTAAGATAGGATCGCATCGGAGCATCATAAATAAAAGATTGAATAAAGATCTTATATCAAATACCATCCACTTTGATTCCAGTCACTAGAAGTTCCTTTACTTCTTCTACTAGAGAGCTGAGATATTCATCAACGGATGGAAGCTTTGAGGCTTTTCAGAACCGCAATACAGCCCAATTACAAGTACATACTTGCTTGGGAATGTCCTACATAATATAGTTATTAGAACTCTTAAATATGGGTAGGCCATCTAGATTAATAAAATCATGTTGTCAGTATTGAATGTACTTAAAGATGGTATGTAAGTTCGTAAGCCATTTGACAGTCCAAAGTGGTAGTAGTTCCCTTTTTGAATTACATCGACATTCTGTTGATCTTTGCGTACACAGTAAAAAAAATTTCTGGAAATTTACAACGATAAATGTTGGCACAAAATTTGCCAACATTTATCATAGTAATATTGTTCTCCCTTATAAAGTCACACGCCAGAAAGGTAAACGTTGAAAACTGCATGTAAAATTGCAAAAAAGTTATGTAATTGACTGCTGGTTGTGTACGTAATTTTACACACATATTTTGTAAATTTACTATTTCAGATAGTAATTTGTACAGTTGCTATCTGCGAAAACTATGTAATATTACACAAGGGTTGTGTCATTAAGTACTAGTTCCGTAGGTAATTTTGTAGAAAACATGAAAATAATTTCTTTTCTTTAAAGACAACGCATTTTACACATTTAAATTAATTTAAGTTCAACTCATTTAATTCAAATATTAATCACAAAATAAGAAATTAACAAAAGCCTTTTTAAGCTTTTTGAAATACAAAACTGAATTCACTGCGAGCTAAATATAATGTATAAAAATAAATAAATTCCAACTTATAAGAAATACATTTAAGTACAGTAATATAATATATGATAAAGCCATACAAAATATAAACCAATATTATAAGAATTTACACGTTTTCTTGTTAGCTATACAAAATAATTTAAACAGTTTGTGTATAGATAGCACTTACAAGCGTTTGTACTTTGGACTTATTGCCGAGTGTTTTCTTACTTGATCTCCCAAATGTCTGTGATATTCCAATTAACACTTGAATTGTCTGCATAGTGAGACTTATTTCCTTAAGATAGCTCATATTGAAATTGAAGAAAAATATTAGCATAATTTCTAATGCTTCATATAATGTATTAGCGCTAGCGCACTTGTGTTCCTCTACAAAGATGTAGAAAATTTTGTTTTCTGGATCAATATCTACAAAAGGAAATACAATAATTTTATTTTTCAATAATATGGATAATGGTTTCTTATTACTGATTAAGGACACATACCTATTGCTGCAATCCAAGGAGATTTACTAATGGGCTTAATCTCTTCAATATTAGTTCCCACCTGAAAGAATAAAATGTTACACTAATTTTGATATATTCAAGAACTTATTTCTTACTGCAAATTCTTGAACAAGCATGTTAATATCTTCACTAAAGTAAGTTACGATAATTAAAAGGCCTGCATATTCTTCATTTGTCTGTTCGTCTGCAATCTTGTTAATGCCAAGTTTTCTACATTTCTTTGAATACTTTATTATCGCGTCACAATACTTCCGGAGGTTTTGAATACCAGCTTCAGGGTTATTAATCAGTCTTTTAAAATGAATTTTTGCATAATGTGGACGGATCATATGTGGCCATTTCTGTTCAATTTCATTTATTGTTGGTGGCTTTGAAATATTATTAAGAAAATTCCTTTGCATGCTATATGTTTCTTCAAAGTAGGTAATGATTTTTTCCAGTTCACTTGGTTTTAAATTCAAAACTGAACCATTTTCTTTTAAGAAGGTACGTTTTTGCTCCATATTGTCGTCTTCTTCGTCAGATGCAATTACCCAGTTAGGGCAACCTTCCTTTAAGGATTTCATTTTTTTTATAATGTTTGGTTTCGTTTCATAGCTCAACCGTCGATTTCTAGTTTGTCTATTTAAATAGTTATTATGGTAAACAAGCTTTGCAGTAATATCAACAGGTTCTGTGTTTACTTCTCCTTTTTCGTTAATTATACCGAGGCTTTTTGGAAATCTTGACAAAGCATCTTGAGTAACTTGCCGCAATATTGGAACTGGTATATAAAATGATAAAGGGCGCATGTCATCTATGAATGAAATCTTTTAAATATTCACCAATTGGCTCTCCTCTTTCAAAAAGATCTGTTATATGTCTTGGCATCTTTTTCCAGTCAATTTTGTAGTTATTGAAAAGTATTTTACATTGTGAAAATCCAATTTGATTATCAGAAGATTTTGAAGATAATGCGCCAATTGATATACACTCTAAAAAACTTGCGTTGAAATTTACCACAATAATAGGAGGCAACTGATTACCTAGTATAATTGTAGTAAATTTACACTTATGTGCAGTGCACAAATTTTGCGCTTTTTTAAACAAAATGATATGTATTTTTACACATAACGTGAAACAGGTCTTGCGGATAAATTCGACAATATTTTTGTAAAATCCAACAGTCAGTATTTAAATTCAAACAAAGATTAAGTAAAATTAGGAAAGTATTGCGCATCTTTAAACAGATTTTGTCGAAAAATACAAAAAAGAATTATACATTTCCATACTACTGTTGTAAAATTAAAACAGGTAAGGCTAAAAATTAAACATAACTTACAAAAATAACGCAGATATGTCGTAAATCCATTCAATTGTTTTTTGTAATTCTACATAAGCTACCGTTGTTTAATGTACCTATGTACGTACGTATCTTTTCCGCATCCTCACTGGTTTTTTCTGGGAGGGGAAAGAGTTAAAGTGAGCAAAAGGCAATTTATACGAATTTATATATACAAAAGTATAGCAAATTACTATTAATCAGCTTGGCATACACCAGATATGAGCGGTTTTTATTTAAATTACAAACCCAAATAATATTATATGAACGTTCATAATCTAACTTCAATTAAACCCGAACAAACTTAGTAGCATCTACGAATAATTTGAAAGAACTTCTTTTAGGTCATTCAAATTATAACATTAGTTCAGCTCTTTATTCACTATTTATTTATTTACGATTTTTATAAATTTTTACTAACTAAGCTGAAAACTGTTCGTAGGAATGCTTTTATTCATATCTTCAAAAGTTGTTCCAACCTGTTAAAATAAAAATCTAAGATACTGTTTTGTCGAAAGTAATATACTTACCTCAAACATCTTTAAGGTGTGTGTGTATTCTTCTCCAAAAAAGCTTGCTATAGATTTAATTATATTTTCTGGATCTTCTGACAGATTTTCTTTTATTCCCTTCCTTTTTGATGTTTGTAAGAATTGCAATATTTTTTTCTTTTCCGTGCAAAATTGCTTTATAAAAGTCTCTGGATTTAAGCTCATTAATTGGGTAAAATGTTGGTATAAAACATTTTTGCGGAATAGAAATGGCCAGTGATTCTGAATATCTATTACTGTGGGTATTTGGCTTCTATTATTTAAGAATTTCCTTGTGAAAGCGTAACAGTCCTTCATGTATTTCATAATATTCTCATTTTCCTCATGCGTAAACGTATCTTTTTTGTTGAGATCCTGCATATACTGCTTTTTATATTCTAGCGTCTTTGAAGATTCTTCTTCTGGAATATTCAGTGGTTGCCAGTTCTGACATGTCTGTCTTAAAATGCTGGCTAATCTTCTTTCTTTGACAGGTATTGATGGTTCCAGGTCCGATGAAATTCTTTTTGGTGCACGATTTAAAAAATTATTCCTATTTCTCATCATTGATATGAGCGCAACGGGAGTTACGGAAATAATATTGCCTTCATTATCGTGTTCTGTAAACGATTGAGGATATTTACAAGCAGCTTCCAGCGCTACCTGCCTATATAGCGTCATTGGAATAAAGTAAGAAAAATGTCTAAGTTCATCAACAATAATGTTGACAAATGCATTACATCTGTTTCCCAGTTTTGATCCGTTCTGTAGGAGTGACATTGCATCGGGAGGCATTTTTCCCCAAGGTATTTTGAAAGATGAAAATAGTTTTTGGCATTCTCTGTTATTTTCAGAAGAACTGGATAGTGTTGGAGTTGACATAGTAATCGTCGTGTCTAATGATGCAGATGAACAAGGACTGTTTTGAATTGATGCTGGAACTTCTAGGAAAATAATTTCGGCTTGCGGAGTGAGTGAGGTTTCGTGAATTTGCTCTTCATTTACTACGTGTTGCATTTGTGACATCGGTATTTCACTACAGAGGCCGTCAGCACTTTTTTGTTGATAAGATGTGCTTGGAAATGCCATATTACTTAAGTTGTTACGAACAGATGCCTGTGCTTCAGAGTCTTTAAAGAGAGATGACAAATTTAAAGAACTATTCGATATCCATTCTTCATTTTTTTCAAGCAAAATAACGATGCTTTTTTCCTTAGCGTGATACTCGACAGTTTCATTGTCACATATTTCGGTTCCGTCATCTTCGAGTACAAGCTTCGTTCCTTTCAAGTTGAAAGTGTGTGCTGTCAATCAATATATTTTAGTACGAACTGGACACAATTATTCAACATTTAAAGTTAATTTACCTTTTTTTACTACATCATCAATTGTTGGTGTGGATATAAAGGACTTTTTGACAGCTCTATCGGCGGTCCAAATTTTGAATGGTAGTTTTTCCATGTTCTTCTAATATAATTTTCCTAACCTAAAATACTGCCTTTTATAAAATGTTATTAATTGTAAATTGCTCTGAGAAAAGTGACATATGTTCATCTGGAAAAGATGACATTTGAGAAAAATAGTATATATTTTTACATCTTAGTACATACAATGGTTTTCATTCATGTATACTACTGAGTACGACTTGCTAGAACTACAACTTTCATAAAGTATTTTATTATGGTTATACCACATTTTTAAAATTGTACCATAGAATTTTGCCTTACTAAAACTATTATTAATAAATATGGCTTTTATGTTTAAGATATCAATTTCTCCTTGCTCATTACAATTTGTAATTACAAAATCATTTTCTTTGTACATTGTATTAAAATAAGAAATTTTCATGGTTACGAAACAAAATTCCACTGGTAGCTCCACATTGTAAACATCATGTGAGAATGTTATGAAATTATCGCAAGAAACTTTGAAATCAAAACGCTTCTCAAACAACGTAGCTTGCATTTGTTGGTAGCTTTCACAAAGTGTTAAGGTTATGTTTCTGAAATTTCTAGATTGGTGTGCAATTTTCTTAAAATATTGGTGTTTTTGTTCGAACTGCATTGTCCATAAATTCTTTAATGGTCCCAGTTTATTTATAAAGCTAGGGTAGTGAGTTATGTAGTGATGTTTTGGTCTCAACCGGGAAGAAGAAAAACAGGATTTTCTACATATATTTTAAATAAAGTTCAGTGTAATATGCTAGTAACGTAACTTCATTTTCGCATACTTCGCCAGCACTTATAATTCTGGACATTTCAATCATAGACCCGAGAAATTTCCAGACAGGATCGTCGAAATCCTTAAGACGGTTTATCATCACCAAAGGGAAGAGAAATAGAATATGTCGAATTTCGTCTGCCTTACCTGGAATCTTTTTAAGATTCGAATTGATTTTTGGGAAAGAGAGCGATAATTTGAATTTTTTTCTTAATGAAGATAGTGTCAAATTTAGGTAGTCAACGGATATGATATTCTTAGCATAAAAGTAATTGATAATGAGGGCTAAGTCATAGGGTATTATACCTTCAAAAAGATCATGCGATATACACGGAGGTAAACCAAAATTACAAACGTGGAAATATTGTAAAGTATTAAGAGTTGAATTTACTTTCACACCTTCTTCTGATATTTGCCCAGACTGGAGTCCCTTCTATAAACTTGCATTATAATTTTGGTCAGTTCGCCAGTCCTTGAATGAGAATGCGGTTTTAGAGAAATCTTGTCTATTAATGTG
Source organism: Dioctria rufipes (assembly GCA_963924295.1). Lineage (NCBI taxonomy): Eukaryota > Metazoa > Arthropoda > Insecta > Diptera > Asilidae > Dioctria > Dioctria rufipes. The sequence goes on along the minus strand of OZ002740.1, from coordinate 251,141,262 downwards.
ACAAAATCGGCAGAAGTAGTACTAAAATTCTCAGTAAAACCTCCAACCTGGTGACTACCTAGGTTGTCTCCTAGCATGGCAAACAAGCTTCCATAATAAGTTTCTTTTCTGTCGTTAAACGGATTTAAAATTTGAATTCCTTCCTTCTCAAGTGTTGAAAGATCACAAACAAGAGGTTCAAAAACTTTTTCTAACCCAAAGTTTTTTTCATACTTTTCATGACATAAAAGAACTAATTGAATATTCTGAACTGATGACCTGAATTCTTTGTTGATATTTCCTATTGACATGTAAACACCTAAAAGCTTATGCTTTACTTTTGCAGACCCTAGAGGGTTACAATTTTCAAACGCATCTTGAAACAATATAATTTCTATCTTACCATCATTCTCGTTGAAGAATTTATTATTTTTGAATACCCCACCATCATTATAATCGGAAAAAATATGTTTTTTCTTTTCTTTTGGCGTATGAAATAACTTATAAAAAGTTTTATCGTGGAGCAATGACTTTATAGTTTCGATTATCGAAACATAATAAAAAGTGCATGTATTGTGGTAGTTGTCAGTACCTAAAGAAACCTTTTCGGGTGGAACATATACAAAATTTTTCTTGACGTATTCCATCCTTTTATATTTGGATGACAATTCTGTGAGCTGTTGCATTAAGCCCCCACATTTAATTATATTAGGAATTTCAGGCTCAGGAAATGGCGAAATTATTATTTTACATATATCTTGAAACTTATTCTGTTGGCATTCAATATTGTGTTTAAAAATTTTGATTAGTTCATCAAACATGTATTGTAAGGCTACGTCAGACACACGGTACTTTGATTTAAGATCTAGAAACAAATTAGCAAACGTATTTGTTGCAGAAAAAACTGAACTATCTTCTATAACGGTCTCACAAACTTGACTATTATTTGTTTGTAATAAGTTGCTAGTTGCATATTTCAGAAAGGAAACTTCTTTATTATGTGTGTGTATTCTAAAAATGTGAAACGAAACTCTGTTTCTAAATATTTGGGTGCAAGTCTCAGCTAGGTACTTTATTTTTTCTCCAAGATCTAACTGACTATTTAAGTGACATCTAATTTTTTGAAAATTGTTACTCTCAAAGCTGCAATAAACAATACAGCATCTGTACGCGTACGACTCTGTTAACTTTATTCTCGATAGTTTTTTTGGCTTTGAAGCTGCATGATTCCTGAACCAATGCACATTGTAGTAGTTGTATTTGTAGAAAATTTTTCCACAATGTGGAGCCACGCACTGAAATTCAGTTTTTTCTTTTTTTCTATGACAATATAGATGTTTATGATGTAAATATACTGAATCACACGAGTAATTATTACAAATTTTACATGAATACATTTTTGAATATTTAACTAAATCTAATTCACCCTATATATATATCCAAGCTTCCACGTTTGCAAATTTGTGATGACTCTGTTTCTATAGATCGTACACATTAACACTATTTTAATTATTTTCGTATTCCATTCTCACTAACTGATACATTCACTTACCGATTAAATATATCCTCCTTTATTTACACATTTATCCACAAATTACTGCAAATTTTTCGCACTCACTTCGCGTGCAACCTTATACTACGACGCCTCAGAACGAAATGATGAAATTCACATCGCACTCAGCAGAAATGCGCAAAATTGCATAGAAACTGTGTAATATTCAACAGCTTGTGGAAATTTACACATAAGAAGCTTATTTTTAAACAAAAATATGTAGTTTTGTTGAATTTTACACATTTGTACAGAAATGAATGCAAATTTGCCTAATTCTCTACAAAAATGTGTGAATATAAACAATTTCTGATCGTTACACCATGTTTGTTTAAATTTCAATATATTTTCACAAATCACGTCGAAAGCTGCGTAAAATTCGTTGGTTTTCTGCATAATTTCCAACATATTTTTTAGAGTGAAGACAAAGTGTCATCTGACGCAATACCTGGTAGAATATATGAACTTTGTCCATAGGTATGAGATGATATATTGCAACTTGAGGTAGCCAACGGAGATATTGGTGTATTTACATACACTATATCAAAGCTATCATTTTTAGCAGATATTTCTGGCTCAATATTTTTTGATGCAGACACCCAGTGAGAATTTTCATCAAGTAGGAGGAATACTTTTTCTGCGAAGAAGTTTAAAGTTTCAGAATCTTCGACTTGTGTTCCGGCTTCTTCAAGTACAAGCTTATGACCCGTAAGTCCCACGCTGTTTGCTAATTTCATTAAATTATTTAATTTATTTCATTTGTTGTCCTACTTTTTATGATTACCTTTTTGTATTACAGAGGTGAGATCAGCTTCGCAACAAAAACTTTTTTTTAAATTCCTTGTACAGCTCCAAACTTTGAATGCTTTCGTGGACATCTTAAAATTAATTTTAAAAATTGTGTACGACTAGATATCGCTCTCGTCTAGATAATCTAGAGTAAAAATTTAATGAATAAAAAGGTAATTCTAAATTTTAAATCCATGCATCTTACCTTGCGTAATATTGGTTGGTGTAAAATGGCGTACGCGTTTGTAGATTATGAAACTCTATTTAAGAAGCAAACCAAAAAGGTTGCTATATTAAATACGGAATGCTGTGATGTAAAACTGCGTATGTGCTATTGTTGATTAGTTAAAGGAAAAGGGGATAATAAATTAGAATATTTTACAAGTATTGGATCTGGGGTTAGGGTATTCACAATGTATAAACCTTTAATATGATCAAATTCTGTAGTCTGTACATATCCATAAAATGCTATTTCTAAGTAAGATGAACTGACAAGAATAAGACAAATATTAATTGTAATGACCATATTTACTACATTAACAAATACTGGAAGCAAAGTTCCAGCATTATACTGTATTTCTCTGTATTTAGCAGACTTAGTTTGAAATTCGTAATTTGAAATAATTTGTGCATCATAATTATGAACTGTAATGCGTTCAATCTTGTCCGCAAAAACTAATTCAGAGTATCTTGACTCTATTGAGCTTTGAAATAATTGATGTCTCTCAGCGAAAGTTTTAGCGACATTTTTGAAATTGCGTGTATTATTTATAATCTTTTTGATATACTGATGCTTGCTCTCGAATCTTAGAGTTGAAAATTTGCCCAAAGGCCAAATTTTCTTATTAACTCAGGATAGTGTTGCAGATAGTGGTGTTTTCGTAATAAATTTACATCAGGAAATTTCTCTCTTCTAGAGCGAATATATTGGTTTATTAAAAATTCCAATTTAAAAATTTGATTAAATGATATAGCATATGATGAAACAATCTGACAAATTTCTAATAGATTTAAAAGCATTGTAGTCAAAGTTCTTGCAAGTAAGCATAATTAACGGAAATATTATTAGAAATGTAAAATTTTGGTGAGCATGTCCCTGTAAATGTTTGGTTTTTTTGGTTATATCAGGAAATGAAGTGTTTAATTTTAAGCGAGAATTAATGTAACGAGTGCATTGGTTTAAAAAATCACAAGAAAAGTACCCTTTTCCAATAAAGTATCTTATAAAAAGGCATAAGTCAACCGGTATAACACCTTCGTACAGATCATGTGCGATACATGGCGGTAAGCCTGGATTGCAAACATGAAAATGTTTAAGTTCGTTAAAGACAGAATTTTGCTTGATTCCTCTGTAATTACAGAGCTCTAAATTATTCAATTCTCCCACATCTTTTGCGTAACTATTATGACAACGATTTTATATATTTATGCTTGAGGGACTTTTGAAGTCATTAAGTGTTATATAGCAGTATCTACAAAAGTATTGCGATGAACTAAAATTTTCTAAAAATCCACCTATTTGATGAGATCCCAAATTATCGCCACAAACTGCTATTATTGAATCCTGAATAAAGAAATTCCTTCAGTCTCAAGAATTTTAAGATCAGCAATTAATTTTTCGAAAACTTTGTTGTAACCAAATGCTTTGACATAAGATTCCTTACAAAGTAGAACTAGTTGAATATTATCTACTTTAGATCTATTTTGGGGTAAAAGATTTCCTAGAATAAAATATACTGTTAATATTTTATGTTTAGATCTTGCCGAGCCCAATGGATTACATACTTCAAATGAATCCATATAGAGTATTACTTCTAATTTCTTGTCATTGAAAAACATATTATTTCGATAAGCTAAACCATCAGTTTCGTTTGGAATATGGTTCTTTCCACTATATACTTGTTTCGTTGCGGTTTCATCTTTCATTAGTATTGATGATGTTTCAAGCACAGGTACATAATAATAATAACAATTGATGTGCTTTTTGTTTTGACCTAAGGCATTTCAAGCGGATGCACAATATTTTCACTGTTCATAAAATATTTATTTCGTGTATAACTTAAATTTGTAAGCTCGTGATGCTCTACGTCGAACTTTGATAACACTTTTTTATTGATTTTCTTTCCGATATTTTTATCTAGATTATACTTTACACAAATGTTTTTCAATTCAGCAATGCATGAAGCCTTGCAGATCCGTAATTCTCTACTAATTTCTTCCTTAATCAAACCGATAATATTTTCTGGTATATTATGTTTTGCTTTGAGTTGTAATAATAAATATTCAAGAGATAAACTGTTACAAGGAACACTATTATAAGACTGAGAAGATTCAATGATATTGATGGTATTAAAAAAAGATTACTTTTCGCTGACTTCATAAGCTGATGAACTATTATGTTTATGCGAATTAAATTTGAAAAAATATACTCTTCGTATATGTGACCGAAATGACCACATATTTTTGAAAACATTAAAACAATCGTGAAAAGGACATTTTATAGATTGTTTACTATTCTTTAAATGCTTTAATATATGACGTACTATTAAAATATCGTTATTACAAGAAAATAGTCATTGTTTTTCCTTACACTTGAATTGATCAAACTTTTTTTGACTACTGTAGATACTCTCACCATGTTTTCTGTACTTATGTGATATAAATGTAGGATACTTTAAAAAAATATCTCCGGTTTTTTGCATATGAAAGCTTAGAGTGTGTAGATTATTTGTTTAGTACATATGATAGAGGTAGAAAGTAAAAATAATATAGTATTTGGGGTAAATGTAAAAAATTTCCAGTGACGGAGGAAAAAGTGGAAAAGAAGGGGTCAAAATGAAGTTAAACTAAAAAAAAACTATACCATTAGATTATACTCACCTAGAGCTTTAATTTGATAAGCAACATGTGCCCCTCCTAAAAAAAATTTGCCCCCTCAAAAAAAATAAAAATCGGCGACAATGGAAAAAAGTTGTTCTACGAAATGTTCCTACTGGCTAGGCGATGCTAACGGTAAAAACCGTTCCTCGATCGGACTTAATTTACGAAAGTTATGGACGTATGATTTTCGAATCTAGTACTACAATAGGGAATCGTGAAATTTTGTAGTAGATTTTTCCAAGAAGTTTAAGTATACACATCAAATAAGAAAGTTACAGATTTTACAAATTTGAAACACATTAAATTCCCCCCCCCCATAAAAAATTTAAAAAAAAAAAACGTAGTACCCTAATGCACATAGAATTGAAATATCTTTGAGTGTGTAAGAGGAAAAAAATTTCAAAAAAAATTTAAGGGGTAAAAAGGGGATTCCAAAATTTCGACGTTTGTATGGAGCGAAAAAATGCGATTTTCAAAAAATCAGTGCCCCCCTCTCTCCCTGGACAAATGAAATTTAAACCATAGATAGCCCTCGTCGTCAGCTTTCGTTTAAACTATCAAACGTCTCGCTACGATGTCTGCTGCCCCCGCTGTAACCACTCAAAGTTCGAAATTTCAACCCCCTCCCCCGCCGAGGACGAGCCCCCCCCCCCCCCCCGCGGAAACGGATAGGGGTAAAAGTTGCGGGACATCAAGGCGCATCTACCTATCGATTATTTTCCAAAAAAGTTTCCCCCCCTTCACCCCCCCCCCTCAGAGGGGGAAATTGAAAAAATGGCTCGACAGGCCCTAGCCCATTAAGTTGCCGATCTACCACCACCACCACCACCACCCCCCCCCCCCCATATAAAAAACACAGCTCTATGTAACCACCAAGTTCAACTATACATCAAGTCAAAGTATTGGACTTAGTTCTACTATTCATTAAGTCAAAGTTTCCATCAAGTCTTACTTGACATCAACTTCAACAACTATCTATTAACTCCAAGTTACCACCAAGTTCAACTATATACCAAGTCCAAGTATCCACTAAGTCCTATTATTCATTAAGTGCAACTTTCAGTCAAGTCAAACTTCCCATCAACTACATGTAACCATCAACCTCAATTATAGACCAACTTTAAAGTTCAACTTCAAGTCCAAATATCTAATAAGTCGTACTATACACCAAGTTTAAGTTTCCATCATGTTCAACTTTCCGTTAAGTCCAACTTTATATTAATTACAACTTTCACCAAGTCCTACTTTCCATTAATTACAACTTTCATCAAGTCCAACTTTCCACCATGTACAGCTTTCAGTTAAGTCCGACTTTATATCAAGTCCAACTTTCCACCATGTACAGCTTTCAGTTAAGTCCGACTTTATATCAAGTACAACTTTACGCCAACTTTCTATTAAGTCCAACTTTCAATTAATTGCAAATGGCGTCGTGTTCACAAAATCTCTATTGCATACAAATGCACTAAGTTAGCTGTCAAATAATAACTCAGCAAATCTATACTACTTATATAGTTCATATAGAAACACTAAGCTGCTCTAATTATTCAATCACATATTATTTCAACTCCTAATGACGTCATAGTGACAAAATGTCAATTACATATAAACGCTCCAAGGCTGCTCTCAAATAATAACTAAGAAAATCTGCATTATTTATAATCCTACACAATGAGTACGTTTAGACCGCAGCTATTTAGGACTAGTTTTACGTAATTCGAATTACGTAGTACTAATCCTGCTGCTGTTTAGTCCGCTCGTATTAAAGCTTTGACAGTTGTCAAAATTGTCAGAACTGTCCTCAACATCAAAAGGAAAATGAGAAATAAAATTTTGAGTTTGTTTGTGCACCGCATGCACAAAAGAATGGAGCATCGAAGAAAATTTAAAACCAGGATGAGGTAATATTGTTATTTGTATTATTAGATATAGATACCCAAGATAAAATATGCAAATTTTCAGGTTAATGGCACAACATTATAAGAAAATCTGCAACAATTATTTATTAATTGTGTGTAAGGGCGTCACTATTTACAGACAGCCTCTACGTAAAATATGGAGAAAGAAACGAAATACAGGATTTTGGGCAAATGCATTAAATCATTTTGACGATGCACAATGGGTCGAGACATTTCGAATGCCAAAACGTATTTTTTTTGATCTCTGTGAAGAACTAAAGCCCGAGTTATCTCCGAAATTGAACGCAATAAGTCCACTCGAACCAGCCAGTGCAGCAAAGAAACTTGCCGTTGCGTTATATAAATTAGCCTCTTGTAGTGAGTACAGAGTTATAGGTGATGTATTTGGGATACATAAGAGCACTGTTCATTCCTATTTCTATGAGGTTATCTGTCTCATAAACAAAAAACTGCTGTCAAAAATGATTTGCATGCCAAATGAAGAAGAGTGCAAGGAAATATCCGAACAATTTGAGAGGAAGAGTCTTCTACCTCAAATAATTGGTTGCATAGATGGTACCCACATTCCTATTATGGCACCTGAAAACGGTCGTAGAGATTTTATAAACAGGAAAGGCTGGGCTTCTCTGAATTTACAAGCCGTAGTTGACCATAATTTACTTTTCCGAAACATTTCTTGCAAATACCCAGGAAGTTGTCACGACGCACTTGCTTTTAAGGGATCCAGCTTATATAAATATATTAAGGATTTTGTTCCTCAGGTACTTTTCAATAGAATACTAGTTGAATGTATACTTACAGGTGGTTTTTTTTATATTTTAGGTAACAAAAAATATTTGCGGTGAAGAAATTCCGTACGTAATAGTTGGAGACCCTGCATATCCTTTGATGACGTGGCTATTGAAAGATTAGTGGAATTGGAATTCCTACGCAACAAGAAGCTTTCAACAAAGCTTTAAACAGCTGCCGAGTTTCAGTGGAGATCGCTTTTGGAAGACTAAAGGCTCGTTGGAGAATGCTATCAAAAAGAAGTTATATTAATCATTTTTTTATGCCATCAGTTGTGGTAGCTGGATGCATATTACACAACTTTATTGAAGAAGGAAATGGTGGATTCACAATTCACTGGATTGATGAATTGGAGAATGACCCTGAGATGGCTTTGTATGAACAACCTTTTCGACATTTGGGTGTTTATGATTCCTTAACGGGAAGAGAAATTCGTGATATTTTAAGTGAATACCTTAGTCAAGCTCTATAGTTTTTTGATAAATAAAATTGTACAAAGAGACTAGATTAAATTATTTAATTTTTTATTGCTTTATTTTTTTTTCTTCTATATATTACTTTTTGTTTGATGCATTAATAATGTTTGGAAAAAAATTCTATCCTCATTCCTTGCTCGTTCGTCGTATTCCCTTTCTTCTTTGATAAGATTCTTTTGCTCCAATATAAGCTCTTTGTTTAATTGGCGTTGATTTTCAAAGAAACTATTGGAGAATTCCGCTAGTGCAGTGCTGTAGGTCTTCCGTTTGGATCGTTTGGGAATTGCTTTATTTCCGAACTTCCTTTTTTGGCTTTCCAGCACGATGTCATCAGTTTCGCCTTTAATTAAAGAAAAGAAAAAGTTGTGATTTTTGTAAAGTAAAGGGTAAGAATAGTTCATACTTAGTTCTTCGACAATTATGTCATCAATTGGAAACGTATAATGCTCCTCAATAAATAGGTCTGCTGGTCTTTCATTTAGTCTTTGGTCATTATTATCAGAGGTACTGGGCACTGCATCAGCAAATGAATTAGTCCTGGGCTTCGGGTCTATTCCGTATTGCTCCGGAAAACACTCAACTGGCCTGTTGTATAATAACTCCTTCATTTTTGAGTAAAATGTCCAATTGGTTGCACTTCCGCCACTTTTCCCCAATTTCAGAGTCTCCTCTTTGTACTTCCCTTTTAATTGCTTGTACTTTACGAGTAGTTGGGATACGCTGCGGTCATACCCCAACTGCAACATTTGCTCCCGTATTTTGGAGAAAATGTCCGAATTTCTAAATTTCTTCCCATCCATTAAGGAAGGAATATTTTCCTCGATAGAAAACTCAATAAGGGAATTTGTCTCTCCCTCTGACCAGTTCGCACTTTTTTCTTTTTTTATCTCACTCATTTCAAATTAAATAAAAATAAAGTCCGCTAATTAATAGAAAAACCACACGACAGTCAAATAATAATTCACTCTACACACGAATTTGTTTGTAAACAATTCAAAATGTTAGGTTATGTCCTCATTTAATACTAATTTTTGTAGGTCAGTACCGCATCAGAAACCGAATTAAAGTAGGACTAGTTTTTCGTAATACGGCATGTTTATACCACTTCATATTAGTACTACGTAAGTCGAATTACGTAAAACTAGTCCTAAATGGCACGGTCTAAACGGGCTCAATAACTACCAAGTTGTCTGTCAAATAATAACTAAGGAAATCCATAATATTTATAAAACACATAACTGCTGCATGTAAGCACATTGTATTTAAATTGCAAATGGCGTCGTATTGCCAAAATCTGAATTGCATAAACAGCCAACAAATTAGCTATCAAATAATAACTTAGGAAATCTATACTATTTATATTGTTTCAACAGGAAATCTATATAATGTTATTATCAATATAAAAATAAAAATCTAAATATTTAAAAATAACGATCATATGGATCTAACAAGTTATCATCATCAAAGTCCAGAGGGACCTTTATATATTTCTATCATTTCATTTTGCAAGATTTGTCATTTATCTCATGACTGTCAATGACATTTATACTGTGGTTTTCTGTGTTTCAAAATTATTAATTCGTGCGAGTTTTCTGTGTATTTGTGTCTTAAAAACTATTGCAGGTAAGTCATTTTTAATTTATTTATATATATTATTATTTATATGTAGTAAACTATGCTTAATTTACGTAAAATTAATAAACTTTTTACTTAAATTAGTTGCTTTGAGTCATTCATATTGAAAGTGCCAAATGTCAAATACGGAACTGCTAGATTTTTTATGTATTTGCGTACAATCATTTTATAAAAGTTTTACAACATTCGTTGAAAATTTAATAATTTAAAAAAATTTAAAAAACTATTTAATTTTGAACTTTCCACATTTTAGAAGCCGTTGAATTTGAAGATGTTTTTCATAATCACATATATTTTTTTCTGATATAGCGCATATTAAACACTTATATGTACATTATGTCCATTATAAAGAGAAAATTAGGGAATGGTATACTGCAATTTAGATTTTCCGTCGCCGCTTAGTATACCACGTTAAGCACAATAATAAAAACCCAGCAGAAATATGAAAGATATTCCTTCGTAACACTTTCCTAACCTGAATATACTAGAATAATATTATTCGCCGAATTGTACAAACCGCCGCACTCTAATATTCTTGTTTTCAAAACAAATTAACTCTTTGCTGAGTAGAAACAAAACAAGTATGAGCACATAACTAGACTAACCAAACGAATGGCAATAAATGATTTTAATTCAAACGGGCTCCCTTTGCATGCAATAAATAAAGCGAAACTGCAATCTTTTATGTAAAAATTCCACTTTTGTGTAGAAATACTCTTTTAACGTGTAAAAGATTTGTTCAAACTTGAACATAAAATAATAGAAATAACTGTAGATCTACATAATTGCAAAATTGTTCAGATTTGTATGTAAGACAATAAATCTGACTGTAGGTATACGAAATTTCAAAAGGTCAAAAACCGCATAGCATAAAACAAATAAGCAATAATTGCTCGAAATAATTATTGAACTCTTGCTTACTAGGCAAATTAAGCAATTGCCCCCAATAATTATTGAATTCGAGACAAATATTGCTTACTACATAGCACCTTAAGTTCATTACACTAAATTGCTTAGTTAGTAATTTTGGATTATTATAAAAGCAGTAGTAATGTAAGAAATTTTTAAGTTTTAGTAAAGAACTTCCCAAGTAAAGAAGCCTGCCTTTTGCTTTACTACATTAGTATCCAGCACTTAAGCCCCCACCAGTGGTAAGCTTGAGTCAATATTAACGTTTATTTACAGCTCTTGAGCCTAACCAGAGGTCCACTTCACTACGCCGAATTCCAAGCATACGAGCTAAAGAAAGAAGATTAGATTATTTTTTCCTACATATGTTGCGCAAAACGTAAAAATACATAAAGTCGCATGTAACATCGCATCAGTAAGTGTAGTAAGGACGCATACAACAACAAAAGTTGGGGTAAGTCTTTGATTTTGTTATCTACACAGCACACAGCAAACTGATATGAACCATAGCCCGCAGTAAAAAAAAAACCAAGCTATTACTACTTCGATTGATAAAAACTATTTAAACTGGAAAATGACCGCCGTATACACTGACTGAAAATGATCTTTGAAAAAACCGATTCCATTAAAACAATTTCCTTATCAAATTAAAATTAAGGAGTAGGTGCAGTTGCTTTCCGCATATAAATTTACTCACTGCTTTTTATGTTTTTCCAAGATTTTCTTTTGTCACTTAATATCGCGTAGAACACAACAAACAAAACTTAATGAAAATCTAGAAAAACTTCGCGGAAAATGCAATACTAAGAAAATTTGCGGCATTTTAAACTGTATTCATAAGGACAATAACTAAAACACTTACTGCGGACCGACAAACCAAAATTTGGCTAACCACTAAATTCAACAAACACAGAAAGAAGAATGCAATGACAGGCAACAAGTGTTTTTATTTAACAGGCTTCCCTTTTCATTTAATAAAAAACGCGAAACTCCAAACACTTACGTAAAAATTTAATTTTTGTGTAAAACTACTCGGTTGCAATATAAAATTTGCTATTACTTAACCCTTTGATGCCCGCGCCTAGATCCCGCAGTAGCAATTTTTTTTTTATACACATATATTTATTGCATACATGCTAAATATGCTATAAAAAAATAAATTATGCTTCTCGGAAGCTAAGTATACATTTTAGAGATTGTTGCCTATAGGCAAAAAGTGGCATGGAGACCTAAGAAAAGAGCTTTTATTGCTTTATAATTTTTTCGAAAGAAAACATATTTATTTAAGTATGGTAAGCCACAAAACAGTGTTTCTGGGGATTACAACATAAATAGGCATTACATTTATTACATTTACTCCTTGGCCAGCCTTTTTTGCAGAGAGCACATCGATACTTAGTTCCCCATTGTGGCCAATGTCCTATTTGATCGTAACGGATATCACTGCTGATGGGTGTAAATCGCTTTCTTGGAGTAGAACTGGTTGACGCTAATGATTCTTTTTTACAGCTCTCACTGCAAGTTTCAGTTAAGGTAGGAACAGCACTCGTATCTGTAGTTAGACGACCTCTCTTACGAGTAGATGTTGGTGGTAATTTTTGGCTATGTATTAATCCTTTGGCAATATCGGATTGAAAGTTTATGAGTTTCATGAATTTTTCATCACTATGAAGCATTTGGTATTCTCTACGATACACCAGCCAAGCATTTACGATTGCAACATTTATGCACCAGTAAATAATTCTCGTGTAATACTTCCTTGATTTGTGATCAATTCTATATAATTCGATTAGCATGTCTGCTAAATCAACACCACCCATATATTTATTATAGTCTGCTACAATTTTAGGCCGATCAACTTCGATGAATTCTTTTCTATCTTTGCTCCAACGACGGCATTTTGTAACGGGCTCTACCCCGAGATGTGTGGATAGTAGTAGTACACCCTTATTTTCAAACCACCGTACACAGGTTAAATCATGATCAACGTTTGTTTGGTAATCAAATGACCCCCTTCCTTTTTTTGACAAATCTTTATCTGAATGTAAAGTTAGAGAGCCAAGTCTGTTTGGGCGTGCTGTGCCAGTACAGTGAAAACCACGCTCTTTTAGTGCAACAGCTAGATGAACAGATGTGAACCAATTATCGAAAAATATTTTGAAATTTTTGTATTTTGGCAAAGTCTCAGTCAAATGTAAAACCATATCTGCAGAAATTCCGAGGCCATATTTTGGACATGTTCCTTCCCCGACGTATATCTCAAAATCGTACAGAATACCGGACGCCCCTGCTCGAGATATAACCTTGAAGCCCCACTTATGTGGTTTCTTTGGTAGATATTGCCTCAATTGTGAACGGCCTGTGAAAATAAATTAGTAGAAACATTAGTAATACGTGAATGCAAAACTGGAGAAACAATCACCTTTGAATGGTATAATCTGTTCATCTACAGAATTGAATTCTTCTGGAGCAATATTATTACAATTTTTTTTCAGCGCTGCTAATAGTGGTCGAACTTTGTGTAGTTTGTCATATCTTGGATCATCTCGTGAGAATTGCGTTTGATTATCATTTATGTGTAAACATTTTTTGATTTCTTCAAAACGACTGCGCCCCATTGTATCAGCAATCAGTGGGATGCGTAACGAAGATGACCAATACATGCGATATTGAGGCACATGTATTATACCTGTATAGATTAATATACCAAAATATCTTTCAATTTCTTCAACAGATATTTTGACTTCTTTTCCGATTTGTTGTATACTATATTTATTTGATTCTTCGCAAATTTTTTCGATTATTTCGTTATAAATAAATTTTCTAAAATTATATAGAGGTGTTCTCTGCTGTTCTGAAATATTTTCTGGATATGGTATAATGCAATCGCATGGTAAATCAACCAATTCCAATGATCGTCTCCTCCATTTAAATTTTTTTAAATCAAGTTTATGAGCTAGAGCGTAAGACGACGCATTAGTACTTGTCTGAATCTCCATTTCTGGTCAAGGTTCCGCTTTTTCTTCAACTTGCAATTCATTCACAATTAGATAATTATGATTAGGAATTAGTTCATTGAAGAGATGAATTTCATTCCATTGTTCTTCTTTTTCTAATCTTACCCTAAATCCATCCCGTATAGAATCCTCCACAATGTTCTCCACTTCATCATCCATAAACTCATCAGCAGAATCATCCCAATTTTCTATCATATTCTCTATTTCGGTATCAAGAACTGACTTTTTTCTGTACGACACTATAGTTCTCAGCTGTAAATGAAACCAAACAAAAAAAAACCCAAAATTCATCCCTGCGTGACACTAGTTGCCTATAGGCAACAAGAACTTCAGAAAAATCCACTTAACCAACATAAATAAAAAATAATTCCACAAAACAGACATCTACATACTCTACTAATAATCCCTACAAGTTTCAGTTCTAAAAATAATATTTATGATAAAAAAAAACCAAATAAATATACTCACATATTTTGACCAAAAAAGAATATATTGTTCCAACTTGAAATTCAAACACAAAGTGACACATTTTTAAAACGAATTTAATCAGAATGTATAAACGGCTCTTTCACGAACACATAAATTCTATGAAAAATATTGACGGTTGTAAAATAGAGAAGCAGTGCGATTTTAAAGTTTTGTTGCCTGTAGGCAACGTCGGGCATGTAAGGGTTAACGTAAAAATACATGCACGATGTTTTAGAATAATAGAATTTACAGTCAAATTTTTAATGAAAATGAATTCAGGTACATTACTGAATAAAAATGTCTCGTTTATTGTTGTAGTTTTATTAATGGCTTGGAATGGTAGCTACACTGTGAGTATTATTACTTCGATTAATATAATATATTATTGTAAAATTAATATTGCGTAATAAAATTGCTTCCTTCATCTAAAAGTTGCTTTTGATGTTGTAAAAAAATTATGTTAAATTACACGGTTTTTTTACTGTGTACAGAGAAGAGTCTTTCAATCTTTAGGAAGATCATTATGGTAGGGTTTTAGAATCTTTAGTAGGTGATTTTGTGATTCAGACACCAATTCCTCTCAGTCCTTTTGAAAATCAAGTATGTCTGGTTCATTCATAGCTTCAGAGTTATCTGAATAATCAAATGTGTTAAGAAGCTTTTCAGAATTTTTTTTTCTGTATATAACAGCTCATTATTAGATTCCCTACTTTCTTCCCGTACATTCTGCTTTCCATACTTCCATTATTATATGTAATCAGTTGAAGATTTTTATTACTTAAATCTGTATTCGCATAGTCAACATCATTTTTACAAGGTATTTTTATTTTCTAATTGGAGCTCCTCACAAACCTTTTTTGTGCTTGCTGCTGTTATTCTTAATTTTAATTACATACTCATTTTGCAAGTTGACTGAAATAATTTAATTAATAGAGATAAAAGTAAAATTATACATTACTTTAATAACTAGTAATATTCAACTAGTGTTCCATTGGACGCTAGTGATTCTTTCACCATAGGGAGTTTATACCCTAGACAAAAGGGCAAAAATAATGATCATTTGTTCGTCATTCAATTTTTTATAGTAAATATCTTATTAGGGGAAGATGCTGTATCTTGGACATTCCAGTTTCCTCACAGACTGGAGGTACCACCTCCATAAACGCACTTTAATCCAATTTTACTAATCATCAGATGATACTTAGGTTATTCTTGGAATTGGTTTGTTGGCATAATGTGCAGTTATTGCGCTTTAAAGAAAAGTCGTGAAAAAAGTAAATATTTTCCAGTGATAAAGAATTGAAAGTGGTGGAGTTGTGTAATTCGGATTCCAGCTTAGGTAAAACGTGTTTGTATATGGTGTTGTAAATCGTGCATCTTGTGGTGAATTATGCGTCTTAAAATATTTCAGACAGTTTTGTTTCTTTTGCAAGGGGTATGTATCTTCTACCCTTCACACATTTGTACCGCGGACATGTTCAAGAAAACCATAGCACCGCCTTAAATAATGTATTAAATATGTATATCTATAGAATTTTTTTGTTGAATAATCTGCTTTGCGAATATTATTATTTTTGGTTGAATAAAGAGTGTTATTTAATTTAACTGTGTTAAGAAACCATCATTTCTTCTTAGTAAATTACATATGTCCAAGGTACAATACCCCACTGTCCATGGTACAGCTGCATGTTGTACCTTGAGTAGCAAGCGCGACCTTCACATTTCCTTTCATGTATCTTGAAATATAAACTTAAAACTGCATATTTGATTATTATGAGAAAGGTTATAAGCTTAGACTATCTATAATTATCGCTTGCTTAAAATTTGTCTCATTAGTTTTGTCAAAAAAGAAATAAGACTATTTTAAAAAAAGGTACGAGGTATTGCACCTTCCCTACAGTTATTATCTTTGTAAAGTAATATCAAATTCCTGTTAAGCTTTATATATAATTGTCAGCGCATTTGTTATAATTGAAATTTACAGGTAAATCGATTTTTGGAAAACTGAATTAGAGGCCAATGATTATTGAATTTGTCCGTCGGTGTACCATTTTATTGCTTTTCAGCATTAGTATGTACATTTTGCAGTCAGAAGAATTATAAACGAAAAAAACAGATATCTCTGGCAAATTGAGCACTTGTACTTACAATAAATATCTTTCGAAATTACAAATATGAGTCTACCAGCTACCCAGCTTTCTTTTTTTCTAACTCCAAAACCAACCAAAAGTTTACTGGCTACAAAACAAATGTTTAATGATTAACTTTGTACGATGGAACCACCAAAAAATGTTTGATATGCAAAGGAATAGTTCCTGGAACTATGAAAAAGGCTATGTAAGGAAAATTTACACCATATGCTTGTGTTACACAACCCACATGTGATGATACTACCCTTGGTGGATTATGTTAGTGTACCGGTATGTTAAAATCAGAACGACCATAAATAGAATTACATTTCGATTTAATAAAAAAAATTCATATGAAGGTTAGCTAAGCACTCATTAAAAATACCCCAAAATTCATATGCCATATGTTGGCAGTACATAAAGTTTGACAATTCCGCGATATTGACAAGTTTCGTTTCACGGTTTCACGGTCGTGATTTTTTCCATGTATTTCGTAGGGAAATTTTTGTAAGTTGTACAAATTGTATTGTGCTTATTGTTATGTGTGTGTTATGGATCTTAGGATGAGTGAGTACAAGAACTACGTAAATTTCTGTCTGCCAGCAAGAGCTGACAGCTCACTCCGTGATAGCTGATCAGGACGGCATGCTATCATCTTGGACTAAATGCGCAAAGTGCGGTGTGGGTTCACCAACAAAAACCCTGGCTGCCACGTTGCCATAAAGAAAAAAGATATCGTGCCTTGTCAAAAAATGGAGATATACTACGAAGAAGACAAAAGGCGCACCACACATTGGTCCTAAAGGGACCGCGTACATCACTCACCTTAAGATTGTCCTGGGGGTTCGATCGTGATATCCCTTATGCCGTTCGCGGCCGCCCACGACACCACTGGAATCTGATTTCCCGTGTAGAAGTGAAGAGAGAATCTCTGGAAAAGGAAAGGTAAGAGAAACTCCTAGTTGCTTTAATACATTTTATGTAAACTTTTTATTTCTGCATTTCTTTTCTAGTGGTACCAAGTTTTTCCCAAGTCATTACTCCTACATATCCTATACAATACAGTCGTTTATCTTGGCTAAAAATTTGTGTTTTTTTCTTTTTTTTTTTTTCTTTATATCACCCGCGAAGCTCTACGATGGGAAGGGCATCCTCTTGTGGACTTCAAATCGTCTTGAGATCGGCCCAATGGGACTTTCGTTTTTCTTCGTTTAACGTGTTTGAACAAAAGGATTTTACTTTTTTTTTCCCGAGGAAGATTTTCCCTTCCACTCTCCATGCTCTATATAATAATATAAGTGATTCTTTGACACACTTAAAAAACAATAACTTTTATTCATTTCAGGTGCTCGGTAAGTCTTTATATTAACGTATTACTTATTCGACGTATAACTTAATAATAATATAACCGATACTTTGGCACTTATCGCGAAAAATAATACTTGTTACTCATTTCAGGTGCTCCAGCGGCACTAATCAGTTCGTAGAGTATACTTTCATATACTACAAAATTATTATGCGATACTTTATTTAATTTATCTTGTCTCTGGTGCTCCTGTACCAGGACAGCACTTTGGCTTTCTTCGCGACTTGACTTTATAAATGTACGTGTCTCTACCCAATCTCCTCAAACCCAAATTTACACCATACCCGCCTCAAGCTCGCTGTCACCTGTCATAGTGACGCCGCTTTAGGTAATACTTTGTTTGCATGGGACCATAACGCGCGTGTGTGTATGTGTGTGTGTTTATTTTACAAGAAAATTCGGTCTTTTAATAACAGTTTAAGTAACAACACTGAGTTTACTTTACTAACAACATTTATTACCAAGTTACACAAATAACTGAACAAAAAACTATCGATTGACTATTTTTATGTATAAAAATTGCTTACAAACAATAAAAACAAAATGATAAATTTTACGCAATGCAGAGTTCATTCAACGATTAATTTTCCTGACGCATAATATTTGTCACTGCTGTAATGAATGAACTTCGCATTGAGCAAATGAAATATGATGACAAACTAGAAGTTTGTGGCATTGACCCTTTGTATATATCGTAGGCATTTAATAAAATCCGGCATTTAATTAAAAGCCTAGTCATCTAATTAAATGCCGGCATTCAATGAAAATCGTATTGATATCTTTCTTTTACCATTATCTGCCTAGGCATTTACTTAAATGCCGGCTGGCTCTCCAGGCAAATAATAAAATAAGCAAATGAAATATATCTCGCATCATATTTATTAAACTAGTATCGTCAGCTAGAAAATCATATAACATAATTGCTTGAACACAGCTGAAAATGAATAAAAAAACAATGAAAATACAATACAACAAAGTATTCAATACTTCCCTAAAGTCCATGGTCCAGTGTCCAATCAGCACCTGCCTCCTGTACGTCCTAGAAATATCTGAAATAAAAAAGATATAAATAAATTACTTTAATAAAACTAATTAGATTGAATATTGCTAAGTACAAAGGGAAAACTAAGTACATACATGCAGACTGCCAAGAAACAAATTTCTTGGCAGTACAACAACAACACTGTGTAAATGTACTTATGCTAATTTCTTAGCGAAATTCATGTTTCCTGCATAATGAACTATTGCAAAATATGCAATTATGTTCATACATGCAAACAACATAAAGTCGTAGCATATATACATACTATAATTTAGGAAATTCAACAATTTTTGTCATTGTTGACATTTCATGAATCACTTTGAAAATATACAATAAATTGCATAATTTGCAGATTTCTTGCAGATTATGCATAGTCAAACTAATATTACAGCATTAAATATAATATTTATGCACTTACCTTAAGAATTAATCCTTTAATTGCCTTGAAAAACACACAAAACAACACGGCACTTTCACATAAAAATATCGCGATCGCGACACGGTGAAAAGCTGATTATACGAAGTTGGCTACGCGCTACCTGTTGGTAATGCTTAAAAACCGCGAAAGTTACCAGATAAATAAATATTCGCGAAAAAAGGTAAAATTAATTCCCATAATAAGTGGGAAAGAGAAAGATGCGAAAACGAGATACAAGAAAAATGAGAAATATTTGCGTTCCACAGTGGAAATTGTCATAATATGGCAGGGAGCCGCCATCTTGATAAATTTCAGAAAAATTAAAATATTTAATAAAATAAATTACGAAAATTCATAATTTTAAATAAATTAGTTGAAGGAAATTGGCACATTTTGACATAAGTATACAAGTCAAGCAAAGTCAAAAAATATGCTTAATTTGCATTTTTCTTGTGGAACGTATGTCAAAATGGCAGCTTAGAGCCTATAAACAGGGGGCAATTCCTAAGATCTCTCTCAGTTTTTCGACAGCTATCACCAGTGTAATTTCAACCAAGTTTTTCTCAGTTCATCAAATTGATCTTACATGCAATTTATAGCATCAGATCAAATAACAAATATTTCTTCATTTTTCAGCAATTAAACATAAAATAAAACGTGCCATATTGAAGGTACTCGTACAATATTTTACATGCTTAAAATTTGTGTGCAGTAGGTGTTGGCAAAGGACAGGAAGTTTTGGATGATTTTTGTTCTAAAGATAAGTATTGTGTTAAATTACTGCGTAGATTTAGTAAGTTTCTTGCATAAAAATTAAATATATGCCAGCTTTCGGTGTTTTAATGATACATGCAACGAAACAAATTAGTTAAGTAGTTAAGTTAAAATAAGCGCAAAGTGAATTAAAAAATAAGTGTATAACGCGTAAAAACTAGAAAGGGCTACAAATTGCATTTAGTTAAATATATGCCAAAGTACGGCATAATAACTACATATGCAATCGAGCAATTAATAAACAGAATTAAATTAGTGAAATTATAAATTGGAGTGTTTCGCATTAGAATTATTCAATAAATACAGCATTAAACATAAGCACACATATCTTTTTTCATACCGCTACACTGTCCACCTAAATGCCGTAATATAGCTGTAGTTATCGATTGCAGCTACATTACAAATCATAATAATATTATAGAAGTCATTTAAAAATTTGAATGTAGTCAACAGTCTTTATTCGCACAAGGATTAGAATTGTGGCACTCGATGCCTACGACATATATAATTAAAATATGCAAATTGTAAGTAGAGAATAATTATGTGTACTCTGTACATTCTCCCGCCTCAAGGTTAAGTGTCGGTAACTCGATGCTGGAATTTCGCTGCTCCTCCTTGATGGACCTTGGTGCTGGGATCAGCCTTGCCCTTGCTCTTAACTTGAAACTGCTCTTTCGGCTGCAGTATATGCAAAGACCGATGGCAATGACACCACATATGATCAGATATGGCATACTGTAGTGATGTAAGTCATGGATGTTTAGTTTTGGCATATTTTTTATACGTTCTTGCTGAGACCTGACCTGATTGCGTCCTCTAGTTTTTCTATATCATTATTGTTTATTTCTTGAATTAGTTGTGGCATAGTAATTTTTGACGAATTCGACAGCTGATCTTATATATATGTATATATATATAACCGTATTTTCTGGGAGAAGAGATGGTGTGTAAAAGAAAAAAATCAATTTTTATTTCTTCGTTGATTGTGACAAAATTCGTTTTCTTATTTACTACGCCTTAACATAGAAATTCAATTATCTAATACTTCAAATAATTAACTAAATAGCAATCCAAAAAAATAAATCCAATATTAAAACAAATCCAATATCAACAAAATCCAATACTTCAAAAAATGAAATTGATCTAAACAATTAAGTCCGCTTCGTGAGCCTGTTTTGACAGCAATCTGTAGACGTCCAGCAGCGTCCAAAGCGCTCATTTCTCCTGGACCAGGATAATTAACCTAATTGCAGGTATAAGTAGGATACTATTCCCCCTTATCCCACTTACCACAAATACAAAACAAGATTTATTACCTAGGCCACCCTGATTTAATTGTCAAAAATGTTGACAACTTACTGAAGCAGAGCCTTCTTTGGAATCTTCTTCTTACGGGGGAATACATATGTACTGCTCGTGGTCAGAGCAAATATGCAATAAATGAATTATTGTATTGAAAATTATAACACTGGTTTATTCTCTTTTCCATTACCGCACTTAAATCAAAGACTGAAATTAACAGACCTTTCATTTTACTATGCTATTATTTAATTCCAATAATCTATGTTAATATTAAATAATATAAAATCCAATAAATGTAAAAATATAAAATTGATATTAATTTTGTTACAATTAACTTGTACTCACCAGCTCGGTATTTGCCACTCAATTAAATTGGCTCTTTATTTCTTTATTGCAGTCGATAACCACAATAATACTATTCCTACTGCAGTCGATATCCACAATAAGAATCTTTATTTTAGTTGCTATCGAAATTACAGGCCTATGTCCAGTCGATACCCAGTACAAATTTTTAATTCCAATTCTTAAACAAAACAAAGTGTTTATTTTGTTAGTATTAATTATGTTCTTATCACAGTCAATACCCGCAATAAGAATATTTATTCTAGTTGCTATCGCATCTAATGTCTTAATTGTATTCGATACCCAGAATAAAAATCTTTCATTCGAATCCGTAACCAGAATATGTTTTGTTGTTAGTATTATATTTTTCATTGCAGTCAGTGCCCATAATAAACATTTGTATTTTTTTCGCTACTCAAATTAAAGCCTTAATTCGAGTTGATACCAATGTTGAAAAGTCAAATATGTGGTTACAAATTTCACAACAATCCAACAACCCAAGCAAGCCCCATAAATTATTGTCATTATTTAGCTTACTCAATAACTTTTACATATTTCCGTGCTACAGTAAATTGAGTTTAGCTAATCGATTTAATTAAGTAATTGGTTAATAAGATCAGTTAATTTGCTAATCGGAAATGTGTAAAAGCTATTGAAATGACAAAACAAATATTTACGTGTAAAAAGTCCTATGTAAAATTTATGAAGTTGTCTTTGAGCCTGTTATGACAAGAGCTGAGTTCAAGACGTTTTAAAGTAAAATAAACTGAAACTGTTTTTTCTTCCAAATTGAATAATTGCGTATATAGTTTTTTAACACCCAGAATAAAAATCTCTATTCTAATCCTCAACCAAAATAAAGTGCAATTTGTTAATAAAACGATATATGAATTACCTTTACCAGAAATAGAATTTGACAAGTTAAACGCTAGCTGCCAAACTAAAAAAGAGAGCGAGTCAAGTCAGATTGTGGTTTATATAGTCATGGCTTGCGCACAGCACCAAAGAACGATATTCAGAGGCGCATGGGTACAATAATTGGAATAGCAACGATAGCTTAACATAGCAACTGCACCTCATTACATTCTTTCGAAGTGTTATCATTTTTTATTTACGTGTGTGGTTGTCTTTTCACATCAATTGGACAATTTAGAATATTCATCCGGATCCATTGAATGAACATTAGGTAATAGGTAATATTTTGATAATCTTTTTTTTTCATCAGAATTGATTCTTGGTAGTTCTTTTCTTTCCTTTTCAGAATTTATTTTGATATTTTACTTTAGCTAATCGTTTTCTTACCGGAATGCAAAACTACACTCTGCAAATATGAGCACCTCAATGACGACCCCTATATATTTAACATTAAGGCAGTTTCGGTTAATCGTTTTGTATCACTAATTTTTATTTTTGATATTTATGAAAGCTAAATAAATTTTATACGGAAAAAGTGCGCTTTAAGGAAGGTAATTCGTTTTCATAATTTTGCAGATGATGAAATTTTCTTCTATGTGGCGTCAATTTACGCTTTTTTTCTTTCAATCCTAGAAATTCCCTCAAAATGAAAAATTTTGCTTAATATCCCACAAATGACAATGACAATTGAGTGCGTTTATAATATTTTGATCCTTCGCATACTTGTTTTAGGTGTACGCGATATTATAGTACATTATATATTTGTTCTTTCATATTTGATTTTATTACTTTATAGTGGCACGACAGTAGCTTTTATCCTAACTATGTATGTATTTATAACAAATATTATAACAAAATTTACTCTCTTCTCTTCATATTAAGCAAAGTAGAACTAAAAATGAATTTAAAATTGGTGTACTGATTGTTTTATTTTGCCTTAGCGATATAATATAATTTACATCATACATTTCAAATCTTAAAATTTTATTATTTATATATAGTAAGTCCTGTATTCTCCCTGGCAGGAGCGGTGGATATTTAATGCCGATTCCTCTGTCCAGCAGGAGAAAGAAAAATCAGGCTTGCCAAATTTTGCTTCAAACCCCTGTGATTCTCTCTTGGCAAGTTCGGTGACTGCTTTGGAAAGCAGCATTAATGCCGAATCTTCGTTCATTAGAGTACAGATAGGCTAGAGGCGATTTAAATGCATTTATATGGTTCGCTTGTTTATTCTCAATCAAGCAGCCAAAAAGTTAGTTTACTATGCAAAAGAGGTATGATTTAAAAAAAATTGCTTTAAGTAAATAGTTTCAATAAGATAAATAACAAACATATGTCGCTAAGAAGTCGCCTACATTTGGTTATGAATTTTATCTTATCTAAAAAGAATTAGAAAAGTTTATTTTTGGCTCTATTTCGCTTGGATGTTCAGTTTGTCTGAATTTTAAATTGTTCAAAGTTATTATAATACATATTTACGATAAAAGTCTAACTAATGTCAATAATAAATATTCTGACTAGTGACTGTATTTGGATAAGTTTAATGGTGTTCCTGTTCTTAAATTTCAAGTATTTAAAATATAATTTCGTCCCTTTCTTCTCCTAATTGGAGAATAGAAGAATTTTAAGAAGATTTCTTTTTAACGATTCAAAAAAAAAAAAAAAAAAAAAAAGCAAATATTTATTTGTGCACTTTCTTCATTACTGGTTAATACCAACTGAAAGCAACTGTAGCTTAATAAGCCAGATAAAATTACGAAATACAGGAGGGAATGCTGTCTGTTAGCTCAGTGGTAAGAGCAGTCGCTGAAGGTCCTAGCTTCGAACCTCGGACGAGGAGGCTGTTTTTTGCTCTTGTATTTATGATTTCATTTAGAATCGTTAAAAATAAAAGTTCTTAAAATTCTTCTATTTTCCATCTATGATCAATTCTAAACATTGTGAGTTCGATTCCCATATGGGAAAACTAAGTAAAATACTAGTAATTATCCAAATATGCTTGCGAATACTTAAGTTACGGTTTTGTTTTTAAATGGTAACAATAATTATAAAACAACGTACTCAAAAAATTGGGTTGTCATTTCTAATACAAGTTTTAAAATTTTTATGTGCGATATTGGTTTATTGAACGTCAAAACGATGGAAGAAAATTTCATTATTCAAAATTCGGTAGCTTATTGTAGGGGTAAAATCAGAGGTTTAATCAAATCTCGGTGTTAGTTAATGATGAAATTTAATTAAAAAAATTAATAAGGGTGAAATTTCTATATAAATCCTTACAAAATGTGGTATGGAATTATTAAGATAGCTAATTATAAACTATAATATTATTATTTTATAGTATACAATCTATATGTAATTAATATTACCTTTTTTATATATGAAGTTTATTAGAAGGAAATGTCGTTAGTATAAATTTAATTTATTCAAGTTTTTTATACAATTTATACCAAATTTTAAATATCCGTAACATATCGTTTCAAAGGAGATATAAATAATACAAATTAAACACTCCTTTATATGTCCACCACCAACTATTGGATATTTGAGTTCACTGTAGTGTAGCCAGCAGGCAGTTCAGGGTTTCCTTGCTGTCCTGAAGAGATCGCCCTACACTGCTCATCAAAACACAGAGTACCTATATACTCTGTCGCGGAATAATATTCTATAAAATATAAATTTAAACAAATAAAAACACACACAAAAATCCTGACACTGCCTGCTTATATTCTTTTAGGCCTTTGACCTTTCTTCACATAAAAGATAAACAAAAAACAAATTGCAAAAGGTAAATAAAAGTAAAAGTCTCAGATCATTACAATGTTCTGAGATTTTACATAAAAATTCTACTTACATGCTCACCAAATTGCCCCACACGGTGCAACAAGGAGCTCTCAAGTCCATGATCTGAAAGATATAAAGGTACATTAATAAATGTTAATAAACAAAGATAGCGAAAATCTTACCATTTTTTACGTCGTCAATATCCAATGACAGTTGTATTGCAGACGCACAGCTCCCATTGTATTCCTGGCTATAAATAGAATACTGTCAGGAGTAGCAAATCACTGCAATCACTTGCAAATTGAGCGATCAACAAGACAGATCGCAAGCGAGAAACCGGCATTAAGTCTTGACTAACCGATAAGGGAAGAATTGAACCTTATCATATACTAACAAAATTTGTTAATTAAATTAATTTTTTCCCCATCCCTAGCTATGGTAGAAGTGAACTTGGCAGAAAGCATGAGCAGTGATTGAAGCTCATTCTGTTTACACCATTATTAGAAATTCTTTATAATTCATTTTTTATATCTTACAGGTTAAAAACGAAGTGAAGTATTTTTTAGGAATCGTACCCTGGACGGTTTATGTGAATTTTCACCACTAGTTTTCATTTATTGTTTTCAATTTGAATTATTATTTTGATTATTATTTTGTTATTTAATACTTTTTCCTGGATTTGTACATAGTAGTATGAGCAATTGAATCTGTATGTCAAGGCATTTTTTATTTTTGTGAATAAATTAAATATTAACATTCGAAGTTGACCAGTCTTATCCTTTACACCAGCAACTCCCCTTTTTTATGTAAAACCCACATTGGGACTTCACACTATACTTTCACAATTTCTTCATGAAATGTCTCTTTTCGGCTTTAAGCCAGTAATTGACAGTATCTCGATACTTGTCTTTTGCCTTTTGTTTTTTTTTGTCTCCTGCCCCCTCTCGCCACTTTTCGCTGACGTAGCCTTTGCGGACCTGTTGACTGCGGATCTGCTGCTTGTGGACCTGCTGCCTGAGGACCTGCTTTTTCATGTTCTGCTCTTCGTGCACCTGCTCTTTGCGGACGACTTCCTACTGCTCTTACTTGGATTCCATTCCCTGTTATTATATTATGATATATATATATATTTTTTTTTTAAGATATTCTTATTAAATATACCTGATGCAGGCGCTCCTGCTTTCTCAAGTTGATCTATTAGTGCAGCTACCCGTTCTATTTCTGCCACTTCCAATGGTTCTTCTGTTTCAAATATTGCTTCATTTTCATTCATTCTGAAATTAAATTTTCTTTTTGTAATATATTATAATTTATTTTAATATATATAATAACTTACTTTAATGATTCCAATTTTTTGTTTTTATTTTAATTCCTTGCTTGATGGCGATTATATACTGAATGAATCATATTATTAATATGGCAGATTTGCTTATATGAGTATTGCCAGGTAGGTTCGTTTTCTTTTTTTTTTTTTTTAATACCTGCCGTTACCTTCCCCGGGCTTTCCATTAAATATAATGATCAGTGCGATTCGAATTTATCAATTTATAGATAGAAACAAATAGCATCATATGGCCGGAACAAATAAATTATTTTAGGCATATTAATTTTTTATTTCATTTTATTACTACAAAATATATATATATGATGCGGTAGCATTTTTATTTTTTTGATTATACTAATCTAATTTTATGGATACTAACAAATAGGATCATATGATTGTATAATTTTTAAATGTATTTTCATTTATTTATTTTTTTATTTGCAGAAAATCAAATATCAGTTCATTTTAATACCTTTTATCATTATTCATTTAGATCTATATTGGTTCTGATAAGCTCAGTAAATTACCATTAAAGAGTATAATGTTTCAATGATGGCGACGACGCTGGTTTCATCAGCTGATTTCTATTTATCAGTAGCGTCTTTAGATATTTTGTGAATATGATCTATTAATATTTTATATTTTCATTATATATAAATTACAGTAGAACGCCGATTATCCGAATTAATTGGGACCGGGGTCGATTCGGATAATCGAAAATTCGGATAATCGGACATAGACTGGTAATAAAGAAAAACGAACTGTCACACATAGAATAAACTTTATTAAATTTAACAAACTCAATTCTACAATATGTAAGTAGTGCACTAGAGATAGAGAGAGGGAGAGCATCAGTGCCGCGGCAGATGATATACGAAACCCCGTGCGCTCACTTGAACATCTCGCTCAGAGTAAGTTGCCTCGAAGTTGAAGCGCGTTTCCGTGCGGCAAGGTCACGCAGGCGCCGAACGGCAAGAAGTTGTACACCGTCGCATTCGGGTTGCCGCTCCATCCACTTCAGGGCGTTATCGAAGCACATAAACGCTTCGCTGTGAGATGGTACACTTTGGTCTTGTGCCTCTTCCCTTTCGGTCTCATTATCGTCCTCTTCATTATCCTGTTCGTCCATGGCACTCGCTGCGATTTCATCGTCTGTCTGTATCTGGAACCCTTGATCGTTCTTATCACAGTGCAACCATTCTTCCATATCAGCGACATCACACTCCGAACATCCCGCGATTTCATTAGCCATGTTTACAAACTCTTCTACTGACGGTAATTCCTGTTCGTCTTCAATAACTTCAGCGGTTGATTCTCGTTCTTTCGCTTGCTTTTCTAACTCGAGTTGCTCTTTCGTTGATGTGCCGTTTATTTTATTCCAAGCTCGTTTCAGTGAAACACTTTTAACCATGTTCCAGGAATCTGCAATCATGTAGCAACAGTCTTTCAAGTTGATTTTTTTGTACGAATCCAAAACTCGTTCTTCGTCGTTCTCTTCAGCTAGAAGCAATTTACGAAGCAACTGTCGTCTGTAAAGCCGTTTCGTGCACTCAATCACACCCTGGTCCATGGGCTGCAGCAGACTTGTGACGTTAGGTGGTAAAAAGAGACACTTAAATTTCCCTTCTTCTCTCACGAGAAGCTCAAGTGATGGATGCGTTGGTGCATTGTCAATAATTAGCAAAACTTTTCCCTTTTTTCCTGTTTCCGTTTTAAACTTTTTTGTTTCAGGAAGAAAGGTTTTATCATACCACTCCAAAAAAATACTGCTGTCCATCCATGCATTCTTCTGATTAGTGTAGGTCACTGGTAACTTGGCTACGTTCTTAAAAGCCCTCGGCTTCTTTGCTTTGCCAATCAATAATAGAGGAAGGCGATGGGTACCAGTAGAGTTAGCGCAGACCATTATGGTGACGCGATCTTTACTGACTTTGTGGCCGGGAGCACTCTGTTCTCTTTTAGATGCTAGGGTTTTTCTCGACAAAGCTTTCCAATTCAAACCAGTCTCATCAGCATTGTAAACAAGATCAGGGTCGTAGTTTTCAGTTTCTTTTTTAAAGGTGTCCACAAATTTATTAGCAGCTTCACTATCAGCAGAAAGTTTTTCGCCAGCAATATCCAGTTCCCGAATACCGTGCCTATTCTTGAAATTGCGGATCCATCCAGTGCTTGCCTTAAAACCAGCTACACCCATTTTTTCACTGAACATTCGCGCCTTTTCACATAAAATCGATCCTGAAATCGGTTGTCCAATAGATCGTTGCTGCAGAAACCACGTAAAAACAGCATTCTCAAGCTGTTCATCCTTTGCCTTTTTCATTACTTTTCGCGACGAACATCCATCATCAGTTTCCAACGCAGTCACAAAACTTAAAATTTTTTCACTGTTATTTTTAATATCAGTTATTGTAGCTGCCCCAACACCAAATCTATCTGCCAGTACCTTTCCCGCCACACCTTTTTTTAACTGATTAATTATTTCAACTTTGACCTTTAGTGATAGGACGACACGTTTCCGCTTTGCACTCATTTTGGTTATTCACTTATCATATAACCGTTCAAAACAGCGATCTTCACAATGAGAGAAAGAGGAGCTCACTAACAGTAATTCAATGTTATTGAGTTGAAAAAAAAAACAAACGTTGCGTTTCACGGAAGCCGCGCGACGCAAAACATGTAGTGTCTTGCCTCTAGCTTTCAATTTTTTTTATTACGCTTAGGACCGATTCGGATAATGGGCGATTCGGTTAATCGGCGTTCGGATAATCGGCGTTCGGATAATCGGCGTTCTACTGTATATATATTTGTGGATTATTATTATATATATTGAAGATTAACATTGTTCTCTTATTCATACGGTTTTAATAAAAATTTTATTTCTATATAAAATATTCTCAATTTTTGTATTCATTTATACCGTTTATATGTTCCAGTATGCTTAAATTATCATATGGATGAGAATCATTCGATGACAGAAAAATTTTCTCCTGCATTTTTGTATGCTGCAATGTTAGTAGTATACCAACATTATTGTACGAATATTATGTCGGCCATTTTGGTATGGTTTAATTTTGTAATCAAATCACTCATCATTTTTGTATGCTGCAGTGTGAGCAGTATACCAATATTATTGCAGGAATATTATGTCGTCCATTTTGGTATTGGTTAATTTTGTAATCAGATGTCTGATCATTTTTGTATGCTGCTGTGTTAGCAGTATACAAACATTATTAAACGAATTTCATGTCGGCCATTTTGGTATTGGTTGATTTTGTAATAAGATGCCTGATCATTTTTGTATGCTGTAGTGTCAACAGTATACGAACATTATTGCACGAATATTATGACGGCCATTTTGGTATTGCTGAATTTTGTAATCAGATGCATGATCATTTTTGTATGCTGCAGTGTGAGCAGTATACAAATATTATTGTACGAATATTATGTCGGCCATTTTGGTATTGCTTAATTTTGTAATCAGATGTCTGATCATTTTTGTATGCTGCTGTGTCAGAAGTATACTAATATTATTGCACGAATTTTATGTCGGCCATTTTGATATTGCTCAATTTTGTAATCAGATGCCTGATCATTTTTGTATGTTGCAGTGTCAACAGTATACCAACATTATTGCATGAATATTACGTCGACCATTTTGGTATTGGTTAATTTTGTAATCAGATGCCTGATCATTTTTGTATGCTATAGTGTGAGCAGTATAGCATCATTATTGCAGGAATATTATGTCGGCCATTTTGGTATTGGTTAATTTTGGAATCACATGTCTGATCATTTTTGAATGCTGAAGTGTGAGCAGTATAGCAACATTATTCCAGGAATATTATGTCGGCCATTTTGGTATTGGTTCATTTTGTCATCACATGTCTGATCATTTTTGAATGCTGAAGTGTGAGCAGTATACCGACATTATTCCAGGAATATTATGTCGTCCATTTTGTAATCAGATGCCTGATCATTTTTGTATGCTGCAGTGTGAGCAGTATAGCAACATTATTGCAGGATTATTATGTCGGCCATTTGGGTATTGGTTAACTTTGTAATCAGATGCCTGATCATTTTACATTTTGCCATCGTTTTAAAGTCTAATCTGTTTCATCTGTATGTTATATAAAATTTTAGATTTTTTATAATTTGTAAAGAAATAAAATCAAAAATTTTTTTTATCTAATTAATTTTGTTGTATAAGAAATTGCATCATTTGATGCAAATTCCCGCTATCAAGAATAATAAGAAGAAGATATCTATTTTCTGTTAAAGTGTTCATGGCGTCAAGAAATACGTTGTATATGTTTATTTTCTAATAATTTACATATTGTATATTACGATTACTGCATTAAAAAAGGAATTACATTTTACTTTGTATTTTAATTGCGTGTAAATATCTGTACAGTCCAAAGATCAAAAATTTTACAAATTTCGCAATTTTAAAATGGACGCAGCTAAATTTCTTGCAGTTTTGTTAATATGGTGCCTGTATTCCCGATCGAAATTTGGGAGCACAGAATTTTTCCTACCTTCAATAACAAGAGAATAATATTTTTATACTCGCAAACCGAGCACAAGCGTCTAATATTTAAATAAAACATCTACTAATTTTAATTTCGTTTATTTAAAAAAATAAATTTAAAATTGCCAACATTAATTATTACATTATTGCCATTGTTTGTCATTCCCTGAGCTATACGAAGTGCCGCCTCAGCTTGATTTTGAACATCCGCAATACCCGCAGCTGCCTCAGCTGCCCCAGCTACCCTTCTCCGCCTTTCACGGCGCCGCCTAATGGGCCCTTCTCCTGGGACTGCTCCTGGTGCTGGTGCGGCTACTGGTGCTCCTATCGGTGCAGGTACTGGAGCCTGTACTGCTACAGGTGCAGCTACTGGTGCCTGTACTGCTGGTGCAGCTACTGGTGCCTGCACTACTTCCTCTTTCCTCTTGAATATTCCTAATGTCCATTTTTCTGCAAGTGAAATTTATTAATTTAATATATTTTAATTTATTAAAATGAATATAATTACTTACGAAAACTGTAAACTGAAATGCTTCATTCCACAGTACCGATTATAATAATGACTCATTCCATTATTTTTTTTTTTTTGCTGTTGAGTGGATTGCCAGCTAAGTTGTTTTTTTTTGTTTTTATACATGGTGCTCATTAGCGGTATAGGCACGATTCATCCCAAATTAATATTGTCAATTATTAAATTATTAATTATAATCATTAATAAAGATATTTAAAACAAATTATATAAATATCAAATAAAGTACAGTATGATCAACATATCAATAATACTGCAAGCAAATATTTTCCGCCATTTTGAAATAGTTTCATTTTTTATCAGATGGCTCTGCAGTTCTTGATTAACGTTTTAAGCTCGAAGAGGGACAAGCTGAAAAAAATTAAAGAAATTCCAATATTACAACATTTTCATCATTTAGTATTTTATTAAAAACAAAAAAGAAACACTTGAATAAAATTATGTAAGCATTTGTACAGCTATCCGATTACAATTTGGTAATTTTTAAATGGTCGGAGCTAAATTGCTTGCAGTAGTATTAGTATGATGCTATTCCTGATCGAAACTTGCTAGCATGGAATTTTTCCTAAACCGAATACTTCGTACATGTCAAAATTGCCTATAAAATTTCACATGTGGGCTATGGATAAGGTATAGCTCAAACATCAATATACCACAATCCAATAATTTTCATCCTGTTAAATTAATTATTGCATGCCTGTTAAATTATTTTAGAATATAATGATTTATTTTATTTGAATTTCTAATATAATTATTATAATACAACTAACGACGCATATATATAATGAATTATATCACAAGAAAATTATTTTGATGATATTTCTAAATATTATTATATTAAAATTTGTGCGTTTTATCTTGCAATGTCTAATGGTACAAACAGGCACTGAAGTTAACCACAATCTGTCAAATCTATACCGAACTTGGATATGCTTCGAATAGTGACAAGCTGAAAATAATTAAAGAAAGTCCAATATCACAATATTTTCATCATTTAGGATTTTAATTAAAAAAAAAAAAAAAAAACAAAAAAAAATTATGTAAGTTTTTGTACAGTAATGCGATCACAAATTTAGTAATTTTAAAATGGTCGGAGCTAAATTGTTTGCAGTAGTATTAGTATGATGCCCAAACTCCTGATTGAAAGTTGGTACCATGGAATTTTTCCTATTCAGAATACTTTGCACATGTTAAAACTCCCTATGGCTAAGGTATAGTGCAGACATCAATATACTACAAGAACAATTTTTAGATTATTTTCATTTTGTCAAATTTATTATTGTATGCCTCTTCAATTATTGTACAATATAATAATTTAGTTTGTATTATGTTTTGTGAATTTCTCACATAATTACTATTTATTTTAATTATTGTAATACAACTAATGATGCACATATATAAGGAACTATAGCACAAGAAAATTTATTTAATGACATTTATAAATATTATTACTTTAAAATAATCTGTGCGGTATATCTGGCAATATCTGATGGTACAAGCAGGCACTGAACTGAACCAGAATCTGTCAAATCTATACTGAATTGAGATGTGCTTCGAATAGGGACAAGCTGAAAAAAATTAAAGAAAGTCCAATATCACAAAATTTGCATCATTTAAGATTTTATTAAAAACAAAAAGAAACATTTCAATAAATTATGTAAGTATTTGTACAGTCATATGATCTCAAATTTAGTAATTTTAAAATGGCCGGAGCTAAAGTGCTTGCAGTAGTATTAGTATGATGCCCGTACTTCTGTTCGAAACTTCGTACCATGGAATTTTTTGTGCTCCGTTTACTTCGCACACGTAAAAACTCCCTATAAAATTCCGTATTCAGTATTGTATCTGAATATTTTGTATATATTTACTGTAATTTTATATAAATTATATATATTTATTATAAATATTTATTAAATACATTTATTTTATGTATTTTTAAGTGTTATTTTTAGTTTTCATTGAATTCAATTAATTTTTGTCGGATATTATAAATTGGTTCATTTGCTGCAAAGTCCCGCTATCAATAATAATAAGAAGAAGATATCTTATTTCTGTTATTATGTTCATGGCGTCGCAGGCATATTTTTCTTTCCTTTTCAAGTATTCCATTAATATCATTTATTTTTAAGGATTTTTAATATTGTCTTCTTTTTTGTGTTTTTAGGTGTTTTTCCTAATAGTTAATATATAATATATTGCGATTAATTCATTACAAAGGGAATTACTTTTCAGTTTGTAGTTCAACGTAAGTATGACAAAATTGTATTTAAACATTTTATTATTATTTATATATTTTATTTCAATTTTTAGCTTTAATTAAACAAGACATTAAGTTTTCAACTGAAAAATAATTATACATTGTTTTTGGAGGATAAGATTTTTTGGAGGATAAGGTACAAATTGATTTCGGTATTTATTTATTTCTTTCTTTTTTCAAAAATACATATTAATTTGTTAGTGTTTAATACACTACTTTTATTTATTTATAATAAAAGTGCACGCGAGTGAATTGCAAATTATAAAAAGTTTATTAGAGATAGCAAATAGGATTGCGGGTAGTGCACAGGTAAGAACTCCTATCAAAGTGGGAATTAAATTTAGACCAGAGTCACTAATAAGAAAACTTCCTTTTCAGATCGCCTTCACGGCATGAAAATTACATCGAAGTATACTGCACTACACAGGTGATCATGAAAACTTATAAAAAAAACTAGAGTCACTAATAAGAACATTTCCTTTTCAGATCGCCTTCATAGCATGGAAATTGTAATGCAGTATAAATGCACTACACCGGTACTTATGAAAACTTATAAAAATTAGAGTCACTAATAAGAACATTTCCTTTTCAGATCGCCTTCATGGCAGGAAAATTATCGAAGCTTAATGCACGCAGGTAATTATGAAAACTTTTAAAAACTAGAGTCACTAACTCGAAAACTTTCTTTCAAGATCGCCTTCATTGCATAAAAAAAATTATATCGAAGTATAATGCACTGCACAGGTAATTATGAAAACTTATAACAACTAGAGTCACTAATAGGAAAATCTCCTTTTCAGATTGCCTTCATGGCTTAAAAATTATATTATGTCTACTTAATAACACCACACAGTTACGTATCCAAAATTTTCAGATCGCCTCCACGGCGGGGAAATTATATCGACGTATATCGAATCACGCAGGTACGTATGAAAGCTTTTTAATTCCAGAGATTCAGCGCGCTTATGTTGCCTGCCTTCAGCGCAGGTAATCAGGTAAAAAAAAAACGAAAAGAAAACTTGCGGATTCTACGACGTTTCTACAACCAAAAACCCCTATTAACAATTGCTCACAAACTCGAATTAGCACCATACTTCCAGCGCGACATATGGCCAGTTAACCCGCTTAGAATTCAAACTCGACTGCCCAGCCTGCCTGGTTAAGAAGTAGAAATGAGGGCAAAAAAGAATAAGATAGGAGGGGAATTTGAAAGATTCGATAAACTGCATAAATATGCTTTATTGCACAAACTACATTTATAATGTTACTTATTAATATCACATTAACACATTTCTCCATATAAATCAACAGAATAAAATGAAAAAATAAACATAATATTAATTGTATTAATTACTCCTTAATCGTTGTACATACTTACATTGAATTTGTTTCTCATTTCTTTGGTAGGCTTGAAGTTCATACAATTTGAACCCTGCATTTTTAATAAACGTTTTGTTTGTAAACACGCTCGAATACTTGAAGTATCAAGTCTATTTCTCTGTGCCGTTTTTATTAACTTTACTTGAGAGAATATTCTTTCCACATTCGCAGAAGAATGAGGTAATGAGAGTAATGAATATACAAAATTTATCAACTCAGGAAAAGCTTGATCGTTGTTGATTTTATATAAAGCCACCTTTTGCCAAAATGCTTCAATTTCAAGTGGTTTATCTTCTTCTAAAATAAAGTTGCTCAACATTCGATATTGATTATCAATTAGCTGAATTTTATCAGGAGGAACTAAATGTGGCATTTCATTTACAAGGCAACAAATAGAGTTGACATTTTTTTTAATAATATTTTCTGAATTTATTACTTCTAAATTTTGGAAAAATGTTGACTCAAAATTAAATCTTAAAAAGATCTGCTTTACTGATTCTGTATAGAATTCACGGCAATTCAGTTTAAAAGTAGTGATCCTGTGTTCATCTACTTGGTTAGATAATAAGAACAAATTCACTGTTGCTCCCAAATACAAGTTTTTTAAATCTAAAAAATTCTCACTATTTAAATAGTCGATATTAGACAAATCTTTCTGAAATCTTTTTATGTAATCCTTTTTAATAAAGCATTCCAGTATTCTTATGGTAATATTTTTTATTTGATAGTACAAGCTATATAACTTAGGACTTTCTGCTTGAAACAGTTTATTCAAGTTATTGAAAAAACGCAGTGCGAATTCTAAAAACATCAAATACAGTTTAATTATGGGATCATTCAACATGTTAAAAATTGACATGGTTGAAGCAAATTTGTCTTTTTTTGTTGCAATGGAAAAAAAAAGCTTTAAGTACTTTGTACTTACTAAGCAATCTAGAAACAACGCTGAGCAATGATAACCATCGAGTTTGCGACGGGTGCATTATTTTATGAGGCTTTATTTCGAAAAAAACTTGCAAATCTTCAAAATCACGAAGTCTCTTTGAGCTTTTTAAATAATTATAAATAATTCCTCCGCTGAATTCGGTAATTTTTCGCACGCATATGACGCACATAAATGAAATGAGTGACAGACACACTTTAATAGGAAAATGTTCTTAATATCTTTCTTTAACAAAGAGGCAACAGAGTGATGCCTGCCAGTCATCACATTTGCACCATAAGCAGCAAAGCCAATAAGATTATCTACATAATTAATACTGTTTTTGGAAAAACAATTAATAATGGATGTATATAATGAGTCGGCATCAGCTTTTTCAACAGGTATCAGGTCCAAAAAAAAATCTGATTTTGAATATTGCTTATCAACAAACCAATTAATTGAAATTACTAATTTGAATTTGTTAATAATTTCAATTGCCATTAGTACTTTTAACTAATCTTTTGCTTCTTTTCTCAATCGAATATTAGTATTTTCACATAATATTACTATTAATTTATCAAATTACTTTTACTGGTTTTATCGATTGTATTTACCAAATCAACAAATGTAATTCGCAGAGTTATATAGAATATTGATTAGTTTACGCATATATAATTTGTGATCAATGATGAATTATTTTGTTGATAGTTTTAATCGTATTAGTTCTTTTATCCAAATTTTTAGTAGATTTTATAAATTAACATCGTTACCATTAGCCAGTGCTAGTATTAAATTTACAAAACTTATTTATTTTTTCTATAAACATATTTTATAAAACAGCAAATACTTATCTTTTGAAAAATAAACTTAATAACTGGCCTATCCTATTTTATGCAAATAGAGAAAAAGGTTTAACCAGGAATAAAGTGCACTTTAAATGTCTGCTTTTACCGTAAAAGTTTATTAAATCGCAAATAATTTGATATGATAAAGTATTACATATTCTATTTTGTATGAATAAAAACAAAATTTTGTATATATATTTTTTTTATTAATTTTTTTAGCGTCATATAAAATCATACAAAATTAAAATTAAATTAAACATTTACTTAATCCTTAAATTAACTTTTATAAACTTCCGCTTTACTTAGCCAAGCCACGTTTTTGAAAGAAGTGAATTAAATATATTAGATTATTGTACCTATATTTGAGGTATATTAGTAATATTAGTAATACCTTTAAAAATTTATTCGAAAGGTTCTCTAACTTTAACAATATGTAATCCATTAGGCAATTTCCTGTTCCACTATCAGTTTTTGTAGTGAAAATTTGTTCGACGTTAACTCGGAAACCTCTTGTGTTCGCGAATAAGTGTCTGCTACTATATTTTCGTTTCCTTTAATGTGGCGGATATCGCTCGTAAATTGTGCGACGTAGTCCAGATGTCTGCTTTGACGTGGACTTCTTTCTGTCTTCGTCTGTAAGGCTCTCGTGAGTGGCTTATGGTCCGTGAATATTGTAAATTCACGGCCCTCTAATAAATGTCGAAAATGTTTTACCGAGAGGTACATAGCTAGCAGTTCACGGTCAAATGTGGAATATTTTATCTCTGTCGGACTGAGTTTTCTAGAATAGAAGGCTAGTGGCTCCCATAGCTTATCAGAAAATTGTTCCATGACGGCACCAATGGCTATGTTAGACGCGTCGACGGTTAGCCTTAGTCGTGCTCCTTTTTTGGGGTGGACTAACAGTGTAGCCTGAGAGAGGGCGGACTTGATGTCCTTAAACGCATCGTTGTATTGTGGTGGCCATGAAAACGTTTTTTTGGATTTACTAGGGCTGGTTGTTGAATTAAGAATTTGATACAGTGGGCATAATAGCTCTGCTAGTTTTGGGACAAATCTGTGATAATAGTTAATCATGCCTATGAAGCGTTGAAGCTGACGGACGCTTGTATGTGTAGGGTAATCCACAATTGCTTTCACTCTATCCTCGGAAGATTGGGTTCCGTTCCTATTGATTTTGTGGCTTGAAAAGTCGAGTTGGCTTGCGCCAAAAACGCACTTAGATGCTTTAATTGTTATCCCGAATTCTACTAGTCTCTCAAATAGTTTCCGGACGTGTACTGTATGTTCATTATGATTCCTGCTTGCAACGAGAATGTCGTCTAAGTATACAAAAATAAAGTCAAGTCCTCTCGTCACTTGATTCATAAATCGTTGGA
This sequence comes from Dioctria rufipes, assembly GCA_963924295.1. Lineage (NCBI taxonomy): Eukaryota > Metazoa > Arthropoda > Insecta > Diptera > Asilidae > Dioctria > Dioctria rufipes. The sequence continues at coordinate 251,102,616 of OZ002740.1, read as the reverse complement.
AGGTCTGCGCTGCGTTGCGGAGACCGAATGGCATGCGTTTGAATTCGAATATTCCAAACGGGGTGGTGATTGCAGTTTTGTGCACATCTTCCATTGCCACGGGTATCTGGTGATAAGCACGAATAAGATCAATTTTTGAGAAGACTGTGCATCCTCTGAGTTGTGCTGAAAAACTCTGAATGTGCGGTATAGAGTATCGATCCGGGATGGTTAACGCATTCAGTTTCCTATAGTCGCAGCAAGGACGCCAATCATTGGGGTCCTTCTTAGCTACCATGTGTAATGGTGAAGATGTAGGAGATTAGGGGGGTTGATATATGCCGAGTTTGAGCATATATTCGAATTCGTTGTAAGCGATTTTGTGCTTCGCTGGATCCAATCTTCTCGGTCGTGCTACAGGAAGATGTCCTTGCGTGACAGTGTGGTGTAACACATTATGTTTCGTCGGTAAGGAGTGGTTTGGAGGCTGCAAAAGAGTTGGATAACTTTTCAGTAATGTGTCATATTCCCCCGTGACCGAAAAAAGTTTTGGAGTGACTTCGTTTACCCTACTAATTGTTCCGCATGTTGATATTTTTGTCATAGGATCGATAAGCATTTTGCGTTTAATGTTTACGAGCAAGTTGTTACTCATGAGGAAATCTGCGCCTATTATTGGTTTACGCACGTTCGCTATTACAAAAGGGAATGTGAAGGGTCGTCGTAAGCCCAGGTTTACTTTTAAAACTTTCGTACCGACTGTTTCTATCCGAGTTCCATTAGCTGCGGATAAGAAGAATTCGGGTGTTTTTGGAACAAGGCGTACCAATGGAAGATTTCGGAATGACGGATACATCTGCCCCCGTGTCTATGAGAAAGCTAAAACCTGTATTACGACATTTGATAAAAAGACGGCTAGAACTTATTGACTGGATGTTCGTCGCGGAAACACTCAGTCTTTCTAGTTTGTTGGATGCTTTTGTTCGCTGCTATTTTTACCGAAGGAACATGGCTTACTACAGTTCTTTGCCTTCTCACCGTAAGTGGTATGATACCAGCAGATTCTGTTGCGACTTGGCGATTTGTTTCTATTTCTTGGTAGCGAACGACTTCTATTAAAGCGGGGATTGTATCGTCTACCATCTCGCGTTGTAAACTGATTGAAAGATTTCGTTAATTCGTTTACCTCGGCTCTTGTTTGTGCTAACATTTTTTCTAAGTTTCGACACTGAGCGCACTTTTCGATGTCTTTGGTGTTCTTTGTTTGAATAAAGCTAATAGTCGGCGTTTGGGTTACCTCCCATATTTTGTCCGCGAGTTCTAATTTATTTTTAAAGTCTGACTCGGATGACACTGCGAGCGGAATAGTTAAAGAAGTGGGTAACTTACGTTCTCACAAAGAGCGTATTAGGTCTTCGCCAATACTAGACATAGATCCGGCCATATTCTGCATATGGCGATATAAGTCTGAAGGTTTTCTATCGCCTAAATCTTTTGTCGAGGGCAATTGCTCTAAGCGTAATTGTTCGGACACCGAATGTCTCTTAATAAGACTTTCTTTTAACGTTTTGTACTTATTCTCGTCCGATGGGTTGCTTAATATATCTATAACCGAATTAATTGCCTCGACTGGAAGGGACGCTATAACGAACGCGAATTTCGAATCGTCTTTAATTATTTTTTTGACTTTGAATTGAGCTTCGATAGCGATGAACCATGCTGATGGTGCTTTTTCCCAAAATATCGGGAGCTTTATATTAACCAATTCACTATCGTCCATTACTGGGGTTACGTTGGATGTCGGTTTATCCTCATTACCCATTATGGTAAATTAAGCTTAAAAGAACAAATAAGTTGTGGAATATGTCGTACACTGAACTAGTTACGGTACGTGAAGTATTACGATTTTGATTTAAAAAAAAAATTAAATTAAATTTCAGATTCGTTCACAGACTACACTTCTTAAATTCAATCACTAGGCGTATCGCGAATTTATTTTTAAAATGATTCTTCCAAAATAATACTTTGTTATTCGGCCGAAAAGAATTCCGAAGAGTAATATGAAATGTTATTTTAAATATTGAAATATAAGATTATATATCTGCATTAATTCATATTAACTATAAACATTAAAAATTATATATTATATCCTTAATTAAATTCAAATAGTAATAACTTCAAATTAATAATTTCTAATTAAATTCAGATTAATAATTTCTAAATAAATTCAAATTAAAAATGTCTGTCAAAAGAAGCAAGAAATAAAATTTCATTCGAAAACCTGATGTTGAGGAACACTGACTTCAGTATAAATGTGTATGATGTAATATGATGTATGCTGGTATGCTCTACTGTTGGTAATACTTTGACGTTGGCGGCGTAATCTGATGCCAAATACAAACGTTGTATTTCTATCTGCTGCTGTTGTATGCCTGTAGCTTGAAATATTTGCATCTACTGTTGATGGGTTAATTAAGCACGGCTTAATTGCGCTATGCACCATAGGAATGCCAATGTGCCGAAATATCTGCTGCTGCTTGTCTGTGTTACAGTATATGTGTAATACAATCGTATGAATTTATGGAATACCAATGTGTCGCAATGTATGTGACCGACTGACTCTGGGGCAGTGTGTGTGCGATGCAAAATCGTATGAACTTGTGGTACTTGGGCAGTGCTGTTGTGTTTGTGCTTGTAAAAGTAAATGCCTCTCCTCTCGCGTGCTGCAGGCAATCTGAATGATGACGTTGCCCTTGTAACGCAGAGCTTGTCAGCCGACAGATCTACCTACATCCACTTGTACCTGAATGTAGACACATACCGCGTCCGACACCTCTTGGTTACAAAATCATATCCAGGATATGTGTGGGTGGCTGCACAGCGAGTATGCCGCTAGCGATCAGCCGGCTTGGGGTGGTTTTTGCCACCCACATCCCTTCAATGCTTGTTGAACTGTGCATAATCGACAGAATAGTTGACCAGACAGACGGACGGACAGTAAAAGAAAACCGAAATTGCAGGTGTGACTGCGGACGGACGGACGGACAAAAAAAAAAAAAAGGACAAGGAAGGACTGAGAACTAGGCAAGTTTCATCCTCCTGGTGAAACCCAGAATCCTAGATGGAAGAAAATTTATTTAATTTGATGTTAGTAAGCAAAAAAAAACCAACAGCGGAAACATCGTCAACGCAGGACCTAGATATTAACACCCGGAGAACGTTCAACGCCGAAGCAGGAAGCGATGAGAGAGGGAGAGAGCGAGTGAGAGTCTCTGATGATGCTGAGACTCAAGCTTTGGGTAATATTGGGCCCAATCGCCCCCATCCACCCTGGCTAAGCATCCAAAGCCGTACTGATATGCTTAGCCCCATTGAAGAATGTGATGTGTGCCACGGTATGCTGCCCACCACGCAAGCTTCCAACCTCCACCCCTCATGAAACAGGGCCTAGCCGCTCATCTCCATCATTTCCTCTTTACGCACCATATGTATACCTATTATTTTGCCGAACGACGAAAGAAAGAGAGAAAGGAAAAAAAACAGTGCGGAGCAGGTTCAGGGATGCATCAAAATACGGATACGCATTCCATTAGATTTTCTTCTTCTTTAATTACCTTTTGAGCCCTCACCTTTGCAACTGTTTACTTAATTAATCTTTAAAACATATGAAGCTTACTTACTTATTGTACATAATAAAGCTAGGAAACTCCCTACTAGCTGGCTTAATATTAAAGAGGATATTCTAACTAGAGCTTACTCAACTATGACCATCACTGATAACCAGGACATAAAGCAATGAAACAAAGATCGTTAGTACGAGACTACTTACGAAAACTGGGGAACAGTTATGGTCGTAGTTAGCAAGGAAAGAAAACTTGAATGTATACAAAAAAAACACAAAGTGAATCTAAATGAGTAACCTGACAGTAGAAGAAAAAAAAACTCTAGACTTACTTAACCATGCGCCGCCTTGTCGAATCCTGGTTATTGAAGTGAATCCCTCGCTGGCTGGGTAGAAAATGTTGAGGGTGCACCCTTTGTACTGCGTGATTGCCGTTATTATCACTATAGCCTAGATGTTTCATTCCGCTATGTCGATTGGGCTCATTGGCCACTTTTTTTTTTTTTTTTTTTTATTATTTTTTTTTTTCTTATATCACATTTAACACTATTCTCTACATTGTGTACCTATCGCGACAATCTGTTTGTCTACTCAGCATCCCCAAGAATGTAAACGTTCAAAAGGTGATTATTAATCATTGCTTTTAACTGAATTAGGCTTTAGCGTATCCTCTTTTGACCACCGCGAGTTCATACCATAGAACTTAGAGTCTTAGTTCTTTATATTTACAGCAAGAGAAAACAAAAATGTTCACTGACACTTTCCATGGAATCATGTGGGCGCCTTACGCCTTACGATATGTAATCTTCTGACTAATCATAAAATTTTCTCATATTTTCAGCAGGAAAAAGTTCACTGACACTTTTAATTAAATCAGGTGAGCGCTTTGCACCAAAAGAGATGTAATCTTCTGAATAATAATAAAATTCCTTTATATTTCCAGCAGGAAGAAAGTTCACTGACACTTTTAATTAAATCAGGTGAGCGCTTTGCACTAAAAGATATATAATCTTCTGAATGATACTAAGATTTCTTTAAATTTTCAACAGGAAAAGGATTGACACGTTTAATTAAATCAGGTGAGCGCTTTGCACTAAAAGATATATAATCTTCTGAATGATACTAAGATTTCTTTAAATTTTCAACAGGAAAAGGTTCACTGATACGTATAAATCCAGCCAGGTAAGCGCTTTTCACAATAATATGGAATTCACTAATTATTCATAAAATTTCCTTAGATTTTCCGCAGAAAATAAGTTCACTAACACGTAAAAGTCTAACCAGGTAAGTACTTTTCACCATAATATCGAATTCTCTAATTATTAATACAATTTCCTTACATTTTCCGCAGGAAATGTGTTCACTAACAGGTAAAAATCCAACCAGGTAAGTACTTTTCACAATAATATGGAATTCACTAATTATTCATAAAATTTCCTTAGGTTTTTCCGCAGAAAATAAGTTCACTAACACGTAAAAATCTAACCAGGTAAGTACTTTTCACAATAATCTGGAATTCTCTAATTATTAATACAATTTCCTTATATTTTCCGCAGGAAATATGTTCACTAATACGTATAAATCCAGCCAGGTAAGCGCTTTTCACAATAATATGGAATTCACTAATTATTCATAAAATTTCCTTAGGTTTTTCCGCAGAAAATAAGTTCACTAACACGTAAAAATCTAACCAGGTAAGTACTTTTCACCATAATATCGAATTCTCTAATTATTAATACAATTTCCTTACATTTTCCGCAGGAAATGTGTTCACTAACAGGTAAAAATCCAACCAGGTAAGTACTTTTCACAATAATATGGAATTCACTAATTATTCATAAAATTTCCTTAGGTTTTTCCGCAGAAAATAAGTTCACTAACACGTAAAAATCTAACCAGGTAAGTACTTTTCACAATAATCTGGAATTCTCTAATTATTAATACAATTTCCTTATATTTTCCGCAGGAAATATGTTCACTAATACGTATAAATCCAGCCAGGTAAGCGCTTTTCGCAATAACATGGAATTCACTAATTATTCATAAAATTTCCTTAGGTTTTTCCGCAGAAAATAAGTTCACTAACACGTAAAAATCTAACCAGGTAAGTACCTTTCACACTAATATGGAATTCTCTAATTATTAATACAATTTCCTTATATTTTCCGCAGGAAATATGTTCACTAATACGTATAAATCCATCCAGGTAAGCGCTTTTCACAATAATATGGAATTCACTAATTATTCATAAAATTTCCTTAGGTTTTTCCGCAGAAAATAAGTTCACTAACACGTAAAAATCTAACCAGGTAAGTACTTTTCACAATAATCTGGAATTCTCTAATTATTAATACCATTTCCTTATATTTTCCGCAGGAAAGATCTAGACCGCAAACTGTTCGATACTCCCAAAAATGCCAATCAAAAAACAGAAGGCAACACAGGCCATCAAGAGTTCACGACTTATCTTTAGTACCGCACGCCAGAAAAACCCAAATTCAGCTGCCCTCAACTCGGCGCAGTCTCCTTACATTCCAGCCGTGCTCTATCCCTCCCTCCCGACCGACGAACGTTTTTTTTTTTCTTTCTTTCGAAAAAATCTCCAATCCATCGAGCTCAACTTTTACTCGGAATTTCGGGCGGACCTGCTGTAATGCATAGCGTGATGATATCGCGTGATGCTTTACAGCTAGGCGAATTGCCGTTTTCGTCTCCTGGAGGTTTGTGACTAGCGGTGAGTTTTATTCGAAATATTTTAATTTGTGCGCGTTTTGCCCATTTTAGAATTTTTCGACTTAAAATATTTTGCTGTTGTTGTTGTTTCTTTTGGTATTTCAGGGTTTTTTTCATTTTATTTTATTTTTATTTTTTATTTTTTTTGGTTTTGCAGGATGAATACAATATGGAGAAGTAGCATAGGGCTACTTCTCGGAAATATATAACTTTTATTTTCAGTTTTTTTTTTTTCCATTATATGGAGAAGTAGCATAAGGCTACTTCTCGAAAATATGTACTTTTTACCCTTTTTCAGGTACCCTGAGAAAGTTATGGGGGTTATGGGTTATGGAGGTAGAGAAGCCGTAAAAAGGAAAAGGAACGAAGGAAGGAAGAAAAAAGGGTAGCGTAAGGGGAATACGCTACACCCTGTTGGAATGTGTTTGCTGTCTATCCCGTTGGGGAGTATCGTTTTTGCCAAGATTGGAATGCTCCCAATTATGCGATTTTACAATTTTTTGTGATTTATCGCAAAATTAAAATTTCAGGCCGATGGTCTTCGAGCTTTTCACCTGCAGTCCCTGCGTATGTCGGGGTCACCAATTGTGGTATTGAGGGCTGAATAGAAATATCCCTTGCCACCACTTTAACTATTACGGAGGAGAAGGTGTGAAATAATAACACCACGATTACTTATTACACAACAAATACTTCAATCACAATTCGTCAGTTGAAATATACATAATTAATACAAATTCTACTTTAAAGATTTAATTAACTCCGAATCCGAATTTTAATATGTTGCTGCACCAAGTACCACGATAAGAGTCACTTGTTTCGTTCTTTACGCATTCCATTCTAAGCTGATCTCTGCTCCAGTATCAATCAAAACTGTAAGTTTTGGAGCAGAGCAGATGTCGACAGGCAAGGAAAGCGTTAGTGAATTTTTATTAATTAGGACGGGGATACGGATTAATTTCTTGCTGCCTACTTTTCCGTCGATATTGTCTCGGGATTGCTGTGGACTTGTGCTGTAGTTTGTATGTGCGAGGGGTTGCCGAATGACACCCCCCGCTGCATACAGTTTCCCTGCCTGGATGCCGATGGACTTTTGCTGTCCTTCCTATTTGGAGACGGTGATCTAGCTGAGATGGAGTTCGATTCCCTTGGAATACTGGCTGCTGCCAGTTCCTGTTTTGTGGCTGTCTATCAGCCGTGCTTGTTTGCGGAGCTGTGTTTACTTTTTGGAAATTATTCCGATTTCCTTGATTGTCGTTAAATCGGGAATTATTTGCAGCTCTTGTCCTGCATTCTTCAATAGATAGCCCATTTGATGGCAATATCGACAACTATGGACCTGTGACGGAGATGTAGCATTTTTAAAATCTGGAGGACGTTGTAATTGTGCATGTGTTCTTTGGATGGTGTTAAAATTTTCCATAGATCGTTGTATGACTGGGCATTTTGAAGCAGCATGCCCTAGTCTATTACATTTGAAGCAGCGAAAACTTGAATTTATTTCTTGCGCAAGTGGAGTTTGATTTACCTTGCTATTTGGTTGAAAATTTTGTTGCTTTTGCTCTATACGTGATGAATGATCTAGAATATTTGACCTTAATGAATCGAAAGATTTATCAGGATGGACTTTAGCTAAAGTCTGCAGTTGTGGATTGGATAATCCGTCTTCTATTGCTCTTACGGCCTGACTCTCATTGTATTTTAGTAACGATTTTAGGAGCACTTTATCCATTGTATAAAAGTGTGTTGCCTCATTTAATTAAGACAGAATTGTATTCAGTCTTTGGAGAAAGTCTTTCACACTTTCTTCTCTTTTTTGTCTTGGTTAGCTGAGATTGCAAGGTAGATCTAGGGATTTTGACTTGAAACGTTTGAGTCAAAAACGATTTTAATTCGGGCCAATCTGAAATATATACATCATACGCTTCTGCAGATAATTTACTCCTTATTAAACTAAGGAGGGAGTGTTTTTCGTTCGCCGTCGTTGCTGTTGCGTATGAATCGTCACAGCTTGATATAAATTTGTGGAGATCTTTCGAATTTCCATTGAAATTCTGAAATAATGACCTTGCGTCTGATAAAGAGAAATTTGATTGATCTCTGAAGGAGACATTATGGTGATGATTCGTTAAATCATTTGTGGTATTTGATAACTCTTGAAATCGCGAATCCAGCTGTTCCTGGAGCGCAATTATAGTATCTGAATATGATGTTTCCAATTTTATATAAACATCTTCCGTGAAGTATTCACTGCCTTTATCTTCGGGGCCAGCATTTGAAATTATTTCAATATGGGTTGTTTTGAAATCTTCCCAATACCCATGCAGCGAGTGTAGTTTTTGTATTAAATATGCCTGGCTTGCAGTTGGTAGTGAATTATGCTTGATAGACTGAATAATATGTGTTATTGATTTTTGTCTATCTTCTTGCAGTCTAAATCGTATTGTATTGGAGCGATCATTATCTCCACACTCTTGCATAGTCTCAGTACTGGTACCCTTTTGTGAAATTTTGGGAGCTGGGAAATAAAATGGGTTATTTTCGTTATCCGCATGGCTAGAAATTGATTTCAATCTGTCAGACAGTGTTGCTTTGATTAGGTTGTACCAATCCTCTGCCTTGTCAGAGCAGGATTGTTTGAAGTATTCATGAGTTTCATCGAAATCATCATGACTTTGTATGAGGGTTTCTATTTTTTCAAAGTCGGCCCAGTACTTTTCTAATTTTTTGATCTTTTCGGAAACTAATTCTGGAGTTCTGTATTTTTTATTGGTGCTGTGATATTCTTTTAATATCTTTCTGATTTTTTCTGTTCTTTGGACTTGTGACATGCAAAGCTCATCGAAAGATTTGTTTTCTTCTGTCATTGTGGTTAATTTGTATAAGTCGGAGAATTGGGTTGAAATTTATGATAAAATTTATCAAAATTTATCAAAATTACGTATTATTTTTTTTTGTAGAAGGAGTAAGTATATAGTAAAGGGTTCTCCAATAAGAGGTGTTATTTTAATTAGCCAGCTATTTCGGTAGATGTCACTTTTGGAGCTGTAATTTTTTGACATTTGACAAGTAGAAACTACGCCATTAATAAAAATGGAATGATTCAAGATTCAACAACGCACTGAAATTATTAAAATGCACTATAAAAATGGTGAAAATGTGGCAGAGGCGGTTCGTAAAACTCGAACATTTTTGGATCGTCGTGAAGCACTTTGTCGGATCGCAATACAGAAATTGGTAGAAAAATTTGAGCTTTCGGGACAAGTTAGTGTTGTGAAGAATAAAACCCGTGCACGTCGCTCAAGAACAGCCGAGAATATTGCTGCTGTAGCCGAAAGTGTTGAAGAAAACCCAGGTTTGTCCATTCCTCGTCGTTCTTTGGAATTAGGCATTCCATACACGTCATTACACCGTATTTTGCATAAAGGTTTTGGTCTTAAGGCTTATAAAGTTCAGTTAGCACAAGAACTCAAGCCGGCCGATCATCAACAACGTCGAGTCTTTGCTGATTGGGTCCTTGAAATGCATGAAAATGAACCGGAATTCCATCGAAAACTCATCTTGAGTGATGAGGCCCATTTCCACCTCGATGGCTTCGGCAAAATTGTCGCAGCTGGGGCTCGAAAAACCCACGAGTTATTGTTGAAAAGCCTCTCTATCCTCAACGTGTGACTGTTTGGAGCGGTTTATGGTCCCGCGGGGTCATTGGACCTTACTTTTTCGAAAATAAGGCTGGAGCAACAGTTATGGTGAATGGATTGCGCTATCGACAGATGATTAATGATTTTTTTGGCCTGAATTGGATGGTATTGATCTGGACAACGTTTACTTTCAACAAGACGGCGCTACGTGCCATACAAGCAACGAAACCATTGATCTTTTACGGGAAAAGTTTCCGGACCGTGTTATCTCTCGAAGAGATGATCACAATTGGCCACCGAGATCTTGTGACTTAACACCTGCGACTTCTTCCTTTGGGGTCACGTGAAAGAGAAGGTCTACGCCAACAGCCCAGCGTCGATTCAAGACCTCAAAGACGGAATTCGTGAGGCTATCGAGGACATAGGGCAGCCACTTTGCGATTTGGTTATGGAAAATTTCATGAAAAGGATATGGTCCTGTAGGCGTGGTCGTGGTGGTCATTTGGCTAATGTTATTTTCCATTATTAACGGCATACCTTCCTCTTTATAATGAAATAAAGGTCCGATCATTTATCTCAAAAAATGGCATTTTTCTTTGAATATCAAAATAACACCTCTTATTGGAAAACCCTTTACATATAAAATCTAAGAGATATGCACGGAAGTAAAATAAAATAAAAACACTTAATTGCCTTTTTTTTTTAAAGGGTGTGGCTGGATATATTGTAACTGCTATACAGCTGCAGTATATGTGTATGTTTTAATATAATTGAAAAAACCAAATCAATTAAATCTATAATTAAAATTGAAGGTACGAGTATTTTAAGATCAGATTTTAGAGAATTTGGCTCGGTTGACTCTTAACGGTAATTATGTATTTGGTATAATTATCAAAAAATGCATGTAAGTCTCTTGGGCTAAGTATTATAAGAAAACTGAACATATGTTTTATAATGGGGCTGCCAAGCATGGTAACGACAGGTTATTGAAATTGTTTTTATTATAATTAACCATTTATATGATTAAATAAAAATATAAGACGTTGTAAAAGTTGTATGGAAAGGAGAATGAGCTGTTTATATGTATATACTTTCGTTTAAATGAAATTAGACATAAGGAGAGATTGAAAAGGGAAAATGTAGCAATAGGAAACGGAACTGTTTGTGGGGTTTGTTAAAGATGGAAACTGTAATGCAACATTCACTTTATAACAAAATGGAAAAGAATTGCAGCAAGAATCGCTACTTCCAACCAAAATCTTTACTCTGATCAATAGTTTTATGAGGCTCTATTGCAGGGAATCGATTATTGGTTTTCTTCGAAGTCCTCTGGCCAGCAAGCTCACAAAGTCTTGCCGCAGAGGTCGCTTCTTGGAAGTGCGTATATATTTTTAAATTTAATAATTTAATAAATGGAAAACAAAAAACAATTTCTTTTAAATTTTTGTGAAAATAGAAAGAAAAAAAATGTAGGTCGACTCTTGTAGTAGCGTCTTCAACGTATACAAAAAAAAAATTTAAATTTCAACAAAAATATTAAAAATATTAAAAAAAAAGGAAAGGAAAACCTTTTTCTTTCCCACCTTAGATTTTATCCAAGTATTCGGTATTTGCTTTTGGTAGATGATGTTACTAGAGCTATAAGGTTTAGAATCCTTCGTCAGGCGTTTTCGTTCTTACTACAGTTGCTGGAGATATTGTTGGATTGGATGATACGTGCGCGTCCGGGACGACGATTTCTTGTTATCTTCCTTCTGGGAACCGTCTTTTTGAGGCACGGATGAAGCCTCGCAAGAGTCCCTCGTTGAGCGCTATGGCGCTTAGACTTTTTATAAAAGTAATTTATATTTTTTTTTCTTTTTCCTCTAAGTACCCTTTTTGGGTACCCGGGTTTATTTTTTTTTTTTTTTTTACCACAACTTTACTTTCTATTGTGTATACTTTTTTATTTTTTGTTTGTTTCGATAAGCTACTGATTTTGTATGGTAGGTACACCAGTTGTTGTAGCTTTGTGCCAGATTTTTATTATAATTTTTAATTTTTTTTTTTTTTTATTTAGTATTTCTTTATTTTTATTTAATTTTTATTTTATTAACTTTTTCGTTTAAAGGCACTGGATTTTGGGGTAGGTACACCGCTGCCACCAAAATGTTGTGTACTATGATGTGCCGTGCTCCAAGCGAAGAGCACATCACTTTTAAGGGTGAAAATTTAAAGCAGTTATTAAAAAAAATATGTAATTTTCTTTATTAAATATTGGCCGATTTTAACAGTTCCACTTTAATTTTCATTTTTTTTACATTATCAGTTTCACATTGATTGGTATAAGTGTGACTTTAATTTGTTTCAAACAAGATTCCAAAATTTTAGTATTGCACTTTTTCTTAAAATAAACTTGGTCTGATTCACCTTAATTGGTTTCGAACACTTTAATAGGTTTCGAAGAGATTTTTTTAGTTTTCGTATTTCACTTTTTTTTTTAACTCTGAGATTTCTTTTTTTGAAAAGCGAAACTATTCTCGACGGGCTTGAAAAACGGACTCCCCGAGGTTTGGGCTAGCTGCCCCCGTTGTGTTAGAGTGCCGTGCTCGGTGAGGAGAGCACTCAACCTTGTTAATGTTAATAAATTCGGGTTTTAAATCACAAAGTAAACTTTCTCTGTTTTTAAAATTTATTATTTTAATTTTATATTTCTTTACACTTTTTGTCGGTTTGGATTTTACAATTTCGACTTTTAATGATTTGGGTTTCGCAACACCCTTTTTTAACACATTTTTTTTTTGTAATTCGGAGTATCTCTTTTTTTTATAACTTCGACTTTTTCGCTTGATAACTTCGCATTTCGACTCATCCATAGTTTCCACAATTAAATTATTGATCATTTCGGCAATTAAATTTATCAACAATTCTGAGAATTAAATTTATCAACTATTGCGACGACTAAATTAATAATTATTTCAACACTATAGTTTAATAATTATTTCGGTATCAAGATTCGCAAATTATTTTCGACACTAGAACTTATCAATCTATAGTTAACTTCACAATTGAGTTCACCAATGGTTTTGAAAATTAGATTTATAGATCGTTTCGGCAATTAAATTTATCAACAATTTCCGATAATTTAATTTATTAACTATTGCGACGATTATTTTAATTAATTACTTCAATACTCCCGAACTATCCTACTCGGCGGTTCAAAAACGTACTCCCCGAGGTTTGGGCAAATTGCACCCAGGTACCCATGATATCTTCAAAAAGTTATTTTTGTCTTTTTATCACCTTCTCACGACGTTAAAAATCGTACGTGAGAAAATGTACAAAAGCTTTGATGCAAGCTATATGCATCTATGCAAAACTGTAACACGATATGCACTTGTGTACGTAGGTAAGTATACAGTGCATATCGTGAGAATGGCTTGCCTGCCTGATAACAAAATGCAATTTATGCTAAATTGCATTTTGTTATGGCATGGAAATGCATTTTTAAATGCATTTTAAATTTTAAACGGAATAATTTTTCTTTTTCAGGGTCACTTGTAATGCATCAATATATTGCATAGGGCAATATATTGTTGCTTGACCTTATGGTTGTGATTTAGGGCATTGGTACCTGAGTCACTACATCCCTCCTCCCTGGGGAAAAGAAAGTTTTATTCCCTTTGAGAAAAAAAACTTTCTTTCTAATAAAATGGTAAAAACTTTATTATATACATATATAAAAAAATGTAGTATTCATTTGAATAGATAACACCTATCTAAATATAAATTTTTTTTCTCTATATAAGTTATCTTAATATTTAAAACCTTTTTCTTATGCCAAATTTTGATTACCATATATCTTTTTTATAGTATATTATTTATAATAGGGTTAACTATTCTAGGATGTTAAAAAAAAGGTTGTTGTTAGTTTACATGGATATTTGTAATGGCTAGGTATAAATTATAGCTAACGATGGATTTTTTTTTTTCTTTTTACATAAATTTGAGATGTATAGTAGGTACTAAAAATAATGATATAGGTATATTCACTCCTGTAATATTACCATCACTACATTTATCTATTTTCGCTATTTTTCTTCTTATAAATTTTTTTTCATAAATACCGCATATACATACATACCTACATGTTTTATGTACTACAGATATATATATTTTTTTTCTAGTCTTTTTTTTCTTTATAACCTTTAAAGGGAGTATGTTCGGGGAATGGATATTGTTGTAACCTACGTACCGCCGTGCTTTCGCTATGGTGAAGATCGGCACAGGGGGAAGATTCAGGACCTTTAAATATATTAAAAACTCAAAGTTATGTGTTAATATAAACTTTCCTTTATTGATCTCTCCTTCCGTTATTCTATTTAAACAATCACTTTTTAGATTAAGATATAAAATCAGAACTTTTATTCAACAAAGAGAAGATTCACTTTTATTAATAACTATTTTAAAATTTAGATCTGAACCAGAACTTTTCTTCCATAAAGGGAAGATTCACTTCTTATTAATAACTTTGTATGATTTAAATCTGAAGCAGAACTTTTCTTTACTCCCGTTCTCTATGAGCGCTGATCCTGAACTTCCTCGATTCTTGGTCAGTAATTATCGTTTACTTCTTTCAAGACACGCTAGCGTCAGCAAAAATATCCCACTCGTTGTATATCTGTGACCAATAAGAAAGTTCTTGCTAACAATGATATAGCAAGAACTAAAAAAAAGTACTCTTGATACACTGAATGGACCATTCAAAAGAAAAACTGATATCACACTTCCAGTTTTCGTAATAAGAGGGAAAAATTCACTTAAATCATTACAAATATTTCACATAATTCAGTGAAGCGCCTTTTTGGAAAGGTTTCACTTTGGCATTATCAATCATATCAATAGTAATAATCATATATCGGATAAATAATATTATAAAATTGGTGTCGCTCGATTGCAACATTTACACTAGTATCAAAAATTTTATTTAAAGGGTTTATATTTTTTGAAAAATTAAACTCTGTACTTGTCGGACAAAATAACAATATTAATACATCGTATAAAAATATTAATCACAATAAAAATTGATATCACTCAATTTGCAACATATGTACATATATATGAGTATCAAACAAAGAAAAATGCAAATCTTATTTGTAAATAAAATTTACATCGGGCTTCCAGGCCGACGTCTCGTAGTATGTGCAATGCTTTTTGTTTTTTTTTTTTTTTTTTTTTGTGTCTTCTTTTTTTTAAAGTTGCTATTTCCAAAATAAGGGAAAATTGTAGCTCACAAAAATGCGGTAAAGTTGTAAGTACAGTACTGGAATCCAAATAAAGTAAAGTTGTTGTAATGGAGTTGAGTTCAGCTCCAAAATGGCAAAATTGTAGCTCCCAAAAATGTAGTATGGGATCGGCACCGCTGCCACCAATGTTGTAACCCACGTACCGCCGTGCTTTCGCTATGGAGAAGAGCGGCACAGGGGGAAGATTCAGGACCTTTAAATATATTAAAAACTCAGAGTTATGTGTTAATATAAACTTTCCTTTATTGACCTCTCCTTCCGTTATTCTATTTAAACAATCACTTTTTAGATTAAGATCTAAAATCAGAACTTTTATTCAACAAAGAGAAGATTCACTTTTATTAATAACTATTTTAAAATTTAGATCTGAACCAGAACTTTTCTTCCATAAAGGGAAGATTCACTTCTTATTAATAACTTTGTATGATTTAAATCTGAAGCAGAACTTTTCTTTACTCCCGTTCTCTATGAGCGCTGATCCTGAACTTCCTCGATTCTTGGTCAGTAATTATCGTTTACTTCTTTCAAGACACGCTAGCGTCAGCAAAAATATCCCACTCGTTGTATATCTGTGCCCAATAAGAAAGTTCTTGCTAACAATGATATAGCAAGAACTAAAAAAAAGTACTCTTGATACACTGAATGGACCATTCAAAAGAAAAAATGATATCACACTTCCAGTTTTCGTAATAAGAGGGAAAAATTCACTTAAATCATTACAAATATTTCACATAATTCAGTGAAGCGCCTTTTTGGAAAGGTTTCACTTTGGCATTATCAATCATATCAATAGTAATAATCATATATCGGATAAATAATATTATAAAATTGGTGTCGCTCGATTGCAACATTTACACTAGTATCAAAAATTTTATTTAAAGGGTTTATATTTTTTGAAAAATTAAACTCTGTACTTGTCGGACAAAATAACAATATTAATACATCGTATAAAAATATTAATCACAATAAAAATTGATATCACTCAATTTGCAACATATGTACATATATATGAGTATCAAACAAAGAAAAATGCAAATCTTATTTGTAAATAAAATTTACATCGGGCTTCCAGGCCGACGTCTCGTAGTATGTGCAATGCTTTTTGTTTTTTTTTTTTTTTTTTTTTTTTGTGTCTTCTTTTTTTTAAAGTTGCTATTTCCAAAATAAGGGAAAATTGTAGCTCACAAAAATGCGGTAAAGTTGTAAGTACAGTACTGGAATCCAAATAAAGTAAAGTTGTTGTAATGGAGTTGAGTTCAGCTCCAAAATGGCAAAATTGTAGCTCCCAAAAATGTAGTATGGGATCGGCACCGCTGCCACCAATGTTGTAACCCACGTACCGCCGTGCTTTCGCTATGGAGAAGAGCGGCACAGGGGGAAGATTCAGGACCTTTAAATATATTAAAAACTCAGAGTTATGTGTTAATATAAACTTTCCTTTATTGACCTCTCCTTCCGTTATTCTATTTAAACAATCACTTTTTAGATTAAGATCTAAAATCAGAACTTTTATTCAACAAAGAGAAGATTCACTTTTATTAATAACTATTTTAAAATTTAGATCTGAACCAGAACTTTTCTTCCATAAAGGGAAGATTCACTTCTTATTAATAACTTTGTATGATTTAAATCTGAAGCAGAACTTTTCTTTACTCCCGTTCTCTATGAGCGCTGATCCTGAACTTCCTCGATTCTTGGTCAGTAATTATCGTTTACTTCTTTCAAGACACGCTAGCGTCAGCAAAAATATCCCACTCGTTGTATATCTGTGCCCAATAAGAAAGTTCTTGCTAACAATGATATAGCAAGAACTAAAAAAAAGTACTCTTGATACACTGAATGGACCATTCAAAAGAAAAAATGATATCACACTTCCAGTTTTCGTAATAAGAGGGAAAAATTCACTTAAATCATTACAAATATTTCACATAATTCAGTGAAGCGCCTTTTTGGAAAGGTTTCACTTTGGCATTATCAATCATATCAATAGTAATAATCATATATCGGATAAAATAATATTATAAAATTGGTGTCGCTCGATTGCAACATTTACACTAGTATCAAAAATTTTATTTAAAGGGTTTATATTTTTTGAAAAATTAAACTCTGTACTTGTCGGACAAAATAACAATATTAATACATCGTATAAAAATATTAATCACAATAAAAATTGATATCACTCAATTTGCAACATATGTACATATATATGAGTATCAAACAAAGAAAAATGCAAATCTTATTTGTAAATAAAATTTACATCGGGCTTCCAGGCCGACGTCTCGTAGTATGTGCAATGCTTTTTGTTGTTGTTTTTTTTTTGTGTCTTCTTTTTTTTAAAGTTGCTATTTCCAAAATAAGGGAAAATTGTAGCTCACAAAAATGCGGTAAAGTTGTAAGTACAGTACTGGAATCCAAATAAAGTAAAGTTGTTGTAATGGAGTTGAGTTCAGCTCCAAAATGGCAAAATTGTAGCTCCCAAAAATGTAGTATGGGATCGGCACCGCTGCCACCAATGTTGTAACCCACGTACCGCCGTGCTTTCGCTATGGAGAAGAGCGGCACAGGGGGAAGATTCAGGACCTTTAAATATATTAAAAACTCAGAGATATGTGTTAATATAAACTTTCCTTTATTGACCTCTCCTTCCGTTATTCTATTTAAACAATCACTTTTTAGATTAAGATCTAAAATCAGAACTTTTATTCAACAAAGAGAAGATTCACTTTTATTAATAACTATTTTAAAATTTAGATCTGAACCAGAACTTTTCTTCCATAAAGGGAAGATTCACTTCTTATTAATAACTTTGTATGATTTAAATCTGAAGCAGAACTTTTCTTTACTCCCGTTCTCTATGAGCGCTGATCCTAAACTTCCTCGATTCTTGGTCAGTAATTATCGTTTACTTCTTTCAAGACACGCTAGCGTCAGCAAAAATATCCCACTCGTTGTATATCTGTGACCAATAAGAAAGTTCTTGCTAACAATGATATAGCAAGAACTAAAAAAAAGTACTCTTGATACACTGAATGGACCATTCAAAAGAAAAAATGATATCACACTTCCAGTTTTCGTAATAAGAGGGAAAAATTCACTTAAATCATTACAAATATTTCACATAATTCAGTGAAGCGCCTTTTTGGAAAGGTTTCACTTTGGCATTATCAATCATATCAATAGTAATAATCATATATCGGATAAAATAATATTATAAAATTGGTGTCGCTCGATTGCAACATTTACACTAGTATCAACAATTTTATTTAAAGGGTTTATATTTTTTGAAAAATTAAACTCTGTACTTGTCGGACACAATAACAATATTAATACATCGTATAAAAATATTAATCACAATAAAAATTGATATCACTCAATTTGCAACATATGTATGTACATATATATGAGTATCAAACAAAGAAAAATGCAAATCTTACTTGTAAATAAAATTTTCATCGGGCTTCCAGGCCGACGTCTCGTAGTAGGTGCAATGCTTTTTGTTGTTTTTTTTTTTTGTTGTGTCTTCTTTTTTTTTAAAGTTGCTATTTCCAAAATAAGGGAAAATTGTAGCTCCCAAAAATGCGGTAAAATTGTAAGTATAGTACTGGAATCCAAATAAAGTAAAGTTGTTGTAATGGAGTTGAGTTTAGCTCCAAAATGGCAAAATTGTAGCTCCCAAAAATGTAGTATGGGATCGGCACCGCTGCCACCAATGTTGTAACCCATGTACCGCCGTGCTTTCGCTATGGATAAGAGCGGCACAGGGGGAAGATTCAGGACCTTTAAATATATTAAAAACTCAAAGTTATGTGTTAATATAAACTTTCCTTTATTGATCTCTCCTTCCGTTATTCTATTTAAACAATCACTTTTTAGATTAAGATATAAAATCAGAACTTTTATTCAACAAAGAGAAGATTCACTTCTTATTAATAACTTTGTATGATTTAAATCTGAAGCAGAACTTTTCTTTACTCCCGTTCTCTATGAGCGCTGATCCTGAACTTCCTCGATTCTTGGTCAGTAATTATCGTTTACTTCTTTCAAGACACGCTAGCGTCAGCAAAAATATCCCACTCGTTGTATATCTGTGACCAATAAGAAAGTTCTTGCTAACAATGATATAGCAAGAACTAAAAAAAAGTACTCTTGATACACTGAATGGACCATTCAAAAGAAAAAATGATATCACACTTCCAGTTTTCGTAATAAGAGGGAAAAATTCACTTAAATCATTACAAATATTTCACATAATTCAGTGAAGCGCCTTTTTGGAAAGGTTTCACTTTGGCATTATCAATCATATCAATAATAATAATCATATATCGGATAAAATAATATTATAAAATTGGTGTCGCTCGATTGCAACATTTACACTAGTATCAAAAATTTTATTTAAAGGGTTTATATTTTTTGAAAAATTAAACTCTGTACTTGTCGGACACAATAACAATATTAATACATCGTATAAAAATATTAATCACAATAAAAATTGATATCACTCAATTTGCAACATATGTATGTACATATATATGAGTATCAAACAAAGAAAAATGCAAATCTTACTTGTAAATAAAATTTTCATCGGGCTTCCAGGCCGACGTCTCGTAGTATGTGCAATGCTTTTTGTTGTTTTTTTTTTGTTGTGTCTTCTTTTTTTTTAAAGTTGCTATTTCCAAAATAAGGGAAAATTGTAGCTCCCAAAAATGCGGTAAAATTGTAAGTATAGTACTGGAATCCAAATAAAGTAAAGTTGTTGTAATGGAGTTGAGTTTAGCTCCAAAATGGCAAAATTGTAGCTCCCAAAAATGTAGTATGGGATCGGCACCGCTGCCACCAATGTTGTAACCCATGTACCGCCGTGCTTTCGCTATGGAGAAGAGCGGCACAGGGGGAAGATTCAGGACCTTTAAATATATTAAAAACTCAAAGTTATGTGTTAATATAAACTTTCCTTTATTGATCTCTCCTTCCGTTATTCTATTTAAACAATCACTTTTTAGATTAAGATCTAAAATCAGAAATTTTATTCAACAAAGAGAAGATTCACTTCTTATTAATAACTTTGTATGATTTAAATCTGAAGCAGAACTTTTCTTTACTCCCGTTCTCTATGAGCGCTGATCCTGAACTTCCTCGATTCTTGGTCAGTAATTATCGTTTACTTCTTTCAAGACACGCTAGCGTCAGCAAAAATATCCCACTCGTTGTATATCTGTGACTAATAAGAAAGTTCTTCCTAACAATGATATAGCAAGAACTAAAAAAAGTATTCACACTGTCTTGACCAATCAAAGAATTAACCAATCAGAAAACTCTGATAATGCCATACGAAGAAGCAAAAACGTCATGTGAATGTTTGGATTTTCAAGTAACCTGATACTTGCTCTTTAGATTACGAGCATTTTTCTATTTAAAGGCACATAAATTTTGTGCTATGTATGCACGTGTGGCGTAGTGTTACTTGATATGGTAAGTATTCAATGAAACGAATGACTTTTTTCAGATGTTAAGTGTTTAGGTTTTTCTATAAGGTAATTTATGAAGGCTAGCAATATGAGCCTTTTGTAAATAAGTTCTGTTCTTGGTATAACTTTGCTTGCCTTCTTCAGTTGTTCGATCTATTAAGGATGAATGAAACGACTTTTAGTATTAGAGCGAAGAAAGCTCAATCTCTAAAAAGTCCACCAAGTTAAAGCTTAAGAGCGCAATATCTGGTGTAAAAAAAAAGGAGAGATATTATTAGTGAGAGCTATACAGCTCAATACCTTTAATATCAACCATGTTGGAGCCAAGGGGCTCAATATCTGGCAGTTAAATAATACGCTTGGAGTTGTAGGTAAAACTCTGCATCCTTACCGTAAAAAGAGGAAAAAAAAATTTTTTTTTTTATAGAAAAACATTTTTTTTTATTTGCTTATATGAGTGCAATAGGCAATTTGCATATACATGATTTTGATGGAGATGACAACACTATCTTTATTTAATCAATTATTTCACATTTTTAAATGTTTCTTTATAATTATTAAAGTTGATATGTACATTATGTGTATATATACTATAATACATATTATAATGAATGTCAGATGTCGATATCATATTATTCTAATGCTATGAGATTTCTATATTCTAATGAAATGGTATGCTATTTATATATTTTATTGGTTATAAGTTATCTTTTGTAGTCTATTCTTATGTACTTTCTTTCTTTTATTGTCAATATCTAAGTAGACATTTACTCCTTCTATTTCTTTTACTTCATATGGGCCTTGATAAGGGCTTTCACATTTTCGTTTATCTTCTCTTTTCAGAAGTACAAAATCTTTTACTTTTATTTCAATTGGGTTTATTACTTTATCTAATTTTTCTTAACGTTTTGTTTTTGCTAAGTCTAATAATATTCTAGCTCTATTGTGTGCTTGTGTTAACCTAAATTTTAGTTCTTTTGCGTAATCTTCATAATTGTATATAGGCGTATTATCATTGAAATCTACATCGTTCGCCAGGCTAGCGAGTTTTCCAAAGACTAGTTCGTATGGAGTGTAACCTGTATCAGAATGTGGTGTCGTGTTATAACAAAATGTATAGTACGGTATCCATTCATCCCAATTGTATTCCTGTGTGAATGATAGAAGATATTCATTTAGGACTCTGTGGTTTCTCTCAATTGAACCTAATGTTTGGTGATGATATGGTGTAGATGTTCTCTGCTCTATCTTCAAGTATTTGCATATGTTGGTGAATATTTCATTTATGAATTCCGTTCCCAAGTCTGTTTTTATCGTATTGAAGGTACCATATCTTAATATGAATTTTTCAACTAATGCTCTGGCAATTGTAATTGCCTCCTTGTTCTCCAATGGTATAGCTTCAATATACTTGGTCAGTTCACACTGTATAGTTAGTATGTATCGAAATTCTTTTGACATTTTTAGTGGACCAACAGTATCTATAGAGATTACTTCGAAACTCCTTTTTGGGGTATCCGTTATCACTAATTTTTCTCTAGTGTGTTTTAGGATTTTATTCTTTGCACACAATTCACATCTGTTTATATAGTCTTTAACCATCTTGTTTAGATTTTTCCATATGTATCTTTGTTTTATCTTATTTATCGTTCTTTTGACACCTGAGTGTCCGCCATGTGGTGAGTTGTGGAATTCATTGATTATATTATTCTTCACTTTAATATCTTTTATTTGTATGGGCGTTTTATATATTATAATTTTTAATTTTGTTTGCCTATTATTCTCATTTATATTTTGTTTCTTATTTAGCTGCAGCTTGTTAAATAATTTTTTTAATTCGTCGACGTTTATATAATGTTAATATAAAGTAAGGAGTGACGCGAGGTCGAGCGCAGCGAGGCCGAGCTGCGTGTAATTCTATGCATTTTGTATGAAATGATGCGAATTGCCTTGATTTCCATACATTTTGAGTGAAAACATGAGCAAGAAAATTCGAGGGTTTAGGTTTTTGGACCATAAGTCCCAGTAATTATAAACCGATATTTTTCAAATTAATTTTCCCAGAACCGCAACTAAATTTTTTAGTCTCAAGTGGGGTATAGAATATTGTGGGGGGGGGGGGTTTCTGCAAGGGGAGGGGGGAAAAATATGAATTCGCTGGAATTTGGTATACGTGTTGCCCTCGATGTCGCGCATCTTTTGGTCAAGTTTTTTTTGAGAGGGGAGCTTGCTCTTGGCGGTAGGAGGGGGTAAAGTTGAAATTATTTTTGTTAATATCTCCACAACCAAAAGGCGTAGCGGGGTGTTTGATGTCTTAAATCAAAGCTGCCATCTGCCGCTATACGTGTTATAAATTTCAGTTACCCCGGTTTGAAGGGGGCGGAATAGGACGAGGGCGCAATATCGTAGTGTCGGGGGGTATAGAACCAAAAAACTTTGCAGGGGTAAGCTCGGAACTTACCAGGCCGATTGAGATAATTTCAAAACATGTGCTACAAAAGACCTGCGAAAAACAAATAGGGTACTACGTTTTTCGATTTTTTGTGGTGGGGGGGGGGGGGGAGTATGGGGGGCAAACGCCTTTTTGCGTTTGCAGGCTATTTCAGATCCCCAGTATAGACGTCTGGGTACTCAAACTTCTTAGAATAAAAAAACAAATTCAAAAATGTAATAGATTACCCATATTGTACTAGAGCAAAATTACTTCAACCCCCTCCCTTTCCGTTATTTCGCGTTTTTTCGACTTAACACCGAAATACAAAAATGCTCTACCTGCACTCCCCTATCGATCCCCATTATTACTTTTTCCGAAATTCGATCTTTTTTTACTTTCGGAAAAAAACGTACTAGATTTTTTTACACAAAATCGGCCGTAAATCCGTAGGGTCAAGTCCGATCGGAAAACGGATTTCACCGTTCGACTCACCTAATCGCCCACTACAATTCGTGGAAGAAAATTTTTTTCACCAGGGTAGCATTAGGGTGGGGGGTAGGTACCCCCGGCGGGGGGGTGGCTCCAATTCGCCATGTTACATATCAAATTAAAGGTCTCGCCGACTACTATCCGACTATGCACTTTTTTTCCCGATTCCGAAAACTTCATCTGGACGTTTTTACCGTTGAAAGTCCAATTCCCATGCATTTTCATACATCTACGTCACATATACCCCATTTACCACATTTCGCATATATTTCAAATTTTTTTTCTTTCACACGCATTAGTGCTCTATTGTGAACATTTCTCCCATAGGAAGTTATTTTATTAGAGCACAACAAATTACCGTAATAATGAAAAGAAAAAAAAACGAGATTTTGACAGAAAAATCCCTCATTTCTTGCCTGAAAAACGGCGCTTTTTCTTCTTTTTCTATTATTTACAAAACTATAAAACGCACGTGAAAACTAATTAGATACGCGATTAGGGCACAAAACGTAGATGCGATTTCATCCTACAAACATCCTTTTCCGTTTATATTTAAAAATTTCATAGCATCTCATCTGCGAAGGAAGACGACCAAATCGGCCATTTCTGAGGTCAATTTTGAATAATTTCAAACTACCTTCATACACAAAAGTCGATATTCCTGGAGATGTATGAGACGGATTTCCATGATTCTTTTTTTAAACTATAGCCAGGATATGCTCCTATACGAGAACTATCCTCTTTTGGGGTTAGCCCCCCCAGCTGGGGAAGGGGGGTCAAGAACGGCAAAATTTTTCGATTTTTTTTTTGAAAAATCAAATTCAATCCTTTTTTTAGTAATGAAATTAACAATGAGGGAAAAGTGGGTGGGGGTATTTTCAACCCCTATTTGTTCTTAAAATATTACGTTTTACAAAATCAACTTTCGATTGTAATTAACGAATTTGAGATGATTTTTCTAAAACACTACCGAAATTCCTTAATTAGATTACATGCAACGCCACCATGCGGGTCTATTTTGCAACTTTAAGCCACTTTTTTACTACTATTACTTTCTTTAATCTCTTAGCTTTCATCTAAAACGAACCCCAACTCATTACCTTTTTTAGTTTCGGAGGTACTGAAACAATTACATTACGAGGTATGCTAAATTAGATTCAAACTAATTAACTCCCATACATAGGTGTGGGGGTTAATATCTCGGCCAAATTCCAACGGATTTTCATAATTCTTTTTACTAAATTTATTGTACGGATTTTTTTGTGATTTTTTGAGACTATTCCGAGGTGGGTGGGGCCGCGGGTTACAGAGTTATAATGGCGGGTTACATATATATTATATATTAATATAAAAAAAAAATTAAAAAAATACAAAAATTATTTTTCGGGGGGTGGGGGTAATTATTTTAAATTCTACGTGTAAATTATTCATACAAAATTTCAATAAAATAGGTGTATAACTTCAAGGTCAAATGGTCATTCATATGTACCAAGAAGAAAAATTTCCTCATTTTTTTGATTTCAGGTGTTCTGAGGGGGGTGAGGTAAAGAGGCTGAGGGGACAAATGATACATGAAATTGAAAGCTACTATTATGCTATACATGCAGCGTAATGCATATTTCTTTGGGATTGAATTTAGTTACAATAAGCTATCTATAACTGACACCCTACCATCACTACTTTTCAAGAATTATGGGGTGTCGCTAAAGAAATGGCCTTATACCGGCGCTCCCTTGAATTATCGAGAATTCTAATATAGGAGAGAATTATAGCCACTTATGTTCTCTAACTATCGAAATTTACTTGAAGCAATTAGCTGTTATCGTTTATGAGATATTAAATTTCAAATCTCTTAATCCCACCTCTAAATGGGAAATTTGTTCGTGTTTGGGTGTGTGTATATATGTTCTTTATGGAAAGTGCTTTGTCCTATATAACTCACTACGGTTAAGTCCTATTGAGAAACTAATTTGACTATGCGACTTATATGATCGACCCCTAAAACTCATTGAATAAACTTTTTTCCCAGGGGGTACTTTAGGGTGGGGGGTAGGTACCCTCTGGGGAGGGGGACTGCAGTACAGCAAGTCGCATATCGCAAGAAAGCTCTCGCTGGGTACTATTGGGTGGAGTACTTCTTTTCCTGATGTACTTCACTGGGTTGCTACAAATTAGGCCCAAAGTCGGTACTTTTTCGTTATTTATCAGTTTCCCCCCTATAGCGGCGCTCCCTTCAAATATCGAGACTACCAATATAGGAGAGAATTATAGCTACTTATGTCCTTTAAATATCAAAATTTATTTGAAGCTATTACCTGTTATTGTTTAGGAGATATTAAATTTCAAATCTCTTAAGTCCAACTCTAAATGGGAAATTTGTTCGTGTTTGGGTGTGTGTATATATGTTCTTTATGGAAAGTGCTTTGTCCTATATAACTCATTACGGTTAAGTCCTATTGAGTAACTGATTTGACTATGTGACTTATATGATCGACCCCTAAAACTCATTGAATAAACTTTTTTCCCAGGGGGTACTTTAGGGTGGGGGGTAGGTACCCGCTCTATAGAGTACTGTACCTATTTTTCTAATCCCCTTCACTTGATTGCTAGAAACTACGGCCAAAGTCTGTACTTTTAAGTTAGTTATCAGTTTCCCCCCTTTAGCGGGGCTCCCTTGAAATATCGAGACTTCTAATTTACCGAAATTTATTTTAAGCAATTAGCTTTTTTGCGTTCAGGAGATATCAAAATTAAAGTTTTTTAGTCCCGATCTAATTGGGGAATGCCTTGGCGTACGTTCCATTAATTATATGTATGTATGGAAGTGGTAAAATATCAATTTGTTATTTTTCATCCAAAGTTACCATATCAGCACTCATTGGAAAGCTCTCTGTGAGTACATTATGAAAATCAAAAAATTTTTTACAACCACCATATAATTTAGTGAAAAAGAAAGGGGTGGAAAGGAATTATTTGTACTACATATACACACAATTTAACCAAGTGTGGTTCCTACAATTACTACAAATTATATTCAAATTTTTTATTTTTTTCATTTATTTATTTAATACCACTATTTTACAGGGTGCATTGAAAATCATTATATTCCTTTCTCCTTCTTCTAATTTTTTTTTTCCACCGCTATTTTCACTTTTTTTATTTATATTTCTTTTCTTTTTTCTTTTTCTTTCTGCAGCTTCTATACTTCCTGTTTCAGCGTCCGCTGCTGTTGTTGTTGCTGTTCCGGCTGCTGTTGCTGTTCCGCCTGCAACAGCAACGTTTGCTGCTGCTGCTGTTGCAATGTTCGCTGCTGCTTCTGTAACAACATTTGCTGCTGCTGCTGTTGCTCTTCCGCCTGCTGTTGTTGCTGTTCCGGCTCCTGCTGTTGCTTTTCCCGCTTCTACTGTTTCTATTCCGGATGTTGTTCTATTTTTTTTACGGCTGCTACGACTGGTGCACCTCCCCCAATTCTTGTTCTGTAATTTTTTTTAATTTCTTTTTATTATTCGTATATATATTATGTATGTATGTATGTATGTATGTATGTAATATATAATTACATATATATTTTTTTTAAAATGCTTACCCTGACGTTGAAATGATCTTTCGTCGACCCATCTTCTTCTTCATTGGCAATATAGATTCTATCTCATTATGGAAGATAGAGATTGTAAAATTTTCATAATCAATTTTACATGAGTTTTGAATTAAAAAATCTCTTCCTAGAATTCCACTTGTCAAGATTGGGAAATCATCATCTACTATATGAAATTCTTGTGGAATATCTTGACCTTCTATTTTTAGATCTGCCTCTAAGGTTCCTAAAGAGAATGATTCTGACTTAGTGATGCCCGTTATTTTGCATTTTTTGTGTTCTTGAATTCCTTCACCAGATTTCAATTCATTGCGTTTCATAATTGATATGTCAGCTCCAGTGTCTATAAGAAATGACTTCTGGCCCGGTGATACATTTATGGATGTTGTTATGTAGTTGGTTAGGTGTTTAGTAAGACTATATATTCTTATTGGATTTATTAGTCTATTTCTCCCGAATCGGTTACTTGGGGGATCTCCCCGTTTCCCGATTGCGTTAGGTTGACTCTTCTACTGGGAAGATTTCGAGATTGGTTGCCATGTCTATACTGAATATTTGATTGGTTGTAGTTTTGGTGTTGATTATGAACTCTATTATTTCTTGAATATGAATTTGAGTTCATATTAGGACGATTTATAGCATAATTTTGCGAAAATCTACGGTTATTATGATTGTTATTTCGTCCGATGTTGTTAAATTGTTGACCTCTTGGATTGAATGAATTCTGTGCATGTCGGTTTTTTCTATAATGATGGACTTATGTTTGCGGTCTTGGTACTTCAACTTCAGCCGCAATTTGTATTGCTTCTTGCAATGTTTTAGGCCTTGCGGGGAAAATTGTCGCCTTTATCTGTTCATTAAGTCCATTCTTAAATGCATTCAATGCTATTTGGTCATTGAGTTTCGCAATTATTGTTCTATTTTCTTCACCTTGCTCTGTTATCTGTATAGAGTTTAATTGAGCAACCAAATTTTCTATTTTTGTGGCGTAGTCTGTAATTGTTTTACCAGACTGAGTTATTTTTGTTAACTCTGTTTGTATGCTGAGTGGTGTTTTCGTGCTTTTAAAGATGTCACGCAACGTTTTCTGTAGCGAGTCATAGTTTTTTTTTAATTGTGATATAGCTTATCTTGTTTTTGACTGCTGCTGAGAGTCTTGTCTTTAAAACAAAATCTATTAATCTGTTTTCTGCTCATCATTTGCTAGATCACTATGCATAAAATGCACTAAATTTAGAAAGTTGTCCAGATTTTTTATTTCTCCATTAAATTCTGGAATAATTTTTATGGCTATTAAATATAAAATAACTAGAATTCCTAAAATGAGTAATATTAGCTCTAAATCTGAAAGTATTCTATTCCCTTGTTCTGTATTATTTCTTGCTGAACCTGCATTATTGTTTATTATAACCGCTTCTTTGGATTCTTTCGACTGTTTTTTACCCATTTTGAGTGACAAAAAAAAGAATGTTAAGCAAAAAAAAAAAATGAAGGATTTGTTGTGAGCTGATATTGAAGGTAAAAGAAAGAGAATAATATGTAAATGTAAATAATAATATGCCATGTAAATAATGTAAATAAGTTGATATTTTATTTTATGTAAATAAGTTGATATTTTATTTTTTTTGTATATATAGTTTATGACTAATTAAAGGTTTATTTATAACATTTTTTTATATATATTTTTTTTTTATTTATTATTCCTTCTCTTTTTTTGTTTTTCTTTTCTTTTCTCCTTTCTTTCCTTTTTTTAGCTCTGCTATTTTCATCAGGAACTTCTTTCTCTGCTCCCCTTGTGATATCACAGCCAGACGGTGATATTCGCCGATTTCTCTTCTAAATTTTGCTTCGAAGCCAGCTCTTCTTTTTGTATAATTTTCCTTTGGTGGTTGTACTTGAGGTTGTTGGTTCTTGTTTCTGCTTCGGTACTCCTTTATTGTGATGGGCCTCGGTCCTTTGGTGGGGTCCCGTAAAGCGTCTATCAGGGATTTCTTTAACTCTTTCCAGGGTTGTAGAGTCTCTACAAAGATTCGGTCCGCAGGATCGCCATGTAAATAGTTGTGTTCTTGGTATAACTTTGCTTGCCTTCTTCAGTTGTTCGATCTATTAAGGATGAATGAAACGACTTTTAGTATTAGAGCGAAGAAAGCTCAATCTCTAAAAAGTCCACCAAGTTAAAGCTTAAGAGCTCAATATCTGGTGTAAAAAAAAGGAGAGATATTATTAGTGAGAGCTATACAGCTCAATACCTTTAATATCAACCATGTTGGAGCCAAGGGGCTCAATATCTGGCAGTTAAATAATACGCTTGGAGTTGTAGGTAAAACTCTACACTTTATCAAGTGGAATATTTGGGGTAAGTATATTTGTGCATAGTTGTGATTTATGAATATGCACGAAATGTGTGGTATTTCGTGATCACAACAATATATGAGGAAGTTTTTGGGAGGAGTGCGTAGGGAAATGAAATTTGTAAAAATCTCTAAACTGTGATTAAATTCGTTGTAACAATGTTTCAGCGCACAGAATACCTAATACAAAAAAAAAATTGTTATTGTCAAAAAGATACCAAATGAGTACGATTGTGATCGTTGGTTTTTTTTTTGTGTTCTTATCTTATGTTTGGTTTTCTCGGAGTGCTGTATCTCGAGATGAAAGAAAAAAGGTATTCGTATTGGAGTGTGTTCGTATGTATGGATGACTTAGAGATTGCGAGGGCTTTTTATGCTGAGTTTGCTCCTTTTGTTTCGCGAATTTCTTACCTAGAGGCACGGAGATTCATTCTGCGAAATGATTTTCATAAAGCAACTTCGGTCAACTAAATATCAAATACCGGCTCCGTATGCCGTGCGTATTACCGGGGTGTACGTGGAGTCCGTCCTACCTGGCTGGCATGGACCTGTGAGGCTTGTCTACTCTTGCGACGGGTTGGATCCCATTACTGTGTGGGGCGCACCCGCCCAGCCTCAGCGGTACCATACTTTCAGCTTGACGTTGTAGGTTAGTTTCCCTTATTTTCGATTCTGACTTTGATTTGTTTGTTTTGGAGATTTAAATGAGGTCCTTTTTTCATTTTTTTCTTTTTTTTTCGCAGGTGGTACTCTGGTTTTAATTGGCGAGAGCACCATGTGTCTTCCTCATCTTGAAGAACCGTACCTGCACGAGCCGTTAGGATCGCAAGGCCAGTCTGGCGGAGCGCCTCCTCACACTGATGAATAAATGCGAGCCTATATTTGCTGCATTTCTCAAATTTTTTTTATACATTCATTTTGTTTATGAAATTTTTCATTTATACCTAATCATTACATTGTAATTTGCTATCAATAAAAAAAATATTTGGCTATAGTTTGATGGCTCGGTTTTCTTTTTTTATTTTTATTTTTAACTCTTATAGGCCTCTAACCATTGTCAACTTGATTTGCGCAGATTAGTTATCTTTGTGCTATTGTTGTTAGTGTCATTGCAGATTTTTGCGCATTTTTTTCTGTTTGAGTTGAGTTCCTTAAATTGCTTAGTAGTATTTTTGTTTGGATGGAGATGGATACAGGGCGACAAAAATTGGGAAAGGAGTGGTTACTGTGTCAGTTTGTCATTGTCTGTAAGTTAAACGTTTTCTGTGGTTTTTCTTTGTAGTGCAGGAGTTAATTTGAATTTTGACTTTCTATGTGTGGGTTTAGGCACATCTTCTAACTTAGGTTCCGGCGGAATATTTTTAGCTTTGCGGGCCCTTGATTTATAACTCATGTATAGATATATGCAGAGAATAGATACGATCATAGACACTGTTAAATATGACAGTGCGTAATGATGAATATGATGACTATTTATGGGATTGAGAGGAACTAATTCTTGATGTTTTTGGAAACGAATGGATTCTAGAAGCTCATCTAGATCCACATTGTTCGTCAAATTTAAAGTATGTATTTTTATATGCGATCCTATTGGGGAGGACGTCATATTCGATATTATATTGGAGATGTTTATCGTTGGGATAAAATTGGAATTGAATTTGGAAACTTTTACGCTATGTGCGTGCAAGATGAATTCAACATTATTCCTATTCCTTGCAGGGTTCGTGAACTAATGGAATTTCCACAAATAATATCTGTATGGAGGGTATTTTTTAGGGAGAAAAGCCAAGCGTTCTGCTGCGTTAATTGCGTCCAATAATAATCTTGTTTCAATGGTAGGATTTTACATTTTGATGTAATTGGTTCCTTTTTTATGAGATTTACTTCGCATTGGTTTGTTTTTGTATTTGCATTAAGGATCGGTGATGAAATCCTGCAATAGAAATGCATATGATCCGACGTTGCGCAATTATGGATGTCATGTAATGTAAGTTCTATATAGTGCTCACAATTGTAGTCTATTAGTATATATTCCTTTGATGGTTCAATATATATGAACGATCCGTTAAGGAGTGTTGGTAATGGCATTGTTTTAAAAATTTGATATGGTTCCTTGAAAGGAATGGGGATTCTGAGTTCTATAATTATTTTGTTGTTGAAAATATTCGCTGCTATTGTACTCAATTTGTAAATTTGTGATAAAATATTGTCTCTAGAATTTATGGGAAGCATCATTGAATTCGGTAATTCTTGCCTGATGTTTAATAAAAATTCCTCTATTTGTTTAGGTGATATAAGTGTCTTGAATCTGTTAGAATGTCTATTAATTCCCACTGGGTGTTTTGGTATCTGAATGCCATTAACGAAACTAGTGAAATAAGAAATTCAAGTTCAATGGATATTTTGTTATCTAATGTTCTGTTTTCCATCAATGATGTGGCTATCTGCACTGGTATTAGTTTTTTATGCATGACCATGAATTCCTTTTCAATTGTGGCTTTAGTTTTGTTGAAAACATTTGCGGTTGCTTCGACTATCGCAGTTTGGCTTTTCATAAGTGATAGGAGGGAGTTTTGGTTAAGAGTGAGATTTCGGATTTGTTCATCATATAGCTTGGCATCATCTTCGTCTAATGTGCTGAAAAGGGCTTTGGAGATTGAGCCTATTGCATTAAATAGTGCTCTTTGTTTTCTATTTTGGGTCATAAGTAACATATACTTATATTCTATGTTTGCTAATATAAGATTTATTTGTAACAACGTACCGTTACAAGTGTGGCTCAAGGCTGAGTGTTTGTCCAGTTTCCGGCAGGTCGCTGCAATTTGTTGGGCTATGAACTGGATGTTGTTGAATTCTGTTTTAAAATTTTCCAGGTCGTAGAATGTCACTAATTTCCACTCGTTCGTGTAGAAATTGGCTCTGCCAATTTCATCGAAGTATATACCTGCACTGGCATTTAGTTGGTTTACCTCTATTCCTGAGCCGTAGGCGAAAGTGATGCAAATTAAAATTAATGCTATATGCACCATTTTGGAAACCTGGAAAATGATATTGTATATTCGCTTGGAATGAAGAGGATGATGAAGTTGTTGATATTACTCTGAGAAAAGTTTTAAGTCATTGTTGTGGACTCTTTTATTTTTATTATTGATTCTGATGGTGGAATTTTCGGGGGAATTAATCTCCATTATCTCATACGGACCTGACCATAATGGTGAGAACTTATTATCTCTCACTCTGCTTCTCATTAAGACTTTATCACCAGTATTAAATGATTTTTGGACAGAGTTCTTATCGTATTGCAATTTTGTTTTTCTTTATTTGCTATGGCTATGTCCTTAGCTATTTTGAAGCTATGCTGTAGACGCGCTTTTAACTCGTTTGCATAATTGTCGTAATTATAGCAAACGGTTGGAGAAGATTTCAAATTGTTTGGAATTTCGGCTGGGAATCCGTTAAGGATTTTGCGAGGAGTATAATTAGTACTCGAATGAGGGGTAGTATTGTATACAAACATGGCATAAGGAATCCATGTATCCCAGTCTTGTGGATCTTGTCCTAGATAGGATCGGAGATATTCTGCTAAGGTTCTGTGGCTTCTCTCCAATGCACCATTCGTTTGAGGGTGATATGGGGTAGTTTTGAGCCTTTTAATTCTCAGCAATTTAGATACCTCGGCGAACATGCCACTTATGAGGTTAGAACCTTTATCTGTGAGGATACTTTCTGGAATACCATGTCGACAAACTATCGTTGTCGTGAAGGCTTCCGCTAATGTCTTAGACTCGGTGTCGACTATGGGAATAGCCTCAGAAAATTTTGAAAGGTCATCTTGAAATGTAAGGATGTATTTGTTTCCAGAATGAGAAATTGGGAGAGGTCCTACAACATCTAGGTACACTCTTTCGAAAGGTTTGGAGCTAATGCTCGAGATTTTCATTGGAATTTTAGGGTTTCTGGATACTTTGTTTTGGTTCCTTTAATAGTACGGGAAATACTTTTATGGCCTCCCGTTGGTAATGAGTGAAAATCTTTTAAAAGTTGTTCGATGTCATTAATGTCGGATAAATATTTAATCGAATCTTGATGGAGTTTAATGTTTATTTGTTTAGCAGTGAAGACCTTGGTAAAAATGTTTTTAATAATTATTAGATTCTGTGGATCTAATATGGAGATATTTATTTGTTTTAACTGATTTGCTTCTGTGTATGAGCAGATTTCAGTTAAAATCTTTTCGAGGTCTGATCTATCCCTTTGGGATCGACAGGGTAAATTAGTTTTTGAAATGATTATTTTGGAGTCCCTGATCATCAACTTATGAAAGGATAGCCCCGATGACGTAGTCACTGGTATCGGAGGTGACAAAAAATTCTTTGCCGAAATCAGGATAAGATAGAATTGGTGCTGAAATGAATTTCTTTCGTAATTCGCAAAATGCCTCGTCGCAGATTGCGTCGAATTTGGAAGGCGTATCTTTTTTCAAAAGATTTGTGATTTGTTTGGCTATCTTCGAAAAATTTGGTATAAATCGCCGATAGTAGCCGACGAAACCAAGGAAAGCTTTGATATCTTTTTCCTTCTTGGGTCTGGGATATGACTGAACTGATTTTATTTTCGCAGGGTCTGGCTTGACTCCATTTTCTGTAGTTATGTGCCCTAAATACATAATTTCTTTCCATAGGAAATGTCACTTGTCGGGTTGGAGTTTCAAATTGAAGTTGCGGAGACGGCTAAATAGTGCTGTTAGTCTGGAATTGTGATCTTTGAGGTTGTATCAATGGACTACGATATCGTCCATGTATACGATGCAATATATGCCTTGAAGTCCACTGGCTAAGTCGAGTGTGGTAAAATATTTCGACTTCTCCAACTGGTCTAATATATCAGTGATATTAGGCAGTGGGTACGCATCGCCAATAGTAATGTCGTTAATACAACGAAAGTCTACCACTACTCGCCACTTTTTGTTTC
This sequence comes from Dioctria rufipes, assembly GCA_963924295.1. Taxonomy (NCBI): domain Eukaryota; kingdom Metazoa; phylum Arthropoda; class Insecta; order Diptera; family Asilidae; genus Dioctria; species Dioctria rufipes. The sequence goes on along the minus strand of OZ002740.1, from coordinate 251,068,051 downwards.
CATTCTCATCTGGTTTTTTAGGAACCAGGAGAAATGGAGAATTCCAGGGACTATGTGAAGGTCTGATGATGTCTGACTCACGCTTTTCTTGTATTTGCCTATTTACTTCAGTTCGGCTTGCTGCAGGAAGTCTATAAGGCTTGGTATAGATTGGCGGTTTGTCTTGGAGTGTTTCGATTTTGTGGGTAATCGCATCTGTATACGAAGGGTAATCCCCTTCTATGAAGAAGAGATCGTTGAATTCCCTACAGATGTTTCGAATACTCCCAGATTCCTCTGAATTACAGTGATCCAATTTCATAAGGTTTTGCAGTTTAATTATTCTGCCCTTAATTGGATCTCTGTCAGAGTCTGTGGAGATGACCACAAAGTCGTCCAAGTCTTGGTAAACTGGGTTCACCTCGTAAGGTGCCAGATCGAAGTCCTCCTCATTTGTGTTGAGGATTAGGGCTTTTGCCATACCGTTGACTGGTTCGACGATCGAGTTTCCGAGAAATAAACCTGGCCTTATTTCCTTCTTGAAACAGACCGACTGATTTTGAATAGAAGGAGTAGGAATTTCAATGATGAATTCTGATCGAGCCGGAATTTTAATTTTATTTAATTTATCCGATTCTTTCAGATTTCTAAAAGGAAGAAGATATGATTCCAATTTTAGTGGAATTTGGAAGGGGTTATTCGATGATTCCGACTCGATAGAATTTGAAGGAGATAATACAGTATTGAAATTTTTGACTTCTCTTCTGATTTATTTCTGGAATTCACTTTTTGTGAATTTGCTGATGAAGGAGATAGAATTTTATTATATTTAGTCTTTTGTGCGGCTGTAGATGGAGATATACTTTTGCCTTTGTGCTTCATTTCTTGTGAAGCTTTCGATGGAGATAGATTTCCTTTGTATGTTGGTTCCACTTTACTTGGAACTACTGATGCAGGCAGTTTTTCATTTAAAAAACTTTAGGATTCACTTCTTGTGAAGCATTTGGTGGAGATATACTTTTATGTAATTCAGCCTTCTTTCTGGCTATAGATGGAGATAGATTTTTATTAGTATTAATATCGGAGAATGTTATCTCCGTATATAATAGGCTTTTTGTTTGAGACCTCTTTTCTGGGTCTTCGCTTTTCAAATAAACGTATGGATAATTGGAATAATATTCTTCGTACGGATAAGATGAATCAGATTCATTAACTTCCAGAGAAATGAATTTATTTTTATAGTCGATGCTCGCATTGTATTGAGATAAAAAATCATGACCAAGTAGGCCATCGTATGAGAGGATGGAGGTATTTCCCACAATTTGAAATGGGTGCTCTAGGATGGAGTTAAATTTGGTAGATTTCAAATTCAATTTTGCAAATATGAGTCCTTCTGTACAAGTGGACTCGGTAAATAATGTATTTATATTGCAGACAGCATCTCTGAAGCAGATACTATCTGGCTTTAATGGACGGAGTTTAATTAAGCTGATCTCTGCTCCAGTATCAATCAAAAAGGTAAGTTTTGGAGCAGAGCATATATCAACAGGCAAAGAAAGCGTTAGTGAATTTTATTTATTTGAACGGGGATACGTATTGATTTATTTGTGTCTAGTTTCATCGGAACACACGCTATTAAACAAAAAAAAACTTGATAACTCTCTTGGGCGCCACGTAGTTTTTTTTTCCTTTTTTTATAACTGGGGGAAAACCACGAAAACTCTCGTAATGATGGCCAAAAAAGGTACCAAAAGAAAACTATCTCACACACCAGGTATGGTTGATCTGCCTGTATTTTATATATTCCAATAATTATATCATGTTAGGTATGTATGTATGTAACAAAGGAAATTATTATCCAAATTCCGACAATTATATAATGAAATAGATATGTTTGTAACAAGAATTATTATTCAACTCCGATAATCATGTAACGAGATAGATATATATATAGCAAAAGTTATAATTCAAATTCCATTAACCATATAACGAGATAGATATATATAAAGCAAAAAAAGTATAATTCGAATTCCATTAACCATATAACGGGATAGATAAATATATAGCAAAAATTATAATTCAAATTCCATTACCCATATAACGGGATGGATATATATATATAGCAAAAAATATATTATTCAAATTTCAGTAATTATGTAGTGTAACATATATATATTACGAAAGAAATTATTATTTAAATGCCACTTTCGACCAAAATACGCGGTAAGCGTCATACAACAATCCAACTCATGCGCGGATATAACCTCGTCGCACATGTGTATATCCTTCTGTAAATTCTCGAAATATTCAATAAATCCGTAATTTATCCACGATATTTTCAACAAAACAAAAGGAATCGCGTAAAATTTTCTGCCTACCTGACTCCACAATCAGCATGCGGGTTTTTCCTTTTTCATTTTATCCCCTTTTCTTATGATAAAATCTGTCGTGCGTTCTCAGTCCAGGACCCACAAGTCACATCCAAGCGGCCGAATTCCTTTCTTTTTCTTTTGTTTTTTATAATCCTTCCGGCGATTTTATTTGATTTTACTTTTATATTTTTTTTCCACAGAATGAGATTTTAATTTTTTTTTCCAAAATTTTTTTCTTTTGTTAAATCGAACTTTCTTTCCTCTTCTCAATTATATTTTTATTGTTTTACTGATTCAATGAACTTTTTCTTCCTTCTCACATTGACGCCGACAGACTGACTCTCTGCTTGACCCGCCGGAAAAACAGCATCGCGCTCTAAGTTTTAACGAAACATTTTACGTCCGTGCACATTAGTTTTGCGTGTACGCTCTTTCCCATTTCGGAAACTTTATGAGGCGCAGCGAATGCTAAGTTTATCCATGAGAGGTCGATCAGCATTACTGTATCGTCAAGATTATTATTACTTTATTGCTACTTGCTTGTTACATATGCCTGCTTATTTATGTTTAGTGGGGGCTGGATCAAGGTTTAAAATTCTGTACATTCCGAATTAAATATTGTTACGATGCTGATTATGAACTGCCATGGTTGGTGGGGGCTGAAAATTATGTAGTTAAAGGTTTAACTTGAGTTGGTATGGAAAGATAGAAATGTTGCCCATGTCGACCAAAGAGGATATACAAGTATAAGTTGCGCGAGAAACTACTGAAATTTGACTATGTGGATAAATGACGAAAATGATACAAAATGCCCTACTTAGTACAAGCAACTATAAGCTACACATATATCTGGGTAACGATGTTCCAGTTGTATGTTGAAAGTGTGTAGATGTTAAACTGTATGTGTCTCTTCCTGAGTGTACATTATTCCGGCTGGTTGTGTCTGCGGTGAAGTGGATGCGCGTGGTGCGCGTGAAACGCGCTATTAGGTTGTGCTGCCTGCTCTCGGATCGCTAACTTGCTTCGTTATGTATTCTGGAAGTAAGAAAATATCTCGGCAGAATCAAGGTATTCTTTGTTTAAAAAGAGACAACACATAACAATGTGTTTCTTCAAAATCGTTCCAATATTTGTGCAACAAGTTCAATTTTTGGTTTAAGTATGCCTGGGTTGCACTTGCAAGTGAATTATTATCCATAGACTGGATAATATGGGATAATTTTTTCCGTCTATCTTCTTGCAATCGAAAGCGTACTGTATTTGATTGATGCTTGTCTGCGCTGTCTTGGTTATCAGCTGCAGTTGTTTTTTGCGAAGTTTTTGGAGGTCGGACGTAAAACGGGTTATTTTTGCGCTCTGTGTGGACTGATATGGATTTCAACCTATCAGACAGAGTTGCCTTTGTAAGATTGTACCAGTCCTCCGTTTTGTCATAGCAGGACTGCTTAAAATAAGCATGAGTTTCAGTCAAATCTTCATGATCTTGAATCAGGGTTTCCGTTTTTTCAAATGAAGCCCATACGTCTTCCAACTTTTGGAGTTTCTCAGAAGTAAAATCTGAAGTCCTTTTAGGTTTATTCGCTCTGTGATAATGGGCCAGAATTTGTCTAATTTCTGCCATTTTTGGGACTTGTGACAAGCAAAGCTCATCGAAAGGTTTGGTTTCTTCAGTCATGTTTGCGTTATTTTTTTTTTTTTTAAGTTTTCCCAACAACAATAAACAGGTAGCAAGTTGGTTATGCGGAGATAATTATGTTTAAGTAAATTTTGCAAAAGTTGAGGAAAACACAGCGATAGGAGTGTGAAGAATTGTGGAATTTGTCAACAAGGGAAAAGTAAAAAAAATGGTTTTATATTTATTTAGTAGAAAGTCTTATGGTTTTTGGTTCCGTCTGTCATGTCTTTAGATACGTGATAGGTGTGATAAATTGGGACTAAATTTGTCAAATTTTCAAAATATATATATATTGTGGTAAGCTAGTATGGAACAGACCGGCTAGGGAGCCAAAAAGATTTAAATAATTTATTAGGACACGCAATATCAAGGAAAGGGAGAAAGTTGTTTATTAGTATTTTTGTTAAAAAAAAAAATTGGGAATTACTTTTTTTTTTTTTTTAAACAAATAGGAAAAAAGGAGCGATATGGGGGTTAACTAAGATTTGTGAAATTCGTGAATAGGAGAAATAACAAAAAAATTTTTTTTTTTTTTAGAATTAATTAAAATGAAAGATTCAGAATTGTATCATCGTTTACATTTTAAGCATGTGCTGCAAAATTCGTTTTCTCCAACCAAAATCTTTCTCCTGACAGGCTTATGAAGCTCTATTGCAGGTGATCGATTATTGATTTTTCTGAAGTCCTCTGGCCAGCAAGCTCACAAGGTCTTACCGCAGAGGTCGCTTCGTGGAGTAGCGCACTTCACACATACACACACACAAACAAAAAACAAACAACTTCAGAAAATATTAAATAATGATATCCACGATATTTTTAAAGATAATGCTCATGCTTAATAAAAAAAATTTAAAAGTTTAAAATATTATGCATTTAATAAAAGAGAAAAAGAAAGCAATGAAATCACTATTCCAAGCTCACATATGTGCAAAAAAAAACTTTTCCCATGTAATATACAATTCTTCTGTAGAATTTCAGAATTTCAAGCGGGCTGCCGATATTTATTTTTGTTAATTCCGACTGGCAAACCTGTTAAAGCGTAGTGAAATGAAAGCAGTTTAATTAGTATTGTCTTACGAAGCCGCGATAAAAAATAGTACTCCAGCCTTCAGAATAATTTACCTAAAATTTTTAATTAATTTTTGGAGAAACACTTTACTAGTTCTGTGATTGGCAAGAAAACACCGACAACCTGTGCCGTATTGTCGTATCACACAGAAAAGAAAACGAAATTGAAATAAATGTATGTACATATGTATATAGAAAAAAAAAAAAATCCTTCTCTTTTTTTTCTTTAATTTCAAATAGAAAATCCTTTAACTACCTTAACTTTATCCACTTTGGCTAACGTTTTGGCTTTTGATTGTTTGAGGACGAATATGATAGTGCTGGCAGTGTGTGATTAAATTGTCTGCGTCGAAGGTCCTGGTCGAAGTCTTCTCGTTGTCTTCCTTCTCTGGATTTCTGAACCGTCTTGTTGAGGCAGGGATGAAGCCTCGCAAGGGTCCCACGTTGAGCGTTCTTTCGCTTAAACCTTCATTATCTCCTCTAAGTACTTTAAAGTACCCGGGCTTATTTTTTTTTATTTTAAAACTTTTCATTATTATTATTTGTTTATTATATTTCTTTTATTTTTAGGCACTGATTATTTTGGTACGAAATACCGCTGCCACCAATTGTTGTGTTTGGCAGGATTTTATTATTTTAAGGAAAACATTTTTCTTTTTAAGGCACTGATTTTTTTAAAATACCGCTGCCACCAATTGTTGTGTTAGAGTGCCGTGCTCGGTGAGGAGAGCACTCAATCTTGTTAATGTTAATAAATTCGGGTTTTAAGTCACAAAGTAAACTCTCTCTGTTTTTAAAATTTAATATTTTAATTTTATATTTCTTTACACTTTTTGTCGGTTTGGATTTTACAATTTCGACTTTTAATGATTTGGGTTTCGCAGCACCCTTTTTTAACACATTTTTTTTTGTAATTCGGAGTATCTCTTTTTTTTTCTAACTTCGACTTTTTCGCTTGATAACTTCGCATTTCGACTTATCCATAGTTTCCACAATTAAATTTATTGATCATTTCGGCAATTAAATTTATCAACAATTCTGAAAATTAAATTTATAAACTATTGCGACGACTAAATTAATTAATTATTTGAGCACTATAGTTTAATAATTATTTCGGCATCAAGATTCGCAAATTATTTTCGACACTAGAACTTATCAATCTATAGTTAACTTCACAGAGTTCACCAATGGTTTTGAAAATTAGATTTATAGATCGTTTCGGCAATTAAATTTATCAACAATTTCCGATAATTTAATTTATTAACTATTGCGACGATTATTTTAATTAATTACTTCAATACTCCCGAACTATCCTACTCGGCGGTTCAAAAACGTACTCCCCGAGGTTTGGGCAAATTGCACCCAGGTACCCATGATATCTTCAAAAAGCTTTTTTTGTCTTTTTATCACCTTCTCACGACGTTAAAAATCGTACGTGAGAAAATGTACAAAAGCTTTGATGCAAGCTATATGCATCTATGCAAAACTGTAACACGATATGCACTTGTGTACGTAGGTAAGTATGCAGTGCATATCGTGAGAATGGCTTGCCTGCCTGATAACAAAATGCAATTTATGCTAAATTGCATTTTGTTATGGCATGGAAATGCATTTTTAAATGCATTTTAAATTTTAAACGGAATAATTTTTCTTTTTCAGGGTCACTTGTAATGCATCAATATATTGCATAGGGCAATATATTGTTGCTTGACCTTGTGGTTGTGATTTAGGGCATTGGTACCTGAGTCACAACACCCCCAGGTACCCACGAAAACTTTTAGAAAAAGCTTTTTTCTTTTAGCTTCCTCACGGCGATGAAGGATCATACGTGAGAATATGCGAATTATTTTATGTGCAATTCAATTTGCGCGACGAAAAATGATATCCGATCACACGGCTTGTAGGTAGGTATACCGTGTGAGCGGAGTGCATTACTGATAACGAAATGCAATTTATGCTAAATTGCATTTCGTTACGGCACGCAAATGCATTTTTAAATGCATTTGAAATTTAGAGTGCAAATGAAAAATTTTAATGAAAATTCGAATTTAATGGTTTTTCGTTTTCATGGTCAATTTGTACTACGCCAATATATTGCATAAGGCAATATATTGGCGTATTGACGTTATATTTGTGATTCGGGGTATAGGCACCTGAGTCACAACAATATTAATCAATGCCTTCTGTGACTGTACTTTGTTTTGGTTGTCACTTAGGAGCTTAAAAGCTTTCCCTAATGTGTGGTTAATTTTTTGACGAAAGTGTGCTGTCATTGAACGATTATTTGGCTTTGTGTTGCATACTTTTTGGCACCAAAAATAAAGCTTTTTCCTTTTTCATATACTGACATACGATTAGTGCTATACACTTTTGTTCGCACTTGTAGATTTTTATTATGAAAAGAAATTCTGATATGTATTTTTCACAGCACTTATTTCCTTTTAAATCTTTATGAACTTTTCCTTGTTGTATTCCGTGTGATCCAAATGGTAATTGAATGAGCGGTACACAGTACACAATGAGCGGCACACAACTTTTAGAATTTTTCTAATTCTTTTCTTCTTTTCTCCTTTTCTCACAGTTTGACGTAATGTTAATTATTTTATTTGCGAAGTGAAGTTAACAACTTTGCTGGGCGGCAGATGATGCAGAAGTAACTAACTGTTCTAAAATAACTGAACGATAAGTACATAATGTATATTCAGATATGACTAAACGCAAGTGTGTGTGTGTGTACATATAAGAGAAGCTATCTGTGCTGACGTTGCCAAAAGTAACCTTGAAATGAATATTTATTTAACTAATGGAAATGCTACGAAACAAAGGGGGTCTTTAACATTTCGAAGCTGCGAGTATGTATATTCCGGATCACTTAGGTTTATTTTCTGGTTCTTCTTTAAAAATTTGGAGATGGGTTTAGCAATTTTGAAATAATTCTTAATGAATTTGCGATAGTACCCTGTTAGTCCGAGGAATTGTTTAATTTGTTTAGGGGACTTCGGTATAACTTCCCCATACACATTCAATCTTCTTTGGGTTCGGTTGAATTGATGTGTTCCAAAACTCTGTTTGTTTTTTCAGAAATTCGAACTTACCCAATTGTACCATTAAATTCACATCTTCAAATCTTTTGAAGATTTTTATAAATAATCTAAACGTTCCTGTAATGAAGACGAATATACAATAATGTCATCTAGATAAACAAGGCAAATCCGGTTTATGTAATCTCTAAGGACGTTATTCATAAGACTTTGAAACGTAGCCGGTGCCGTCTTCAAGCCGAAAGGCATTCTAAGAAATTCATAGTGCCCATTTTCCACGCTAAACGCCGTCTTATAAATGTCTCTTTCATCAACCCCTTTGCGAGATCTAAAGTGGTGAAATATTGGCATGTTCCCAATTTTCCTAATATCTCATCGATATTTGGGATCGGGTATTTGTCATCAATGGTTATCTCGTTTAACTTTCGATAATCGATAACAATGTGCCATTTAGGCTTACCGCTGGCGTCCGCCTTCTTTGGGACGATCCAGACTGGTGCCGAGTAAGGGGAATCACTATGCCGAATAATACCACTTCTCAACATTTCACTAATTTGTTTTACGACTTCTTGTTTATGGACGAATGGATACCTATAAGATTTTACATGGATTGGTACGTCATCCGTTGGGCGAATTCTATGTTTAATGGCATTCGTAAAAGATAAATTCGATTCGTCTTTATAGAAGATTTTTGAAAATCGCTTAACAATATTGAATAATTTTTGCCTCTCTTCTGTATTTAATGATTAACGCGAATTTGTTCTACGAAAGGTTTATATTCATGCTCCTCTATTATATTAAAATTGTTATTATTTACTACTTGAAACTGGAGTGGGTTAAAGGTAATTAATTCGTAACCGTCCCTTTGCATCTGTACATTTGCATCGGCTTTATAGTTTTCGACGTTATATATGCCTTCGTGTATAGTTATCTGTCCATCTGAGGACTTCTGATCCTTCAGATAAGTTAAACATTCTTTTTGTCATACTGGAATACTTAACTTATAGTTCCCTTTACTATATAAATTATAATTAAATTTTCTTCTTTGTTGGTTAAATTAAATTTTACTTCTTTTAATGACCTTGTTTTGATAGTCTATCATTGCTTTTAATGGGATTAAAACATGGTTGCCATCATACTGATCATGAAAAGGGTAGAAGTACATTTCCACTTTTATTTTGGGATTGCCAAATTCTTTAAATAAAGGGACTATTGCTTTTTGATTGATTTTAACTTCACCTTTGAGTGTTTTAAGGATAATGTTTTCTTTAAGTGGCTCTAATAATTTAGGGCGACATATACCAGGATTTTTTATTGAATGTGTGGCTCCTGTATCTATGATAAATTTTAGTGGTCTTGTATTGCTATCAACTATGACATGGGGTAGTTGGTAGTTGAGGCTGGCAAAAGAAAATTTAGTGATTGGGTCTGTAACATTTCAGATGTATTTATATCCATAGGTTCTGGAGGTGGTAAATTTTGGTTTTGCTGATTATTATTAGAATATTCACGATACATGTTTCTGAAAGGATTTGCTAAGGGTCTTTGCGTTCCGTTTTGTGAATAATTATTATTATACGTATTTTTATTAAAAAATTGCGTTGGGTTTTGATCTCTAGAGTAAGAGATTGGTCGTTGATATCGGTTATCTGTGTTGTTATCATATCTATATCTGTTAGATTGCAAAAAAACTGTGATTTCCATTTTGAAGGTTTTTGTTGTTCCCACCACGATTGTTTCTATTTTGATCTCTATCGCCATTAGAATTATTGGTAAAATTATTGTTATCACTATTATTATAGTTGTTCGGCTTTGAATTATTGTTAAAGTTATTTCTATTATTATAATTAACACTTCATCCATTATTTCTTGGAGCTTGGTTTATTGAATTATTAGGACATTATAGTATGCATAGCTGGACTCGTGAAGAATGTCCATTGCTTCTTCTAGTGTTTCTGGGTTTCTACATTACAAAATCGATCTCATTGGTTCCGGAATTTTATTTTCGAAAATTGTTAATGCAGAAGTTTTCTTATTTGTGATGGTACTTTCTGAAAGCTGATCGTCTTCGCTTAAAGTAAGAGCTGTTTATGCGTTAAGTTTCCTTAAAGCCACTTTTATTTCGTTGTAAAAATTTACAGAATTAGAATTAAATGTAACACTTCGTAGTTGATCAAACAATTCTTCCGTACTAGAAGTTTCACCAAAACTATTAATTAAAATTTCTTTAATTTCAAGCCAACATGTTACGTGATTATTTATCTCGATCACTTCATGTGCCTTATTTTTAAGTTTAGATTTAATTACATCTTAGAAAATACTTTGTGCTAGGCTATCATATCGTAGCAGAATTGAATGGATTCTGTCTATGAGATTGATGAAATTCTGAAGATCTCTGAAATCACCAGAGAATTCAGGAAGTCCATTTAGATATTTATGAGGATGATATTAAGAGTTATAGGTTAGAGATATTAAAATCTGTGGTTGTATTATTTTTTTTTTTTTTTTTTGGATTTAGAATCGCTTTTAAAAATTTCAATGTCAAAATACTTGAATAATGATTTGGATTGATTACAATTTCCGATATTATTTATTGTATCGTTTCCTAGGCTAATACTACTAAATAAATCCGCTATAACATTTATTGCGTCACTACTATTCATAACATTTAATTTAGTTTTAAAATATTGGTACTTGCCGAAACACTTTTCTGTTTGTAGATGGAGATGACGGTTTCTGCTATTATAGATGAGTCCGACAAATAAGTAAACAAATTTTTCCGAGTTGAGTTAACTAGGCGATTGATTGCTGTGGATTTCTTTCTTTTGCACTGGTCGGGTGCACTTTTTCCAATTTATAACAAGTTATCGAGAAAGCTGCTACTTAGCACACTCTTCTTGGTATATATATGTTTAGGAAAAAATTCCACCTTTTATAGTTGAATTTCCATGGGGTTTTATAAATTCCTTGAAAATTAGTAGAACACTTCTTCTGTAGTTTCCTCCAATTTCGTACAACACTTCTTCTGTTATACGAAAATGTGTATAGAAAAAAATTCTACCTTTCTGCTTCAATTACGGGGTTTCACAATTTCCTCCAATGTCGTAGAGCACTTTTCCTGCTATATGAAAATGTTCAGCAACTGGGACTTTTGCTAATACATACATATAAACAAATCACTTCTTCTGATTTGCAAAGTAACAAAATGATTGGTATTTTTTTCTTCTTACACTTCACTTAAACTAAAGGTGCTAAAAATTCAGTGAACACAACACGTTAATAGTTCTACTGATCACTTCCGCTGATTTCGTAGAACATTTAATTGATTTCTTTGTAGACGTAGGTGCATCACTTCTTTTGATATCACTGTAGTATACTTTCAATCATGTTTAATTCACTGATTATTGCACGGAATGTGCCATTAAATATATAAATATAAGTAAAGTATTTGGCACATCCTACCGACTTCGCCAGTTTCACTTTCAACTCCAGTTAGTGTAAAAAAATAAATTGAAACCACCGAAATTTGTTACTTTTACGATTTATTCAAGTTAAGAAAAATAGATACAAGAACGTTGAATAACTAAATTATTTAATAATAATATTTATTAATAAATTTATCAAGAAAGAACGTTTTTATTTGTCGCGACGGTTACCTCCAGACTAACTGTTCTTGGTGCTCAAGCAAATCTTCTTTCCCACAACTTTATTCTATTTTTGCTGACGTAGTGTCAAGCAAAAATAATTAATGAAAACTGATGTTTTTATATTTTTGAGCTCGAGCGTTTGTACGTGAGAATATTTGATTTTGTAGAAATAAATATGGGAACCAAAATATATTTTGACTTCGCGAAGAATTTTCCTGTGGAATGTAAAATTATGGAGATAGAACAATTAATGGCTTTTTATATAATGTGGCCAGAAATTGATGAAATTGATTGCTTACATGGGCCCCTATTCTGCAAACTCACTCACTTATGACTGTATGAGAGAAGTCACTCACTTCGATCTCACTCACCCACCATTTAGGTATTCTAGAAAACAAATGGAATGCGATGTACACTGTAAAATAAAATAATCCACCACATTCGTGGTGAATATTTTTGATGTGACTTTATATTTGGTATAGAGCCTAAACTACTATCCATAAAGGAAAATAGTCTTCTAGGAATTTACAGCTTGGTTCCTTAGCTTCCCAAAGGCTACACTTTCTATATACCGTACTTAACAAAATAATAAAATAGTTTTAATTACAAAATAATCTTACCATTTTACGTTCACTAATAATTGCATGTGTGTATGTACAGCCGGAGTCCGAATCTGTAGGCAGCTACATTCGATATCATCAGCCCACGGCATGCCATGACGGCACAGCGACATTGCAATGATTACTCAGCTGAGAAGTTTTGTTTGAGGAATCGTAAACATTTGGTTTAGATAAATTTTTTTATATAATTTTGTTAGGAAAGGTATAACAATTTTATTTCGATTCGAAAGATAATAAAGCAAGCTTAAGATTATCAGAACACCATTTTTCTGTATGTATAGTAGTTTAAGGCGGAGGAGCTATTCAAATCAAACACAAATGACCATGTCGAGTACCGTATACCCAGTAGTAATATCTCACTCACTTTGCCACAAATATTTCACTCACTTGCGTTCCAGAATAAAGAAGCACGTGGAATCGGGTAAGTGAGTGAGTGAGTGGAGTGAGTGAGAATGCAGAATAGGGGCCATGGATTTGGCTTTGTACCATGTATATCAGGGTTTGTATCATCATTAGAATTTACTATATCTATGCCTGTATCAATATTATCTATAACATCTAGTCTTAACGAAATTGAGGAACATGGTTAGTTCGGCAGCACTTTTTGTGGAGGCGAATTGCAAGTCGCTGCAGGCAATAAACTTTTTGAGACCTTCAGGGTTCCCGTCAAATTCTGGGATGAGGTCATGCACATCCCTTAAAGTCAATTTAAGCTCGGTGGGATCAGGCGAAATAATGTGAAAGGGCAATTCAGTAAATAATTCGATTAATCTAGCAGCACGTCGCGTGACTGCTCCTTCCGTTTTGGAAGACTAGTTCTGTCCATATGTCTCCCATATGTAAATGAAAACACTTTTGAGCACGTATCGAAGATTGAAGTTAAAAATCTTGACGACGGCAATGAAGTAAAAATTTGCATTCTGCTATCTATTTATAGAGATTGCGTATTTAAAAGAAATTTGTAAAAAGAAAGGAGCGCGAAGGGCATGTTATGGAAGTATGTTGAGAGTGAATGGTTAGGACGTGAAGTCCAAACTGTCAGCATAGCTGACAGATCACTCGATGACAGCGATAGCACAGGGCGGCATGCTAGCACCTCGGCTAAGGGTGGCGGAGAGTGTGGGGAGGTTCCCGAAAATGCCTGCCGCTGTCACCACCCATAATCAAAAAAAAATTCTTCATGCCTACATAAACGAGCCAGCACACACTCGGTCCTGAAGAGCACACACTCGGTCCTGAAGCGATCCTTACGTCACTTGCCTATGTTCCACTGAAGGCGCAGATGGCATGCCTTCCTGCCAAGCCCCATCCTCCCATCGACTTTGGGTGGCACAATCGTCCAAAGTCCCTTTGTTGACCTCAAAAAGAGAGTAGTAGCGGACCCAGTCAACCTTCATAATAAGAGGGCTCCGGGAGAGTGAAAGGAGAAATAATCTAAAAACTCAGGACGTCATGACGTTATGATACTTCATTTTATTTACTATCTAACCATTACCTAGTTACAAATGATCAAATTAATATGCCTAAATACATCGGTTGAACAATATGTAGCTCTACCCTTAATAAGACCTTTAGTTCGAAAAGCGCGGCAAGTCACCTAATTCACTCTTCTTCCCCACTGATCTGGGTGATAGCAACAAAAAATGTAATAATAACGTGTACCTACAGGTAATTATATATACTGATATACGCAATGATGTAACACTATGATACAAATAAAGGAGTGTTACTCGACATACACCTACATGATGACACTCGTACTTTAAAAGGAGCTCCTTGAAGGCGAACTGTTCATGTTATCTGATAAAAAAAAAAATTGAACCCTAATAGCTATTTATCCCGACGCGACGTACTTGTCTTATTTTTGGTTTACAGCGTTCATGTCCATTCGCAAACTTTATAATTCTTACTCCATAATTCTTGGGGTATCTGAAACTCCAGCAGCTTAATTTCCTAACTTACGGAGGTATATAATGTGAAATAGGGTAGATGGAGTAAATCTACACCAGCACCTCGAAAAGATATGTCTAAATCTAAATTAGAACAATTTGTCATGTAATTGTATACTGAAATAAGAAATGAGTTTAAATTCAAATTAGAATGGGTAAGCTAAAGGCCACTCTAAGGATAGATGTGAAATACTAGATGAATACTGGCATCCCAGAACGTTAATAGCTAATAACGTATTAAATACGACTTGAGACTATATGTGCGATTGACTGATGACATGTTTAACTTATGATCACCCATATGAGTGCTTATTGCGAATACTACATATACATATATATATGAGATTACCAAACTAGAATTGCATAATTCGATCGATAACTGCTAGAAAACTAGAATGGAACTTTTAGTTCCATTACTCCCTTAGTATGATTACTGGAACTATACCTTATTCATACCAATAAGGGGTGATTAAAATTAATAAAAATAAAAACTAATTCGAACCGAGAAGCGGTAGGGCTCCAAAGCATACTACTATTTAATATGACTATACAACAGTGTACTATGAACTGCGAATTTAATACTTGTATCCATACTTTGTAAAACCAAAATATATAAAATGTGATGTCAATCCATACCGATTTCTATTTCCCAGGTCTGATTCACATAGAGAAGCACTTAAATTCCATTATACACAATTGCAGGGATGACATGAGAGATATAACCTTCGGAAAACTTCTTTAGCTGGAAGTGAAAGCTCTCAGTGATATTAATGATGTCGCAGGGTCCCCTTTTTGTATCTGATCGACGCGACGCTGCAAAATATGGATACAAAGCCAAATATCCATGGATAGGAATACCGTCGCTAGCTGTTGCGCTGGAATATCTGCAGTGCTGACAAAAGCTGAACACAACAGCAATATAGCAAAATTGTTGAGGGTTCCAATTGGCACTCCCTATCAGCGTGGGGTGTTTTCTCCGGTGAATGTGATATAATATGATGGGTGCGAATCTTTCACACAAGCTGCATGCAAAGATAGTTGCTCGCTTCACGTGGATTACTTCCTGGTGGATTGATAAATTTTTTTTTTAAATGATAGCGAGAACACCATGGCTACCATCAGCCAGCCGTCTTTATGCTCCTCTTAATTTGTCGACGAGGTAATCCCAAAGAATCTCGAGTTTACCGGAATGCGTTTCATCTGCCGACGATGACTTAAAAATTGTACGATTACTTGTTACTTCCAAAAACTAAAAACTGCTCTCCCCTTTCCAATTCTACCTCTTTTCAACCCGATCTTTTCTTTTTCCTCTTCTTCCTTTTATCTGTCACGTCGACGTGGCGCCTGAACGTGAGGAAATGCAATTCTCTCGGTCGGGTGCGTTCGCTTTCCGCTGTGGACAGCAGCCTATATACACGCTACAGTACATGTAGCATATTGCTATATACAATACGCTACGACCATAACAGGCAATATAAAATGCTCCTGGAGAAAAGTAGAAAGTTTCACATAACAAGAAAAATTCACAAAATTATCACAGGAAGAAGAGTAATACCTTCATAAATTCACCTTCAAAATATATTAATAATAATAAAAACAACATCAAACTTTCTGCGATTTCTCATCACTCACTGGCAAATATCGTGTTCATTATACGTAAAATGTAAAAACAAGGATCAAAAATATGTATGAAAAGGAAAATGGTTTTTTGTTTCAAATTTTTTTTGTTTAATAAATTTCTTCCATCACACACTTGCCATATGTAGTATTCTCATTTAAAAATGATAGAAGTTAAAATCACTAATTGAAATTATAAACAACCCTCTTGTAATTTCTATAAATTTTTGGTTTAAAAGTTATACATTCAATCACTAAATGCGTTCAAACATACTGGCCATGTGTGTACCTGCGCATCCTTTGTACTTTCTATTAATCAAGGAGCACTTTTTACATATGATCTTTTCCATTCCAATCGTAATTAATTACTCAAACACATAAATGCAAAAAGAAAGGGAAAGGAGAAAAAAAATGTGAAATATCCTTACATAAGCGGAATTGCGCTACAGCTCAGTCGAAAATTTTGAATTCACATCATCATCACTAATTAATTATTAGAAAAAATTTAAAACCAATTTAGCCAGTTGTTTCACTTGTTTCTATAAATTTGTTTTTATAAATTTATAAATTTTTATTAAAAAAAATCAATTTTCTAATTTGAATCAAAATGCGTTGTACAGGGATTTGTCAAGATTACCAAAAAATTTTTATATATAATTTTAAATTCTGACCTTTTCCACAAGCATTTGGTGGTTATTTTTGTTTCTGCTGGTCCAGGTAAGTAGTTGTATGTCGATCAGTTAAATAATTGAGTGTTGACCAATTGGCAATTCCTGCAATTTTCTGCAATTGCTATTGTTTGGATCCTGGAATTTTCCAAATGTAATGTGTATGCTGTTGTTTTGGATCCTGCATCGCTGCCACCAATTGTTGTAAGCCCGGGGCGTCGTGCTTTCGTTTTATTCGAGAAGAACGCCCAGGCGGAGTCCAGTGTCTGTGGGAGTCTTGATCTTACTTTTTAATTAGTCTAAAAATAATCTTTAATCTTTGGTTAAGAGGAAATAAAGATTAAAAGTCACTCGATCACGTACAAATCTTTTGATTTTATTATTTTTAATTCTGATAACTCTTTATTAGTATCTACTTTTTCAAAACTTTCAAACTTTTCAACTAGAAATTCTTTTAGATTTTATGAGGCTCGACCGACTCCGATTGAGGTTTTCACTAAACTCCGCGATTTGTGCCTTCTAAAACTATTACTTGCTCGCGTCTTTGCCTTATCAGCAAAATACCTTTGACACTTCATCGCGACAACAGGATGTAATTCGACTCTTAAAAATGTTACCACAAGTGGAGAGCGAAGAAATAAACAAGAATTGCTTACTTCTTGATAAAATTTGTATGTTATGCGCCGAAGAATGAATGTAAGTGTTCGTTGCGCACTTGAAAAAACGATACTTTGTATCGTGGGAAATGCGTTGTGAATTGCGTCGGTCAAGCACTGTCACAACCAATAAATTATGATTTGAGCTGAGTGCCGACCGTGGGGGGGGGGGGGCAAGATTTATGTCGTACTTGAAAATTCACTTTAATAATAATAAAAAAAAATTGAATTAATGAATGAATTAATAAAAAAAAAAAAACAATTTTCCAAACAAAAATGTATAGTTGTTAGTAATACATAATATATTTACAGAATTGCATGTTACATTCTTATCTTTAAATAACTGTTTCCTCCTTTTCGTACTAATATTTGATTATTTTTTATAGAATTTTACAGTGTATTAATTTTTTTTTATCAAATTATTTATTTAGCTTAGAGTGTTAATATTTTTATTCTTGCCCCTCATAGTTTGCGGATAATAATAATATCGTACAATAAATTCTAATGTTTGTGATACCTCGTTTTTAAATATTATATTAAATACATAAAAATAGCATATATTTTTTGGCATATCACATCAACAAAATCAAAATCTTGGTATTTTGCAGTCAATGGTTTTTCCATGAAGATGTACGCTATCTGTTTCCCAAATAAAATGGATCTGTTATATAAAAATGTTTTTACATTTCATCTGGGATATAATTAAATAGAATGCATGGACCTTACCTACAATCGCAAGGAATGGTGTATTTGTTGGTATTTTTTTCTGAACTTCATCCTAGGTTGTACCCCTCTAAAAGTTAATTGTATAATTATTTAATATGAATATTGTTAAAAAAAAAATCTGGACATATTTATGTACCTCAAATTGTACGAACAAGAATGTTACATCTGGGGCCGGAGAATTTGGGTGATGAGAATTTTGTTTCTTAGAATTCCTAATTCCCTAATTCTCCATTCCCAATTACTAACATGGCTGGAGAATTAGGGAAAACGTAAGAAATGTGAAAAAGTGCGAATCGCCTGGGACGATTAAGGGTATGTATCACTTTTTGTTGTAGAGGATTGGACTTTTTTCATATTTGAGGTACATCTGTCTTTTACCTTCCACTGTCGATATAAATTGAAATTGCTTTTTTGTAGGGGTTGTTTTTCAGGGATATAAGAGGGTAAGTTTTCTCGAGTTTTCCGGGATAACGAGAGAATGGAGAGAAGAAGGGGGATGTAGAGTGTAGGAAAAAAGGCGGGGAGAGTGCGGGGTAGAAATGGGAGCTGATTAACGAAAAAGAAAGACAATATCAGGAGCTGCAATAATTCGCAAGGGTAAGCTCAGGATCTGTAAGCAAAAAAAAAAAAAAATAAGCATTCACTTTGGTAAATACGTATGAATGGGTATTATAGGCTATATATTATTTCGATTAACGGTAATTTGCAGATTTGAGTGGCCTCGGCGGTAAATTTTGTTGTCGCAATAATCACGGGCGGCTAACTCTGTGTGGGAAGGCTGTAGAGTATTGGGGTTTTTTCTGAGTGGATTAAGGGTTTAGAGTAAAAATAATACAGGTGAATATTTTTCGGGGGAGAGTGGGGGTTGGGGGTCGTACCACCCTTCATAGGGGTGGTCCAAACTACGTCATGTTTGGTACCAAAAAAGAGGGGGGAGAGAGTAATCGAGTGGTATAGTCTGTCTTTGATCGTTTTAACGTGATAGCTGACTTTTGATCGCCGAAAAACGCGTTTTTTGAACTAGGGTCATATACACCCCAGTTCCCATATTTTGCATATATTTCTTCCGTTCTTTGGTTTACATCCATTAGTACTCCGTTGTGAACGTTTTTGTCATGGGAAGTGAATTTCAAGGGCTTACCAGTTCTTCGCAATGATGAGATGAAAATATGTCCATTTTTGTACCAAAAACGGAAATTTATTTACCTTGAAAAGGACTGCTACATTTCTTTTACAGTTATTTCCAAAACCGTTTATCGGGTTCAAAAATTAATTAAATATTTGATTAGGGGACGAAACGTAGTTCATCCTACACACAAGCTTTACCGTGTATATTTAAAAATTTTACAGCATCTCTTCTGTACTGGAAGACGACCAAATTGATCATTTTCGCGTGATTTTTAATTTTTAGTGGGTACCTTGAGAGACGAAATCCATGTCCCTCTGTAAGTATTGCATGGATTTCCATAATTTGTTTTTTTAAATATAGCCAGGATACGCAATGAATACATAACTCAATTTGAAATTCCTAGGTACCTAGCTACATTCACAAAATGCAACAAAAGCAGACAATACAAGTTTTCCACTTACTTTTCCACTTGCAAAACACCGGCGAATTAACAAGTGGAATGGAGAATTCGGGAATTCTCTACTTAATTCTAAAAGTAGAAGAACACCATTTGCAGCTGTTAGAATTAATTCCGTTTTATTGCGGTATTTTGGGTAAAGTTTCCTTGAGACTATTGAAACTTTGGCTCCCGTGTCTATTAGAAAGAATATTTTGTTGGAGCCATCATAAATGAAAAGGCGGCGAGGTAATTGCCATATCCTTGCTGCCGCTGGCTTGGAAAGCGAAATTATTTTTTTGACTGTGAGCTGGTTTGAGGGTTTAATTTACATTCTGGTAAGCACTTTTTGGCTTTGTTGCCAAAGCGTCTGCGATACCAACAGGTATCTGAAACTTTATTGCGACTAGTTTACCTAGGTCTTTATCTAAATTGCCGTATTGCTGGTCGATTACGTCTGATGTTGAAAGATTCCAGATTATTTATTCTTTCTATAAGCTTATCAATTTGTTCCAATAACTGATTTCTGTTATTGGAAATAGGGTTGCTTTGTACTGTTGCAACTGATGGTTTGGATGCGGAATCATGAATTCTATCTACTATTGCGAAAGTTTCGTCTTCTAACTGGTTGCTCTCTATTGCGATAATGCACGCTTGTATAAACGCTGGCAGTTTATTTAGCCACAATTTATTTAAAAGTGATTTATTTATTAGACTATTAGAGCCATCCAACGATTCCATTTGTCTATATAACTCGGATGGTTTTAAATCACCTAGTTCAACTTTGTGAAGTAGTGCGTCTAAACGACGTTCTTCAGTATCTTGGCTACGCGGGAGCAAGGCAGTTTTTAAATTATTATATTTATTTTGCGTCGGAGGGTTAAGTAGGATGTCGCCTACAATTTCCATAGTTTCGGCAGATAGCGATGACACCAGATAGTCGTATTTGGTGTTAGGAGACGTAATTCCTTTAACGCGGAATTGTTTCTCTATCTGCAGAAACCATAAATCGGGTCTGTTGGCCCAAAAGGGTGGTATTTTTATTGAAAACATCGTTGAAATGTTTTCTTCTAAATTAATATCCCCGTGTCCTGGCAAGGTAGATTCGAACTTATATTTTCGATACCACTAGGCTGTGTAGGATTTGTGTTTTGCTAGTCTAATGTACTTGTTTGACTTTTTGTGTCAGTGACTTCTTTTGGGATTGTTACGTTTTTTTTTTTTTTAATAAGAAAAAAAAAATTTTTTTATTACGATTGACTTCTAACGGATCTAATTCACTCTCACTATATTCAGTTAGACACAGCCGTTCTTTTCTTTTGTAATCTTTTAAATGTAATTATTAAATGAATGGTAATTCTTGGGAAGAGAAATATGTCGAAATAGGGATGTAATGTTTACACCTCAATTAATTTTTAAATATGAAAGTGTTAATATATAATATATAAATGTGTATGTACCCAAGTGAGTCGAAAAGCAATACAAAATTTTAAAATAATATTATTAAATTGTACCTTGGAAAGTTAACTGATCGCTGACAAGTCACGATTATGAATTTGCATTTATTTTATTCCGTTTTTATTCTGTGTCCGATGTGCTCGCATTTACAAAATATTTTTAAATATGTTTAAACGTGTGAAAATATTTCAGCTAAAAGAGAAATGTTTATAAATCTGTTTATAATTATGTTTGCTACTTAATTTTGTGGTTGATCAGCTGATTATGACATTTCCATGACGTGATTGATTAATCGTGGAAGGTAATGACATGTGACACCCACTGCAATAATTTGCCTTTCGATTCTCGTTATCGTTGGATGGTTGCTGACTTGGATGTTACGAAGAGAAAATCGGCGATATTCTACCTTTCTGCTATAAATTTTTATAGCGAGCATGTGCGTGTGTTTCTTGCAGTTTTTGTTGTTTTTGGTAGTAGCGTGGTAGCGAAGTACGGCTATGCGATATGTTGCTATGCGATGTACCGCTATACGATGTGCTGCTATGCGATATGCCGCTATACGATGTGAAGTTATGTGACGATATGCCGCTGTTTGGAAAATGTGTTGCGTCCCAAAATTATACCAATACTGCCAATTATGACACCTTCGAAAAATTTATGCGGGAACTGATTAAGTACCTCAGACCTGAGCCGAGAATGTAAATTGCTTTGTTGCGCACTTCTGACGACTTTAGAGCGTTTTTTGCAACGATAATTAAACGTGGGGGTTACCAATTATGTGCCGGTCGAGTATAATTAAGACTACCGCACATAAAATTAAATCTTCAAACTTTATTCAACTAAATTTTAATATACAAAAATGAGCTGTTGTTGTAACCCAGGTGCCTATGTCCCGGATCACAACCATAAGGCCGATAAACCAATATATAGCCCTATGCATTGTATTGGCGTATTGCTGGATGACCCTGAAATCTAAATATTATTTGGTTTCAAAACTTTCATTTAAAATTTTAAATGCATTTAAAAATGAATTTTCCTGCTAAAACAAAATGCAATTTAGCATAAATTGCATTTTGTTATCAGTCTTACATTCTGTTCACATGGTATGTATACTTACCTGCATGCCGTACAAAGTACATACGTACAAACATACAATATTCCGTCGGTCGACTTGAAATCATTGCTTCGACCATACAAAAGTGCATATCGGATTTCAGCATATGCACTGCGTCTAAACTTTTTGTACTTTCCCACGTACGATTTTCAAAGTCGTGGGAAAGTAACAAGAATAAAAAAAAAAGAGATTGGAAATTTTGATAGGTACCTGGGGGCAACAAGCCCAAATCTCAAGGAGTTCATTTTTTAAACCGGTTGAGTTACAACGTGTAAAAATCTCTAACAAATATTAATTTGAATGTAAAGAAAATATTAATTGAGTGGAAAGAAAATAAAATAGCATTGACTTTATTACAGAAGCAAACTATTATTTGAGTGTAAAGATATTTATATATAGAAAATATATCTAAAAAACAAAAAGTGTTTCTTTTTTTATCTTCGTTTATGAAAATCCACGACTGCTCTCTCCTTCGGAGCACGGAACAGTTCCAACTAAAACAACTAGTGGCAGCGGAACTCAAACTAAGATCTGTGTGTTACGTTCTCTACAGCACGTAGAAAGCTGGCTCAGGAGACGGGGTGGGTCTTTAATAATAATTTATATCGTAAGTTGAGCGCCACGTGATTTTTCTATTAACGGGTGTTTCACGAAACCGCTTTTAGTATCAGCAGATTCTATTACGGAATAACCTAACTCCAATCACACACACAAGGAAAAATTATAAAAAAAAATAACGTATTCCGAATAATTCAGTAATTTTAATAGGCTGTTTTATTATTTTTGTTTTGTTGTTTTCGAATTCAATCTTATGCTAAGTATAAATGTAATATATATATATAGGACCAAAACCAACACTAGAAATTAATGGAATTCAATATCTACTTTAATTGAAACAATGCCAGTCAGCCAGCCACTAACAATAATTTTCGCAACCTTTCGTAAATAGATACTTAACTTTTATTTAAATAATTTTTTTTATTCCTGCCTTCTGCCGTCCATCGTGACTTTTCCATTAAATTAGATAGCTTTCAAAAAACATTATGCTCTGGTCCAGGCCCCTTTCTTTTCTACGTTCAACTTCTCCTTTCCTTTTTTTTTTAATAATTTTAACCTTCCACTTTTAAATTCTTTTATTTTTAAACTTTGTGCACCTTTTAATTTTTTTTCTAATCTTAAAAGCACGTCTGCCCTGTTCACTGGCTCGAGAGGAGAGAGACAAAAGCTATTCTCCTTCATCCCGACCATAGAGCTATCTGCCAGATTTTTGACTTGAGTGGTACTTTTAGTACTTCGGTCAACAATAGTGGCTTTTTCGTATGTGCATTCGCTAATTTAATTGGCTACAAAGTTATTGCATATTTTTTTTTTGTGGTTGCGTTCAGTGAATTTTATATTTGCGTGTTGTTTTATTATTTTGTTTTCTTCTTAAAGGGAATCTGGACTGAGCGTTTATGTAAACATGTTATTTGAACTACTTGATATCACAATGTCGAGCAGTAAACAGCAAGCAACAACAGAACTTGATATCTTGAACATGCGCGGCTCTTTGCAAAACTAACTAACTAACTATATTTAGCTAAAGAAATAGAGGAATGAATTAAAAATTTCTTATTTACCATATAACGATTTAGCAATCTAGATCTAAATTCAAGCTATATACTTTAAGATTGAGTATTAAGTACAAGCGCAAAAAAAACGCAATGTAAAGTAAAGTAATTTACAGGATTTCAATTTGCTTACTGATTTTTAAATAAAAGTACAATTATTTAAGATTTTCTTTATACTTATCCGAGGATATTAGTTAGCTTACTTTACACAATTTTGTAATCTCTTAGCTAATTTCACAAACTCTTTCCCGTAGGCGGTACCAGTAACGTGTACCTCTCTGTGTATGTGGGTGTGCCTTTTTTTTACCAAATCAGCTTCCTCTATTTATTATCATAAGTGGCGCCAGTTTTCCTCTCATTATACAGAATTACCTGCTTTGCAAGGTTGCAGCGATATCCGATGATTTAGACTGATAATCGCTTAGATTTGTAAGGATAGGCGAATGCAGCAATACAAATTTTCCTTCATAATACATAGGGTACTAGATCCACCCTATAATTTCAAGGTTATGACCAGTTGATGTTATTGTAGTAAAATCCAAGTCCCATCAATCCGAGGATAAAAGAAATCATCGCCTGTAAAACAAATATCCGCAGTATACCGGTTTTACAATAACACATAACACAGTCAGGACGGACTACATTCCTTACACTGAACACTCACAAAGATAAATTTCCTTGAGGACCGTAACACACTTCCCCTTCCTCCGAGAGATTTCACTGAAATCTCTATGTTCTAATGTTCACCGTTTTCGAAAGTTAATGAACTAGATCTTATATTTCATCTGCCTTATAGCAGTTATAAGGCTTTAAATCCTTCGCGTGCCACACTCCTTTATCTTTCCCTGTCTCATCTTGCGGCGTATATGTCCAGGGCGATAATACTTTAGCAATCTTAAAGGGGCTGACATATTTAGGTGCTAGCTTTGCATTGAAGAATTTCGAAGCTTCAGATAAAACGTAATTCTTGCGCCAAACGATATCGTGAATGAGGTATTTTTGATCTCTACGACGGAAATTATAGGATTTCTTCGCACGACTAGCTGCTTCATATAATCTCTTCTTCACATCTTTAATAACTTCGCCTAACGCTGTCGATCGTGTGCCTGGGTCATAAACTTCATCTATACCTAATTTTTTATGAGAACGCCCATCTGTAACCATTTCACGTCCAAAATTAATGAAGAAAGGAGTCAACCTCGTCGTATCTTGCGTTGAAGTTCGGATTGCACATCCAATTTTCACTAGACATAGATCCCAATTACGGTGGTTGTCTGAGACATAGGCTCGAAGCATGGGATTTATAACCTGGTTGGTTCTTTCAGAAGGGTTAGCTTGGGGATGGTAAAAGGCAGTATACCTAATATCAACACCGTAGCTTTCGCAAAGCTTTTTAAATTCTCGGCTTTTAAACTGGGGTCCATTATCACAAATAAGAGTCTCCGGGACACCCAGAAGAAGAAAAACTTTATCCTCCAATAATGAAGTGACAGAGCGTGTTGAAGCTGACCTTAACGAAAATAACATGGGAAACTTGCTGAAATTGTCAACTATGGTTAATATATATGAATATCCCCTACTCGATCGAGGCAATGGTCCAATAAGATCCATACTAATAGATACCCATGGTTTATCCGCAACTTTGCGAGTAACCATAAGCCCCGCTGGTTTCTTTAACACTGGTTTTATCGACTGACATGTCAGACACTTCCTTACATATCTAGATTAGATTAGATTCGTAGAGGGGTGTGTAGGCACAGCCTCGCAATCACCGCGACCTAAAAGATCTATTGTGAGTCCCCGTTGAATTTATTCCCTTTTTAGGTTCAGACTGTTAATAAAGTCTAGGATCCTTCTGGGATTGAGGTTCCGTACGTAGTTAGGTGTAGGAAAAGCATGTTCGAGATGGAGTAATCTCCGCCTGGTCAATGCTTCGCAGTTGCAGAGCAGATGCTCCGAGGTTTCATGAGCATCCTGGCAAAAGCGGCAGGATGAAGTCTCAGCCAAGCCCATCTTGTTAAGGTGATACCTCAAGGGGCAATGGCCTGAGAAGAGTTCTGTAATTATTTTGAGCTCTGTTTTCTTGAGGAGTAATAGTTCTTTTGTTTTTCCTCCAGAGGTGTCGATAAACTTTTTTGCCTGACGAAGTCCTTGTAGCCTTTCCCAGTATAGGGATTTTTGTTTGTTCTCCCAGTTATTTAGGGCAGCTTTGAGGTAACATTTTGAGGTGCCACAAAATGGCTCCGGTCCGACAAAGGGAGTTTCCGCTCCTCTTTTGGCTAGGCCATCAGCAATTTCGTTGCCTTTATGGCCCTCATGTCCAGGTACCCACATGAGGATAACTTTGTTTCCTCTTGATAAATCTTTTAGGGTTTGTAGACACTCCCAGACTATCCCTGACTTGATGGTGTAGGACTTTAAGGCCTTGAGGGCAGCTTGACTGTCCGAGAGAATATTAATAGTTGAGCCATTTATGGCTCTTTTAATGCAGGTATTGGCGCATTCTTCTATGGCCAATACCTCGGCCTGGAATACGGTAGGGGTAAAGCCCAGGGCCTTTGATATATGGCATCTGGGGCCGTATACGCCCAGTCCGACTCCACTGTTCGTTTTTGAACCGTCTGTATACCACACCATCGATCCTTGATGAAAGGACGGTTTAGTGGAACGCCATTGCTGTCGGTTTCCCAAAACCACATCGAATGGTCTTACAAAATCCACCTTGGGTGTGATTATATCAGATATTGTCGTCATTTGCTCAAAGCGTATCTGTTTTAAGATACTTAAATGACCAACCAGATTCCCTGGTTTTAACTGTTTCTCCTTTTGCAGTCTTATAGCACTGGAGATTGCTTCCTTTTTCACCTGCAGATGTAGGGGTGGAAGGTTTAGTAAGGCTTCCATGGCTGCTGTAGGACAGGTCCTCATGGCACCAGTTATTCCTAGACAGGCAAGCCGTTGTGTTTTTTGAAGCAGAGCCTCAGCCTTCTTTTCATTAGTTTTTGGCCACCATGCGAGGGCCGCATAGGTGACCATGGGTCTAACAACCGTGGTGTACATCCAGTACATCATTTTTGGCTTCAGACCCCATGTTCTGCCAATGAAGCGACGGCACGTGTAGAGAGATCCTATCGCTCTTTCCGTCACTCTAGACAGATGCGAATTCCAGGAAAGTTTCTTATCTAAGGTGACCCCCAGATATTTGACTTCTTCTGAAAATATCAATTCCGTGTTATCGAGCAGAGGAGCCTTTAGTGAAAGCTTTGATCTTCTCGTGAACGGAACGATAACCGTTTTGTTTGGGTTTACACTGAGGCCTTTGGTTAAGCACCACGTGCGGACTTTATAAAGGGCTTTTTGCATGAGGTCGGATATGACTTGGTCATGCTTGCCCCGTATCGTGACTACTAGGTCATCCGCGTAGCCTTGTACGGTAAAACCCGAACTGGTCAGCTTCTCTAAGAGATCATCAATCACGATCGACCATAGGAGTGGAGAGAGAACTCCTCCTTGTGGGCAGCCTTTAGCTGCAGTGATCGTGACTGAACAGTTTCCCAGAGTAGTAGTTATCTTCCTGCTTCTAAGCATGGAGTCTATCCAGTTAACCGTGGGGGGCTCGAAGCCCTTGTCCTCGGCAGCTGATTTAATTGCTTCGAAGGAGGTGTTATCAAAAGCACCTTCTATGTCTGCAAATGCACATAAGGCCACCTCTTTTGCTTCAAGAGCTTTTTCGAGGTCTTTAACCAAAGTGTGGATGGCAGTCTCGGTAGACTTGCCTGTTTGATAAGCGAATTGCTTGGAATGAAGTGGTGATTTAATCAAAACTTCACTTCGAATATGTAGGTCTAGGATTTTTTCCATGGATTTAAGTAAAAATGATGAGAGACTAATGGGTCGGAACGATTTGGCTAGAGAGCTAGCTCTTTTTCCTGCTTTGGGTATAAATACCACCCTGACGTCTCTCCAGCATTGGGGAATATACCCCAGAGCATAACTGGCTCGAAAGATGTTTTGTAGTGGAAGAAGTATTTCTTCAACCCCTTGCTGTAGTAAGGCAGGAAAGATGCCGTCCCCTCCAGCAGATTTATAGGGTTTAAACGTACCAACGGCCCATCTAACCTTGTTAGGAGTGAAGATTCTTCCCGCAAGGCTCTTACCCCTGTTAGAGACCCTGTAATTGCCCACCTCAATTGGGTCTGGAGCTACTATTCCTTGAGCGGGACTGGTAGAGTCGGGGAAGTGAGTTTCTAATAAGAGCCTGACTGTTTCCTCACAACTCTCGGTATAGTTCCCATCTTCTTTTTGAAGTGAGCATATACCATTCGTGTGATCCTTCGAAAGTACCTTATGGAGCCTGGTAGCTGCGGGCAGTTGATCTATGCCATCGCAGAAGGTCCGCCAGGTTCTTCTTTTAGATCTTCTTAATTCTATGTTATATTCCGTTAGAGCCTTTTTATATTCTCCCCAGGTACCGGAGAGCTTGGCTCTGTTAAATAGTTTCCTGACTTCTTTTCTTTTCAAACTCAGTTCCCTATTCCACCAAGGTACCTGCCGATTACAAGTCTTTTGCTTCAGAGGGCAGCTGTGTTCGAATGAAGTCAGTACAGCCGTTTGTAGCTGCGTAGTGGCTGAGTCCAACTCCTCCGTTGTGCTAATGCTACTGCCGGGAGAGTTAACTACAGCCTTAAGATGTTGTCGATAGAGTTCCCAGTTAGTTAATTTAGGGATTCGGTACTCTAGACTTGAGTTAAGTGCGGCTTCTATATCGAACCTGATATGTCTGTGATCGGACATGGAAATCTCGTTCGATACGTGCCACCTGCTTATTTTTGTGCTTATGAACATACTGGCAAGTGTTAGGTCCAGGACCTCTTGTCTGATAGTGTTCATAAAGGTTGGCTTATTACCTCGATTTAGTATCTCTAAATTATTAGATATTATAAAATCGTGGAGGTACTCACCCCTGATGTTGGTATCCGTGCTGCCCCATAGCGTGTGATGTGCGTTCGCATCGCATCCAACAATGAATTGTTTTCCTCTTCGTTTGCAGTAGCTGATGAGCTTTTTTAGCTCTGTAGGAGGTAGTGTATCCGCCTCTCCAGGAAAATAGACTGAGGTCATTACTACCTCGTGACTACCTCCCGGAGTTGGTACCTCGAGAGCTACTGCAACTACGTCCCTCGAGATGAACTGCGAAAGAGGAATAAAATTTAGATTAGTGTTGAGCAGCAATGCTGCCCTGGGATATTCATGCTCATTACTATAAATTAACTTACATGATTTTGTGGGAAGTCCTTTGATGCGGCCTTGATGTACCCAGGGCTCCTGTATGAGCGCCAGACTAAGTTTCTCCGAGACAAATCTCCTGCTAAGCACATCTGATGCCGCTTTGGCATGATGGAGATTTATCTGGAGGCAACTTAGATGGTGATTAGCCATGATTAAGATGGCTTTTTATGGCCGCTAGCAGCCTTGATAGGAGATCCTTTCGGATTTCCTTTTTTGCCCTGCTTCGCACGGGCAGGAGGAGGCTTCTTCTTGTTTCCGTCGGACTTCTTTGCGGAAGTCCCCGGTTTAGCCTCTGCAGTTCCGACTGTCTTACCGGGGCCAGCCTTAGCCTTGATGGAAAGTTTAGGCCTGCTGGTTCCTGATGTCGATGGCTGAGGCTCCTCAGTCAGAGTTTTAATCTGACCTTGGCCATCCCCAGCCTCCGGCACAGTCTTTACTGCTCCACCCTTGGGCCTAAGTTGGACTGAGCCGAACTTGTACCCAATTGTGTATTGAGCCTTTTTTAGCTCCTCCATGGACGTATGGTCCACGGAGAAGGTTAGCTCCGTTACACTAGGTTTTTGTGTCTTGCGTAACACAATCCACTCTGACACCTTTAACCCCGCGTTCTGACCCTCGATGTAGTCGAGAATCAAGTCCGTAGGGTCCTCAGCGCTGTTTGGAAAGTATCCCACAAGAACTTGTGGGCGAGGAATTTCACTTTCCTCGACCAGGACAAGGTTGGCTCCTTCCCAGGGTTTTAGCTCCCCAACTACACCTTTTAGCCACGTCACGGTGTCCTGATTGGCGCAGTTGAGGACCATCCACCCTGGTCTAAATGTGGAGCCCAGGAATCTTGGCTTCAGGGGGCTTTGTTTTCTAGCCGCGATTTCTCTCAAGATAGCACTCTGTACGGATTTCAATTGATCCATGTTGAGTGCCACCTCGGGATAACCGACGGAAAGAATACCCACCCGAACGCTCTCTGCAACCTCTTTATAGGAGGGCTGCTTACGCAAAGGCTGGGAGACGTGCTTCTTTGAAGGATTCTCCGTTACTGCCTTGCTGCGTTTAGCGCTAGGTTGCTCCACTTTAGGAGAAGAGTCGTCAGAGCGAGTCCGTTTTTTAAGACTCTCCTCATTCCGCTGTTCTATCTGAAGTGCAGCAATCCTTCTAGCCTCTGCCTCTGTGTGGCCATGTTTTAAAAGCCATTTAAACCTTTTTTTGGCCGCGCCACTGAGCTTTGGCTTGCGCTCTTTGGATGTGGGAACTTCAGTATTCCCGCTGTCCTGTTGGCTATGGTCTGGTGATCTAAGGAGATCCTCCTCGTCTAGGGGGAGTGTATCCATCGCATAGCCGTCAGATGAAGGACTTGTAATGTCCTGGAAATTTTCGGGTTCGTTAAGAGCCCCGGATTGGGTTTTTGGTACATTTAGAGGTGCACCTCCCTCAGAAAAAATGGAATTATCTATTTTGTTCCCACGAGTATGCTCGGAAAGGTTGGTCCATCTCAGCAGAGCCGGCATGCCGAGGTAAGGCTAAGGTTGAAACCGGAGGTCGCCTGGTATCCGGAGTCCATCGTTATAAGACACACTCACGCAGTGCCATTCATCCCATAGGCACGATTGTTTACACCTGGGATTGCGGGTTTTATCGAGTTTTCCTCTCTAGATCCGCCGTATTCAGTCAGGCAGCCAGCTGCACCCCAGGGGGTGCCCACCAGCTGCCTGTGCAGGAACACCTCGGGCAGGATGTGACTCTTCGTCACGTACGGACGGTCTTGACAGAGTGCCTTGCATGGCAAGGTCCTCCCCTGATAGGCGTTAACGTAATTAATCACCTTTATCTTGTCCCCCCTTACATATCTAGCTACATCCCCCTTCATTTTTGGCCAATAAAACTGTTGACAAAGTCTTTTGAAACCCTACATGCCCAGATGTAGATATATCGTGAGCTTCATAAATCAACATCTTCCGCTCTTCCTTAGGTATTACCTGCTTCCAGCTATCCGCTTCTATGGTAAGCGCAGGATATCGAGGCCGAACATGTTTCCACAAAATCCCTTTCTCGATACGCCAATCTGGGAATTT
Source organism: Dioctria rufipes (assembly GCA_963924295.1). Lineage (NCBI taxonomy): Eukaryota > Metazoa > Arthropoda > Insecta > Diptera > Asilidae > Dioctria > Dioctria rufipes. Next base: position 251,036,928 of record OZ002740.1, on the reverse strand, counting down.
TGAAGGAATGCTAGTAATTTCACTCTTCATTCTGGTATGCCACTTATCAATCGAAACTAAATTTTCGTTGATGCAATCTATTACCTGAACTGATCTTGAAAGCCAATCTGGAAGGAGGTGTTCTTTACCTTTTCTATGTACAATTTCAAAATTGTATTGCTGTAGTCGCATCGCCCAACGTGCTAGTCGTCCTGTGGGATCTTTTAGGTTATGTAGCCAGACCAAGGATGCGCGGTCGGTTACGACTGTAAAGTTATACCCTTCGAGATACGATCTTAGCTTCTCGATAGCCCACAGGACCGCTAGGCACTCCCTCTCTGTTGTAGAGTAATTTCTCTCGCATCTGTTCAGAGATCGGCTTAAATATGCGATTATCTTGTCTTCTCCGTCAATATTTTGCATCAGTACTGCCCCTAATCCGTATCCTGAGGCATCGGTATGGACGAAAAATGGAAAATCAAAATCGGGACAATTTAGTACTGGTGCGGAAACTAGTTTATCCTTAATTGACTGGAATGCCTGCTCGCATTCAGGTGACCAAACAAACCTTTTATGTTTCTTGAGAAGCTGGGTAATCGGTGCAATCATTTAGGAAAAATTTGGCAGGAATCTTCTGTACCACGCAACGGTACCTATAAATCTTCGTACCTCAGAGACTGTCTTAGGACTCGATATGTTGAGGATGCAACTTACTTTCTCTGGGTCGACTTGTAAACCTTGTTCCCCTACCACGTAGCCTAAATAACGTAATTCGGGACGACAACATTCGCACTTTTCATAGTTGATGACTAAACCGGCTTCGTGCAGTCTACTTAAAACCTTGTTTAATACTTGCAGATGATCATCAAAATTCTTGGTTACAACAATGACGTCGTCTAGATATACGAAAACATGACTCTCTAAATCAGAAAGGACTCGGTCGATTAAACGCTGCCACGTTGCTGGGGAGTTTGTTAACCCGAAGGGCATTCGCCGAAATTAAAACAGTCCTCGGCCTGGCACAGTAAATGCCGTGTACTGCTTGGAATCGTTTGCCATGGGAACTTGCCAAAAAGCCGATTTAATATCCAAGGAAGTCATGTACCTCGCGTTTCGCAATTTATCCAATGTGGCGGAAACATACGGCAACGGATACGCGTCCTTCTTTGTCACCTTGTTCAGCTTCCTAAAATCGACGCAAAACCGATAACCCCCGTCTTTTTTTTTTTATCATGACTACAGGTGATGCCCAAGGACTATTTGATGGCTCCACTATACCCTCCCGCAGCATGTTATCTAACTCCTCATTAATTATGTTTTGTATCCCAGGTGAAACCGGGTAATAGCGTTGTTTAATAGGTAAGGAATCCGTTTGTATCACGTGTTCAACCATATTGGTAAATCCCAGAACCGAACCCATTTTAGTTTTGGTTTCTTTAATTAAACTTTCAAGTTTTCCTCTTTGGTCCAGGGATAAGTTCGATCTACTTTCAAGGAAATTCAAAAAGTTAGGGCCGTCATTATCAAATTCCCATGCCTCCCTTGCCAAATTCACTGATATTCCCATAGATCTGCAAAAGTCAGCACCTAATATGATCTTATGAGGTAGTTCCGGTATAACAAGTATTTCTAGAACCTTCACTCGTCCTTGTAATTCTAACGGTAAACTGATTTCACCCGCAACATGTATCCTATCTCCATTCGCTAGTGTAGCTGACTGCGCACAAGTATCCCGCAAAGATAGGTTCAAACTACTTAATGCCTCCCATCCTATTCCTCCTATAATGGTTCGAGATGCACCCGACTCCAGCAATCCCACAAGCTTTCCAAAAATTGTCACTTCCAGGAATGGTCGCACATTATCTTTACCACGAGTAAAAACGTAATCCACAAGAAAATGTAATGTGTTATCGTTCCTATAATTTTTCTTAATCAAGGCGGCTTCTAAGGATTTACCGGAGCTCGAGACGCCGCTTATTGTCGAGCTCTTCTGTCGTTTCCCGTCTGTTGAACTTCGTGCTTCCCTGAATTATTAGGAGAATTACTCGTGCCTACTTGATTGGCTTGACTCCCCCTGCAGCTATTACATTGCGATCGGATAATTCCAGGTGTTCCGCAACCGAAACATCTTAAATTTCGACGACAGAATCGGGCTATGTGACCCTCACGACCGCACTTGAAACACTTCATACTAGGTCTTATATAGGTCTCTTATTCCGTGAATCAAGCATTGCTGTAACTGGAGGAGCCTCAGAGGCAATGTATGCTAAATCTGGTTCTAATAGAGTAGTATTACGCTTGTATGGTGGGGGGGGGGGGGGGGGGGCAAATGTCTCAACTGAGGTACGGATTGCTTCTAAACGTCTACCTAAATCTACAAGATCTTGGATGGTATCTACTTCCGTTAAACCTAGTTGCGTTTAATAGAAAGGAGATATATTACGCTGTAAAATTCGAAGCTGTTGAGCTTCCGTTAAAAGAGTCGTTAGCCTAGAAAACATACTTGACATAACTGCAGCGTATGTCCCTATAGTCTCGGCTTTTCCTTACGTTCTCCTTTTAATCTCTCCTAAAAGCCGATCGTCGTAATCAGCCGGCAAGATTTCCTTCCTTAGCTCTTTTACCAAATCTGACCAGGAATGAAAACTAGTTTTGTTTGCTCTGTACCATATTAGGGCACGGCCCGAAAACAAATCGAGAGCGGATCTGAAAAGCTGTGATTTGCTAACCCCTCTAGCTTCACTTAACTCGATCACTCGCTCCAAAAACGAACTAAGAGATTGCCCTTGCTCCCCAGAAAAAGAAATATTCCATTTGTACAATGGCACCCTAGATCGTAAGGATAGTAGAATTATGGGACAAAAAAAATTCATCCTCTGACGCAGACGAATCTCCAGCTGGATCGTCGCCTTCAACTTTAGTTTGTAGTGAACCGAGTGCAAGTATTAATTCTCCTCTAATTTTCTTCTTCGCATTTATGTGTTCCTCTTCCTCAGCTTCCACCCTTTTAAGTCTTCCAAAGGCCCATTCTATTTTAGTAGCGATTTTTTTGTGCTCCGCAGAGCCCAAGTCACTCTTGAAAGTTGATATCAGACCGTTTATTTTCTCAACCTTTTTTGACAAGGCCTCTAAGTCTTCTTCAGCTCCAATCGGATACGGCTCTACCACCGTTGACTTCCCTTCTTCTCAGTTTTTAAAGCAGCCCTCAAATTAACCCGCATATCTTCAACCCTTCCAAGAGGTAAGCCACGAATTGTGAGCTCATACGTAAGTTCTTCGTGGTTAAGCCTGTTAATTTTCATGATCAAAATCGGTGTGGAAACTATTCAATATGGTAATTACAATACGTAAAGACCAATGGTAATAACTCCAGTTAAGCCTGTTCTAAAATTCCTCTCCCAAGAAACTTATATCGTACACTCCAATATCAACGTGTCGAAGCTCATATAAAAAGAAGAAAGGCACCCCCTTTTCCACTAATCGGCTATAAGTTATTAGCACAACAGTATTAACCGCTTCTCTTACCGACGAAATTCAAAATATTTCTTTTAAGGTATCTTACCTTCGGAACTAAGCTAGAACGACCAATCCGAAACCTCTCTAAGGTGGATTTTAGAAAACTGTCTCTAAGCTATCAAAGAAACTAGATTTTCCACGAAACTTGACTATAGATTGAAGTATAAATAATTTTCTAGGGAGTAACCTGGCCAAAATTTTAATATTCCCTATATTTTTAAAATTTAATGTAAGTTTAAGATAATCCAACTTCGCTTATACATGAGAATTGTAACTCCAACTAAATTCACCAACTTAAACTCTTCGAATCGAAAGAAATTTGAATACAAAAATAAAATCTAAATGATCTCTGTGGTTATGTCTATGTATATATATATAATGAACTAACACAATTCCCTGAAGGTGGCGAAACCAACTCGAGAAAATCTCTCTTGACTTACTTGACGGGATCACAACCGAGAGCAGCTTCTTTGGTAACTAATGTCAATATTACCACGACTTGCTTAACTTATATTTAAAATTCCAATTGCTACGAGTTCTACAATTCAATTTGAGATTCAAGGTATCGCCTTAAGTATAATGTCGAATGGGGATTATGGCCTATTCCGACTCGAGTTTTCATTTGAATGTAGCGAGCTTGGCGAGTATTCTACTGATATACCATATTTGGGTCTCTTAGTTGTTTCCCAATCAACGTTTTACGCTTCAATTAGCCTTGCTTTTTACTTAATTTTCAAAATAGCACGAACAAAAAAAAGCAGATCAGTTCCAACTGATTTATGATTTATTTGGGCAACGGACAGCTTAACTATTTCCAAATAATAAATATCATTCCCATTAAAAAAAAAATGAATTTAATTCAAACCAAATCTCTAACTCTTAAAGTAGTTGGACTTTTCCTGCATTAAAAAAAAAATTAATTCCTTGTTCACCCAATCAAGTAACGTTTCATAATTTTGATTACCTTAGTAAGTTTATCAAATTTACCCCGAAATTAGCTTTGAAATGAGTTGATAATTATATATATATTGAATATTGCTAATTATCTTCGGGTATAAACACCTCCTCATACAATCCAGCCGTATTGAGAAATTTAAATTTGTACCCAAATATTCAATTAATAGGACTTTGTCAAATCTGGTTTATAGTTCAGTTAGAGAATGAAATAACAACGCTGCTAGAATTGAAACGTAGCGCAATATATACTAATATATATTCATATATGTATATATAAATAACCTTCTCTGAACTAGTTACCAACACTATAACAAAACCAGATGTACGTAACCCTCCTGCATCAATAACAATATTGCTTTCCGAGCTCGTTTGAACTATTCCAGTTTCAATGCCAAGATATTACTTTACCTTTAGAACTAAATTAAATCAAAAGGTTCTCTCACAAGCGCTTAACTTAGATAGTTTGAATACTTTTCCACCACACAACTGCTGATAAATTATTGACGCGACAGCACTACGTATTTCAGTTACAAACGAAAATAAAGATATTTTCTTTTAATGTACTTCTGAGAATTTAGAGCGAATGGTACATAGTTGACCATTAACTGGTAGGATAGATGACCAGTGATAGCAAATTAGAAGAAACTAAACCAAAAATGGACAAAAGACATAGGTACATAGAGCTATCTACAATACAATCATGTGCCGACGAATTATGTCCAAACAAAAAAAAAGGTAAAATTATTGTACCTTAATGACCTGAAAAGGAAGGAACTCAGCGTTGATACAAACGGAAATGCAAAAGGGAAATAACACAGAATCGTTTTCTAGGTTCTATAATACATACATATAATATGTTTAAAAAAAATATGAACTTCAACTCAGATTGTAATCACTAGAAAGTTTTTAATTTGTTAATCCACTCCCACTAAATTTCCATATTATTGAACACCAATATACATATAAATGGGTGGCTAGCACTAGTAAGAGCAGCCAACCGTTGCAAAATAATAATGTTGAAGCTAAATAATCAATGGAACTCAGGTCATTTCACGGAACTAGGTATACTCAGCATAATGCATGTATGTTATAAATTCATAAAAAAAAAGATGCATAGGAACACTGTAGGAGATTGGTGACAACAATTATTGATGTGGCAATTATACCGCCTAAAACTTTTATAAACTTAAAAGGAAAAAAAAAATCGGGAGAAAAACCTTTCTTAAATTGTTAGACTCAACTTATTCGTAATTAAATGTGCAATATATATATTCTACTCACTCGTTTATACGTATATTCATCGTAACAAAATTTTTTATCTATATCAAAAATTTATTAATACTCGATATATGTCGGAGGAAGAGAGAATATAAGATATACTTCAACTCACAATATTCACAACACATAAACCACCACCATCTGACTGACTGGCAAATCAATTAATCGAAATCACATCCATTGTCGTAGCTATATGAACTAAAGATCTGACCTATAAAAAAAAAATGTTGAAGTACAGCTGCACGCAGGTCGTATCAGTGTGCCCCAATCATGATACAAAAAAAAAAATTTCGAACATGAACAATACTGCTGCTTATCGTAGCACAATAATTCGGTTCCACTTTTACGTGTTGAAAATTCTGAGAAACTCTACAATGTACGTACAGACTTAGTACCGATGAACTTGAACGTGGATTAATGGTCCTTCCGTTTGACCTCTTCGACCTTTGATCTTCAGCTGTGCAACTTTTCTTCCAGATAGATTTTAACATTTTTTTAAATAGCTCTAAATAAAATACCGATTACTATATGTCCACCTGTAAATATAATTTTTATCAGCAAATCAGCTGCACAAGACGTTGCAGGATTCGATTATTAAAATCCAAGATGATACGATTTGAGATTTCTAAATGAAACTACTGCGTAGATTATATACTGGTCACCAGATGTTAAGGTGATTCGATTCCCAGTTATGCTCCTATTTAACCATTTAGTGGCCCCATGTTGGGCGCCAAAATTTTGTTACATTCTCTACAGCACGTAGAAAGCTGGCTCAGGAGACGGGGTGGGTCTTTAATAATAATTTATATCGTAAGTTGAGCGCCACGTGATTTTTCTATTAACGGGTGTTTCACGAAACCGCTTTTAGTATCAGCAGATTCTATTACGGAATAACCTAACTCCAATCACACACACAAGGAAAAATTATAAAAAAAAGTAACGTATTCCGAATAATTCAGTAATTTTAATAGGCTGTTTTATTATTTTTGTTTTGTTGTTTTCGAATTCAATCTTATGCTAAGTATAAATGTAATATATATATATAGGACCAAAACCAACACTAGAAATTAATGGAATTCAATATCTACTTTAATTGAAACAATGCCAGTCAGCCAGCCACTAACAATAATTTTCGCAACCTTTCGTAAATAGATACTTAACTTTTATTTAAATAATTTTTTTTATTCCTGCCTTCTGCCGTCCATCGTGACTTTTCCATTAAATTAGATAGCTTTCAAAAAACATTATGCTCTGGTCCAGGCCCCTTTCTTTTCTACGTTCAACTTCTCCTTTCCTTTTTTTTTTAATAATTTTAACCTTCCACTTTTAAATTCTTTTATTTTTAAACTTTGTGCACCTTTTAATTTTTTTTCGAATCTTAAAAGCACGTCTGCCCTGTTCACTGGCTCGTGAGGAGAGAGACAAAAGCTATTCTCCTTCATCCCGACCATAGAGCTATCTGCCAGATTTTTGACTTGAGTGGTACTTTTAGTACTTCGGTCAACAATAGTGGCTTTTTCGTATGTGCATTCGCTAATTTAATTGGCTACAAAGTTATTGCATATTTTTTTTTTGTGGTTGCGTTCAGTGAATTTTATATTTGCGTGTTGTTTTATTATTTTGTTTTCTTCTTAAAGGGAATCTGGACTGAGCGTTTATGTAAACATGTTATTTGAACTACTTGATATCACAATGTCGAGCAGTAAACAGCAAGCAACAACAGAACTTGATATCTTGAACATGCGCGGCTCTTTGCAAAACTAACTAACTAACTATATTTAGCTAAAGAAATAGAGGAATGAATTAAAAATTTCTTATTTACCATATAACGATTTAGCAATCTAGATCTAAATTCAAGCTATATACTTTAAGATTGAGTATTAAGTACAAGCGCAAAAAAAAAACGCAATGTAAAGTAAAGTAATTTACAGGATTTCAATTTGCTTACTGATTTTTAAATAAAAGTACAATTATTTAAGATTTTCTTTATACTTATCCGAGGATATTAGTTAGCTTACTTTACACAATTTTGTAATCTCTTAGCTAATTTCACAAACTCTTTCCCGTAGGCGGTACCAGTAACGTGTACCTCTCTGTGTATGTGGGTGTGCCTTTTTTTTACCAAATCAGCTTCCTCTATTTATTATCATAAGTGCCCCAGTTTTCCTCTCATTATACAGAATTACCTGCTTTGCAAGGTTGCTGCGATATCCGATGATTTAGACTGATAATTGCTTAGATTTGTAAGGATAGGCGAATGCAGCAATACAAATTTTCCTTCATAATACATAGGGTACTAGATCCACCCTATAATTTCAAGGTTATGACCAGTTGATGTTATTGTAGTAAAATCCAAGTCCCATCAATCCGAGGATAAAAGAAGTCATCGCCTGTAAAACAAATATCCGCAGTAAACCGGTTTTACAATAACACATAACACAGTCAGGACGGAATACATTCCTTACACTGAACACTCACAAAGATAAACTTCCTTGAGGACCGTAACATCTGCCTAAAACAAAAAAAAAATAGAACTTGTGAAATAAAACTAATAAGAAAAAAGTAATAAAAATAATACTTTAATCTTCTGCAATAAAATAATAAACATAAAAAAAAATAAGCCCGGGTACCATTAATACAGGGTACTTAGAGGATTAAAGTTTTGATTGTTTAGAGTGCCACAGTACTCCACCTGTGGACCCTTAGAGAGGCTTCATCCCTGCCTCAACAAGACGTTTAACAAAGAAGGAAGGAGGGAAGACCATAACAATACGTCAACTAAAACAACTGGAAAAACGCCGCAAACATCAACAAAATCTACAAGTTCTAATCATTATCACCAGCAACGCTTCCAACTATAAGGTATCGCTCGATTAACTGCTCGGCGTAGCATCATCAGGAGCAATCGAAGTAACAACAATTACCCACAACGACAAGGAAATCCAAAATTGTGGAATAAGTTAAAGGTACAGTGAAAAGCATTTTTCTCTTCTCCTCATCTTGTATTTTAAATTAATTTTTTTTTTATTAATATATTAATTCAATAGAATATATGTATACAAAAGTGAAACATAGTTATTTCCAAACATGATCAATTTTATTTGAAATTTTTTTTAAGACTAACTGTTGAATTTATAGCGAGATGGAGCCGATGATCCAGGATGAAAGGTTACAATGTAAGTTAAACAGCTCTGACTTGTGTCTATAAAAGATATATTTCAAGTGACAGTTTTCAGTATACAAAAACATGTGTAAGGCAAATTCAAGTAGGTGATTAGTTCAAACATTCATTACTAGATGGATATCAAGTTTATGTCGTTAATAATAATTAGTTCTTATATTGATTAATAGATGGATTCAACAGTTGATGTCGTTGTAATTAGGACTCGAACACATATTCCAACACACCTCCTCAACGTCAGCAACTCAGTCTTTCAAAACTGCATACCAAGATTTTTGAAACACTGATGATGCTTGACCTCTGACAAGCCTTTGGTAAGTGCATCAGCTGGCATATCACTTGATGGCATGTAGTCTAGAGTCAGCGCTAGACGTCGCAACCACTCGTTGCTTCCATGATTCCCAGGATATGGCAGACCCTCTAAGAATAAAGGCAAATCCTGTCTGCGATTTCCTGTCATTTAGGTCTTCCGCCCAATTAGAATCGACGTACGAATGTAATACCTTGTTTGTTTTTTGATAACTAAGGCTTGCTGTCTGGGTTCCTTTAAGATACCTTAGCACAGAAAGTTTCGCATTCCAATGTTGCTTTCTTGGATCTTGACGAAATTGTGCTAAAGTGTTGACACTATAGGCAATGTCTGGTCGACTGTAAATAGATAAATGCATTAGTGAGCCATCAATAGTTGGTTCATTTTGTACTTTAAGCTTTGACTGTAAGGGTAACTTCCTAGGTTTGCAATTGGTTAGGTTAAATGCTTGAAGAAGTGTTTCAATGTATCCTGATTGAGTGATCTTAATTGATTTTTTATCTTTTTTGATATCAAGTAAAATAAATAAATTAGGTTCATGGATTTCACGAATGTCGAAATCTATCTCTAGGAGTTTCTTTAAGTTTACATAAAAGGTTTCAACATCGGTCGCTATTAGTGTATATCATCAACGTATACAACTGCGATAGTGAGGTTGACTTTCGTTCTGTAAAAATAGATTTATCTATCGTAGCTTGAGTTTTCGAATCCAATTTCTTTTAGTTTTCTATCAAGTCGTTGATTCCATTGGTGACTTGTTTGCTTTAGTCCATATATAGCCTTTTTTAACTTGCATACTTTATTCTTATTTTCTTCAGAGATAAACCCCGTCGGTTGTTCCATATATATATCTTCATTTAATTCGCCATATAAAAAGGCTGTTGAAACATCTATGTGATAAAGTTTTAAATCCTTTTCCATAGCTATGGCAAACATTAGACGTACTGAGCTAAGTCTCACCACAGGAGAGAAGGTTTCCGTATAATCCACTCCAAACTCTTGTGTGTAACCTTTTGCAACTAGTCTTGCTTTACGACGTTTTATTTCACCATTCACTCCATACTTTGTCTTGAAAACCCATTTGCTGTCTATAACATTCTTATTTTCAGGACGATCTATCAAGCTCCATGTATGATTCTTTATCAGAGAATCATATTCTTGATTCATAGCAATCTTCCATTCTTCGGCATCTGATGATTTTTCAATCTCCTTTAAGGTTTTCGGATCTCTAGCTTGAGTGGCTATATTCGCATTTTCCGTCAGCTTTCTAGTTGATCCCTTTTTCTTTTCTTTTTTACTTATAGTCATTCCTTTAATCTTCTGGTTTCTATTTATAAGTGCTGCTTGCCGCTGTGGCCTTGGGTTTTTATAATCCAGCTGGGGTACTTCTTCTTCTGTTGATACCTCTTCGATATTTGATGATATGCTGCTCACCGATGTGCGCCCTTTTTTTAATTCTTCATCTCCTATCACTTTATCTTCATTTTGTTGAAACTGTAAGGTATCATGGACTTCAGGTTTAATGTCGTCGGCTTTTATTTCTTTTTCTTTAGGCACATGCTCCTTCCATTTGTCAGTATCAAGCTCAAATTCGTAGAAATTGTCTCCTTCAATCATTTCTCCTTCAACTTCCTCGGTGAATCTTACATCTCGACTCTTGATAATGACTCTGGATCCTCTTTTCCATAATCTGTAAGCCTTGGAATCCTCTGCATATCCGATGATGACATATTCATCACTTCGCGGATCAAACTTTCCTCTCGAGCCTGATTTATCCAAGACGAAATACTTAGAACCGATTTCCTTCAAATGTTCTACAGATGGCTTTTGTGTGTGAATCATTTCAGCCCACATGAACTGAGGAAAACTTGCTTTAAGTATAAGACAACGAGCCATTTCAATTAATGTTCTATTAGCTCGCTCAGCTATTCCATTTTGTTGAGGAGTATACTATACTGTGAATTCATGTTTAATTCCATATTCGTACATATATTGGTTAAATGCTTTACTACGATATTCTGTGCCATTGTCCGACCTAAGAGTTTTAATTTTTTCACCAGTAGGGTAGACCGGAGTTAGTTGACTATAGGGGTATGTAGACTCATTGCGATTAACTAAGCAAGCATCGCAACGAAGCTGTCTGAATTTGATTGTGTATTCAGTCAAATAACGTGCCTCATTGTAGCAATAGTGTTCGAAGCTAGCGCACGTCGTTCGAGGAATTATAGAAAAAGACGGAATTACAAGCGCGTGAGTAAAAATTTTGTTTCATATTAAAATGTTGTTGTCATATCTTCTATAGTCCCCCCGCAAATCAACCAAATCAAAGCTCGAAACAGACACCCTTAATATTATTAAGTCTCATACCACATCTCCACCGAATTTTCCATCTACTACTTCAAAAAACTACAATGACTGAAGAAACCGTTTCTTTCGATGAGCTATGCTCATCTCAAATATGAAAAAACAAGGAAATTAGGATAATCCTAGGCGTTTATCACCAAGCCGGTAAAGCGAAACGTACTAATACCTTTGTGAACGGTAAATTACAACAACTAGAAGAAATATGGAGCGCCTTCGAGAAAACAGAAGAACAAATAGTTCAGCATAAAGACTTCACCACCGATCACGATTATTTCAAAGAATCGTGCTCAGACAAAACTGAGGACTGGTACATGTTGACGAAAGCAACACTTTCCGAAAGATTGAAATCAATCTCAGAAAGTAATATGAACCAGCAAAAACCCTTTCATATCCCATCACCAAGAGCTTCGTGGATAATTCCAACCAAATCACAAGTTACAGAAGCTAATAAGGAAACAGATGGTCCACAAAATGAAAGTATTTTCAGAAGTCTAATTACCAAAATTAAGTCAATTACTCGCGTGATACAGTCATTGAACCCAGATATCCTACCTACAGCAAGCAGAACATATTTAGAACAAAAACTAAATATTCTGAATAAATACTGGGCAGTATTCGAGGAGCTCAAAAACGCATTCCAAACACAATCTACGTTACAAGATTTAGAAAACAAATATTCCTCCGAAGATGTAATCGCAATTCAAGAACAGCTAGATACCCGCTTCCCTAATTACCAACATGACACACGAAATAACTCATCACACTTTCACAATGAAAGCACAGAAATCAAAATTTCACATATTTCCCTATCAGAAATTAAATCGTTAATACCAAATTTTAACGGCGATCCAAAAGACCTCCATAAGTTCGTGTCATGTTGTGTGATATTAATAGACTTTATCCCAATATTTACCATACAACCCTGTTTTCAATAATTAAAAGTAAACTATTTGGAGATGCCTACAATGTACTTAAGTACAATGATACAAGCAGGTGGTCAGATTTGAAGCAAATACTACTCGAAACATTCGAAGTAAAATTAGAAGAAAAGTCTGTACTCCAATCAAAACTCCAAAACACAAGACAAAGAGCAGGAGAGCCTGTCAAAGAATTCCTGCAACGAATTAATATGACACATGCTCAATTGAACGAAGCCACGCATTCATATACAACAGATAAACTACTGTTAAACTCTCTCGTAAAGGACAACGAAAAACAAGCTATTAGAGCAATAGAGGATGGACTAATTAGCGAACAACTCCAAACATTAGCCAAGCTCCATGAAAATAGAGCATTAAAGCCCATAACGTCATATATTGGTGAGCAAGCATCACGCCTAGAATCAAAGGCAACAAAATTAGCAACCAACTCTTCTCGTACTGCTCAATTAATACAAGTGCAGATCCCGTTTTGTTACAAATGCAGGACGCAGGGACATTTAGCTCCAAATTGTCCACAGAACATTCGTACAAACCCAATCCCAAATAACTATTTTTCAAATAATTTAAACAAAGGTAATCCTACTAAAAAAAGTGATACTTTCAACAACTCCACCCCCTCATGCAGGTATTGTCATAAATTAGGACATACCCTAGAAGTATGCATGGCGAGAATAGCAAACCATGGGAATTTCTACAGACAAAATACAAATACTGTTGCCCAAAACTTCAGGAATCGAGCAGAAACCTCAATACAAATACACCACTTCAAAAACAGATCAACTTCAACAAGGTCCCAGATCTTAGTTATAGAAAAAAGTCCCCTTCCTCGACAATACAACCTCGAAATGAAATAAGGTCAAATAACGGTCACGTACAAAATCCGAGAATATTTTTAACACACTCGGAAAGCAAATAAAGGCGAGAGGAATTAGTCGGCAGCCCCTCGCAAATCCAAACAAAACCCGACATTCACACCAATCCGAATTAAATACACCAAAACTATTAAATGATCACATAACGCTGAAAATACCAATTATTATCAGTCCTAATTCCATTACTATTTCCATATCTACCAATGTATGCTTGAATAAAGAAACAAAGCTCCTCGTAGACACAGGAGCAGAAATCAGTTTATTAAAGTTCAATACTCTGAAAGCAGGTAGCACTTACTATAAAGATGCAATCTGCAAAATAAATACTTTATTTACGGAATCTACGACTACAGAAGGATTAATACTGGCAAAAATGTCAGACACATCAAACAATTATTTTCTAATAGAGCATCCCTTCCAAATAGTAGGAGAAAACTCAGCCTTGGCATATGACGGCCTAATTGCCCACGACTTCTTGTCCAGATACAACGCTTGTATCAATTATAAAGACAATTACATTTCCTTAGAGGTGAAGCAATGTCATTCATCTTATCCCATAGAGCAATATCGCTCAGATTATCCAAATACATATCTTAGATATTATAACAATGACAAAAGTCTGAAACAAACAATGTAAGTGCTAATAAAAGCAAGTTACCCAGTATCTTAACGGATTTAAACACCAAGCGTGAAAAGTACCCCAAAAACAAATATTCTACAAAAACCGGAACATATTTTCCAATCCAATGAAAACCGAAATGAATCGGACAAACTAAATAATAAAATTATTAAAATTCCCGCTCGCTCTGAATCCATAATTCAAATTCCAACTTTGTCAACTACGGAATCAGTATATTTTAAAAAAGAGGTAAAGCCAGGGTTGTTCATAGGTAATACCATAGTCAACCCATCACAAGGAATGACAAAAGTCCTAGTTCTCAACACGAATGAGCAGAACGTCGAACTGGCAATTAATGATATGAATCCAGAATGCCATGACCTTAATGACTTCGATTGCATCTCTACGGATTCCAACAGAGATCCAATCTCTTCTACTTAGAAGGGGATTTCCTAACATTTACAAATGCAGCCGAGCAGAAAATCGAAACAGTCCCAAATAAACCTTACATATACACTAAACCGTACAGACTTCCAGAAACAAGCCGAAAAGAAATTACTCGGCAAATAAAGGAAATGTTGGATTCGGAGATAATAAGCCCTTCAAGTAGTCCGTGGAATTCACCCCTACTTCTAGTTCGCAAAAAGTCGGATGAGCATGGGAACAAAAAATGGCTAGTCATTGCAGATTTCCGCCGAGTAAATGATATTACTATTGGCGACGCTTACCCATTACCTAATATTACAGACATATTAGATCAATTGGGTAAGTCCAAATATTTCACAACGCTAGACCTCGCCAGCGGATTCCACCAAATTCGCATGGACGGTTAGTCTAGAGCAAAAACTGCGTTTAGCACTGCCTATGGTCATTACGAGTTTAACCGTATGCCATTTGGATTAAAAGTTGCATCGGCAACCTTCGAACGTGCCATGAATAATGTCCTTTCCGGACTCCAAGGCATTTACTGTTTCGTATACATGGACGATATCGTAGTCCATGGATACAACCTTAAAGACAATAATACTAGGCTCGCAAACGTATTTAGACGCCTTCGGGATTTCAATTTAAAATTACAACCCAACAAGTGCCATTTCCTAAGAAAAGAAATAATGTATCTAGAGCACATCATTACTGAGCATGGAGTCAAGCCAGATCCGGCAAAAATTAAATCAGTTCAATCTTACCCTAGGCCCAAGAAAGAAAAGGATATCAAAGCCTTCCTTGGTTTCGTCGGATATTATCGTCGCTTTAGTCCCAATTTTTCCAAAACTGCAAAACCTCTTACTAACCTTCTGAAGAAGGACGCACCTTTTAAGTTCGATGCAATTTACGATGAAGCATTTTGCGAATTACGAAACAAATTAATATCAACACCAATCTTGTCCTATCCGGATTTCGACAAAGATGCCAGCGACTACGCCATCGGAGCAGTTCTTTCCCAATCGCCTATGTGAGTCGAGCTCTCAATGGTGCAGACACTCGTTACTCAACAATCGAAAAAAGCTTTTGGCAATTGTTTTCGCAGTTGAGCAATTCAGGCCATACGTTTCTGGTAGACAGTTTACTATCATAACTGACCATAAACCATTAGTATGGCTAATGAATCTAAAGGATCATTCCTCAAGACGAATGAGATGGAGAATACGTTTTGAGGAATACGACTATAAAATAATCCATAAACCTGGATAGCTCAACACGAATGTAGACGCTCTCAGTAGAGCTATCCCACAAAATTCCGAAAAACTAACGGAACCAACTACCCATGTAAATGTGATAACCAGGAATCAAGCCAAAGCTCAGGCGAATTTAGATACACCCAATCCAAATGTTACTACTCCAAATCCAGATTTATCAGTAGTAAACAGATCCTCAGTGATAATAA
This sequence comes from Dioctria rufipes, assembly GCA_963924295.1. Lineage (NCBI taxonomy): Eukaryota > Metazoa > Arthropoda > Insecta > Diptera > Asilidae > Dioctria > Dioctria rufipes. The sequence goes on along the minus strand of OZ002740.1, from coordinate 251,021,026 downwards.
CCGAGACCAATTTCCCATTACTTTTAACTAAAAACACAAATCCCAAATTTTTCATCTTGCCAATGCAAGATACAGATCTTGAAAGAGTGCTAAAATCTAAACTAAATCTCTTAGACAAACCTCCTCTATTAGTAAACGAACTGAACTTCTTTAAGAATAAAGACTCCACAGTAATCATTTCAAAAATCAATCTACCTTGCCGATCTCAAAGAGATAGACTAGATATTGAAAAGGTTTTAACTGCTCATATACAGAAGCAAATCAGTTAGGTCAAATAAATATCTCCTTCCCAGTATTAGACAAGCAAAATTTATCAACTATTAGGAACAGTTTTACCAAGGTCTTGGTTAACCAAAAAATAAATATAAAACTTCATCAAGATTGCATAAAGTATTTATTGTGATATTGAACAAGTTCTGAAAGATTTCCATTCTCTACCAACGGGAGGCCATCAACGTGTCTCCCGTACAATCAAAAGAATAAAAAGCAATTCTATTGGCCTGGCATGTCGGACGATGTTGTAAGATATGTAAGAAAATGTAAACTTTGTCAAGTAAACAAAGTATCCAGAAATCCTAAGATTCCTATGAAAATCTCAAGCATAAGCGCAAAATCTTTTGAAAGAGTGCACCTAGATGTTGTGGGACCTCTCCCAATTTCCCATTCTGGAAATAAATACATCCTTACATTTCAAGACGATTTTTCCAAGTTCTCTGAGGCTATTCCCATAGTCAACACTGAATTTAAGACATTAGCGGAAGCCTTCACGACAACAATAGTTTGTCGACATGGCATTCCAGAAGGTATCCTAACAGATCAGGGATCTAACCTCATAGGTGGCATATTCGCCGAGGTATCTAATCTGCTAAAGATCAAAAAGCTCAAAACTACTCCATATCACCCTCTAACAAATGGTGCATTGGAGAGAAGTCATAGAACTTTAGCAGAATACCTCAGATCTTATGTAGCGAAAGATCCTCAAGACTGGGATACATGGATTCCATATGCCATGTTTATCTGCAATACCACACCTCACTCGAGTACAAATTATACTCCCCGCGAACTCCTGTACGGATTTCCAGCCGAAATCCCAAATAACCTAAAATCATCTCCGACCGTTTGCTATAATTACGATAATTATGCAAACGAGTTAAAAGCACGTCTACAACACAGCTATAAAATTCAGAAAGACATAGCCATGGCCAAAAAGAGAAATCAAAACTCCAATATGACAAAAACAGTTCCAAAATCCTTCGATATTGGGGACAAAGTCTTAATAAAAAGCAGAGTGAGAGATAAAAAATTCTCACCACTCTGGACAGGTCCATATTTGATTGTAGAAATCAATTCTCCTGAGGACTCCACTGTGAAAATAAATAATAAAAATAAAAGAGTCCATAATAATGACTTAAAACTTTTCTCGGACTAATACAAAATTTCATCTACTACAAAATCACCGCAAATGAATAAAACAATATCATCTTCCACGTCCTCACAATGATTCAAACGGCATTTTTCTTAATCTGTATCCCATTCATTTCAGGCTCGTACTACAGATAAACCTTATTATAGCAAATATAGAATACAAAAATATGCTCCTAGTAACTCAAAGTAGGAAACAAAGAGCTTTATTCAATGCTATAGGCTCCATTTCCAAAGCTCTTTTCGGCACATTAGATGAAGATGATGCCAAGTTGTATGATGAACAAATTCACAACCTCACTTTAAACCAAAACTGCCTCCTCTCCCTTATGAAAATCCAGACCGCGATAATCGAAGCAACAGCTCAAATATTCAATAAAAGTAGGGCCGCAATTGAAAAGGAATTCCTGAATATGCATAAAAAACTAATTTCAATACAAATATCTACATCTTTAATGAAAAATAGAACACTGGATAATAAAATATCCATTGAAATAGAATCATTAATCTCCCTTGTTTCATTAATGACATTCAGATATCAAAATACACAGTCAGAATTAATTGGAAAATTTCACCCTACACTAATATCGCCTAACAAAATTGAAGAGATTTTATTAAATATTAGACAAGAATTACCAACTTCTATGATACTGCCCATAAATCCAAGGGACAATTTATTTTCACAAATTTACAAATTAAGCACAATATCTGCAAATATTTTTAACAACAAAATAATCATAGAACTTCGAATCCCACTTCCATTTAAAGAACCCTACCAAATTTTCAAAGCAATGCCATTACCAACAATCCTAAACGGTTCATTCATTTATATTGAACCATTAAAGGAATATATATTAATTGATTACAATCGTGATCACTACATCGAATTAACACTTCAGGAAATCCACAAGTGCGCAACGTTGGACATTACACACTTTTATTGCAAAATTTCATCACCCATCGTAAATACGAACAATAGAGTAAATCAATGTGAAATCAATTTAATAAAGAAGGAAAGTATTACATCAAAATGTAAAGTTTTGCCTTTAAAACAGAACTACTATATGACACAATTATCGCAGCGAAATGCATGGCTTTTCTCCCTTGAAAAATCCTTCCATATAGACATCGTTTGTGAAGATTCAATTAGTTCAGAAACCCTGCAGGGAACAGGAACAATATTTATCGACCCAGGTTGTTATGTCCGCAGCAAAAAATTTATCTTGCACGGACATAACGTAAGAATATCAAAATTTAACTCCCATTTCATCCCAACAACAAACATTTCCAACATAATCGAAAATATGACGCTTCACTCTATGGAAACGTACAGAAGAACAAATCCTTTAAAAATCAAAAACAACATGGACGTCGATGAATTTTTAAAATCCATTCTTCTTCAAGAAGAACGGAAAGCAAATCCACTAAACCCAATTAATAAGCATCATATCCATCACTATGCTCTATCATATCTAACAATAGCATTAATTATCGCTATTGTAATCACCTACGTGTACATAAAAAAACAAATCAAAAGTCCACAAAGGTAAAAATATACCTCTGGAACCGGACCATATACTTGCAGATGGGCCCACGGCGGAACCAAGAAAGTGTAACTTCATCATAACCCCTGATCCCAACAGAAGAACTGCAGATTGTTCAGCTAATTAATTTTGATATATTTAAATATATGTACTATATATAAGCATATATCTCGTGGACTCTCGCTCCCAATAGACATAAACCCAATGATTTCAAGCACGGGGACCTTTTATAGAAAATACAGACATTAACAAACAGAACAGGTACAAACAGAGGGCTATTGTTATGACAAACAAAAGAACTGAACAACTGTAATTCCTTCTTACGGAAATTGTACTCATCGAAATGAAAAAAAATAACATCGAACGACACAATCCCAAACAAAACAAATCCGATTCAAATATAAAACGAGTGGCAAAACCCCTTCTGGTACATACGTTAACATTAATAACCATGAACAATAGCAAATACTTTGGCCAACCAACCTACATATTTTATCAATTAGGTACGCATTGGGTAATCTTAACCAATCTCCCTCACAAATAAGTGTCACACATGAAATATGTGACAACAAAAAAAAAAAAGCAAGAGCCGACTCAAATCACAACAACTAAGAAACACCACAAAAAGGCAAAAAGGAAGCAAAAGTAGAAAACCACAAAATAACTCATATATATATTGAATTTTAAACTTTATTTAGTAAAAAAAAATCCGTAAGTATGCAATATTATATCATAATAATAAAAAAAGAAAAGGATTAAAATTTATAATTCCTCTGGGTCCGAAACCGTCAAAGGCAGCCGCAAATGTAGCTCCACCGGATTAGGAGAGGGGTAATAAAAAGATCTCCCAGTCAGTATAAGATCGGCACCTTTAAAAGAAAATGAAAGCACAATTACACCATGCAACAATCAAACATTGATTTTAAGTTAACTTACTTAAAGCCGACACCGACATTTCATAATTAGGCCAGAGCGAGAAGTGAATCGGATGATACTCGTCAGTACGAGGCCGTGCTCCCCATATTACCAGCGATTCACGACCCGGGCAGTTGAACTTGAGCCGTATCGCCCCCTTCCAGCGAGGCCAAATACGCTCAACATAGATCCCTTCAACGAGGACAATATAATAAGCAGGAGCCCGGTAGGCCTGCCTCGACACCCTCATGGCGAAAATCATCTTTACAAAGGCGTTTACTTCCATCCTTTTTGTCGACTAAGACCACAGGGCTTGAGAATTCGGACTCACTAGGCTGGATTATTCCTTCATTTAGCCAATTGTCAATCTGCTTCTCAACATCTTCCTTTTCGGCTGGTGCCAGCCTTCTAGGCCTCAAACTGATGGGGCTTTCATCTTTCAAAATTATTTTCATTTCGAAATTTATCGCCTCCGTTTGCTCAGGTTGATAAGTCTTAATAATAAGTTCCAAAATCTTAGATTTGTATTCGGATGCACCTACTTCCGGTTCGCTTAACTCTTCGTTGAAGTATGTTTCATTGGTCAAATTCTCTTCCTTTGTTACCAAAACTGATCCTCCCTTAAGCAGAACATGCGTTCCTTCTAGTCTGTCACGTCCAACAAGCATTTCAGATCGTGAGTATCTCTCAGATACAACATGAATATTTGGTCGTCTATACTCACATCAGCAACAAAAGTACCTAAAGTTTTTACTGACGCCTCTGAAAACCCTCGTATGCTAGTACTCATTCCTATTATGCGCGGCAGACCTAACTCCACATAGACATCAGCTCGTAATAATGTGAGGTCACTACTCGTATCGATTATACCTTGCACCGGCTTCCCGTTAACAAGGATTTGTTTGAGTGGTGAGCTACATAAGTATGTTTCAGGTCGCGAAGCCTTCACGTGATTACTCTGTTTATGTTTTTGTGGGCATTCCGCCGCCTTGTGTCCTTGCCCTTTGCAATAGAAACACCTAAATCCGCCCTCTCGTTCCTTACAATTTTTTGCTTTATGCCCTCTCATACCGCAGTTAAAACACTTTTCTTGTTCTGTCTTTTTATTATTCTGGAGTTTCGATGTATTTGTATCATTGCGTCGTGAGAGTTGTATTTTCTCTCTATAGTTTTTATAAAGGTCCAACCTACTTTTAAATTCTTTATAATTTGCCACTCCGTACAATAGTACGTTATTGTGATGACTATCATCAATGCCATCAATGACATATTGAATTATGGCTGATTCTTCTACCTGTCCCTTCGCACCTATTTCACGCATTTTCAAAAAATATTCGTAAGCTGACTCATCCCTATTTTGTTTACGCGCACTCAATTTCCGATGGATATCTGCACTACTTATTACTTCAGAAAATTGTTTTAATTCGCGCCATGAACAAAGATTTGGCTGAGATCTAATTGCCAATTTCGCGAAACCGGTCAGTAGCCTCTTCGCATACAATAAATATTCGAGATCAGTCCAACCTATAAGCGCACCCATATTTTCTAAATCTTCTACCCAATTTTTAATGCTATATTCGTCACTACCCGAAAATTGTGAGCGCGTATTCGACACATCCTGCGAGGAAAAGTTTAATAACCGCGATCGATCGACTACTGTTCCTGAATGACTCGCCATGTTATCATCTCGTTGACTTAATTCTTCAAGTCTTTTTTCTCTCAACAATAAAGCACTTTCTTTGCGTTGTAACGTTGCTTCTCGTTCCGCGAATAATTCTTGAATTTCTTAAGTTAAATGTAGTGATTCGGGAATAGAATTTTGTAGGGTACAAGATCTAAGCCTCTTTTTATTTTTAGGCATTTTATACAATAGTCCTTCTCGATTTATTAGTAAAAATCAATAACGACACTAAGCTATTATTTTTCGAACTAAAAATGTATATTACAATTTAATTGTTTTATCTTTTAACTTAAATAGAAAGTCCAACAAACTACAAAAAGTTTTTAGAATTAAAAAGTCATTTACTTCAAAATGGTTCTCTGTGATCGCCTAAGAGTATGCAACTATTTGACAAGTCTGTGTAATCAATTATTTTTGATCGTTACTGTACCCGAACTTTATGGTTTGAACACTGACTAAAGCTCATTTAGTACAAAGAGCGTACTTTGACAGTTTTCGGAGCCTCCTGAGATTTCTTGCGGCCCTGCTCAAGACCAATCTAATGTGCAGCTGTAGAAAGTAACAACCAAAGCACTTTTCACCGCTGATAAACCAAATGGCCAACCTTTAGAGCACTTATTTCAGCAATAACTCACTTCTGTGAACCAGCAACAATTCGTAATTATACAAAATACCTGTTTTTTAATTTTCCCCTTTGACAATTTGGTTTCGCTATAAACGTTGATACTACAACGCTGAAATTTTTATTCAGTTCTACACAAGCTGAAGTGTACGATTCCAATGCGTATCCCACGTTGGTTTCGACGCCTTTCTTAATTGCAATTCCTCCGTGCAATTACTCGAAGTTTTTATGTCGTACTCCTACGATTTATCCCTTGCGCTCTTGCGGCAGATTAACTCGCATCTAGCCCCTTTCCATCCATCCCGGTTGAGCCCCCAAAATTTGTGGGAATCTTTTGATAAATTATAAACTCCGATTGATACAAATAAAAACAACTTTAGTTATATTAAGTGGTATAAACGTTAATTTAATATGATAATAATACTGATGGGAGTGGATGGCGGTGGCGGCGATGACGTCTGCTGCTCCTCCTATGTTGCCGGTACGGGAGTCTCTCGTGTTCCCCGTTTCTCTGTTCCTTCAGCCCAGCAATGCCAAATCGGCGGGTACGGTCAGCAAATGGGTGATGTGGGATTTACAATTTTGGAATCCCACATACATACCACTCAGAGCATCATTGGAGAGACCAGTATTACAACACGAAGGAAGATTTCTACCACCGAGAGTCTCATCCGAGACCTATAATGTACCACGGACGATTTTCAACGAAGACCATATTAATGTATAATTTACCACTCGGAGTCTTAATTAAGACAATTAATGATCACAAGAAATTCCGTTTTTTTTTAACTTTTCCCTGTGGATAATTACTCTCTGCAGCAACAGTTCGTTATTCTTCATAAACTTCTTCTAGATCTTCTTCGTCGAACGCCACTTCTCCCAGCGACCACCAAGGCTTTATGCGATCTGCGGCTTGTACGGATTCATACGGCTTCCGACTGACTTGAGTTGAGTTGGTATCGGTCATTAGGTAATACAGTTTTAATTTTGATATGGACCTCTATATCGTGGTTGAACTTTTCTCGATTATCCTGTTGACACTGGCTCTTGTTTAATTAATATAAGTTCTCCTACCATATATCTTTTAGGAGGTTTATGAGTTTGATTGTATTTCTCTGCTTGTTTACGTTGTTTCTCGTTGATGCGTTGCACAACTTTTTTTTTCGTAATGCGGCAATCGGTATCTCGTCTTTGGCCTCATTTTCGACTTCGCCATCTTGAAGTGCAAGTAGTAACTTGTTCTTGAGGATCGTTCTAGGATGATAGCCAAGTAAAAGTTCCTGTGGAGATTTTCCGGTAGTTGAGTGTTGTAAACTATTCATTCGTCTTTACCCCTTTTGTTATACAAACACTTTATGCAGCAATTTATATATTTCTTAATAATCTGTCGCATGCTTGGGAACCAAAAATGTTTTGCAAGTATTCAACGGTACAAGCATGTCCACAGTGTCTCATATCGTCATGCGCTAATTTAATAACCCTCCATCGAGCTCCACATGGTACAACGAATCGTAACCCTTTTTCAATGTTTTTATATAACCGATTATCTTCTAACTGGTAGATTCCTTACTCCATCCATATCTTCGTCGTTTAACATCGTTCCATCTAAAATCTTCCAAATTCGAATTAGTGTCGGGTCTTGGGATTGGAGAGTGGCTATCCAATCTTCTTCCTGCATTCCCACAATTATAATATATTATGGCTTACTGGTTCCATTTCCTTCCCTTTCTCGTGGGGGCAACGGCTGAGAGCATCTGCATGACCCATTTGGGTTCCTGGGCGGAATACTAAATCGAAGTCATATTCTGATATCCTAAGCCACCAACGAGCGATTCGTGGTACTAAGTCTTTTTTTATCCTGAGTAAGTTTGAGGGAATTGCAGTCTGTAACAACTTTAAAGAGCTTATGTAGAAGATAGTGCTTAAAGCGTTCAAGGATTTCCACGACAGCCAACGCTTCGAGTTCGTAACTATGGTATCGCGTTTCACAATCAGTTGTTGCTCGACGAAAATATGATACGGGCCTAGCGTTTCCGTCCGATTCCTATTGCATTAGGATGCCTGCCAAACCATGACTGCTGGCGTCCGTGTGCAGTTCGTGCTCTGCGTTGAAGTCATATAATGTTAAGAGGGGTCGCTGAGTAAGTGTTTCTTATAACTGCCTAAAGGCTCCTTCCTGTTTCTCCGTCCACGTAAATTCGACTCCTTTTCTTAATAATTGACTGAGTGGGGCAGCTATATCTGAGAATCCGCGGACAAATCGCCGAAAGTAACCTGCAAGACCTAAAAATTGCTTCACCTTTTTCATTGTCTGTGGTCTCTTGTATTCCTTAACCGCTGCTGTCTTCGTTTCACCTGGTTGCACGCCTCTATTTGAAATTTCATCACCTAGGAATGTTATTTTACTTCGTAGAAATTCACATTTTTTATGTTTAATGTTAGTTTCGCCTGTTTTAGTTCATTCAGAAATTCCTTCAAGACCTCCACATTTTTTTCTACAGTATCGGTCGCAATTAAAATATCGTCCTTGTATGAAAATAAATCTTTTGATCCCAATCGTCCCGTAATTTCTGCCATTAGTCCCATAAAAACAGCTGGTACGTTGTGTTATATATTTATATATATATGTACGTACCGGGGCGGATTTTCGTATATTGCCTCTGGATTACACTTCAAAACACTGTTCCTTTGTTTTTTTTCATTTTTTTTAAAATTCCACACAAACTTCCCTTTGTTTTATAACAATTTTCTAAAACTTCTTTTGATTTTAACCACTTCTTTTGATTTTTAACCATTTCTTTTGAATTTTAACCTACTGTACCGTCACCGAGACCGCGCCTAACCAAACTTTCCAAACAACTTATTTTTCCTTTTTTTTAAGAACTCTACTCTCGTTTTTTTAATTATATATCAAAACTCCTTTTCCTCTAAAACTCCGCTCGACTCTAGCGTATGGGACTTTTTTTTTTAAACGCAACACTAATTTTTTTCTAATTTTCCGCCGCGAATAATATTTTCCTGCATACGTTCTTTGTTTTCAAAATTCAACTCGGCTCTTGATCACTTTCAATCAAATTATCGAGTTCTACGGTTACAGCTTTATCGACGCGCGTACCTAGTAAAACCCCACAGCAGAAACAGCAGGAGTATCTTTATCCCGTCCGTTAAAATTCAATCAAGACACTTAAATGGTCTCTACTTCAGTCTGCACAAAAAGAGCGTGTTGGAGATCTCTTCCGTATGGCTCCAGGTGAAAGGACCAGACGCCAAAAGGAAGAAAACAAAAAAAATACAATGTTTCTCCCCAGCAGGTTACACTTTAAGTTGTTTGTTCGAAATTTATCAATTATGGTTTTTTTTTTTTTAATAGTTTCTTTACTTATTTATTTAATTTATTAATTAATCTAGAAAATCCTTTAGATACTCTACCCACCTGGGGTTCGAGTGCCAATCGTAAAGGAGACTGTAGCAAAAATTTAGAGAATCTGTTCGGTATGATGTCAGGCCAATAGGAAAATCACCGATAGTAGTGCTCACCGTTAGACTAAGAGTTTGATTTGTTTATCGAAGTTTATGGGCTAAATGGCGAGAATTTTCCTACCGTGAGATTAATGTCCAAATTGTTTACTTAAGTGTATCAAAGAGGGAGGAGATCTGTTGTTACTGCATCGAGCCACTAGACCGATTGCCCAAAAATCCTGCTCATCCCGCGACTAAAACGTAAATTATTTAAGAAAATCCTTCAAAGCTATAAAACCTTTCTAGCAAATCACTGCTCGCCATTAGGTCGGCACGTTCGATTATTTATTAAAATTTATGACAGTATAGAAACTTTTTTTAGCTAATAGAAAATATTTTATTACTGGCCGATTGAAAATATAAGAGGAATTTGTAAACAATTCCAGGTTCTTAAATTGCTTGACATTCCAATATAAAATTTTGTGAAATTATTCTGTGGCTTGTCAATAAAAAATAGAAATTTGTAAATTGCTTCAAGTTTTTAAATTGCTTCACCTTCTCATATAAAGTTCGGTGAAATTCTTCTATATCTTGTTAATTAAAATCATGAGAAGAATTTGTAAAATTCCAGATTTTTAGTTTTTTCCGATAGCAAATACTACAAAATATTTTATTACTCGCCGATTGAAAATATAAGACGAATCTGTAAACAATTCCAGGTTCTTAAATTGCTTCACATTCCAATATAAAATTCTGTGAAATTATTCTGTGGCTTGTCAATAAAAAATAGAAATTTGTAAATTGCTTCAAGTTTTTAAATTGCTTCACCTTCTCATATAAAATTCGGAGAAATTCTTCTGTATCTTGTTAATTAAAAGCATAAGAGGAATTTGTAAAATTCCAGATTTTTAGTTTTTTGCGATAGCAAAACTACAAAAATATTTTGCAATCAAGGTCGGTTAACAAGTATGGAAAATCCCCTTACTTATCATGTGCTGTATGTCACTGCCGATTAGAAAATGTGTACAAAATGATAGCAAATATTAGGTCTGTTCGCCTACTTCTCGTGCAAAAACTTTCTGGGTAAAAACTTACTCGTATGGTGGGGGAAGAATGTAAAATGCATGAAAAAGTAAACGAACGCTTTTCATGCAACTTCGTGAAAAACAAGAAGAAGAGAGAAATGAGTTTTGTTTAGTTTTGGTTGAATATATTTAAAATAATTGGAATTGAGAATTGTGTTTTGTTTAGTTTTGGTGGAATATATTTAAAAAAAAAAACAAAAAAAAACATTGCCATGGACAAAAAACAAAAGTTGTTACTGACTCTGTTAACCACTGAGGAAGAAGAGTCGGGAAAAGAAAATTTGAGTAAAATAGTGAATTACTTAAGGGATGATGATGCTGAGGTTGAGATGTTGTTGAAATTGGTCGCTCCAATAAAGAGGAAGAGGAACAGCATAAAAAATTATTATGAGGAAGTCGTCCCAACCTACACAAGTGAAGAATTCATAAGGCACTTTCGAGTCAATCGGGAAATATTTGATAAGTTGTCAAACCGATTTGAAAAAAGTCATGGATATGTTCGCCTTCGCTCTGATAAAAGGCTGTCTGGAGGGAAACATATACTTATTTTCCTGTGGTATACTGGCCATGAAGCCTGTTCTTTTAGAGACATATCAGATCGTTTTGATGTGTCTCTTTCCACTGTAACTGAAATAATAATCCGTGTGACGAAATTCCTAAGCGATCTCGCGGAGAAGTTATTGTATGGCCAAATAGCAGCAAAATGAACGAAACAGGAGAATATTTTCGAAATAAATCCGGATTCCCGAAAATTATTGGTAAGTAACATAATTTAGCTGTCTTGATTCATGACATTTTGAATAATCATAATAATCCTGTGCGTTTGTAGGTGCTATCGATGGGACTCACATCGTGATAGATCCTCCGAGCGAAGGGAAGGATGATTATATAGACCGAAAGGGGCAAACAAGTATAATACTCCAGGGTATATGTGATGAAAACAGGAAATTCATAGATATTTTCGTGGGGTACCCAGGATTTGCACATGACTGCAGAGTATTTCAAAATTCTTTTATATATCCAAAATTGGAAAGTCTTTTCAAAGGTAATATAAACAAATAAAATAAAACGTGTTAGCGTTTTTTAATTTCTATTTGACTAGATAACTGGATACTGAAAGATTCTATGTATCCATTAAAAAATAACTTGCTGACACTATATAGAGATAATGGACATCTTACTGCAGCGCAAAGGGCATACAACCGGAATCTAAGTTCCTGTCGTGTTGTGATCGAGCATGCATTTGGGATGCTGAAGCAGAGATTTCGGCAACTGTACTACTGCAAGCTGAAAGGGATGGACAAACTGTGCCACTACGTACACGCTTGATGTGTCCTTCATAATTTGGCAAGCGAATCTGATTTGGATTTTACAGAAGAGCCTGTAGAAACGGAAGCAAACAATGAAAATAATTTGGTGCATGCTGAATTTGCTCCAAATTCTGCGGCGAAGGCCTTACGGGATTCAGTGTGCTTGCAAATGCATCAGTGCCAAGGGGCTATTTCACACAGCAATATGTCGAGGTTGAACTGAGCGCAAATAAACATTTGTGAAAGTTAAAATATATAATGTTTTTATTTCATTGCTTGTGATATTTTTAAATATTAAATATGTTTTTACTTCATTTTTTAAATTAAAATAAATTAAAATAAAAGAAAATGTAAATATTAAAAAAGTTTGCACTTCACTTCTTAAATTTACTAACTCTTAAAATTATTGCACATGTCGCGTAAAATATTATTTCTTTCTTTCATAAGATCTTCGTTTCTCCTGCTAGCTTCATCCAGAGCTTTCAAGATGCTGCCGGTCTGGTCTTTCCTCTCTTGTCGGATGAGTCTTGGCTCTTCTATAATTTCTTCGTGCTGCGTTTTCCTCTTCTTAGAAAAAGAGTTCACCGAGTCTGGTTGGGAGTTGTTGTTCTCTTTGTTCGCGATATCTGCTGTAAGTCAAAGTAATATAAGCAAAATAACCACATATTTGCAAATGTAAATAAATTTACTGGGCGTTAAATAAATATACATTCTTGAGCCTGACGCCTGAACCTCTGAATATTCAGGGTCCGTATCCATTGCTTCCGAAACAAGTTGCTGTTGTGTCAATACTTCGTTGCGGGAACTACCTACTAGGCACTTTGGAAATACTGATGGTCTTTCATTCAATAGATCCGTCAGCTCCCTGTTTAGAATTGATTACAAACAATTAAACAAAAAAAAACCATAGTTACTTTTCATAACGACAGGACTCCCTATTTCTGCCCGTCTTATTGTTGTGAGACTTTGCCTTCTTGAAGGTCCTCTCCAGACCCCTATATTTATTTTCTATCTGCAAAGCCGTGAAGCTGTAGCCTTCTGTGCTCATTTTTTTTGGATCTCCTTCCACATCGTGGCCTTATTTTTTAATTTTATGCTTTTGCCCACTTTTGGCCGAAGGTCTCCAACTGCTTATAGTAATAGCTTCACGGCAGCATCAACCCAAATGCATTTTTCTTCGCATTGAGGAACTTCTAAATCAAATAAAATCAAATCAAATAAAGTCAGATTTGACAATTTAAAAGGAATATAAATTACGGTAGAAATTAAATTTATTGACCTGTGTTTTCTCCTTCAATTACACTGTCCAACACTTCAGCCGAAGTGAGTGGGGCTTCCTCGTCAAGACACGTCTGGCTTGATTGAACTTGCTTAACAAGTTCAGCAAGTAATTTAGGATCTAAACAGTAAACAAGAACTTTATACACGGATATCTGTTCTGCGGTTTTATTTACCTTGTTTCACTCTTGCAAAAGTCCGAGGGGAACATTGAATAGTCAATCCATCTTCATTTGACATTTTTAATTAGTTTGAAACTTCCACAATTTAACTTTAAATTAATTTTTATTTCGTTTGAAAATATTGCACTTTCCTATGACAGCTGTCAACTTGCCTTGCAAGAATCAGCAGTAACTAAAAATTTCGGGTAAATTCATGCGAGAGGGGAAGCTGTGACGTATGCAAAACTCGTGTAATTTTGTGTGCACGAGAAAGTAAACGAACGGAAAATGTGTAAGTTCGTGCAAGTTCCTTGCAATGCATTGTCCCAAAACTGAGTACGCGAACAGACCTATTTTATCAAAAGCAACTGAAATATCAAATATATGTGGGAAGATATAACAGTACAAATATGTATATACTACAAGAAGCAGAAAAATATAGGCAATATTGAAAATATACAAAACCTTATCACTATCAACTAACGGTAGTCCGACCATATACTGTAATTCACCGTTTACTGCAACTCCTCGCAATGACGTCGGCTTGTTGAGAGTTAGTGGGGACTCCTTTACGGGACGGAGGCAGACCCCACACTTGACACCAAATTGTTACCAACCTTGCCTTCCTTCTTCCTGGAAATATCGCCAGTCGCCGAGTTTGGCGCGCACTCCAAATAATAAACGCCTTCAGTTATGGGGCCTGTTGGATCCAGCACCTGGCCGAGCGATCACCTTGGGGGTAGAAAAGAGTTCGGGTCCCCAATTGTGTGCCAGCGGGAATGAGGACGCCCCAGAGAAATTCACCTTTTGTCTGAGGCTTCTTGCAGCCGAATTTGCTGAACCTTCCGACGAACTTGCGTCCTTTACTTGCCAAGGAAATGAATTTGACCTTTTAAGTTTGATGATACCTGCCTTTCGTTCGCGCTGAAAATTGGGCTCTTCGTCTCGGTTTAGGTTTATGTTTAGATTAAACGTGTTTGACGTTCAACACCTTTTGAACAAGCAAACAAAAGATTAAAAAGAAAATCTTGACTACATGGCTCTTCAAATTTTTATTTCTAGAACGAATTCACAATCCTTGCCTAGCCAAATGTAGACTTAATATGGCGGACCACCTCCAACTTTGTCTATCTCCACTTTTTTTTTCGTGGCTCACAATTTTTCTAGTCTCACTTACTCTACTCCCTAACTGAACGTAGCGACCTCTATTTATAAAAGTTTACGTCATTTGAGGCTCTTTTGAGTTTTTTGATTTTAATTAATTTAATTTTTTACGAGTTTCTTAATCTAGTTTCCATTTGATCATTGCTTTAGAAATTCATTTTAATCTGTTACAAGTGATTACCTATTTCTAAATTTACATTTGATTAAAGTTCATTTCGATAATTTGTAAGTCTCTAGGGTCCCTGTCTAGTCTTAAGTTCATTTTCCATAGTTGTTCACCTTTTCGTTGTATTTTAAAATTCAGTAACTGTCAAATGGACTTATTAGTTGCGAAACGTCAAGTGGATGTATTCGTTTGGACTTCTCTTATCTTTGTCACGCTGGTGCAATTTAAAACTTGAGAAACATCAAACGGATGAATTAGTTTAGACCTCTCTTATATTTGTCAAGCTAGAAAATTTGCCTCCAAGTTTCAGCAATTATTGCAATTATTTACTGACTTCACGTTACTATAACTGTTAAAGCTTTCGTTTAATTTTTATCTCTATCTCTGTCAAAGTTTCTATTTGATTCCAACTTTCCATATTTGCCACATTTTTATTCAATCCCAAACCACTATATCTGCTAAGATTTTCGTTCAATTTTATTTTCCGCATCTATCAAAGTTCTAATATTAATTTCACTTTTCGGTTAGGAATACTTCATTGTTCATTTACGCCATTATTTTCATTATCTGTCTAAACACAAGTCTAGCGCAATGTGTCTTGCTGCTACGTGTGGGTTGCCCGTTAATTAATCGGCCTGCGCAGTTCATTTGCGACGAACTAGGCGTCGCGCGCAATTGGAGGGGTTAGTTTGGAATTTCGCTATGGTTCAGTGTCTGTTTTCTGACGTGGAATCTCCCGCAGATGTACATGTACACTTCGCGAAATGTCATAATAGGCTTAATTTATGTTTGGTAGTGCTCTATTATCTAACTTTCCGCCGGGAACATTGAATTTTCCGTTTTGAAGAGTGTGAAATAAACCTAGGCCTGTGATAAGGAGACTCCATTCCGCATTTATTTGAATTGAAATAGATTGCAGGAAATTTTCAGTGATGGGCTCACCCCACCTTCCAAAATCCTTCAAGCAACAACATTCCCAGCAGAGTTTGAAGGGAAGACTTGGTGATCGTGTTATCCGTTTGTTTAATTCACTGTTTGTTGTAGGTTGCCTGGAAACTTGGACATTCAACGCATACAGGTTTTCGTGAAAGGCGTCCATTACGTTTTCACGCTCCTCAAGCATAGAAAAATCCTAACTGACATTAGGATAACTTAGGGTTTTCTTTTTCATGGACGTGGCGTTTGCAATCAACCTTATACAAGTGACTAACCAGGCAAGTAGCTTTGTAACAGTACGGTGGAGTCTGCCTTGCCTCTGCTCGGGTCTTATTGGGCTCGCACGCGTCACTTATTTGGGTTCCTAGTTGAGATAAGAACTTGTATCTAGTAATTTTGGAACTTGAAGTCTTATTTGGATTAGGCTCGGATTCTGGAAGCTCACTATTTTTATGTTGATCGTTTGCGATGCATTCGGCTAGAGAACGTTTTGTATATCTGTGGCTTCTCCTACTGGGATGACGGCGTACTCATGAATAGGTAGCAGTTGTAATAATAAACTGGAGATGACTACTTCGAAATTATTAATGTTGAGTATGGCAACGAGCACTATTTCTCTTCCAGTGGGGAGTAAACTGTTGGCCAGGAAGACTCCATCGCCTATTTCTTTTGATAGAGTATTTCTTCCTTTACTCGCAACGGGACTGTGGTGATCATTTGTGACCTAGCGGGTATGCATATTGGTTCTTCTAAGATAATCAGATGCTGCCTCATTTCGCTGGTCTCTTGATCACCCAGACCGCTCTTTTCGTATTCCAGTGGCTTTCTTTGAACCTGGCAGCCAGCATTACACTTTTGAGTTGCCTTGGAGACACTGAATGTAGATAGCTTAACCTGTTTAGGTTCCATCTTTTCTGCCAGTGATCTCACTTCAACTGCTTTTCTGGAGTACAGCTTGTCCGTTTTGTATGACAAGGGCACAGTATACTCTTCGCAATTTGTTTCGTGCATGGGAACTTGAGTGCTTTGATTGGGCCTTCAACATTACAATGATTTGATTAGAAATCATTTCCTAATAGGCCGTCATCGGAAAGACCTGGCAGGTTTTGTACCACCTGAAACTTGCAGGGAATTTTATTTTTAAAATTGAAGTTGCTCTTGCAATTTTCCAATGTCTTTCCGGTTCCAAAAGAGGTCTGTAGAGTACATGCCTCACTTGAATTAATTATTTTGAGGTCTTTAATTGCTTTCTTCTTAATAATACTGACCTCTGCGCCAGTGTCCAACTGCAGCCTTAGTTTTATTGAATATTTGAGCTGTTGTTGCGGTTATCTCGGTTTGGCTTTTCATAAGGGAAAATATGGAGTTTTGGTTTTACGTAAGGTTATGAATTTGTTCGTTATACAATTTGGCATCATCTTCATCTAATGTGCCGAAAAGGGCTTTGGAAATTGAGCCTATAGCGTTGAATAAAGCTCTTTGTTTCCTACTTTGAGTTACTAGAAGCATATTTTTGTATTCTATATTTGCTATGATAAGATTTATTTGTAGTAACGTACCGTTACAAGTATGTGCCATTGCTGAATTTCGGTCCAATTTCTGGCATGTCGCTGTAAATTGTTGGGTGATGAATTTGATGTTCCTGAAATCAGATTTGAAGTTTTCTAAATCGTAGTAGGCTAGGATTTTCCATTCGTTCGTGTAGAAATTGGCTGTGCCGATTTCCTCCACATAAATGCCCGCGCTGGCACTTATTTGCTTTACTTCTATCCCCGAACTGGATATGAGACGGATATCAATTAAAAAGAATGCCACTTGCATCATTGTGAGGATCTGGAAGAGGATATTGTTTTATTCATTTGTGAATATGTTTCCTTGAAGGGAATGAAGCTTTTATATTAATCTGTAAAAAGTTTCAAAGTCGTTATTGTGGACTCTGTTATTTTTATTATTTATTTTTACAGTGGAGTGTTCAGGGGAATTGGTTTTTATGATCACATGAGGAGCTGTCCATAGTGGTGAGAATTTGTTATCTCTTACTCTACTTTTTAGCAAGGCTTTTTCTCCAATATTTAAGGTTTTCGGGGTAGAATTTTTGTCGTACTGGAGTTTTGGTTTTTCTTTCTTGGCCATGGCTATGTCTTTCGCAATTTTATAGCTGCGTTGCAGACGTTTTAACTCGTTTGCATAACTATCGTAATTATAGCAAACGGTCGGAGATGCTTCTAGATTGTTGGGATTTCGGCTGGGAATCCGTACAGGAGTTCGCGGAGAGTATAGCTCGTACTCGAGTGAGGGGTGGTATTATAGATAAACATGTGTAGAACATACATGACCAACATACCGTAACGGTAAGTGCATATACGAGTACCTCAACAGTAATCAAAAATAAAAAAATAAAATAAAAGCAAACGTAATAAACAAAAGAAATACGACCGGAATAGCCACGCGCCATTCTACGATCCATTCATGTAATATTAAAGTAAAATTGTAAAAAGTAATATGATCATCACTGGTCACCGTTGTACAGTGATAAACCATATTACGTATTACTCATTGAACTATATAAAAGTAATGAGGAACAACGACTATTTTAGTTAATTATGAAGATTCATACTCGAAAAAAAAACATTAATTCAGTGAAAGAATTATTGAAATCGGGTAAAAAGCGACGAATTTATAGCGATTTTAGTGCCGCATTGTGAAAAACGCGTCTAACATGATCGATCGGCTGATGACGTTACGATACATAAGACAATTCGCGGTCTACGCAGCGCGAGTGTAGTCGCTGCGCTGCTGTGATAGAAAGCGCTCTGGATTGGATTTGTTTTGGATTTATTTCATAAAATGTCGTTTTATAACTATTATATTGTGCAGACTGTTTTAAACTTTAATAACTTTGTCATTTTTGGACGGATTTGAGTCATTTAATAAGAAATATACTCAGAAATGTATATTGCTTTTGATCTGATATATTAAATTTGAATATCTTGTAGTAAGATTGTTCTCCATTGCAACCGATGACTGTATGTCATTTTTATTTCATTTCACTTAGTACTCTTTCAATAAGAAAAGATCGCAATGTAAGCATTTAACCATTATTGTTGCTTGTCTACATAGAGGTCAATATGCATGCATTTATCGATAACATTAATTTTTATATAGAAGTAAGCTAAGCAATTTTCTAAAAGTATTTGTAATACTCTTGATCTTTCCCATGAGAAAGAAGTTTTATTAAGGTTTAGAAATTAAGCACTTTTAAAATAGTATAAATGTAGTGCTATTGATAATAAATTTTTAGAGTTTAACCAGAAACTCTCGTGGTGTTTTCATTTCTGCCAGATATTGAGCTTCTCAGCTCTAACATGGCTCCTGTTAAGAGATATACTGACACCAGATATTGAGCTTCTAGTTCTAACTTGGTGGATTTTCGGAGTATTAAGCTTCTCAACTCTAACGAAGAAAATCGCTAACATTTCGTTCATTCTTATTAACGATATCAAGAAGTTATCCACACCCTCAGGTAGAGGTGATAAAACTACATTGTGGTCATTAGGCCAGATGGCGCCTGAAAGAAAAAATTGTCATTATTTCAATTTTAATATAATTTTCGTCATACCTATAAGTAATGATAAATGCTTCATGAACTATAGTGATAAAAAATTAAGGCGGCTTTGGTAGGCCAATAGAGTACCTACAAGAAAGACATACCAATATATCAAGTGGAAATTAATTTTCATTATATATTAACTAGTACTATTGAACATTTCGTGAATGATATTAATACAAAGTTATACTGACCTTGGTGTGGATAGGACGAAGGAGTGCCTGAATACAAATTGGGGCATTATTCCGGGTTTGCAGATTGGATTTCGCAGCATGCATCAGTTTTATTCAACATCTCCCAAAGTCTATTACAAATGAAAAAGATACGGCCAAGTGAGTGCCTCAGAGGAAACCGTACCATTAGTTCAACTTGCAACTTAATCTTGGCAATACACAAGTATTATTAAGGCATTTCGTTAGTAATTTTGATAAAAGGAGAATATCCGTTATTCCAAAATTAATTTATTCTTCGCTATACCTATATACTGATATGAATTTTAACATCACCGATAGTTTGCTGGGCAGAGCCATCAGCCGTCTGAACGGAAATGTATAAAGATTGAAGCCGAATATTTTTATGTTGGCTAAGGAATTGTTGAGCATTCTTTCCCAGACAACTGATATTAGCACCACTAGCCAGTAGGCATATCATATTTACACCTTATATTGAAACATTCGCATAACGTCTATTGTCTGAAGCATTACTCAATACAGATGAAATAACGGTCTTAATCATTTTGCTTCTTTTCCTTCGATAGGGGTCTAATATTGGGTATGTTTTTATTTATTAACTTTTCATTATTTGAAAATATTTTACCTATAACATTCTTATAATTCTTCCATCTATTAATGAAAGAAGTTTTCACAAATTCGTTAGGATACTCTACTTGAGGGTCAGGTATGGGTAATGAATTGTCACAACTGTTTGAGTCACTTGATGAGGTTTAGTGCGGATGCGTTATCTTGAAAGAGTTCGAATCCTTTAACTGGTTTTCCAAACAGAAGGACACTTTGGCGTAACCACTCCAGGTGTACCACACTTATAACAAAGCATTTTCCGAAATTCCGCAGGACATCATAAAATGGATGACCTTGTTATTTGCAATTCCAATCTGTCAGTGGTATACGGAATGTAAATTTATTTTGAACTTGTACCTCTTCCATCATACTGAGCACCAGAAGAAATTGAAAAAGACAAAACAAGGAAAGACGCAGTAGGAATATTTAGATATAATTGATCAACTTGACGGCTCATATCCATTTCATGCACTTGAAAAGATGCCACTGGTTTACGGTCAGTTCAGTTGCCAATATACCATTGTGCTGCCTTGATACATATTTTGCGAAAATCATAATACAGAAACAATATTATGACCCACGGTAAGAGGACCTAGACGCGAATTCAGATTCTGAACTATAACACTAACGTATTCAGTTTCTTTCATCGGTTCCTTCAAGAAATTATGCTATGATGTCATTTTATGTATAAATTCGTCGAATGAATCGAAACCCTGTTTGAGTTCCAACATTGATTTTATAACACTGAAGTCGTTACTTAAACTACAGAATTGAGTCAAAAAGCCAACACGGAAATCATACCAGGTTGGTGGACGACAAGCTCTTCTAAACTAAAGCCAATACCATTCCAAAGCTCAGCCGTGAAGAGGAGACACTAATTACTACGGACTTCCTCATAAGGAATGTCTGAGTCCTATCGCTATAAGTTCAATTCGATTTATAAATTCCTCGGCTGACAACTGGTCATTGTTTGCTGGAAAACGAATGTTCCAGTGTTGAACCAAAGAAGGACGTCGATATGGAGTCGTGAAACATGTCACCGCTCTTACAGGAGCCCTACATAACAATGCATCATTTAAATTATTATGTGGGTTGGGTGGTTGTGAAAGTGTTCACGATCGAGAATTGTACAGTTTGGATCCAGATAATTTGGACAGCGTGATTTGTTTATCACGAAGTTGATCCAAGTCCAATTGCATTTTTGCAATATGTTGTAGTATCACATCCTGCGATACTGATACCATCGGAAATGAGATTTGATCTGTTTTTAAGATACAAACAGAATCAACAACCGAAGTTGTTGCTACGTTTGTTTTTTCCTCTTGAGATTCGGTCTTTTCCAGAACCTCATCGGAATGTTCAATATTTTCAACTGGGGAATCACCCTCAGCTGTTTTAACATTACCCTTTTGGGTTTGTTTTCCCTTTGTCGGGGCAATTTTATTATATATAAAAAAAATATGATTAAGCCAATTTATAGTATGTTAAAACCCAAATGTTGGTAATATATTAATACAATAGAGTATATAGAAATATATGAAAGTAATCAACTTTAAAGTCATTCATCTAAGTTAAAAAAACTCCAATATTAACATACAAAAAACAAAAATGGATACCATGACAGTTCTTTTATTATAAAACAAACCGAATATGCACCTAATAAACTCACGAATACAAAAGCACAGACGATGGATACAATGATAATTTTTTTATCTTAGAAGAAACTAGATATGCACCAATTAAATACAAACAACGAAATACACGAAATAGATACAAAAGCAGTTCTCCTGTCTGAGAAAAAATAGCATATGGACCAGACAAACAAAGAACAAACGATGGATACAACGGCAGTTCTTCTATCCGAAAATACAAAAAATTTATTTCTTGCCAGAGAAACCACTTTCAAAAATATACTCAAAATTTAAATTTATCGAATATCAAACGATTAATTACAACCTTACAAAATCTAAAATACGAAGCTCTCTGCAGTATCAATGAATTCGAGAAATCCTCCCTATATCAGAGTTGGTGAGGAAATAAGGAATTAGGGATAGTTAAAGGAATGTTTTGATGTACGGCGATCCCTCCACTAAAGACACAAACAAGAATTCCGTCGCAAGCCAAGTGAATATCAGCCACTTCCAACAAGACGAGAGCGAAATGTCATTAGTGTGAAATATAAAACAAATTTAGACCTCTACAACAAAGTTATTTTTCCTTTAGGAAGTTTTATTCACATGGTTCAAGTTCAGGCATCGGATTTGATGGATAATATTTCCAAAATTCCGGACACGAATCCTGACCTGTGATACTGAACGGTAATCTTCCTCTCCTCGTCCTGACCTTTGCTCTATCTGGCCCATGACTAAATATGAGGCAAAAGGGTGAAGAAAAAAGAACATCCTAACAAATTCAAATTCTCAACTGACTGTTTTCAAAATCACTAAGGCAATCAATTCGTCGCATGGCAAATGAACATTTGTCACTTGAAGCCAGACGAGAGCGAACCGTGTCACAAAGAAAAACTAGTACACTAGGGGCGTAATAAAATAATTTTTAGGAATAATTTCACATATGGGTTTAAGATGTTGACCTAAACCAAACGAACATTAGTCGCTTGAAGCTAGTGAAAGAGGCACCAAATTGTTACCTCCATTTGCAGAAGAAGCAGCACATCTTACAAAATAGGAAACTTCAGCACAATAGATGACTTTCAACTACCACATTAAAAAATTAAATCGTAAACTAAAAAAAAATTTGAATTTCTGTGGATAAGGTCACAGAAACTACTGACTACTGATTGCCATATTTCCAGTACAGACAATCACCAAAATACAAGAAAAAGATATTTTAGAAAAGTGAAGTTTGAAGAGAAACCTTTCGTTGGGCGCCAAATCGTAATTGTTTAATTTGACAAATATGTTCGAGCGTCAACGTGCTCCCATAAGCGCACCGTTGGATGACATATTTGTAACTGTCTGACATGACAGATTAAATTCAACACATCTCGAGGAGATATTCCTCCACCGTTTCATCAGTCAATAATCCGAATTATGTCAATTTGACATTGATATCCTTCAAATTTCGGCATGATTTCACTTAGGAATCCCGTCACTATGAAGCTCCACCTCAACCCCTATGTATAATTCAGACTTCCAAATAACTTCTGAAATCTAAAAGCAATACGTGTGAATAAATGATTACATTTATATACCAATATTAGTTACTTATTTAAGATATACAGTACACAGTAGTTATTTGGCATGTCTGTCGTGCTCTTGAGTTGACTTGACAGTAGTCATGACAACCATCGCATATGGCAGATGGCGCATATATTCTAAAGGCTAGTTTACACTATACATACATCTATAATGGTACAAAGACAAATTTTGTTCAAATCAAACTCGACATAATTATAATCACCTTACTAATATTACATTTTATTCAAAAAAAAAAAGCCAATTGAGACATTATGTCATATCTGCCCACGAGTAGAGACATACAACAAAACCAAAACACCAAAATAAACACAAAAGGAGAAAGCAAGTGCCAACAAATACTTAGATATCCAACTCTAAAAGGGGGCCAGAAAAGGGAATAAGTAGAAAAATTGACAACAACACCTTTTGTCTGATAAAACAATTTTTTTATTTTTATTTTTTCAATCCGTATTGAGGCACTACACTTAGTAAGAGGAAAAGGAGATTAATAAGAAAATAAAAGATCAAATATAGAATAAATTTTGTTGTCATCCGAATTACTCAGCCTCGGAATCGGGACCCACCAGTGGAAAATTACCATCCATGGCACTCGGCGTGGGGCAGTACATTGACCGACCAATCAATACCAGGTTGGCCCCTAAAACAGAAAGAAAAAGAAAATTTAATAACTAAAGAAAATTAATTAATCACAGGAACTTACCCAATGCCGACAAGGCCATATTATATTGAGGCCACAAGGAAAAGTTCCATACATGGTACTGCAGGGCACGGGGTTCAGCCCCCCAAAACAGTTAGCGTGTCCCGGCCCGGACAGAAAAAGTTGAGCCGAATTGACCCCTTCCAACGGGCCCAAACCGACTCAACATAGATCCCATCTATTGCAACTACGTAATCCGGCGGAGCCTTGTATGGAGTCCGTGATATGCCCACCACAAAAATCATGTTGAAACTGAAGAAATTAACAAAACTCCCAACCTACCGATGTACCACAAAACTGCATCCCATGCAATTTTTATCATTAAACAAAATATCAAACACGGCTCCGCAACAAAACCAAACAAAAATTTTCTTCCTAACCCACCCACATGATATCGAAATTAAACAAGCCATTCTTATCAGAACGGTTAGATGTTTTTTTTCCTTATCTCACATCTCGCATTCAAACTCTATCAACAAACAATCATTAACAGGTTGATGCTTAATGATTTTCTTATATTTTTTTCCCCTTTCTCTCTCTTTCTATTTTTTCTTTATTGTTTAGATAGATCCATAACTCTACACCCACAAAATACTACACAAACAGATACGTCATACAGACAACGGATAATAAGAACTCCTCCCTTCCCCAAAAAATTTTTTTATTCTCATAACGACAAGCAAGAAAAAAAAAGGAATTCCCCTTTTTTTACTCGTTTAACGAGTGTACAATTAAATATACTTGAAATAAACAGAAAAAATGCATATGATTTTTTTTTAATTAGGAGAACTTGAAGATTACCTTATATGCAAAATACCTTGCAGAAATATATCTATTGAATGTACATCTTTCTCTAAAGAAACGATAATACCAAGTAGGTAAGACAGAGTTATAAAAATAAAAACTTGTAAATAGTTTCTCTATAAAACAATAACATTTACGTATAGTAAAATAAATAAATAAAAAAAAAGAATAAGTTAGTTATAATATCATATGTACTTAAATTAATAACAATACTTACTACCTTTATCCAGCCTATACGTGTATAATAGAAATACTTCAGCATACATCATTTTATGAATTAAATCATTCCATTCATAATGATAATAATTATCAAATAGACAGTACATACATGTTTCAAACTTAGCTTACATATGCTACTTACATCCCCGTTCTTTTAGAGATCAAGTCGGTTTGCTGGCTTTACTATCCTTCCTGATCGGGTGATAGCTCTGTCTGGTTGATTGTTTTCCTGTTGATCTTTAGACTTCGTTGGTCGGGGTCATGGGTAATTCTTGGGACTCGTTAATTGTGCTTGATTGCTATGATAATGATTCGTCAATGTTGATAATTTCTGCATCCGTTGGTTTCTGTTTATCTATAAACTTTTTCTCGACTTCTATGGTAATATTAGGATGTTGTTTAACGTTTGATTCCGTTTTCTTCAGATGTGTGGTATTTCTTCTATACATGTGACCTTCTAAATCTTTGATTAGATAAGACCTGAGATGAATTTATTTTTGGATAACTGCTGGTTTCTACTCTTTCTTATCTATTCGTGTTATGATTTTATAGCCAATGTTAAATGGTCGTCGTTTCATTGATCCGTGATTGCTATAATTATTTTGTCTTTCACGCCCTCGTTTCAGTTCTAGCGGAACCTAGTTAACAGGTAATTGGCCAGGTAAAAGTGATAACGTTGTTGCTGGTATTGTTGTCCTTAGGTGTCTTGACTAGAGTGGTAGTGCTGGTGTACCCAATTATCCTCTGTATTCATACAGTAGAGAATTGACAGTTGATAGTCGGTGTTGTCATAGTAACATTTCTTCAAAATGTTTTTTGATTTCTGAACCGCTCTTTCTGAAAGGCCATTGCCTCTCGGATGATGCGGTGAACTTATTTGGTTGTTTGGTGATCAAACTTCCATTCTTTAGAATAGTTTTAAAACTCAGTGACGTGAATTGAAGACCATTGTCCGATTCTAAAATTCTCGGGATGCCATGTGTTGAGAAAATATTTTTTAAAAACTTTATGATGTTAGTTGTCGTTGATTCTTGTAGAGTCTCCAACTTGATATATCCTGATTCCTGAGTAACTGTCGCTAGTTACGATATAATCGTCCCCTTTGAAATAGAAGAAGTCGGTGGCGGCAATTGCAAATGGATAAGCTGGAGTTTTCTTTATCCCCAATTGGTTCCTTGTTATTTTATCCTTGGTAGAAACTGGATTGCTGAATTTAGTCATAGCTATCGTTATTTGGCCAGAAGACACAACGTGCCAAGTACGCATTTTTCGTAACTGAAGTGTCAGCTGTGAATATGGCTCAGCAGACCAGGTCGCATTTTTTCTAGTATTAGCGCCTTATTTGATTTATATATGATTTCGTCATAAACTGATAATTCATCCGTGAAGTACCAATATGGGTGTACACATTTTGGTGTATGTTTTACATATATTGTTAGGCCAACCGTTGAGAATGTATGATGCTAATTGTCTTTGTTCATCATCGCAAATTGGTAGTACAAGTTGGACATGTAATTCACTCTCCTCTGGATCGTTGTTTATTGGATTTTCGCAGTCACGACTTAGTGGATCAGCTAAAAGCATTGTGGACCCCTTTTTGTAGATTACAATTGGAGATGAAAGTAGTAGCTTGCGAAATATTGATTCCAATGGGTTGTGGTCAGATTCTACTATTAATTGCTTGCCCCATACGTATATATTCATAAAAATTTTCACATCGAAATTTTATTCCTAGCGCTTCCTTTTCCAGTTGGAAATACCTTTGTTGACATTCGGTCAATTATTTAGATGCGTAGGCAACTGATTGCTCTTTTTAAAATAGTACCGCCCCAGTTGAGCTTGCATCAACTTGCACTTTGGCGTCATCGTTGACATCATATAATTTTAAGACTGGTGGTTTTATTTTTATTACTTTTAAATTGTTAAAAGCGTTTTGTTGATCAATATCCCATATCGACTGCGTATTTTTTCTAGCAGTATTCGTAGTGGTTTTGTTATTTTAGAGTAATTTGGGGGTTTCAGACGGGAGATTGCTTCTTTCTTTTCTGAATCCGCTGACATTACATCGTTCCTAATGATATGGCCGAGAAATTTAATTTGTGTTTATTCGTGCTTTTTCTTTTTTTTTAATTTTAGGCCGTTGTCTCGAATTATTTGTAACACTTCATTGATTGTATTACGTAACTCGTTCACTATTTTAGCATGGATCAGAATATCGTCTATAGAAACTTCAAGGTTTTTTAATTTTGAAAAATAATGATTGCATTATTTCCTGAAATACTTCTGGAGCTGATGATATGCCAAATGGTAGAAGTTTTCGGCAGTATCTACTCCATGGTGTAGCAAATGTCAATATCTTTCTTGTCCTTTCCGTAACGCGAACCACGTTTGCAATCTAGAACGGACGGAGTATGTTTACGTTGACATTTGTCGCATCAATACAAATTCCAGTTTTGTAATTTATCCTTACCACAACCGTTGGTGACACTGATGGTGTCTATCATTGATCATTTTGTCTAGATCGTTTTTTACTTCGTCCATAATTTTATATGGTATTCGTCGAGCCGGACAAATTTCTAACTTTGCATTTGGTTTTAGGTCGATATCATATTCAAAATTTTTCAGGCAGCCAAGAACTCCAAATATTTCTTTTTCTATTTGAACTGTCTTAATTATTTTTATTAACCCAAATTTTTCACAAGCATTAGCACCTAAAATTGGATTAATGTCCTCATTCACTATTTTAAATGCAATCCTACGTGTTGTGTTCGCAATTATATATTTAAGTACAGTTTCACCTAGTACTTTATTTTTATGATTACATACAGATATCAAACACTTAACTCTACACTTTGCAATTCTGTCCCCGTGCTTTTAATTAAGCTTTTTGGGATCACATTGCATTGTGCTCCTGTATCTAGTTACATTTTGCAGTCTTTACCAAAATTGAATTTAACAGTTTCCATCCACAAATTTTCATTTCTTACTTTACTAGAAATTGTACCAACATACATAACACTGGTATCACTGTTGTCATCACTACTATCTCTGGGTTGTTTAACTGTATGTATTGGTTTTGATGAATTTTTATTATCATACCTTT
Source organism: Dioctria rufipes (assembly GCA_963924295.1). Taxonomy (NCBI): domain Eukaryota; kingdom Metazoa; phylum Arthropoda; class Insecta; order Diptera; family Asilidae; genus Dioctria; species Dioctria rufipes. The sequence continues at coordinate 250,992,835 of OZ002740.1, read as the reverse complement.
TTTTATTTTGTCGACAACATGATTCCCAATGATTCTTCTGTTTACACTTCTTACATATGTGCTTGTTAGCTGGGCAATTACGAATTTCGTGATTCTTACCACAATTTTTACAGTCAAAGGCTTTAGAGCTTTTTTGTGATTTAATAGAATTAATTAATCGCTCAACTTTAGTGATTTGCGCTGACTGTAATTGTGCGGTATCAGTGGCTTTGCAAATTTGTATAGCTTGCTGCAAGGTTATATCTTGCGACAATAGTTTCAGTCTTAACTCTTTATTACTAATACCTATAGTGAGTTGATATCGTAAGATGCTATGGAGCAGTTGTTGAAACTCACAATTCTTGGCTTGGAAACGATGTCTTGATAAAAGTTCGTCGATTTTTTCTCCATCCTCGTGTTGGATTTGATGAAATTTATAGTGCTCAAATGTAGTGTTTACCCTTGGTGAAAAATAATCTTGGAAGATATTTTTTACTTGATCCAAGGATATTTCCAGTGCATCAGCTGCTGGAAATGGCTGCGTGAACTATATACTTGGATTGCTGCAGATCCTATTGCGGCAATAAAAGTCGCAATTTGAATAATTTGCGTTGAAATTTCAAAATATTCATATTGGTGTTTCCAAAACATCCGTTGTCTCGACATGTGCTTATCATGCTCGATGACTAAAGTTTTTGCGGACGCAATAAATTTACGCTATTTTCAGCCATTATCAACTGATTTCGCACTTTTCAACTTCAAACTAATAACTATTCAGAATTTGTCAGGTTTAATTGTTTGATTTGGTCGGGTTCCGGCACCATGTGAATAAATGATTACATTTATTTACCAAGATTAGTTATTCATTTAAGATGTACAGTACACAGTAGTTATTTGACACGTCTGTCGTGCTCTTGAGTTGATTTGACAGTACTCATCGCAACCATCGCATAAGGCAGATGTCACTTATATTCTTAAGGCTATTTTACACTATACATATTTAAAGCTTAGCTAACATATTGTAACACTTTTACTATTGCATATAAAATTGCTCCGGCCGAGCGGTAGCGAGGGAGTAATTTTATTCGAGTTTTTGCTACATACTAAAGGGCGTAATTTTTGTGAATTTCGTCCGCTATGCGCTCCACCTATCCGTTACTAGGACGATGTCCGGGGAGCATTCCGATTTTATTTCACCACAGCTAAGAGGTGGGAAGTATGCGTTTCCACTAAAAGCTGCGCACATGGAGAATGACAGCTTCCGCTTTCACTTTCTGTTCGCGAAGGCTCCGCTGGTTGAAGAACGCGACGAAAACAACTGCGAAACCTTACAAGCGAGATGTAGTTGTGGAAAAGCTCGCAAATTGACGAAAGAATTCTTCGTCAAATTTATGTAAGGTCAACGGCACCATTGACAGTGAAAGGGAACTGATATATCAGCTGATCGACTGTTGACACCGAGTCTGATTATCTCTTTGAATAATTAACTAGTTAGTTTATTTATTCCCTGGTTTGTCTTCTCACCTAACTGGTTCGGTTTGTGTATGAACGTTGGTAACTTTGTTGTTTCGCGTTTGATTCCTGCAATTTTTTCTGAATTATCTAATAGAAATTGTACAAAACTATTAGAAGAAAGTACGCCGGTTTATTTGCCGTGAAAACATCTTCGGATTTTGTGCGAGTGCTTCCGTGTAACTAATTCGGCTTGTGTTTACTTATGTGTGCCAGAGTTCTAAGTTTCCGGACGAGGTAGGTATCGACCTACAGTAAGACAGCGGCGACTATGGAAGTCCACAGAGTGCCTTCGATCAACGCCGGGTTCTACTGTGACCTGTCTCTCGGGGGATCTCTTTTTGATAGCCTGGGAATGGTATTCGGGTTGTCTAAAATGCCTCCTGAAAGTGGAACTTGGCTCCTGAAAGTTGAACTTTCTACATTCGTGAAAGTTCTTTATACACTGGGATTAGGTTTTTGATTCCTTTCTTTGAAGGTGCTCGGCCCACTTGCTGGATACAGCACGAGAGACAGGCGGAAATGTGAAATTATTTGATGTATAACTCTGTACTTTCAGAGAGAGTTATAGCTGGAAAGGCGTTTTACGCTAAGAGGATTCTCGCTTAGAGGAGCACTTCTCTGGTTTTTGCAAGCTACAGTTTCGGAAAAAGTTATAATTGCCACAATAATCTTCGTGGTTCGCAGGCTCCTCTGAAATATTCTTTTTAGTATAAATTAAGCCCGCAAAATTACGGGTTAAATCGGATAGAAATTTAAGAAGCGAAATGTAAATAATTCCTTGAAATATAACTCTGTAACTTCAACCAGAGTTACACTAATTTTCGTCGTTTGCAGGCTCGTCTGAAATATTCCCTTCAGCACGGATTAAGCCGGCAAAATTACAGGTTAAATTAGACAAAAATCTAAGAAAAGAAATATATAACTCTGTAATTTCAAATAGCGTCACAACACTTTTCGTAAATGTGATATCCAAGCAATACTCCCTCAAGTAAGCTTATAGATATCGCAGAGTTCGGGTGTGGCGGATAGTGATCGTTCTGGTACCTATGCAGTGCCGCCGAAGTGCGCTTGGTAAATAGCACAGCTTACAAGGATTTGGGAACATAAAGCAGGTTTTCAAATTCAATGCGTGAAATTGCTAAATCGTAGTTACTGGATAGGAGAACTTATGCTAATTTTAGGAATTCAAGGTAGTTTTAAAATGCAATGCGTGTAAATACCAAAATGTAGTGATTGGTTTCAGTAGCTTATACTAATTTTAGGAATTCAAGGTAGTTTTAAAATACAATTCGTGTAAATACTAAAATGTAGTGATTGGATTCAGTAGCTTATACTAATTTTAGGAATTCAAGGCCGTTTTAAAATGCAATTCGTATAAATACTAAAATGTAGTGATTGGATTCAGTAGCTTATACTAATTTTAGGAATTCAAGGTAGTTTTAAAATACAATTCGTGTAAATAATAAAATGTAGTGATTGGATTCAGTAGCTTATACTAATTTTAGGAATTGAAGGTAGTTTTAAAATGCAATGCGTGTAAAGACTAAAATGTAGTGATTGGATTCAGTAGCTTATACTAATTTTAGGAATTCAAGGTAGTTTTAAAATACAATTCGTGTAAATACTAAAATGTAGTGATTGGATTCAGTAGCTTATACTAACTTTAGGAATTCAAGGTAGTTTTAAAATGCAATGCGTGTAAAGACTAAAATGTAGTGATTGGATTCAGTAGCTTATACTAGTTTTAGGAATTCAAGGCAGTTTTAAAATGCAATTCGTATAAATACTAAAATGTAGTGATTGGATTCAGTAGCTTATACTAATTTTAGGAATTCAAGGTAGTTTTAAAATACCATTCGTGTAAATACTAAAATGTAGTGATTGGATTCAGTAGCTTATACTAATTTTAGGAATTCAAGGTAGATTTAAAATGCAATGCGTGTAAAGACTAAAATGTAGTGATTGGATTCAGTAGCTTATACTAATTTTAGGAATTCAAGGCAGTTTTAAAATGCAATTCGTATAAATACTAAAATGTAGTGATTGGATTCAGTAGCTTATACTAATTTTAGGAATTCAAGGTAGTTTTAAAATACCATTCGTGTAAATACTAAAATGTAGTGATTGGATTCAGTAGCTTATACTAATTTTAGGAATTCAAGGTAGTTTTAAAATGCAATGCGTGTAAAGACTAAAATGTAGTGATTGGATTCAGTAGCTAATACTAATTTTAGGAATTCAAGGCAGTTTTAAAATGCAATTCGTATAAATACTAAAATGTAGTGATTGGATTCAGTAGCTTATACTAATTTTAGGAATTCCAGGCAGTTTTAAAATGCAATTCGTATAAATACTAAAATGTAGTGATTGGATTCAGTAGCTTATACTAATTTTAGGAATTCAAGGTAGTTTTAAAATGCAATTCGTATAAATACTAAAATGTAGTGATTGGATTCAGTAGCTTATACTAATTTTAGGAATTCAAGGTAGTTTTAAAATACCATTCGTGTAAATACTAAAATGTAGTGATTGGATTCAGTAGCTTATACTAATTTTAGGAATTCAAGGTAGTTTTAAAATGCAATGCGTGTAAAGACTAAAATGTAGTGATTGGATTCAGTAGCTTATACTAATTTTAGGAATTCAAGGCAGTTTTAAAATGCAATTCGTATAAATACTAAAATGTAGTGATTGGATTCAGTAGCTTATACTAATTTTAGGAATTCAAGGCAGTTTTAAAATGCAATTCGTATAAATACTAAAATGTAGTGATTGGATTCAGTAGCTTATACTAATTTTAGGAATTCAAGGCAGTTTTAAAATGCAATTCGTATAAATACTAAAATGTAGTGATTGGATTCAGTAGCTTATACTAATTTTAGGAATTCAAGGTAGTTTTAAAATGCAATTCGTATAAATACTAAAATGTAGTGCTTAAATCGAACAACTTATACTAAGTTTAGAAATCCAATGTAGTCTTTGTGTACTTAGAGTGCAATACAATAATTCGATGGTATAGATTATGTCGCTTGGAGAATTCGTTGCGCAGTTTGTGAAACAAGGAATCTTCACTGTAGCTATGTGCAAGTACTGCATCTAATTTCAATTCTAGAATTCGACGTAATTCTAGAATTCCACGTTTACTGAGGCTGTAATGCAATGATTTGATCTAATAAATTATGTCGCTTTGAGGACTCGATGTACAGTTTGTGAAACAAAGAGTTTTCGCTGTAGTTACGTACAGACCCTGTATGCGATTTCAATTCCAGAATTCGATGTACTTCTACAATTCAACGTTTACTGAGGCTGTAATGCCCTGATTTGATCTAATAAATTATGTCGCTTTGAGGACTCGATGTGCAGTTTGTGAAACAAAGAGTTTTCGCTGTAGTTACGTACAGATACTGTATGCGATTTCAATTCCAGAATTCGATGTGTACTTCAAGAATTCAACGTTTACTGAGACTGTAATGCAATGATTTGATCTAATAAATTATGTCGCTTTGAGGACTCGATGTGCAGTTTGTGAAACAAAGAGTTTCCGCTGTAGTTAAGTGCAGATACTGTATGCGCTTTCAATTCCAGAATTCGATGTACTTCTAGAATTCGACGTTTACTGAGGCTGTAATGCAATGATGTGATCTAGTAAATTATGTCGCATTGAGGACTCTATGTACAGTTTGTGAAACAAAGAGTTTTCGCTGTAGTTACGTACAGATACTGTATGCGATTTCAATTCCAGAATTCGATGTACTTCTAGAATTCCACGTTTACTGCGGCTGTAATGACCTGATTTGATCTAATAAATTATGTCGCTTTGAGGACTCGATGTGCAGTCTGTGAAACAAAGGGTTTTTCAGTAACTGTGTATAGATACCGTAGCAGATTTCAATGTCGAGATTCAACGTAATTTATATTTTAATAAAGGTGTTAAAATTTGTTAAATTATTATGCAATATAGATAAAGTTTCATAAAAGAAATAAGACCACTAAAAAAGATAATGTGAAGCGCTACTTATCCCCTTCATCCAGACAAACGGTACTCCAAATTCCTCTGAGTTTCCGGTCCCGTTCCTCGGGCAGTTGCTGGAACCTTCCTAATTTATGTAGGGCAAGATGTTTAACGCGGTTTTTCTTTCTTTTGTCTTAGCTACTTTATTAAAATTTGATAAAACGAACAGAAACTAAGTGTTTTCGCTGTAGCTACGTACAGATACTGTATGTGGTTTCAATTCCAGAATCCGATGTAATTTTAGAATTCAACGTTTACTGAGGCTGTAATGCAATGATTTGATCTAATCAATTATATCACTTCGAGAACTCGATGTGCAGTTTGTAAAACACAGAGTTTTCTCAGTAACTGTGTACAGCTACTGCAGTTGATTCCAATGTCGAGATTCACGTAATTTATATTTTAATAAAGGTGTTAGAATTTGTTAAATATATATAAAGTTTCCTAAAAGAAATAAAACTACTCAAAGAAAATAACGTGAAGCGCTACTTATCCTCTTAATCCAGACAAACGGTACCCCAAATTCCTCTGGTTACCCAGTCCCGTTCCTCGGACAGTCGCTGGAACCTTCCTAATTTATATAAGGGCAGATGTTTAATGCGGTTTCCTTTCTTTTGTCTTAACTGCTTTATTATAACTTTATAAAAATAACACTTTACAAAAGCAAAAAAGAAGAGAACTTTAACAAAGAAAACAATTTCGGATTCAATTCTAAAAAAAACTTCACTGCTTGACTTTGACTTCTTGTCCTCGTGGTTTCTCTAATCCAACTTGCCTCGTTCTCTCGCTTGTCATCCGGGTGATTTTTCTATTGGGGCCTGCGTTGCCAGATAAATTGGGGACGGAATTCGCCGCATTGGGGGGCAGCCGCGCCATCTCTTGGGTTTCTTGGGTCCCGGCTCGGATGCATTGCTTCGTTTCCGTCATGTGCGTCGTAGCCAACGCATAGGCTTTTAGCAAGCATTTCTTTTCTTCATTGCGGGGAGAAACATGGAGATTTCGCAACAATATGCTGCTTACAATACGAAAATTATAATCTCCAACATACTGCCATGTATTAGCTGAAATCTTAAACTTTACAAAAATAATAAATATTGAACAAAAAAACTTTGAGTGTATCGGTTTTGTTATTTCTAGCTTGTGTGGTCTTTGCATTAGCTAGCTCATCTTTGGGGTGAGTACGTGATACACTCTCGATATTTGTTGACAGTTACATTAGAATTTAAAATATATTATAGGCTATTGTACTATTGAAGCTCATTATCTCATTCGAATGGACGGACCTCACAACAACAAAATTGAAAACAAACCGCCACACATAGGACATTAACGCCATCACCACTACATGACGCCTCACAAAAACTCCTCTTTTATCACATTATAATGATATTCTTATTCAAGAAATACTAGAAAATTTCTCTCATTGACCATTCTTTCTGGTCACCAAATTATAAACAAAAAAAATATACGTCATATAGTTGTTCAAACAAAATGCGTACTTATTTTTCGGTTAGAAAACTGCCCATTCGTATGATAAAATTAATCTTAGTATACTACAAACAACCTTGGAATATCCTTTATTTTCATTTTCAGTTCAGGAAATTACTTTTTCAAAAAAAAAAAAACCATCCTCAAGAAGATGTTTACAACAATTATTATGTCTTATACTCTAAGGGATTTATAAATAAACAAATAATATACTTTCTTTCTCATTAGTTCTCCTTCTAGGTGGATCCTTTTACTCTTATTTAAAAAACTTTTTCTTTTAAATTTGCTTCATAAAATTCGCACTAATATAAATTTGTTTTGACAGTACAGTGAAATTTATTAATAATAATTTTTTTCTTTTCTCTTTTTCTCGTTTTTTCTT